>OU612059.1:170850933-172213546 GCA_914767635.1 Melanostoma mellinum | reverse complement strand
AAACCCATAAATAAAACACTTTCTGAAATGCGGAATAATCTCGGAAATCCTATCGCATCTTAGAAGATGGATTTTGGGGTTCTTCGTCTCCTTATCCTTTCTTCTCCGTAGCAGGTATTTTTCGACGGTGATGCGATAAACGTACTTATATACCGGAGAACACTATACACTTAAGTGTCTTCCCACGAAGGAGCCATTTAAACTGATAACTTTTGCTTCTGAGAACACACGCACGTGTGTGATGGAAGGAATAATAGATACATTAGGTTGTAAATTGGTTTAGTCGTTCGGCTTCACTTCAGAAGCGAAAAGAATTGCATACATCTTTTGAAAGGAGAGAGAGTTCCTTTTGAAGTGGAAGCTTCGAAAACATCCTTTCTCTTTCAATGTCCTCCAGGTAGGGATAATTGTGTTTATTTCAATTCAGAAGCTGATGCTTAGAATTGCCAAGTGGGAATCAAAAGAAGTGGATTGTTTCAAAACGAAATGAAGGGATACGTCTAAGCTAATAAAAGTTGCGGCAGATACAATTTTTTGAAGTATTGCTGCCATTAGTGAAACGTGCCATAAATACGTTAGTACAACAACAAGAGAAAAATATAGCTGCTAAGGATAGCACATGAACAAAAGTTTTTAAATCTGATTAATTTTGAATGGCATTAGAAAATGGCTTATGGTATTGCCATATTCAACGGAAAGGTCTTAGTAATCCCGCTAAAACGGCTTTACGGCTGAACATTCCAAGGCAATTGCCGAAAACGAAAACATTCTTGGCGGGTTTGAACCATAAAACAGTCAAAGAGTGTGAGTTAAGACAATGTGTCTAACAGGCTCCGAAAAACTCAGAGATTGTGTAAGAGAGATTTTCAAAACCTAGTCGAGACGTTATGGGAGACTTGGGTGCAGGATTATAAAGCTGTTATTTTGAAACTTAATAATTTGAAGCAGAATAATTTGTTGGAATACAATGGTACCCGTGGTGTGATGGTAAGCATGTCCGCCTTTTAACACAGAGGTACGTGGTTCGAATCCCAGCAGAGGCAAAATTGTTTTTCCACGGGTATCGCCTTTCGCAAGGAATTGCCAAGTCCTCCGATAGTATTCATTGCCATGAAAAGCGTTTTCTCAATAAGCCGTTCGGAATCGGCTGAAAATTGTAGGACCCTCCATTCCCTCACAAGGTATGGTTGTGAGAAATGCGCTAGGCCATGGGACTCCTCGCTCTGTTGAGCCACACTATTTATTTATTTATTTAGAATCAACAAAAAGGTTGTATTCCAAAATTGTTACAAAAAAAATTACAGGGTATGGCCTTTTGTCATTTTCAGTGGGAACTTGTGTTAAAAGCTGACTTCAACACGTTGACTGCTATTAATTGATCAAAAACAATACAATTACTCGAAGTTCTAAAGATTGGAAGGACACTGAAGTTTCGAAAATAAAAAATTTTCTTGGTATAGTTATGTACATGAGTATTGTGAAATATTCATTTATATCATTATATTAGAGTAAAGATAACTTTTATACAAATACATTTATATCGGAAATAATGTCGCGAAACTGATTCCAATTACTTCTTAAATTCCATCATTTTGCAAACAATTCAGCAATCGAAAGGAACCATTTGGGAAAAATAAGTGGCTTACTGGAAATGTCGGAACAAAATTTTGTAAAGACTTAGGCCCCGGGTCTCTAACAAATGCTGTAGTGACGAAAATAATTCGAATTTCGATTTAAGAATTCAACAGCATGTTTGCAACCGTGTTAAATAACCGATTATAAAATAAATTTTTTGCTCGGAATATGAACAACGTCGATTTTAAAATTAAAAAAAGCAAAATTAAAATTCCTCTCTTAAGAAATTGTTTGCACTTATGTACGCATAACGGGATAACAGAACAGAAAAATTCAAGATATTATCCAATATGACCGTATCTATGCTACTGAGGGATCATTTTGAAAGAAAAATTATTTAAATAGATCCAGTAGTTCCTAAGTTCTTTTTAAGTTAGCTTGGAAAAATGAAGATGAAACATAGTTTTTTTTCTGACTATGTATGACCCTAGGAAAGCTATATCAAGAACGCAATCAGAAAATCGGAGGAAAACCAATCGGGAGAACACTGGAATGAACTACCAAGAATGAGTCAAGCCAAACTTCAGATTGACACGTTCAACATTAAACTATGCAAGGATGTTATAAACGAATTCAAGGACAATTTAAGGATGCTAGCCAATTTCCTAACTGGACATTGCAGAATAAGGAAACACCTCAAAATACTAGGCGTAGGCGTAGAGAGCGATGTCCAATGCAGATACTGTAACGAAGAGGAAGAATCTCCGGACCACCTACAAAGAGACTGTGAAGTTCTCATACACCAAAGTGAAGAGTGCATGGAATAAAACTACATACAAAAAAGGGAACTAAACTCCCTAAACGCAACCTAGATCCTTAGTTCAATTAAAGAGATTAATCTGAATGAAGTACTTTAATTTACTAAATTCATATTTTTCCAAATGCGTTGGTATCCGCAACCTGATTATAGGGCTATATCTATATGTCAATTACTAGGGATAAAATTATTAGAATCTAGGCGAACTATTAGTGGACTTATTATGTAACCATATAAAATGCCCTAAGCTGCTTGCTCTTTTAGTACCTTTTTATGTTCCATCATAAGATCTTTGAGATCGAGAATGTTTTTAAAAGAAAAATTGCATAGATCGATATATGGAAGTAATAAAACCATATCTAGATATATTAGGGATTTAAATGAAGCTTTTGTAAAAATTGATATCTTCTGTCTTAATCGTGAAAAATTTAACCTAGAAGTCTTATATTTAGTCACATTCTAATTATTATTTTTCTTGGAGTGCAATTATCAAATATCTATTGGCTGTAAAATTGCTGGTAGATTAGTAGATTAATTAATTAAATAAAAAAAATCCAGGAAAATACACCACTTATCAAACAGGGTGCACAATATATCTGCAAGGTCGAAGTGCAATACAAAATCCATAACTATCAATTTAATCATCCATTATCTGACTCCAGACTATCTCTGTATGAAATTTCATTTAAGTCGGTTCAGAAGTTCAACACAAATTAACAAAAAAAAAAAAAAAATTGTTCTTATTCCTTACATACATCCTATATGTATAGTATAAAGTTAGTTGTTGTAGAATTTTTTTGAGAAACTATGTCACCTTTATATATATTTTTGCAAGCCTTAGGATTAAGCGTACGTAAATTTCGCAAATAAAAAATCGTGATTTCGCATTTAAAAAAAAAATAGAAAATCTCACAAAAAAAAAATACAGTGTCAAAAACTCAATTGAAAGCCATTGTTGTAATTTCTACAATTTCATCTTTCATTGTTTGCCTGTGATCAGTTACAACAATGTTGTAGACACCTCTCCGCATCAACACTATTGACAGAACAAATGAGACATTGAATAGCTGCTTTTGCAAATCCAGGATAGCAAGATTTTTATGCCACTAAAACTTGCATTACATCCACAGGAGCTTCTTGGCCGATCAATCGAAATAATTGTTTGTGAAGATGAAAGTATCCGTCAATTAGTTCCTCTTGTGGTACACTTTTGAAAAATGGAATTTTAGCGAAACTTTCCACTATAAAATTTGAATTGACAAAAGAAGAGGACATATTTGCTGCTTCGGATGGACAAAGTTATCTGCCATTGTTTTTGTAGCACTCATTTGTTGGATTTGGCCCCTTGTGTACCAGCAATTTATACAAGCTCTTTTGAGCTGCTGTCGTCAACATCATGCTTTGATGGATAGAGTTTTCGGTGGTAAAATATTTATTGTTTTTTCGCCAAAAGAGCTGTTATAAACAGAGTTGAAATAAAATAAAAACTGTTAGCGCGTCTGATCAACATTTGAAAGCGCGTAACGTAACAAATGCGAAAGTATTAAATTTTCAAATTTCGCTTTAATCGCAAATAAAATGCAGATTTCGCTTTTATTGCATCTATTTCGTAAAACGAAATTTACGTACCCCTACTAAGGATATATCTTATATTAATTAATTTATATATAAAGTCATGTGTCAATGGACAAATTTTTATGCCTACGCAAAAAAACAAAACGTCTTGGGTGTCTGTAAATACATTTTTGCTGTGCGATATCTTAAGAACGGTTTTACGAATTTAGATGTAGTTTTAAGAATTCAAAAGAGTTTACTAAGGACTGAATTAAGTTGAGTTTTGGATTCGAACAGTGGACTAATTAATGAGATATAAAAAGATGGAGAAAAGGCTTTGTTGTACTTTAATTTTGTAACATATCAACGTATTGAGGGGCCGCTCAAATTTTAACAGACCCCAAAAATAGTATCACAATTCGCAAGGAATTGGTAAGTCTTTGGATAGTGAACTTAGTCTCATGAAAAATGCTTTCTCGATTAGCCGTTCGCAACCGGCACAAAATTGTAGATCCCCACCATTTCCTCGCAAGACAAGATTGTGAAGAATATGGTAGGCAACGGCACTCCTCGCCCTGTTGTGCCTACTTATGTTTATATATCACCGAATTGACTTAGGGTCTACTCTGCATATGTACATATAATAAAGTTTTGAATTTGATCGGATGAGTAAATTCGAAGAAAAAACGAACAGAGTATGTGCATGTGTACGTACATTTTTATCGAACGATATCTGTACAACAAATTACTCGATTGAGTTGTATGCAGTATTTAAAAAGGAATTATTGTTTAAATTATAATCTAAGATTAGGTATTGGAGTTGATCGGCCCAATTGTTTTAAAGATATTCAAAGACTATGCAAAACTTTGTGGTTTGCTATATTCGGGAAGGATCAACAAATCTATCAACCTAGGCGTACCATAACTTCATCCGTTTCTTAAAAAAATGTGAATTTGATATATTTCCGGAATTGTTTACAGAAGCAGCACTTAACGGAAAATTAATGGGTTGGCGTGCATGTCAACCAAATATTTTCATATTTTTTAGTATCATTTTAGTATCTCTATTTTTATCAACACATCTCAATGATACAAATGAGACTTTCAACAAATTTGATTTTTAGCTTTGTTGCTTTTTTCTGCCCAACCTTCCTTAGAGGAACTTTAGCTAGAAAATCCGTTGGCATTATCTCTTGACATATGACTTGAGGTGCTTGAGGGCTGGTGGTTCAATTATAAAACTTTTTTTAGATACGCTTTCGCTTTGTTCATTTCCTTGTTCAATTACTTTGGCAGTTATTTTTTTTTTTTTTTGTAAAATAAAACTAAGAAATTTAAAATTCTTGTGATTAAAGAAATTACGATTATTTTATGTGATAGGACAAAGGACAAATATTTTAATACATCTGTGCCAAATTTATAAATCCAAATTGATATCAAGATAAGATATTTATATGGTACAAAGGCAAACTATTGAAATGCTACACCGATTCACTAATTTCTTTTTTTCAGTCACTTTTTTAAAAATGTATTAAATCAAATGCACTAAATTCCAACTCTTTAATTGTTTTCAATGCAATTTTATTAATATTTTTTTTAATAATCAAGGGAATGAAATTTGCATTAAAAATTATAACTTTATTACTCCATGTGGAAAATCAGCAATTTCGAAGAGGTAATTTTTCATCATCATGTGGAAATTATGTCTATAGGCTCTGGACAGTACAGAGTGTAACTGTGTCATACAACCGCACAAGCATCAAATGACACATAAAATGCACCATCAATTAAGTCGACTGGTAATATTTCAAATACCACCAGGTTAAACATGTAAAGAACCTTATATTCAATTGCATTACAATGATGCAGTTGAAAAAAAGCTGTATTTGCCAACCACCACAACTTTGTGTATAGTTTGAGTATAAAAAAAATAAAATTCATTACAAAAATAAAAGAGAAAAAAGAATTGAAAATGAAAAATGAGGATGCTGATTGTTAATGGCTGTTATAAAGTCCAATATGTGGTTTAAAGAGTTCATCCAACATTTACAAAATCTACAACCACCATACCACCATCACCACACGCGACCAAACCGATTGACCCCAAAATATTTGTGGTAAAACGCAAACAATCGATTAGTTGAAATGTGGTGCTGCCATTGCCACGCATTCAGTTACAACGATGGCAACTTATGCTTCCGGTCCGAAATGCGAAATTAAATTTTTCAAAGGAAATCCATATGTTTACATCCGAAAGACTTCTGGCGGGAACAATTTTTGTTGGTATAAATGATGAACTAGTTAAAGTTTTAATTTCACTGATTTTCATTAGTTGAATGTGTTCCAAATAAAAAACGCCTTCGAGCTTATTCAAATTCTAAATTGCTGAAGTCAAATAATAAAATATTCCCTGCGGGTGTCCTTTTGTTATGGAAGCTCATTTGCAATATCCGTTTTGTGCTATGTGCGCCATAGAATTCCGCTTTTTTGTACACGTCTCCCTAATTCTAATCCGCATGACATAAAAACACATCTAGCAGATGAGTTATATGCTCCCACCATCATCGTCAGTTTATATTGGCAAAAAGTGTGCTGCAATAGTCATTCAGACATTTTCCATCCCGAGTGATTTTCAATTGAATGCCAGCCAACAAAAACACTGCTCCTGCTTTGAAGAGAAAAGAGCATAATAACCAAACCCTTTTCTGTGAATAAAGCAAAAGTATTGCCCCAGTTAAGCTCTAGCACTTAACTGGTTGTTTTGTTTCCTGCCACCCGACACCCGCCACCCTCTTCCATTCTTTTTCAACATATTTCACAAATGAAACTCTCACAATTCATCGAGTTTTGAGTTTTCAATATTTTCAGTTCGATTGATTCAAACAAAAGCTTGAGAAAGTGAGTGAAGGAAGAGAGAAATGAATACTGTGCTGAATGCAGTACACTCGTATGCATAGAAATTTTAATGAAAAGAACTAAAAGTCGAACGGGATACACAGGAAAAAACAAGCAGGCCATGGGCGTATGGAACTAATATTTGATGTGTCCTTGCCACCCAACCATCAATCAGTGAAGCCACTCCCAGTTATTATAATCTTTTCAGTGCGTAATTATCTAAGGGTGTAGGTAAATAAACATGCGGCTGCTTTAAATATTTTTCTATAAAAACGCCTATTTTTTGTTTTAAGTTTCTTATAGAAAATTACAGACTGAAGTTTAAATGTGTCGAGCAATGTCTCCTCCTAGTGCGGAATATCGATCGATTCCCGATTACCTCTTGAAACGCGTGCCTCTTTGACTGTTCTGACATTGTATCGTTTCTGAATATTAATGCAGTTGTATTTAAATTGGGAAGGTACTTTATATTTTAATTTTGTGAATGCATATTCATATGAACAAGCATCGTCACTTCTGATTTTTGTATCCTTTGTGGCATACGTTTTTCGGTAAAGTCAACATAAAAGCTTTACCGGAAATTCCCTACGTCAGGAACAAAGTTACAATTTATCTTCTGCATTTCAGTTTATTTTGATGATATTCAAAATAAAAATGGGCGTCAAAAGGTAGGCTTCAGTTTAAAACTTAAGAGGCTTTATTATAACTTTTGTTTTTCTTTTGGGACATTCAAGGAATTGAAAGTTATGTCAATTTTAATGGACAAACAAAAACCTTTTTTCATACAGACACACTATTCTTTCTTATACACAGCCAAAAAATAAAATTACTTATTTAAGGAAACAAATTCATTTCATGCTTAAATATGACCTCAATCAAGAATCACCATGTGGAGATAAAGCCTCCAAGTATTTTTAAAAAAGGATGTTTGGAAAAACGTGTTTTTTAAATATTTTATTTGCTCTAGATTTTAGGCGATAGTACCTACTTTGAGTTTTTATCACAAGTTCTTGCTTGATCTCTCTTTTGTAGGATTTGATACAGTAACTTTTCACATTTCTAAAAGATACAAAGTAAAAACCACTCACAGTTGTTGCATGTGCCTACCAACGCTGCGCTTGTTACTGTGTAATTTTTCACTGTTCAATCCGATCAATGTGGTACCTGGCGTGATGTTAACGATGTCTGGCTTTAAACCCAGATTTTCGTGTTTGGAATCCCAACTGAAAACCAAAATGTTTTCCACGGGTATCACCTTTCGCGAGGAATTGGCAAGTCTTCCGTTACTGATTTCATTGCTATGAAAATTGTTTCCTCTATTAGCCGTTTGGAACTGGCAGAACTGTTGCGCCACCCTATTTATTTATTTATTTAATCCAATCATTTTTTTCTTTTTTATAATAAGCGCACGCATTAAGGGGTTATCAATATCTCAAGCTAGTTTCCCCTACCAATGGTTAGGTGACTAGTGCATAAAATGTTTTATTAATATTTATAAATGAACAACCCAAACCGAACAAAAAAGACTTTCTGCAAAATAACTTTCAACTGTGCTTTCTTGCTACAAGCATCGTGGCATCGAAAGGATCATTATTCATCAGATCAGAATTTCATAGCTCAACCACTTAACAGTAGGATAACAGTGATCCGCTCGTGGCGTTCGCTTCGTTGACCAAAAAATTCTACAAACCTCCCAGCTTCGGATTGTTCCATTTTAGAGGTCAACTAAATACAAATTTCGTTGCATTAGTCTGTACCATGATTGTTTTCGTCAGCCTTTATCTGTTTTTCCTTCGCGATCGTGCACAAAACAAAACAGATAGAGTTTGGCATCAAGCTTTCTTATCGAAAACACGTCCTAGTGTTATTGATGAGTTTCTTCGTCAAATTTGAAATAACCTTTCTGACCGTTCAACACAAGTTGTATTGAATGGTTTAAAGTCTAATACCCACTTCATAAATTCTGGTGTGCCCCAGTGCTTCCACCCTCTTCCTTGTTTTCATAAGCAATCTATTGTCTGAAACTTATAATCCTTTTAATTGTTTTGCTGAAGTCTCAACCCTAAACGGATATGAAACGGGAATGGTTGCGTATGATTAGCTCATTGAATTCTGACTTTGGCACTTTGATAGCATTGTTGCATGGGGTAATAAAAACCTAGTAGAATTCAATACCTTCGAAAACCAAATGATAAAGCTAAACAGTGCCATGTGCCAGCTTCCATAAATATTGCCCGAACCCAAGAAACCCAAAAGCTATCAGTTCTGGGTACATATGTATGTAAACGATGATCTTCGTCGGAATAACCAAGTAATTGAATTCGCCATGTCTTGTGAGGGGACCTACAATTTTCTGCCGGTTGCGAACGGCTTATTGAGAAAGCTCTTTTCAGGTCTTTTAAGACGATGAATGAAATTGTTCACCCCTTCTGAATTGGCTACAATTTACAACTTACTTATTTGGTCAGATGTTCCTTAAAACATCTTTGTGCCTGCTTGATAGGGTACAAAACAGAACGTTAAGACTGATAGTTCAATCGTAGAATCGATTGATTCTCTTGATTTTTGTCGAAATGTAACTTGCGTCATTCTATTTTATCGCTTTTTTACAAACAGTGTTCTTGTGAAATAGCTAGCTGCATTCCTCCCCTGTAAGGTAATGATTTGTATGTCAGGGTGCTACGCAAGAGTTCGAGGGTCGAGTTCCAGAAGGATCGAACTGCTTATCGATAAGTAAAGCTCTGTGAGAGGAATTGCGGAATGTCACCCGAGATTGAAACTTGTAGGACATTTCCCATATGAATCCCACCCTTATATTCGACTTCGCGTGAAAACATATTTTTTAAGCCATCCGACATAGCTACTTTTCTCCCACCCCTCCAGAGCCAATCTCCAATACACTGAAGCAGTTTTGTTTTTTTCTAAATGCTTACTAAAATAGTCCTATTAGTGCCGTACGCATTTAAAACTTTTGAAGGTACATAATGTCAAAAACCTCAACTTTGTTAAATTTTTGTCTAACTTAGGGTTAACCTATTTTTGCCTCAAAAACACAACCTTTTGTTTAAATGCTCACAATTATGCACAGAGCCATGTCTTGTTTCGGCATCCCTGCAAAATTCGTACGACTATGCAGGATGACTTTGTAGAACTTCGCAGCTCCGTCAAGTTCGGTAAAGAATTCACCGAGACCTTTGATGTCGAAAAAGGTTTTAGGCAAGGCGACAAACTGCCATTCGATTTCTTCAATATGTTACTTGAAAAGATTGTGCGAAACTCAAAAGTCGACACCAGGGGCAGAGGAACAATCTTTCAAAAATCTGATCACTTAAGCGCTGCGCAGACGATACTGACGTAATGGGAAGAAGGAAGCGTGATGTCAAAGATGCTTTTGCGAGCACTGAAACAGAAGCGGCAAAAAAGAGTTTTAATAGTTGATGAAAATAAAACGAAGTATGGACAAAACGTCACAATAGACAGACATAACTTCGAGGTAGTACAGGACTTAGTCTACCTATGAGCCCCTATAGACACGGAAAACAATATCAGTAAGAAGATCAAACGGAGAATAACTCTTGCCAACCGGTGTTTCTTTGAGTTAAGAAGGCAATTGAGAAACAAAACCCTCAAGGTAACAATGTATAAGACCTTGATCATCCCAGTCCTGCTTCACGTCGCGCAAGCCTTGACTTTATCCAAAGCGGGTGAAGAAAACCTTGGTCGTTTCGAAATAAAAATGATCTTTGATCCCGTGTGAATGAAGACAATGTGTGAATGTGTGGGGAAGATACAACAACGAGCTGTATGAGTTGTACAGGGATATGGGCATACGGCAGAGCTAGAAGGCTCGACGGGTTTTCGAAAGCACTTTGCAAGGCAATCGTTAAAATGAAGACCTTGTCTTAAGCGGCACAATCAAGTGAAAGAACACCTCAACCGACTTAGAGTGCAAAACTTGAGAGAACTCGCCCCAAATCGAATTTGTTGGCGTAAGATTTTGGTTGAGGCTCAGGTTCACCCCTTACAGTAATGCACATTTATGTAAGTAAGTATATTGCGAAAAATTGATATGAAACTATTATCTTGTGTACTTCACTAGCAAAACGGATGTAGATTATGAAAAAAAAAAATTATTGATGCTGATGCTGATGGGATGCTGATGGGATGCTGAGTTAACTCATGATGATACTAATGATCTACAGCCGCCATTTTATTTTAAACTTCAAATAAAAACTTTTTTTTTTACTTTCGAAGAGTTGCCCTATCGATTAGTATGTTATTTTTAGAACCTTTTTCGCTGACTCCTTAAAAAAATTCCTATAATCCATGGCTTTTTGGCCTTGACATAGGTATAGCTCCATATTTCAAATCAGGATGAATGTCTTATTGGAATCATGTCTAATGTAGTGGCCACATAATAAGGACTAAGCGCATTCAAAAAACTAACTTTATAAGCATGTCTGCCTTAAAAGCTGCTTTAAATGGCAGGATAAATCGTATCTAATGTCTTTTGGAAAAATCCATTCGCAACCAAAGTTTAAAGAAAAAGAAACATGCACAAAACAAAGCAGCAAGTTTTTGACAATTTGAAGAATGTTCTCCAACTTCCCATTTGAATTTGTCCGCCTTTTATTTCAGTTTTCCTATGATACCTCCAACTTTATGTGTGATGCATTAATGACCTTCAATGTTCTGGGGAAATTGTCATGAAGGCAAAGATTTTACTATCGGAGAACTTGCAAATTCATCGCTGCAGGTGATACCCGTGGAAATACATCAAACTGCCTAGTTCTAAAGTTGTTCAAAATATACCAATTTTCCAATCCAGTTAATGAAAGTATTTTCTTTTTTTAGAGAAAGTATTTGGAATTCATAACGATTACGATTTTCTGAGAATATTTAAATTCAAAGTCTTATATAATTTGTTATTGTTACTCTCTCTTCGCTTTTCTTTTATGGCTTTGGGTTCGAATAGAGGAAAAAAGTCTTTAACTTGTGAAACATATTTTGTGAGGACCAAAACGAAAACGATTATTAACCTTGATTTAATGTCAGCATTTACCCTTTTCTACATATCATTTGTAAAATGCTCTACCTTAGGCTCCCTCAAAAAACAAAAATGAAGCTTTTAACCACTTCAGTCATAAGTATTTTATGTGATTTGTGTTTTGTGTGTGTTGCTGCTAACCCGTTTTCTATAAAACCTCAAGACGATTTTCATAAAACCAACTTCGTGGGTAATGGGTATATACCTATACCTACATACCCTACCATCCTCCATAGCTTTATTCAAATTCATCACAGGCTTTCTGTGGAACCATCATGAATATGATGTTGAAGCACTCATTACTTTCTCCTTGAAAAAGCATCGTATAGTATTTTGCAAATATTGAGATTTCACAACAAAAATACATACATATTCGAAGCCTTAAATTATGCCAAAGAGGACACACGAGCGCAGAACATACCTAAAGGCAAGCAATGTTCCATAATATTTTCAACTGAATAATTCCCTGCACACACATAGAGGGGTGGGCAAAAAGAAAGGACAGTTTTTAAGAACAGGATGTTGATTGAAATGGCTTCCTTTTTTGCAGAAGTATAACCAGCACCTGGGTACAGGTAAAGTTTTTTTTCGTTCTACTATACAACACCTTGTTTCATAGGGTAAATTGATTTACGTTTGTATATTTTTATAGTGTTAATGAAGATAATGGTCTACGAGATAAAAACAAAACCTTTTAGAAAGTTCTACTTGATCATAGAACTTGAAGATAGAGCAGGGAATGTGATGATTCATAGAGAATCTACATTTTCTATTCACACGTGTCTGATGAATGGGGAAAGACATACAACTAAGTGCCCGTTAAAAAGCCATAAATTTGAGTTCGTGCTAAATGACTTGTGATAAGAGCACGTTTCGTGAAAGGTTTTCTCCCTGAGGGCTTGCAAATTTTTAGATCAAGGAAAAGGTGTTACTGATGGAACTAGAAAATCGAAATTCTTGCGTAATATCCCACTGATCAACGTCCACTATTCTTCCCCACAGGTGCCAAAGCAATGAAACCAAAAAACCATAGTATATAAGGTCATCCATTTAGAGCCTTAATACTATTAACTGTGCAGATGCACCGAAGTAGAAAGTTGGGTATTTGAAAGCTTCAAGACTGTTTGTGATGTAAACGATGTGTAGCCGGTAGTAGACGTACTATGTTGGTTTTGGTTCTCAAATAAAAAACAAAAATTGACAACACATCTTCTTTGTTGAGATGGGGTTAATACTGTAAAGCTTCCTTATGTAAATTTTTCTCAAAAATCAAGGGAACAAATTTTTTCGAAATTTCAATCGATCGGTTCAGCGGTTTTTCGGGATCTAAGACTTAAGGGGTTCTTTTGGGGTACATTAGGTCAAGGAATGACTTAAGCTTTTTCTCCAATATTGACGAAGATGCAGTCGTTTTTTCACGTTAACTTTACAAGGGAAAAAACATTTTAATTACAGATTTTTGTAGGAAGTTTTCAGCAGAAAACGAAAATGCCGAAAAGAGATATCGGCAGTTGCATTCGAAATTCGATATCTCAAAGACAATTGGTATTCGGATCTTACAAAAAGCAAATTGAAGCTAAATAAACCGGGTATGCGATCTATACATTGGTCTCGAAAAAAATTCGTACCGTATCCATGGATTGCTTTTCTAGCACTGATTCGAAAAATATTTATTTAGAAAAAGATTTTATAGGTTTCTAAGTATCGTGGCTTGTTCTCAGCCGGGCAAATAGAATTTACCTGATAACCTTTTTTTGTTTCACCGCAAAGGACACTTGATCGTTGTGGCTTCTTTTCAGGTGGGCGTTTGGGTCTTCCTTATCTCGTGACTTTGAAAGTCTCCGTAAAGGAAATTTGATCGTTGTGGCTTGCTTCAGCCGGGAGTTTAGATTCTCCTTACATTTAGACGTTGCGTTTCCGTGAAGGAAATTCATTCGTTGTGGCTTGTTTCCATCCGGGCGCGGGCGTTTGGACTTTCCTTGTTTGGTCTTTTTAGACGTTTCGTTTCCGTGAAGGAAATTTCATTCGTTGTGGCTTGTTTCCAGCCGGCCGTTTGAATTCTCCCTAGTTAGTTTTCTTTGACACTGCGTCACCGTTAAGTCCGTGTAGGAAGTTCAATCGTTGTGGCTTGTTTCCAGCATTGCGTCTCCACAAAGGGAGTTTTCATCGTAGTGAGCAATCGCAGACCTTTTCTATACGAAATCCGCCGCCGCCGACACAGTGTTCTGCCCCTAGTAAACGCAGGCACTTTCTACGAAGTCCGCCGCCGCCGATAAAGTGCTCTGCCTTTCACGCAACGCATACCTTTGCTACGAACTCCGCTGCTGCCGGTAGAGCGCCCTGCTTAACGCAGATCTAGATAGAAGTTCACCGCCGCCGAACAGAAGAAATACAACCGTATCCCCAGAGGAACCATCGCCACTACACCAGTGAGGATCGATACCAGCCATTCCGTGGACCAGCACCAGAAGTAGACCCTATTCAAGAAATCATAAAACTTGCTTTTTTGTAAAACTGAATATAAAATTTGTTAATTTGTAAACTTAATCCTGAGATAAGATATTGTAATAAATTTAGAGTTAATTAAAACTAAACCGACCGTTTATCATTCTGAGAAGTTGGACCACCGAAACCCAACTCTTACGAAGCTTCCTTGGGTAGACAGACCCTTGACACCCTTAGTCATACCCCAGCCGCGAAAAAGAAGTATCGCAAATTGAAAAATATTTAACGAAGAAATATGAAAACTAGAGTCTTCAAGCTTCAGAAGCTTTACTTTTTATTTTGTGTACGACCATTTTTCCATTAAATAAATTTTTGCGAAAAGTGTATGTAAAGTTATTTACCAACTGCTTTAAAAACTTTGCCACCCAAAGTTGCACTCGAATACCTCGGTTTGTAATAACACTGTTTTCAGAACTTCATATGGATCTTAATGGAATTGGTGAAACCGTAAAAACTAATTGTTGACTAAGCAATAGAATTAAGGTGGATGACAGGTGATATATGACAGATGACAGACAATAGATGACAGATGGCAGATGACGGATCATAGATGACAGATGATAGATGACAGTTGACAGACGACAGATGATAGATGGCAGATTGTTCTTATACAAAAACATGTGAAACGTTTCCTGCAGACGAAGTCATCTACAAATTGATTTAAAAACTTTGCCACCCAAAGAAAAGCATTCAAAAACGTTTACTGCACACAAAATCACAATAAAAGATGTCAAGACATACAGAACTTCTTAGAGTTCCAACCAACGAAATTTGTGTTTAACCAACCCCAAGTTACCGCTGTATTTTTGAAGGTTTCTTTTTTTGACAAAGGAAAAGAAATGAAATAAAGCTTCCATCTTTCAGAGAAAAGTCCAACTAGAATGAACATTAACTTGTTAACTAAGTGGTCTGAAAAATCTAGTTTCACATTTTAATTGATAAAGTTTTCTTTCCACATGAGTCATTCACATGTAAGAATATTTTTTTTGGTTGTAAATTCGAAATATCGCGAAACGGTCATTTTTCTGAAACGTCTTTTCTCTTAACATTATCTTAATGAATGGGATAACTAGTCCAAAGAAAGATCTCTTCTGCATAATTTGAAAGCCAAGTTTAATGATCAAGAATAAAGGTTGCGTCAAAATAAAACGTTTTGGCACTCGACAAAGACTGTTTTTCAGCACGTACGTAAATGATCCATTCAACTAAGTAAGTCACAGACGATGCTCATTGCTCAACCCTCAACCACTTGAGTCAAGTTGAGGATAGATAACCTTCATTTCTGTCATTGATTTTTTTCAACAATGATTAAAATTGTTGCGACATTAATTACATTTGTTGCGAGTTCCACTTTCATACAGTTCACACATTTTCCTCATATTTAAGTGAATTTGATCAAATATTATAAAGCTGTCGATAAAAAAAAAAATATTTTGGAAAATCGTTTTGTTTTGATGACGAAAAGTTGAAAGAAAAATAGAACCAACCAACTTTCGGGGACTCACTGATCCTCGTATATGCCTCAAGCACAGCTTGGGAAGTCGAGTTTCCTAGAAAATTGCGTTATTATAGCATCCCCTGACACAAGCGATAATTTAAAGATAAAAACTTGAGCTTAGTTGAAAATTTCTTCTATTAGCCAGGATACATTTTAAAAAAACACCAGTTATTGGAACACTTAAAAACGAAACGATGAAGTGATAGAAAAGGTAAATAATTTGGTCCAAAAGGTAGCTTAACTGAAAATAATTAACAACACTGCCGTGGGCCAATGACGGCAACGAAACAAGTTGGACTACATGGACGCTCACCTTTAAACCATTTATTTATTTTTTGAACAAGTGCCCAAAAACCACGTTTCTGTTCTTTGGCCTCTGCTTTTGTAATTGGTGAGATTTCAATTGCAGAGGATACTTTTTTATTAATAGCACAACGTAAACGTAGCGATGTCCAACTATATAGAACCTACTCACTGACCATTCAAGAAAACTGTTCAGATATGCGACCCACTGCTATTAACAATAAAATAAGATCTATAAACAATGATTATTACATGCTTTAAGACCTGAAAGGACAGAGTTAAATATATAAAGGAATCAATGTCAGTTTGAGCTCGCACAGCTCGGTTGAACATCATCCGATTTGTCCAAATTTGAATTTTCAAAACACGTTTTTGTTTTTGCTTCAAACAACTAACGAAAATCAACAATCAACAAGAATTAAAAGAATTAAAAATTCTACATTTTTGATAGCTTGTCTGGCATATAGTAAATTCATTACCATGAAAAGCGCTTTCTCAATCAGCGGTTCGGAACCGGCAGAAAATTGTAGGTCCCCTTCATTCCTATACAAGGCATGGTTGTGAGAAATGCGCTAGGCCCCGGGGTTCTCAACTCTGTTGCGCAACGCTATTTATGTATGCATGTATGTAATTCAAAAAGTACTTTCAGATCCGAAAAACACTATCCAATGCAATTTGCAACAAAGACTCCATAGGGTAACATTGTAATAATTTCAAAGCATAAAAGGATCCCTATATGTTCTTTTTTTGTAAAAAAAATCGACTCACTTCACGAGTTCTCAAATTGAAATGAATTCTTTTGGTATATGGAAGAAGAATTTCAATTATCTTCCAAATCTTCAACTTGCACTGACGCAAAAGCTACCCCTGCTTGACAATGACTGAAAAAGAAAATAAACGACGTACACAGGAACTGAGACGAATGGTCATGGTTGGCCAAATGAATGTGTGTCGGCTTGAATAGACTGACCCACATTTTCATCAGAGTAACAAAAAGAGTAGAAAAACTTTTCCAATTTACAAAGAAAACCAGTTGCAAAAAAAAAAAGTTTGGGATTGGGAGCCTGGGTAATTAAATGTGTACAATGACACGAAAATATTTGATAGAGTTTCTGTTTCTCAATAACGCTGAGTTTGCGAAAAAGTTTACTGTTGATTGGTTTTGACATAATAGTGTCTTCTCTTCAGAAGCAATACGAGTCGAATTAAAGCCTGGTGGGAGGCGGCACATTTAGGCTCTGCTTTTCCTCAACACTTTAAAGACATTCGGTATTGTGTCATGAAACTTGAATATCTTTTATGCTGCTGGCTGTTGAATTTCTTTTCAAAACCGCCTCTCCTTCGTAAAATCATAAAAGAGAAGATGTTTCCGTTCTCCCATAACCAGCAGAAGTATCCAACCATCCTTTCATAACAATAAATCTTTTCACTTCGCTTTATAGCCAGGTACTTAAGAATACAGTGATCAAAGTAATAAACTTTTTGTTAAGTCCCTGTGGGCCATCATGTTTTTGTGTATGTCTTCCGTTTTGAGAAGAAATTTTAATCAGTTCACTCACAGCCATAATCATCAATTTTCGCTTCCTCTACTTTTCTTCAGTTGCAAAACTTTCGCAACACAATTTATTGCTTTAATCTTTTGTTGCAAGTCTTTCCATTCGAGAAACTAATAAATAACATGGCTGTAGGCTTACACACAAAATACCATCGTACACTCACTGTTTCGGGGTGTTAAAGGACATCAACAACAACAACTGGTGATGGTGAACACAAGACACACAAACTATTGGTTAAGGGTAAGCAATTTTGCTATGATGCCATAATAACTTTGGTTCCATTTTCATCATTCACAATACTAACATCCATGGTCTTCTCTACCTACATAGGGTTAAATAGGATGGAGGAAAGTTTTCACTGGAACTTTATTTTTATATTTTGTTTGCCTGTTAAGTTGTCCGAGTGTATATTTTAATCAAAATGTTGTGGATGAAAAAGTTGTTCATCTGCTTCAAGAACAGAAGGAAGAAAAACGGTGTTGGTTGAATTTAACAAAATATCCCGTAAACAATTCGGAAAAGTACTTGCGAAATTTAAGGACTCGAACATTTACTGTGAAAAAATATGCTTTCGTTGTTTTTTAAGGAGGGAATTTGAATGAGACACAAAAAAGTTTTAGCGCCAGTATTTACTTAAATTGTATTCCTTTTTTAGTCGTAGACTTCTCGGCGCCATTCTTTTCGTTGTGCGTAGGGAAAAAAAAAGTGTGCTAAAGTGCTTTTTTATATAACGATTTCATGCTAATTGATAAATGGAAGTTAAGAAGAAAAGCACTCAGGGTGCATCTGTTGAACGACAACGTGGGTATTACTGATATTGTGTTTAAGTCGACAAAAAACATTCAAATCAACCCAAACTACTTAACTTGGTCTACTGTGAAAATCGGAGGAAAGCTGAAACAAGTTTGTTTTTGAAAACAAATTCCTCCCTTTGCAGAGAGATTAAAGCATTAAAAGTTTTTACAGACTCTTCACTGTTGTTGATCTGATAAACTACGTTTATAAAGTTTTCAACAAGAGGTGTCAGCTACGGTTTTTTTCCTGACCAACTGCCAGAAATCCACTTAAACTGTAGCATGTAGCTCTTCAGACTTTCGCAAAGTGCAATCTATTCTTTTGAATGATAATGTGATTTACAGGCAGACATTACGTCTAGTGCATAAAAAAAAAATTCAATTCCAATCAAATTTAAAGGCAGGCAGAAGTCCACTTAAGAAAAAAATCGTGAGAATGCTCCTTAAGGGGACAGAGGAAAGAAAAATTGTTGATTGAAGATGGCATAGTAAAATAAAGAGTCATTCTTGAAAACATCACTTCCAGTGATTTTACTAACAAACGGACATGAATCAAAACGATTGCTATGAAGTGTTAAAAAAGAAGATCGAAAGAGATTGACTTATTGCTTCAAAATATCTACACATACTCAATCTCACTTTTCCATTGACTCGAACCCGCGAAAATCGAGGTATTTTATTTTGAGATACACAAAATAAAAATAAATATTTGGGTACATTAGCTAGACGAGGCCGGACCTGGTGTATTTTTCTCAACCACAACTTGTAAGGAAAGGAGGAAACCTGGAAGGTGTTTTTTGACACGTGTGGTTTTCAATCCGGCAATCCTTATTTTTTTAAGTAGGCCTTTTTGACAGCAGTCGCTTGAATTATGCACAGCTTTTTTTATAATTTTCGTAAAATTTTTTCCTTGAGTTGACGTGTGTCGCTAACGCAAAAGTGTAAAAAATATAATTATGTCTGAAACATTGCAACTACGTGGTACCCTTTTGGGGACAATGGCACCTAAATCGCCACCAACCCAAAGGATCCTATGACACCATAATTTCTGCTTCTCGGGATAAGACTTTGACTGTCTGGAAATTGACCCGCGATGAAGACAACAACTACGATTACCCCCAGCAGCGTTTGAATGGACACTCTCACTTCATTAGTGACGTTGTCTTATCATCCAACGGAAACTACGCTCCTTCCGGATCCTGGGACAAGACGCTTCGTTTTTGGGATTTGGCAGCTGGCAAGACCACCCGTCGTTTTGAAGACCATACCAAGGATGTGCTATCGGTTGCTTTTCCTCTGACAAACGGCAAATCGTCTCCGGTTCGCGAGACAATACCATCAAGCTGTGGAACACTTTGGCTGAGTGCAAATATACCATCCAAGAAGATAGACACACCGACTGGGTATCATGTGTGCGTTTCTCACCGAACCACTCCAACCCAATCATCGTGTCGTGTGGTTGGGATCGTACAGTTAGGGTCTGTAACTTGGCAAACTGCAAGTTGAAGAACAATCACCACGCGTACAGTGGCTACTTGAACACCGTGACAGTTTCACCCGATGGTTCTCTCTGCACATCCGGTGGTAAGGATGCCAAGGTTTTGTTGTGGGATCTTATTGCAAGAACTTGTACACCTTGGAGCACAACGACATCATCTGCGCCTTGTGCTTCTCGCCCAACCGTTGTTGGCTGTGCGTTGCCTATGGTCCATTTATCAAGATCTGGGATTTGGCATGCAAGAAGACCGTTGAGGAACTCCGCCCAGAAGTCGTTTCACCAACATCCAAGGCGGACCCACCACAGTGCTTGCCACTGGCCTAGTCCACAGACGGACAAACCCTATTCGCTGGTTATTCAGACAACACCATTCGCTTATGGCAGGTTTCGGCCTACGCTTACTAAGGAGTGGACTCGAAGGCGCTGCGAGACATGATTCCTTCAAAACGTATTTTTTTTTTGCATTGATGTTTGTTTATCATACAAACGAATTAAAAATAAGAAACAAAATTAACGCGCACATCAATGGGTTATGACTACCCTTATTAAGTTATAGAACATAGTGCGAGCATTTAGGGAAATAGGAGAGGATTTGAAAGGAGACACCGATGCACGTTGCTTTTGAATTTTTATGAATCGTAATGTAGGAGAAAAACAGAGTCAGGTAGAGCATTCTACTTTAGGGTGGTGCGACTAAAATACGAATCTCTATACTTGACTGTACGTCCAAAGTTGGGCTCATTGGTGTTGCGGCTAAATGTTTCAGGGAAGGAATGCAGCTGGCTATTTCATTAGAGCACTTTTTGTGAAAAAAACCATTCCATCGTGAAAGAATTGAAGCCGCACGACCACTTGGCACTGCATACGTTTGAGAAATGGTCTTGAAAAGACGCCGACGTCAATCGCTGTTAGCGCCGATTTTAACATAATTTCGAGTCTTAAAGCTTTACCTCCAAGCTCAATTAAACACTGATTTACAGTTTTTTGTGGAGTTATTTGAAGTTGCTTTTCTACGCGCAAAGAAGGAGCATCTTCGAAACGTTATTGTTAACAGACGTCCCCATTTGCTGCAAAAAGTGGTTGAAAATCGAGCCTTCCAAATTCCAGTCAGCATAAGCGGCCATTTGCGTGAAATCATTTTTGAAAAATAATGGCAAATCCTTATCTTTATGATAAAGCTTAATTCTTGGCCATAACATTAAACTGGTGGTAGCCGTGGTGTGATGGATAGCATGTCCGCCTGTTCCCAACAGAGGCAAAAATGTTTTTTGTACGGGTATCGCCTTTCGCGAGGAATTGGCAAGTCCTCCGTTAGTATTCATTGCCACGAAAAGCGCTTTCTCGATTAGCCGTTCGGATCCGGCAGAAAATTATTGGTCCCTTCCATTCTCTCACAAGGCAAAGAAATGCCCCAAACCCCGGGGCTACGCTATGTATGAAAGAAGTGATAATTACATGCCAAATTGTATCTCATTAATCCAAGTACAAACCAGGAACTCAACGAACTCAAAATGTTGGCCCTGGTGTAGGTAAGGCTAGTAACTAAAAGGCTTGTTTGATTAGCCCAGGGTTTGCTCTAAATAAATCCACGAAAACTGGTTTTTGAAAAATCTTAAGTATCCTCAATCAAATTGAATAACCCTGTTGGGCTGAGTTAAGGTAGCGAATAAAACATTAGTTGGGCTAAAGGCCTCGACCCATAGAATCCGTTGTGTCCGTTCGCTGCCGGATTCAACTGACAGCACGATCTTATGAGAGGTGACCCATAAGCATCGGATGCAACGGACGCAACGGAAAAAGTAGCCCAAGTTTTAACTTTGGCGTCCGGCAGAACTGATGACATGCGCAGTCAAAAGTTTTCTCTTCACACCGCAACGGATGCTATGGGTCACCCCAATCCGTTCTGTCCGGTAAAACTCACTGCTGTCAGTTGAATCCGGCAGCGAAAGGCCGAAACAAATTCTATGGGTCGGGGCCTTAAGTCTTAAAAAAATTTTGTGGTGGTGTATAGTCAGGATAGCTTGGAATAAATTCAGAATGATTCAATGGCCGATTAAGTCGTTGGCTCATCGACAGATGGCTTTGAGACGTGCTACGCTCACGTCGACTTGTTTGCAGTAGATACCGAGGGGTTTGAGATTAAAGAGTAGTATGTCTAAACTAGCTGAAGATGTATATCGTAGAGCTCCTTTGTAGCAAGTTGACAATTTATTTGCTTTTCTTTTTGGTGATAAGCCCCTTTTTCTAATTTATATCGATTTATACCACATCTAACCTATGATTCTTATTTTTAACCAAATATTTACATCATTCAATGAAATAATTTAAAAAAAAATTCAAAGAACGGTACTCTTACAACTCCAAATTTTTGGTAGAAATCAGCAGTTCTCGGATATTTTTCAAAAATAGATATGAAAGTTTTTATAGGAACATCTTGAAACTCTGCGTTGGATCACGGTTTTTGTTTTGGTTGTGATACTGAAAATCTACTATGCTCTAGATTTTCTGAAAAAGTGCTCATACGCCACAGTGACTTTTGGAAAAATTACTTACAAGATGTATACTCCAGGGTGATTTGCAGAAGATGTGACAAAAACTGTACCTTTAATTTTTTTTTTTTAATTTCTCAAAAAATAAGAAAGATTTTATGGTTCGGTTTACTGTGTTTGATTCAGAACTCGAGAACGGCTGAACGGATTTATCTTATCTTGGTTTTGAAATGTTCGTGGAGGTTTGAAAGGTAAAAAAATATGAAAAAAAGGATTGGAATATAGTAAAAGTAACAATTTCTTTAATCTTCACTGTAATGACTTCAAAATTAAATTAAAACAATGCTTTTGTTGTTTTTTTCTTCTTCAATTGTTTCTGACAACAAAAAATTAAAATAATAAATAATAAATATGTAATGAGATTATTGGATTGTTTGTTTTTAAGAATTCTTTCAATTAAGTTTTTAATTTATTTTTGACTGGTAAGCATATAGATTTAAATGTTACTTTTACTATAATACAAGCTGTTTTTTCTTATGGGGTCATTTACTCCAACATTTAACTTGATTTATATTCGGAAAACATAAGGAATTGGCCCTTCGGAACCGGCAGAAAATTGTAGGTCCCCTCCATTCCTACACAAGACATGGTTGTGAGAAATGCGCTAGGCCCAGGGCCCCCTCGCTCTGTTGCGCCACCCTATTTGTTTTATTTATTTTAAACATTAAACTATATGCATATGAATTTTATATCTTCTTGAAAGCGAGAGGTCTAAAAAAACTTTGAACTACAATTCTGAACGACATAAGTGAGAAAGTGCTCATGGCAGTGCATTCGGAATACTTGCCAGTTTCTTGCGAAAGGACAGTCAGAATTTTAAGCTCGCCAAACCACAAAACCAAGCGCAGTTATTAATATAAAAAGACTGTTTGCATCCGCTTTTTAGTGGTCATTTTAATATTTTGAACTCAGAGGTGAAGAGAAGTGGTGTCACTGTCACCAATGAAACCAGATACTCGCCCGAAAAGGTTTAATTGTCGTTTCTCGTTACCTAATTTTTCTTCTCGGTATTTGAAACTTTTTGTTTTCACTTTCCCGGGTTTCTTATCATAGCTGTTGAGTTATTTAGAGTTTGCATTTACACCCCCTTTAGACAAACGAAATTTTTCTCCTACTCACCATGAATTATATTAATAATTTTCTTTTGATGACACTCACCTGAAAAGAAAAAAGAAAATAAAACAAATTTATTACTTCGCATTCAATTGCTTTCAACTTCAACACATAACCATACAATCCGAAAATTACTACAACGACATAAATCTAAACCTCCCACTTAAGAAACCCAATTAGACAAACCATACCTACTCCCTTAGTAGCATGGTAGCAAATAGCATTGGAGACCGCTATAAGCCATCAAAACGAAAAGGAACAAAAAAGATTTTAATTAAAATTGTTTGCTTTTAAATCCCGCACCCAAGACAGTCTCCGTACTTGGGATATATGTGTTGATCAAAATCAAAACCCATTATATCCACTTTAAAAAAAAAATGACTTAGGTATGAGGTTTTGTTGGCATCATTCAAACACAAACTATGGAGTCAGGTTTCAATCACAAATCTCATTTTATGCCATAGAAATCAGACCACAAAATGTGCAGTTTATTTCAAAACCCATTTTATCCACTTGAGTTTTTGTTTCAAAATCCATTATATCCAATTTTTTTTTTTCGCGTCAAAATCCATTTAGAATATATCTAATTATGAACTTGAAATTCAAAAACCCTTTTATATTCTATTCCTGAATAGTTGTAAGGAATATGAAAGGAACTATACTCTGTATTAAGCTTTTCACTCTTTTTTATCACAGTATAGGCTTTGTAACCCTTCCGTGTAATTTTAATTAGGGAAATCCCCTTTATCTTGTTACCCGAAGTATTCATAGTTGTTGTCATAAAATATCACATTGATCTTAGAAGTCTGAGCAGTTGGTTGTTCTTGTGCGAAAGTTTTACTTAATTTTGTGAAAAGTGTTAATAATAATGGAAAGTTCAAATTATCCAATTCTTGTCGGTGATGGGAAAGCCAGAAAAAGGGAAAAGAACAAAAGTAATTGGAAATCTGAGTTGGCAAAAACCGAGCGGTAAGTTTGAATTAACTTTTGATCAACTATGAGACACAATATTGTATGAATACTCATGGAATTCGTTATTATTACTAGCTACCGACAAAAGCAGCCACCCAAAATACCAAAATGCAAACACCAACCACACAACAGTGTGTACAAGTGCAATACAATACTAAGTTTTGATGCAATGGGATTTGCGAAAGCGTTTTACAAAACACCAACCAAACTATCGCAGGATGCATTTCTCTTGATGTATTGCTGTCCATCTGTTCCTAGACGCAGAAGAGCTGCATCTGCAAAAAAGAAAATAATCGTGGAATATCACGTAAGAACCACTAAAGGAAAAGTTGTACGAGTTTGCCAAAGTGCGTTTTGTGGAATACTGGGCATTAAACGTGATAGGGTTATTGGGGTTGCCAGGAGACATCTTGAAACTGGAAGTGCTCCCTTAGAAGCAAGAGGAGGTGACAGGTCTTCCCGAAAAAATGCTCCTAAAAAACAAGCAGTTATCGAATTTATTCGAAAATTCAAAACGCTTGAACTGCATTACTGCAGAAATACGGTAGCTAAGCGTCAGTACTTACCAAGTGAACTGTCTATTGCTAAGATGTACAAAATGTACATTACACAGATCACAGAGAACTCACTCCATGTAAAACCCAGCTTTTTTCGCAACGTTTTTAATAAAAATTTCAATATCGGATTTAAGGCTCCTTCAACCGATCTATGCTCAAAATGTATTGAACTTACCGAACGAATCAAATACGAAAAGAATGATTCTACAAAAAATAAGCTCATGGTTGAGAAGCTGATCCATAAGAGAAGAGCAAAAGCTTTCTTTACCATATTAAAAGAAGAAAGGAATGACCTTGTCACCATCTCATTCGACTGTCAAAAAAATATGGTTCTGCCCAAGGTACCAGATCAAGCTGCTTACTATTCCCGGCAATTTTACATTTACAACTTTGGCGTTGTTGTGGGAAGTTCGAAGGCTTCTTTGAATAAAGAAAATGTGTTTTTCTTCACATGGACCGAAAACGAATTTGCAAAAGGATCTAATCAGATAGCTTCCGCTGTTTTCAACCGTTTATGCAGCCTTGATGTGAGCCACGCTAAAACAGTGCGCTTGGTCTGCGATGGATGCGGTGGTCAAAACAAAAACTCTACCATGATTGGTATGACTTCCTATTGGCTTTTCAAAAAAGCCCCACAAAATGTTAAATCCCTAGAAATAATTTTTCCGGTGCCCGGACATTCCTATATTCCACCTGACCGGGCTTTTGCGCTTGTTGAAAAGCAGGTAAATTTATATTTAAAAGTGTTTTTTAAATGTTTTTGAAATAATATGGTAATTTTTCAAGGTCAAACAAAAGCAAACAATTATAACACCAAAAGAATACCGGGAAATTCACCAAAGCTGTGCCACTGTTATTCGTTTAGGAGATAAAAGTTGTCCCGTATTCGACTGGAAATCTTCTACGATGGAGTATATTCGCCCAACTGGTACCTGGCATTTTAAATTTAATGAATCTAAGAGATTCATTTTATCTAGAGACAATAGTGGGGCCATTGTAGTTCGTGGTGAACCATACTACTTATCCGACATAGGTGCTCCTAGATCGGTTACAAAAAAACACAAACAAATTTCTAGGATGGAGCCGTCAATAATAGAAATGGGAGTTCAACTAAAAGAGGAAAAGCTAAGGGATGTGTTTAGTTTGCTAACCAAGCACTTTGGAGAAGATTGGAGGTCCATCGAAGAACTTAAGTTCTATAAAAATATCGAGGAAGTTAATGTTTTAGGGCATGTACTGGAAAATGAGGATCCTTTATGTGAACCTCAGCCAGTTTTTGATGAAATTCGTGTTTAATCAAATTTTTAATTTTTAATTCCAAAACAAAATGCCTCTTACCTAAATTGTTTTGCTTGTTACTTAAAAAAAATAAAAATAAAAATGAAGTCTTACCCTCTTAAAATCAAGTTTTTGAAGTTTTCAATTGCAACACTTTTTTATTTTAGTCTGAAATCCGGACGCAATTTTCAAAACCCCTTATATCCATATTTCTTTTTAGTACCACTTGAAAACCAAAACCCACAGATCACGATTTCTATGATCAAACTGTGGGGAGTTCCAAATTGAACAGTTTGCAAAAAAAAAAGTTCTAAAACACTGTTTCGTTTAGCAGATACAAGTTTTTTTCGATTTACTCGAAATCTCTAAAAGTGGATAAAATGGGTTTTGATTCTGATCCACACATATGTCCAGTTGGAAAATTTATCACCCAATTGATGTCACATGCAGTACAATGATGTTATCAGGGAAAGAATTTTTTATGGAATTCTACAGAGATTATCTTTGAAATGGGTCCATCTTCGTCGTCGACAGCTTGTGTAATGGAGGGCACGTAATTAGCATTGCTTTGAAAACTTCATTTTATTGCTGCATGATGGAAAAGCAAGCTGTCGTTTGTCCGCATACAAAACTGAAGTAGTTCAGTCAGTGGATGAAGGAAAAAATGAAAATTAATTTTGGTTCAAGGAATTTTGAATTTTGTAATAAAATATGAAGAGTTTGTGAGTGTCTTTAAAGAGAAGTCATGTCAGCCATCTCTTTAATTCCTTCAATTTTCTAAGATTCTTTGAAAATCTTGAAACAAACTCGGATGGGAAAAGCGATTAAGAGAGGACTTTCCTATAAATTCAGGAGAATTAACACGTGTTGATGTATACACATGTTTAAAAATGAAATATTGCTTGTATACCAAAGGCCAACGGAATAGGGCTTGTCAATGGTTATCTGGCGCTGCCCTGGCAGTATTGTATATCCATAAAGGCGATGAATGACTTCCAAATGTGGTCTGGGTAATGGATGCCATTACCGTAAGGGATGTGCGATGTGCGTTAGTGGTTTGCGTTTTGCAAATGATTCTACAACGGACGCCATCCCAACGCCTGAAAGAGAAGTAGCTGATGGATACTGTACGTCTGAGCATAAATATTTTAGGTCCCAGAATATAAATATTTTATGTACATACTTTGAATCAATAAAGAAATAGATATGTTTTGAAACCACAGATAAATGAAGAGAAGTTTAATATGTGGGTTTCATCAGAGAAAATTCAATAATTGTTGTACCTATTCTAGCCGTAAAATTT
This sequence comes from Melanostoma mellinum, assembly GCA_914767635.1. Taxonomy (NCBI): domain Eukaryota; kingdom Metazoa; phylum Arthropoda; class Insecta; order Diptera; family Syrphidae; genus Melanostoma; species Melanostoma mellinum. Next base: position 172,185,732 of record OU612059.1, on the reverse strand, counting down.
GACTTCTGACGGTGGAAGATGGAAATGCTGATAAGATGGAAGAGCGATATAAAAAAAGCACTTCTACTTTCTAAGAAAGTAGAAATTATCTGAAAAAGGTAGAGAAAGGTAGTATAGACATACACGCACTCAGAAGAAGAAGGTTGTCTTTTATAACATATTGTTACGTTCACCAGTGCCCCTGTTCTGTAACTATCGTATTGACGATAAACGCTGGAAAATGGATCGAAATAATATGAATTTAGTAGGACTTTGTTCCATTTTCCACCGTTTATCGCCTGCTTTCTTCGAGGCGATAGTTACAGAACTGGGGCACAGGTTCGATAAATAAAAGTTTACTTTCAACTTCTTATCTGTACTTTAAATACACCACTTTTCTATTCTTTATGCAATCCAATTAATAATCACATTTTGTCTCATCCAATCCTCAAACCATTACTTTACAATAAAAACTTGTGCGACGGTCTCTTTACATAAAAAGGAATATACCACATTATCGAACTTTCTAGATAAGAGGAGAACCATCAAGAAAATTTCGAACAGTTTGTGTTCTAGCTCCTCCCCGATTATCAAATGTGTGTAACTGTGTACCTACCTATACAAATAACTATTAGCCGTACATTAAAATTTACAAGCTGTCTTCTTCAGGTGTATACTCCTCAGTTATATTTTTGCGCCGGTGCGCACACACGCTGACTCACAATCAGTGTCGTAGCGAGGGGGCGGGGGCGGACCGCCGCGTGTGTCACCCATTTGGGGGTGACACCCAAAAGCTACCAAAGAGTATATGTACTATAGCTTTATAGATCGTAGAAGACGCAATTAACCTTGGTATAAAAACATCGGAGAAACACGACATTCCAACAGAAAGAAGAATTCTTCGTAGAAAGCGAATGGCTGGTGAGTTGTCAACTAATGCAGGACTTTCTCTGAGCGCTGAACTACGGAAAAGACATGTTCGAGTGCCTTGATCGATTCATCACTGAACTTCGAACAAGAACAGAGTCCATTAAGGAGGTGACTTCATTGTTTGAAGTTGTACAGGCGAATACTTTACTTTTAGCAAACGTTTATGATTTGAAAATAGCTGTTTCAATATTTGCTAGTGCTTATGATGAAGTGTCAGAGTCAGAACTTCTCTCAGAGATACCTAATTTGAGAAGTCAATCGAAAGCGGCCAAATTGACAACATCTAATTGGTTATTTTTAGACTTTATGAAATTCATCCTTGATCTCGAAACGGTTCAACGCATTAAAAAACTTTTAAAACAAAAGTTGTGGAGAATTTATTCTTCTACAATATTGTAATTGACACAAATTAATAGCAAAAAAAAACCTATAGTAAACGAGATATATGCGAATAAAGGATTTTTGAGACCTTCGACCTTTGGTTTTTAATAGACGCCGACACCCTACAGTATGTAGGTTTTGAGACAACTTTAAGGGTGTCATAAAGGAAATTTATACAAATTTACAGCTGGGTATTTTAAATTCTGAGATTCTTGCACTCTTGGACTACAACGTTGTAAATCCGTTTTCAGTTAAGTTTTTTCGCTTTGACCCAGTCTATTAAATTTTCGACTACTTAAAAACTTGAAAGGGGCTAAGTACGCACAGAACGATGTCTGTGAGACTAGAAGTTACGAGTACGTAAAATTTCGAAAGGAAAGCGGATGCATTTTCAAAAAATTGAGGCAAGGCCCTCTGAGTAACTATTTGTGTGCATAGTACTATAAAGGACAGGTTGTAGAATCATGAAAAATAGAATATTTACTTAAAATTAAATGTTTTGTGATTAGTTTTTTTGGTTGAGGGTAAACTTATATTATATGATATTTTCTCAGATGTATCAGGATCTTCCTCCGTTTCGGCGTCAGGTTTGTCATCTTCTTCAGACTCTTCAAGTTTTCCAAGTGAGATAGTGTTCCACCTTAGCTCCTTTAGAATAGAAATCGTCAATGTGAATTTACCACATGATTCCTGAGCAGTTTAAATCACAGAATCGAGTTTTTGAACTCTAACCTCAAACATTTTAAGGTTTCGTGATTTTGCGTTTTAATAAGGCTGAGTAATTTATTTGTAGAGAGATAATGCCGCATGAGTTCATTTCCCAACATCACTTTGTTGGGTTATTTTCTACCTCCAACCACTTTTGCAATTGTTAGTTGGTGCAGAGTGCATGGAAAAACGGAGTCTCGGTGGACGAAAAAAGTGATAGATCAAGCTTTTCATTTGCCACTTCCTCGCGCCAGCTGATCAAATTCAGGTTCTTTGAGTGGTGTGAATACCTCCGTAAAGGGCTACCGGAATATTTGCGCCAGCTTCAGAAAAATGACAAACAGCTCTACCAGGTCCTTCCTCTTCTGCCATCAACCAAACAATTTCCATTTTCCCTGCACAAAAAAACACATCGCGAAGAAGCAATTTCAATCTACTGACCACGTCAACCTCACTTCGGTTGAATGTACTTTTTTATAATTAACACTCACATCAAGTAGTTATAATACCCTTGTTGTAATGTTATTGAACACAGTACGAGCATTTGGGAAAGCAGGAGAGGATTAAAAACGAGACACCGACGTATTTTGTTTTGAATTATTTTAAGTGTAGGGGAAAAAAAGGGTCAGACAAAGCATTCCATATTCGGGTAGTGCGAACACTGAACATTATCTCATCTGTGCCATGTCAACTTTTATACGAGTCCAAGTTATGGATAGGCAAACAATAAAAATAAATGCGATGATAATGTTTTCTCCATTACGAGATACGATCATGTGGAGAAAGTTGAGATACGATTATTCTGTCGCTGTTTTATGTTTTGCTGTCTTACAGTTTCGAGAGAGAATTTATAGCTTAAATGCAAACTGAGTCGATTTTTTTTTTTGTTAGTAATTCATCGACAACAACTTCCCCTGGGGTATTTTGATCGTGGAAGAGATATCGTCTGCGTCTCAACCTATCTACACATTTTGTACTCCAATGAGCACCCTCCTATGGGGGGGGGGATCAGTCCAACAACACTAATACGCTCCACTCAAAAACAATTTAACGTGTCTATCAATTTAGACATGGTGGCATGGCGTAACGAAGTTCGAGGAGACTCGAAACCTTTCCAAAAATGAAAATGGTCAAATGATGCTACTTTACTCGCTCTCTGTGGATGCACTGGGGTTTCGACAACAACGTGCAGGGTTTCCGAGACCCAAGTGTTGCAATTTCGTTTGGTGACCTAGCCACTAAGATGAAATGAGCTCGTAATAAAAGATGACTTTTCGATCAAAATCGTGGTTATACTTAAGCTGCTCCAAGGTGAAACGCTTTCAATTGCAGTGTCTATTTGACCTAAGCGCATAATCCGAGATCATAGTCCAGATTTCTCCTCAAGCTAATACGTGAAAAGTTGAGCTATGGATGACGAGTTGATGTTCGTGGATTGAGTTTCAATGACTCACTTTGGAAAAAAGTTTTCAATACTTCCTAACACGTCGTTCAAGGGCAAGTTGACTCATTTCGTTCTTTGGATGTATGATACTGATTTTCTGTCAATATCTCTAACCAGAAACAAAAACATGACTAAGATAGGCTACTCAACAAAAAGTAATAATTTTTCTTTTGCTGATTTTATGGCATATCATTTGAAACTATGCACAAAAATGTGTATATGCAGAACGATTGGCCTCAATTCTTCTATATGATCAATGTTCACCATCTTTTGGTTTTTCGAAATTGAGAGTGAACAAACTTCTTTTTTGCCTTGATGAAAATAAATGTACCACGACATAATTTCTTACAACCTTACTCATAGAACGAAAGCGTTGGCCAATATTTTATCTGATCTGGATGGGACCAAAACAAAAACCTTTATTTCCCTATGGACTACTCCTGCAGGCCCAGAGTTTATTCCCTATAAAGTTTATAAAGTAACAGTTGAGCTATATAAGCGGTTGTGGTGCTGTGGTTGAGTGTTCAGTTGATAGGCCGAACGCGTGGGTTCGAATCACGCTCCTAGCGTCTATACTTTTCTTTCAGACACCCAATTTCATATGTAGGTCGCCCTTGAGGTTGTAAGTGAAGTCACTACTACCTTATTTCCCATCTCTTAGAGCACAAAAAAGGGAAGGTCTACTATCTAACTGGTCTATGCAACACACATTTATAACACGGACTAGAACTACGTCAAGCCTTGCGACGATTTTTGCTAGGAATGTTTCAGTAAATCATATCTGTCAACAGTTTCAAGAGCTAAATATCAAAATAAAGTACATTTATGTACAAGGAAAGGCAAATTCCATAAATAATAAACATAACTCTGTAAATGACTTGACAGCAAATCCAAAAAATTATCTTTCCTCTCTTCATATTTCTTCCAGAATAGTTCCTGAGTCATTGGGTTGGGTATAATTTATTTAAGATGGATAAGTACATTTGTGGTATATGCATCTGGGAATCAGAATACCTTCTATCGCAGTATACTTTTTCTGACCCTTGCCAACGATTTAATGTTTTGTGAATGATGTAATCGCATTCAACACAAATAAGGTAGCTTGACAGCCATGTGTATGACAGTTTAGGTGCTCTCAAACATATATGTGAACGTGTTGTTAATTTGTAAAATGATGATAAGATTTCTTCGGGACGATGCTATTTGTGTTTTGGTTGGAAGTGCTATTTTTGTGGGCCAATGTTGAAATTGAAGAATTAGGCGTGAAATGTTTATATGTTTTGAACATATGAGAGATTTTTGAGATCAATTCCGCGAAACTTATGTTTCGACGAAAAATGCAGGCATAAGAAAGGGTCCAAGCAAACGACATGCCAAAAAACTGAGAGCATTAGAAAGTTAGGGTTGGCTTTGACTTCTAAGAGCTGAAAGATAGAATTGGAAAACTATTATTCTAATAATGCCCGAGAAGCACACCTGGTTTAGATGTCAAGATATCTTAACAAATTTGATACATTCCAGACAATCCTAAAGTAAAAGGTAAAGCCATACCAGCGTACGTCGTATCTTCACATACTGGGGTGGTGTAAACATGTATTTAGCGAAAACAGCAACTGCTTTTCAAAATGGGCAATCATTGGATGCCATACAAATTCATACAGTGGTGTCTATTGCCACCTAGTATGACAGTCATTAGCAAAACAAAGCCGCATGAGAAGCTCTTGACTGGGGGAAATTGAGAGGGATCACGGAATAAAAGGGTCATGTTAGTTTGTAAAACTTGAACCTAAGCTTGCAATGTATACCATAAACAAAGTAAAGACCACTTCTCCAGACCGCTCATCGGCAACCAATATTCAACTCAAACTCTCAAACCATAGAAAAGGTGACAGGTGCAGATGGCTTCGATCTGTTTGTTTTTTTTTTTCTGTTGGAGGTTTTTAAAATACCAGCTGGAGCACTCAGACCTAAATGCCGGTCCATTGTACTACCAGTTAGCAACCTTCTATTTGTTATAGCTTTTCAGATGTTCGGAGAAAAGCCAAAAGACGCTGCCATGATAAGAAGCCTAAGTTACCAGCTCTCACCATGTCTGCGCCGAGTATCTGTAACCTCATGCGAGAAAAAGTAGGACATTCACAGAGGAAGTGTTCTGATTCACAAGATTCACAGAGTGTGGTATCACTTAAGCATAACACGTTTAAATGCTTGGCAAAAGAGAAGTGCCCGCTGGCAATGCCAATAAGCTTTCTAGGCACAGAGTACAATCTTTTCTGCTACGAGCTACCAAAAATGTTGCAGTTTTCTTACTAACGTTGGGGAGCATACGTTTGGTTTGTCTGCATCCAATGGAGGCAAGTCATCTACGGTTGTGCTCTGTACAGATCCAATCATTGATTGAAGCCCTCACTGAGGACGCTGGCAGACCTAGCGACGGTTCAGGTCCTGAGAAAGCTGTCTGAGATCCCTGCCTAGCGAGTTCATCGGCGATCTCATTTCCAGTTATGCCGTGATGGCCCGGAACCCAAATGAGGCTCAAGGAATTTAATTTCAGCCGCATTCAGAGAGCTCTTGCATTCCTGGATCACTTTCGAAGTGGTTAGAGGGTTGAGAAGGCCCTTAAGCACAACTTGGCTGTCGCTGCAAACAAAGCTACTTCTCCCCGTCCATTCATTGTTCGTTAGTTGGCTCAAGGCCATTAAGATAGAATAAGCCTCCGCTTGGAAAACGGATGAGTATGATCCCAAAGATGAGTGCAGTCGTATGTCGTCGTTCTCAACAAAGGCACCAGCACCAGAACCCTCGTCGGTTTTGGAGCCATCTGTGGAGATACGATAACAGTTCTTTCCAGGCTCAGATTCTGGAGCAGGAAAGTTGACTAAGTAATTTTGACGCAGTTTGGGCCTTAAGATCATCGTGTCAGACGGCATATCCATTAGACGTGAGTCAAAAGATATGCTGCTTGCGAGTTCCTCAAAACTCCAATGCGAATTGTGCCAGAGACAGAGATCGCATCGCTTTAAACGAGAAATGGTCTTTAGAGTACACCTTATGATGTAGGTATCAAGGGGAGGAAGATTCAGCAGTGCGCCGAGAGCAGCTCGCGGTGTGCTGGGGAATGCTGGTGCAAGGAGGCATAATTATGGTCATGAGACCAATGAAGCAATGCATCTGGAAATACAAGACAGTAGTCACAAATGTATTGGGACAACTTTAGAAGTGAGAAACTTTGTAGGTATCCATTTTCTGAAGCTAAGAGGTACATCAGAACTGCACCTCTCCTCAAACAAGAAAGTTAACCCCTTGCTTTTAGATTTAAATCAGTTGCGATCAATATTTTCGATTAAGCTTTGTTATCTGATACAAGAAACCATATTCCGAACAATTTTTTTCACATCATGAGCTTAAATATTAAAATGCCACTGTAAGAAATGCAAGAACTGAAATCACTGTTGGCAACAATGAAGAAAAGGTGTCTCAGATGACTCCCCTGTGGTAAACGACAGCCAAAGGCTTTGGAAAGGAGTTTTGAAATTCAACTTGAACAAATCTGCTCAACGAATAAGAAAAATAAGTGAAAAAAAACTAGAAACCCAGAGGCTCATCAGATTTGTTATTATACATATTTGTGGCACAAATTGAAACCTGACACAAATTTTAACCTCACCGCTTAACACACCCGAAAGTAGCATAAGCAATCGTTGAGAAACCTAAAAATACTTCAAACAAAAAAGAAAGTCATAAATATGTTCACTTAACACACCAGCCTCCCTTTTTAGCCATCCAGACTCCTTCAACAAGCTAAGCTAAAAGTCAGATTATTGCCTTTAACTTTTAGGAGTACGAGTGGGAATGGTATCAAAGTAATCACCTCGTTTAAAAGCAAATATCCTGAGGGATCAGCGTAACAATCACATGTGATGTGAACTTTGCTTGTAATTCAAATTTCGCCTCAATATCTCGGTCAAACATTCAAACGCTTCCTGAAGTGGAAGTCGTCGCATACTTTATATTTTCTGTCAGTCATCTTAGGATCTCTCTGAGACAAAAGATTTTGTTTGTTTTCTTCTTTTTCTTTTTTTTTTGCGTTTCTGAATTCTAATAACCCCATTAAGTTTGTGTCACAGACAGACCCTAAGGGATGTCAAATCTCTCATTCACCTGCAACTGTAATAACGGAACGGCTTGTTCTTACAGTTCAGTGGAATTTGGGTTACATGCGAACCGAGAGAGCATGGGAATTTCATAGGAAAGCCTTTCCAATTACATCACTCTGCGCCAGTTGAGTGGGGTGACAAGATGTTTGAAAAGTTGTCATGAATGCATGGAGTTAGGTGGATAAGGGATAAGGATGTGTGATAGTTGGCAGGATATCCTTATGACTATGAAATTAGTTCAATCAAGTTAACATTGAAATTATGACATTTTCCTCTACCTAAGGTAATTGCAAATGTGTGTTTAAATCAATTATGTACAAATTTTCCAAATCACGGTTGGATGAAAATTGGGAATATGTATTTGTTTAAATATAAAGCTGAGGGGGATCAAGGGTCTGTGAGAAGAAGAAATTTAATTGAAAATTTTCAGGCCAGAGAAATAATGAAGAATCAATTAGTTTGGAAAGAGAAAACATAGCTGGAGGGTGTTTAATAGTTATCAATTATGATAATTTATTTGCAATGCCTTTTCCTCAATCGTTGATTTGCTCTTTTAGAAGAAAAGTCAGGAGGTACTGTAGAATGAATGTGTGGAAAAGTTGAACATGTACTTCCCTTTTCCTAAATTCCTCCCTGCGAATGCATCGAATTTTTGATGTGTTTTTCTTTGTGAAAAAATCTATTAAAAGAACGAAAAACACACGCTTGTCTAATCTGATGTTATTCATCGATGTCAGTAAAAAAAAAACAAATCAATTGAAAATTTCAAACCGGGACGAACATTCTGATGCAGTCGATCCGGCCAGAAAAAGGAATTCTTCGAGTTATTTCATGTTAACGAAAAACACTCATTTTGCTTTTAGTGACAGTAAATTGAGACACTATTTATTGTAAATTGATAAATCAGGAGATTTTGTTTCACAAAGTAAATCAATTTCATCGGGATGTTTTGCATAAGATGCGACAAAACGCACCAGAAGATGTAGGTAGGAAGAAGAAAAGAAAAATATCGCATAAGCCACTTACTACCTCATACTCAATTGTTTTTGAAAGTTTATACCTCGTTTTTCTATGAACATTACAGTTAAAATTACTTTTACGAATAATCCAATTTTGTGGGTTTTCCACTGACTTGTTTTTATTCTTTGTGCAAACAAAGGGTTTTCTCAACTAAGTACCTTCTGTTTTTTTTTTTCTCAAAAACAAAGACAGATTTTTTGTTCGGTTTCCTGCGTTTGACTTAAAACTAATAAGAGCATTAATTACTTAAAGAAAAAGTTTCCCTTAGTAGGGCAAAATTTTGCAAAAAAATTTATTGAAAGAAGAGATTTGATTAACTCTTCAAAAATTGTATTTGAGGCTTGAGACGAAAATGCTAATTGAAGAACAAGATATAACCTTTCAAAAACAGTTTGTAGCATGTAATAAAAATAAGTATATTAGTTGGCTTTTAATAATTGTTTTAAGAAAAATTAATCCAATTTGTTATAAAACTTCCCTTTTCGCCTAAACGGAGGGATGGGTCTATCTCCCTCCGTTTAGGCGAGAACTATAGAATCGATATCAGAAACTCCTTCGACATACGGTTGTTACATTATTCCATAGACTATATTTCAAGAATATACAATCCCACGAGAGCTAGAACGGGAAACTAGAATCTTTCAGACAATCTTCAGCTCATTCCAGCGGGTGTTCCTGGCAATGATTTTTGTCTTGGTTATTTTGTGTTAAGGCGGTCTTTCTGTGTAACAGTTTCAAAAAAACGATTTTTTCTACATTTTTTTATCAAATAGTGTTAGAAATACGCTGGTAAAAAGATTTAACAGTGGACGGGCTCGTGAGGAAATGACAGAGCATTTTTCACGGTCACGCGAGGTTGCTTTTTGGGTTTCTGTTGTGTTTTTCCGAAAGTCGTCTTTTTTGAGGTGGGGTGAACGATTTTGAAAAATCTACCAGACCGATCTTGTCATACTAAACATTTTTACTATCAGAAAACATGTCGTAAGAGGTATACACGAGTTTCTTTTAAATTCTTGTCCAAAAATTTGAATAGCAAAAAAAAAGTGCAATTTTCTTCAAAATTCTATTACGATAAGAATTTTTTAATTTTTGAAAAAGCTCAAGTCAATTCATAGCCAAGGGGATGAGAAAAATAAATTTTAAAGGTTTTTTGGTTTCAGCTCATCTGATCAGCCAAAATCGTTCACCCCGTGCGCACCTGGACACTTTTGACGAGGACGCAGTGAAGGACGTGTAGCGGTCACATACGTCATTTTTATGTAAAAGCAACAAAACTATGTAAAGTTCAATAATGAATGATAACATTACAAAAAACTGCTTCCCTAAATCATTTGTGGTTTTCTAGTAATCAATTTTGGAAGTATTACACAGAAAGGCCCCCTTAACAACGTAACGCTTTAAATGCGTTAGACCCCAATAACGCTGGGCGGATCAGACAGATTTTATATCAAAATGTCTGAATATCCTTAGGTTGGGTAAGGTTGAATGGGCCACAAGCAGCGACAGCTCAGTTGGTTCACAAAGGATCCCTTGCACTACTAGGATAACGGATATAATAGGATGGGATTTTTGCAAAAACGCTTTTTTTCAAGTCTTGATTTTAAACTACTTTTGAAGCAGCATTGATCTTGTATATTCGACAATGATCTTGCTTAAAAAATCTGCTTTCTTAGATCGAAGAACCTTATTTTACAGGACAAATGTCCCACCAAAATTCAGCTTCGTAGAAATTTTGCCATTTTTGCATAGTTCTTCTGCGGTACTTATAAAAGAGTACCTAGTATTACATTTTGAGATATTGGAAAACGACTGCAACGATGTCAAAGAAATGTTTTTGGATGGCGCTACCAAAAACATCGTACTGGGTAACATCTCTGGAAAGACAGGATTTTCCTAGTTTTCACTGAGTGGCAGGGGCAATTGGTTTTCGATGTTTTAATGTTCAAACTGATTTTCGAGGCGATATCTATGTCTGTCAATTGATGGTGGAATCACTTTCAAAGTAAGATCGTTACGAAAGTATTTAGAGTTGACTATCGACACAAGATGGCTGAGTTTTTTAGTAAAATTATATCAAAGTTTTTCCTTTCTCGATTTTTTTTTTTTCCTTAAAGTTTTAATTTCTGCGCAACACTCCAACTGCTCGGCTTGGAGGCCATACTTTGGAAGGTTTTAAGAGCCAAATAGGGCTGTCTATTGTAACATTGGCTGAGTTCAAAATAATAAAACTTTGTTTTCACTTTACTTAACCACTTTTATTCGATATAGAATTCGATTAACTACACTTATTCAATTATTGCCCCGTGCAGTGTCGGGTTAGAATAGCACTGCAGCGCCTCCCCGCTTGTCGTAAAAGGTGACTAAAGGAACAATCATATCCAGACGACTAACATCAAAGTGAGTCTAGCGACACACATACCACCTAAAAACTCTCCCCAAGTATGCATGCAGATCCCGGGGTTTACACGACTGGAGATCACCGGTGTAGTAAAAGGGAAATCAAACTCATTAAATGGAGCATGCATGTGTCGAAAAGGATGAAAAAAATTTTTTGAAAAATTTTGAGCATTATGGAAGTACTTGCGAGCATAAGAAGCACTACCCCGCCAGGCAGTTCCATTGCTATGCATGGAGCTGATCCTGGACCGAGCAGCATTGTTCGGGTCAGAGCTATACGGATTCCGGGGGCTAGCAAAGTAATGCGACGAGTTGGACGAAAATTTAGAGTCGCGAGTTGGAACGTTGGAAGTATGACTGATAGAAGTCTCGAACTCGAAGAGATGATGAGAAGGATGCGAGCGGACATCTTGTGTGTTCAGGAAACGAAATGGCGAAATACAGCAAACAAAGCCCGTTTCTTGGATGCAAAGACCAAGGCTTACAAGATGTTCTACTATGGAACAGAACAAGGTAGGAACGGAGTCGGTATCATTCTTGACCAAAGTTTATGTAACAGCGTGTTGACCATTTTGAAGTCCAGTGACCGCTTGATGTCTCTTAAATTGGTGATGGAAGTAAAGGTCTGGAATATAATCAGTGCATATGCTCCCCAAAGAGGGTGTGAGCAGGAAGAAAAAGATGCATTCTGGCTTGATTTTCATAACCTAATTAACACTCCTGGTGAAGATATTCTAAATATGTGCAAGTCATACGGTCTATTCGTACTAAATATCATGCTCATCAAACAAGACCGACACCTTATCACTTACAGCAGTGAAGGAAATGAAACCCAGATTGATTACCATTTGGTAACCAATAACATGAAATCTCGGGTGAAAGACTGCAAAGTGATACTAGGAGAAGCTGCCGCTCAACAACACCGTCTTCTTTTAACAGAATTTTTTACGGATGCGGTGAAGGAAGTCAAACAAACAAAGGCTCCTGGGAGAATCAAGTGGTACAATCTGGAGAAAACCAAAGGACAGCAATTCATTTCGTTTATGCAAAGTCAGCTGTGTAATACCATCGACGCAGTTTCAAATGCAATCACGGCACAAAATATGTGGGATCGCCTACAACGAACCTGCCTTGCCTAGAGAGAGCCAAATCACTGTTAGGAGTCTCAAAAGGACACCACCAACAAGCTAAAGAAACCTGGTGGTGGGATGATGAAGCTAAAGCAGTGATTAGAAAGAAGAAAGCAGCTTTCCAAGCTTGTTCGAAGTGCCCCTCAAGAAATAAAAATGAAAAAGCGCGTTTCAAAATGGAATACAAGAGCTGCAGAAAAGAAGCGAAGAAAAAGTGCGCCCAACTTCAAGCAAAAAGCACGGAGGGCCTGTATCGAGAGCTGGAAGAGATTTCTGCCCCAGCTGCTGAAGCAAATCAGGCAATCCAAGAGCTAAGACAAAGCAACTTGAATAAGGGAGCAACCATTTTCAAAATAGCCGCTCAGAGAAGGAGAAATGCGCAGGAGATTCGTTCGCCGAAGTTCATCAATGGTGCTCAAGGAGTGCTACTTGCGGATGACGACAAAATTCTTCACAGGTGGCGACAGTATTGAGTATTGTGATGATCTTTTGAATGAACAGTTTCCTCGGCGCCACTATCTGTGACTATCGAAACAAGATGGCTGAGTTTTTTAGTGAAATTATATCAAAGTTTTTCCTTTCTCGATTTTTTTTTTCCTTAAAGTTTTAATTTCTGCGCAACACTCCAACTGCTCGGCTTGGAGGCCATACTTTGGAAGGCTTTAAGAGCCAAACAGGGCTGTCTATTGTAACATTGGCTGAGTTCAAAATAATAAAACTTTGTTTTCACTTTACTTAACCACTTTTATTCGATATAGAATTCAATTAACTACACTTATTCAATCATTACACCACTTTACAATAAAAACTAACTCCATGCTGGTGACGTGAAATAATACCAAACGAAATAAAGCCAAATTCCAAAAATTTGAAAAACGGTTTGAAAAACGAAGTAAGCCCAAATTCTCAGTTTGGCTTTATTTCGCTTTACAAAACGAAATGAAGCCAATTTGGTGTTATTTCGATTTAAATTTTTGCAGAATCACGAAAATAAACCAAAGCAAAACACAAGTTAGATTCATCCATCTTTTATCTTTGATGTAAATTATCATCCACCTGATATTCAAATAAGCTCATTATAGTATAAAATGAGGAAATCAATGTTTTTCATTTCGGATTCTTCTCTAGTGGTTCGTTGGGCTTTTCAATGGACAGGTATCGTTGTTAATGTTTCCTTTTAATTAATATTTTATTGGTTGTTATTTATTACGTTGTATGAGAATAGTTTTGCCGCGAATTTTTCGATTCTCCAAATTGACCCTTTCATAATGGCTTAATATTTGTTTCACTCTTCATATCTGATCGTCAGTTTGGATTTTTTTAGTTATTATCCTTTTACTTTCTTCATGCAATTTTTCATTATGTTAAATGGTTAAAAATATCTATGTTTATCCATTCAGTCGAATTTCAAACTCTGGACTTCCATGCAACTCAAATCAAACATATTAACATACAAACAAAAAAAATATAACTACCTTTTCAATCCATTGTTTTTGAAAGTGTATATATAATTTATACTGGTACTCGTGGTGCGATGGTTAGCATGTCCACCTGCTAATCCAGAGGTTCGAGGTTCGAATCCCGGCAGAGGCAAAAATGTTTTTCCACGGGTATCGCCTTTCGCGAGGAATTGGCAAGTCCTCCGTTAGTAAATTCACTGCCATGAAAGGCGCTTTCTCAATTAGCCGTTCGGAACCGGCCCAAAATTGTAGGTCCCCTCCATTCCCTCACAAGGTTTGGTTGTGAGAAATGCGCTAGGCCCAGGGGCTCCTCGCTCTGTTGCGCCACCCTATTTATTTATTTATTTATTTTATATATAATTTATGAAAAATTTGGCTTTATTTCCATTTTGAAAACGAAGTACCGCCAAATTTTGTATTTAAACAAATTTGGCGTTATTTCCATTACTTTTTTGGCATTATTTCGTTTATTATTTCGAAAAAAGAAATAAGACCAAATTTAAGGTTTGGTGTTATTTCGTTTGGTATTATTTCACGTCACCCTCTCTGCTTGCATCAGTGGCCTCTTTTTATGGGAAAACATCGAAAACTTTCCAGCAGTTTGAGCTTTCCAGTAGTATCTTGTTTGCCAGTGTATTTCTGCACAAGGATACTTTTTTTGACTGTTTTTTTTTTCACTCCCGAAATTTTGTGGAAAATAACTAAAAAAAAAGTCCCCCAAAATTAGCCCTTAATATTAACAATCAGTACTCGTTCAAGGCATTCAAAGATTTCCCATATAAAATAAACGTTAACTTAAAATTTTTTCTTCAAAATTCTACAGTTCAGAGGCATTTTATGGTATAGTCTAGGAAATCAACAGGTTTTCTTAAGAATTGTGTGCTCTACAAAAGTGCTCACTGCGGTGAAGTCGTAACTCACACCGGCGCGGCGAGGTATTATGGGTCACCAAACCCAATTTTTTCGTAAATTTTTGTTCTCCTATCTCGTAAATGACAATAGCTAAAAAAAAAATGTATTCTACAAACTTGTAGAAAATTCAATTCCTATAAATTGTAAAAAATTGGGTTTGGTGACCCGTACTACCTCGCCGGTGTGAGTTATGACTTCACCGCAATGAGCAATTTCAAGTTATGTGTTGGGTAAGAGAACTTGTCTTTTTAATAAATAATCAACAAAATTGAAGAACAATAGATATCAGTTTTTTTTATGACAAAATTCTGTTCCAGAGGCTTTGAAATTGCATCACTGGGGTGACATCTGTTCAGTGAATGCCTTAATAAGAAAGACATTAGCAGAAAACAATACTTTTGTTGTTGGTACAGCAGCTTGAAGATTATTTTTCAACTAACCAGGCCTTTTGCTGGCAATTGGCAAACCCTTACATCAGTTCCAATTTGTATGGATGAAAAAATAGTTCTGTATTGAAGAATGATTAAACATTCCAAGGACAACGTTATTTTTGTGCATATGTATATTGTCTTAAAATAATTTATTTTTGATCAGGAACATTTACGGGGCAGGTGAATAGTATGTATCATTTCCGAGTGGTAGTAGTAGTTTTTTCGGAAATTTCCTTTACCTCTAAATGAAAATTGTGGTTCATATTCGACAGCTCATTTTGAATCAAATTTTGTCAATTCGAGAATTTTTGGAACCACTACAGAAATATGAGCTTCAGAAGATAACGACACGAAACCCGGAGGAGAAATTGAAATAATAGAAATAGTTGGCACCCCAATTTCAATGGACATACTCGCATACGTACGAGATTAAACCGCATATGAGATATTCCTGGAAAGTTATCCCTACAAAAATTTTTCAGTTGTCTTGATTTATAATTGGGTTCACTATTTGCAACTCTAAGAGAGAAACGTTGGATCTCGGAAAGAAATGAAAAACATGTAACTGCTCAGACCTAATACGTATGCGAGTATGTCCATTGAAATTGGGGGATAAAAAGAGTGATGCCAACCATTTCTATTATTTCAATTTCATCTCCTGTATCCTGTAAACTGCAATTTAATCTAAATCATCGCATCAACGACAAAATTACTCAAAAGACTGATGTGTGTCACCGAAAAGTTCAAAGGCCACCACACAAGAGGACTTTAGTGTTCATCTTTCAAACTGCCACCCCTCTTCTGTTATTATGTGCAGCAAAACTTCCCCGATAATGGATGATATACACATCAAGACAGACACTTAGATGTGGCGTTAAAAAGCAATAAAAGATAAATTGTCAGCTACCAGCAGTTTCAAAACTTTTGGCAAAACTTTAAAAAGCTGTCAGGAACAGCATTTTGAATTCAAAGAACATGTTGGCAATGTGTGAAGTTTTCACACTTTATCTCCATGAAGCACAAAATAACAAAAAGAAGAGAAAAAAAAACTAAAAACAAGTCGTGTGACTCCGACAATCTCCTCCAGCATTCTATAAACATAACCACCACTTCGGGTTTGGTTTGGGATAGGACAGGACAATATGTATACGTCTTTGACCCGCCAGTCGACACTATCGCATACACACAATTTGACTCCCACACCCGATTTGTATTCCATTGTGGTTCACCGAATGTACAAGCTGCAAGAATATATTTGATTTTTTTATCATCTACTCTATAAAATTGATTTCCTAGCACTTTCCTTATATGCATGTGGTGCTGCTGCACCTGTTTATATATGACCATATTCTCAACCATGTGATTGCATCTGTGTAATTTAAAAATCAATATCGTATTCAATTAAGTGCAATTGTCACTCGGGTAAAATTGATACTTTATATTTGGAATGAGAAAAAGGAATTCTTGGTGTTTTACGAGTATGTCTTTTGTGTTATCTTTCGTAACTATTATCCCAGTTGTGACACATTTTACCCAACTTCTATCTCTTGGAGTGCATACTCGTATGCAGGAGTGCAAAGCAAGGATATGAAAGCAATATGAACATGACAAGTGAGCAAGTTTTTCCCTGTTAACTTAGATAATTTTTGCGAAAGGAGCATCCTCTATGAAATCATAAATATCTGCGAATGTGCAATATACTCGTACAAGATATGGACGAGCCAGTGCCGTAAAGTCCCTAAAGTTGTCTTGTATGTGTGTCTTTATTTATTAGAAGTTAAAAAGAAAACTACAGCATTTTACATTTCAGGAAAACTCTGAGTGTTCAGCCATACGTACTAGGAATGTTACACAACGGTCGTAAATGCGAATTCCTAAGTCAACTTGAGAGAAGCTGCAGTTATTTCGATAAAGAATTTAGTAAAACATGGAGTGTGTTTGAAAAATGTTTACGAATTTGGCTGGACAAGCGATTTTGCTAACGATACGCCAAAGCTTCCAATCACACAAATGAATATGTTATCAATTCGAATTCAGACTTAAATGACTATGAACAAAAAAAAAATCGATGTTAATTGGATTTTTACTCAACCAGCTATGCTTAAAAGTTAAAACACCTCCTTCACGAGGCAGTTTCTTTTAAAAGGCAGGTCGAATTCCCACAGGAGTAGCATCTCTTTCAGAAAAAAGTTTTTAGATTCAGAATTGAATGTTAAACTTCAGTGTAAAAGCAAACAGAAGCTTTCTTATCTTATTCGTCACTCACTTAAAGGTCTTTTAGAGACTATAAGACCCCTTGTCGGTCTTGATTTGGTGATTCAAGACAATTGACTTCAACTTCTAGTTGTTCTTGCTAAACTCATATTTAAAAGGCGAGGGTTTTGCATGACCATAAATTAAAGCAAAAACTACTCTTATGTCCAAAAGGAAGAAAAAGCTTTTGGTCTTTAATTAAGAACATTAAGAACTCGACCATATCATTGGTCCCAGCGTTCGTCTTTAATGACTCCGTGTGTCATCGGTTCATCGATAAAGCCAATTTGCTGAGAGCTCATTTTGCTGCTAACTTCGCACTTTCTGATAGCACATTGGCTCTACTTGAGTCCGTAAATTCTATGATAAGAAGATAATTTTTCGAACACGCTAGATTGCAAGAGTCCTCAAAGATGTCAATATACAGAAATCCGCTGATATAAATGGTATCACCGCCGCTATTATGAAAAGGTGTTCTTCTATCTTCTAAGTTTTTTTTTATTTTCTATTCTACTTGGCTCTTCCGGAGCAGATGAAAAACTACGTTCGTTCAGCCTGTCAAAAAAAGATCAATCCTCCACGCCTTCTAATTATCGTTCAATTGTACTTACGTCCCTTTTTTCCAAGTCCATGGAAACGTTGATAAATCTTCAACTCCTGTGATATCTTGAAGATCGAAAACCGTCAATACGACTCTTGTAGCAAAAGGTCCACTGGTTGGTTGATGGAATATCTCACCGAAAAGCGGAACCAATCTTTACACTGTTTTGGAGAAAGTAGGATTATTGTGCTTGATATTTCTAAAGCATTGCATAGAGTTTGACATTAAGCTATTAAGCTCTTCTATTAAATTCTCGTACTTGTGGTATTTTTGAGTCTCTTTCTCGTTGGATTGCAAACTATCTTTCCGACCATTCAATGCAAGTTGCATTGGATGGCTTCAAGTCTGATACCCACTTTATAAGTGCTGGTGTGCCCCAGGGCTCCGTTTTGTCTCCAATTCTCTTCCTCATTTTCATAAATGATATCTAGTCTGAAACTTCTAATCCTCTCAACTGTTTTGCTGACGACTCGACCCCCAGCTTTTCATATTTGTTTCCAAATTCACGTCCCTGGTCTTCGGATGTGAAACTGGAAGGGTTGCGAATTAAAAGTTCATTGGATTCTGACCTTGACAGCATTCTTACATGGGGTAGTAAAAAACCGAGTAGAAATCAATGCTTCGAATATCCAATGCTGTCTTTTGTCGTTGAAGCTTAACACCCCCCACTGCCATTCACCATGAATGGTAACTACATCAAAGAAACTGAAAAGTTGTCAGCACTTGGTACGTGTATAATCGATGTTTTCGTTGGAATGACCATATATTTGAAGTCGCCAAAAATTATATTAAGTGCTTAGGTTTGTTGAGACGATTCAGGGAATTGTTCACTTCTTCCGATCTGGCTACAACTAAAAAAGCCTTCATCCTTCCAAAACTGGAGTTTAACTCCCATATATGGTCAGGTGCTCCTCAAAAATTTTTTTGTGCCTACTTGATAGCAGAGCTTTAAGACTTATAGGTGTAAGTTCAATTTTGGGATCGATCCGAAACTTGGACATCGTTGAAAGGTTAATTGCCTCACGCTCTTTTATAGCTTTTCTCACAATGAGTGCTCTAGTGTCTAGTGAAATAGCCAGTTGCATACTTTCCTTTAAAAAATTAAGCTGCAACCGCCGCGCCGTCTCAATAGGAATGCTCATCAGTAAACTTGAACGCAAGCTCGGACGTACAGTCGAATATAGAGATTCATATATTAGTCGCACTACCTGTGTGTGGAATGCTTTACCCGACTCTATGTTCCCCTATTACGATCTTCAATCTACAAGAATTCAAAGTCAAGGCTCATCGGTGTCTCCCCACTTACTTACTTAGGAGGCATTGCGGTTCAGGTTGAACCTTAGCCTAAACCAACATATTACGCCAACATTTTCAATTTTGAGAGAGTTCTCTTCAGTTTTGCACTCTAAGTCGGTTGGGGTCTTCTTTAACTTGATTGTGCCGTCTAAGACGAGGTCTTCCCCTTCCACGATTTCTGTGCAATGTGCTTTCGAAAAACCGATGAGCCGGAGCGTTTGGGTCCATCCGCTCTACATGGCCCAGCCATTGTAGTCTTGAGTTGCGTACACTTCTAACTATGCCCATGTCGCGGTACAGCTCATACAACTCGTTGTTGTATCTTCTTCTCTTCACATTGTTTTCGCATACCAAGGGTTTTCTCATCCGCTTTCGATAGAGTCCACACTTCCGTGCCGTAAATCAGGACAGGCATGATTAAGGTCTTAAAAAGAGTTACCTTGGTTTTTCTAGAGAGGGTTTTGTTTCTCAATTGCCTTCTTAACCCAAGGAAGCAACCTTGGCAAGAGTTATTCTCCGTTTGATCTTCGCACTGATGTTGTTTTCCGCGTATCCTAGGTAGACGAAGTCCTGTACTACCTCGAAGTTTTGTCTGTTTATTGTGACATTTTGTCCAATTCGTCGATGTGCTATGTCCTTGTTTGATGACAACATATACTTCGTTCTGCCCTCATTAACCATCAAACCCGATCTTGCCGCTTCTGTTTCAATACTCGCAAAATCTCCTATAACATCATGCTTCCTTCTTTCTATTACGTCAATATCATATGCGTAAGCGTACAGACTTTTGAAAGATTGTTCCTCTAGTGTTGACGTCTTAGTTTTGTACAATCTTGAAGTATGATGTTGAAGAAATCGCATGACAGTTTGTCGCTTTTTCGATATCAAAGGTCTCGTTAAGTTCTTTACCGCCCATAACGGAGCAGGGTGAATTCTCCAAAGTCATCCTTCATAGTCGTACGAGTTTTGCAGGGATTCCGAAACTAGACATGGCTCTGTACAACTCGTCTCTGTAAATACTGTCATACGCGGCCTTGAAATCGATAAAGAGATGGTGAATATCGATATGTATTATGTTCTTGGGTTTTTTCCAAGATCTGCCGTAATGTGAAAATTTGGTCTATTGTGGACTTTTATAGTCTAAAACTACATTGAATAGGATCTATCAATTTGTTTCAGACGTTCACATATTACGCCAGAAAAGATCCTATACGCGAATTATTCCGCTCTAAATGGCGCAATTGTGAGGGTCTCCCTTTTTTAAGATCGGGCATACGACAATGAGGTTCCAATCATCGGTTTCCTACGCAATCCTTTCTAATTTTCCTAATGCTCCCACTGTGCTTGTAAAACGGTGCGCGCCAATAAATATTTAGAAAAAAAACTTAAAATGTAAATCACTTCTCTTAAATGATTTTATTGGAATCAGATAAAATATAGCTATCCATCAATCTTAGCCTGAATAATACAAACAAACTCGTAGATTTTCAAATTACATCTTCCAAGTGATTTCTTCATCAACTCAGCTTTGTCACAACACATACAACACCACCATCATCAGCAAAAATCGCCAATCAACGAACAAAGGACACTCCAATGCCGCTGTTCGTGTCTCTCCATTAGTCAATACCCAAAGGCGTAGATAATTTTTCCTGCCATCATAAGAATTTCATTATGAAAAAAGAAATTCCTGAGGAACGCCTCTCTATTTCTTGGGATGTTTTTACATTTGACATCATAATAAAGTCGTGCTATTAATATCTGTCTTGGAAAGAATTTGCCTGAAGCTAAATATAAACGCAAGAAAAACTGTTGCGCATTTTTTATTGTTATATTTTTTCAGACTGACCACTTCTCTTTAAAAGCATATGTGACTGTTTTTTTTCCGGCCCCTTTATTTCTATGTGTCTCGTTATGCCTGACTTAGAATCATGAAAGCAGCTCTTTAAAAGGGGCAATTTCGAAAATGTTGGTATGGGGGTGATATTGGCGAAGGGACACACAAATACCTTTATTCAAAAACATATGCGTGCTGCACGCAGAAATTTCTTAGTTGGTCTTCGTGTACTTACTACATTGTATACACAAGTTTTAATGTAACTTTTTCACGATGAATGTAAAACTTTGTAAAGCTACAAGCAAGCTACAGGCACTAAATCAATACCGGTATCTTTCTATGGATTTTTTATTTTAATTTTGTTTTTGCTTTTTTTTTTCTTCTTTTTTTGCGATGGCGAAACGCAAAGGCCTGTCAGAAAGTGTGCTATTTAGTAAGCCAATCACAAAGTCGGCTACATAAAGCTTTTTTGACCGTGTTGTTGAGTCATTAGATAACAACTTGAAAGCAATTTAAGCTATCAAGCTGCTACTTAGCATAGAGGAAGCATTCGAATCACCAATGAGACGAAATTGTGGCAATTCATTATTTCAATTCAGTTTCTGTTCGCCGGAAGTTACCTGAAGTAACTAGCGGACCTTAACGGTTCAAGCACGGTACTGATTTCGCATCACTGAAATATTTTGGGCACCGGAAAACCGACGTTGTTGTTTCGAAATGGATTTATTTTCAGTTTACCCACATGAATTTGAACTTATAGTTTGTTTCAAAGAAAAATATTTTTGAAGTAACATTTCGTATAAATTAAAAAGGAGTTACTATTTTCCTGTAGCTGTAGTTAATGTAGATTATGCACAACTACAGAAGCAGCAGTTTTAAACCATCGAAGATCTAGTTCTTGAAAAATGCTTAAAATGAAGCGGATTTGGAAACGAAAGGTTCTATTTGCACCTCACACATCATACATCACTCATAATACATCATACATCAGACATCACAAATCATACATCACACATCACACTCCACACTTCACACTCCACACTTCACACACGACACATCACGATTGGGTTTGTTGGGGGCAAATCAACAACAGATGCAATTCAAAGCACAAGGATCCTAAATGAAAAAATCGTGACTCCTTTAAAGATTCGTTGTTGTGCTGTTTGACTCCAAAAAGGATTTCATCGATAAGCAAGAGACCTAATATGGGTGGCCCTAAGACAAGAAATTTCAGAGAGCTATGTGTGAATGATTGTGGATATGTATGAAGGAGCGGTAACGATGATAAAATTACGAGCTGGAGTCAACGACGCGTCTTGAGTCCTGTGCTCAATATCAAAGTTCATGACCACCACCTGCTAGAAAATAAAGTACAGAAAGCAAACAAAGTATATCAACTATTCTATGCTGACGATGGAGCCATCGAACGTGACGATCCTTAGTCCCTGCAAGAAGCACTGAATGCGCTTGGGTAAATGTTTTAGAAGGTAGTAGCTTCCGTATCAATCCAAAAAATTACGAGCATTTGTGCTTTACAAGTGTGAAAGTTTTATATATCTGGAATCTATGACAATTTGTTGTGACGGCTTCATGATGAATATAATAAAATATTGGGTGGATGAAGTGTCGAGAAAACCGCGATATCATGTTTAATACAAAAATGTAAAGGTTTGAGAGTAAGTTAACAGCAATTGAGATAAATATGCTCCGTATGACAGCAAGAGTAACAAAGCTTGATCATATTAGAAATACCAAGTTCCATGGAATCCTTGACTTAAAAAATACCAAAAGCAGAGCACGACCAGCTCAGTGAATATTGTCATGTTCAAGAACAGATTCAGAGAACCCCGCCAAGAAGTCAATATCATTAATACAAAAAATGTTTAAAACAAACAGCGGTCGGCTGTAACACCTCGCACGAAGCAGTTAATAAAGCACTTCAGAGGAAGGACACTCCGATGACAATAATAAAGTGGGTTAGTGCAATGCTTAGTACAAGAACGACAGAAACACACTCAAGCCAAACGATTCAGAGAATCATCACTACGAGAGGCTGCCCACAAGGAGGGGTCTTATCACCTTTACTTTGGAACCTAGCAGTAGATGAACTGTTAGTAAAACTAACCATGCAAGGCATAAGATGCATTGGCTATGCTGATGACATCACATTATTAGCCTGTGGGAAATATAAAGAAACCCTATGCGATATAATACAGAGGGGCTTGGTAATCACGAAAAAGTGGTGCACACCTGTAGGACTGAACATCAACCCCACAAAAACTACAATAATTATATAATTCACCAGAAGAAGACTCCTATCACTTATGAAAGACATTACACTTGATGGAGTAACCATAGTATCCACAACAGAGGTAAAGTATCTAGGCATGATTCTAGATAGTAAACTCTTGTGGAAGAAGCAAATAGAAGCAGCAACTGAAAAGGCAAATAAAACCCTAATGATATGCAAAAGTATAGCAGGGAGATCATGGGGCTGTAAACCGAGCATTATTCGGTGGATGTACCTAATGAAGATAAGACCAACCCTTACCTATGGAGCGGTAGTCTGGAACAAGAGAACTAACCAGCTGACCACTAGGAAAGCATGAGAAAAAGTACAAAGAAATATGCATATGCATATCAGGAGCAATGAGAAACTGTCCAACTGCGGCTTTGGAAGTATTGCTAAACCTGACACATTTGCACCTGGTAATAAGAAGCATCTCAAATGCAACAATAGCTAGATTTGCCAAAGAGACTGAGTGTGTCCTAAAATCTAGCGAAAAGAGTATGATATCAAACGAGTTACCACTCATTGACTTCCCTCGGGATAGCAAGACCAAGGAATTCAAATTCGATAAGTTCCTCAACGCTGAGCTAAGTAAAAAAAAGGCATTGTTACAATCTACTGAGTACCAGGACATGTAGGAATCAAAGGCAACGAACAAGCAGGCGAACTCGCAAAGACAGGTGCCGGATCACCACTCATAGGACCGGAACCTTTTTGTGGAGTAACAGAAAGCCACATCAAGAAAAAAATCAAAAAGTCTAAGGAAGACAACAGAGCTGAACACTGGAAGACCTCCCCAAGCTGCACCAAGCCAAACTTTTACTTGGCATTTTGACACAAAACGTTATAAAGACGAAATAAAACTTAATAGAAACAATATAAGAATGCAAGCCGGGTTCTTAACTGGACACTGCAGACTAAGAAAACACCTAAAAGTACTAGGCATAGAGAGCGACGACCAATGTAGATACTGCAACGAACAAGAAGAGTCTCCTGACTAAGGTGACTGCGAAGCGCTAGTACACCAAAGAAAGAAGTACCTAGGATCCTACTACGTACAGGAGAAGGAGCTTAAACTCCTAAGCGTAACCCAGATACTTAGTTTCATCAGAGGAACTAATCTGGATGAAGTACTTTAATTAAGGAACACCACTTAAGAAGTAGGGGGTACAATAGATCTTAAAAGGTCGAGGTGCAACACAAAACCCCAATTATTCATTCATTCATTCGAAGCATTCCTAATGCACACAAACGCATCGACATCTGCATTTGGTTGGCCTCAGACATGAAACAATCCAAAACCGGGAGGCTTGTCGGCGTTTGCTGAAGTCAACTAGGTGTATCCCATTGGTGAATCACTAGTGCGAGGCAATGAAGTGAGAGAGCTGTGATCAATTCGGGATCACGATACTATTAACGCCAGAAAAAGGAAGAATAAATAAAAATATATTGATACTTCCCCACCAGTGGAAAGGATTGTAACATAACATTTTCGGCAAACCCAATGCGTTGTGTGCCTGTTTACTCAAATTTCTCAAAGTAAGATCTTTCAATATATCACGCTATTAAGAATGCCACTGCGTTCAAAAAAGAACCCAGGACTTTTAAACATCAAGTTTTGATGAACCCCAAATTTTTAAAATTCTCGCCACCTTCTTCTGCGCAGGTGAAAATACTTTCAATTGAAAAACTGCACAGCCTTGCAAAGTTTTTTACTTCATTTCGTAGATAAATGTAGCACAATAACTTGTTATTTCACAAGTGAAGAGAGTCTTTCCAACTTTATATGGCTATCTCGAAAAGAAAATTAGAAAATTCCAATTTTCTAAAGTTTTTCAAGGTGAGAAATTTTGAGTAAGGAAAAATGATATTCATATCCTTTGTTTTTGTATACATCTTAAACACTTAAAACACATATAGCCTTGAAAGTACGTAAGCATTAAGCACAAGTCTAGAGGTACCTTCATATGAGCCCCTCTTGATTTATATACAATATAAAAAAGACCTTATTCTCGCATCTTGCGCAATGCCACACAAAACGGTCAAAGTAATTACAATCTGTGATATAATGTCTTTTCAACCGCAAATGTCAACGTATCACCAGAATGTAATTGAACAACAATTTACAGTAATTAACGCCCAAGGACACACACTAATTAGCACAGCAGTGGACATGAATTATGTTGCTTTCCAAAGAAGACCCCTTTTGATCACTGTCCATTATTTAATTGTGTATACAAGTTGGGGTTGCAGATGGTAGGACAGTAAGGTACCTTGACTTTATTCTTACAAATTCGATTAGCTCACATACACAAATGTATTGAGAAAGAAATTTCACAAAAACCATAAATTAAAAGCAGTTTATGTATTAACATTTAATTTTCATGAGACATTCCATCACACTTTGTTTGGTGAACTCATCCATGATCGAATCCAACTTATAAATTTACTAATCCTCATATATTGGGCTGGAAATGGACTCGAGCAAGAAAGTGATGTGCTGTAAACTCCCGCCAAAACAGGCTTCTGCGGCCAATCGATGAGCAAACCAGCTCCTTCATTGTTCTGACATGGAACGATGTTTATATTTGGATGTCCTTTGGTGCAAATTTGAGTGGTTTCATTATACAAACCTCCATAAACTCGTTTACAATCGTTAGGTGATATTATTTCGAACGATTTGTATTTGTAAAGCGAAGAACCATTTACGTTTGTAGGCATAACAGCCAAGCGACCATTAAGGTTGAGCTTCTCATCGGTCAACGACAAGACAAGCTTTAAATTGCTGTTAAATTTTAGTGGCTCATCCAAATAAAATAAGGCTAAATCTTCCGACGGATGACGACGCACAGAGCTCTTGTTTAAATGAAGTTTGAGTGCAGACGAGGGGAAAGTTAACTCGTAACTGTCTCCATACGAAACGCACCTCTGTGAAGTCAGAACCCATGGGTTGTCGATAATCGAACCGCTGCAGATGTTTTCGTTACCATTGACATCTGTTGTTCGAATAGAAACCTCATGGAAGAATCCTTCTTCTTCTATGACGGTCGCTCCGATTCTGCATGCTAAGCAGCTTAGCACAATAAAAAGGAAGTGATACTTTGACATTTCGAACACAAACTGGGGGTAATGTTAAGGTGCGCTTCTTTTTATATGGAAAAAACGGATAATGAATAATACTGATTCAGATATAGCAGGTAGTATCTTATCAAACTTCAATTAAATGATTACTTCAAATTATGATATCGTATTTGAATATCTCGGTAATCAAGTATTGAATTCCACAATCCGAGTGAATGGCAAACAAGCTGCAGAGACTTCCCTCTAAATATTTCACTGTAAAAGTTTGTCAAGAGCTACAGTTGATCATTCGGAGACAGTGCGGCACATATTTTTACTCCTGCCATAACCACCGGAAAAATTTCCTCAAATTTACCGAAAAAAGTTACTGCGTTTATACATTTTATAGTCTCGGACGAAGGAGTACAACAAAATCAGACTTTGAAGATAGATTTTATCAAGGTGCAATGCTTAAGTCTCAAATGTGTGCCAATTTTTGTTGCTGCTAAGTGATTTTTAGCTGTCAATCAAATATTTGATAAGATAAATGAATGATTAAATTTTTATAAGTACTTCAATTTTGTTGATTAGGTTGTTTTTAGTTCCATCATCCGGAAATGCTGTCATATAACGTCTTTAGTAATTTTTTTGAAGCAACTTTGTTGTCAAAAAAGTGTAAAGAAAAATAGTGTTGTCTACAACTTTAGCTAAATGATATGAAAAATCGCGTAGCTAAACTTTCAAAATTGCCAAAGTAGTGGTCAGAAAAAAAGGATGTTGGCGGACGAAGATGCTCTATCTATATGAAAGGAAGAGTAACGTAGCTAAATCGTATTAGCAGTTCCAAGATACGTCAACGTCATATTTATGAAAATAATTCGCTCATAAATTGGAGTGAGTGATTGACTAGTGAGGTAAATAAGCAGAGTGAGAGAGTGCTGGTTGCAGAACAGAGCTATAGGGTCTTCTATTCGGTTTTGAAATCATTTTTTGATATCAGCTTCCAGTGACTTTTTCCTGCTTCTTTATCCAACCTAAGTTTTTTCGATGACTGAGGTCGTCATCACAATTGATGATAGATCCCAGACTCTTCAGCCTTTCAAACTTTGGAAGCGCATTTCATTCGTGTAAATGTATATTCAGTCTTTTTTGGACTGATACGGTACTAAAAATTTAGAAATAGGATCCTTTCTAGAGAAATTAAGGTAACTTTTTATAAAACACTCTGGACATGGACCTTACCTAAAATAATTGAGCAAACCTTTCGTTTTTTCGAAAGACAAATCCTAGCATAGCCAGAAAAGTGTGCATCAGTATGTTGGCTGCCATGCTAAGCAGATAGAAACCCACGCTGCGGCTCCGCGGGCCTACGAAAGCATACTACACAGATGTCACGAAATAGAAAGATGTCGTCTTGGTTGGCAAAGTCAAATGGAAGAAGGTTTCAACTGCGATAGAGTGCAAGACTGTTGTAGGGATGTTAAACTCTAGCTTATGGTAACTTGACAATAAAGTGAATAACTGATGTACTTTTTCTGTCCGGTACCTTACCTTGGAGTACAAAGTCAAGGACTGTAATAAAAAGCAGAGGACTCAAGACGCTTCCATGGTAAACAGTTAACCTACTGTGACTTGGAACTCTCCGTAGTCTGAGGTGCGCTTTTTTGAAGTCAAACAGCGTTAGGTGCACGCAAATCTTCAAACGTATCCCGATGCTTTTCCTGTAGGATTCATACACGCTGGATTGCATATAATGTTGAAGTTACAGCGACAAGCCCGCATAGGTTATCAGACAGAATCATGATTTTTCCCAGTAAGTTACTAAGTGCTTACTCAACGACCTTCAAAGTGAGGGATATTGATTGAACGGTAGTTTCTGTCTTTTGGTGTGCCTCCCTTTTCTTTGTACATTCGTAGAAAGTAATTCTCCCATTAATGCATCTTTTTCCAGTTTTCCTTTTAAAAAGTAGTTAAGTCTTTGGGTACTTCCGTTGAGCATAAGATTCAGCTGTCGAAAAGTAACACAAAGGAAAATAACTATAACAATAATATCACCTCTTCTGCAGATACTTGTCATCCACAAGAAGCTGTCCTTGGGCAACGTCGCGTCGTAGCCTTGTCGAGAGATCGCAATGCTCGTAATGCCAGAAAAGAAGAACAAGAAGAAGAAGAAGAAGAAGAAGAAGGAGAAGAAGAACAAGAACAAGAACAAGAACAAGAACAAGAACAAGAACAAGAACAAGAACAAGAACAAGAACAAGAACAAGAACAAGAACAAGAACAAGAACAAGAACAAGAACAAGAACAAGAACAAGAACAAGAAGAACAAGAAGAACAAGAAGAACAAGAAGAACAAGAAGAACAAGAAGAACAAGAAGAACAAGAAGAACAAGAAGAACAAGAAGAACAAGAAGAACAAGAAGAACAAGAAGAACAAGAAGAACAAGAAGAACAAGAAGAACAAGAAGAACAAGAAGAACAAGAAGAACAAGAACAACAAGAACAAGAACAAGAACAAGAACAAGAACAAGAACAAGAACAAGAACAAGAACAAGAACAAGAACAAGAACAAGAACAAGAACAAGAACAAGAACAAGAACAAGAACAAGAACAAGAACAAGAACAAGAACAAGAACAAGAACAAGAACAAGAACAAGAACAAGAACAAGAACAAGAACAAGAACAAGAACAAGAACAAGAACAAGAACAAGAACAAGAACAAGAACAAGAACAAGAACAAGAACAAGAACAAGAACAAGAACAAGAACAAGAACAAGAACAAGAACAAGAACAAGAACAAGAACAAGAACAAGAACAAGAACAAGAACAAGAACAAGAACAAGAACAAGAACAAGAACAAGAACAAGAACAAGAACAAGAACAAGAACAAGAACAAGAACAAGAACAAGAACAAGAACAAGAACAAGAACAAGAACAAGAACAAGAACAAGAACAAGAACAAGAACAAGAACAAGAACAAGAACAAGAACAAGAACAAGAACAAGAACAAGAACAAGAACAAGAACAAGAACATGAACAAGAACAAGAACAAGAAAAATTCTAGTTCTTTAATAGCTTTTCCTTGGCATCAGGACAGATATTTCTTCCTTCTGTGATTGAAGTTGGAGGCACTTTTTCTTTGCTATTATCTCGCAGGTTTGATATTTAAAATTAAAATAAGTAAGGTGGCGTAACGTAGCGTATTTCTCACAACCATACCATAGACCTACAATTTTCCGCCGATTCACAACAGCAACTCGAGAAAACGCTTTTCATGGCATAGAAATCACTATCGGATGACTTTCCAATTTTTCTCTAGAGGTGTTCTCCGTGGAGGAAAATTTTTTTATTATCTGTTGGGACTCGAATTCGACCTCGAACCTCCCACGTTACAGGCATAAACGTCAACCTTAACCCTACTTTTATTTTTAAGTTACATATTTCAATTTTCTCGAAATGTCGCTGATGTTTCCGATTGGTTTTTCAGTCTACAGCCATGTTAAGCCAATAACTCGGGCTCCCACTGCGAAACAAAGCTTAGATGTTAAAATTTAATGTCAACTGTCTAGAATTCTAGATTTTATAAAGGAGTTAAGTGGTTGAAGAGTTGTCATTATTTTTTGTATGGAAACGAACATGGCCTTTATTGCGAGTGTCGCTTGGCTGTCGATACACGGCGGTTGTCGATAGTCGAACATTGAAAATGAAATTTGGTATTGCGTTCGATACTTTCAATTTTGAATTCGGTCGTTATCGTCTGTATTTTTGCGTTCGACTATCACTGAAACTAACAGAAATGTCAAATTATAGGATTGATTAACAATGACTACTTTCATTATTCACTGTAATAGAAATCCTTGCAGATAGAGATACGCAATACAAAAAGGAAATTTTAACGAAACTTTCGACCCTTGTCGCATCCAATGCTAGGCGACACTCGCAATAAGGGCATATGATGAATTAACAAATCACGATTTACCGAAGGTCATAAGAAAGGTGGAAGCGTCTGTTGTCGTATCGATATAAAAATTTATGTTGAATGAAAGTTGTCAGCACAACATCACTGCTTTCTGATTGCAATATAAAAATCATACTCAAACTTTTCCTGATAATAAATCGCTTGTCTATATATTTGTTAAATTTTTTAATTATTTAATTTTAACTTTTTTAAATTGCTTTCAAAATGCACCCTCAAGTCAAGCACTCGTCTGACTAACACCCTACTTTGACGCTGCATTGTGAAAGGGGCATAACAAAAATCAATGTAAATCAGCCATCTAATTGCTGTTTACACATTTGTTAACCACAACACAAATAAACCCCTCCACAAACCAAACACACTTAACTTTCTCACTTATCATATTAAGTAAGTTTGTCAAGAATATGCAATGCAAATGTGACCCATAAAAGAAATATCGCATATTACTCCTCAACAACATTAGCAACTACTTAAGGAGAGGGTGATGTGTAAGACAACCTATACGCAAATGTCAATGCAGTGCCAGTGCACTTAAGCCCAAAGACTCTATGAGCGATAAGTTGTCTGCATGATAAACTTTTCAAAACGTTGCATTAAATCTCAAAACAAACACATTTGCAAAATTGTGAATGTATAGTATTTCCTTTCAGAAACACTCTATGTAAACACAAGACAAAATGCCTCTGAACGGAAATTTTTGAACAACTTGTCCTGTGTGCCTGCAGCTTGTCTCGGGTACACACAGGAAGCTTGTGTTTATAATAAGTTGATTCAAAGGACATTGCCATTTAAACTCTACCAACGTCAAAGAGGAAACAAACGTTAAAGTCATCGTACACCTTGTCATCTAACGTTATGTTGTTTTCGTTGCTACGAGCTCACATATCTTCTCTGTGAAATAAATAAAAAGAAGTTGCGAATGAACTAATGGTGAGTTGAGTACGTGTTCTTTGTGTCTAAAGAATGTGGCCTTTATAGAGTTCCTTCACAGATGCACTACGTCCTTTGAGGCCAGCCGGTTGTATGATGTATGAGCATGACAAAACTAAGCACAACTTAAAAAACTCTGCATAGACACTGAGTACACAGAAGCCCAAAAATGTAAACAATTCAAACGAAAGCATTCCGATTGCTCGTGTGTGTTGAATAATTCTCTCTCTAAACACACTTAAAACAGATGAACCAATAACAAACCACACAAGCCCAACTCACTATAAGCCGGATCGAATAGCTAATTGAGCCTTCCCATTCAACACCTAATCCTGACATGGTCATTGCAAATTGGTGTAGCCATTCGTGACCATCTGCCCCCTATACATGGATATGTTTTGCCAGTCGATGTCGATGGTGTTTTCCGGTTCAAACTCATTGAACTAAATTTCCTCGCTTTGCACTCTATTTAGTTATTAAAAATTCATGTCTGAAACAACCCCGATTGCACATACTGGTATTTATGGTCGAAATTCATTGCAAATGCAATGGATTGCATTCAACATACCCCAAGCATTTTGAATTTTGTGCGGGTAATGTAAGGTTTAGGTTTTAAGGGCAGTAGTCCTATTTCGATCCACAAGTTGAAAAATAAAGCAAAAAACATACATAAATTCAAATGTAATAAAGGCAAATGAAAATTTCAAGCGTGTTCAATCAAATGAGAACAAAATTTAGGTCGATTTATTGAATGGGAATTCATGTAGTAAACAAGCTAAATTTTGCGTCTATTTATACAGAACCTTTAACAGCAGACAGGGAAGAATTCAAGCGGGAAACAATGGAGAAGTCCCATGTATGAACATAGCGATTTTGGAAATTTGTTGAATAGCTTCTCATAATGTGTCTAAAGGTGCGTTCAAACTATGCCGAACTGCACCAATCAGCACATGTCGATCGGCAATTACAAATTTGACGTCCCGATCGGCCTTCATCCTTCAACTTGATTAATTCTAAAAACCTGCAAACCATAAAACAGGTGTTTACCGCAGCATTGAATACTTTGTATTTAGATGTTTGATCAATATCCTGATTGGTAAAGAATTTGGGCCCTTAATTTAGCTTTTTACTTCTGCATATTTACCAAAGTTTTAGTTTGGAGTTAATAGAACCCAAGCAACAATTTTTCCATCTTAGCCCTAACAGCGCTTAAAAAGCTGGATCATTTGGGTGTATTAAATTCATGTTCCTTTATAAACGCCTATAAAGCTGAAGTAACAATTATTAAGAGAATTTTTTCGACTTTGAGAGCTAGAATCAGCTCTTTATCATTTCTGGCATAGCATAGCATTAGTGCAAGTGCTATCATCATTTTATTGCTAGTTAAAAACTATTCTCTCGTGGTATTAAATTGCACGAATAGGGCCCTAAATATGATGCTAGAATGCCTGCATGTTCTACAATAGAAACAAAATGACATTAGGATTTTGATTTAGAACACTTTCAGCTCTATTAAAGATTTGCAAAAGCTAGTTGCAACACATTCTGCTGTGGAATGGAAATATAAAAAAGATTTACTTAAGTTGCAGTGAAAAAATACGAAAATTGTTTGCTGGTATTATAACTTTGCAATAAGTTCTTTTCAAACATATACATTCATAAGTCTTGAGAGAAAAAATGTTCGTAACCTATGAATAGAAAAAACTATCTTGACAGTGAAATGCTAAATAACACAATAAAGACAATGTTGAGTAATGATTTCATGTGCCACTCTATTTTCATCACAAACATAGAAGTTGCGCTTCGAAAATTTATAACGCGTCTTCGAAATATTTGAAAGCATTAAGCTCCGATTGTATCTTAGAACATTTCTCAAGCAGAAATAATGCCTTTGTAAAGCAAAGAGATTTAAAATGAGTTAGGCTTGTAGAGTGTTGCAGTAAAGGTTGTAATAAGGCATATTTATAGAGCAACTAGCCTTATAAGAGTTTGGAGATGTTGTAACGCACACATTTAGAGCATAAATCAATCTAAACATAATTAGAAGCTGTAACAAAGTTCAAAATAGAGCAGCAGCCACACACTGCACTCTTTTAAAGCTTTTCTAGACCACATTTAAAACTTGCAACTCCGAAAATGGTACTTGGGAACATTGAGGTACTTAAACTCACTCACTACTTCTATTCGCTGATTATTAAGTCGCTTCTTCTCTGTCGAGTCTGAAAGATCATAACTTTGGTCTTATGAACGTTGATATAAAGATCCCTAAAGATCAAACGTTCCGCAATACGAATTTAATCTATTTACCTGAAGTTGAAGTGTGGCGTGTGCAGGGACTGTCTGCTAATAAACCCAAATTACCGGGGTAAAGCAGAACTTTTATTACATTTTCAGCAAATATTACTCCACCAAGAAGAATATCACATAGATCATCGACGAATAAAGCAAATAGGATAGGGCTTAGAATACATCCCAGTGGGACACCTGTGGATGTTGTAACGAAGCGTTCATGCTACCTCTTACTTTTGATACCTTTCTGCTATCTAGTACTTTTGATACTATAGTACAACCGGAGTCGACAGCACTGAATCTCGAATGTACAACGTATCATCGTCGCACCACCCACACAACAGCCATATGAATGCACGACACATTAGAGTGTTTACTCGCAGAGTATAACTCACACTTTATTCCTTCAGAAATATTTATATAGGCAACCTGAAATTTGTGAAAAAGACACAATCCTGCCGCCGTTCATGCATAGCAGTCAGCTATAAGACTAGGTAAGAAACAATTGTTATTTATAATTTATTATTGCCTGCCGTTTTGTCGTGCCACAAGTGGCCGTAAATAAACCTTCCGATCTACCAGAGCTATTGCCTGCTGTTCTGCCGTGCCACAAGGGGCCGTAAATAAACCTTCCGATCTACCAGAGCTATTGCCTGCTGTTCTGCCGTGCCACAAGGGGCCGTAAATAAACCTTCAGATCTACCAGAGCTATTGCCTGCTGTTCTGCCGTGCCACAAGGGGCCGTAAATAAACCTTCCGATCTACCAGAGCTATTGCCTGCTGTTCCGCCGTGCCACAAGGGGCCGTAAATAAACCTTCCGATCTACCGGAGCTATTGCCTGCTGTTCCGCCGTGCCACAAGGGGCCGTAAATAAACCTTCCGATCTACCAGAGCTATTGCCTGATGTTCCGCCGTGCCACAAGGGGCCGTAAATAAACCTTCCGATCTACCAGAGCTATTGCCTGCTGTTCCGCCGTGCCACAAGGGGCCGTAAATAAACCTGCCGATCCACCAGAGCTATTTGCCTGCTGTTTCTCCGTGCCACCAAGGGGCCGTAAACGTACCTGATTTTCTCTATTTGTTTCAGGTCAGGGCGTTAGCTACAAATATTCTTCCAACCGTAAAACCTTACGACCGAGGACCATCCGTACGGACTGTACGGCACCGTAGTTTAGTTCTAAGTTTATATTCTATACCGTGTTAATTAAGAGTAATTATTTGTGTTAGTAATAAAGAGTTGGTACATTTAAGGTGAAGACCTTATACTGAAGTTTCGTGTTTTACTTCAGAAAGACCCTGGCGAATCCGGCGAGCAAAACCTCGGCTGGAAAGCAAAAAGCACGTCACAATGTATCGAACTAATCCAACAATTTAGATCCGTCTCAAACTGTAGCACTTGTCGCCGCCAGAAACATAATAAATTTTTGACACACCCAAAGACTCAAGCTTATGAACCAACGTCTTCCTGTTGACTGCATCAAACACTGCTATGAAATCTATTTATAAATCAAAAATCGAAGTCAATCGTCTGGGACTCGAACTTAGAACTCCTATGCAATAGGCAAATATGCTTATTACTACGCCAAGGAGACCACAATATTACTAACTTGAAATTGAAAATTGATAGTGTTTTCGCACTAGAAAAAAACCACAAGTATCATTCAGATCAACCTTGCAGCTTTGCGGTATAATTATTCTTGGGCACATTTCACTTAACAATCATCACCTTAGAATCTTTGGTGCTAAAACTTGCTAGCACTCTGACTAAACATAAGTAAAATAAAAAATAAATAGGGTGGTGCAACAGAAGGTTCCTCGGGGGCTAGCGCATTTATCAAAACCATGCCTTGTGGGAGAATAGAGGACTGAAGGAAACCTACAGTTTTTTTTCCGATTCCGAACGGGGAATCGAGAAAGCGCTTTTTATGGCCATGAAATTGTTGTCGGAAGACTTGCTCATTTCTGGGGAAAAGCGATACTCGTTCGAACCACGTAAAGTCCTGGCAAAGTGTGATGCTGTGTTAGAAAGAAGCATTTCTAGCTAGAAAACCCAGCGGATAAAGCGAATGTATTTATCCAATTTATTTTATTTATAGAAGATTTAGCCTCGAAGCTCTGGAACAAACTCCACAGCAAATACTTCTTGGAATATGCGATTGACAATTGATAGAAACGGTTTGCCGGTTAACCCTCTTAATACCAAGGTTGTTCTCTACTCGAGACGCAGAAAATTGCTTGGTTTGACCCAACTTCCAGTCAAACATGTCAACATTCCCCTTTTCAAATGAAGTTAAAAATCTCGTCCGAATCTCTAAACGAGTACATACTTTAAATTGTCTAAAAGTGATAAGGATGAATTTTTTGGAAGGAAGTGACTAAATTACTGACTGTTTTAGAAAAACATCAATTGAACTAGTGAACTAATTTCAGTAGCACGATCTAACAAAGCCTTGCATCTTCAAAAAAGACATTATACTCGCATCGATACTTCAACAGAGACCCATCCAACTTTTTATGTTCTTTAGTGTTCTTGATGGTATAGGAAAGCTTAATAACTAGTGGAATCGGCAGGGATTAATCAGTAAGTAATATACCATTTATTAAAAATTAGGACATCACCTACATCCTAAAGGTTGACGGGTCCTACAAAATACCTATCAGGCAGTGGCTGTGTGCTTCTTTTAAGCTCTGTTTCCTAAGACTTGAATAAAAGCTCTCCCCGGAATATCGGTCTATGGTACTGCTTGATATCGAACTTCTATTGAAATATCTATTCAAATCTGCAAACAAAAGCCAGGAGACTATCTCAAGACTAGAAATTAGAGCTCTCTCATGTCCGTCAAGCTCATCAGCGATCTCATTTCCAGTGACGATAGCCTAAGGCCCAAACATGACTGAATAACACTAGTTTTATATGTGCATTCAGATAATTATTGCTTTCTTGGATCAATTTTGAAAAGGTTATAAGACTGATTGGAGCCTTGAGCTATACTTGACAAGAAACAATATCGAAGTGGTTTGAGAACTGAGTGGATCATCAAACTAAGATTAGCCCCCCTTTCCCCTTTCCAACCAAGAAGTACCTCATTAGAACCATGTTAGACGAAGTAAAAGGTGCCTGACGAAGTGAGCGGCTTCAAGTTGTTGCTCATCTTAATGTCTCACCACCCAGTTCATAACTTTTTTGACAACGCCGGCGCCGGTAAAGATTTGTCGAGATTACTTTTCTGGTTCAGATTGAAGTGAGGAAAGCTCTTTTGGCTCACTCTCTTTCTTCGCCTATATGAGAGTGGCCACCATGATGTCACCAGAACCAGAAACAGACCGCGGTGATTTCCATATACATTTGCATTCATCGCAGAGAGAGAAATGCTGTCCACAACGTTTCCGGTGCTGTAGCAACTACAAAATCGGTTTGGTGGTTTGGAATAATCTTTAAAGTCTTGATAAACCACTTGACCCCCTCGGTCTTTTTCAAACAAAACATGCCAAAGCATAAACAAATGAAAAGATACACAGGCAAATAACTTCCGTTTGATTGAGCCGCTTTGCAATGGATTCAAGTTCAATAATTTAAAAAAAAAGTTCGAAAAGCACTCTCGTGTGCACTACCCTGAATAATAAAAAATATTTTATTGATGAACAAGTTCTTATTTGTTTAATACCGTCCGCTCCGAAATGAAGCCCCCAAAAGCCCACACCGCCTCCGTACGAAGTTGCAACACAACTCCACTCAAAAAATTAATCTATGCAGAAGTACAATAAACATGAAAACCATATCAAACTTTATTTTCTTTATTTTCCCAAACAAAAAAGCAGTTCACTTCCGCTCCATTTTTGTTTTTCAATTTTTTCCTTTTTGCTGCCGATGAGTCGTGAAATGGAAATGGCCACTCGTAAAGCAAATACATTGCCTTGCCACCATGGTGCGATTGCAATCCAGATTTATTTTGTATCACCGTTCTTATATATCACACTCAAACTTATACACAAACAACAAATAAAAACAAAACAAAAAAAATATAGTCCAACAGTAATAATCATCACTCTCTCCTGGGTAAAGTGATGAATGATGTTTCTACTGCAAGCCTTGATATGAAACTATGCTCGTGCTCACTCCCAACACATATATGTACAAACATTTGTATAGTTTCGTTATACCTCTTTAAAACTAGGAAAACGTTGTA
Organism: Melanostoma mellinum; assembly: GCA_914767635.1. Lineage (NCBI taxonomy): Eukaryota > Metazoa > Arthropoda > Insecta > Diptera > Syrphidae > Melanostoma > Melanostoma mellinum. The sequence goes on along the minus strand of OU612059.1, from coordinate 172,148,060 downwards.
AAAATTAATAACTTTTCCCTGCAACTGAAATGGAACTCAAAAACCCTTGGGATGTGAACGTAATTATCCTGAAACGCATCATGTACTCCACGTGAGACTGTGAAAGCAGTCTTTGTCGGATAATTGTATGGGGAACTTGGGGATTGAATAATTTTTAATTAATCGTTCTCGGTTTCTTTGGCAGAGCATACCAGCTCTTCAGAATGTTGATGATGATGATGATGACGATGGTGGTGGTGGTGGTGGTGGTGGAGGTGGTGGTAACGGAGAATGCTGTTCAAGCACAGGCCACAGTGAATGCTATTTAAAAGCAAATGAGAACTCTCAATGAAGCTTACGTGGAAAATCCAAGAATGTGTATTATATGCTCTGTTACTGCTGCTCCCACTGCTGCTGCTGGATTGTGGTATTTTCTGGGGTTCGATAAAATGTTCATGATTGTGTGGTTTGACAAGGAATCGAGAGGTTAAACCATAAAAGCCAGATGGCAGACATACATAGCTTGTTCTCTTAACTAAACTGCAGGTGTTTCACAAAGTTTTGATTTTATTACCGCACACGTTCGATGTTATTTGGAGGAAGAGTTAGAAACTTGTTTCAATTCGAATATAATTACAAAACAAGAATTAATTACTTTCTTATGTTTTGAACTTATTTTTGGAACTAGGTAAGGTAATAGTTCATATTTTGAGAACGGATAAATACAAAACAATTGTGTGTTGTCATTTGGAGATTTAGAAAATGAGTCTAACGATATCGCAATAATTTGTTTTGAGGAATTTTTGGGGTGAGAAATTGATCTGGAAATAATATTTTGTTCTTGACATTCGTGGCACTATACGTCATTCTATGGTGATATTTACATTTTCGTGGTTAGCAAATGACAAAGTTAATTCAAGTTTAGCTACTTGACACCAGATGGGTAAGGACGAGTACTACTTTCGCATTTATATTCGACACGTTAAGCATCAGAAGACCATTCGACACAATTCAAAACATTTGTGTCTACCTCAGTTGCGTTTTTTTGATTGCATTACGAAAAAAAAAATGTTTGTGCTCTCTACAACATTCTTTAAATATTTCACTTTTTTAGATATAAACAGGAAGTTATTCTTACAATAAATATGCATCTTCCCACTCTCAGTCAAATGTCCTTCTTGTATCCTGTAAGACATTATCTTGGAATTCTTCACTGCTGAAAGTATCCCCACGACTATTTGCTTTGCTCGACATCAAGCTTATTAATTTTTCAGGATCATATTTTACCTTTCTTATTATGTGAAAGGAGAATGTCGTATCACAAGAGGAAGCACATAACGTGTTTCAAAACTTACGTTTCAGGTAAATAAAACCTTATATTTGGATAGAGGGCAACCTTTTGTCACCAACTTTTGATTCTCTGTGTAACAAATTTGTAGGAGAACTTTGACCGTTTCATGGTGGATAGAAAAACGCGCTGGAGTTATACTTCTCTGGTGGCATGGAAACGACAAATTATAAAGCTCAGAAAATATGCTACAAAGAAAAATGTCTAAACATTCAAAAATCAAATTCATTAAAGTAGGTACCAAACGTTTGAAACGGTTTGTGTGCCTCAAGTTTTCAGTGATCACTGCAGTTACATTAAGAAATGTTCGAGCTAAATTGATGGTTTTGATAATTCTTCATACCTGGAACAATTTTCATTGTATGGGACGATGGGACCCCTCGTGTTACGTAGCCCTGAACTCCCATCTTAAACTGGCAGCATAGTGCATGTCCAGCCTAAAGTTATGACAACACTGTCAACGTGAAAATACAAAATTTTCAAAGCTTTGTGTTAACATTTTCAGTTTTATCTGAACTGTTTTAAAAAAAATATAGGGTCAAGTGGGGTAATTAGTTTTGGCGTTTTATGTTTTTTTTTTAACTTCTTATATTTTTTCCAGCGAAGCTATTTGAAATTGAGAATTGATTTGGATTGAACTTAAGTTTGAAGTTAAGTTTGGGCTTTTAGAAAATAATATTGTCAAATCTGTAAGTTTATTGGTTTTCGTAAAATTTCGTGTTTACATTTACCCCGACATTTTTTTGAAAAAAAAAAAAAGAGAAGTGGGGTAAATGAAAACAAGGCACTCACACACACACATTGGAGTAAACATGACATAAACAAAAACGAAAACATTTGATGAAGAAAATAAATCGAAATAACATCGGAGCATTTTTCCTACCACCGACCGATTCTATTAAAAATAACTGCCTTTGGAACCCCGTATGTCTCTTCGCCTTGTCGGTATGTCTTATTTTTGTTCCTCACGTCTTCTACTGCTCGTAGATATCTTCTGACGTATAAGATGGAGGTGCCATTTTTGATTATAAGAACGTGGCATCATAGTGAATAAAAATCACAATAGATCAATGCTGAGTTCATGAGCAATGCATGTTTACAATTACCCTAAAGCGTTTACTTTCACTCCATTTTGTTGTTCACATTTACCCATTAAATAAAAAACGTGGGATGATTGTAAACAGCTTACAACTTTCATATTTTGTTATGAAGAACAAAAAAAAAAACACATAACATGCGTTAACACTTATATTTTACATATCTAGAAATAAAAAGTCACTTACTTTGATCATTAAAAGTAAGGTTCCAATCAATTTTAGTTAACCCTTAAAAAATTTAAGACACAAAAAAATTAATCAATTCAGCGAAGAATAAGAGGCTCTCGAGCGGTCTGGTATGTACTGTAAAACTTTAAATTCGCTTTTCTCAAAACTAAGTTTTATGAACTGGTGCTCACTGTAATTCAAAAACCGCTCGATAGATTTGAATGAAACTTACACAGTTTTTAGAAAACATAAAAAGCTAGTGCCTGATTGAAGCTACCTATAATCGCAAGAAAAAATAAGAATGACGACACAAAGCTTGGAGAGCCTCGTTGCCTAAGCGCCTATCCCCGGGGCTGCACCAACAATATATGGCAAGTCATTTACAATACAAATGAACTTTTTTTCATACACAATCAAATTTTTCGAAATTGAAACCCAACAGGGATGGAACATTAGAAGCCAGCTGAGAAGCAGTTTGAGCAGCCATTAAAGTGACAGCTTCACTTCTAATGTATTTTCGTTTGGGCTTTTTTGAAAATAAGTAATAAAAAAAATTATTTGAAAGCCAATTGAATGGCAAATTGAAAGTCGCCTGTACGTCAAATCCGAAATATTTTTTTTTGTCAGGAAGAAATCTTCAAAAGACACTTGGCAGCATTCGACAACAAGTAGTGTGGGATTCTTACCACACTAAAAACTCTTCGTAATCAGAACCAATCTATGAACGATCGACAACAGATTTTACTTTCTCAATAATATAATCGCTTTAGGGGAAACTTAAACTTTTAATGCTTCCCATGACTTTTGACCATACGCTCGTGTGGCTCGTGTTCTTCTTAATCTCCGAACATTGCCTCTCGTATTTAATACGGACTCCATTTCAGAGTTGATATGACTATTCAGTCGCTGATTGTGTGAAACAGCATGTTTTCTTACAAGTTCTGTAACCGTTTCTATTTGTAGATCACGATGTAAATCGCTATTTCTTATATACCATGGTGCATTTACTATTCCACGAAGGACTTTGTTTTGGAACTTTTGGATGATTTCAGTATTTGCTTTCTCTTCCCATATCTTTTTGATATGCTCTTTCCATTTTAGCTTAGCATCCAAATTCATCCCAAGGTATTTGACCGAATTGGCGTAAGGTACAGCTTGATTGTTGATGAATGTTTGAAAGTAGCTTAACTTTTTATTTGTATAGTTTATGTGTGCAGATTTAGCTTCATTGAGCTTGATACGTCATTTTTTGGTCCAATCACTAACAGTGTCGACGGCATTTTGCAATTTCTCAGCAGCCTTGAGGACGAACTTACTGGATGCCGAAATTGCAGTGTCATCTGCAAAAGTAGCCATAATGGTGTTGTTATCCACTGGAATATCCCTTGTATATAACAAGTACAGGGAAGGTCCTAGGACGCTTCCTTGTGGAACACCTTGAATTCTTGACCATACCGTACTCTGAAGAGCCGGTTTGAGATATATGTAAGATTTTAGTATTTCATAGTACTGCCTGGGTAGGTCGCTTTGCAGTTTGTACTCTAGCCCCTCATGACATACATTGTCGAATGCTTGAGCAACATCTAAAAATATAGCCGAACATACTTGTTTTCTTCTAATACTTTTTCAACTGCATCCGTTATTCTTTGAACTTGGTCTATCGAAAAATGTTTATTTCTAAATCCAAACTGATAATTTGGGATTAGATTTCTTTCTTCTATGACTTTTCTTAGTCTTTTCAGTAGCAATTTTTCAAAGACCAATCTCCAAAACATGAACCAGAATTTGAAAGTTATGTATGTAAGCCGATGGCTTGCCATTTCTAGATCGTGTAGATGCACTTATACAATTGAAGGCCCCGCTACAGCTGCACATACATTTTTCTTTGCTTGGAATTGGATTTACATATATCGATTCCAAAAATTTATGTTTCTTGGATTCGAACCTCAAACTTCCACACAACAGGCAGACATGCCAACCACTACGCTACGGAGTGTTTTGTTGTCACTTAAGTTGTTGCACTTCGACAAATTACGATAGAAATTCGTAAGAACAACTGAAATTAAATGAAAATAACTTTCTTTGATGGCAACAAAAAATGAAAACAAAAAACGAGCTTGTTACGAGAAAAGTTTACTAAAGTTACATCGATACCAAACAATTGTGCGTCTGTTTTTTGTCCTTTAACACACTCCATGTTTTATTTATACATTTGTTGTTCGAGATAAGCATAATTCTAGCTTTTTCGAACAGAACATCACAATTTACAATTCTTCAAGCATACTTCTGTCAGCACCCCCAAGGCCCATTGTGAATTAATAATTTTTTTTCTCTTTTTTTTTCAACAACAAACATCGATTAAGTTTTATAAAACAGAACTTTGAATTTCCTTGTTTGAGCTTTGGGACAGACCCTGGATGGTGTCAATGAATTATTTATTGGCACGTTGTGAGAAGGTCACCCCAAAACACAAACGCACAAAATATAAAACCTCTTCTTGAAACACAGTTAGCTGATATCTACTGTTATACATAGGAACATGCTTGTGTTGAAGTACTTTTTACATAGTTCTCGTTTGTGGAGAAAATATAACAAAATAATTTCTTAAATTAAATGTTACCCTAGGGGCAAGCAAAATATTACGTGCGTAATGATTGACGACGAGAATAATTACTTTTATCGATTTGGATGCAAATGAGAGTTTTTTTTCGAGAATGGTTCTTTAAGTAGAGAACACTTGTTTAAAGCTTATTTCGAATTTCCGACTTTCGAAAACTGTTTATTGTTAAATTTGAAGTTTATGTAACAGCGTGTTGACCATTTTGAAGTCCAGTGAACGTTTGATGTCTCTTAAATTGGTGATGGAAGGAAAGGTCTGGAATATAATCAGTGCATATGCTCCCCAAATAGGGTGTGAGCAGGAGGAAAAAGATGCATTCTGGCTTGATTTTCATAACCTACTTAAGAACATCCCAAAAGAAGAGTTTTTGTTTGTTGGAGGAGATTTGAATGGACATGTCGGGAAGACAAACGAGGATTATGAAGACTGCCATGGAGGTTTGGGATTCGGCACCAGGAACACTCCTGGTGAAGATATTCTAAGTATGTGCAAGTCATACGGTCTAATCGTACTAAATACCATGTTCATCAAACAAGACCGACACCTTATCACTTACAGCAGTGGAGGAAATGAAACCCAGATTGATTACCATTTGGTAACCAATTACATGAAATCTCGGGTGAAAGACTGCAAAGTGATACTAGGAGAAGCTGCCGCTCAACAACACCGTCTTCTTTTAACAGAATTTTTTACGGATGCTGTAAAGGAAGTCAAACAAACAAAGGCTCCTAGGAGAATCAAGTGGTACAATCTGGAGAAAACCAAAGGACAGCAATTCATTTCGTATATGCAAAGTCAGCTGTGTAATACCATCGACGCAGTTTCAAATGCAATCACGGCACAAAATATGTGGGATCGCCTACAACGAACCTGCTTAGAGAGAGCCAAATCACTGTTAGGAGTCTCAAAAGGACACCACCAACAAGTTAAAGAAACCTGGTGGTGGGATGATGAAGCTAAAGCAGTGATTAGAAAGAAGAAAGCAGCTTTCCAAGCTTGGTCGAAGTGCCCCTCAAGAAATACAAATGAAAAAGCGCGTTTCAAAATGGAATACAAGAGCTGCAGAAAAGAAGCGAAGAAAAAGTGCGCCCAACTTCAAGCAAAAAGCACGGAGGGCCTGTATCGAGAGCTGGAAGAGATTTCTGCCCCAGCTGCTGAATCAAATCAGGCAATCCAAGAGCTAAGACAAAGCAACTTGAATATGGGAGCAACCATTTTCAAAATAGCCGCTCAGAGAAGGAGAAATGCGCAGGAGATTCGTTCGCCGAAGTTCATCAATGATGCTCAAGGAGTGCTACTTGTGGATGACGACAAAATTCTTCACAGGTGGCGACAGTATTGTGATGATCTTTTGAATGAACAGTTTCCTCGGCGCCACTTTCCAACAGCTGCACCTAACTTTACGGAAGTATCCGACGTCACAGTCGAAGAAGTTAGGGAGGCAGTTAAGAACTCCAAAAAAGGCAAAGCGATTGGGCCAGACGAGGTACCATATGAGTTTTGGAAAAATATGGGAGACATCGGGTTAAGATGGCTCACGATTCTCATCTCCAAACTTGTAAGAGGTGACAGTTTGCCTAATCAATGGAGGGAAAGTTTTCTTCTTCCAATGTACAAGGGAAAGGGAGATACCAGAAGCTGTGACAACTATCGTTCGATCAAGTTGATGTCCCACACTATGAAGATCGTTGAGCGGGTTTTGGATAGCCGACTGCGGAAAATAATAAGGCTGTCTGATGACCAATGCGGGTTTGTCGCGGGTAAGTCAACTACAGACGCAATCCAAAGCATAAGGATCATTATGGAAAAACACCGAGATGCCTTAGAGGATTTGCATATTGTGTTGGTTGACTTCGAAAAGGCATTCGATCGACAACCACGAGATCTGATATGGGTGGCCCTCAGACACCGAGGAGTTCCTGAAGCCTATGTGCGAATAATTATGGACATGTACGAGGGAGCAGTTACAAAAGTGAGATGCCCAGCTGGAGTCACCGAAGAATTCCAAATAACAGTAGGTGTACATCAGGGAAGTGTCTTGAGTCCACTGCTCTGTATTGCTGTTCTGGATTATTTGCTCGAAGGAAAAGTAACGGACAATAAAGTACAACAATTATTCTTTGCTGACGATGGAGCCATCATAAGCGAGGATCCTACATCCCTGCAACGAGCACTTGACGTTTGGATTGATGTTCTGGAAGGAAATGGGTACCGTATTAGCGCTAAAAAGACTGAATACCTGTGCTGCCCTTTTTCTGATCCAGACAAGCCTATTCCAGACATTTATTTGAATGGAAATGTGCTTCCCAAGTGTGAAAAGTTTAAATATCTGGGATCTATGATCAATAGTGAAGCATCTTGTGATGACGACATCAATCATCGAGTAAGCGTAGGGTGGATGAAGTGGCGAGAAAACTCCGCTATCTTCTGTGATCGAAAAATGCCCCCTAAGCTGAAGGGAAGACTCTACACAGCAGTTGTCCGTCCAGCTCTGACATACGGTTCACAATGTTGGACAATGTACAAAAAGTATGAGAGCAAATTGACGGCAGCCGAAATGAAGATGCTTCGGATGACAGCAGGAGTAACAAAGCTTGATCGAATTAGAAGTACTAAGATCCGTGGAAGCCTTCATGTCAAAAGTACCATCTTGGACAAAATTCAGCACGACCGGCTCAGTTGGTATTGTCATGTTCAAAGGAGAGATCCGCAGAACCCCGTCAAAAAGGCAATATCGTACAACGTTTCAACAAATTCGCGACGAAAAAGAAAAGGCAGGCCAAAACACTCCTGGTACAAGCAAATGCAAAAACAGCAGCATTTGGTTGGCCTCAGACATGGAACAATCCAAAACCGGGAGGCTTGCCGACGATTTCTGAGGTCAACGCGGCGTACCCCACAGGCGGATCACTAGTGTGAAGCAGAAAAGTGGGAGAGTTGTGATCGCTTCAAGATCACTACTCGTAACGCCGAAAATGAAAAAGAAGAAGAAGAAGAAGTTTATTGTTAAATTTGAGACAGAAGAAATTGGTATTGAGCTAAATATTTTAAGGAAAACGAATTTGACTTCAAGGTATTCAATCGGGAACTTGTATAAAAAAAAAGGGAGCGTACACAAATATTTTACTCTATTGACAACATTACTGTTACATTTACACCAAAACCACATCATTTTCTATTAAAACATTTAACACACTTCCCGAACTATTCAAACCACTGATTTTGTACCCCTACCAAATTGGAATTGATGGTTTCTTTATTTATTTATAGTAAATCTATTTTCCATTCATAGGTGGTAATCCACAATAGTTCATTCAAGTGTTAAGTTAAGTGTAGTATCAATAGATCACCATCATCATCATCATCAAACCAATTCACTGAACATGATGATCATCGATTTCTGTAATCTTTCACACAGAAGCCAACGCAAATCAAATCCACTTGTTAATTTATTACATTTTGCGTAACAGTCTTGAAAATTCAATTTCACAGTCAAATTCACAGTAGGCATTCAAAATTTACATCACCACCCCCATTCAAGCTCAGCAAAATATCTCACTAAAACCTTCTCATCTATTCATAATGCTCCTCGAAAGATAATCTTACACTTGAGCGGGAATAATTTTACAAATGCAGATGAAAACTCTATAAAATCCATTTTTCAGTGATTATAGAATAAGCTTCTTGCATAATTGAAAATAAACCCTCTGTCTGCTGAACAATTAGCTGGGCGAGTTTTTGTATATTTTCTTTGCTTCGAATTGGATTTTTTGTTCTCCAGAGTTGTGGTCTATTGTGTAGCATTGAAAACTAACTGTCAGTGGATCTGTTCTTGTAATTGGCGGTGAAGGGTTAATTTTAATAATGACTTTTGGAATAATAGTGAAGAGAATGGGAAAAAAATTATGAAGCAGATGAGAAACTCTATCCAAGTAGTCTACATCGGGCAATGAAAAGAAATTTCATACGAAAGCTTTAAGGGATATTTTGTTGAAGGATGTAAATTTTTTACCGCATACAATCGTCTGAAGGTTCATTTATCAAGACATTTCATAATGCTCTCTGATGGTTTAGCATTTATTATTGAAGTTTTATTGTTTGCGATTTGGTTTGGGGTTTTTGGAAGAAGTTTTGAAGAAGTTTTTTTTTTTAAATATCGGAGATTTTAACACAGCCGTTTATTGCTTCAAACAAAAGAAAATTCACATCTTTATAATTTTATTATATTTTTTTTTTTTTTTTTTTTTTCAAATGCTTTCGTTGGTACGCAAGGCGCACAAGCCAGAGAAAATTTCCTAGAAACACTTTTCGGTTCATATGTCGTTGCTTGAAATCGAATAACTGTTTACATAGTGGTTGCGATGATGCTTTGGTGCAATTTAGACTTTCTTTGTAAATTGCGCACATGTTTCTTTTTTAATAAAAAAAAAAAATGCGCATACGCCACAGTGAACATTTGCATGTAAAAATTGGTTATAGAAAAAAAATGTTATATTTGCGCTTAAGAACGCAGTGAATATTGGAATAATTGAAAAAGGATGGCCCAACAGAGCTCGTGGTGTCCCTGTGTTTAGCACTCTTCTCTAAACCATATCTTGGAACGGAAGGAACCTAAAGATTTGTATCGATTCCGACGTCAAAGTGAGAAAGAACTCTTCATGGAAATGTTATTACTCTCGAAGGATGTGTATATTCCTTGCGAAATTTGATACTGGTGGAAAAACAATTCGATATTCTAGGCATTCGAACCTCAAACCCTCATGTAAGAGGCAGTCATACATACAAAAAAAAAAATACGCCACGTACAACATTGTGCGGGTCTATGAAATAACTCCCACGAAATAAGTCCCACTTTTAAAAACGAAATAAGTCCCACCAAAAATTGCTTAAAAAAATGAAATAACTCCCACGAAATAAGTCCCACTTTTGAAAACGAAATAAGTCCCACCAAAATGAAATGATTTAAAAATTTACTTGAAATGAAATAACTCCCACTCAAAATGAAATAACTCCCCCTTGAATATTATATTTCTTAAATGAATTAAGTCCCACTTTCATAAACGAAATAAGTCCCACTTTTTCATTGTTTAATGCGATTTCAAATAAGAAGTATTTGGCTCTTCGAAAAAAACACACGTCGAATAATATGAATAATAATCAAAGCAGAGGAATAATAAAGAAAAATCGTATACAAGCAAAAAGAGCCATGAGAGACAAGGACAAAAAATTATGGTTGTCCCTTTTACGAAATATTGGACATTTCGTAAAAGGGACAACCATAACTTATTGGACATTTCGTAAAAGGGACAACCATAACTTTTTGCATAAGAAAAAATATAAATTTAGGGGTATGAAATAACTCCCACTTTACAAAACGAATTTATTCCCACTCAAAACGAAATAAGTCCCACTTAAAATAAAAACGCGTAACGAAATAAGTCCCACCAATTGACGAAATAAGTCCCACTTTTAAAAACGAAATAACTCCCACTTTCAAAATGGCAATTTTTGGTGGGACTTATTTCGTTTTTAAAAGTGGGACTTATTTCGTGGGAGTTATTTCATAGACCCACATTGTGCTACGAGAGAAAATCTGCTATTGAAAATTATTTTAAACAGCTCCCTATATAAAGAAGTTCAAAAACTGTTAAACTTCAAGTTGTTGCACTGTGCCAAGATGTCAGAGACCACGTCAATATGGATTCGGAAGTATCAGCAGATCTGAAAAAAAAATACTTTGGTTAGTCACAGGATATTTGTGAAAAATGCTAAGAAATGCCGATTTGTGCGGTAACTAAAGCATGTTTTAGTTTTTGTTGCCGTTGTATGGTGTTGAGCCCAACTCAGCTGTGTCCGTTTCTGTCCATCTTTGAAATTTGGCAAACCACCAACGAAAAACTGCACCGAATTTTTTCATAAAAGCGTAGGCCTCAAGGCTTTTCAGGTGAAGTTAATACAACAACCATTAACAACATCGTGATTTTGTCAATTGGGTCCTCGACGACAAATCATCTTTTCACCTCGAAAGGTACGTTAACAAGAAGAAGTGTTCTTTTTGGTACTCATTGATACCATGAGCTATTGGTAAAGAGCGGTGCCGTGACATTGAGCCAAGCGACATTATGCCAAATGTAGAAATTTGGCACAATTACGCTTTTGCAAAGTGACATTAGGCCGAACATTAGCGTTTGGTATAATGACACTTTGAGAAGGGCCGTAGGGCCAAATAGCCCTAACAATGCTTCTCGAAACTGTACAGATACACACATTCTTTTGGTAACGCTAATGCTCGACCCAATGTCACTTTACCAAAGCTTCATTGTGCCAAATTTCTGCATATGGCATAATGTTGCTTGGCACAATGTCACGGCACCGTAGAGATCCTCTTTGCCCTCAAAGTGTAACTGTTCGGTGTGGTTTTTTGTCTGGCATGGTCATGGCGCGGTGTACCACGAGGTGATCAGTAGTGTGAATCAGCTAGGTGGAAGATCTGCGGTGCCTCGTAGATCACGATGCTTGTAACGCAGGAAAGAGAAAAAAAAGAAGAAGAAGGATCATTAAACCCTACTTTTCCGAAATTAAGGCCAAAACAACTGTTATTGCATCATTGTGGATGCAACTGGAAGACACTAAGTGAACGACGTTTTTTTAACTATATGGGAATACTTGTCCCACAAGCAACCAAGCAACCATACCATCTTGTGGTTCAACATTTTTTTTTTTTTTTTTTTTTTGAGACTATGTAATAAGGCCTATTCCAGCGAAACGAACACCTCAGTTCTAACGCCACTAGAACAAGAAAAAAACAGAATCAAACATTTCTAAAAACCGCCTATGACAGGTAGTCATCTTTTAAAACATGCCCAGTCTCCAAAAACCTTTGGCCAGATATTCCAAGAAAAAAACAGAATTTTTACTCTAGCTTAGCAGACTTAGGATCTCTCTGTTGATTGGCATTCTCACGGGCCACAACTCGTTGGGTACCCACAAAATGAGAATGGGCATTAGCACATCCGACTTATGTAGAGGATGCCAAGATGAAGAGGCAGAGGAAGGATCATTCCACTTCCTCTGTGAGTGTCCTAGCTTGGCCCACACTAGGAAAAAGCCCTCTGAGAATACTTCTAAGACGAACTGGACGACATCTCTAGCCTCCCACTGAGCAACGTCCTGAAATTTACTCAGGGCTATAAATGGTTCAGTAGGGGCTCCCTACCCCAATAAACCAACCACTAGCCCAACCCTCTACCTCTCCAATCCTCATCCCACCTCCGCATCCTCTGTTTTCCCGCGGAGCACAATGGATACTTGAGATCCGAGTGAGTGCACCACCCATTCAACCTTACCCAACCCAATAAGCTCTATACCAATGATCAGCATCAATTAAGGAGAAAAGATAGAGTTCAGCCTCAAATATTCAAATTATTGATAGAAAACTTCATGAAACATATGGCCCTACCAGTGAAGCCATCAGGCTGTTAATTTTTCCCATTATTTATGCCATGCATTCTTCTATATACATGAAAATGAACATTCAACGATTTTCTTTCTAACTTCCTACTTACTGGAAGACAATGTACAATGTACAATGTCGGCCAATTATTGTAAGTAGAGAAGTGAGTCGAAATGGCTGGGTTCACAAGCTTTGGTGTGAGTACCTCCTTGACTTCACGATGTACAGATTTCCATTCTAGACTACTCGCAGGTCGCAGATGGTATGTTGAATCTGCGTATCCTTTCCATTTTTACATGGAAAGGATTCAGATAAGAATTTTTTCAGCAGCGGAGCTTAAGCATGGAAATACATTTTTTTCACTTTATTTTATTTTTGCGGTGATGTTAGATATCCTAAAGGTCATAAGCCTTACGTTCTGTATCTAAAGGTAGACATACATTGCGGACAACATCATCGAAAGGTAAAATATTTTTACCTTTTAGCGAGGGTGTCCGTATTAAGGTATGAGCGCCTTCTCAACATCAATTGATGATGAACAGACAAAAAAGGAATTTCAGAGCTTTTACATTCCACAATATGAATTTAAAATTGTAAATGTAGAATGTTAAAAAATGACGAAATCCAAATGTTAATGTCTTTCAGAATAAGAAATGTCTTAACGTGCATTTTTTCATGGAATGTGTGTGTAACATTCCATTAAAAAATGTCCACAACTAGGTTGTACGAACTTGCTCTCTTAAATTAGAAGCACAATATTTAAAATCTGAAAGATCGAGCTATGCCAATAATGAAACATAGATCTTTTGAAAATACTTCAAATATTTTTAATGGAAAATAATAATGAACAAAAACAAGTAATAAGTTGGAGCTTACAATCAGCTCAGAGCGTTGTAAAGGGTTTTTCAACAGGGATGCTACACGCTAAAGTAGAGCGACAGGAACAGCAAGCGATGCCATATTTCTTGTCGTTCTTTTGACATTTCTCTTCAGGAAGGTTTGCCATTCCATGATGGAAAAATGTACGAGCCAAAAACGAATCGAAATTATTAAAATTTACTACCACATTTACATACAGAGTCAGTGGCCTCAACGTTAAGAGCACTACGTCCAATTTATGGTCGTCATAATCGTCCTAGCCGATCAACAATTGAGCGTCTAGTGGAAAAATTTGAACCCACATGCACAGTAAAAAATGTTCCCGAGCCAGTGAGACAAAGAAGTGCAAGTAGTGTCGAGAATATTGCCGCCGCTGAGGTTTCAGTTGCAGAAAACCCAAATGTGTCTCTCACACTTCGTTCTCAAGCGTTGGGCATCTCTGCGACGTAGTTGTGGTGAATTTTGCGAAAAGATCTTGGCCTTTATTTATTAGGCTCATTTCTCACTGAATGGCTTCGTCAATAAACAAAATATAAGGTATTGGTACTCCATGTGTCATCATTTCATCCCGAAAAAAATACGGTTTGGTGTGGTTTATGGGCCGGCGACGTCATTGGGCCGTACTTCTTCTGTGATGATCAAGACTGGCACATTACTGTGAATGAGGATCGCTACCGTTCAATGAAACCGAATATTTTTGGCCCCAATTTTATGATATGGACTTGGAGGACATGTGGTTCCAACAGGTCATAATCAATTTATTAGAAACTAATTTTTAGAACGCATTATCTCACGAAACGGTCCAGTCACTTGGCCGTTTCGGTCGTTAGACTTGACGCCGTTAGACTATTTCCTGTGGTGGCCCTGGCCATGCAAAAGAAATCCGGTTCCATACATACTGGCTTTGAACGTAGGAATAAAAAATTTCGTTTTTACTTTTTTTAATAAAAACTTTTGTAGCGCTTTTATTGAAAAACCAGATACTTAAAATGCAACACGGTAATTCCCCTCAAATCTTACAAGTTATTGTTGAGATAAATGCACTTGTCACGAGCTTACTAACATTAATCAGACAAAATTGTCAAAGCACCGGAATTCCGGAATACATCCGCTGAACTAAGCTGAAGATTGTCTAAAAATTTTTCAGTTTGTGTCATAATATGGCGATGGAATACAGTTTACGTTATAAAGGGATAATGTAGTATCCAAATGCAGAAAAAGAAAATTGAAATCGGTCCGGTAGTTCTTATGTTCCCGTATAGTCTATGTAACTAGTGGCTAACGTTGTATCTTAACGTAGGGAACGTAGTTGAAATCGGTTCCCGTAAGAATATGGGGATGAATTTATAGCCTTTCGGAATCTCTAGAGTCTATCTCTGTAGATAGATAGATAGATAGATAATCGATTAGAATAGTATATCTTTTCATATTAATTATTACAAAATCGTTAGAGCGTGGCCTAGCCGTCTGCCCGATTGACATCATTTTAAAATAAATTCATATGTAATGTATAATATATGATTATATTAGTTTAAGTGGAAAACAAGTTTAAGACTTTCTATAAATATAGTAGATTTTTTTTTTACTTTTTTTTTTGTAATTAAAAGGCTTCGTTTATTATTTGATTCCGATATGAAATCGCAGTTTGGTAGTAATTATATAATTCTGTATCATTAGTCTCGCAGTTGAGAATTGTGAGTACATCTTCCTCCGATTAATAGCTGCTGTTGAGAAAAACTCTTCTAATTTCGCATCCGTTCTCTTAAGTTGCATAAGCTGCAGAAGATAGGTAGATCATCCCGATGAGGAATATAGTTCAATACAATTAACTCTCCTCGCATTTTGAAAATAGTTGAAATAAGGTCTTGTTTGTTTTCGATTTTGAAGTACTTCTGTTCGCATAGATTATAATTACGACGGCTGTAAATAGATCTATGTACGGAGGATGAAGCTTCGTGCATACAATCTGCTCTGTATTGTCCATCCACCTTCAACACAAGATTTAACAGATCTTCTTTCATATACTTTCCATTTTCTTCAAGAAATCTTAAGTTGATTTGGCAGTACCTTCCAAGTTCTTCCAACTTTGGATACCAGACGTTCTTTTTCTTTACTGCATCCAAAGCTAAAATTTTGGGTAACCTTTCGTCTTGCATATCAAGCACCTTTAAAATGTTTTCTACATGATATTTCAGGGATTTTGTGAATAGGTGAAAGTCCTGTCTCAACATCCTTCCTACAAATATTATAAACGTGAAAGTTTGTATGTGTGGATGTATGTTTGTTACTCTTTCACGCAAAAACTGCTGAATGGATTTCAATTAAACTTTCCAATAATATAGCTTTTAGAATTACACATAGGCTACAATTTATTCCTAAATTCCCTCGGGAACGGGAACGTATACGGGAACTTTGAGACTACAGCACCGATTTCAAAAATTCTTTCACCGATAGAATGCTACACTATCCCCGAGTAACATAAAAACTAATTCATCCCCATATTCCTACGGGAACGGTCACTATATTCCCACGCGAACGGGAGTCTTTACTGATATTGAAAATGCGAATGTAGCTATGTCGGTATGTTTTTCGTATGTCTCCCGTTCACAGAACCTGAGGAAGGACATAGACTATATATTTTTTCCCTATATTCCCACAGGAGCAGGAACGTATACGGGAACTTTGACACTACAGCACCGATTGCAAAAATTCTTCCACCGTTGGAATGCTCCATAATCCCGGGGTTACATTAACTTAAACTTATCCACATATTCCCACGAAAACGGTCACCATATTCCCACGGGAACGGGAATCTTTATTAATATTGAAAATGCGAATGTAGCTATGTCGGTATGTTTTTCGTATGTCTCCCGTTCAAACTGCTAAACAGATTTTATTAAATTAGCTACAGAGATGGTCTAGAACATGCGGAAGGATAAAGACTATACATATATCAATCCTTATATTCCCACGGGAACGGAAATGGGAATTCAAAAACTACGGTCTCAAAAGTATTTTTAACAGGGCTGAAACAGGGGTTGAATGTTTTTTTTTTTGGAAATATGTACCGCCATTTATAAGGCTAGAAGTTTTATTTCCTAAAAAGTTAAAAAATGCTGCTGAAAGCCACTATTCCACGCGGACAAAGTCGCGGGCACAGCTAGTTGATCATATAGTTGGAGCTGTTTTTGGGTAAGCGAAAGCATTTTTTAATGAAGTATACCTTTGTAATTTTTCAACTGTTTCATACTTTTCTCCTCCCCACACTTGTGAAGCATATAACAATATTGAAACTTTGCATTTAACACTATGCGATACTGATTTATTTGATTTTCGCTATGACGAGTTTATTTTTAAGGTGAGGTTCCATACTTAGACTGTTAGAAATAGTAACTCCAAGATACTTATAAGTTTTCACGACTTCTATAGGCTCTCTATTAAAGTACCATTTTTCGTACCTCGGAATTCGACCTCACCCTTTTCGAAAAACCATTACCTTAGATTTGGACAAGTTTACCCTTAAATTCCATAGTTGGCAATATGATTGCAGGCGGTTTATCATCAATTGCAATGTTTGGGGTGAGTAAGAAAACATTACCACATCTTCGGCAAATAAAAGCGCTTTGATAATAATGCCTGAAATTTCGATTCCACCTGGAAGGAAGTCTACAAGGTCATTTATGAACAAATTGAAGAGACTTGGGCTAAGACTGCATCCCTGCTTAACTGCGATTTGTGTCTCGAACCATTCCGAAGTTTCTGATCCGTTCCAAATAGCTGATTGAATTCCATTGTATATGTTTTCGAGCACTTTTCCAAATTTTTCTGTCATTCCAACGTGGTAGAGTTTGTAGAATAATGCCTATCCCTGTACCAAATCACATTTGAATCGGTTCAGAAGCTGCCGCGTGAAAGCGTAACAAAAAAATTAACGCTCATATTTATAATGATACTAGTAAGGATCTAACTTTCATAATTTTAGTTTTAAAAGAACCTCTTTTTTACTAGAAACCCATACTCAACCTCAACAAACAGCAAGAAAAAAATTTTGTTTTTCGATAATTCATATACATATTTGAGTTCTGTTGCGAAGCTGTTCGGTTCTGGGTAAGGGGGTAGGAGTAAGAAGAACCAAAACATTTTTTCGACAGCCACTTCTGTTGAACAAAAATTTCATTCGCATATTTGTATCTTCAAAGAATGAACACAATTACTAGATGGTCCTTTTATTCATTTTACACTTAAATTTTTTCTTTTTTTTTCATAGTAGCCGCAAGGACAGGGAAAACGAGTTTGAGGTTATGATAGGCATCAATATAAGTAATTGAAGAAACCGTGCCAACTTCCGTTTGAATAAATGCTCAAGGGCAAATAATTACCATCAAAAAACACAATTTGCCGGTTTGTTCTTCTTGACAGAATCGGTACTGGCCTCGTTCTGCAGTGGAGTTAGGGAAAAATTTTGAATTTAAATAGAGCTCAGCATCAAAATTAAAATGAGAGAAGGATTTTTTTTCAGGACGTTACTCTTATAAAAAGTTGAAACAAATTTTTAGCTTCGAGCATTTCAAATTCTCTGAGTACAGAAACCAAAAAAAACAATAAAAAATTTCTATTCAATTAACTTTCGCAAAAGCGAAATGTCATGGTGAGATCTAGTAATTCATTATTCCTGTTTTACCCTCATTCGCTCTACTCCTTTTCGTTGTCAGTGAAACACGTCCATTCAAAGCGATTTGCATAAATCAATATTTAGAAGAGTTACTATACTTATGCATATCGTATCGACTGGCTATAGCGTATTCAGCTTTGACTAAAACACACACTTAACTGATATCATCAGCAAAACAGTATTCCTATGATAATAATGAAAACCGCATGGTCTGTGGCAGATAACTACTCTCAAAACAGAATTTAGGTTAGATAAATGAAAAGCATCCACTACTCTTTCAAACATATACGCCATGTGCACCAAACGAATCGGGTGCATTTCATCCTGAATTTTTAATTCACCTTTCATTGTTTTGCTTCGTGTTCACCCTAGTTTTCGAAAAACCGCAACGAGAAAACCATTTACAGAAGCAAAAATGAGCCTGCATTTCTCTCAATTGCTCCACCTTCTAGCCCAGTTGCGAAACTGTGCCATCCGGAAAAAAAAGGAGTAAATTAATGATAGGTGCGGGGTTGGGTGGATCAGGGTAAGCAGGACCCACTGACACATGTCAGCTAGAAAAGCAGCATCAAAGTGAGATGTGTAGTTGTTGGCATATATATATTCCACATTGTACTTCCTCATTAAAAATGTCCTCACTTAAAATATTTAACTGTTTTAGA
This sequence comes from Melanostoma mellinum, assembly GCA_914767635.1. Classification (NCBI taxonomy): domain Eukaryota; kingdom Metazoa; phylum Arthropoda; class Insecta; order Diptera; family Syrphidae; genus Melanostoma; species Melanostoma mellinum. Next base: position 172,129,182 of record OU612059.1, on the reverse strand, counting down.
CAATGAACTCCCAAACAGGAAAAGCATATATGTTTTTAAAGGGCGGGTGTGGATGGTGCATGATGGCTTCGTAGTACCAAAGAGCGAACAGCAGCCAACTGAGATGAACTTTTTGTACAATTGAACCCACAAAGTTCTTAAACATGCACATGTTGTCGTACCTCGTCGTACCTTGTATATGAACGACTATGAACATCAAAGGGAAAGCACAATCAACGTTGATGACATTCCTTTCAAAGAAATCCTCTCTCGTTCATAGGGCAAAATGTATTTTTTTCTTTTATTTTTTATAAAGTGGTTCAGTGAGTGAAAGATGATAAAGGTAGTGTTTGTGTTTAGTCACTTAGGTGAAACTCATGTTTCAGAATTTGTTTTGTGAACAAGGAATTTGGGTCCCTTTTTGATGATAAGTTATTGCCTCTTTTCATCGAAGACAAAATTAAAAAATGATAAACTTTTCTTCATCTTTGAATGATCTTAAAAAGACTAAGTAGGTACTTCATCGAGAGCCCTCCATTCCACTTAATAGAAAATAGGAAGATGGTATTGAAAGGAAAGAGTGTTTGGGAAAACAAAGAGGGAAAAAAATTTCTTAAAACAACTTAACAAGAAGTAGGTTGGTACTTTTCTTTCAAAACAACGACAACGCAGTAGCTTGTTTAGATTAGGGTTGTTGAGTTATTATCTTGGCAGTTCTGTTCAAGTACTCAGTATTGAATGAAGGCTAATCAAGGAGAACAAAATGAAGGGACGTTTTCAGTGAAAGGGGGACTGATTGACAGTACAGTTTCGACGAAACTACTTAAAACACAGAGAACTGTTGCTTCAGCAAGACAAGTGCCATTCGAATGAAAGAAAACTTTGAAGAAAATGGCATTTCGATCTCTATAAAAAAATAAAAAAATAAAATGAGTTTCATAAAACAACTTGTCTGTGTAAGTTTCGCAGAAATATCGATTTATGGAGCGGTAACTATTGAGATGAAAGAAAATGAAATCCCGTTTTACGTTTCATGCTTCCACGTTGCATTGATGGCGGGCTTTCCAAGCAATAAAAAGCAATTCCATATTAAGATAAAAACATTGTTTGGTCGCAAGTTTCTGCCGCAACCCAGATTGAGTATTAAACACGGCCGTCAATATGAGAAGACAGGTTTTTTTTTTTGAGAAAAAACTTTAGAAAGTAAAAAATATTTTCATAACCTTAAATATTTAAAAACCATTAAATAATTCAACAGCAACATAAATGCAAGGAAACTTAGGTAAAATTAGAAAGCATAATTATTTCTGTTTTAAGGCCCACATTCGTTTCACTGTAATGGAAACTTGTGGAATTTATATGGGCTTCTTAGTGGGCAAAAGCTTTTAATGAAAACAAATGATACATATATCTATGTATAGCAATATCTCATGTTCATTTGCAATGGGGAAAACCCCCTATAAGTAAACGAAATCTTAAAATCATAGCTCTCCTTGTTGTTTCCCAAGCTATCAGGTTTGGAATCACAGTTTGAAGGTTTAGGTAAGGCAGGATATTTTGAAACACTTGTACTTAAGTTTTTCCTTGATAATGAATAATTTAAGTGAAACAAGAAATGTTACATAAAAAACTTATTTAATGAGAAAAGTGGTGGTGTTCCACAGGAGAATATATTTGGACCATTTTTGCTCGTTTTTGTCACTTAAAGTGTACTACAAGAAGGGTATAGTCTCTTAGTACAATTTCGGTTTGCCATTATGTTTTAAAAAATGCACATGGCTGGCAATAGATTCCAGCCAAAAGAACCAATTCTCGACCACTTTTTTGCAGCATTTGGGGCCGTATGTCAGAAATATTACGCCGAATGTTCACTTTTAATGCGTCAATCTCGGGGTCATCTGCGTAGACAAGCGACTTCACATAGCCTCGCATAAAATAGTCTAGCGATGTTAAGCCCCGCCAATCGTGAAGGTAACTTACAGGTTTAAAAATCGAAATATTCTGAAAATCAGCGTCAACGGCTACATCGTTTCGAAACAATTTACAGAAAACAGAGGACGAAAATAGTTTGATTCAATTTTAAGAGATAAGATGGCAAACCAAACTGCGCCTAGATCATTTGATAACTGTCAAAAAGATCAACTCGGAAAAAAGTATTGCCAGATAGAAAATTACACATCTAAGAAACAATACCTTTTAGAACAAGACAAAAAAGTGACTCGCTTTTTTAAGCGAGTCTCAATCAATATGTAACCTTTACACATGAAACAAAATATCTTGTTAGTATACCAAATGAAAAGTTTAATATTAAATAAGATGAGCTTAAAAATCGATTGACTTACTAGGAAATATAGCATTTCAAATTTTTTACAGAACAAAAAGAATTCGTGATTCAATTCGAGCTGTAAAGAGGCGATTAAGGATAGAGAAGATATATATTAAGATAACCCTTCAGTAGAAAAAAAGGCCAGAAATATTTGTAATGCTAACATAAATAAGACCCAGTTTTTACATGACCAAATAATAAGGCAAAAAATACAGTTCTCTACATAAGGAAGCAAAAACGTTTGGTCTCTTGCTAAAGAACATTAAGTACTCGACCACAGCATCGGTTCAAACGCTGGTCATGAATGACTGTTCGTATGTCAGCTCCATCGATAAAGCTAATTTACTTGCAGCTCAATTTTCTCCTTACTCGACACTTCCTTATAGCGTATGGGATCCACCTAAGCTTGAGTTTGTTAATTCTGTGATGAAGCAGATATTTTTTCAAACTCGCTCAAATGCGAGAATCCCCAATATCCCCAGATGGTATCCCCGTCGTTACTCTGAAGAGGTGTTCTTCAACGCTGGCAAAACCAATCAATCTATCCAAATAGAAAACTGCATTTATCCAGCCCGTCCCTTAAAAGGCGAATCTTCCTTCCCTTCCAATTACCGTTCAATTGCACTAACGTCCCTTCTTCTCAAGGTCATGGAAACGTTGATAAACTATTGACTCATGAAATATCTTCAAAAACGAAAGGTCCACTGGTGATTTGATGGTATATCTCACCGAAAAGTGAAACCAATTTTTACACTGTTTTGGAGAATTGGCGAAAGTAAGATTATTGCGCATGATATTTCTAAGGCATTCGATAAAGTTCAGAATCGAGCTCTTTTTTTCGAAAATGCGTGCTTTTGGTATCGACGATTATCTTCTTCGTTGGATTAGAAATTAGTCTGACACCCATATCATAAATGCTGATGTGCCCCAGGGCTCAGTTTAGTTACTGAGTCTCTTCCTCATTTTCACAAATGTCTTCTCTGAAACTTCTAATCCTCTCAATTGTCTTGCTGACGACAAAACCTTCAGCTTTCCATATTCATTTACGCTCCTGCTCTTCGGATGTGGAACTGGAATAGTTGCGTACGATTAGCTCATTGAATTCTGATCTTGACAGCATATTGTTACATGGGGTAATAAACACCGAGTAGAAATCAATTCTATGAAAATCCAATGCTGTTTTTTTGTCATTAAAGCTTAACATCCCCTCCTTTGCCATTTTCTATTAATTGTACCTGCATCCAAGAAACCGAAAAGCTGTCAGCACTTGTTATATGTGTAAACGATGGTCTTCGTTGGAATGACCATATATTTTAAGTCGCCAAAAATGCTGCTAAATGCTTAGGTTTCTTAAGACGATGAAGGGAATTTTTCACCCCTTCTGATTTGGCTACAATTTATAAACCCTACATCCGCCCAAAACTAGAAAATAATTCTCATATCTGATCAAGTGCTCCCTAAACATGTTTACGCCTACTTGATAGAGTACAAAACAGAGCGTTTATTCTGTTGGACATCGCTGAACTGTTACTTTACTCTCTCTCTCTTTCTTTCTATTTTATCGCTTTCTTCAGAACCAGCGCTCTAGTGAAATAGGCAGTTGCATTCCTTCCTTGAAACAATTTTGCCGCCACAAACGCCTCGCTAGAAATGCTCAAATGCTCAAAAGATTTACCTTTAGGCCAATTTCAGACGTACAGTAACCTATAGAAATTTATATTCAATCCGCACCACCCGAATGTGGAATGCTTTTCCAGACTCTTTTTTTCCCATCCTTACTATCCACAAAAATTTAAAGGCAATGTGCATTTGTGCATGGGTGTCTCCTATTAGATCGTCTCCTATTTTCCTAAATGCTAGCACTTTGTTTTATAAAATCATGAGGATATTCATAACCCTCCAAAGTGTGCCCCGATTATAAAAAAAAGTCCACCGATGTTAAATCGTCCGATCTCGGAGGTAACTCACAAGTTTGAGACTCGAAATCATTTAAAAATCGGTGTGCGGTAGTCGTACGGCTTCAATTCTTCTGCCATGAAATAGGAATTCAAACTGAACATAGAAATAGTGACAGCTCTTTAAGATTCTACTTTCCTATGAATTAAGAACACCACATGATACGTCACGTCACATGGTTATTATTGCTATTGTTCCTTTTGCCCTAGAACCTTAAACAAAACAGAGCATAAACTTTTATTTCACCTGACGTACAACAATAAAGTCAAAGAAATCAATATACATATGTATATAGTATCATAATACTGCTTTTGTATCGAGTAGATTAATAACTCAAATTCTAAGACTAAATCAAGACTAATTAAATCTTTGGCCACTTTAGGACCACATGAATTTAGAAAGAATATCAAACACAAAGTGCCTCAAAGCTCAAAACAAATGAATGTAACAACATAATACAATAGCGCTTAAGCCTCAGCTTATTATGTGTAAGCTTTATAATGAAGCAATTCCTACCCATAAATGACGTATAGAGTAATGATTGGTAATGATTAATGAGACTATTATTATCTTTGTCATCAGTTGAATGAGCTACGAGCTATGCATAACAGTGGCGATTCTTCTACTCTTACTGGTTCTGCATCGGATGGGTTCCCTTGTTCTATGTAAACTTCAATTCAGTCTATTTTTCCTTGGGGTGGTGTCTTTCCTTTACCCACAGTTGTGGATTATGTAAAAAAATTTCATGAATTCAACATCTTAATACTCGATTTATCCTTTTATTTGATTTGAATCCTGTGTGTGTAATCAAGTAAGACCAAAAACAGGTAGACTCCATAACCTTTTTGAAAAAAACAGCCAAAAATTCTGCTTTTATCAACTTACATATACTCAATTTTATTTTTAAAATATGAGCATTATTTATCCTTTATTCATTGTACTGGGTTTTCTCAGAATGACGAAGGAATTTGTTAAGTTTTGTAATTTTAAAACCAGAAACTAACTAACTAAAGTTGACCCATTTTTCCTTAAAAACCCTGTATATTTGTCAACCTGAGTTTTCAGTTCTCGAAAAAAGATAAACCACAAAATCACGAAATTTTAGAATCCGTCTCTTCGTCTTTGAATTGATTCAATTTTATTTTAATTGTCTGTCAGTGCTTCTTACACGTCTTTCGTTTTCAATCTCAATCTGAAACCATTAAATCACCGACAATGATGCGCCATTGTTTTTTTTAATTCAATATCTCAATTATTCAACATCCACTTTCTTTGCTTTCTCTGTGTTTTCGAGATAAATTTTTAATTTGCCTTAAACGTCGGGGAACAGTTATGTGCATGTTTCCCTGGAGCAAGATGTCAATTAATTTTTAAACATGCCTCAAACTCAATTGTTTCATTTACTTTATAAATGATTCAATGAACATTATTGCCACAAGCAAAATAGCTTTACTCCTCTTACACAATTCTGTCACAATTACAATCACAAAATGACAAAAAGCCTAAAAGAGAAGCTGCTTGCAAAACAAAAGCATCTTAATGGAAAGTGCGTTCAAGTGTTAAGTACAGCCTAACATGAAAACGTAAACGCAAAATATTTTAACCAAAGACCAAAATACTGTTGTTTCCTACCCGCACTACAAAACAAAATTTCAACCAAATGATATTGCTTCATAAAACTTTAGTGGTAGGTATGTATGTACTTCTTCATCGCACTGGAGAAGTGAACTTTTATTAAGACGACATTACACATTTTCCTTGGTTAAGTTAAATTTTCTGTTTGTTGTGTCTGAGGAAGCATTTTGACTCCTTTTTATTCAACTCCTGTGCGAAATTCTATGAAAACTCAGGTGTTGTTAAGTGCCACATTATTGAGGCAAAGACGACATCTTCTTAAGCCTCTGCAACGCTTTAGAGGTGGCTGGGTAATGGAAACGATAATGATGCAGGCGAACGACAGCCAGGATTACTATCTGCACTAAAGACACCATCATCACCCCACCAAACCAGAACGAATGGATGAATATATATTCCTGAATTCTATTTGATCCGTGCACTAGGTTTTGCGTTGTCGACTTAGTTACCCTGCCGCAGATAGAGCCGATTACATTGTGAGTTTCGAGTTAGTCCCAGTGGGGATTTATTTTTCATTCTCGAATTCACGCTGCAATGCACTGCAATGTTGCCAGATGGTAGTGAAATAAGAAAATGTTTTGTGCAATTCTTTTTGTAACAATTTTACTAAAAGCTTCGTTTCAAACACGTATCGCTAACAAAACGCATTTGAGAAACAGAAATTTAGCAAAAATAAAATCTAATAGGGTGGCGCAACAGATTAAGGAGCTCCAGGGCCATGCCTTGTGAGGGAATGGAGGAGACCTACAATTCTCTGCCGATTCCGAATGGCTAATCGAAAAAACGCGTTTCATGGTAATGAGTTCACTAACGGAGGACTTGCCAGTTCCTCGCGAAAGGTGATACCCGTGGAAACAACAGTTTTGTTTTCAGCTGGGATTCGAACCACGAGCTTCTGTATTAACAGCAGATATGTTAACCATCACGCCTCGAGGCACCGCACAGTCAAAGGCGATATAAAAACAATTTAAACACGATAAACTAAATGCTTGACGCCCTAACACTCCTTGAAACTTGCCGGATGTCCTTCCTTTGGCAGTTTGCACACCACACATCCATTCCTGTGTTTGTAGTGCGCTTGCACTGCCTTGGCTCATGCATCTCCTTGCATTTCACGCAGACGCACTGACGCCCGAACAAGCCTTCCCCTGAGGTATAACACTAACTTCCTGTGAAAACAGCTGTCAGTTTCAAAATAACCTAAATAAACCATGTGGTAAGCACATGGTCCTTCCTGTATATGCGATACAGTTGCAAGCTGCATCTACATTTCTTTTGCATCTATCGGCCGTTAAATTCAAAGCACTTATTTGTAACTGACACATTTTGGACGTTATCTTACGGTGAGATAACGTCCCAAATACGAAACAAAACACAACTTGATACCAATAATCGGGCAACACTGTAGCACTTTGCAATACAGACTTTGCCCTAACTGAACCATACGGACGGCATACATATTACCTTAATTGTTTGCAACTGCAAAACACATGTGAGACGTTCGCATACAAGCCACAAATACCCCGTATATTTCTACTACAATCTAAAAGGATATGCTACAAATTTGAGTGCACTCTCTGTACCCAAACCAACAGCTACAGCCACCAAGTGTCATGAATTATTGTTCAGTTCCAGAGAATGTCGTCTCGAATGCCTCGTTCTGTCTGTTGTTGGCACAGCTGTATACGAAAATGAGAATCTTTCTAAATCCTCAACGGAGGCTGTTTCAGCCATGCGGATAGAGTATCAGGGGTTTTAATACTACCGGACTGTCATGTGTAAAGTATACCTACCTATAGTGTGCTGTATTCGCTTGTTTCTGGAAACTGCCTTCGAATGGTGGAACCAATTACAATTGCTTCCTGCGATACAAGTAGCAAATGTCACTTGAAGATTTGTAGAATTTTTGAAATTTTGTGTTTGTATTTTCCCCCAAGTATGAATGGAATTGACTCCAAATGCTCCAAAGTCCTATGCGCTTTATAAAATTCGCTTTTTCAATGCTTTAAGAAATGCATGAGATAGCGTGTAGTTTTATAAAACAAACCTTATACTTTGAGATTTTGGATCAACAGCCTGTTTTCTTTTTTAGATCAACAGCCTGTTTTATTAGACGTGAAGGAAATTCTTTGTATGCACTTAACTTGTTTTAGGGCGGACCTTAATTTTTACAGAGATGAGTTCAAGAAGGTCACAAGTGACAAGTAAAACTGTCGAAATGGCATATCGCACTTTATTTTTATGAGTACCGTGACTACATACATGTATAGTGGGATTACGGCTGTTCGTTTTTTGAAAACTAAAAAAATATAAAAATTTTTGACAACTAAAAGAGTTATAAAGAAAACGTGTGTCTTTTTCCTTGATAAGATTGGCGCTATAGTTCAAGATGAACTGGTTCTTCGATAAGTATATTTCGCCAACGAGAACGTTTCCGCGTCTGTAGTTTTCCACTCCTTCCAATGAACACTCGCTCTATACTTTTCAACGACAGATGGATAGTTTTTGCATTCGTCTTAGAACTTAGATTTAGTTTACGTTTTAGAGTCATATAGCAGGCCTGAAAATATCAGTGTCTTATTAATAAATGTTTTTGAGAAATGGTTCAATTCATTTCTATACAGATGGTTAAGAAACTGAAGTAGGGATCGGCTGCGAGGTGTACACAGACAGACTTAAACTTAACGTAAGTCTTTCATTCCGCCTTCCAAATCACTGTAGCTTGTTCGGAGCGGAAATTCTGGCGATCAAAGGGGTCTTAACGTGGCAGAAAGAACACGTGATATCCTCAGTGAATATCCCTGTCTGTCAGACAGTCAAGCAGCCCTCAAATCACTCGGCGCAACCTCATTAACAACCCTCAATTGTCGTCTATCTCTCTTTTCAATTTATTTGGGTGCCGGGCACAAAGATATCAGAGGTAGCTGCGACTTGAAAGCCGATGAACTCGCCAGAAAAGGAACCGGTTTACCCAAATCAATCCGCAGGTTGAACATTGGTATACCAATCGCTACATATGTAAAATCATGTTAAGACAAGATGCAATGGATAAAACAAACGGACATTGATAGGTAGACACGCCATAAAACTCGAAGATCCTTCAAACGACTTCTGCAGAGTCTGTTTGGATGAGGAGCAAAAGGAGACTATGCCACATCTCCTCTGCTCATGTCCTGCACTCTCCCTCAAAAAGAAACTGCATCTAGGAGAATACTTCCTTGATGATCCAAGTGATCTGATGAACACAGATCTCCTTCACCTCTATCGCTTTATCAAAAGCTCCAAATGATTTTTTTAAGTGTTAAGTCATGGTTTCACAATGAACCTTACATTGCTCGAAGTGTGTGAGTCGTTTTCCTGACAGCCATTTAAACCTAAGCTTACCCATTTAGTTTTAGTTTAGTTTTAGTTTATTTTGCCAAAGTAAGACTACATTAATTATAAAAAACAAAGATAACATTACATAGAAAATAAAGTAAAATACATTTGTTGTACTACGAATTATATAAAAACAATTTTTTTTTTTTTTCATTAATGAACCATGTAGAGATTTGCTAAACAAAAGAAAGTCAAGAGTCTTCAAACATCATTCTATTTAGGATTTTTCTCCGGAAGTTTTCTCTATTCATATTTACATTGAACAAGTCAAAATATTTATGAAGAGTTTTTAAACATCTATTGAAACATTCATGGGAAGCATAATTAGTCCTTGAGTTGCTCTCTTTTAAAAATTGTATGAAACAACTTTAGATCGTCGGCATACATCAGAAATCTACAACCTTCAAACAGTAAGGTAAGGTAAAGTTTAATCCAATTTATACCAGAGATATTTATATTCTTATATTGGCTACAATTTATTTTGTCGATATCTTCACCGTAACCGAACAATTTGACAAATTTTAGAAAGATCTTACCTCTGGTGTCACATTTGAGCTCTGCAAAATTCTTTTGAGTTATTCACGCTATACAACTTGTCAGAGAAATTTTGGACAAAGTAAATTCGAAAGTATTTTGGTCTTTTAGACCAAATCATTTCGACAAGTTGAATGCTCCGAATCCATTTTGAATGAATAATTGAATAGCATTTCAAAAAGTTGACTTTACTTTTAAAGATCAAAGATATCGATAAGTTTTTTGCCGAACTTTATGGAAAGGCGAACGTTCTTCAAGGCCATATTGTGCAAAGTCGAATTAGCGGGGAGCCAAGACCTAGCATGGCTCGGTACAGCTCGTCTTTGCATTATGCCATAGTATTCTATCTATACTGTCATAAGCGGATTCGAAACAGAAATGATTTATGGAAAATAGATGTCAAACTGACAGGAATTTCACAATATCTGCCATAATGTTGAAATTTGATCGTATGATCCCCTAAGTGATAAGAAAGTTGATGTGATTTCAAAAGTTTAGTTTGTATCGCAAGCAAACACATGCATGGGTCGTTAAGGTATCTTGTAAGCTGGAAGAGTTTTTGTCACAGTATTTGTTCGTTTTGAACGTGAACTTCATTCGTGCTTTGGCTACACCGAAGCAGTGGTTCGAGTCAATGTTGGCCTCATAAAAGTTCAATAGCGGAGCAGAGTTTGAGTCTATCGCAGTGTGCTTGGTTGGTTCATAAGCGATGGACTTGGGAGTCGCTACATTCCTTTTTGGATTTTGAAATGCGAGAAACGTGTTCAACTAGATGCAACCCATCAGTACTAAAATCGATTATCTTGGAACAGAATTACCGTTTCAGACATCAAACAGGCATAATGTAGTGATTTCAGTTAAGTGTTGCTCGTTACCCGGGGGCTACACGATCAAGATATGGTAAGCCATTTACAATACATTCGAACTTTCTTACATACACACCCAAACTTTTCGAAATTGAAACCCAACTGGTATGGAATATTGAAAGCCACCCGAGAGGCAGTTTCAGTAGCCATGAAATTGACAGCTTCGTCAAATACCCTCAAAAAGAGAAAAGAGTGCCTGGACAAAAACTTTGAATTTCAAATTTCTTGTGGGTGCCATTTTGAAAATATATAATGACATGTCGATTGAAAGCCATTTGCCTAGCAAGTTGTAAGTCGCTTACGTCACAGCCGAAACACGAACAGGAATTCGACATAGTGTATATGTAGGCTGATGGCTTACCATATCTTGATCGTGTAGCTGCAGGGTTAATTAGGCCGATGAGTTTGTTAACTAAAATTTTGAAGTACATACTGAACTTCCAGTTTGTTTTTTTTTTAATTTGTTGTCCTTTATTAGTTTTGCATTACAATCGTCAACCACTGTGACGACTTTTATGTCAAGATCTAGTGTCTACGACAATCTGTAGAGTTTTGGTTAGGTTGAAATGGTAGTCAGGAAAACAACTGACACACTTATCAGTATTAGGTTCATTGTGATATCTCACATCACAATCTGTAGAAGATTTGAAAAAAAAGCTTAAGATCGTAGAAACAATGTCTGAAAAGATCGTATTCTAAGGTACATGGACTCTTGAAGGCCAATCGGCCAATGCTTTAGATTCATTGCAGAACCCAGAAATGTGTCATAGAAGAAGGCAGAGCAGCTGTCAAATTTCATCAAATCAAATCAAATAGTTCCCTCAGAGACTGCTGTAATAGCTTCGATTGATTTAAAGCATGTGGAGACCTCGCGTTACAGAAAGATGCTGATGGCTTGTTTTTTTTAAATTAACCTTGAACGACAAGACGGACAGCAGAACTCTAGCCATAGTGCAACTTTTTATCTTGAATTGGAATCAAAAGACCGTAAATGACCTCAAAAAAGGTAAAGAAAACCAAGAAAATATATGTCATTGGATTATGTGTTTTTCAGTTCAGTTTTCCTGTGGTAAAGAGACCTCCTCTCCTCTTTCCCATTCTATAAATATGAGCTTTGTTCACCTTTTTCTTCAAACTTTTATAATAAAGTCAACTTTTCAACGAAGCCAAACCCTAATTTAACCGGCAATCATGTAGGTATAGGTAGATACCTAGCACCTACCTAACAACGAAAACCAAATTCCTTGAGGTTTCACAGATTTCAATTCTACAACATGAACAGGAAAAGTATATTTGCAGGCGGGGTTATGTTGATCACCAGCTTTAAAAACTCAATGCATTCAATGTGAAAAAACAACAACCTCAAGTCTCATTAAAAACCACTTAAACAGGCTAGGTATGCGAATATAACCCGAGTAAAAATATTTATTCTGCAAATAAAACACAGCCTTCAAATGTTTTCAGTACTTAGCATAGGTCGGTTGTGGTTGCAGACATATTTTCCATAAATACAACAAATCCTAAGCGCATATAGCAGCCATAATGATTGTGCTGCAGCTAAATCGAAATGAACATTCATGTTAATGTGTACGAAAGTATATGTAAATCCTGGGCAATTGTGAACCACATAAAGTCTAATGATTCTGGCAAAAATATGAAAATATATATATGCGCACATATACACAACCAAATGAACATCAGCACAACAATTTAGTGGCCATTGTTTGAAGCTTTGTACCACCATCGTCGTCATGAAAAGGTACACACTTTTTTGTTCAGTTAGGCCCATAGAAACCCAAATTTCTTCACCACACGCAGCTTTTATAATTTATTAATTTGGAGAATCAGTCTTAAGATTGTTCGTATAATGGCTTCGAAAAAAGAAAAAACCTAACCGAATTTGAAGCTAATAAGATGCCTGTCCAAAATAAAACAAAGCCTCCAAGGACTTATAATGTTAAAAGTGACTCACTGAGTTAAAAAGGATTCTACAACAAAGAAGAGCAACTCATAGGGTTTTTTTGTTCCCTTTTTTTCTAAAGAACCGAAGTGAAACAAAACAAGTTAAGAGTTTTGCTGCTTCAGTGCCTTATGACTGAGGATTCGAAGGTAGGAAGACAATGAAAACACGTGTAAGGCTGAAACACCCACGACAAATGATTACACATATAAAAAGTCGGTGTTTGTAGGTACGTAGGTATGTGTAGCTACAATAAAAAGAACACACCGAATTGTATGCGATTGTTTGAAATTGTAAAGAGGCACTAACTAGAAGATATCCAGCAAAAGAAAAAGTAATGCTTGGTTCTGTTCAAAAACACGAAATAGTTACATCTACCTATCTACAAGTCTTCATATAGCTAGGTAAAGAAGATGCTTTACTAACTGCAATGGCATTGGCTTTGTTAAAGTTTGCCGGAAGTGTAGTTGAGTTTTGCTTCTTTTTTTGCGAGTAAAGTATTGGCAACACTATCTTGTAGGTACGAGTATAAGTATCTTAAAAGTGTAAAATTAAAATGTAGCTGTACGTTTGAGATTATCTTTTGATGCTGAAAATTTCCATCACACAACATCTCACATTTTTTGTTGAGTTTAAGAATAATAAACGAGCAGATAATTTTTGGGAAGGACGAAGGCGTTACTGCGTCTTTTTTGAATAAGCTTTGCATAGAGATTACTTAGAATGTTTTACAGGTGGGAAGAATTCGTAGGCATATCTGATTACTTTTAAATATTGAAAGAAAATTTTACTTTCCGCATAACCCCTGTTTTTTATTTATTTCATTTCATTATTAATATCATTTGGGATGTACATCTATGTTTATATAAAAATGAGTCCCTATATCCCTTGGTCACCCCATCACGCGTGAACTGCATGAACCGATTTCACTATTTTTTTTTTGTTGTGTTTTTTATTGTCAGTAAACTTTTTCCTGACAATAACAAAATTACTTTCTCCTGACAATAACAAAAAAAATCCCGCCGATATTCCCACTGGAACAGGGTTGGGAACATAAACTAAGAAACTACTGGACAGATTTCTAAAATTCTTTCAGCATTAGGGGTGCTACATTATCCTCCTCCACCAGTAATTTATTTTATTTATTTATATATTTTATCTCTATAATCCACGGGAACAGAAACGGGAACGAGAACGGGAACCTTAAAGTTACTTGATCGATTTCAAAAATTCTTTCAACTCTAAAACTTAACTCAACCCTCAGTGATATACACTTATAAATGGTTCTTGTCAAGGTTTGATTTCCATATTCCCACAGGAACGGAATTGGGTAGGGAAGCTTAGAAACTATTGGACAAATTTCAGAAATTCTTTCAGCACTGGGATGCCACATTAGCCCGAAATAAAAAAGATTATATTTCAGCCCCATATCCCCATACGGAAGCAGAAGAACGAGAACGGGAACCTTAAAACTACAGACCTGAGTAACGCCCGGCGGTTCAGATAGCTTACGACAAAATATCTTCTTTAGTACATAGAAAATTGGTTATATATACATGGATTGTTTTAAAAACTATTCATTACAATTATAAAACAATTATACAAAAATAAAGTTGATAGTTAAACAGAAAGGTTTGGTGGTAGAAAGGATTGACCTTTGGATTTGATTGGTTTAGGTTTGGTGTCTCAAAGTGGAGAAGAAGAGAAATACTGCACTTTTGAAAAGATTAAAATTTGTTATACATCTTTGTTGGACGAAAGAAAGTTTCATTAGCTAATTGAGTTAATGAAGAATAAACGCGATGAATTGAGATTATTTACACGGCAAGGAACAAGGTTTTTAGTTCTTTGGGAAACATAAGGAATAAAGTCTGTTTGTAAATAGCTTTTGGACATTGGGTATGATTGATCTTATGTAAAAATAAGAGTACAGCTGAGTTAGCATCTCCCATATTCAGAGATTTTATCATATCTACGAATACCAAAAATATATCTCGTCCTGTCATTAAAAGCTACTTGAAGTTTATAGCCTTGGAAATTTGGAAGGTCATAAACATACAGAAGAGTATGGGTCTTAATATTGAGACTTGGGGAACACCTTGGCTTATTTCCTTTAACGAGAAACAAAGATCACCTGAAATGACTCAAAGTTGTTGTCAATCTTCTTGTAAGGAATGAAGACGTTGACTATATTGTAAATGCCTTTGAGAACTCAAGCAGACAAAGAAAGAGAATGCGACACATATCATAAGCCTTAAAAAAAATATTAACACAAGAAGGACTTCTTTGGAAACATAAAAAAAAACTTTCAAAATCCTTTCTCAGGCATTTTGATGATGACATCAAAAACATGTCAAAACGAAAAACGAACCGAAATATTCTTCAACCTACCAAAAATTACAGGACTCAACAGCAAGTCTTAAACTCCCCATACTTGGGTAACAGCCTAAAAATCAACCTTCTTCTATGGAATCTTCCAAATTACTTTACGATAAACAATTTTCTATATAATTTAATGTTCTCAGAGATAAAGGAAGTCTGTGAAACCAAAAGATATCAATTTCTGTTCACCGATCGAAAACGAACATGGAAACTTCATTCACCGTCTTCAACGAAATTAGACGTAGCAAGGGCTTGATACCTCCAACGTCTTAAATTTTTACGGCTGAAGTTTTTGTGATAGGCAAAGCTATGCAAGCTGTGTCCTATCATTTATCAGGCCAACATGCCTATTATTTAACTGCTCAAATATTGTTTTAGACTTCGTGACAAACTCATTGCAAATAAATACAACCTGAGCCTAGCATGGTGGTGTCCGTGGCTTAATGGTTACCATGTCTGTCATAGTTTCAATTCCAACAGAAACCAAAAATGTGAATTGGCACATCATCCGATAGTTAATTCATTGCCATGAAAAGCGCTTTCTCGTTAGCCGTTCGGAACCGGCAGAAAATTGTAAGCTCTCTTCATTCCCTCACAAGGAATGTTGTGACGAATGTGGTATGCCCCGGTGCTCGCCGGTCTGTTGCGCCACCCCATGTATGTAATGCATGTATGAGACTAGCATAGTTCATGAGACAATTATTGTCCCAAAATCAATATCTAATCCAAAACCCAGAAAATCTTCAAAGACTAGCAAAATTATGCATCACTGGGTCCATGCGTACCACACCTACATTTGTGCTAAGCTTCGTTGTGGCACATATCCATCTTTTTATAAAAATGGAAGTAAAGCTTTCAGTCCACCGTTTCCTTCAAGTTTATCAAAAGCACTTCATCAATAATCTCAACCCGAAGCACTAAGTTTTTACTGGGGCGAGTACTGATAGCGCTATGAAATGGCATTCAGTGTTGCCGAATCTCATGATTTATCATGATTCTCATGATTTTTTACCCCCATCTCATGATCTCATGAATTCATTGAAAATCTCATGATTTTTCAAATTTTCCTAAAAAAAAGAATAAGAAAACAAATAATTTGTTGAAAAATTAATTTCAAACCAAACATAACTATTTGCCCATTAAAATCAGCCCATGCAACTTCCCTGTAATAATTTTAAAAGATTCAGAACATGACCTATCCAGTCTCCTTGTTATTAAAATGACAACTCAAATGACAACCAAAAGGGAAATAAAAAAATAGATACATAGAAATAAACCAAAACAAAAATTAAACGGTAAACATCCAGCTTCACAGTTATTTTTGTTTTGGGCTTTTAAATTTCCAGCCAGAGTTCAATTTCTCAACTCAACCATTTATTAAATGAGGTAAGCTGCATTTTTAATATCAATATTTTATAACATTTCCTAATACATTCTGACTTTCAATAAAATTTAGTTTCTATCAATAGACAAATTCCTCATTAGAAAGAAAAAAAATGTCACTGAAACCCCAAAATCGGGGAACAATGAAAAAGCTGGTGATGCACTCACCCAAAATGTTCCACCAATAGTTCCAATCGCTTCTTCATCAAGCGCTAGCGCTAATTTCTTGGAAACAAGTGAAACAAATGTTTCTGTGACTGCTGAGATTTTACAGCAAACATCAGCATCCAGATACCTCGTTTTATCAGTTTTTGAAGACGATTGCGAAACTAACCCCAGAAAGAAAAAAAAAGTTGAGGTACGACCAGATTTACACAAAAAAGTGGGAAGAATTATCTATTTGTAAAAAATGGATTCAGCCCAGTGAAAAAGGTATGAGTATAAAATGCATAATAATCATAAACCATGGTAGACTGTAGAAAAAAAAAAATTCATGAGTATTTCTATTCTGATTTTTAATGGTGCTGGTCAACTAAACTAGTAACCATTTATCTTAATAAGGTGTCGTGTGTGTATTATAATTAACTGTAGAATTCTATCATTTAAAACTTCAATGAAAATTTTGCAGTGTATGAAATGCAAATTCAATGTTAATTTGGATGCAACGATTATGACTTGACTTTGTATTATTTCTGTAAATCAAGAATCCATTTTGGTCCAACCTTTCATATAAAACAACTTTTATTTTTTTAATGATGACCTTACCATTGAGTAATAAGTTATTTTATGTGAAAGACTGGGCCAAAATTAAATTTTGTTTGAAAAGAAATGATAACAAATTCATAATAAAATTGATTCTGTGTTTTCAATGATGAAAAAAACGCATAGGCCTTAATCAGAAATCACATTTGCAGATTATTTATTTAGCTGCCCCTAGTATAATTTGTTATTTGTTGTCTTGTCATGAAAATTTTCTTTTATTATTTAGGCAAAAAATTCACATACTGCAAGATTTGTCAGGCTGACTTAAAGACAATTATGGGTGTAACAAGCCTTGAACGTCACGCAAAATCAAAAAAACATACAAACAATTCAAGAACCGTCGCCGTCGTGAATCAAAGTGTCTTGGATAATGACAGATTCAAAATATCTTTGAAGAGAAAGGTTGCCGAAGCTGAGATAAAACTTTGTCTATTTCTCGCTCAGCATAATTTAGCATTCAACATAATGGAACATTTGCCTTGTCTTATAAAAACTATTTGCAGTGACTCTGAAGTCTCGAAAAATATCGACTGTAGCCGCACTAAAGCCACTGCGATTATAAAGCACGTAACCGGTGCACAAAATTTTGAAAACCTTTGTTCATTAATGAAAGTAAATAAGTTTTCTGTTATAATTGATGAGTCTACAGACATAAGTTGCACAAAATATTTATGTGTTGTTGTAAGAATGTCTAACGGATTTAAGATTCAAGATTTTTTTATAATCTTTTCTCGCTAGATAAAGCTGATGCTAAAACAATTTATGATATTTTAGTAACTAGTTTTAATAAAAACGAAATTGATTATGAAAACAATTTAATAGGTTTTGGTGCCGATGGAGCTGCAGTGATGATGGGAGTGAACGCATCAGTTCGCACTTATTTACAAGCTGATGTTCCAAACTTATTTATAATGAAGTGTATTTGTCACTCCTTTCACCTCTGTGCTTCATATGCATGTTCCAATTTGCCTTCAAGTATTGAAGATTTGTGTCGAGATGTTTATAACTATATATTCAAAACAGTCCTAAGAGAATTGCCGCATTTAAAACTTTTCAAAGTATTTTGGAGATAAAACCAAATAAAATTTTACATTATTCACAGACGCGTTGGCTTTCGAGATTAGAAGTTGTAAATTGTATTCTCGTGCAATATGATGCTTTAAAAGCATATTTTAACGAAGCGACAAAAACTGACAACTTACTGTCAAGCAAAACTGTTTTGAATATGCTTAATGACCCTGTTCATTATATGTACGAGCCCAAACGCAAAATATTTGGCCTAGTATTGTGTTTTTCATAACATAATATTTTATTTTCCTTTTTGTATGCTTAATTATTATACGAATAATTTTTTTCTTTTTTAGCATGATTCATAAACATGTGTTCTTGTCAATGCAATTGACAAGTATTCATAATCAATAACTGCTTTTTCACGATTCAATGAAAACGAATTTGTTTTTGTTGCAAAATACTTGGCCCACTAAATTTTCGCCGCAAAATAGTTGGCCTAGGCCGTTTTATATCTCTCTCACTCTTGAGATGTGCCGTTAATTGATGAATTGTTCTATTGCACAGCAAGCACTGATTAAAATTTCAGTCGAAATTCACAATGGCGCGTGGTAAGTGGTTATCGGAAGACATGCGCAACAGAATAATAAAATATTTCAAAAAAATGTTTCGGCATACGATATTGGGAAAATGATGGAAATATCGCGGTCTTCAGTTAGAAACATAATAAATTTATTCAAAAAGAACGGAAATGTGAACCAACTGAAGAAAACGGGAAGGCCAACAATTGCTAACGGTCGAGATAGAAGAACTTTACGAAAAATCCTCAAGAAAGATCGTCGTGCTACTACGGCCAATATCACATTGGAATGGAAAAACGCCATAAAAAAACTGTTTCCAGAGACACCTGTATTCGTGAAATGAAAAAAATGGGATACAAATTTTACAAGGTAATCTTGCCATATCTGGTTAATTGATTTAATAGACTAGAAATGAATTTGTCGGTCAAATGTGTCACTCAGGCAAAAGAAAAACCGCTTTTAACTCCTTTGCAAAAAAAGAAGCGCTTAAAGTGGGTTCGGGATCATCAAAACTGGACGTTGGGACAATGGAGGAATGTGATATGGAGCGATGAGTCCCGATTCGAGCTTTGTGTTGGAGACTCTCGGGCAAGGGTATTAAGAACCCCAGCTGAAGCATTTCACCCAGATTGTTTTCGTAGTAAAACAAAATTTACAGCTTCAGTAATGGTCTGGGGGTGCATGTCAGCACAACCTATGCTTCATTGATGGAACTGTGAATGCAAGTAGGTACTAAGACATCTTGGAGCATCAACTTTTGCCGTCAATTCCAAGGCTGGAGGCAGAAGATGGCTGTTTTACTTTTCAGCAAGATGGCGCATCATGTCACACAGCCAAGCGAAGTATGAGCTGGCTTCAAGAACACAACATACCAGTTCTAACTTGGCCCGCAAATAGCTCAGACCTGTCTCCCATTGAGACTCTGTGGGGAAAAATGAAGAAAGTCTTAAGGACAAATCCGGCTAAGAACTTAAGTGAGTTGGAGCAGAAAATTCAAGAAGTTTGGGATGCCTTTACCCCTGAATCCTGCCAAACCCTAGTGGAAACACTCCCTAGTCGGATTACGTCCGTTATTAAAAACAAAGGTGACGTCACTCAGTGGTAAACACCAGTTTTTTTCTTTTGGGCCAACTTTTTCGCGTCAACAAAAGTCTGGGCCTACTATTTTGCGTGATGGAAGATATGGCAGTTGTGAGTTTTTTTCTATTAAATAAATTCTTGCTATGTTTTAAGTTACCGTTATTATTTGTTTTTGTCTAACTCATTCTAAATAATGAAATAAATTTTTATTTAATTTGTTAAATTTCTGTTGACAATCTTTGAATTCTATTTCTACTGAAAAGTATTCAATAGGGCCAACTATTTTGCGTTTGAGTCGTATTTATGTTTTATTAGTTTTGTGCTTCCGTTCTTTACAAAACTAAATAAATGTATGCAATCAGAAAAACCTAAAATTCAAGATATGTATAGTGAAGTCACTACAGCCTTGAAGTCACTGTTAAGTTGCTATTTAAAAAAAAGTAATATCGATAGCACAAATATAAAAAATATAGATTATGTCAACCCAAGAAATCAGCTTTCATACGGGGATATGTATTACGGTGTGAAAGTAGCCCTTTTTTTGGAAAAAGTTTCCATTGATAAACAAATTGTTCAAGGCTTTCAATGTCGTTGTTTGTCCTTCTTAGTTGAAGGTACTAAGCAAATATATTCTAGATTTAACTTCAATAACAGTGTCTTCAAAAATATGGAATCTTTGTCGATAACAAATGTTTTAAACAAAAATGTTCAATCAATTTTCCCTCTTATTAAACATTTTCCAAATTTAGTGGCTGAAGTATGTTATCAAGAGATAGATAATGAGTGGAGAATGCTTGTTAATTCAAACATTAAAGGAAATGACCAAGTAAACGACATTGAAGAATTCTGGAAATATGTTGGCCAAATCAAACTGACCGATGATAGCTTGGCATATCCACTCTTAACGAAATTCGTATTCGAAATATTTTCAGCTAACACAGAAAGAATATTTTCGAAAGTAACTTTACTTAACTAGACTAGAAGAAGATTCAATTATTGGACTAATTCATTCCAATGACCTCACGAAAAATCAAAGTTGTTTTGACTTCAAAGTCACAAAGCCATTAATCGACAAGTATTTCAGTAAAGTTTATAACCAAAAATAATGTACATGTTTAACTAATATTATATAATTTATTTATTTGTTTCTAAAATACCTATAACTATTATTAAAAACATTTATTATTTTAAAGCTTAATAAAATGAAATGAAATCACATATGATTTTTTTATTTAAAATTATAATTTTTTTGAGAATTAGAAGATAATCATGCCTATTACAGAATCCGATGAATTCGTTGCGGCGGGAGTCGGACTAAAGGCTTACCCACACCATATGGGCAAACCCTTTTCGGACTAAAGGCTTTCTCACATGGTGTGGGTAATCCCTTAAGTCCGACTCCCCGGGAGTAAAATATTGCGAATTCCATAATAGGCATGAATATTAATTATTCTGAGGGTCCAATGAAGAAAAAGCAATCTCATGATTTTTTTTGGGATCTCATGATAAAAATCATGATAACTTTTTTTTTTAATCGGCAACACTGATGGCATTTATTTTTGTTCTAATGACATGTGTGGTGATTGTGTGGTTCAGAGTGCTTTGAAAACAGGAACCAGGTTTTTTGTGACAACTTGGCAAGCAAACATAGCTCAACCCTAGGAAAAGTTCAACGATTGAACATACACAAGTGGGTATATGAAATTATTTTAGAACTACAATCACTTATTTAGTTTATTTAAATCTTTATTAACTAGTCAATAATAAAATGAAGAGCATGCTACCTGGGCTGTAGGTAACAAGCTCTTGATTTCATTATAGACTATGCTGTTAACTTATTTATGCAATAAAGTTAAAATAAAATAATTTTAGCCCAAGAACATCGTAGTCACTATGCAACTCCTGTTGCCTAATTGGAAATAGTATATCCACACTCTCACAGGTCATGCTGAGTTTATAACATTACTTAATCAAAATGTTTGCATTATTCACCTGTAATTTGTCGAAAAGCTTAATTTCGTCTAAGAACTTGTGAGCCTCATTGCTTAAAATCAAGCATTTAATAATTGAATTCATTTTTGGTTTTTCTTCAAAGTTTAATTAATGATGAAATCATCAACCCTTACTGATGGCATGGGCTACGAGAAAGAACTGGCAACAGCTATAGTCGTTGTTGATATCCTAAGCCAGTCACTGACATATACTCATTTAGATATTTTGACATTGACAAAAACTTGATAGCAGGATTAATGAGGTTTTCTAAGTAGCTCCTATCAGATCAATGATTGGCAGGGGATGCCTTCTTTTGAGGTATCAGAGCGACAGTGTCTATAAGGACATGTCTAAAGTTATTGATTACGCAGAATTGCCATACAGTAAAACAACTCTTAGTGACAATTCTTAATATGTATGTAGAGTGTCATTGTAATGTCAACCCACCAAATGTCCTTAAAATAATGTAGCAGCTTAGAAGTAGTGCAGTTTAGAATAATCATTGCAATTTATTCATAAACGGTTTTTGTTTGTCATTGCAGTTTAAAAATTA
Source organism: Melanostoma mellinum (assembly GCA_914767635.1). Taxonomy (NCBI): domain Eukaryota; kingdom Metazoa; phylum Arthropoda; class Insecta; order Diptera; family Syrphidae; genus Melanostoma; species Melanostoma mellinum. The sequence continues at coordinate 172,106,807 of OU612059.1, read as the reverse complement.
AAAAAAATCTTTATACTCCTACATAATTATGTATTTATGTAAGTAAGTATTTCGTTTAATCTTATTAAGAGAATATTTATTGTAATGCCTCAGCATCAGCATTTACAAAAGGTACACAGGTACAAACTCGTGTATCTTGAATCGACGTATGGTTTTGGTTATGGTTATTTTTGATGTAGGTACATATGTTTCTAAAGGTTGTTATGTTTGGGGTTAAGAAAGGTGCTAGCGGATTCGTCAAAATTTTTTTGGCTTTATGTTCTGTTGTTTTTATATTTAAATAATCCAAACACACAAGATTTCAAAATAGTTCTTTAACCAAATAAATGTTTCTTTTACTTCCAGGTATGTAGTCGTAATAATCCATGTGCACAATTTGGTGAGTTATCAGACTTAAAATGTTGTGACTTATTTTGACAGTTTCGGAGATGTGAAGAACAACATTACAAGGCATAAGGGTATAAGTCTAAATAAACTATGATGTGAACGAAGATCTTACAGTATTTTTAAGTGTGTAAGACCCAAACTTTTCAACGGTGTCGTAACTTATGAAACAGATGTAACCGGTTCAGCTGTGGGGCCAGCCCTAAACCTTAAAATCATAAAACTTATTTTGTATAGTAGAGGTTAAAACCTGATAAAAAAAATGCGTGTTTAAAATTAAAAAAAAATCAATCAGTCTTAAACAAATTGCAATAAAATTTGGTGTTAATAGGGCACCCGACTAGAAGTGACTTGGGGATTAGCGTCATACCTCTGGGCCCAATTGGGTTTCGAAAGGGAACGTCCAATAGGCAAAAAACCACATTTTTTCGGTTCCATCAACTCGTTTGACTGGAAACAGAATTTAGGGCACAAATGAGTATGTGTATTAGGGTGGAGCACGGATGTATGGGGATTTTTTGAACGTGTAATTTGTTGCTCTAATAGTGATGATTATATGTGTTGCACTAAAACAGAAAGACATGTCTTTTTTTTATTATTTGAATACTATCTTCTGCCTCCGCTTTAGCCTCAAACTTTAAGATTTTTTTTTTTGGAAACCCAAGATGTTTCAATGTACTATAATTAGCTTATAAAAGGATGTAAGTTAGTATTCTATTTATAATTAAGGCATGTTAAGATAGACTTATCAAAAAAAGAAGAAAAGTCTTTCACAAATATGTTGTAAGAAAAAATATTTCAATTTGCTCGAAAATCACGTTTACACTTTGTCAAAGTGAAATAAGGGTAATTTGGCATTATTTCGCTTTTGATTGCTTAGATTGCCCAAAATAAAACAAAAACCAATCCATTATAATAGCAACAAAATCGCGCGAAATTTTAGCTGTTATTATTTTCGCAGCAAGGAAAAAATTAGTTTCCTTACTGCAAAAGTAATAATAGCAGTGAATTTGTTGCTTTTACTATTTTTTCAGTATGGAATCTAAATCGAGTGCATTTTTCATTTGGCCTTATTTCCCTTTCAATGTTATTTCACTTCATTAAAGTGTAATAATTGCCAAACGTTAAAATTTGACTTTATTTCACTTTTAGAAAGCGAAATAAGGTCAAATCCTTCATTTTTACCTTATTTCACTTGGCCTTATTTCACGGTTATTATAATAACCTTTATTGCACCCAAACTTGCCATTTTTGTGCACTGAAAAATGGAAGCTTCAGTCGTTATTTTCACAACTTGCTCCACAGCTTGAGTATGTTATAGTAGCCTTAAAAAGATTAGTTGGCCTTTTCCACCCGATTGTGCGATGTTCTCTATTTCCTCTGTTGTTAACTTCTTCAAAATCGGTGGTTCAGTTACTCTCGTCTGCCAGTTAATTATGTCCATGTAATCGGATGTATTGAAGTTTACCAATGGCTTTTCAAAATGCCTTAGAGTTGATGTTTCAGGCACACTGCAGGTCTTCAGCATTCGTCGAGCTTCCAGTTCACAGACGTGTTTTCTTTCGTCATAAATCATGGCCAGCAAAACATTATGCGCAAAGTAGTTATTTCGCTAAATGACTGGATCAGGTCTTCTGAGAGATACCTAGAGGTAGCCTTGCAATCATGCTGTAGAGATGTCGCGTGTCATCTTTGCACGACGATATGGAGCTGACGATGGAGCTGTGGCTACATTTAGACGTAGAAATCGGTTGGCACGTGTTAGCGAGCATGAGACATTTTTTCGGGGAACTTATTTCCTAGATCTACTTGAAAATCTCCTTAGAGTACGGCTGAAACAATGTCGTACAAAACTCAAGTGCTTTTCCCAAAGGTCCAGTGTAAATTTCTGGTCTTGAAGTTGATCCATCAAGGTAGAGGAACAAGGTGTCTCAATGGCAATTCATTCATGTGGAGTAAACAAATTATCCGCTGAAGTGGTTTCTGCATCCTCGTTTCAAGTAGGCCTATAAACACCACCATTTTTTCCAGTATTTACGATTTATTTGTGCATTTGGTTGCCATGGGTGATATTTTGCGGTTGAAAAGGCGTTGAAAAGTTCTATGTGAAAAAGGTGCCAGCAACACCTAAAGAGAGTTGACAGAAAATGCTGCGTTTTAATGCACCAAGTGCAAAAGGGAACTTAGATTTATCTTGCTGAAATCGAATGAGAAAAAACTAAGTTTCGTGTAAAATCAAGGTCTTCCAAAATTTCAATGACCTGGCGGAGGCAGTTACTCTCAGTCGATCCATATTATATTTTAACCAACTAAATATGAGCCTAATAGACACAAAATTTTTTATCCTATTTGCTATTACATGTCCGTTAAGTGAAAAAAAAATTTACGCTCCACCCTAATTGTGTATGTGCTGTCCTTTGAGACCAAAGTTCAAGGTCTTCTTTTTAAAATTTAACTTAAAACTAATATAATTAAAAGATAACTCAAAAACTATAATAATTATTTATAATTTATATTAAAATTAAGATCACACGAAATTTTTTTTAACATTTTTTTGCATGTTACTTAAAACACATTTCATATTTCACTTCCGGTAATAAAATTCCATCAGCGGAAAATTAACATTTTGTTTTCTGGAAAAAAGTACCTTTCGTTTTTGTTTTTCTTAATTTCTCTAAAGCCAAGGAAAATTTTTTCCTTCGGTTTTTGTTTTTGAGTAAAAATTAATAAAAGTATTGAATATGGAAAGAAAATATGTCTTTCAAAAAATATCTTTTTTCAAAATTTTGATTTTGATGCTTTATTGCTCAAAAACTGTTCTTTAAGTGAACTTAAATTAAAAAATTATTAAGGAACAAAGCATTAGCTTTCAAAAACACTAAAGTATGAGAAAGTAAGTGGCTTAGTTGATTTTAAATAGTTTTTTTTTAAATTTGAGTCAATATTTTATAAAATTGCACCTCGCACCTAAACGGACGGATATAGACCCCCTCCTATATTTTTTTTTTTTCCTGTCTTCACCCAACCTATCCATCCTGAGCCTTTGTCTACAGTATCTAAAAACTCTACATAAATAAAAGTGAACATCAGTTTAACCTCCAATGCCAGGAAAAACTCTAAAAAAATGTTCCATTGAAAGTAGTTCTCGATTTGAGAGTAAATCTATCGAATTTGAATGAAAACCGCTATAAGGATATCCTCCTCAACGTTTTTCAAGTAAAGCGACAAAATGTATGCTATCTTTTTGCTAAGCATTCAAACCTTTTAGATGTAAGTGATACTAAAGGACTATTCACATGAGCACGACCAACGAACAACGAATAAATCAAGAAATGCGATTTTGAGTACCTTACTAGCATAAATTCCTCACGAATTTTTTCGGAAACGATGGAAACACAGTTCATACTTATTTTTAGGTGGATAAACTTTTATTTTTGTGCCTAAAATTAAAAAAATTGAGAAAAAAAGTTTATTCGTTACGAATAAGCATCTAGTAGGTACGAACTGTCAGGCTTTATTCTCGTTCCACATACCGTCCACACTCCAACGAATAAATTTTTCGCGCGTGCTTAACCTCAAAATCATTCCCCCTTTTTGTTTTGCATGTAAATTGTGTTCGTTATTCGTGACGAATGTAAAACACCCATGTGAATGAAATGTCAAAATTAACGAATTTTCGTTCATTCGTCGTTCGTTGGTCGTTCTCATGTAAATAGTACTTAACACCGACAAAAAGTAGAATTTAATCAAGGAACTGTCCAAAGCCAAGAGGTTTATCGACTCGTTCTGAGTTGCTATTATCCCTTAGGCGGATCTTTGGTGTACAGCAGACAGGCGATAACCCATTGAGATCAAAATGATCATAGCACTATCAAAGGTTAATCTATGAAGCCTGAAAAGCTGTGAAAAATCCTACTTTGCCAGTGCAATCGACAAGAGTATTTAGGTCTCGAGTGCTCCATAGTTAAAAACCATAGTTAAAAACCATAGTTAAAAACCTCCGGTAGCAAATAAGCTGTACAAACACGCTCAATATATGAATTGAGTTGAAACGTGCCAACTGTGAGTCAGAAGAACATTAGCGTAGCTTTCCATTTCCATTGGTTCCATTCAAGCAAAAACTCATTTTTAAAAACAATCAGCCTTATTGTGAGTTTCACGTGAAATGATTCCCCTCGAAAAAGATCCCATTTCACTTTTCCCTTATTATGAGTTTCGGGGAAAATTTTCCATGTTCGAAAAATTTCCCTTATTATGAGCTATTTTTCTCCGTGAAATGTGAAAACGTGGAGAGCAATTTATTTCACTATGGTGACGCGAAAAAGTGAACAACAAAAGTGGAAAAATTGTAAATCTGAAATTTTGTTCAGGTGAAACTCATAATAGGTTTTAAAATTCCGGGCGAACAAAAATGTTCCGGGCGAAAAGCTGTTCACGTGAAACTCATAATAAGGCTGAATAATGCCCCAACCCCCAAATTTAGTCTGCTCAGGTCAAAGTGTTGTCTTTGTGTTAGTGAAACACCAAGGCTCATAAAAAATATTCCTTGCTAGAAGAATAATTTATTTTAACATTTGAGTAATAAATCGAGAAGTGACTGCCACATCTCAGAATCGTGAGAAGTGATCTGATCTGTTTGCACCAATAAGACATTTGAGGAAGGCTGCGATCGCTCCTGGACGTTTCTTTTTGTCCAAAAGAAACGTCCAGCTATGTGAAGCTACTCGGCCCTATCGTGGTAACCGTCGGAGCAGAGTTTTCTCCGCAACGCATCTTTTTTCGGATATTCAATTTTGCTTCGAAGTAGTTGTCGTCGTAAGAAATTTTTCACAAATGCGGCAATGCATTGCATTTCCAAAACTAAAATCTCCGCAACAAAAACTTATCGGAGAACGTCGGATCGTCCGATCGGAGAAATACCACGAAGCAAAATGTCTCCGATCGGAGAGAATTCCGCTCCGACGGTTACCACGATAGGGCCGACTGAGAGCTTTAAAAGTGGATCGAAATAAAGTTTAGCACATACATATGTACATAAGTTCAAAAGTATAACTCACATTACATTGCCGACATATTCATGAATTTTCGTCATTTGATTTATTAAAATTTTATAAAGAAGACAACTTGGCTGACTTGATTACTTGGGTGGGCATTACAGTTCGGGGTGAACCTGGGCTTCAACCAACATCCTTCTATAACGACTTCGATTTCGGGCGAGCTCTCTCCAGTTTTGCACTCTAATGGCACTTTCCATTGGACGAAAAGAACCGTCCAGGAGCGTCCAGAAGCATTCTCAAACCGTTCCATTGGTGCAAAAAGATTCTGAGGAGTGACAGCCGTTTCTCGATTTGAAGTGAGAATCGACTCAGAAGCACTAACACATGTTACTCAAATGTCAAAATTAAAAGTTTCTTCAAGGAACATTTTTTAAGAGCCATAGGTATTTCACTCACCCAAAGGAAATTACGTTAAACTGATTAGAAACAATTTTGGGTGTTCCATTGGTTTTAAAATGAGTGCTTCCCCGAGTGAAACCAATGGAAAGCGCCATAAGTCGGTTGATATCTTCTTTAACTTGATTGCGCCACCTAAGACGAGATCTTCCCCTTCCACGATTTCCCTGTAATTTGCTTTTGAAAACTCGTCGAGCCAGAGTGTTGATCTACATCCGCTCTCTGACCCAGCCATCGTAGCCTCGCGATGCGTACTCTTCTAGCTATGCCCATGTAGCGGTACAGCTGATACAGCTCGTTGTTGAGTGAGGAATACACGATCATGCTTATTTTGACATTTATCCGATAGAAAGTTAGTCGAATTCGAAAGAAGTGCATTTTGGAACTCGAACGATTCGGAATTTTTACATGTTTATCATTCGAATCATTCGAGTCTCAAAATGCACTTCTTTCGAATTCGACTAACTTTCTATCGAATAAAATGTCAAAATATGCTTGGATGGAATGGTCGTATGCGATTTGGAGCGCATACAATCGAATTTGGTTTTCAGTTCTAAGCATTCGACAGTGCGATCTCGAAACAATAGAATTTTTTTCCATACACTCTATACAACGATACCATGCCATGTACGACTATCGGTACGGTTATTGTATCGTATACTCCCCGCTTTGTATCTTATCGGAGAGTTTTTCTTTCGAAACGACCAAGAGTTTTCTCATTCACTTTCGATAAGGTAGGTACATGATTCCGCACCGTAAAGTAGGACTGGGATGATGAAGATCTTGTACAGGGTTACTTTGGTTTTTCTGGAGAGAGTTTGGTTTCCCAATTGCCTTCTCGATCCAATTAATTTGGCTCATTCATATAAAAGCTATGCTAAGAGCAAACGCCAGTCCAAAGTATGTAGGTAATATACCTCATCTAGGAAACCAATCACCACAAAACTAAGTTCTTTGCCTTTTGCGTCTTTCTGTTGTGGAACTTTCCTTTGCACCAAGCTTATTATTTGGAATAGGAAGGGTTTCTGCCTTCAGTGACTACAATTTCTATACATATTTTCCTTTCTAACAAGACTACGATTTAAGCTTATGAAATAAGAAATACCAACCTACATAGTAAAATAAGCAATCAAGGGTCAATAAACTTTAATGAATTGATGCTAAACAAACAAATGCATAGTGCAATCAAGCATAATATGACTTTTATCAGTTTCCCCACAAAAAGGCAATAAACTTTAAACATTTCTAGCAGTAGCTACTAACTATCTACATGTTATAACGAAAATTATCTCTTTTCAAAGGGTACCTGTCGTTAGTCTAGTTTGTTTGAATCTGGCGGAAATCCGGCGAAAATTAGATGCAAAAGATACAGACAACAAAGCTTCTCTGCTTTTGTCATTTTTTTTATTACATCACGATAAACAAAAATATAGTTGCTGTTTTCAGTTATGAAACAAAATTGTTATGGGAAAAAATACAAATAATTTACAAAATAAAAATAACTCACCCGATTCGATTAGCCGTAGCTTACACACTTTTCACTTAAAATTTCGGGAACGTTATTTTGGTTGGTGATTCTTACCAATATAACAATTTACTGCACCTGAAACTGGCATTTAATAGGAAAATGATGAATGTAAATAAACTGAGACACTGCGGGATGGAATCAGCTGAGAAGCTGTAGCTGTAGGTACTATCACGATCACGATCACAACCAACACCGCACTTGAACTTGTTGTACAGTAGCAAATTTCGGGAAACGTCTACCTGACACTTTTCTTTTCTTTCTTCGGTTTTTGCCACTCGGGTTAATGAATGACGTTGACGTTAAAAATGTTTAAGCTTTCTTGGTGAAACACTTTTGCTTTCTTCAAAAAAGAATGACATGCATAAGAAGAAAATCAAAATTATGCAATTAGGATTCAAGGTTAAGCGGCAAAATTATTTTGACAGGATAACCTGAAATTCTTGATTGTTTTGGCCGGTTATTTTTGTCTTACACGTGTGTCGGTTCAACTACTAGACTTAAACTGAGCCTGAACTACAAAACAACAAACTAGTATTTATTTCCAAGCATTTTCTTAACACTTGTTCAATTTCTAAACACTTGTTAGTTTGAATAAACAATCATAAAGAAGCTTGTCAACCTTGCTTGTTAAACTAGACCTGTTTCGGCGTGAAGGCTTCTGGTATGTCTCAGGTTGTATTGCTTAATTTTAGTGACCTACATAAATGTTTGGTTACAATCGAAATACCTCTCCACCAATATTAAATTTTTAAACTGCTATGTGGACTTTCTCATTTTGAAAATTGATCATTTGTTAAGGAGCACGTATGACACTTGAGACAACGCCAACAAGCAAACAACCACAAAACCGCGTTTTCCGTCAATTTTACTTAATAGTTCTCATTTAGGAAAGCATCTGAAAATCCCTATGAATATCCCCTGCAAAGTATACGTGACCATCTTTAGAAGTTCAGTCACATTTGATTGAACTGAGAAATGCTTCTCTAGTGCTAATCAGGAAAACTTTGAAAGACAAATGAAATTCAAGATTCTTGGGTGCCGACTGCCGAAACAACAGTCGTCCAAGATTTATGCTTCCTCTACCAGGTTTCTCAGTAAATTTGAAATTATGTATTACTCTACATGGCAAATGAAAGAACAAAGAACAAATACCGGCGTTTTAGTTTTTTGACTATCAATATCTACTACAATACTAAGCACGTGCTATTTTTAATCTTATGCTATAAGTCGCTTACCAAGATTTTCAGATTTTCATACTTTCAATTTTCTAATCGCTTGTTAATTTTTACGAATTCACTATGCATTAGAAACTTTGTAAATTCAAACAAAAATCACCACCTGTCACAAATGCTTTAAAGGCGCCAGCGCAATAACTAAAAGCTCCCGACTGCGAATTTCAAAATGGATGCCATTTCCTCCAAAGTGCACGACCATCAACAAAACGTGGTTTGCGGCATCAGCTACCATGCCGGTGACACACATACGTACATCTTCATGAGCATCCTTTGACAACCTTCCCTAAGCACAAACATAGTCACCAAGGAAATGAACAAACCACACTATTCAGGGGCTACGCCCTCTTGCAAAATCGATAATCAAGAAAACACACGATTTAGTTCTCTTTTTCACTTCAAGATTCTTTTAAAATTTTTATTCATAAAAATATCGTCGATTCGTATTTTAAAATGCTCACTTTAAAAGAACACTAGAAGCAAGTTTTGTACATCGGGATCAATGGAATTTCATGTTCCTGCAAATAAGAAAGAAAAAAAAGCATGTCAAGACAACTTCGGTTATCAAGTATTTTAGGTTAACTTACATAGTCGCCGTGTTTATTTAGACCTTGCACGCATCTTCCTGCGTTTACGCTTCAACCTACGCATACGCTTCTTACGCCACTGTAATTGAAATTAAAACAATAATTAGTTAAATACTTAGAAAATGCAATTACTAAAGGTTTTTCTTATTGAGAAACATCAAAATTTTAACAACAGCCACGTGTGTTTAAATTGAAGTCTCGTTTTTCTAGACAAATTGAACAAAATTCCACTTCAATATGAATTGTTTACGAGTTTTAACAATTTAAAATGATAGATTCACAGCAAAACATTTATATTTCTTTAATAATTTTAACTTTTATTGGTTATTTTATTTTTCTCACCTTAGCTCTCATTTTCTTCTAGTTCTGTGTGAACTGAACTGGTCTAGTGATAGAGAACGAAAGACAGATGAACGGAAATCATTTCGTTATTTGTGCTCGTTGAATAATTTCGGAGCAATGCTACCAACTGCGAATGCGCTGAAAAGAAAAAAACAGAACATAAAATGTGTTTCTCAATAGGTGGCAGCACAGACACTAGAGTGAAATTTTACCAGATTTTGGGGAGGAAAATAAATAATTTGAAAATCTCAGTACGAAAACTAACTTTATAATTTGGGTTTGACTTTTTAATTCAATGCAAAAAATATCCAGTTGGTTTGAAACACATTAAAGAAATTAATTTGACTGTGGTAATTGAAACCTTGAAACCACTTTTACCTCGTTTCCACTTAGAATTGAATCACACTTCAATTCGAATTAGTGCCAGTGTACACCTACATCGAATTGAAATAGGATTACCCGATCCGATACAGCCCTTGTAGCTGAATCGATTCAAAAAAGTGTGTTGTATACCTAGATTACTCGATTCAGTGGGTAAGTAGATACCTGCACCGAAATCTGAATCATAATACGATTCGATTACACGATTCTAAGTGGAAACCAGAGATAAGATATTAATTAGATGGCAAACCGTTACTTCTCTTGCCCCGCAACAACCATTTGTTTACATTGTTGTTTTTATAATCACATCCTCTGGCTGTGAATACGTGGAAGCTGGGGGTCAATTCCCGATCTGTGAAGCTGTGAAGTGAAAACATTTATCACAGCTTCACCGAAAATTCGATTCTCCATTAGTGAAAATCCAACCTCAAATGTCAATATTTTTTTCATATGATAAATTACTTTTCATTGCCGTATGAGTCGGTGAAAAATTCAATTATGAAAAATGGCCGCAAAACTCAAACGATGAAAAATCCAATTGAAATGAGAGAGAAAATGAGAGAATACTGTCAGAATTTATCATTTAGAACATTTTAGTACTTTTTAGATCCGGAATCGCTTAGAATGGATTCGTGAAGTGATAAAATGAAAAAACTGTATGAAAACTGAAATGATATATTTTTTTTCACTTCACAGCTTCACAGATCGGGAATTGACCCCCTGTACTCAAAGTGGTAGAGGTGAAATCAGTTTGTAGGCAGTTTCAATGTGTGTGTGAAGTTTGCAATCTAATTAATTTCTTATCTCTGGTGGAAACGAGTAATTTATAACAGAAAAATATTATTTTTTACACTAGTGAGTCGGATGATCGAATCGAATTGAAATGAATCTGAATTTTGACAAGTGATGGACGACGTTCACAGTGGTCGATTTGTTGAAACTTGATGCGAATCAAGCTACTGTTTCCTGCTTCTCCTCTCTATCATACCAATTTGTCGGTATTGACTTGCGATCGATTGTAAACTACGTCCTACCGACAAACTGTTTAACAAATCGACCAGTATGAACATTACCATGGAGAAAGTTCACATTGGTCGATTTGTTGATACTTCGTGCGATTAAATCGAAAAGTTTTTTCTCCTTCTCTGTTACACCAATTCGTCAGTATTGGTGTAACTAGGGAGAGGAAAAGAAAACAGTCGGTTTATTCGCAGGAAGTTTCAACAAATCGACCAATGTGAACCTCGTCATAGGTGCATAAGCTTCCTGTATAGTTACGTTTCAATCCAGTTGAATGGTCGAATCGGATCGGTAAATCCATAAATTTAATTTGACTAATTCGGTTGGAAGTGTGATATTAGAACGGTGTAATAGTGCAGTACGGAGAAAAGATCGTTAAATATCCCGTTGGAACAAGTACCTGCTCGTTTCCACTTGGAATTAAATCACAATTAGATCCAAATGAGTGTCAGTTTCCACTTAGATTTGAATTACTCTCCAGTTCGAATTAATGCCAGTGCATACCTTGATCTAATTGAAATAGGATTAGGGATCGAATTGAAATGGGTATCTGTGCCACTGTTCTATATCGCCTCGATAAAAGCCGGCGATAAATTGTGGGAAATGGAACGAAATTCTATGAACTTAGTAGGATTTCTTTCTATTTTTTACCGTTTATCGCCTGCTTTTATTGAGGCGATAGTTACAGAATAGAGGCACTGAATCGATTCGAAGGGATGTGTGTACGCCTAAATCGAGTAATCGGGTAATCGGATGTGTTGGTGTGTGTTTTTCATTTTCAATTTTAGTAAACCAGTGGAAATTGCACAAACACACACATGCACATTGTGCACACACTTTGACTCCATTTAAGTTCCACTACCCGATTCGGTGAGGTAGGTTACGTAGATAGATATCTGTGCTCCTGTTCTGTAATCATCGCATCGATAACATCGATCGAGAAACCATATTTTTTCGGATTCATCAACTCGTTTGACCGGAAACAGCATTTGGGGCACAAAACAGTAGATGTACTCGAAAACGAAGCAAAATTTTGATGCAATCGACGTTTTTTGTAGAAAACAGATTTTCCCATCGAAAAACCCCTTTCGAATAGTTTTAAAAAAAAAAGTAAGACTCCCGACGAAAAAAATGTAATTTTTAGTTTTGTCAGTTTTTTTAATGGCACTTCTTTCTGGTTGCAGATAGGTATAAGCATTGCTCCATAAAAAGAAAGTAAATAAAATTTTCTTTTGAATGCTATATCAGAAAACTTTCTGCGTTTGAAATTCACCGAAATATTACCACTTAATCATAGACATTTATCGTTATTTTTCATCCTTTTTATACTGACTAATTCTACTAGTCAAACAGGGAAACACTTTATTTTTAAGGAATTGGTAAAATTAATTGCAAATTAGTTACCGTTAGCTTAATTAAGCGCACTTTACTACAGAATAACCCAAGAAATGTGGCGTAAGTAGAAATTGAGTGTAGCAATTTATTGGTTTTTATGTACTCAAACAAATCATTGAATTGCTGAGCTTTCAATTAAGTTTGAATAGTAAAATAAATAAATAAATAGGGTGGCGGAACAGAGCGAGGTGCCCCTGGGCCTAGCGCATTTCTCACAACCATACCTTGTGAGGGAATGGACGGGGCTTACAATTTTATGCCGGTTCCGAATAGCTAATTGAGAAAGCGCTTTTCATGGTTTGAATAGTAGCCTAAACTAAAAAGACCATCGGTTGCACAATCAGAACCTTGAAGCAGATTGAGCGCCCATCATTTATGATCGTGCAGTCCAGCAGTTTTATTTATGACATCACCACTCTGCTTTCTTAACAGAGCGATACGGTAATCAGATGATTTTTAGACTTCTGTATTTGGCTTATGTTGTGACTTGTGAAGCTAATTATATTGCTCATTTACTCTTTATTGATTCAGAGCAAAATAAGATCAATACGGGAAACGAAGGCACTCTCCAAGCCTTATCGCGACAAGAAGAAGTTTTTATTAATAAAAATTTGTTTTATATCACTTTGACCGTTAACGAGCAATGTTTTTAGATGTGATGTTCCAACATTGTTATTTTCCTTTAGTTTTTCTATAATCAACAACATTATTGTTCAATTAAAATGTGCTCTGCAATGGGATGGTACCCGGGGCCAAACATCAAATATGAACTGGACTCCGATGGGGTGCGAGATTTTTCTTCTTTCATTCAATAAGTGTAGTGTAATTCTAATAACCCAGCAATACCTGAATAGAAATTGATGTGCGCAATGCGGTAGCTTAAGTTTGGTTAAGTGCACTTTTCAATTCAACATTTTTACAGAACCAAATTGCCCACACACACATTTTAAAATAATTCCCTTCCTGATATATAATACAAAAGAAATTAACTCCAAGTCGTTTTAAATTGAATTAAAACCATTGTCCTTATCCATGTTTAAAATTTAATTCTCTTGAATATATTTATTTATATATTTATATACCTCCTCTGTTCGTCCTTTAACGGACGTGCAAGAACAAAAAATCAACAAAGCGACACCCATTTAAACCCAAAAGGCATATATGAGGAAAACATAAAATGGAAACTTCCTCATTGTCATTAAGTTTCCAATTTAATGTGCAATTTAATTGCATTTTAACACTCGGTTTGACATTTTTTTTTATTTTCTTATGTCCTTTTTTTCCTTGCAGACCTTTTGTGTGGTGTCAAAGCGATTCCGGAAAAACTACATTCATCGGTTTACTGGAACAAAGAGCCTTTTCCTGTTTCATCCTTGGAGCCCAGCTCGCCGGATATGTGTGTACATAGCGACGAATCAATTTTTTGATTACTGTGTGATGGCTACAATTCTCTTCAACTGTATTTTTTTAGCCAGGACCGAAACGTCCGAGGAAGCTGAGTAAGTACATTTATGTACCTATACGAGTGTAAGAGTTTAGTTTCAGCATAAAAGGAGTCATTATCTTAAATTGCGTTCATTCGTTTTCTTTAATTCGCTTATGTGGTTGAATAATATTACAATAATGTTCACGTTTCAGATATATCTTCCTCGCTATATACTCACTAGAGATGTTCATCAAAATCATTGCTAAAGGCTTCCTTCTCAACAAATATACCTACTTGAGGAATCCGTGGAATTGGCTGGATTTTATTGTAATAACTAGCGGTTATGCCACAATTGGAATGGAGGTTGGCAATTTAGCCGGTTTGAGAACATTTCGTGTACTGAGAGCATTAAAGACTGTTTCCATTATGCCGGGTAAGAATGTCGAGGAAAAAATTTCCACCAAATTGCTTGCTTAACAATGAAGTTGAAATTATTTTCAGGCCTAAAGACCATCATAAATGCGTTGCTGCATTCATTTCGACAATTGGCCGAAGTAATGACACTAACGATATTTTGTTTAATGGTATTTGCACTATTTGCCCTACAGGTGAGAATGAGAGAGTATTTGAAAATGATTTATGTTTAACAGGAAATAACAAAACTTTTGTTTTGAATTTAGGTATACATGGGTGAACTTAGAAATAAATGCGTTAAGAATCTTCCAGACGATTGGGTCAATCTAACAAGTGCTGAATGGAAAAGGTAAGAGCTGAGAGAAAAACGTTAAATCTCAAACTTGGATGTTATGAGTTTTTGTAATTTAAAGAGTTTTTTAATCGACTAGCGAAATTTATTGAAACGTTTAGTGACAAACATTGTCGATGAAATTTTGATTTACTTCAGTGATTGGATGGCAACAGTTTGAGAAAATTGATTGACTTAACTCCACGGTTAGAAGAACGATTCCAATATATTTCATTGTTAATGCCTTATATTAAGAAAATCTAATACTATTGTTACTATCGATTAAAACAAAGCTATATTTTGATGTCAAACACTTTAAATGAACAAGAGCATAGTGCACTTATCCCAGCCATTCTTGTGAAAATACTTTTTGACCGTTTTGAATAGCTTCGTAAATGAAAAACCACTTTCCATGACAGGTTTAGGTGCTCATCCACATTGAGAATTTTGTATAGATACCCCACAAAAAGCATTTCGAATCTTAATGGGTTCCGAACACCCAACTCCCACGCATTAGCCCGATGCTCTTTTACATTGCGTATACCAAAAAAAAAAATGTAAAATATAAATTCAACTAACCATCTACATTTTTAACACCAATCTTCAAACAAAACAAAAGCTTCTTTTACGCTTCGCAGATAGCTTCCCGCAATCCGAACCTATCACTTTTTTGTGTGAAACATGTTGTGTAGATGAGCTGATAAGCACAACAAATTTTGTTTTATTCCGAAAATATTTTCAAGTCTCATTTAAATTGATTAAATAATTTTTTTTTTGTCGTTTCGAGAAGTCTAATGTGCCTATTTATGTATGTGAGTATAGTCACATAAAATACAAAAGTAAAAATGATAAACAGTCTTATCGAACAATCGGAATTCTAAATGAAAACAAACTTTTTCATTTCATCTAATGTCTTCACGATCGCATGTACATTGTACATACACTATTCTGATGCCGCCGTATTAATAAACGCGGAATAGCCTTATTCCATGGATTAAGTTATCATTATACCATTTTCCATTTAATTAAAGCTACCATTATACTATTTTCAACTTAATCCATGGAACGCAGCTATTCCGTGTTTATTAATTCGGTGGATGGTTTTTAGGTTTACTTATTTTTTTCCGAAAGGATCGAAGGGAATCGTTTTAACCTTTTCTATAGTTCGTATAAGGGCTTCGGCAGGAACAGAGAAGTTGAGAACATTTCCAGAGAAAGGATCTGATGATCATCAGATTTTCTCAATTCTTTCCCAAAAAGAAGGGACTCAAGAAAGATGAGCCAACAAAACTAAAAAGCGTCATTCAAAAGAATTGCACAGTTCTTTTGAGGGGTGCAAATGAAGATATTTCTTTTTTTGGTAGAAAGTAGTTGCTTGTAGAGCTTTTTTTATCAACTGTATATGAAGGAAATCACAATAACTCAAATATTTGCCTGTTTTCCAAAATACAAACCTCTACCATTGAAATCAATTCATTTTATGGTGATTTCATTATCCAACTAGAAAAATAATTTAAGACTTCAAACATTAAAAATTATATAGGTACTGCGATCGACGATCAACAAAAGCTTTTTGTTGCAGAAATCTGCTGTAAGTAGTTTTAAGTAGTTCAGTTAAATTATCCTTCCGAGGATAATGAAAAAAAAACCGCGAACGCCAACCAGGGGACTGGCCCAACTGTTCAACCTACTTTGTGGAAACACAAATTGAACGTTATAAATATTTATTTGTTGGTGTCCAAACTAGAGCTGCCCGTCCGGTTCCAGCCTGTGTTCCAAGCAATGATTGGTTCCCACCAATTACTGCAGACACTGCACAATTGTTCAGATGGTGCTAACTAGTTCTCAAACAATACCCACAATCAACAAACTTTTCGCGTTAGACAATCAAATTCATATTCAGTCTCTAAACAAAAAAATAAAGGTGGAGTACCATAAGAAGGAGTCCTAGATCCAGTTTGCTGCCGTACCAAAGTTGAAAAGTCTGCTGACATGTACAATACTTGAAAGAAATAAAAATAAGTAAATAAATAGAGTGGCCCAACAAGGCGCGAGAAGCATCTAGGCTAAGAGGATTTCCATCAACCAACCTTATAACGTTATAGAACACAGTGCGGGTGTTAGGAAATAAGGAAAGGATAAGAAAGGAGATGCCGATGCACATCACTCTTGAATTTCTATACATTATATTGCGTGGGGAAAATTGAGTTGGGTAACGCATTCCACATTCGGGTTGAGCGGCTAAAATATGAATCTCTATACTTAACTGTACGCCCAAAATTGGGCTGAAGCGAGAAAAGATGAGCATTCCTTGCGAGGAGGGTATTGCGGCTAAACTGTTTCAGGGGAGGAATAAAATAAAAATAAATAGGGTGGCGCAACAGAGCGAGGAGCCCCAAGGTATTTCTCACACCCATGCCTTGTGATGGAATGGAAGGGACCTACAATTTTCTGCCGGTTCCGAACGGCTAATCGAGAAAGCGCTTTTCATGGCAATGAATACTAACGGAGGACTTGTCAGTTCCTGGCGAAAGGCGATATCCGTGGAAAAAACATTTTTGCCTCTGTTGGGATTCGAACTCGAACCCCTGGATTAACAGGCGGACATGCTATCCATCACACCACGAGTACCACCAGGGGAGGAATGCAACTGGCTATTTCACTAGAACACTGTATGTAAAAGAAGCGATAAAAAAGAGTGAGGCACGTTACATTTCGAGAATCAATCGATTCTACAATTGAACTGTCACCTATCAATCTCAACGCTCTGTTTTGTATCCTATCAATAAATACAAATACAAAATAAATACAAATACAAATATGGGAATTATACTCTAGTTTTGAGCGGATGTATGCCTTATAGATTATAGCAAGATCAGAGGGGGTGAAAAATTTTCTGCATCGCTTTAGGAAACCTAAGCACTTTGCAGCATTTTTGGCGACTTCAAATATGTGGTCTTTCCAGCGAAGGTCATCGTTTACACACATACCAAGTACTGACAGCTTTTCGGTTCCTTGGATGCAGGTACCATTAATGGATAATAGTAATGGATGATGTTAAGCTTTAACGACAAATGACAACAATGAGTTTTCGAAGCATTGCATTCTACTCGGTTTTATTTTACCCCATGTAACAATGCTGTCAAGGTCAGAATTCAATGAGCTAATCATAAGCCACCTTTCCATTTCCACGTCCGAAAAGCAGGGACGTGAATTTGGAAACGAATATAAAAAGCTGAGGGTTGAGTCATCAGCAAAACAGTTGAGATGATTAGAAGTTTCAGACAGGAGATCATTTATGAAAATGAGGAAGAGAGTCGGAGACAAAACGGAGTTGTCCAAAAAACCTAGGTTTTCCAGTCCCCAAAAAACGCTTAGCCACGAAATCACCACACATCCCTGTCATTTGAATAAAAACACATGCCATTTGACTGGCCTCAAATCGCCACAGCAAAAACCTAGGGTGAGTTGAGGGAAAACCGAGGTCAGCCCTAGGGCTCAAAAAACACTCAGTTTGACATTCAGGGCGAATTAGGTTCCTCAACCCTAGGGCTTCAACGAACAAAACTATTTATTTATTTTGTTTATTTGTGTAAATGCCTACAATGCGTCTCAAGGGTTCGTCTAGAGATTGTAAAAAGACAATTGTTAGTAATTTCTTCATACATATTTAAGTTTTAGTTAGATACTACACAAAATCGGTGCTGTCACAAAAACTCCTTATGAACTTTTGCTTGCAGTTTCGTGTGTGAGTCTATGAGTGAGTGCTTACCAATACGTACAAGAACATTCGTAATTGGCAACCCTCTGATTTTCTACTTCATTCATTATTTTGAGAATATTTGAAGATGATATTGGCACCCGGCAGGACATTTTTACATTAAGGCGAACTAAAAAGTCTTGCGAAAAATTGCAATTATTTTTTTTTTTTTTAAAGACCTTACATATAATCGATGACAGGCTTAACATAGTCTATCGTTAACATTTGTATTTAAGAAAATGAAAATTTTGTAAAAATTCTTAAGTTATCGTCCAGAAAAGAAAGTATTATAACAGTACCTAGACCAATTATGTAAATGTTCTATTTTTTTATTCTTGTTTAATGTTTATATAATTGCAGTTGGGTGAATGATACAGAAAATTGGTTGTACGATCTCGAAGAGTTGCCAATGCTCTGTGGAAATCTCACTGGAGCCAGGCACTGCCCAACAGGTTTGTACCAACAAAACTTAATTTTTTTTTAATAAACTTCGTTCATATTTTGTTAATTTTCCTAATGAAAAACTTTATTTTCCATATCAGGATATACGTGCCTTTGTGTGGGTGAAAATCCCAATCATGGATACACAAATTTTGATAATTTCATGTGGTCCATGCTAACGACTTTTCAATTGATCACCCTTGATTATTGGGAGAACGTGTACAATATGGTAAATCACATTTAGCTCAAACATGAACTTCTTTTTGGTTACTTACAAAAAATTCAAATTTTTGTAGGTACTTGCTACATCTGGACCCATGAGTGTCTCTTTTTTTACAGTGGTTGTATTTTTTGGCTCATTTTATTTAATCAATTTGATGTTAGCCGTAGTAGCATTAAGTTACGAGGAAGAAGCTGAAATAACAAACGAAGTAAGATCTCTCAAATGTCTTTCATTACTTCAATACAATAAATATCCTTTTTTGCGTATACTTAATACAGGAACGAAAAAAAGACTTATTGGATCACCGTGAAGATTCAACTTTTAGCTTCGACCCGTCCATATTAAATGTAAAAAAATTAAATAAAAACTACAAGAAGAAAGTCGACTCACGCAAGGGTGTGCTTCTGGCACAGTACAGTAAAAAGAAAACGCGACGGAAAAAGAAGGGCAAGGATGGTACTGAAAATGGAAATGGAAATGGCCAAGTAAAAACAAAAGAACTCATCTGATGGGTCATAAAATTATTTATTTGTTTTCTTTTGATTATTTTTAGAGTCAGAGTCGTTCGGTGACACCAAGTCCGAGTCCGAGTCCTCGGCACAGTACCGATCGACCACAGGCGTTGAATGTTCCAAGTCAACGTCCCCGGGGTATCTCATTTCAGGATGAGCAAACCAAGAATCCAAATATGTTATATCCCTCAGGTGAGTTTTAAAAACCAAATCCACCTAAATGGACAAACCAAAACCATGGGTCTTCTTTATTCAGACTACAAAGGTCAATTACTACCTGGCAGCCGACAGGCCAGTTCGAATGCCAGCGAAGGTGGTGGAGTGAATCGGGAGTCCTCATTGGACGATTCCGGTGTCGTGGACGATCATGAAGAACAGGACACAGGTAATGAAATGGTGAACACATCAGCGGTGGAGTTACAATCCGATTTAACTCCGGTTACTCTTGCCTTATCACCGCGCGAGGTTCGTTTAATTAAGTGCAACGGAAATATTGCACGCATTAAGAAGCATAACATTTATGCTTTGCATCAAGAATTTTCCTCGGAAATAGTTGTTATAGGTACATAGTATATAAAATAGCGAAATTTAAAAAAAAAAAAAAAAAATCCATTTAATTCTCCTTGAATTCTCAATATTAAAAATATCATTTTGCACTCGTAACAAAGTAACATTTCTATTTTGTTTTTGTTTTATTTTTTCTTTCTTTCTTATGCAGATGATCTTCCTGATCGAAATTGTGATAGATGTGTTCAATGTTGCGTTGACTACGAGGGTTGGCTGCAATTCCAAAACTGTTTATATAAAGTAAGTTTTCATTTCTTATTAATGAATTTATATTTCATAGTAAATCTTTTGTTTTTTTTTTAAGATTTGTATTATAACTTGTCTTAAATCAATCTCAAAAGCCTTATAAACATGTTTCATTCATTGTCATGTTGAGATGCTTTAAGTCATGCTTTTTTTAAAGAAAAAAGGGATACTTGCAGGCAAACTTCGATTTTAATTCCTTGAGTTATCATTGTTGTCTACTAATATGCTTGATTTCTTCTATGTTTTAGAAATCTAAGTCGCAACTATATATCTAATTGTTTCTATCCAGAAAAAACTTATCCGTTGCATTTCCCACAATTTCAAAAAACGCGAAATTTTTTATGAGCTAGTTCGTGTACTTTTTATTGTCCGTGTTGACTCCCAGAAAAGTACTCGCAAAATACGAGAAATAGCACGAACTAGTTTTACAGAAAGTAAAAAATGACTTGCTTTCGGAAAATTCTAATGTCGTGAGTCTACATTTTAACAAGCTACTCCCAAGGCTGTCTTCTCTTAAGAACTTGATCTTGAGAGTGGTCTGAGAGCCAATGCCAGTGTTTTTGCTCTCAATTTTATGTTAGGCTAGTTAACAGCCGTTTCAAGTCTTCATCTGGGTAGCCCATCACTCTTACTTAGTTCCCAGAAAACCAAATAAAATTTAAAAAGATATTTTTTATCCTTAAATCGGTTTAGTAATATAATTTTTTTGCAGTAACATGAGTATTTTTCTAAGCTCATCAGGAAAGTCCAGTACTAAGGGGTTTCTTTAATGAAGCTAATGAAGTGTAAAATTTAGCACCCAAAACTGACGTAAATAGAATTGATCAAAGAACTTGCAGGCTTTTCTTTTTTCTTATGATGCCTGATGTCCAATATGCGACAACAATGAGTCTTTTACATCCAACCTTGGAAGATCTATATAATTTTTCCCATATGGCCTGCGTTAACTGTGTATTTAATCTTTAATCAACTTCATTGCTTCATCTGGACGACTTCTTTGAGTTCATAACTAAAATTACAACTTTGTATCTTACTTCTATTTACTTCTCCAGACAAAAATGAAACCTTGCTAGCCTGATAGAACAATGAAACCGGTTATTGGCCTTAGTATCCCTAGTAATTGACATCTAGCACTATAATCAGGTTGTGGCAGTGTTGCCAGATTGAGGGGAATTCCCCTTTTTTGTGGGAAATTGTGGTCGAAAATTTGATAAAAGGGGAAAAGAAGGATCTACTCAAAGTATATGGCGAAAAGCAGAATCTTACTTACTATACCAAACAAAGCCAGCCGATTTACAAATAGGAACAAACAACAAACATCTCATATACTTACACAAAGAGTGATCATGCAAAGAGTGGAAATATCATTTCTGTTTGTTTTGTACGCTGGAATTTGGAAATGTGTTTTTACATACGAGCCATTGATGAAATTCTGAAAAAGTTTTCCTTTCAAAATAATGAAATTAAAATTTTGGAGTTTTTCTCTCCACAAATTACTTTGACTTCGAAGAGAATAAATTGTAAGCAAACTTCATTATTTTCCTTAAAAGTTCCTAATTGCAATGAAGAAAAAACTAGCATCTGAATGGAGAGAAATTCCTGTTTCCATGGCTGTTTGCGAGAAAGAAAGGCTTCAGCAGCTGCCAGTCGAAAAATTTGGCAAGAAGTAACGGCAATGATAGATTTTGAAGGAAGTCTATTATTTTTCAATTTAAGTCTAGTAGCACAGAACGATTATTTTTAATATTGACCGACGCCGACGTTTAAATTTAAAAGAATTAAAGGTTAAAACGAACACATACATTGTTTTTAATACCGAGGGGAATTTGTGGGGAATGTCACTGGCACAAATGTGGAAAAGGGGAATGTACAACTCTCGAATGGGGAATCCTTCCTGAAAAATCTGGCAACACTGGGTTGTGGTTGTGGGTACCAACGCATTTACAAAAATATAAATTTAGTGAAACGTCTTTGGATCTTTTCTATTCGATTAGAATGTGTAATGAAAGCTGGGCTCCAAATAACATCAGCATACTACAAAATTGATCTCACAAGAGAATTATACAAGGTTAAAAGGACGAAAGGGTCTCTAAAATCTTTTGCATTTCGTTTGATGAATCCAACCATCACATTGGCTTTGGTAACCAAATAATCATAGTGGTTTTTGTACGATATAATATTAGTGACTCTACTAATTGATTTTGAATCAATTTCGTAATCAAACAAATGACAATTACTTTTCCTTAAAAAAGAAATTGAATTACACTTACTAATATAAGGGTTAAGGGCATTGCTAGAGCACCATTGACAAAAAATTGAGGTCTGACTGAACTAACAGACAATCATTGAAGTTACCAATTTTTAAAAACAACTTCAGATCATCAGCATATAGAAGACACTCAGAATATTTTATGACAGAAGTAATACTATCAATAAATAATAAAAATAAAAGGGGACCTAAATGGCTACCTTGTGGTACACTCGAAGAGCACGTGAACTCGTTCGAAAAAGTACTAGCAATCTGAACCTTTTGTGATCTTCCAATAAGATACGATGATAACCAACTAAGCAACTGAGAATGAAAACCTAAAACTTCAAGCTTCCTTATCAATGGTAAGAAGTGAATCAAGCTAGATTACTAACAGTTGATTTTCCAGAGACGAAAACCATGCTGAGCTTCTGATAAGCATTTCTTTGTAACGAAATCGAGTCTATTTTTTACTAAGCTCTCAAATAGTTTGGGGATTGCAGATAATTTAGTAATTCTTCTATAGTTCTCTATACTACTTTTATTACCCGACTTATAAACTGGAAATACATAAAACTGTTTCCAGTTGTCTAGAAAGTTTCCTTCAAAAAGCGATTTATTAAATATGTAGAGGAGCGGACACTTAAAGAATTGCAGCAATTTTTTAACATTATTGCAGGTATGCCATCTGGCCCAGGACTAACATTCGATTTTAGATTGACAAGAGCAGAATTTACTTCCTTGTAATTCAATTGGATTAATCCAAGATCAATCTTGTTGACTAAATTGTTTAAAGAACAGCTATTAAAGTTAGACTTACAAACTGACTCAAAAAATTTTTCAAACAGCTCAACGGTAGAATCTAATTCCAAAGAATTAACATTTTTGATAAACACGTTGTTTGGAAAACCCATAGAATTTCTTTTTGAGTTGGCAAAAGACCAGAAACACTTACTATCACTCTTAATCTTAAATTTTGACTAATGCCTTAAAACAGCAGCCAGATAGACTGGGTTGACCAAGGTCTTACTGATAGGACTATAAAAGTTGCATCCATTAAGAACTCTCTGGATACATATTCAAGTAACACAATTAACGCAAAAATATATTCGGCACGACTTAAAACAAATACAGCCAAGGTGCCGAGTGTATGTTCCTGCTTGACTATAGAAGTCAATCGAAGTCGAAATTGTTTTATAACACAATAGTGCCCAAGGCTTATAGTATCACAACTCACAAGTTGTGTCAAGACAAACGACGTTCACCTATATTTCGGATATCTCATAGAAGCAGCAATTTTGAAATCAAGAACTGTAGAAGAGGTTCTAGTGTCAGTGTAACAAAATTGTCACAAGATTGTTTTTTTTTTTTCGACAACTTTATGATGAAATTTCTTTAAAAATGGAGTTTTTTGAGATATTTATTTTTTTTTTTTGTGAAACTTCACGAGAACAATCTCGACACCAAGCTTATGATGAAATTTCTATGAAAATATAGGTTTATTTTATTATGGCACCATTTTAGTGATACTTCTCATCTTGTGTCAGAAAACATTGACAATAACCCAAAACTAAATTTATTACAGCTAAATTACAGGCAACTATGTTTTAACGAAGGAAGCCAGTTTTTTTTCTGTGAACAGTTATCGGGACAAACGCAAAAAATGTCACTTACCTAGAAATGATCAGTAAACTTTTGAGACGATTATTGTCAAACTGATCATTTTCGATTATATCGTCAGAAGATTTATTTTTTATCAACTATCTCCTGGTCATTGTGATACCCGTGGCGTGATGGTTAGCATGTCAACCTGCTAACCCAGAAGTTGTTTCTAGACTAGCCGTTCGGAACCGGAAGAAAATTGTAGGTCCCTTTCATTCCCTCAAAAGGTATGGTTGTGAGAGAAGCGCTAGGCCCAGGGGCTCTTCGCTCTGTTTCACCACCCTATTTATTTATTTTTTATTTATCTTCTGGTCATTATCACTTTCTTTTTTTTTAAAGAAAGTGAAGTAAAGGGAAGGCTGCTACCCTGATGGTAGTATACAATGGACCGGCAATAAGGTCTGAGTGCTCCAGATTAGCATAAGCCTCCTCTTTTATTAAAAAAAAAAAAATGATTAATACAAATTGTTAATCATTACCTAAATTTATTAAATTTCTTTTCAGATTGTTAGAGATCCATTATTTGAATTAGCAATAACTTTGTGTATAGTACTGAATACCATGTTTCTTGCCATGGAACACCATGGGATGAGTGAGAGCTTTCGACAAGCACTAGATATAGGAAATAAGGTGAATTCAATACGTCTACAACAAAAACAACTATAACTCAAAATTTTCATGTTTAATTTAAGGTTTTTACTTCAATATTTACTTTCGAATGTATTGTTAAGCTTTTGGCGTTATCAAAAGAATTTTTTCTTTGTGGGTGGAATATTTTTGATTTGATTATTGTAACGGCCAGTCTACTGGATATTATTTTCGAGCTTGTCGATGGTTTAAGTGTGCTTAGAGGCCTCAGATTGGTAAGTTGTTTAAGTCAAAAAAAACCTATGGAAATACGCTAAATACGATCATACAATCAAAAAAATAGCTACGAGTTCTCAAGCTCGCCCAATCCTGGACAACTATGAAGGTTCTCCTGAGTATCATCATTTCGACCATTGGTGCTCTGGGAAATCTTACACTCATTTTAGTAATAGTCATTTATATATTCGCTGTGATTGGAATGCAATTATTTTCAAAGGATTATACACCGGAAAAGTTCGATCCAGATCCTGTGCCAAGGTATTGTCAAAATGCAAAATAAGATCAACTATCAAATTCTATTCTCGATTTTTTTGTTAGATGGAATTTCAATGATTTTTTTCATTCATTTATGATGATTTTTCGAATTTTGTGTGGAGAATGGATTGAACCTTTGTGGGATTGCATGAGAGCTGAGGAAGAGGTAAGAACATTTTTCATTAAAATGTCACCACCGATTTGACATAGTAAAATGTAAGCTTTTTATTTCGACTCATTTAGATTTAGCATATCGCAAGATGATATTTCTGTTGGTATAAAAAATATATACAAACTTGTTTTTAACTCTAATTGAAAAATTATTTCGTGGCTAGTTAATATTTGTTGCAATATTATGTAATTTTAGCAAGGTGCATCGACTTGCTTTGCTATTTTCCTTCCAACTCTGGTGATGGGTAATTTCATGGTGCTCAACTTGTTCTTGGCCTTGTTGCTCAACAGTTTCAACTCGGAGGAGTTGAAATCAAAAAAAGAGGTAAATTAGCGAATGCATTTTTTGTTTTAGAGTTCCTTAATTTATCGGTGTCTTAGTGTGTGTTTTACAAAATTTCAAAATAAAAATAGACAATAATTGGATGTTTATATGCGTATATTATTTTCGATGTGTTAAATTAATTTCGTTCTCAATTAGACGTTCGGTGTGAGAGTGTGAAAATCGCACTTAAAATTTAAGACAATTAAATTTTTAAAATCTTTAAAATTTTTATTTTAATTTAAGAAAAAATTTCTTTTTCTTAACCTACAAAATCTATGACTTTGTTTCTTAGGAAAAATATTTTTTTTTTAAAATAAAAAAATTTTATTACTAAACAAACTAAACACCACTATTTAAAAATAAGAAAAAAGAAAATAATGACATTTACTTAAAAAGGTTTTCTTAACATTTTATCGTCGCATGTACATTTAGCTAAAACTATATTTAAAAAAAAATAATTTATTTAATATGTTGTATGTCGATATTTAAAATTTTTCTATGTGTGTTTTTATTGATGTGCCTTAAAAATATGTGTGTATTTGAAAAAAATGCAAACAAATTCGCACTTAAAAAAAAAAAATTATTTAAAAAAAAAACCAAAAAAAAAACAAAACGTTTGCTACTGATTCACTACTCAATGTGTGCACCGTGTCTCTCAACTGTCTCTATCGAACAGATTTTCAAGAAAAAGGTAATTCTTAAAAGTGTGGTTTGTAATTATGTCTTTTTTTTTTAAGAAAAAGTGCTATTCTTCCTCTAGTTGTAGAATTAGATATAGCGAATGCCCTTGTTGTAGAAGCTTTTATTTAAAACCTTTTTTTTTCTTTCCTTCTTGTAAATACATGCGTTGTTTTTTGTGTAGAAATTTTTATTTTTCCTAAACATTTTTTTTATTTGAAAACCATTAGAGCACTAAATTGTTCCCAATTTTCACATAAATGACTTTGATTGGGTTTAATATGATGGAAAGTGTCAAAAGGTCATTTGATAAGTAAAATTTTATGTTTATGTGAATTTTTTCAAACAAAAGTACTCCTTAGAAAAAAATCAAAAAACTTTTTATGTGTCGTATATTAAGCTGACTTTCAATGTACTCAATAGGAAGTTGGAGAAGAGTCGAAGCTTGCACGAAGTATAGAACGTGTAAGAGACCTCATACGAAGAAAGCGACAGGAACGGAAAGAAAAAAAAGAGCTCAAATATGCGACAAAGTTTGAGCAAGTTGTGAGAGAGGCTCAAGCGGCGTCTGTTAAGCAAACTGAATCAGAAACTAAATTCCATAGGTTAAGTTATCAGGTTAGTTTAACTCTAAAAAGCGAATTCGAATTTCAATTTTAATTTTAATATTCACTTTATTTGTTTCTTGTTATATATTTTTTATCCTTAGAAATAATCCACCCCGGGCCTTTTATTGTTTTTATTGAAAATATCCTATCCAGAATAAGTTATGAGTTATGGCAATAGCCGAAAGTTTCAAATATCTTGGGCACAAAAAATGGTGGAACTTTGTAAGTGCTACTTTCATTACACTTCCGTCTTGATAAGAATTGCGTCTTATAGTCTTTTAAGTCTAATCTATCCGTCAAAAGCTATCCATATACACCAGTTTATAAAAATTGGTGTTTAAAATCATACCACTTTAGAAGAAAATTAAAATCGGCTAAGAGTTTATGTTTCACATAAAAAGTGAACAGTAACTAAGAGTCCTGTAGAGAGGAACATTTGTCAGAGTCCCTTGAATACTGAAGCTGCATTTAAATTCAAGAAAAGAAAGTTCCAGTTCCAGTTTCTTGTACCTTTTTTTTACAAAACGCCCAAACAATTTTTTAATTTAATTTTTCCTTTATATGCCCAGCACATCCAAAAGACATATCCTATAATTTTTCATTTTATTTTGTGCTTTTTGAAGGAATCAATGAATCGTCCCGTTTCGGGTTCTGATTTTGGGTTTCAAATTCCATTAAGAGAAGGGCTACACACTATAATCGATGGTGGTGAATACGAAGAAGAATATAAAGATGACGAAGAGAACGTATGCCTAAATGACAATAATCGAAAGTATACGACCACCACTTTACTGAGCTAGAGCAGCATTTAAAATAATAATTTCATTTGAATCATTTCAGAAACGATTACACCCTTTATCCTCAAGTAGAAAGAAAGTTACTACATCAAGTGTCTTCCGGTTTTGGTACCCAGCAGAACGACAGCCGTGACGAACCAACGTTCACCGAGTCCATTGAGCTGCGTTTGATGGGCCAATACAATTCAACAGATACCGATCCAGGTGATCAACAAAGTGTCATATTTCAGCGAGCTGATTCGTTGCGCCAACACGATGAAGCCTATCTGCAGTATCAGAAGTCCCTACTTACCCGATCACCAAGTTATCGAAAGTCTCTCGATCGTCTGTCACAATCGAGTGAGACCTCGCAAAAATCATTATTACCATCTAGGAGTAAGTCTGAAGACGACAACCTTCAGAATTTTGATCGTATGACCATTAAACGGGTGTCCAGTGGCCATTCGTTAAACACCATCTCTATGGAACAGGAAGAATATATGCATCAGGGAAACTTGAGAGACGAACTTCTCAACTGTGACCAAAAGGAGTTGTTTCAATTCTTGCAAGACGATGTCGACAATAGCAATAACTACTTTAGTGAGACTGTTGGCTATGGCAGCGCAGTGATCGAGGCTGAAACCGATAGTCTCATTATGGAGGAAAGGAAGGATTCGTGTGTATTTTCACCGCCACGAAAGACTTCATCGAGTAGTCTTAAATCGAATTTAAGTTATATATCCAATTCCATTCTGCACCAGATCGAACAGCGACGTAATGGAAGCTTCTGCGAATCGATCGACAAAGTCTTTGGTCGTTCTGAGTCTCAGGGGATGTACAATGGTAGTGCCAATGGTGATGAGTCTCATGATCAGTTGCCTTTAGTGGGCAACTCTGAGTTTGACAACATCATACAGAGTTTCGAAAAGGAATTAGAAGAAATAAAGAAATCAACGACATCACTAGAACGAAGACTGTCCAATTTGTCCGAGCCATCACCTGCGGCGGACGAATGCAACAAGGATATTCTCGATCACATCGCTGCCATAGAAGCTGATCATGCTAACTACGATGCAGCCTTTGTACAGCGACGACATCATCCTAATTCAAATATAGATCGGAATTCAGTAAAGATCAAGCGCCGCAGTCTTGAGAAGCAGCGAAAGATCGACGAAGACTTTAGTATATCAAATGAGATCCGCAAGATCTGTGATCAGATGCATGCGCCTTTTGCTGAAGTTGGTAGTACATCGCCGTTTCTCCGACGAAAAAACGATCTTTTTAGTGCACAGTTTGATCGGTTCAAACGGTTGAGTCTGATCGAACGTGTGGATGAGCTTCCCGAAGACGAGAAGTTTGCAATTCGAATCGAAAGTGAAAAACTTCCTCGCAAGTGTATAGCGGCCGATATTAAGATCGACAGTCTTTCTCTTAAAAGCACCAATAGTTATGAAAACATCCTTATTCAAAAGCAGCGCAATCAACAGCAATCGGAAATCTTTGAACAGCAGTCCCAGAGAACAGTGCCACCAACTCCACCACAATCATTGAAATCTATAGCACCACAGAAAAAAGTTAAAACGACCCTCCCAAAGGCTGGTGACTTCAGAATGGAAGGCTTTAAAGTGCATCCACAACCTTTCGACAAAGCCACCTCAATCAGTTTAAGCAACCAATGCGATTACACCTCCGGAGCAAATGAAGAAGACAAAGTCCCCAACACGACAGGTCAGAAGTCCACTTTCACGAGACTAACAGAAAAACCATGGCATTGTTTGGTCTCCTACGTGGACGATCTTACCGTTGGTGGGAGACGTAACTCGCAGGGAGCATACAATGATCCCATGTCTTTTCCCAGTTTTGGTACAACTAAGCCACCAAAAGTGCCACAGGACTGTTTCCCACAAAAGTGTTACGAACAGTAAGTAGATACGGCCATTGAAATATAGCAGTTTATGTCTATACCATTTACTATTTCTTAGTTTCTTTTTTCGATGTCCTTGTTTTATGTCCTGTATGGACACAAAAGCGGCAAAAAATTGGACGCAAGTGAGGACGGCTGTCTTGACGGTTGTAGATACCCCAGCCTTTGAGTGGTTTGTTCTGGTGCTTATATTTGCATCAAGTATAACGCTATGCTTCGAGGACATCTACTTGGACAACAATAAAACATTGAAAAGAATACTGTACTGGACGAATTTTTCGTTCTGCATAATATTCGTCATTGAAATGGTGTTGAAGTGGTTGGCTCTTGGTTTTTCCAAGTATTTCACGAGTTTCTGGACGATACTGGATTTTATTATCGTATTCGTAAGTAAATTCTTTTAAATAACATATTTTTATGAAATTTCTTAAGTTGAAAACTTCTTTGATAAAAAGTCAGAGTGCGTTGTCGGATTACTAACTCATTTGGTAAAGCTACCTTACTACTGAAAAATTTATAACAATGGTTTTGTACATTTATAATAGTTGAATTAAATGATAGAAGGACAAGCTACAAGAAAAACCTTCATTGAATATTTGAGATGGAGAGAAGAATTTACTGAATTGTTTTAGTCATTTGGTATAATATACGAGTATATCCGTATTTGCGTAATATCTAATGTTTTTTGAAGTTCTAACAAAGTGTCTTTTATTATAGAATTTCAAGTTGTATTTCCTACCACTAAAATGCTACCAAAAAAATCGGTCAAGCGGTTCAGGCTGTAGATCCATATACAGACAGACAGACAGACTGACAGACAGATAGAATTGTAGGACCCACTTTTTTCGTATTCTCTATCATCGTAATGTCATGTTTAGTAGTTATCTCAAAATTATTTTTCTGCAACATTGCAAGACCTGCCTTATAGCACCTATAATCGCAAATAAAAATCTTTGGAGTCCTAGTTTTTCTCTTCTGTTGGGGCAAGGGCGAGTATTAAGCTATTGTTTTCGAACTAAGCACTGATGCGGATAGTCATTATACACTCTGCTGGATTTTGGCTGATTTTCCCTAAATCTGCTTCTGACGATAAATCTGCACCTAAATAAGCGTTGTTTCTGTTGTTTATAGCAGTCGGCATAATAGGTTTCGCAGTCGTTCACCTTATTTATGCCCGGCCCAATCCATCGCACTTCTTGGATGTCGGTTTCGTCATCTTTACAGCGGTCTTAAAGGCGTCCGCTTATTTTCCAGCTCCACGTGCAGATCCATCATTTTTTCGTTTACTGGGATCGTCAACGTTGAAATCATAATTGTTTACAGTTATTTCGGAACCGTGTAGTTTTTATTTGGTTGGGTAGTTTACCCGACGTACAATCGCCAACCTGGAAGGCCGCATAATCCGGAGACAGAACCCTGCTGCAAGGGTATGAGAGCCTGTCTTAGTATTGAAAAACCCTGAAAGATATTTAAAACAAATATGTCGGAGTAGCTCATTCAGGGGGTTCTGCTTTATTGACTACGGAAGTCCACCGTTGATTCCGTGGGTCAAATTCATCCACGAAATGAAATGCAGATGAGCATTATGGTGTTGATCTATTTCTTCTTCGACCCTTTGTCGAGAGCAGGTTGTCTCCGGGCGGAGTACCTCGGTTCCTAGTGGTTACCACGTAGAGTTGTAGTAAGCACAATTGACGTGTACTATAAGTTGCAACATCTGGATACCGCCAAATTGGCACCAATCAGAGCCTTCCGTACACGCCCACCACCAAGAAGTTATAGTGATGGTTCTAAAGCTCTTGGCGAGTGATTAGATTTTCCTACCAGATTAGGTAGCTTTTCAAAGTAGGTAGCAAAAGGTTAATACTTTCTTACAACATACCTGGATAAATACCGTCTGTGCATGTATGAAAATAACTAAAAGAAATACAAATTCGTAATTTTAATAAAATTTTATTTGAATCATAAAAGATGGCATCCGATGATTCGGTGTTCAGTGAACAAATCCGATGTCCATAGATACGATGGGATCCTAACCCAAAACACCTCCGACAAGTGGAAGGCCGTCAAGAAGTCCTCCGACCAATGGTAGGCCACTAAGTAGACCTGGTTCTGGTGCTGGTGCTGGTTCTGGTGCAGCAAGAGACATGGAAAAGCCGATGAGGGCAATCAAAAGTATGAAAGCAAACTTGAACATTTTTGTTTTGTAGTTAGTTGTGATACTTTCCGTTAAAAGCGACGATCTGCTGTTTTGAAACTAAACTTCTGCCTATTTATACGGAAAGTCGATGTTTGCCATTATTGTTGGCACACATTCCCCACACTCAGGGGTTAGTACTTTCGCTACGTAGTTCAAAATCGTGACTTGTGTTTTTTATTGTGAAAATACCAATTAAAGTTAATTGAATTTCACAAAATATTGCAGTGAAATAGGAAAGTTGAATTTTTATCTACACTTTTCTTTTTTTTATGTATATATTTTACTGTAGCTGAATAATTTTTACATTTTCTTTTCATTAAACCTTTATTACACAATTTACAGAGATTTGGTGTAAAAGTCATTTCTAATAAATAGCTTGGGCTTTCTTTCCATTTCTTCTCAATCTGGTCACATTGTGTTCAATATACATATTTTTCTAACGAAGTCGTTTTTTGGCCACTTGGATAATCGACTGCTGGTCTTTTTGTGTTACAATTTGTTTCAATAAGTAACTATTGAAAAGTTGCAGAATTTCAGAAAACTCTATTTTTTTCTTCAATACAGTTTGAAAAGAAGTCCTTGTGTTGGACGCCATTTAAAGCTTCTATTGAATAAAAATTATTTCAATGGCGTTGTTCTCTAACGGTGCATGTATAAAACATAAAATATTCTTTTTGTGCAGTATAAATGGTCAGCTAAATGTTAGAACTTTACTCTGACTTCGTGAAGTAAGACCTTTTTTATTCAAAATATTATCCCATGACTTTTTATGTATGTAGATCGCTTTCATTATTTCTTAAAAAATAAATTAATTTGCATTTCTTTTTAGGTTTCCGTCTTTTCCTTGCTCATTGAGGAAAATGAAAACCTCAAAGTACTGAGATCACTTCGAACACTTCGTGCATTAAGACCGCTAAGAGCGATTTCCAGGTAAAATTATGGTTTTCGACAAGATTGCTAAGCTTTTGAATAAGTATCTTGTTTGTCTCTGTGCGCACTACATATTTTCAATGTGAAGAAAAGAACAATTTATTCATTAATGTTTTGATATTTGTTTATTTTTTTATAAGAAGGACTCCAGGTTCCTGGTACATCAAAATGGAGTTTTATGTGTACACATTATATCTGTATACTTCAGCAAATTTTAAATTTTTGAATGCTTTCATTGTTATTATTATGCATGCTTGAGGTTGTTTTTTATTTTTATTTTTTGTTTAAAATCAAATGTTTTGAGGGTTAGATGATTTTTAATTAAGTTTTCGACAAAATGTCTGTTTTAAGAAATAGATTGCCTGGACATTAATGTAGAACGTGTTTATTTAATAGCTTTACATATCTAATCGTTTTAGCTGAATTTTTGAAAATGTTTTTCAATAGTTTTTCGTAAAAACGTGTCGACCAAGGATTTTTAGGCAATCTTTTGAGTGTAAGAAACTTTTCAAACTTCGGTTCTCATTAACCATTACGTTTTGTTTTTGAGCTTTACTGAAACGATTCAATAAAAAACTCATTCAGCTAATTTGCTAAGTAAAAGTAAGCAAACTCTGTAAAATACGAAAAAAATATGAAAAAAAATTTAGAATTGGCGTTTAAGCTTACTATCAAAAAGTACAGTGAATTTTTCAGCTGCATGGTTCAGTGTGAACATATTCAAACTCTACTTTTTACTTACATATGTGTGTCTACTGTCTAGATATAATTGTTTTCGATTTTCTATGCTTATTTGCTGTAATGAGCTGGAAAAAAGCTTAAAAAGTAGTAAGTTTGCCAATAGGCTATGTTTTCGTCAGTTTTTATAAAGTTGTGCGTTACAAATCAGATTGACAAAAATCAAAACATCATCATTTTTTAATGAGAACCACCATAATTAACAGCCATGCTTAACATTAAAAGTGATTGGCACACTACAGAACCAGAATAATGCATACATATAGGTAAATCTGTTAGAAAATTCTAACGATTTTGCAGTAAGTTGTAAGAACTTTATGTATTTGTATGGATTCATATTCATTCAAAGTAAAATTAAACCGTCAAAATAAATTGCTTTTGTGTCATTTCAAAACAAAACAAAATAAAAGCACGTATACGCCAGAGTGCCTATGAGTCGTGAATTGAACTGGAAAGGATTTTTCGATAGCGTTATGGGTTAAGAACATAAAACCTTTTGCTTTTAAATTGTAATAGGTAGTAGTAGTAGCAGTAAGATTTATTACAAAAGCTTATGGCTTACACATTCAGTAAACAAATCTTTTACGACATGGCAAAAGCCATCTGCCAGAATGACAAGTTTAAAATAAAACAAAATAGAAAAAAAAGGTGCACAAAGTTACATATTTATATAAACTAAAAAGATACGTAGCGCAGTTTTCACAAAATTCATTAGAGCAGTCCAGTCTCGACCGTTCAGTTTTTGAAGAACTTCATCCGTTTCGTAGTTTGATTTTCATAAGTGTAGTTTTCTTAGTTCTGTTGGTATGGAGCAGACTCCAATATAATGCTTTATATCTTCACGAACCTTCAAATTACACAAGCTGCAGATTATGGGAAGATCGGACCGGTGGGGTATGTAATTTATTGGCAGCAACTCTCCTCTAGCTTTAAATATTGTTGAGATTTTGTCTGCATCCATATTATCTTCGAAGTAATTTAACGTTCTAAGGTTATGCTCCAGTTTTGAGTAATATTCTGTATATTGATGATTTTGCCTGTTCAAGAAAGGCTTTATGCATTTTTTCATCAAGAGCGTGCAGTACATTGTAAAGCTCTTCTTTGGTTTGTCTTAGACAAACTCCCGTAAGGTTAAGAGGACATCCTACACCCTCCTCTAGTTCCTTCCATTTTTCGAAGCATGCTGTTTTTTTTGACGCGAGCATGCGTTGCTACTATTTTAGGTAAGCGAGCTTCTTCCATGCTAAACACTTTAAGGACGTAATCAAAATGAAGCTTCAGCGTTGAGATGAACATTAATGGCAGTCCTGTTTTGATGTGCAACATATAAGTGGGCGTGGTCAATGGAACGATCAATACTCTTTTCAGAAAAAATCTGAGCAGCTGCTCCACTCTCTCATTTTGAAGGTATCCCCAAACTTGGGCTGCGTACAACATAACCGACCTCGCTGAAGCTATTGGGACCTACTTTAGTTTATTGGAAGGTTCCACAAATTTCAAAACTCAAAAAACTTTGATTTTAGTTCCACTTATTTCGATCCCTCCATTAAGATAGGATACTATATCATTTATGTAAATGGAGAAAAGGAGAGTACTTAAGATGCATCCTTGCCTCAATCCTGATGCGGTTGGGCAACTTTCCGACATTTTGACGTCATTCCAGACCTTTGCAGTACAGTTATGGTATATTTTTTTTAATGAGTAAGTCTTTCTGACCCCGATTTCAACATAATTTCGAGTTTTAAACTTGGAGTTACATTCGAGATAGGACGATTTAAAACCGCTGATATTTTTTGTGGGTTTATGTGAACGCAGATAAGACCGAAACGATAGTATGTTCTGCAATATAGTATATATTTTATGCTTCAATGTACCTAACTTTAGCGTATCCAGTTCGATGAAGATTTGTTACTACTGCTGTCATACGAATCATATGTACAATGTGAACCGTGGCAGGTAACTGACAACCGTTATGTTGATAGAAGGGTTTTTTTTTCGGTCACAAAACATAGTAATGTTAACTTAGTCTATCTTAAGCGATGATAAAAAGATTTTTTCATCACAAGTTGTTTGACTATTCATATTACATCCACATCGAAAAAGCTATTGATTCAAAAAAAATTGATGATATTGTTGACACCGCAGAAGAACTTTATCGGCCTAAACAAGTGGCTTTGGTCTTTAAGAATTCTCATTTTACTTCGGCGAAGTAGTTGGACAAGCTTTTCTTCTTCCTAGTACGTCCATTTTGAAGTTATAGTACTATTAAAACTTTGAAAGCTATATTTTTACTGAACGATCACTGATATAAGGCTTTCTTGTTCAACTACCCTGTTTCTTTGGCACATTGTAAGTGTTTTCTACGTTTAGCATTCCATAATTCCATACCTTTATCAATTATTAAATGTTTTTCCACGGGTATCGCCTTAAGCGAGGAATTAGCAAGCCCTGCGTTAATAGATTCATTGCCATGAAAAACAATTTCTCGATTAGCCGTTCGGAACCGCCAGAAAATTGTAGGTTTCCTCCATTCCCTTACAAGGCATGGGTGTGGGAAATGCCCTAGGGCTCCTCACTCTGTTGCGCCACCCTATTTATTTTCATTTATTTTAGTCACGGGGGGACATACACATATACTCCCTCTGACCATAGGTAGGCAATACAAAATCACTCGGCATTGAGGCAAAAGTATTTTTTCAATTAAGCCAGTTGATTATGCTCTTCTTTTTTTTTCATTATTGTTCTTTGCATGTTTATATTAAAAAAAAAAAATTATATTTCCTTTTCACATGTACAAAATACCACAAACCACACATGATTCTCGTACTGCATACAGCGTGATTCCCCAAAAAGGTTCTCATCTTAAATAAAATCCTTTTTCATTTTCTAAATTAAAACCAAAAACCTAAGAATCCTTTTTGGGTGTAATTACAGAGCTATTTCGTTACACTTTGCTTTCTAAAGCTTTTTCAAAAAAAAAAAAACTACACAAAGACACACAATGGTTCGTGTATTCCATTCGTTTATATTTGCTTTCAAGTATATTTGCAAAAATTCAAAAAAGGGCCAACACGGAATGAATATGGCGCCACCGCATAAAAAATTTTCTTACTATCCAATCTTTATTCTCAGTTGATTATTCTTTGACATTTTCCAGGTGGCAGGGAATGCGAATTGTAGTAAATGCTCTCATGTATGCCATTCCATCAATTTTCAATGTCCTCTTAGTTTGTTTAGTTTTTTGGCTCATTTTCTCCATCATGGGTGTACAGTTTTTTGGTGGTAAATTTTTCAAATGCATTGATGATGAAGGAGAGCTGTTGCCATTGACGGTAAGTAATATAAGACTTCAATGGTCTTTTAGCTTGAAAGCTTAGGATATTTGCTAAATTTGAACGCTATGGCTTTGTCCGTAGGAGGTCAATGACAAATGGGACTGCATTGAAGGGAACTACTCGTGGATAAATTCGAAAATTACTTTCGATCATGTGGGTATGGGTTATCTAGCCTTGCTTCAGGTAGCAACTTTTGAAGGTTGGATGGAAGTTATGGCTGACGCAGTGGATGCAAGAGGCATTGACTTGCAACCACAAAGAGAGGCAAACCTCTATGCGTACATTTACTTTGTCATCTTCATCGTATGTGGATCATTCTTTACTTTGAATCTCTTCATTGGAGTCATCATCGATAACTTTAACATGCTCAAGAAGAGAGTAAGTTGAAAGCTGTGAGTTCACAACAAAATGTTCTTAAACTCATTCCTCAATTTTAGTATGAAGGTGGAGTACTAGAAATGTTCCTGACTGAATCACAGAAGCACTACTACACCGCGATGAAGAAATTAGGACGCAAAAAGCCCCAAAAAGTGATTAAGCGACCGTTTAATCATTTTTTAGCCATGTTCTACGATCTGTCTAACTCAAGAAGGTATGTTATAATCCCTCTTTCATTATACACAAAGCATTTCTTTTGTTTTTTCAAACAGATTCGAGATCGCGATCTTTGTGTTGATCTTCCTCAATATGCTAACAATGGGCATTGAACATTACAATCAACCACATGCCGTTTTTTTCATTTTGGAAGTTAGCAACGCATTTTTTACTACCGTCTTCGGATTGGGTAAGGTCCCCTTTTGAAATTCTTACATGCACTCTGTCTTCACTGATATTGGATGCAAATATTCACAGAGGCCATAGTGAAGATCATCGGACTGCGTTATCACTACTTCACCGTGCCGTGGAACGTGTTCGATTTCCTCCTCGTTTTAGCCTCCATATTCGGAATACTGATGGAAGACATCATGATCGATTTGCCAATAAGTCCCACACTACTGCGAGTAGTTCGAGTGTTTCGTATAGGGCGAATATTGCGTCTCATCAAAGCAGCAAAGGGTATTCGTAAGTTGCTTTTCGCACTAGTTGTCTCCCTTCCGGCCCTGTTCAACATCGGGGCCCTCCTTGGGTTGATCACATTCATTTATGCAATTCTGGGGATGTCCCTATTCGGACATGTAAAACTGCAAGGAGCCCTCGATGACATGGTGAACTTCCAGACGTTTGGCCGAAGCATGCAATTATTATTTCGTCTCATGACTTCGGCCGGATGGAATGACGTCCTCGAATCGCTAATGATCCAACCACCAGAATGTGATCCAAATTTTAATCGCCAGACAAATGGAGACTGCGGCCATCCTCTATTGGCTATAACCTACTTTACTAGCTTCATTATAATCAGTTATATGATTGTAATTAATATGTACATAGCTATTATTCTGGAGAACTTCAATCAGGCTCATCAAGAGGAAGAGATCGGAATAGTTGAGGACGATTTGGAGATGTTCTATATACGATGGTCGAAGTTTGTATTCCCAACGCAAAGCTGGTTATTATTCAATTTTGTGGTTTTCTAAAACGGTTTATTTTTTTTCTTACAGATATGATCCACATGCCACACAATTCATCCATTTCTCCCAGCTCTCTGATTTCATCGCCTCCTTAGATCCTCCTCTAGGAATCTCAAAGCCAAACACTGTAGCATTAGTATCATTCAATTTGCCAATCTCGAAAGGTAACAAGATTCACTGTTTGGATATACTACATGCTTTGGTGAAGCACGTGCTGGGCCATGTCGAGGAGACCGATAACTTCAAGCAGCTTCAGGAGCAAATGGATGTAAAATTCAAAAAACAATTCCCCACTCGTAAGGAATTGGAAATTGTGTCGTCAACAAGGATCTGGAAGAGACAAGAGAAAGCGGCCAAACTTATTCAGACAACTTGGAGGGACTATCAAAGGTATAAAGTTTTGAATTCGTGAGTATATAAATTGTTTTGAATATTCATTGCAAACAAATTTTCTCAATAGAATGAAGAAAGAGAGGGAGCGTTCAGTAAACTCGGGAGATGATGATGGCACGCAATCGTCAAGTCCTGGCGGATGGCATGCAAAATTATCTGCGCTGAATTTTTTTCATTTACAGGTACGTTAAAAGTTAAGTTAGTAGATTAACGATTTTGTGTGAATGATTTCGGGCTCTGACCTTTTAAGGATCTAGATAACTCTTCTTCTAAAGCAGAAACCCAAAAAAAGTGTATGCATCGATTTTATCTTGACTTTAAAAATGATTAATATGCAAGAAGGAAGCGTAGTCACAACAAAATGTTCATCTGTCAGTTTTTTCAGTCCTGTATTTTTGACGTAAAGGGTGATTTTTTTTTCTCAAAATATGATGTATCTCAACTGCCGCCATCATTTTTAATAATGATTACCTGATTATGACTTTTCTTATTTTGAGTATCACCGTCTTGACTTTCGTTTTCTTGAACTTCGTCATCATGACTTTATCTAGGATTTTTCATCTTGGCTCTAGTCGTCTTGACTTAACTTTCGTCGAATTGACATTCTTTAAGCCTAATTTCGTCGTCTTGGCTTTTGTCACTTAGTTGCTTTCGTAGTCTTGTGTTAATTTCCATAGAGGTTGTGCGTTCTCACACTCCGATTAAAAATTCAAGTTTTATTTACCTACAGCCTTCTTTGAAAAATTGGATACATAGGTAAATCAATTAATTAAAACATTGAGTGATGTTCCAAAATTCGGGTTATGATTTCCCCCTCCCCCTTCTATTTGTTCCTTTAATTTACTTAAATTTCTAAACTTTTCGTCATGTGCATTTTTTTCATCATATTCTTGCAGCATAAAAACCAAAACGTTTGAGCTAAAAGACTTTGTTTAATAACTTTGTTTCGACTTTATTTTTTCGAAAAAATAAAATGTATTTTATCAACCTTTCCAGGTCAGCCGACGAGGTACGCAATGCTCCAGTCGAGCTTCGTCAAGAAAATCATCTCGTGCTTCGGATGCTTCTGATCTTAGTGAACTTGCTGGCCCATGGTTGAACCTTCCCTTGATGTTAGTCTCTGGTGCTGATGATGTTGTCAAAGACATCAAACAGGATAACGATAATTTGGGAAAGCGGTATATAACATCATTAAACCGAACCTCAATTTTAGCATATTTTCAATTTAATTTTTGCAAATTTTTCACGAAATCTTTCATTATTTTCTTCATAAAAACAAAATATATATTCAAAAAGCTTTTCTAGGATGTCATTATCGTATGAATGGCTACTCGAAGAATTGATGTCACCAATATTCGCAGAAGACCGAATGGAATATCCAATTTACTCTTCAATTCCATTTAATAATATTTTTTTAGAACCACCAGGTAATATAGGAAGGGACGTATATAAATTGCATTTCCATTGTTTTTAATTTTTGGACCACCTCAGAGATGACATGCTTACATTTATTTTAGTAAAAGTTAGACTTATTTAGACCACATTAGAGGTAATTATAGAAAAAGAATAATTTACATTAGAAAACATCTTCATATTCAAAGTTAAAAGATGTTCATGATGAGAAGAAGCACATTTTGGGAATTGTTTTACAAGCTGTTGTTGATTGCACAGAACACAAATTTCACAAAACAATTTTATGTAGCAATTGATCAACAAAAAAAAAAAAAAAACCAATACAATATGGCAAGCATGGATTTGAGCGTTTATAGAACATTCGACAGAATTTTGCTGACGATCAGCTCTGTTACACTATTCGAAAAAGTTTTTCGAAATTTAAAAGTACTATTCAAAACTATGTCCCAATAGGTACTCTTGTTTTGATCAATCGAATAGTGGATCAGGGCTGGGATATTGTGCACGATATCTCACCGCATTTTCAAAAAAAAAATTTAATTATTCAAAACTTGCTTTTAAGGCTTTATTGGATCGATAGTAAAGATAAGGGAAATATTTTACACGATGCTCTGTATACATAGATCAAATACGATCCTCTTCAAGTGTCAAATCGAGGAAAAAAATAATTACAACATTTAGGAAACTACCTTAAAGAGGTGCATATTTTTCGAAAAAACGATACTTTTCTATGGAAAGAGAACATTTACGGGCCAAAGAATAAAACATAATTGCCATGTCGCAAGACAAACAGGAGATATTATCGATTTCGGTCTTTGTGCTTTCTTTCCCAGTCACTAGGAGGATGAGAAATACTCGTACTCAACGCCGAACCTTGTCAGTATTTTTATACTTGGATTTGATAAACAAATTTATTTGATGAATTTGTTTGATCGAAAAATTAAACGATAGCCATGCCAATAATCATGGTTTATTATGACGATGTTGAACAAGATTTAAAGGTTAAGTTCAAACGCTAACTGGAGCCTCTTAATGCATGTTTACACGTATACCCGTATTACACGTGTAAGAACACATGTACTTAGTACTACACGTGCATCCTTGCCGTAATTTCCGAATAGATTTCAAT
Source organism: Melanostoma mellinum (assembly GCA_914767635.1). Lineage (NCBI taxonomy): Eukaryota > Metazoa > Arthropoda > Insecta > Diptera > Syrphidae > Melanostoma > Melanostoma mellinum. The sequence continues at coordinate 172,065,345 of OU612059.1, read as the reverse complement.
TAGAAACAAGAACATTTATGTGTTGAGGTTTTAAAAGGGATGCATTACGTAGTAGTGTGAGGACTTACTTACTTACTTAGGTGAGCATTACAGTTCGGGGTGAACCTGGGCCTCAACCAACATCCTTCTATAACGACTTCGATTTCGGGCGAGCTCTCTCTAGTTTTGCACTTTAAGTCGGTTGAGGTCTTCTTCCACTTGATTGCGCCACCTAAGTCGAGGTGCTATCGAAAACCCGTCAAGCCGGAGCGTTTGGGTCCATCCGCTCTACATGGCCCAACTATCGTAGCCTCGCTATGGGTACTCTTCTGGCTATGCCAGTGTCGCGGTACAGCAGCTCGTTGTTGTATCTTCAATGTGTAGAGAACATTGTCTTCGCATACGCGACCAAAGATCATTCGGAGAATTTTTCTTTCGAAACGACCAAGGATTTCCTCATCCGCTTTCGATAAGCTCCATGCTTCCGTGCCGTCAGGACTGGGATGATCAAGGTCTTATACAAGGTTACCTTGGTATTTCTGGAAAAGGTTTTGTTTCTCAATTGCCTTCTCAACCCAAAGAAGCAACGGTTGGCAAGAGTTATTCTCCATTTGATCTCCTTAATGATGTTGTTTTCCGTGTCTATAGCGGATCTTAGGTAGACGAAGTCCTGTACTACCTCGAAGTCATGTCTGTCTATTGTGACGTTTTGTCCAGTTCGTCGATATTCCGTGTCCTTGTTTGATGAAAACATATACTTCGTTTTGCCCTCATTAACCATCAAACCCATTTTTGCCGCTTCTGTTTCAACACTCGCAAAAGCACCTATGAAATCACGCTTTTTTCTTTCCCATTACGTCAATTTCGTCTGCATAGGCGGGTAATTGTACAGACTTTTGAAAGATTGTTCCTCTGGTGTTGACGTTGGAGTTTCTTACAATCCTTTCAAGTATGATGTTGAAGAAATCGTATGACAGTTTGTCGCCTTAACTAAAGCCATTTTCGACATCAAGGGTCTCGATGAGTTCTTTACCGGCCTTGACGGAGCAGCGCAGCGTGAATTCTCCAAAGTCATCCTGCATAGTCGTACGAGTTTCGCAGGGATGCCGAAACTAGACATGGCTCTGTACAGCTCTTCTCTGTAAATAATGTCATACGTAGCCTTGAAATCGATAAAGAGACGGTGAATATCGATTTTATGTTCTCCACATTGATATGGACCTAACAAGTTGCTGACGTGGGGTTTCAGACGTTCACATATTACAGCAGACAAGATCTTATAAGCGACGTTAAGGAGGCTTGTCCCTTTGTAATTGGCGCAATTATGAGGGTCTCCCTTTTCTAGGATCGGGCGTACGATACTGAGGTTCTATTCATCGGGTATGCTTTCTTCCGACCATATCATGCAGATCAGCTGGTGCATGCTCCTTTCCAACTAGTCTCCAGCTGCCTTGAAAAGGCGAACGAGAGCTCTAATACTAAGTATTATGCCACAGTAATTGGTTAAAATTTAAGAGAATTCAAAAAGACTTTTTAACTTGATTCTTATTGGTTGGATAATCTAATTGGTAGAAAAAACGTGAATTTAGCGATGTATTTAACATAAAGAGAATTACTGATATAGGTATCACTTTAAATTGTCTTAGAAATGACTTGCTAAGTTGACAATCACCTCGACTAAACAGAGAGTCCGAATTTCATAATTATTATAAGTTTCACTTAGTTCCTTTGCCGATTTTACATTTTTTATTACATAGGGGATTGTAAAAATAAGTCTTTTCGTTTCAAAAAAGAGGCAATAATACATTCTAAGGGATGTTTAATTTTCATTTCTTTTTGGACTAAGCTACTTCACATATTAAAAAAAGCTATTTCTCAATCAAAGCTATTAATGTCTTGATTCAAAAAAGGATTTATTTAAATTTTGTTTTTTTACAACTGAATTCAAAGGTCCTCTTGAAAATATATTTATATGTATATGCATACATATGTATTTATATACATCCTTACTTATTTGTAAGCCCCCCCCCCCCCCCCCCCCTCAATAAATGGTTTCCATAGTCAATGTTGTCCTGTACTTAATAGTTGTTATTGATTGATGTAATGTTTCCCCTAGAATGTATCTTAAATGTCATAAAAATTGATAACCAAACTGCAATATTTTGCCCATAATTTGGAAATCAATTAAGTGTTGTGAATCCAATTTGAATAATCCCCCAGAATGCTTAACAATATAAGTTCCTTATTTTGAATGCTATATCTGTGTATTGATGTGCAATTACCTGTACAAATTTAAAAATTCAAATTTTCAGCCAATAAACGTTTCAAGATTTCGTGAAAAGTTTCAAAAATTGACCAACCCTAAAAAAATCATTAAAATCTATAAATCCATATTAAAATTATTGTTACATATTTCGTAAATCAAAGTGGTAGCATATTCGTGGAAGCGCCGCGTGCCAATCGTCGCCGAAGTTTCTATAATTTCTTTTTACGCCATCAAGATGCCGTCGATGATAGTTTAACTTCACCATCTGTACATAGAAAAAGTAAATAACATAAATCATTTTTATTCCGACTTTGTTTTGTTTTTCGTTTGTTTTGTTAATAATTGTCCTACATTAATTAACATTTTATCTAACACCAATTTTGTATGTTAAACTAAACAACTGACACAAGTTTATGTATAAATTTCACAAATTCAAATTGAAAAAAAAAAAAACAAAACAAATCACAGGCATAACACCAACAGCAACAACGAGCGACGACAAATCGATCATAGCGCCAACGCCAACACGGAAACGTGCAACGAGCTTTATTCGCAAAAAACCACCGTTAGAAAGAGGTTTGTCAGCACAAAGCGCTTTAAGAGTTAACAAAAATGCTTTTGTCTGTATGTGTGTCCAAAATATTTTATCATGTTTCCTCGATTTTACGAGTGTCCCTTCTCTTTCTATTCTTTTTTGTGATTTATCCGAAAATCTAAATAGCCGATGGCCCATCGGAAGTGAGTATCTTGGTGACGAAACCATCGCCGGAAGCCCCAACGGGACCATCATTAAGGCCGGATAATTCCACTCTTGTGCATGTATTGGTTCACAGGGAGAGTGAAGAGTATAAAACAGAAACCGACGATGAAGAGTTTACCCCAATAGGTGAGTTCTTTATAGTTTCAACTTTTGTGGCCATATTTTACTACTATAGCTGGTGGTAATAATTATATTTAAATTTATTCTTTCAACTTTGTATATGTGACGAGTCATAAATCGATGCCCTTTTTTTAGACAAAATTCACAAGGCTCCTCAAATTAAAATCAGTCCCGGCTCTGACGACTTCTCCTCGGACGATCAGTGCCCCTATTCAACGGTTCAAATAAATGTCGAAAGTCCAAAAGAGCCACCACAAGGAGATTTCAGCTCTCAACTAATATCAGCAATGGAAATGCATCCTGCTGGTCCATCAACAAGAACTGTAACAAACGATGACGTTATAATTGACGTCAGTCAACCAATCGACGTCAACATTCAAGGTGATACATCACAAATATTCTACGACTACAAAGAAGAAAATGACCAACATGATTCATCTCCAGACAAAGACTTAAACCAAATAAGATGTCAAAGTCCGCAAGGCGATGAGATTCTAACTTTAGAACATAGCCATGAACAATTCGATGGTAGCAATAGGTGACCAGCAGTAAATGTTGTTGAAATAAATACCAAAGCCAAGGCGGATGAGAAAAGTAGTTGACAATCTTTTACTTGAGTATTGTTTTGGTTAAAAATCAAAGCAATACGCAATGGTTTAAATGCAAATACCAATAACAAGTCTAATAATCTAAACCAATTTATGTTTTTATTACATCATATACCAGTGTGTTGAATACTGAAAATAGCCTGTCAAGAGGATCAAAACAAAATGTAATCTTAATTTAAGTTAAAAGAAGAAAACGGCTGAGTCGTCAACTGATAGCATAAGCTCCAATATTAAATTTCTAACTAAAAATGAGTGAAAGTGACTGAAAGACTATTAAATTGGTAAATTAGTTGGCATTATGGAACTTTTGTCTGCAAACTATGGTTTAAATCACTGTATACTGTGTTCCTAAATACATCGCTTACGGATGCGACGTAAGATAAACATTAGCCAACGACCTATAATCGTTTAATGCTTCTTTGTTCTATATAAAGAAATTGATTTCTTGTGTGCTAAAGATTCTTCTTAATTTCTCAGTATCTAATATATGGTGTCATACTAATATTACCACTTTCCGGTGCTTAAGAAAAGAATAGGCAGTTCATTACCTATTCTTTTCTTAAGCAAGCGGTGCTTAGGAAAAAAACATTATAAAGTTTTCATATTTCCTTCTTTCATTCAAAAAAAAAAAATCTTTCGGAAGCGTCAGGAAGCCTTCCGAGACCATTTTATTGGTCGTTTTCGAAATTTTTAAGAAAATTTAAAGCTTCCCTGTCATTAAAAAAAAAATACATGCCATTTGACAGCAGAAAGCTATGGCGAGTTGATGGAAAACCTAGGTCAACCCTAGGGCTCAAAAAAACACTTAATTTGACATTCAGGGCGACTTTAGGTTTCTCCAAAAACGCTTTGGCGACCCCAAGGCTACCCTAGGGCTTCAACGAACAAACCTAATGTTTATGCATAACAAAACATTTTTGTGCTCCAGATGTTTCACTCATACACAAAGAAGAATTTCGAAAACTAAAAAGAAAATAGTTTATTATTTTTCTTTTAAGCAATAAATAATGTTCTACAGAATTTTTCAACCGGATTCAATATCTCTAACGTACGAATTCGGAATTGAGAACCGCAAAAATTCTAAAACAGATGGATATGGAATCCCAACAAAAATCAGAACAGGGGTCATTGTCAGACTATCCGTTGCGTCGGACTTTAGTTTTCAATAATTATTCAATTACCTCGGACGTAATAGAAGTTATGATTTCAAAAGTAGCAGAATTTATGATTTCACTCACAGCTAAATAAATTTTAACTACATTTTATTTTATACGAGCTAACCCGGCCAAGCGTTTCTGTGGCTAAGGTAACATAAATTGGGATGTAAGCTATCCGATCTTTCAAGTTGGATCAAACACAAGGTGTTCAAATTTGATTAAATCGGTTAAGTAGTTTAGGAGTCCATCGCGGACAAACATCGTGACACGTAATTTATATATATTGAGATTTTCTATCTTAAAACATTTTATTTTTTAATTTTTTACATGAAACTTTCCATAAATCTGACAAATCTTAAGTTACATAATCAAATTTGTCAATCCGACTTTAAAATTATCAAAAATAGTTAAAAGGTCGTTTAAGGGCCCACATCATTCAACATTGGTTATTCAGACCAAAGTCTGTGCAACAAGTAGTACAGTTTTTTAATCAATATAAATAGATTCCGAGATTTTTGTTGATACTCTTAACTCTTCAGCAATCAATTACTTTTTACTTCCATGCATGGCCAAGATTCAGGTTAGGATGATTGGGTGATAGGGTTGACAAAATGCATGCGAAAGTTACTTCTATATATAAAAAAAGATATGTTTATTGTTATTATTTATATATTATATATATCATTTCCTTTTTGTTTGGTATCATTTCATACACTGCAGTTTCTTCTTATTTTTCAAACATCTTAACTTGTTTCATTTAAATAACGACTTTTTGTCAATTTTACTAAAATTTAACCCACTGATGTGGTAACTTAAAGTAAAACAAAAGTAACAATGAATGCCAGTCCTTCAATTGTATTGTTCCCAAAATACTTTGCCCGTCTGTCTCTTAGTCACTTCCATTCAACAAAAAAAAAAAAACATAAACTCTCTAAAAAATACTTAAAATTAAGAGTTATACGTTATTTCAAATAAAACAGCTCATTTTGAAGTAGTTATTTTTTCAAAAAATAAAATAAACACTATTCAATGAATAGTTATATTACCATGCCAAAGTGTGCATATTTTAAGAACAAACATTCATCTGATTATTTTAATATTTTCCACTTCCAAACTAACAAACAAAATGTAAATAGACACCGGAAAACTAATTTTTAACTTGTATGTACCTTCCTAAAATAAATATTTAACACTAGTTTTTTTTTAACAATTTCAAATACATAGATACAAACAATAAAAATAATAGTATATTGAAACAATTTAATAGCAATCATTTTAGGGCAATAAATATTCTTAGTTTAGTAGTTAAAGAGTTTTAAATTAATATAATTAAACCAAACAATAAACAAAATTTGTTAAAATGAAAGGTGAAATAGAAAAACAAAATGATTTATTTACTACTTAAGCGGAATTCAAATGACTTGTACAGTTTAAAAAAAAAAATACCAACAATTTGTTTCCAGCTGCGCTGTAAAAATAACGCCAAAAATGTTAGTGAATTCACATTGAAAAGTGAATAATAATTTTAAGCTAATAAAACTAGTTTGACAAATAAGGTTACCAGACTTAAATTTTTTTATAAAAAAAAAACAATAAAATAACAACAAAAAAATATATTTGTTAAGTGTAGCAAGACGAATATTTTTTTTTAAGTGACATTCAATCAAAGAAATAAATGAAATGAACTATTATTTTGTAAGAATAGTTTTGTCAAATAATGCACACTCCACAATACAGTAATAACACGAATATTCCATGAGATTCATTTTTATGACTAACAGAAATTATTCTGCTTCCATTATTGTCTACAGTAAGCAGTGAATGTAGACATTTTTTGTTTTTATCATTTAGAACTCACAAGTTCTTCTAAATCCACGCAAACACTTTTCACTGGTGTGTAATGTTAAGGGGTTAGATAGGTTTCGCGACCTCAAAAAATCCCATATATTTACAGCCTTATTCATAATAAAAAGATAATACACTGATGATCGGCTGACTAGATACACACTGACTATCTTTTTAATCAGCTTCCTATTCATAATGCTTTTTCCCCTCCGAAATAGTTGGCACATACTTGTGTCAGAAAAAGTACCAAAAATTGTAAATCTATTCCATTTTTTTGACACAGCACAACTCAGCTGCTTGAAAAAAAAAAGAAAAAAAGTGTTTTGATTCTGTTTGTTGATTGATTCCTAAAGCGAAAAATAAATATTTTTTTTGGCCATCGCTAAGCGTCCATGGATTGAATCTGGACTGACTTATACTTTTCTCCTTCTTGGTCTTCCATTGAATGCATTTATAGCATTCAGGTCAGAAACGAAAGTGGAAAAAGAAAATGGCATTTTGATTTTTCCTATGGTATTTGAATTTTCGAAAGAAATTTTGAATTTAAAATTTAATTTTATCTATCAATTCAGATGCCAAAATGACAATTCACTTCAAAAACAGTTACTCAGAGGATAATCAACCTCCAACCGTTGATTATCTTTAGTTGCCATATTATCAGGCTGATTATCTATTATGAATAAGAATTTCTGTTTTATCATCTGATTATCTTTAAAATGCGATTATGAATAAGGCTGTTATTGTTTTCTTAAATTTAACAACATCTCTAAAATGTTGTCTCAAATTTTTAAATTGATCTGAGCGATAGTTTTGGAGATAAAGCCTTGAGAAATGTAACACTCGAGGTCAGCTATAGCCTTAGCGCTAAAAAACTCTTTTCTCGAAACTGTGTTTTTAAAATCGATGGACAAGATTTCTTAAGAACTAATCAATATTTTGGCCGAACTTTGATTTTTTTCAAAATGTCTGCAAAAAATCCAATTTTTTTATCGTTCAGTTCTAGTTTGTGGTCTTAACTGATTTTTTTTATTTACTTCAGATGATACAGTACAAAGTTCTGCAGATATTTAATTTTTCATATCAAGAAATAGGTCATGTTTTACACATGCAAACCTACCTAGCCCCTTTAAGGCTCAAGCAAAGCAATATGTATAAATACTCAGACACCAAAAGTTACGTCTTAATGTTACTCTCTTTTTTAAATGCTATCAGACTTTTCAATTACTCCAAAATATGAGTGATGTTATTAGAAATGAATTCTTCACTGTGTTCAGTTTGCTTTCTATTTTCTGTTTAACCAATATTGCAATATTTGCAAAGCAAAACTCACTTTCCGTGTTTGCTCAGATTTGGTATCATTTGTTCAAGTATTTATTTGGAGATATTTTTCAGACTTTTATGTTTAACAATTTAAACCGGCTTTTGAAAAACTATTTCTGAGGCAAAATTTAAGATAATACAGTTGGAAACTTTCCATTTGGGTTTGCCAAGCGGAATGACTTATTTTTGTATAGTTTCTTTTTTCCGTTTCAATACGATGAAGTCGTTGTATCCGATTATTTAATATCAGTGATTTTTTTCTCTTCAATCAAATTTTTTTCCTTTTATGTGATACGATAGCGTCTTAAAAGTAACGTAAAAGTAAACTCCGGGTAATGTTCAAGGAAAGGAAAGTTGTACAAAATTATACTCAACTAGTTCCTCTCCCCTTATGACGTCAGAGTTGTATAGCCTATGAGTAACTTATGAATGTTCTTACTTTCTGCTTTTTTTTTTAAGCTATGCCCATTTTGAGGGCCTTTCAGTTTCGTTCTTATAGATTCTTCTCTTTAAGTTTGTATATATGTTTTGAAATAAAAGATCTCCCGCTAAAAGAACTTCTGATGTAAATATATGAACAAAATCATTTAAAACAATAACAAAAAAACTTATTTCAACAAATAAAAATACATAACTCGGATTTTGTTTGCAAACAGCAACATAAGCATAAATTCGTGATCACTGGAAGTGTTTAAAAGACAAAATTTTATTATTCACTCTCAACTTTCATATAGTTTTTTTTTTTCATATCAAGCAGTTGTTGTAATGTTACCGTTGTCTGTTTACTTTCAGCATCCAAGCTTAAACATATTTCAGATATACTTAAAAAGCACTTTGTATTCTTACAAATATTTGCAAAAGAGCATTTACGATACAAAACGTACGGAAAAATATTAAGTATTTTTTGTACTTATACGGTACTCATTCCAATACAAAATATCCACTCAAACCGCAAGTAGGCACTGATTTCACAGGGATAAATGAACTCAAGTCAAGCATTGTAAAACTGGTACACCCTTGGTGCATTTTGCAAAATTTTAAGTTGAATAAAAAGTTGCGATCGTGTCCGAACTTTATGCTCAATTTTTTTTTTTTTTTTTTTTGTATTAATATGCATAGATCTAAGTGCTTCTAATCTTATAAGGATTATTACTCCGGCTTAAAAGTCAAAGGCGAAGTCTCCATAAGGTGGGGTGTTATTAATGCTTCTCTGGCTCTTGGTTAAAAGTAACTGTGTGAGGTCAAAGTCGTGGCCTATTCTGACGATATTCATCATAACTTCGGGTAGATTCACAAAGCTTTTCAACAGCTGCTGATTTTAGGTGAACTCACCAAAAATAAATTGTTTTGTTCCAGAGAAAGAGCAACATTCCCGATATATTTCCACAAACCATAAATAGCATACCAATGCGTCCATCTGGTAGATTGTTCTCAATCGTATCCTTAACTGAAAGAAAATTTCAAAGAGAAAGAGAGAAAAGCACATATAGAGAAGACACTGATGACTAAAATCAAAATACTTGGACTTGCATGCAAATGCTCAATCACTGTTATGAGAACAAAACCAACTGCAGCTCTGGAAATGGTCCTGTCGCTAGCTCCCTTAAACCTTTTCATGAAAAAATGTGACAATACGGCTCAAAAAATTCAACAAACTTCCTAGACTTATATAGTTTCCTCAACGCAGAAGTACTTGCAGTCTGTGAAGTCGCAAAATATGTTGCTACGCACATATGATCTTCAAAAAAAAATTTAAAGATTCCCAAGACGTAGTGACAGAGAAAGAGTCGTTCCACTTCCGCTGTAAGTGCCGATAAGCTTGCCCCAAATCAGGAATACAGCCTTCGAAATTCAAAATGGGTGACTTTTCAATCCTGCCACTGAGCAACATCCTTTAAATCATACAAAGCTCCAAAGGTTCAATGAGGCTCATAAACTCAAATAATCTAGTTAAAAACAATCACCCCCTCCCCATTTCTAACTAAGAGGCAGAATTTATCTCTTATCCGAGTATGGAGTTGCTGAATTATCGAACCTAGCTTACGCATTGAGTTTTTTTTAAACTGGCACTAGCTAAATGTGTTACCCATTTGAGACTTTATTATTTTTGTTTTTTTTTTATTCACAGCTGAAACATACTAATCAAACTCTGACATTGTTTCATATCACTTCCACTTTCAAATATCTTTAAAAAATTAATAATCAATATATGCTAATACATAAACGTAAACTGTACTCAATGTTTCAACAATAGGAATACAGTTCAAAGCCAAATATCATAAACTTGTATTAAATCTTTGACTTAAGCCAACTTTAAACAAATTGTTTAACAATACCTGTTCTAAAAACAACTGAAAACAAAATAACAATCTAAATTTTTAACCTTTCATTAATTTTATTATTGACAATCATTAACAAACTAAACAAAAAATCTCACTTAAGTTAACATCGGCTCTTCTAAGCTGGTTAAATAGTTTTAAAACTAATATCTTGTCTTAATTTAGATAGGCATTTACAAGAAAAGCTCCACAATATAGTTTCATTTAGATGAAGTCTTCTCATACTCTCTTCTACTACATATATAGTACGTAGTTACTTCATGACAGTGTTTTTAGATAAAAAAAAAACTACCTAGCAATTTACCACACTCAAAACTCTCACACATCAACAACTAAGATTAAGTTTTTTCTTAAACTTTTTTCATAAACAAAACATTACAAGATAGAAAATCATTTGAATTTTGATCAAATCAGAATTAAAAAGAAAATTAAATTTTACTTGAAAATGTAATAAGAAAATAATGAAATAACAGAATACAACCAATATACACTCGTCAATTAAGTGATATTTTTTTCTATAACAAAATAAAATAACAGAAAGTGAATTTCAAACCAAAAAAAAAATATAAATAACGTAGAAGCCGCTTGGATAACCGAGATTATTGTTAAATAAATCAAAATAGTTTTAAGTTTGCTTGTTTTTTTTTTTTGTTTTTATTAATAAAAATAGAAAAGAAGAAATTAAAATTTCGTAAGGAAAAAAACCGACAATAATTACACTTTTATGTGGCAAAAAGTAAAGAATATCCACAATCTATTATATTTTGTTACTTTCATGTAATCATTCTTTTCTAAAAATTTTCAATTTTTCTTTTTTCGCAAAAAAAAAAAAAATTGGCAGAACTAAGCTCAGTGAGGTAGCTTCATTAGATGAATACATTTGCTACTAGAATCACTTTTATCTTCAACAACTTAATAAATTGGAGTTAAGACTGTCTTTAATTTGAATTATCTTAGGAGCAGATATTTTCAATTTATTTTTGTTTTTAATTTACAGTCATAATTGCACGCACATTGTTGTTATTATCATTAATAGCTACAGTTTGCTGCTGTATTAAGGTTTTTAACAAAAAAAAAAATAAATAAATAAACATAATAATCATAAGAAGGGGTCCTTAAAACGCTTACAAATAGATAATGCATAGTCTCTAGGTATCATTTAAGCCTCACTTTGCAAATCTGCCAACTAAAAATAAAGCTGCTACCATATTGACTCAATTTTTTTTTAAATAGAAAATAATTTTTATTAATAAAAGTAATATTTCATCTTCAAAATTATAGAGTATCTATGTATCAAAATAAATGAGAAAATTTCTCATGTTAAACCAACATTTTAAAAAAATACATAAGTAAAAAAGAAAAGAGTTTAAAAATGAATACGTATATGAAACCGCTAAACAAAGAATCATTACAAGTTGGTATAAGTCATTATCCAAAGTCATATCAGTAAAGTTTTACATATCCTGATGCATTCGATAAGAATGCATCGGGATAGATCTCAAATTTCACAGAGAAAAACATCATTTATAGTACAAAAACAAATCGTACATATGAAAGTTATAAAGTAATATATACATACATTTAAAAAAAATCGTTAAAATTAAAAATATATAAATAAATATGTAAGAAAACAACCAGTTAACGTCAATGTTGATTGTTGTTAAATTAAAAAAAAAAGTATTAAATCAATGTTCATGATACAGTTCTTTAAGATTTGGTAACCATATTCAATAAATTTCTTTTTATTTTGCTTTTATTTAGTATTAGTTTAGCTAAAAGATGTAATTGTAGAAAATGTAATAAAGCGTAGATTAACAATAAAAAAAATTAAACAATTTAATAAGTGTACATAAATAATAGGAGGTTATAAATTAATATTTAGCAGAAAACAAAAACGGAATATTTACCATGAAATAATTATATTATTAATTTTAAATTAATAACAAAAATAGAAACAAATATTTATAAACAAGAGATCATCGAAAATATTATGTATTTTCAATTCAGTTATTTACTTAAAAAAAAGTATATATATACAAACATATATATATATAAATTATTTAAAATTCATATTATAACATTTTACCAAAACAGAAATCAATTAAAAACCGTTCAATAATTACAAAATTCGTTTTTTTTTTCTTCAAAAATACCATTTATAAGGATTATCTTAAATTACAACTGAGAAAATCCGAAAATTAAGAAAAGCCAATAGCGGAGTTCACACTGTACAATTAGTTGGACAGACTTCGTTTGATGGATGTGGGATGGTCGGGTGTAGGTTGCGTTCAGACTTATCAGATTTGTTGTCCAACATTATGTCATGTATTCCTCCGCCTCGCCTAACTTGAACTTGAAAAAAAATATTGGAAACCCATTCAACAAGTCGGACAAGCGGTCGTCTGAGGGTTCATATTATCCAACATTGGTCGTTCAAACCAAAGTCTGTCTAACTTATAAATTGTACAGTGTGAACTCCGCTAATAGCTCCAAAATGTATCTATTGGAGTATTACATGTGCAAGTATCAGATAGAAAGCCATATATTATCTTTAGATATAAAAACAAGTACAGTCAAACCTGGATAAGCGAGAGTTCAAGGGAGCACAATGTCATTCTCGCTTATAGAGGTTTCTCACTAACCCGAGTTTCTCGCTAATTAAGGTACATGGGTAGTGTTTCTCACTTATAGTATAGAGGTACGCAGCAATAACAAGTCACAGCAAGAACGAATGTAGTTAATATGTAATAATGATAAAATTACATAAACACAGGGACACGCGTCCATATTCGAAAAGAATGCGATAAAATAACAAAATTTTTTTAGTTCCACGAAATAGAATGGGTACAATATTGACGAGAAAACAATTCAAAAACAATGGTAGAAAGTTCCACGAAAGTTAAGAACGAGTCATAAAATAGCAGATGTTAAATTTGTTTGCTCGACTGTCGCTTACAGAGGTATAGTTAAGTAGCAGTCTCACTTACGGAGGTAAATGAGGGAAAAACGACTCTCTCTTACAGAGGTTTCTGTTTCTCGCTAATAGAGGTTTTGGGAGCTTAAAATGTCGGGTCCTGGCTATTACTCTCACTTATATAGTTTTCTCACTTATCCAGTTCTCACTTATCCAGGTTTGACTGTATACGGTTTTGGCTGTAATCGCATCACTTGAGAACGGTTCGACCGATTGAAACGCATCACTTGAGAACGGGTTCGACCAATTGTAACTAAATTTTTGTGGTAGCTTTCATATAATCTTTTTGTAACCGAAATAATATAATTTCACAATTTTTTTTTCGGTGTAACGAAGTGCACCGATTTTCGCTAGTCGTTTAGTCGTGTATATAAAATATCAGATTAACAAGATAACATCATTTTGTTCAATAACTCTTCGAAGGTTCAAGGACAAGTTCATTCGTCAACCCCCGGATTTGGCTTGAAGTCACCCTGATTGGTACCGCCTTTTGCGTACTGATTCTACATTTCTAGAGAACCTTAAATCATAAGTTTTTTGAGATCTTTCATAAAATTATATAATAGCAGAGAGGTGAGCCGCGGGGCCTTACGTATTTCTCTTAACTATACCTTGTGAAGAATCGGAAGGGACCTACAACTATTTTGTATGAAAATTCATATGCATACATGAACACATAGATTGACGCAACAGCGCGGGGATAACCGGGGTTTGGCGCATTTCTAACAAACATGCTTTGTGAGCGAATGGAGGAGACCTACAATTTTCTGCCGATTGTGAACGGCTAATCGAGAAATCGCTTTTCATGGCAATTAATTTACTACGAGAACACTTGCCAATTCTTCGCGAAAGGTGATATTCTTGGAAAATCATTTTTTGTTGTTTGTTAGAATTCAAACCACGAACATCCCGCGATATAGGCAGAATTACTAATCATTACCCCACGGGCATCACATAAAATTATTATAGAGGAAATTGTTAATTCTTCGCAAAAGCATTTTTTTTTTTTTTGTTTCTTGATATTTTTTGGATTCGAGCCTCTCATTTAACAGGCAGACACGCTTCCACATCTTACATGTAGGTACTAAATTTCAAATCTCATTCCAAAACACTTAAAACAGATATATCACAGATTCTTATTTAAAGGCATTTTGAAAAGGCTAAACTTGTAATTTCAAATGCTCTACTTTTGGAACTTTTGTAAGCCAATTGTGTTCTGCGAGTACATGTATGTACATAATGTAACTCACCGCATGGACTACCAATTACAACGGCCTTTTGTTGATGAGATTAGATATTCCGCCACATTATACAATTAGAGTTGTTTTCGAAACTAACATTAACTAACAACAACTAACATCAACTAACATTGATATCAAAAGCTTCCTTCTCTATTACAAGATTACAACGAAATAGTGTAGCTATGTAACGTGCTGCAATTTGAAAAAGAAAATCCAGATAACAATAGCAACAATCACTAGATAAATTTATTTTCAAATGCGTAACTTTTGACTGACGTGCTCTTAATTTGATTGGGAGCATAACAAAAAGATCTTGAATAAAGTGAATGATTTTGATTAGCCTTACACGAGATGGACCAATCACATCACTTAAGCCAATCACACTTGCTTGAATTATCTTAAAACGAAAAGCGTATCGTATTTTTAGATTTTTTATACGGCCCTGTAAATGCGCTATAGAGAGTAAGCAACATCTTTGTCCTGAAAAACATTTTCTTTGCTGCACCACCCGTAAACCTGTGACCACCAATCAAGGGCAGAAGCCATCATTTTTTTCTTCTTGGTTTGAATGCAGCACTGCTGTATTGAGAAACATTGTGAGTATCTAACATTGAAAATGGCAGATCCAGCGGAAATATGCTATGTATAAAGTATAACTGCCATTTGTACACTATTATTTTTGCTTTTACCTTGCGACCCAGACGACGTTTGAACTTTAGCTTTTCTTTTAACTTTCAAATTGAAATGAGTTTAGGTTTAACATCTTTATATAACGTACATATAGCAATGTTAGGTCCCTATTATGAGTAGCGAATCGAACGTTCGACTGGAAGCGAATGTTTTAGAGAAACTCATTCATTGGATTATTATCATTAAACTTCGTCCATTCTTTTATCTGACACACCTAAACGTCGAAAACAAAAGTTTTCCACTAAGTTTTTGTTGCTACATCCTATAATACCGCAATAAAAGAAGCTCGCAAAAACATTCGTTTCCAATCGAACGTTCAATTCGCTACTCATAATAGGGACCTTATTTGAAATCAAATTATCTTTCTGTTGTTATCACAGTTGATATAAAAAGTTAACACAGCTTCGTTTTCTATTTTCTTCTTCCACATCTATGTCAACTTGTTAACTATTAATCATACATTATGTACCTATTCTAAAAATGGGGATGATTGAATGAACACGTAAGATCTTTTTGTAGTCCGAAAGTAGGCATCGTTAGCCTACAAGTACTTCATAACACAATGACAAAAAGGAAAACAAGAGGTAAAAATCAAGATCCAAGACAAAGCATCAAACAATCAAAATGTATTCAACGTAATAACCCGTTTGTCTACATCAATTGAGTGAATGACCCACGAAAGCGGCCGGCAAAGAAACATAAGTTGTACAATGAACCATTCCATTGGATATTTCCTTTGTTCTTGATATCTTATATTCCCCGCTGCTAGTTAGTTCTTTGGTCTTGTTTTTTGTCTTTCGTTTTCGTCTGTGTGACTGCATTAAAGAACAAGACGCATTTGTTTCTTTCTTTTTTTTTAATACAAATTTTTTTATTGTTTATCTTATTTTAAATGCATAAAAATTAATAATCTTTCTGTTTCAAATCGATTCGATAAACAACTTTATCGTCTTCGCACTATTGGTGTCTTAGTCCAAACGTTATTAGCTTATTCTTGTGAAGGCTCTTTGGCAACAGAGAAGGGTTCAGAAACTGGAATTGATCCAGAGTCTGCGATCATGACATCCTTACTGGGGCGGTCACGTCCATCTGTGGACAACTCCTCAATCTTACGAACCACGTTCATTCCAGAGAGCACCTGTCAGCCAAGTAACAAAATCAATCAACTATTCGATGTAGCCGTTTTTTTCTCTCTTACCTTTCCAAAAACAACATGACGTCCATCTAGCCACGATGTTTGCTTGGTTGTAATGAAGAACTGTGAACCATTTGTGTCTTTTCCAGCGTTAGCCATACTCAACCAACCAGCTCCGTAGTGCTTCAGCTTGAAGTTCTCATCAGCGAAGCGTTCACCATAGATTGATCGTCCACCAGTTCCATCACCTTTTGTAAAGTCACCGCCTTGGATCATGAAATCTTTGATAACGCGATGGAATTTACTTCCCTTGTAACTAAGTTTAAAAAAAGGAATAAGCAACGAAATATACAAATTTTTTAACTAATTTACCCTTCTCCCTCTGCATTTTCGGCCAATTGCTTGAAGTTTGCTGCAGTCTTGGGTACAGTAGCACCAAAGAGTCCGATTTCGATGCGACCGGCAGGTGTTCCACCAATAGTTATGTCAAAGAACACCTATAATAAAAGTGAAATTATTTATCATTGAAAATCTTTTATAAATACAATGTACGTACCTTATCGGTGACTTTAGGGCCTTTGCTGGCGTCAGAAGCCAAAGATGTTCCGACTAGCGCAAAACACAGCACAATTAAATATTTCATTTTCCAGTTCTTCAACGGCTCAAGTGAGAATTTGAACTGATTCTGGTTTTATCTGTTTGAACAGCAGGGATGAATATGAGCAACCCAAAATATGTAGCAGAATCCTCAAAAAATCGAAGTAGATTTACAAAAAATGTAGCAGATAGTAAAAAATGGCATAAAATTGTTAAATAACAATATTTTCTCATCAAATAAAAGAAAAACTGAATGATAATAGCTCTAACAAGTTATTTTTATAACAATGTTTTCTTACAAGATTGTACATATGCATCAAACTGTTTTTAAATTTATAAAAAAAAATAAGATATTTTTTTGCTTGAACCATTACAGCAAAGTAAAAAGTAGAAGTAGGTATTGAAAAGTTGTATTTTAAGCAAAAACTAAACGAAGTAGAAAAAATTTGCTACGTAGTAAGAGAAGAATTTGAAAAAAATGAAGTAAATCTGCTACATATGTAGCAAATATTCATCCCTGTTGAACAGGCGGCTAGAAATATGCTCACAGTCCACAGAAAAGACACGTAATCAAAATAACAAAAAAAAATTAAAGATGACAAAGAAAATGGAGGAGGAAGCAACGGAATACCAAGAATACGATAACTGGCACCGGCAGCGGGCGGCAAGGCAGGTTCTTTTTTGAGCTCAATTTGAGTGAAATGTCAAAAATATCTGACAAGTGTCATATTTGTACTAAATTCAGAAGATACGTTTGATTCGTTCATTCATCAAAAAGCTACTTCAATCAAAAGGTGTGTTTCTTTACTGAAAATTCACACGAAATGCACCGAAAGTCGGTGAAAGTCAGTCAAATGTCGTTCCAGCACAGCGATTTTTCGTAGCAGTGCACAAAAGAGAGTGCTCACGACTGAGTAAAAGATTTCCCCACCCTGCGAATTTCTGCCACCTAAATTTCTGTGGGCAGAAATCGTGCACAGCCAAAACAAATACAACAACTGTCAAACAGACGTTTTTCCAAGCGCTGCTGCGAATGTTTGTTAAAGACCGTTTCTTTACTTTTGAGACAATTACGCTCTTTCAGAGAGTTTCTGACCATTTCTGAGAGAATTTTACCCCCACTCCTTAAAATTTGACAGATTGTGAATTTCTGTGCACAAAGTAAAGAAACAGACCTAAAGGTATGCCTACATCACACATTTCTTTGTTTGTTCAGAGCAAAAGAGATTTCATTTTGAGGAAAATAAATAAATAAAATAAATAGGATGGCTAAACAGAGTAAGAAGCCACGGGGCGTAGCGAATTTCTCGCAAGCGCTGCCTTTGTTAAGAAAAGGAGAGGAACTACAATTCCGAACGAGTAATTGAAAGAGGGCTTTTCATGGCAATTGGGAATGTGCCAATTGCCCGCGATACCTTAACACCTCTTTATTAGGTCCGTTCGTTGAACTTTCCCCAGGGTTGACCCTGGTTTTCTTGACAACCTTATGAGATGTCAAAAAACTTGGGTTTTCCAGTCCTCAAAAAACGCTAAACCACAAATCACCACACATCCCTGTCATTAAAAAAAAAATACATGCCATTTGACAGCCCTCAAATCACCACAGCAAAAAGCTAGGGCGAGTTTGGGGAAAACCTATGGCTCAAAAAACACTGAATTTGACATTCAGGGCGAATTTAGGTTTCTCAAAAAACGCTTTGTGTAGATTTTCAGATTTCAAAACTAATTTGAAATTCGAAAACAAAGTGACACAACTTTATATTCAGCTGAATACATGCACAGATAGATCTCGTGTTGCAAAAGGAACAATGTAAACAAATAGAAGTTGCATGGCAAGAGAAGTAATGGTGTTCCCTCTTTTTCTTAATCCATTTAAGCCATAAGACTATCACATTTCCACAAATTTTTTTTTTTTTTGAGCTTTTGGAAACATTTTGGAATCCAAATCAAACAAACCCCTTAGTTTTTCTTTTCATCCACTTCCACAGAAGCACAGAGGAATGAGCTTTTCGTTGGAGCTGTATAAGCTTTTCATTGCTCCAAAATTTGTTGATAAATACAAATATGTATAATGTACATACATACCTGCAGATACCCAGCCCCAGCTACCAACCAATATGATTATCAAAATAAAAACTGCGGAGTAGAATATGACATTTTTAAACGAAAACTCTCAGCTGTTATTTAAAAACTCATGCCTCCCCTCCCACTAATTTTTTGCAGGTCAGGTTTTTTTTACAAGACCTTGAATTTAGAAAAAATGAATCACTGTTTGTGTTGTCAAAAAGAACTGTATATGTACATGTTCTAAGCACTTCGAGAAGCCCTTATGCCACTTTGGTTTACCCACCAACTTGAATGTGATGCTAAGGAACTCCTTGCCTATTTTTAGATATAAAATGTATCCGAACCTCAAATTTGTTCCTAAAATTAATATAACTCCACGTCTATCTTCACATTAATGCGCCTGGCAACAGAAAAGAAAATACGACCTTAGAAAGACAATCAATGAAACAAGAATTCTGAAGTTTTCAATGCAATTTTATTAGATTTGTTCTTGTTCATATTTCTTCTTCTAGATTACATAAAATTCGAAACTATAATTATTCCATCCTTTGTTAAAATAGATACTTTTTTATGAAACATGAAACTTATCCAGCAGAAACAAAAAACAAACAGCAAAATTGAAAGCATTGTGTATACCTATAGAAAAAATAAGAGATAACTTAGAAACGGTTGTAGGTACAACTCAAGAATGTATATCTGTTCCAGTGTGGCTCCACCACAAATCTTCTCCTTCTTGGCAATGCGTTCCTAGGAGTGTTAAGAGTTCAAGAATCCTTCGGAATTTTATCATTAAAAACTATAGAATATTTATGTAAATGAAATGTAATGTGCAGCGGGTGACCAAAACAATAATGTGGATGTGGTGTTTTTCTCGAATAAAATGCATCTTCAAACCAAAAATAAACGTTTTTCTAATTTTTTTTTTTTTATAATTTTTCTTGTTTTGTGTTTATAATTCTATAAAGGTTAATTGTTTCTCTGGTTGCTTTGTTTTGACTATTTATAGTGTAAAACTTTCACAAACTACAATCTACTACCCAGGGCTGAGGGGCTCCGTTTAGGCGACTGGAATTTCTTCAATTTTTTTCGGAGCGGTTGTGTCTGGAGAACTGGTGGTAGCACTTTCAGCTTCGGCGGCCGCGGCTGGAGTAGCTACTGATGCGGATGCTGCTGATGCAGCTCCACCAATGGCGACTTCTTCGAAGTTTTGCACCAAATCGGGGACATCATCGTCGGCGGCAATGCCGGCTGCAACCGATCCAGCTGCGGCACCCTTGTTCGCTGCAAACTCACTAGCAATTTTCTTTAGTTGTGTGATGTCCTGTGGGCCCAATTGGGTCAGAATACCAGGCAGCATTTCGGAAATCGATTTATTCTCCCCATGGCCGGTAATGGCGAATGTGTTAGTGGGCAATGACGCCTGGGCTTTGGGATTATTGAAATGAATGACTTGACCGTCATTTTTGATGATATTAACTTCTTCAATGCCGGGAATGGTATTAACCGATAGTTTTTTCAACGATGATTGCAGCTTTTTGTCATCGGTTGCGGGGGTTGAATGAACAATCTTCTTCTTTCGGCGTGGAGTGCCTTTTCCTCCGATACGCACCTGTGCTTGCAGTTTTTTCAACTTTTCCGGATTCATTTTAAACTCGATTAGAGTTCTTTTCACAATTTGTTGGGTAACTCGGCCGAGTTTTCGGATAAAAAATTTAAGATGCGCTGGAAAACACGTGCGCCAAAAGCAAATTCAACTGTCAAAAAGAATCGCCATTATGCAAAAAGAAGTTATTGCAGTTTTTTCAAATTCTTGTAGCTCTGACCATTAAAAACTGCTGTAAAATTATGGAAGTGATACCAAGTCGAAGACTTCAAAAAAATCAAAAGATGGCACTGTTTGCCGATAAGGCCTAGTTCACATCTGAACTGTTTTCACTAGCACAACACGAGGTGTTCACACGTTATGCAAAATCTTTGTTTTAATGCTGGATTTACATGCATCTACAACTGCGGAAGTGCAGAAAAGTAAAGCGAGACGGATGAAGATTGTAAAACACAAAAGTTGAAAAGAGAGCCGAATAGGATTATGGTTGCAGATGAAAAATTATGGGTGCAGATGAACATGTTCATTATGGTTGCAGATGAAAAATTATGGTTGCAGATGAACATGTTCATCTGCACCCATAATTTTTCATCTGCAACCATAACTAGGAAGTTCGTTCCCTCTCTATCAGACAAGTATGAATTTTACATCTTGTGTCTTTTTCCGATTTTCATCCGCACTTGCAGATGCATGTAAATCCACCATAAGTAATACAAACAGGAGCTAAAATTCTCTTCTATCTTCTACAACTTTTAAGCGAGGACACCATGAATTGACAAGGTCCAATTCAAAAAACACTGCAACAACTTCAATTGGCATTAAAAATATGATTAAACCAAACGAAGCCCAAGTCAAAAAATTGTTTTTTCATATCATACCTCGTTTCCACTTAGGATCGGGTACTCGAATCGGATTATGATTCAAATTTCGATTTAGGTATCTACTAGCTCACCGAATCGAGAAATCTACGTATACGTACATACTCTTTCGAATCGATCCAGCTACAAGAGCTGTATCGGATCGGGTAAAGCCTTGTGCAAACCAATGCGGTGAGTGCGTGCGATGCGATTGCGATAAGTCAAATCCCTATGTAATCTAATGGACGTTTGACTTAATGCATAGGGATTTGACTTATCGCAATCGCATCGCACGCACTCACCGCATTGGTTTGCGCAAGGCTTAATCCTATTTCAATTCGATCTAGGTATGCACTGGCACTAATTCGAATTGAAGTGTGATTCAATTCTAAGTGGAAACGAGGTATCAATTCTTAAAAGTAATTGGATACAAAAAAATTGAAATTTCAAAAGGAAAGTCTCTTCCATGAAATTGTGTTCCGACCAAAAAAAAAAAAAAAAAAACGTTTGCAAAATATTAAAAAAAATATATATAAAAAAATGAAACATTTTCTATTCTGTGAGAGGTTTGGAGTACAAAATCCAACAGAAAAACGAAAAATGGCTTTCCATGGTCTTAAGCGAGGAATTTGCAATATCCTCTGATACTGATTTCACTGTCAAGGAAAGAGCATTCTCTATTAGCTATTCGGAATTTCAAAATGATTGGGAGAAGTGCGGTAGGACCCGCGGATCATCACTCTGTTGACCAACCCTGTTTATTTGTTCATTTGATGCTGATTGCGAACGACAAAGATAGAAATTTTTCATGGAAGTGTGTAAGTACTCTTGAATTCTTATTTTTATGAATATGAATGCTTTTGTTATGTCAATTTGAGAATGCCTGGCCTTTATTACTGTTTGAATTGCATCAGAAATGCTTTGAAGAGGTTTAATGTGAATACTGGATATCTTTGTAGTTTGACAGATGAATTTATCGCTTTTGCAGCTTCATAATCGTTAAGGATTCTAAATACCTCAAACCGAAACGATTTTGTAGTCGCGGCAGCGACAGTTGCAGTTGTCAAAATTAAATTACACTGCGACAACAACGCTACGCGACAAAAAAACACTCAGAGTTTGCATACAATTATATTTTTGTGACAACTAAAATGATGACAACAGCGTTTCTGCAACAGCCGCAACTGCAAAAACGCTTAGGTTTAAGCCTTGGCCAAACCAACGCGGTGAGATCGTACGATGCGATTGCGATAAGTCAAATCCCTATGCATTAAGTCAAACGTCCATAAACATTTGACTTAATGCATAGGGATTTGACTTATCGCAATCGCATCGTACGATCTCACCGCATTGGTTTGCGCAAGGCTTTATTGAGCTTTTAAGAAAAAACGCAAAATTAGTTTCAGCTTAACAGCCTCCGTGTAGACGATCATCTGTGCACAGCCTAGCACTTTCGACCATTTATTTTCCCACAAGTCTACATTCCACATCTCCAAAAAACTACAACTGACATTTAACGCTGTCAACAAAAAAATACTTCAAAGAATTTTCCGCTGTGCATTTTGCGTTTTCTGTAAAAATTTGTTAAAAATAATTCTAACAAAGAACGTTAATTACGTTCTGAATGTTTATAAAACAAAATCAATAGTATTTCTCAATCAATGGGGAATGAAAAAGTAAAGATTCATCAAAAACTTTGTTTGTATTAAAAAAAAAAACATCGAGCAGATGTTCTTATTTGCAGCGAGAAGATATTTCCAATCAGATTTTAATCGAATTTTTTAATAAATTGGTGTAAACATATAAGCATTTTTCTAAAACATCGGATATTGAATATGCTTTCAATATTAATAGTTTGTCTAGCGGTGGGCTACGTAAAGACGACTGATGTCATCAACGGTCTTGGTGGCATTCCCAGCACCTCACCTCGAAACGAAAAAACGACATTGAACACAAGAAATGTTCAAACTCTGTGTCCGAATATGTTCCATCATGTATTCAATGGTTTTGTACCAAGAGATGGTCCTGAAGCTGGAAATATGACTGATCTCAAATTTGATGGTGAAGTGAATTTGGGCGACTGCGTGATGACGTGCTGTGAAAAGAAAAACCACACATGCAATGTAGCATTTGTTTACAAGCAAACTTGTTATCATGTGCGGTGCAACAGTAACGCTGCTTGTTTGCCGAAGGAAAGAGGCGATGCTAAAGGTCCCCTTCAAATGGTTTTAGTTAATCCCGTTGGGGGACAGTCCAGCGAAGATGATGTCACCTGGATGGATGTGTTGAAAGCAGAAAAAATAAATGAATTCATTCCACAAGAGGAGGCAGCCGCAAATCCTTTGAATTTTTGGAAACAAACCAACAAGTTCAGGTTTGACTCTCTTCCCCCACCCGTGTATGATGATGAGTATGGTCCATTGGAGACAAAAAGAGTCAAACAACTTTTGATGGACAGAAAGAACGATATTTATGGTAATTCAGCTATGGACGAAGAAGGTGAAGACGGAATGTTATTCTACAGTGGATCCGCCAAGTACATCCCCTGTGACCTGAACATAGACGGTGGTTGCCCTGACAAAGAAATGTGCATAGACATTAGATCTGGAGGAAGAAAAGGCATTTGTAAATGCATTCTCGGGTATGCCCGAAACCGCCTTAGAGATTGCGTACCGAGAAACATCGATTTTGGCGGAGACAAATTAGTAGAAAAAATCTTCCAAAACGATGGACCGCGCCATATTTCCTTGATGGACACGATGCCAGTTACTGAGCGTCAAATGGACGATGTTGCGTCTGTGGCCGCAAGCAAAGAAGAACAACAGACCAAAATTGCTGTCTCAGTTATGTCCAAAGAGGTTCAGTTACCGGAAAAGGAAGTTTCACTCTCGGCATACACCGTACCCGATGAACAGTCAAGTGGAGTTACATATAAATACCTCTGGACGTTGATTACTCAACCTAAAGGGCCTATGAATGGCACGATTTCCGATCAAACCAGGTCCAAGGTGAAGCTCTCAAATTTGTCCGAAGGCTTGTACACCTTTAAAGTGTCTGTTACTGGCAACGGTACATACGGCGATGCTATGGCTAACGTAACTGTGTTCCCTGAAAGGCGCATCAACCGTCTACCACAGGTGGTGATTTCACCTCCCGAACAGACCATCAAGTGGCCTACAACGAAAGCAATTCTTGACGGCAGTGCTAGTACAGATGACGATAAAATCATAGCATGGCATTGGGAGCTTAAATCCGGTCCGATTGGCTATGAACCAAGCCTTCCTGAAATAAACACGTTGCAGCTTAGTGATTTAACATCTCCAGGCAACTATACATTTCAATTAACAGTCACGGATTCGGATAAAGCAAAGAATTCAACCACAGCCAACATCACAGTTTTGCGAGGAACTGACTATCCGCCTGAAGCAAATGCTGGCAGTGCCGTGATGGTGTACCTGCCGCACAATAATGTCACTTTGAATGGCACTGCCAGCAAGGACGACCGCGAAATCGTTGCTTGGGAGTGGACCAAAGACACGAGTGACGAGAGCAAAGCTGTCGACATGCAAAATACTCGAACGCCCTACCTCCAGCTGTCAAATCTTGAAGAAGGAATGTATACTTTTGTATTGAAGGTTACTGACGGAAGCAACCAGTCAAGCACTGCAAAAGTTCACGTTTTTGTAAAACCTCCTACAAATTCGCCTCCTATTGCAGAAGCTGGGACCAATTCGACCACCAGTTTGCCTAAAAATTGGGCCGAGCTCAATGGGTCCAAGTCTAAGGATGACATCAAAATAACAAGTTTCAGGTGGTCACAAGTCTCAGGGCCAAAGGATGCAGTGATTGTGAATGCAAATGAATCAATGGCTAATGCCACCAGTTTAACTACTGGACTCTATGAATTCCAACTGACAGTTGCCGATGAGAATAACAACACTGCCAGCGACAGTACATGGGTAAAAGTTGTTCAAGAGAAGAACAGCGCTCCAGTTGCCAATGCCGGAGGCGACCAGAGCATCACACTGCCAGTGTCTGTAATCTGCTTGAATGGTTCCAAGTCATACGATGATCTGAATGTTGTGAACTACACCTGGACCAGAAACGATATGAGTTTGGCAGCTGGTAATATTGTTGGTAATTCCAATCACGAGCCAGTTTTAATGCTCACAGATGTGGCACATGGCCGATATGTTTTCAAATTGACCGTCAACGATGAACAGGGTTTAACTGGAAGTGACACAGTCAGCGTGATAGTTCGTCCAGATCCTAAACTGCTAAATCTAGTCGAACTGACTTTTTCGATGGGAATTTCGGTTCTCACCCAATCCGAACTGGATTCGATGGTTCAAAAAATTGCCTTACTCCTAGGTAATGTAAAGATCTATGTTAGAAAGCTGAAAGTGGACGCCAAATCCGACGAGGCGATCCTTGTATTCTATGCTGAAGAACTGCCACCCGCTGGAGCTACTGACATCAAGTCAACACCTATTCCGGGTCTTCGAGTCGAACAAATTCTAAAAGAAAAAATTCTTCGCGATTCGTCGATACTTGGAGCAGCTTTCGCTGACGTAAGGACAACTGTGTGTCAAAATAAGTGTTCTGGTCATGGTTCCTGTAACACTGTTACACGCTCCTGCATGTGTGAAACCTTCTGGATGCCGTCAGTGCTCTACTTTTGGGGTGTGGAGGAAGCTAATTGCGATTGGTCGATTTTGTATGTGGTGGTTGCAGTCATTGTTGGTTTTCTTCTCCTTTCGGGATTGTTTTGGGGAATCTCCTGCGCCTGTCGTACCAAAGCCAAGAAGCCACGATCGCGTCCAAAAGTACAAAAGTACTCGCTCATAGGATCCCAGGAAGAGGAACTCCCTACCTCATACAATCGAACAACATCGCTTACTGACTCTGAAACTGATTCCGACGTTGTGTTTGAGACACGTTCCAAGCCTAACGGAATTTTACGTTCAAATGGAGCACCAAGAAACAACAACCATGACTGGAAGTATGCTACAACCAAAATCGGGCGTAAGATTAAGACATAAATCAAATTGAGTCATCATTTTCCGAACGTACGAAAAGAATCCAAAGAGAGTGAGGGTTGTTGGGAAAGTCCTAACGCATTCCATTTTTTGAAACGATGTTCCTTTGATAGTTTGTTTGTTTTCGGTTTCTTATTCTATGTTACATTCCATTTGCAAATTGTTTTATTTTTGTTTGCTAACTAAGAAATTTTAAATTTTAATTTTCATATATAAACAAACACACCATAATGTGAAAGCACAAATTATTGTTTACTAAAGTATTATTTATGAGAAACTACCCCACTTGTGTAGGAGAAATGCATTCATGTACTCGTACTTATTTGTTCTTACTTATCTTTTAAAAGAACAATAATTTGAAAGATCAAATTGTTAGAGAAATTGATAAAAAAAGTAACCAAACAAGAAATACAGTAATTCTCTAGTCTTTGAATAAATAAGTAAAAATAATGATCTTATAGATTCTAAGTTGTCGTTTACAGTCATGCATTGTACAGAGATTTAAGAAGAAGCAGTAAAATAAAAATATGTATTATTATTTATCGACTTAAGGAACGGTGTTTGTTTTCATTCCGAAAGTTAAGACATTTTTATATCCCACCCTTACAATGAAAGTTGCCTAACTCAAAGTTTTTCACCCGCTAAGGTTCTGTTTTGTTGTATTTTGCCGCTCTGTCTCTCAGTACGTTTCTATGCCCTTACAATGAAGGTGACCTAGTTAAAAATTGCATTTGTAAGAAATAAGTAATAAAGCCTTCAAAAAAGGATATTATATCAGTTTATTGCGAAATCGGAAACTACAAGAATTTTGAGTTTGGTCACTTTGGGTGGGATATGTTTGCGTTCATGTCAAGGGCCTACATTAAGAGGAGTTAGACTTGGTTTTTTGTAAGTATATTTATTGAAGATAGTTTCGAGAACTACTGATCCAATTTTGAAAAGTCTGCAATGTTTTTAGTACAAATAGTTTAAAAGCATAAGACTGGACCTCGTAAGTTTTTAGACGATAGTCGATTGTATCGCCTAAAAACTGTTTCATGTAACTTCAATTTTAGCGATTGAAAGATAGCTGTTTTCCTACCGTCTTACAAATTTTGGCAACTTTTTCAGGTTTCTTAACGTGTTTTTTTTTTTTTATTATTATTTATTATTTTATTATTTTTATTATTTTTTATTTCGATGTTAGGAGCCAATTATAGCGATAAAGAAAAACCATCAGGAAAAGTTCAGACAAATGGAAACATGAGTTTTTTCCTGATAAGGGTTTATAGCGAACAGGAAAAATATGTCAGTTGACAGGTTCCCAACCGGGAACTGGAGTCTGTCAGTGGAAAACTTGGAAAATGGAATCCAAAATAGTTTCAAAATCATAGTTGTTGTTGTGTATGTCTAACTTTGTTACAAAATAATAGCGCGAGTTTATAGTCATTTAAAATCGCCTTAAAATGAGCCTAATGCCACACCAGCTTAAAATGATACTTGAATAAGTTTATAATTGATTTTAATTAACTTCACACTTATTTAGATTTACTCTAAATTTAAAATCAGACAACCCCCTTTTTCAAAACTTAAAACCTTGCTGTAACTCATCTAACATTTCTCATTCGCTTGACATTTAAATGATTTATTTCCGAATTAATATTTGTTCTGAATCAAGAAGTGTGTTTAATGACCTGCTCTAGATCGATCTAGAGCAGAAAAAAGCAGCTTTTTGGTGTTTAATGACAAATTTTTCTACTCCGAGCAAGAACTTTTTGTGTTTAATGACCTGCTCTAGAGCTTTTAGAGCAGCATTTTCTGCACTTGCTTTTGAGTAAGAGTAGAGTGGAGCAAAAGTGTCAAAATCAGCTGTTGACATTTGATTCAAATATTTTTGTTTATATTTTGCGTTTTACAATCTATTTGAAATCGAATTTAACTTAAAATCAATTGAATTAACATCGCATGTTAGTTAAGTTTTGATTCCAATGTTTCCGCATATAGATTTTTATTATAATAGGATACCAAACATAATTTTGCAAACTAGCTGAGGTCACAAAATATTTGTTGCTTTCTTATCAGCTGATTTTTGGCACCAGCTGACTCTGCTCTAAGTTGCCTGACATTTATCTCATTTCTTGCTCTGCTCTGAGCTACGCTGCTCTGCTCTTTTTTTCATTAAACACGCCTAAGTAGGTATTTCTAGACAAAAACAAAACTTTCATTCCAAATTTTCGGGCGCAATCAAAATTTATGGTAAAAAAGAATACATTTTTTTTTATCCAAATCTGTTAAAATTGTATTTTTGACACTATTTGGATCAGTTTTGCAGATCCCCATTTTTTTAAAAAGATATACCTCTTAATGCACCAATACAATCAACTTTCACATTTCAAGAAATCGACCAATGTGAGCTTCGTCATTTTTAGGTTTGTTCTTTGAAGCCTAGGGTCAACCCCAGCGTTTTTTGAGAAACCTAAAGTCACCTTGAATGTCAAACTGATTGTTTTTTGAGCCCTAGGATTGAACCGAGTTTTCCCTCAACTCGACCTAGGTTTTTGCTGCGGCGATTTGAGGGCTGTCATATGGCATGTATTTTTATTCAAATGACACGGATGTATGGTAATTCGGGGCTTAACGTTGACGACTGGAAAAAACAGGTTTTTTGACTACTAATAGGGTCGTTAAGAAAACCTGGTTCAACCCTGGGGAAAAAAGGCAAAAAATCGATCTCTTTTTTCAGATGGATTCACACACAGATTTTTACACACAACAATTTTGACAAATCGAAAATGTGAAACCAAAATATCAGGCCAAGAAAAAAAAACGATCAAAATTTTGACTCAAAGCCAAGTGTAGCTATACCCTCAGATGAAAAGAAAAACTTCTGTCAATTCATAAGCTTCCATAAAGTAGATAATCGAAAGCTCAACAACAAATCTTCCTATAAAAGCAAACAAAATTGTAATAGACTACACAGCAGACACGAAGCTTTCGTTCGTCAGGAACAGTTGTCAAAAAGAAAGGAAATTTTTGTTTTGAGCACAAGAATTTCTTAATTTCTTGATTTCTTCACATTTTCTTTCATAGTCATCATATTAACAACATTATTAACCTAATTTTGTGTAAATTTATGGTTTTTTTTCATCTTGAAGTAGGGTTCTTCAATCACAATCGCCGAAAATTGCACAAACAATAAGGTAAAAATAGTAATGCTTCAAAGATTAGCATATAATTTTTTCCTGAGTCATGCGATTTCCTTTTTTTCTTATTTCTTTGTTGACGAAATAAAGAAAATATTTATGTTGCAACCGAAACTTATTTACTTTTTAACTTGCTCCAATATCATACATAATTTAATTACTTTTGTAATCTTAAGATCGAAGTTCAACGTTCATTAACCTCCTATTCTTGCTCAGATAGGTTAACGTCGAAACCGAAATTTCATTATTTTTTTATTGAAAAAGATGGACACAGAAAAGTCAAGCAATAGTTCATTTGAAGATCTCTCAAATCTCAATGAAGCCGAAATGAAACAAATGAAAGAAGAAGTCACTGATGAGACTAACAGTAAGAATGAAGAAAATCGAGTGGTGGATTTACTTGGCAATGGTCAACTTATAAAGCGAACTTTAAAAAAGTCCGATAATCCAATTAGTCCACAACGTGGAGAATTGATAAAAGTTACTTTAACTGGTAAATTAGATGATGGCACTATCGTTGAGAAAGAGGAGAATGCTTATTTTCATGTTGGTGACTATGAGGTATGTAGAAGAGTTTGGGGCATTATGTTGAAAAATTAAATCATTGAATCCTATTGTATAAATAGATGGTGCAAGGTTTAGATTTAGCTATTCCAATGATGCTCGTTGGTGAGGTAGCTGAGGTTATTGTAGATGCCAGATTTGCTTATGGACCGATTGGACTAAAGAATGAGGAGAATCCAGAGCGATCAATTCCACCAGATGCAAGGGTAAGCAGTACAGTTGTTAACCATAGCTTAAGTGGCAGTCTAAAACTTTGAAAACTTAGTATGTAGATCCTGTATTCAAAAGAAAGGCTGTTTGACTATTTATTTCACGTTGGCGTTCCCAACGAGTGGGTCACTAGTGTGAAGCAATTAATAAGGAGAGCTGTGTACCCGTGGTGTGATGGATAGCATGTCCGCCCGTTAATCCAGCGTTCGTGGTTCGAATCCCAACAGAGGCAAAAATGTTTTTTCCACGGGTATCGCCTTTCGCCAGGAACTGACAAGTCCTCCGTTAGTATTCATTGCCATGAAAAGCGCTTTCTCGATTAGCCGTTCGGAACCGGCAGAAAATTGTAGGTCCCTTCCATTCCCTTACAAGACATGGTTGTGAGAAATGCGCTAGGCCCAGGGGCTCCTCGCTCTGTTGTGCCACCCTATTTATTTTTATGTGATCCCTTTGAGATTACGATGCTCGTAACGTTGGCCTTGGTAAAAAAGGGTGGCACTTAAGACGGATCCCTTAGGGCTAGCCTATTTCCCTCAACTCCTAGGTGACGAACAGAGTTGGCCTAAACAATAAATGTTTCTGGGAATTAAACCTTGAACTCCCGAGTAACAGGCAGAAAAGCTTACTCAGACGCCATGGAGAACATTAGATCAAGTTTGATGCACTCTACTTCTATTCTAGCCTGAATTTTGATTTAGTGTAGTGCCAAGAAGAGCTTTCTAAAAATAAGTTATAGTTGCATGATTTCTGGGATTTATTTATTTCAGATTACATACGAAGTACACCTTTTGGAAACTAAATTCGAAGAGCACGCAGATCTTAAATCATTTGAAATTCGCAAAAAATACGGGCAAGTGGATAGTGCCATCGATTTAGTGACGAGTTAATTAGTAACAATTTAATTTTGCTTTTAGAAATCAGAAGAAGGAAAGAGCAAACTTTTGGTACAACCGCAATGAGTTCAACATAGCTATTCAACTTTACCGTCGGGCACTTGAATACTTAGATGATAGAGATGGTGATCCAGATGCAAACATCGATACTGAAGACCTACAAGTAACATTCCTTGATGCATACAATATTTTCATAGAGAGTAAAAATATATTTTTTTTAAGCTCTCTAACAGCGATCTACAAAGCATTTTGGATGATAGACTGGTTGTATACAATAATTTGGCAATGGCACAGATAAAGATCTCAGCCTACGATGCTGCTCTAACTTCAGTGGAACATGTATTACGATGCCAGCCCAACAATCATAAGGCGTTGTACAGAAAAGGAAGGGTTAGTTTTAAACAAAGACACCTCGCTATTGTTATGTTAAAGATTCTAATTTTGACTGATGTTTCAGATTTTAGAAGGTAAAGGGGACACTAAAGGCGCGATTAGTTTGCTACAAAAAGCGGCAACGTTGGAACCTGATAGCAGAACAATTCAACAGGTAAGACCAAAAAATGAAGAGAGTTTTGTACTTACAATTTGAGAAAACAAAGAATTTCGAACTCAAACTCTTATAGCTCGTAGTAACAAATAATTCGCTACTAAAATTTTCTTCTCAAATTTATTGAGTTTAACCAAGAAATGCAAGTTGTGAAGAGTTTCGGTTCGTGACGAGCTCAATACTTTATGAGTTGTCAAAAAATCTTTAGATTCCCAAAAAACTCTAAACCACGAAATCGCCCCCAATCTGACAATAAGATTGCGAGGTATTTTAATGGTCGATTAGACTTCGACTTTTTTCAATTAGTATTTATCACTTAGCTTCCACAGCTTTTCTGAACTTTTATCTGATGTATGGATACCATTACAAATTGTGGGCGTGGTAGAAGGTTTTTAGTCCATAGTTTTTTTTAAGTGGATTGAAATGTCTGATAGCAAAATTTTGTTAGTCTTTGACTTTGAAGAATCCTCAGAAATGAACTTCCTAAAACAAACGAATGTTTGAGCTTTTTCCACACAGAAATTCAGAATGTTGTTGAAGTTTGAGAACAGTTCGCAGCATTTTGGTCGTCACTATTTGAATTGGTGACAGAACAATTCATCGTTTTACAACGAATGATTTTGATATCTGTACACATATCAGTCATCACACGTAACATCTTGCGTTTTGATGCAATTTCTTATTACTAGCGATTATCATCTAGGTGTTGTCATGAAAGTGATCTACATATTGCATTCGCGATGAATACCTTCTCAAAGTTAACGAACATGTCGCATAGAGACGAATATCGACACAGGATAGACCGATGCGAAATAGAGCTTGATGACTTTTAAATGACGACTCTATTACCCATCGTGGTAGCCGTCGCGTGATGTCGTCTGCTGTTAACTTAGGAGTTCGTGGTTCGAATCCCAATAGAGGTAAACATGTTTTTTTACGAGTATCGCCTTTCGCGAGGAATTGGCAAGTCTTCCGTTAGTAAATTCATTGCCATGAAAAGCCCTTTTTCGATTAGCCGTTCGGAACCGACAGACAATTGTAGGTCCCTTCCATTCTTTTACAAGGTATGGTTGTGAGAACTGTGCTAGGGCCTGGGGCTTCTCTGTCGCGCCACCCTTTTTATTTATTTAGTTCCGGAATAAATTCTAAACGGGACAAATGGGAGAGCTGTAACAAGAATCGTAACACCGTTAATCAAAAGGATAATATGCCCCCCAAAAGGATACAAAAACATTCAGTATTGCGGTTGACAAAAAAAAAAAAAAACTAAATAAATGACTTTGGATTTGGAACTTGATTTACAAATTATTATTTTGATCAATATTTACATTTAAATGTGTAGCTATTACATGAATAAGAAGTGAACCATAAAAAACTTTAACGATACAATTTTAATATAATTTTTCTTAAGGATCTTGCAAAACTTATAATAAAAGCACGCCGTGAAGAGCACAATGAAAAAGAAATGTACCAAAAGATGCTGGGCCATGCCAAAAAGTTGGAACAAAAATCCAATCAGCCGCTTAAACGAGCAAACCCTGAAGGTTCAAAGGTAAATGATCACAAGAAAAGAAATTGTGTACAAATTTTTCAAGCTAATTATTTCATTTTAGTTAAGAGTACTCGGCTATTTCATGGGAACAGTCCTAATTGGTGTTGCTGGTGTAGCAATGTATAGATACAAATACTAAATTTTTTTTTGCCTTATTATTTATTTCTCTTCCATATTTTTATATTACTTAAAATTTCCGATTTGTAAAATAAAAAAATTACCAACTGTTTATTCATAAAGAGAACGAGCAAAATAATTTAAGGACTTCCGTAATTCGGTAGCATTGATCAAAATAATTAATTAGATTTGTAATGTTTTCTTTTGTTGCGCCCACCATTTTTTTTCTTTTTTCTTTTTCATCATTGGTTTATATTTTGTGTTGATATATACTTCCTTGTGAACGGGTTGATTGTAATTGTTTATATAGTTAATCGTTGGTAGCTTGAAGGCATAATCGCTTGAATTATGTATTTTTATCTTTCTTTTTTTATTAAACATTTATCCTAAGCGATATCATTCCAAGACAGATATTGGAAACAGTAATAATATCTATTTTTCCAGTGGTAATGGACAATTTCATAGTTGTTGAATAAAAAAAATTTTAAATCAACTAAATAAATTTTTGTTATACATATTAAATATTTTTAGTTAGCTTCATAGAAGATACAGTTCTCATTGCAAGAAATGAGTTGGTTTTGGTGAACGTGGTCTGTTCTTAAAATTAAAAATGTTTTTTTTTTGCTTCCTCTGTGCTAAACGAAATCTGTTTCAAATAAGACACACTTGCATTGAATTTTATAAATAAATAAAAAAAAACACAAATACGATATATACATAAATAAATAAGTAGTTTTTATGTAGAACACGTCATGCATACATACGTACAACATGTGAATAAATATATTTCTTTAAATTGGATTCAGTTCGTGTTTTGTTTAATAAAATTTTATTTTATTTTCCGGAAAAGAACGCCGGGCACTATGTTTCATATTATATATATATACTTCTTTTTAATAAATAAAATTATCAATATTACAGTTAAGTGCGCTACTCGAATTCTTTAGGTATTCGCAGTTATAGAGGATTTGTGTTTGAGTTCTTTATAAAACCAGTGAATGAAAAGTTTGGTGGGCTGGACTGTTATTTTTTGTAAAAATATTTTTGTAATGAGTTTTGAATCAAATTTAAAAAAAAAAAAACAAATAAGCAAAAAAAAATCAACAACGAAAAAAAACGAAAACGTTTTATTTTTTTCAACTTTAATCGTGAATAACTTCTGAAGGAAGCACTTTGTGAAAAAGTTTAAGAAGACCTTTTTTCTAGAAAATTAAATTTTCTTTAAGGAACATGTTTGCAATTTTTCACATATTGATTTGTACGTGAGTTAAGAAACTCCAAAATAAAACAGCAAAATCAAAAAAACATACCATTTTTCAAAGCTTGATTACTCGGGAACGGTTAGTCTGAGAAAATTTTTTAATAAGACCTTTTTTAAAGGAAATTTAATTTTCTACAAAAATATTTGTCGTTAAATTTGTTGCGCTAAAAATAATTAAACAGTTCTGACGCTCAAGTAAAGTTAGGTCTAAGAAATATAAAACACGATTGATAGACCTCTAAATAATTTTTTTTTTTGAGCTCAAATTTTTTTGGAATTTTTTTTTAGCTATCCTTAACAATATTTTCAATATGGATTTTGAATCAAAAATAAATTTTTTTTTTTTGGCCCAGTCTATTGAAGACGCTTATAGGTGTTTCAAGTTTCACTTTATTGGACCCGCTTCATAAAATTTGAGAAACTTGTCTGTTTCTTTGCCAGCAATTCTCGAAAGCTTTCTTCCCGAGTTTCCCATTCTCTATCAACCAATTGAACGTTGTGTAACAGCTCCAATCCGTTCTGTAAAAAACTGTGACTTTTGTTGAAGTAGTTGCTGAGATGCAGTTTTAGCGAAAATGTATAGAGTGGAGCAACGCCAGTCTTTAAATGCAGCATGTATGTATGTAGGGGAGCCGGAACATTTTTTTAACAAAGTATCGTAGTAGTTTTTCTACCTCCTCATACTGCAAAAGACTGGGGTCCAGCATAGCACATGATCGACCTCATCACTGCTTCAAATAGCTTATATTTGGAGCTCGGGGCCACATGGTTTCTGCTAAGAACTCCTCTCCAGTAACAGTTAATGGTTTTTTTGGATTCTGCCAATTTTCCCTCAAGATGCTTTTTGAAAGATAGCTTGGGTGTAATTAAAACTCCAAGGTACTTGTACTCCTTTACTAGCTCCAAGTCCCTATTTTCCAACGTCCATTTCTCCTCTCTAGCGTATCTGCCTGTTCCATTTCGAAAGATCATTGTTTTCGAATTAGCGGTATTAACCGTGAGATTCCAAAGGCGACAGTAATCTTGGAGACTGTTGATCATCATTTGCATCATTTGTGGAGTTTCCGCAAGCATGACGATATCGTCCGCATACATCAATGTTTTGATACTTAAACCAGCGAAACGAATACCTCCGGGAAGAACCGATGAAATTCCTCCAGAAAAAGTGAAAACAGAAGTGGACTCAATAAACAACCTTGTTTAACGCCAGACGTCGATTGAAACCAGGTAGAAGCTTCATTTCCGTCCCATACTGCGGTCATATTGTTTTCGTATAGACACGTTACTATATTAAGCATTTTGGTCGACATTCCAAGGCAACTTAATTTATAGAAAAGAGCTTTTTGGTCAATCGAGTCGAACGCAACTTTAAAGTCAACAAAAAAAGCATATAACTTTTTTCCTTTTTCGAGATATGACCTAGCGATGCATGTCAATGAAAAAATGTTATCCACCGTTGAATAATCCTTCCTAAAACCTGCCTGATACTCGCTGAGCAATTTGTTTGCATGTACCCAGGTTGTAAGTCTGTATATATACCGCGGTAGTTGTTCGGATCGTATTCATCACCCTTTTTGAACAGGGGGAAAATGATATTATTACGGAAACTCTCTGGGACTTCCGCTATGTTAAATATAATGGTTATAATAGGCAATACCAAATTTCATTTCCAATGTTCGACGGGGCTGTTCCGGGGCTTCTCAAGGCACGAATAGAACAGATATCGATAGAAACAAGTACGAGCTTTTTTAAAAATCGTTCCTATCGAGGTAACCGTCGGAGCGGAGTTTTCTCCGCAACGAATGCTTTTTCGGAGATTCCATTTTGTCTCGAAGTAGTTGTCACTGTAACAAATTTTTCACAAATGCGGCAACGCATTGCATTCCCAAAACTAAAAGTTTCCGCAGCAAAAACTTATCGGAGGGCGTCGGGTCGGCCGATTTGAGAACTACCACGACGCAAAATTTCTCCGAATCGTAGGAAATCGCAGAAAATTCCGCTCAGACGGTTACCTCGATAGGGCCGAATATAAAGCATACTTTGCGAAAATCTGATATACAGTTAAGTTTCGAAAATTTTTTTTTCTTGAGCATGCATGCTTAGTTGTCTTTATTAGTAGTCGATCTTTTTTGGGTGCTAAAAATAAACCATCTAGGTAAACGTCATTTGTAGTCATTGAAGATGCAATGATCAAACCGGCCAGAGTACGTCTCTCTTCGAAAACGTTAATGGATCGTCATTGCATAAATAAAATGACGTTTATACACAGCGAATTTCATTTTAAAGGTCAGATTTATGCTGTGCGGGGGACGCTAAGTTTTGGTTTTTATTAAAACACCTATTGTGGCATCAGCAAGTATTGGATATTTAATATTAATAAAACACTTCTACTTCTTCTTAACAAATTTATTTAGCTGTTGCCTCAAGCACGAATTAACTTAGAATGAATAAAAAGAATTACTGAACAGATCGCTTAGGTATATAGTAGGGGTTTCCCCGTATAACAATTTGAAAAAAGAACATAGGCTAACGGCTAATTATTTAACTGACGAAAAAGTGCCTTAAGGTGCAAACTCAATAATGAAAGTATTTTATTTTGCTTTTGCTTTAAGGTGCAAACTCAATAATGAAAGTATTTTATTTTGCTTTTGCTTTAAGGTGCAAACTCAATAGGCGCCCTCAAAATATAAATAATTTTGATTATTGATAAAAGACTGATAAAATGGAAGTTAATTAAAGTCCAGTAAAACTAGATGTTGAAAAAAAAAAATTATTAAATTTAAATTAATACATATAGTAATTATATTTTAAATATAGATAAGACTGATAAAAAAAAAAATTATTCTTTTAGACCAATGTTGAAGATGATTTCATGAAACTTCGGTGCTGGTAGTTGCTTGGTAAAAGCGTCGGCGAGCTGGTTATCTGTTGAAATATATTTAAGAATAATTGTTTTATTTTCTACTTGTTCTCTACTGAAATGGTATTTAATATCAACATGTTTAGAGCGTTTATGACATACAGGATTGTTTGCTAAAGAAATACAGCTCTGGTTGTCTTCAAAAATAGTAACCGATTCATTGATTATAATTTCAATACTCTTTAACAATGACTTTAACCATAGAGCCTCTCGGACAGCCTCAAAAAGCGCCATATATTCAGCCTCGGTGGATGAAGCTGCCACTGAATTTTGTCGCTTCGTGTTCCAGCAAACTAAACTATTGCCAAATAATTTGAATAAGTATCCCGTTGTACTTTTTCTATCGGTTTCACTACCACCCCAATCGGCATCTACAAATCCGATTAACAAATCTTTATAAGGTATTTTTGTATATGTCAATTTAAAATCAATTGTACCCTTTATGTATCTCAAAACTCTTTTTAAATTTTGCCATAGTTCCTTGTTGTTTTTATTTTGGAATCTACTAAGAAAGTTGACTGCTGTGCATAGATCGGGACGAGTACACAGCATTGCATACATCAA
Organism: Melanostoma mellinum; assembly: GCA_914767635.1. NCBI lineage: Eukaryota > Metazoa > Arthropoda > Insecta > Diptera > Syrphidae > Melanostoma > Melanostoma mellinum. Next base: position 172,026,938 of record OU612059.1, on the reverse strand, counting down.
GCAACCAATAAGATTTCGACAAGGAGCGTTAAACTCTTCATCAGACATCAAAGCTTTTATGTCTAATTTGACTGGAAGAGGAGTACTTACTGGTTTACAATCTTCCATATTGAATCTTTTTAAAATATTTTTTAAATAAATAGTTTGATCCATAGTAATTTCATTTTCTTTTCTTAGGACCCTTATTCCAAGAAACAACTTTATTTCGTTCATATCAACCATTTCGAATTGTTGTTTTAAATAAATTTTAAAGTTTTTCATAGTGTCTATATCTCCTGTTACGATCAAAACATCATCAACGTAAAGTATAAGATAAATGTTTTTATTTGGATGTCCTCTATCTAAAAAATATAGACAGTGATCGTTAGGAGAATTTTTAAAAAGACAATTTTTTAAAATTTCATCAAAACGTTGAAACCAGCACCTAGCTGATTGTTTCAGTCCGTATATAGCTTTATTTAATTTGCATACCGTACCATTTTCTTTAGTTATACCTTCTGGTATAGTCATATAAATATCTTCCTTCAGGTATCCATTTAAAAAGGCAGACTTGACATCCATTTGATGGACTAATAAATTAAATTGGTTTGCGAATGCAAGGATCATTCGAAAAGTGGTAATTCGAACAACTGGGGCGAATGTTTCGCTATAATCTTCCAAATATTTTTGGCTAAAACCCTTAGCAACAAGTCTGGCTTTATACCGAGATGGATTTCCGTTTAAATCATTTTTAATGCTAAAAACCCATTTACATTTTACGATATTTTTATCAATTGGTCTTTGTACTATCGACCAAGTATTATTCGCTTCTAGTGAATTTAGTTCCTCTCTTATGGCTTCTAACCATTTATGTTTGTCTTCCATTTCATTTATTTTATGAAAGTTTTCTGGAACTGTATTGATAATAGATTCTGCATATAATAAAAAAATATCATTATCTATTTCATCCTCTTTATAAGAGATTTTTGGCAAATTTCTTATTCTTTCACTTTTTCTACAGTTTACATCTGCAGTTTTAAAGCGTTTTGATTGAACATTTTCATGTTCATCATCCGTTTCTATAACACCGGATTTATCCGTTTCGTCGGATTTATCCGTTTCATCGGATTTATCCGTTTCATCGGATTTACCTGTTTTAATTTCATCAACAGGTTTACTGTTTTCAGTCGTAGTAAATTTTGGTATTTTTAAATCATTGAAGCTTTCTAAATCAGCTCCTTCATCAAGTTTCAAAATAGGTCTTGATGTTTCATAATTGTGTTCGTCAAAAATGACGTCACGGGCTATAATAAACTTATTATTTTTTGGGTTAAAAATTTTATAGCCATTGGGTTCATATCCCACAAAAATACCTTTAAATGATTTTTCATCAAATTTACTTTTTCTATTTTTTTCGTGAACGAAAACAGTGCAACCAAAAACTTTTAAGTTGTATAGTTTTGGTTTTCTATTATGCCACATTTCAAAAGGAGTTTTGTTTGTATTTAATGCTTTTGTTGGGGAAATATTCAATAAATATGTGGCTGTTAAAATTGCTTCTCCCCAAAAACATTTTTTTAAATGTGCACCATTGATCATACAACGAGCCTTTTCTGTTAAAGTCCTATTCATGCGTTCAGCAACCGAGTTTTGCTGTGGTGTATATGGAACTGTGAGGTGATATGAAATACCTTTTTCTCTGAAAAAGGCTTTCATCTCATTTGAAATATACTCACGTCCATTATCACAATAGAAATTTTCAATTTTTAAATTAAAATGAACTTCGCTTTTACCTACAAAGTCCTTAAAGACTTCAAAAAGTTCGGATTTATGTGTCAATAAATACACTACCGTGTAGTGTGTAAAATCATCGATAAAAGTAACAAAATAATTTTTGTTGTTAATTGTCAATGGACTAATTGGCCCGCAAATATCGGAATGAACTACGAATAAAGGACGATTAACGTGAGATTTGTCCTTCTGTTTAGCGAACGGTAATCTAGACTGTTTACCGTAAATACATGCTTCACAGAGTATATTTGAAGGGGTTAGATTTTCAATGATTTGACTGTCCTCAACCATTTTTCCCTCTTTTAATTGTAAAATTTTATTTTTACTTAGATGACCAAGTCTTTTGTGCCATATCATATACTTATCATTGATGCAAGTATTTATTTCTGAATTGATATTCAGATGTGGATAATAAAATTTAATTATTATTAATTTGTCAACAGACTCACCTTTTACCAAGACCTCACTACCTTTTTTAACGATAACCTCTCCATTGCTTTCAAAATAAACTGATACTCCAGCTTCTTGGATCCGACGAACAGAAAGAATGTTGTGTGGTATATCCGGTGAGTAAAAAAAACATTTTGTAACACCCCTTGGAGTCCATCTTTTGTCACTACGTCTATTGAACCTCTAGCGTTCACTTGTATTGTGGTGTTCTCTTTAGCGACGCTAATCATAATCGGTTGGTCCAGCGTTGTTAATGTTGAAAAACATTCCATACTGTTGGCAAAATGGTCAGTTGCTCCGGAATCCAAAATGAATTTCACCTCGTTTGTTGCTGGTTTCCTAGTTGGTTTTATGTTGAACTGTGTTCGTCCAATCATGAAGGCAAATTTTTTATGTGGTTCAAAAGTATTTAAGACTTGAGCTGATCCGTTCTTGGATTGTGATTTTTTGATTTTTTTATAATTTCTATTTTGTCCATTATTTGATATAGATTTTTTGAAGAAATAACAGTTTGCCTTTATGTGATTCGAACGTCCACAGTGATCGCATTTTATTTGGTTGTTTTTGTTGTTGAATTTATCCGTTTTAAAATGATTAAAAACTTTTCGGTCCTTTCTAAAATTACTCGGTGGATAAGTTACGGAATTGTTTTCGATATTGAGCACTTTTGAAGATGTATCACGATATTCTTGATTCAATTTGATTTCATAATCGAGCAACCTGGTCTTCACAAACGCCAATGTCAAATCCTTTTCTGCAAGGGTTTGAATAGCCGTCACTATTCCATCGTATGAAGATGGTAGCGTCAACAACAACTGTGCTACTTTGTTCATCTCATTGACTTGAGCACCGGCAGCCTGAAGCTCTGTCATCATTTCATCAAATTTGATGAAATGTTCAATTAAAGTGACGTTGAAAGTCAAGAGCATCCTTTGAACTGAAAGCTGGGTGGCTAGACTTCTCCTCTCATAGATTTCATCAAGTTTTTGCATTATTTCGAAAGCTGTCTTTTCTTCTGCAATCATTCCAATCATAGAATCGCTTAAATGCTCTATTATACATCCTTTTGCAACCCTTTCCATCCTTCGCCATTCTCCTGTGTTTTTGTTTTCCCCAGCAGGCTCCTCCAGAGCTGGCAAACAGTTTTCTTCTGCAACTAGGGCTCTTAAACGAAATTTCCATATGCTGTAATTTTCTCCGTTGAATGGAGTAATGTTTCTTTTTAATTTGGAATTTTGCATTTTCACTTTAATTATTATTATTCAACACACAAAACAAAAAAGCACCTGGGCCCATAACCTATTGGATATTTAATATTAATAAAACACTTCTACTTCTTCTTAACAAATTTATTTAGCTGTTGCCTCAAGCACGAATTAACTTAGAATGAATAAAAAGAATTACTGAACAGATCGCTTAGGTATATAGTAGGGGTTTCCCCGTATAACAATTTGAAAAAAAGAACATAGGCTAACGGCTAATTATTTAACTGACGAAAAAGTGCCTTAAGGTGCAAACTCAATAATGAAAGTATTTTATTTTGCTTTTGCTTTAAGGTGCAAACTCAATAATGAAAGTATTTTATTTTGCTTTTGCTTTAAGGTGCAAACTCAATAGCAAGCCGAATAAAATTGAATGTCTGAACAGTTTATTTGGCACACAAATAATATAATACCTGTTACTATTTCCTTCAATCATTTCTAGCTAATTATTCGCCTTTCTTCTTTTTTAAAGGCGGCACATCGTATATCGTATCGTGATACCGAAAGAATCACAACTCACCTACTTATCTGGTGTCACACTAGTACTCCGCCAGTAATTAAAAGTTAGAAATCACACGCTGATACCCTATCTACCTTCAAGCTGGTGACTTTATCTTCATCTTTTTGGTTACTGCAAAAAATGCGCTTCCACACGAATTTCTTCTTAACAAACCTCCTTCTTTCATTTCGCTCCCTTAGTAAGGGAGAAATAGTCAAGTTTGTTCCGTGGAACTTTTCTGGCCACTGTTTTCTCTAAACCTCTTGGATAAATGTTAAAAAATTAAAAAAAATAATTTAACATCACAAAAAAAAAAATATCCTTCATTTATTGTCACATGCTACCAATACTTTGCAATTTGCACGCAACCTTTTTAATAATTTCCTTATCATCTGAGTTCAGTTTCTTTAGGTCAGCCTGTGTTTGCAAATTGCTAGCCGTTTTCTCTAACTGTTCTAGTAAAATTTCGATGTCCATTCGAGTGTTTCTCTTTGTAGCAACATGCACTCTAGTCCGACATATATGCGTTTTTTTACTTTTTTCCAACGGTCTATTTTCAATAAGCTCCTTCCACAGGTCGTCTCTTTTGTCGGCACTTCCTCCATAATTTTTCACTTCTTCCATACACCCGAAAAATTCCACAGATTCATCTCCTTGAAAAGCCTTTAGTATTGTTTTGGATTGACTTTCGAACCGTGAGGACTTTGCGACGGTTTTTAAAAATTCAATCACACTTGCTTTTGTTGAGTGTTCTTCTAAAGATGAAATGTTCGTGCTTAGTGTAGTTAGAATTTCGAATATTCTGCTTTCATCAATGAACTCTATTTTTGGACCAATGAATTCTAAAATACTCTCAAACAACAGAAAGAGTTTTTGGTTTTGTATAGAAACTTTTAAATACTGCAGAAGTATTTCAATTAGACGATCATTCTGCAAGGGAACTGTACTCAAAAGCTTTAGATTTTTAATCTGAGTACAAAAAAGAAATTGATTTACAAAAACGTTATGAACAAATAAAGCAATCAGACTCACAATCATGTAATACTGATTCACTGTAATCGGATTTATAGAACATTGAAGAAGACTCATAAGCTCGCTTAAAAAGTGTTGGATAATCGACTGTTTCTCGGCACAATTTGGTATCGCATCTAATTTTATTGCTTGAAGAAATCTTTCATTTCTTGGTGGAACGAAATTCATTCCACATTTCAAAGCAATTTTAAAGAGATTCCTTAAAATGAGTTCAACATGAAGCGCTGGTAATCGGTTGGTAAATTTCAAAAAGCCCTCATAAATGTTGGTCCAAAATTTTAAATGAGACAGTCGCACAGGATCACCTGATAATCTGTTTTGAATTAACTTAATTAGTATTGGGTTATTCAATTCGTTATTTACAATACCTAAACGTTGTGCACCAAACATCAATTGCTGCTAACGCCTGAAGAGTGTCTTCCTGGAGAATAATGTTAATAAGTTTCTTTTGAAGAAGATCTGTACAGAAGAGGCTTTGAAATGCACTTATCAACTCAACGAAACGATTGTATTTTGATGAAGATCCATAGATGTGTGCACCTTAGAATATAAAGTTATAAAACTTATCTTAACTCTTTCTAAGTAAATACAATTTTTAAGGAATAAGTTACGATGAAGCATAATCTTCAGTTGAATAAAGAAAAAGTCTAAGAATAGCCAGTGAAGAAAGATAATCTGTAGACCTAAGCACAAGGAAGCTGGGGAAAAGTAAAAAAGCAGAAGCACATCGAATAGCAATAAAATGTTTTGAATAGAAAACAGCGCGCTACTGATCTTGTTAAAGGAAAAGAGAAAAAGATATTAAATCATCTATAACAACAATAATTCTTCATTAAATTCTAATATTCGTTTTTCATTGACGAAAAGAGTTACTCCTTTTGTGAAAAGATTTACTCCTTTTCCATTTTCCGTGTTTCATTGAAAAATGGAGTAAATCTGAAGTTACTCTAAACGCCAAAGATATACTCCCATTTGGGTGGGAGATCTACTATAAATTATGAGGAAATGCGTAAATGAGTTAGAATTCAGTAATTTGCAGGATAAAATAAATTACAAAAACACACAAATATGTATTCGTATAGAATCTATACTAGTGCCTGTCCAGACGTGTTTTGCTATTAACGTTATGCTTATAACACCTAGTGTCCAGACGTTGTTATGATTCCTCGCACAAGTTTTCCATTTTGTGTTGCAAATTGTATTGAAAAAAGCATAAAGTTATGAGCATAACCCGTCTGGACACGCAAAGTGTACTACTTAGGCAGATAAATAAAATTTCAATTTGCGCATCGAGTCCCCTTCTTCCTCACTCCTTTTGCCCAGAACCGACCGATATAACGTTATGGGCATAACACGTATGGACAGGGACCTGCAGATGAACATCAGTTTCACCCCCAATACCAGGCAAAAACTTAAAAGCATGTTTCATTGAAAGGAGTATTGAGAGTAAATCTATCGAATTTCAATGAAAAACGCTATAAGTTATACCAAAAAGGAATCAACTTAAATGTATTGCCGCCTCAATTTAGAATCCAAAATAGGTAGGTAAGATTTACGCTTTGAGAGTAAGGGAAGCAAACAAAGTTGACTTACGAAGGTAAAACCACTGCGTAAGCTTCTCTATATTTCCTATTCCTTCAGCCCGTAAAAAAGGTGAATCTTCCTCCCCTTACAATTACCGCCCAATTGCACTAAAGACCCTTCTTTCTAAGATCATGTAAACATGAAATATCTTGAAGACCGAAAGCTTCTGACCGACAGTACGACTTTCGGAGCAAAAGGTCTAATGGTGATTTGATGGCATGTCTCACCGAAAAGTGGAACTAACACTGTTTTGGACAAAATAAGATTATTGCGCTTAAAATTTCTAAGGCATTTGATAGTGTTTGGCATTGAGCTCTCTTATCAATTCAAGAAAAGTTGGATTGGATGGTCTCAAGTCTGATACCCACTTTATAAATGCAGGTGTGCCTCAGGGTTCAGTTTTGTCAGCGATTCTCTTCCTCTTCCTCATTTTCATAAATGATCTCTTGTCTGCAACTTCTATTCCCTCAGCTTTTCATATTCGTTTCCAAATTCACGTCCTTACTCTTCGGATGTGGAACTAAAACGGTTGCGTATGATAAGCTCATTGAATTCCGACCTTGACAGCATTGTTACATAGGCTGTCTGTTGCCGCTTAAGCTTAACACCTGCCGTTATCCTTGAATAGCACCTGCATCCAAGAAACCGAAAAGCTGTCAGTACTTGGAATGTATGTAAACGACGATTTATGCTGGAATGACCACATATTTGAAGTCGCCAAATTCTTCACACCTTCTGATCTGGCTGCAATTCATAGAGCCTACATTCGCCCAAAACTGTAGTGCAATTCTCATATCTGGTCAGGTACTTCTCAAACATCGTTGCGCCTTCTAAATAGGATACAAAACAGAGCGTTGCGATTGATAGGTGATAGTTCAATTCCAGAACTGATTGATTCTCTTGAACAACGTCGCAACACCCGTCTCTTAAGGAGTGCTCATCAGTTTTATCTCAAACCCAACTTAGGACGCGCAGTAAAGTATAGGATTCGTACTTTAGTCGCACCACCCGAATGTAAAATGCTTTGCCAGACTCTTTTTTCCTTGCATTACGATTTACAAAAATTCAAAGGCAATGTGCATCGGTGTCTCCTATTTACCTAAAAGCTCAAACTGTGCTTAAAACGCCGTGTGGTCGCCACAAAGCGTTTTTTGAAAAACATAAACTCGCCTTGAATGTCAAACTGAATGTTTTTGAGCCCTGGGGTTGACCTGGGTTTGCCCTCAACTCGCGCGAGTTGAGGGCTGTCAAATGCCATGTATTTTTATTCAAATGACAGGGATGTGCGGTGATTTTGTGGTTAAGCGCTTTTTGAGGATTGGGAGATCCCGGTTTTTTTTTGCAAACTCATAGGGTTGTCAAAATAACCTGCGTCAACACTGGGTAAAGTTCAACGAACGAATCTAATTATAAAAAGACTATAACTCAAGGAAGGTATAATCGGGTCTCAACCAACATTCCTCACCTACGAAATTTTAAATGAGCCCGATTACTGGTGTTTTGCTCTTCAAGGAGGTTTAGTTCTACTTGATTGCATAACCTAAACCACCCCCATTTCTCTTAACACAATACTTTCCGAAAAGGATTTTGGGTCTTATTCTGATTCAAAACGCGGCGCAGTAGTTGGAGCCGCTAACTAAACTTACCAATTACAATATTTTATCAAACCCTTTTCTAGGGAGCCTGACAAAAGTGTGTAAGTGATTACACATTACTTACGTAAAACAACAACAAAAGCAAAAAAGACAATGACCCAAAAGAATATCGTAAGATAAGATATCCGGTTCACATTAGAGATAACTAGGAAGTCAGTAGTACCGAACAAGACATTGGTTTAAGTTTGCTTTGAGCAAGACACTCACAGGTTCTAGCAAAAATAGTATCCACAATAAATATAATAAAAAATTTACTCACATTCTGTAACACTTTTAAAAGCTGAATCCAAAAGCAGCTCGTTCAAGTATTCCGATTCAGATTTTCGAATAATTACCTCAATTACGTTCAAAATGGTTTCAAACATCGCTTCCTTCGTGTGTATATTGGCCGAATGTTCACTAAGAAGATGCTTAAAATAAAAGAGAAATCAATAACAATGTTCTCCAAGAAAAAAGAATCCATCTTACTTCGAAAAACACATCATTTCTGTAAGCAAAAGGAACCAACTCCTTCAAGTCTTTTCCAATAAGTTCTCTTATTACTTTATTTACCGAAGAGTTGGCAATGTATGCTGGAGGGCTTTAAGAAAAATCGTAATGATATCGTAGTGATTATAAGTTAAATCATAAACTTACTTAAAAACCACAACCAGTGCACACACAAGCTCCTCTCCAATGGGAAAGCTCAAATGCCTAAAGTCTGTTGCTAACTTATGCAGAAGTCTCAGGTAAAAGTTTGTAACTTTAAGGTATTTTTCTACTTGTTCAATTGGTTCGTTTAGAGAATTCTGTAACAAGAAAAATTAATAAAATTTAACTGCAAAATAAATGAGTAGGGTGCCAACTTGAGTGTAAACAGTTTGTACATTTCGGCCAACTTCATTCATAAGAAACGACATTGGTCGTTTAAGCCAGTAAACTTCCTCATCAGTTTGTCTGTGGATTGCATTTAGTGAAGCTAACCGCGTAATACACTTCCATGTTTCAACAGCCGCTTTTATGTCAAGCTTGAGTGTAACTTCTGCAACATCGCACAAGCCGAATATCACTGTAACAAGTATATCAGAACTATCATAGAAATTTGTTACAAATACTTACAATTGCTCAACAGGTGCTCGTTGTCATTGAAGAAAAATGTTTTTGGTTGGCCTGTTAGAACCGATAACACCACAGAGTGAATTACCAGGGACTTTTCAATGAGTTTTCGTGCTTTCACTCGATTTGTTTGTCTGATGGAAAATACAGATTTGTTATGCTGCATTCGAATATGAATAATTTATAACTACTTGGCAAGAAAATCTAAATAGCTTTTGATGGCAGCAAGAGCAAAACACAGAAACGCAGAAACCTCATTTGTATCGAAATCCTTGGCCACTGAATGGATCCAAGTTAGTAGATCCAGCGTATAATTTAGGAACTCATGAAGTCTCCCCATTTGCTCCTCATCCTGACAATCTCCGCCTTCTTTCAACAACTAAAATGGGATCTATTTTGGAAGAGTTACATAAAATAAAGCTAGTTTGTTGATGTTACCTCTTGAACAAGTAATGAGAACGCGTCCAACAATTCTGTCAGATGGATGGTGGTATTGATTCCCGATGTCCCGTAGCTCTTGAACAAAGACGTTGCCCAGGTTTTGTAAATTTCCAATTCAGAGATTTCTCTTTCCTTCAGGCTCTTGTGTTAGTTTAAGTTAAGGTTAAATAACTTATTGAAAAAAACCTATATTCTCCACTTTATTTAAAATATAAAATGAAAATTTTTGAAAAGGATATCAGAGTTACTTCTACAGCTCTTTCTGAAGGCACTTTTTGGGCCAGTTGTTGACTTGTGATTGTTTTAAGTTCATCAAAGGAAAGTATAATTGCCTGAGAGCTCATGTCAGGGGTTGAAATAAATATCTTTAGAATTTAAAAACGAATAATAAACAATAAACAAATAATTTTAAACTACCACCGGTGCTAGGGCGCGAAATGATATGTCAAAGTCAACACAAGCAAACAAGAAACAAAACTCCAGTTTCATTGCATAAATTTGGGAGTAATAGATAATGCTGCCAAACCTTTTTTATGATAATAGTAACTTTTATAAAACTCAGCAAATGCTATTAATGTAGGTTTCCATTGGTAAAAAGAATCAATCGTTTTTGATCCTAGTCTGTCAAAATTATTATTTTGACACTATTTTAGATCCATTGACCGTTGGCGAACAACAATAAATTTTTTTCATTTTTGGATTAGTATGGCAAATCTTGATTTTCAATAGGATCTACCTCCTAATGCACCAACACCAATGCAATCATATGTCAGTTTGATGGACACTATTATCACAGAGGGAAAAAACAATCACAAAATGACAAAAAGAAATTTTCTCGTTGTCGAAAAAAATTAATGCTTCTCCCGAAATCCTAATTTACTAATAGAAAGCCATTTAAGCGACAGCTTCAAAAATTTTGGTATTAGTGAGTTCGACAATAGGAAGTAACATGCTTTACATCTTAGAGGAACAAAGAACAAGAGGGAAAACCATTACTTCTCTTGCCCTGCAACTTCCATTAGTTTACATTGTTGCTCTTGTAACACGAGAACTATCTGTGATACACGTATTCATTTGAATATAAAGTTGTGTCAGTGAAATTACAAACACCACTTTATTTTCGGATTTCAAACTGGTTTAAAAATCCGAAAATAAAGTGGTGTTTGTGAAATCAATTTGTGCACGGATGCCGTTGTGTGTGTGTGGTTTGTCTTCTTGTTCTTTATTCCTCTAAGCTTCACATGAATATCGGCAACATAACATGCATCAACATTCACCACCGAAGTTGCTGTTCAACTTATTTGGTATTACTGAATTCGCAGCCCACCCCAAACTGGCTTTCGAAATCCAAAAAAAGTGGTGTTCGTGTCGTGTTTGTAAAATCAGCTTGTTGGCAAAAATGCCGTTGTGTGGTGTGGACCGGAAACCTTCGACCGGGTGGACCGGCTACTTTGGTCGCCAATTTGTTGGCAAGTGGTTTGAAATCAATAAAATTATTCATTGAAGCACTGACGTTTCAACTAAGTAACAAGAGCGGGGAAAGCCTCACTTATACTAACTGCAACTGTGTAAAAGTGTTTTTTTTTTTTTAAATTCACATATGTATATAAATCTCGTATTACAAACAACTGGACGCGGGCCAAGAGAAGTAAAAGCCTTACACTCTTCAGTCCAGGCTTCGTAACTCTTTGGACGATTACCGCAGAGTGGTCTATCGTGGCTTCCAAAGGCTGTTAAATGTAATTTACACTTCAGTGGTTGATGGAAAGTTATTTTACTATCGTCTAAAAACTTTTGTCAACTTTAGGGTTTTAAACACTCTTTTAGTACCAAATAATTAAGGCGATAGTCTCCTATACGTTATGGAATACACAAGGCCGGTTACCATTAGTGATCGCGAATGTGTGAGTTCCATCTTTCCTTCAAAATTCACTTTAAATTACACCATATCAGTCTGCTGTCCATTTATTGTTATCAATTCGTTCAAATGCTGATGAAAAGAATGTGAAAATGTGATACTAAAATGCTCAAAAGCATGGGAAGCAATGCAAAATTACATAATTCAGTCACGTACTAAGAGAATTTAAAGAACAAGAGGGAAAACCATTGCGTCTCTTGCCCCGCAACTTCCATTTGTTTACATTGTTGTTTTTGTAATCGCAGCCTCCTTCTGTGAATACGTGTGAGCTGCAGCAAAAAGGCGCGAAAAATTTGTGGAAGTATATGTGCGGTGAGTTTATTTTCATTTGACGCTTGGCTATTTAAAACATAACCTGAAATTTAATTTTCACCACACTACTAAAAAATTCTTAAGGGGAAGTGTTTGAACAACACCAAAGTTTTTGTTTTTAAAAACTAAATTTTTTTTGTAAAGTTGGGCAAGATGTGAAAACTTATAAGCATGCAACTATACTGATTCTATTGGGTGGGACTCATTATATTGTGATTCGCTCCCTCAGCTCGGTTATTTGTCTTAAATTTTCATTAATACCAAAACCTAAATATCAAACTATGTAGACATTTTTTGAAAAACTTATCTCAGTCAAAATATTGAAATTCAGAGATCTTGTAGATATTATGCAGAGCTCAGAAAGCCTTCATTCATCTCTGTAGCACAATTACTTACAAAGCGCCAACACTTTAAGTTTTCAATTTTTTTGAACTAATTGAAAGCGGACATCAAACTATGTAGAAATTTTTTGAAAAACTTATCTCAGTCAAAATATTGAAATGCAGCAATCTTGTAGATATTATGGAGAGCTCAGAAAGCCTTCATTCATCTCTGTTGCACAAAAAATTTTCTACCGAGCTTTTAATAAAAACAAAAAATCAAAACTTAAAGTTTTGGTGCTTTGTAAGTAATTGTGCTATAGAGATGAATGAAGGCTATCTGAGCTCTCCATAATATCTACAAGATTGCATATTTTGACTGAGATAAGTTTTTCAAAAAATGTCTACATAGTTTGATATCCGCTTTCAATTCTTTTACTTTTGATTTTTTTTAATTCAATGAAAATTTAAGCAGTTAATTATGCTTAAATTTTCAACTCAGCTTCAAGAAGAGAATCGAAAGCTTAAGTTGGAATCTCTTTCATCAAACAAATGCAAAATGAATTCATATTTATTGGTTACTGTTTTGCTTTAGTATATATTTTTTAAGTAGTCATACTTTTCTGTCTATTTCTTTTAAGAAACGTTTTTTAAAAAAGAAGAAATAGAAGGGAGGAGACTACTCAGAGAAATCTTTAACAAAAAAGAAAATATTTGAATATTTTGATGCTTAAATTTTTATTTTCAAATACTTAAAAAGTATATAACCACAAGTAAATTTTATTTACAAACCCAAAAAAAAAGTTTTAATTCCAAAAATTCTGGCAGACGTAGCCTTAAAGGTGACTAAAAGTAAAAAAAAAAAACAAAAACCCGTTCCCAGACGAGAATAAAGTAGTATTGGTACAATTTTTTGTGTAAGCCCAGTGTGTGGATCCGAATATAAAGTAGGTGCTAGTGAAATTTTGTGAATGAGTGCGTGCACCAGCTTGTGAGGTGGTATCAATGTGTTAGTGCGGTTTTCCCTCTTGTTCTTTAAATTCTCTTAGGTCACGTATTACTCGATCACGTGAGAAGATTCGGCCCCAGGGCCTCTGGTCTCCACAAAATGGTTTTTGAGAAACCTCAACTCGTGATATGCTTTTGCTAGAGCAAGTGCTGGGCGTGGACTTGGGAAGTTCTTACATGATTATCTTCCAATCTTCGGTAGTCGATTCTACGTACAAAAATTGAGTCATAAATATTAAATTTTATTTTTTAGTTTACAAGCTACGACATGCGGGCTGAGGGTTCATCAATCAGAAGTGAAAATACAAAATACTGCTCTTCACAACTAAAGCAAACGTTAGTTGCACCTCAAAAATAGAATAAAAGCTTAATTTTGAATTGAACATTCAAAAATCAAAACCACCTGTGCGCTGCGCCGGTACTTATACGTTATGCCATGTATCAAGTACCATGTTCCATGTAATGTAACACAAAACAATACACAACCAAATGGATATTTCGCAATTCGCATTCGTGAGAGTAGCTCGAGAGAGTAGAATTTGCTTTATGAGAGCAGCTCTCAAACGGACATCGATGATCGATCTTAGATTAGTTCTTTCCTTTTTGTGGAACAGCGTGGGCGTACAGGCCAGGCTAGTGTAATAGTTGCAGTCAAGTGTAAAGATAAAATGCACATCGTGAGTTTAATTGGCAATTAGTTAATAAAAAAATGTTTGTGTTTGTTTTTTTTTTTTACTTTGAGTAACGAAAACAAAAGAATAAAAACAATTCAAGTGTCAGGTAAACGTTTACTCAAATGTCAAGGGCTTTGTAGTAATCGAGTAGTGTTCAGTGCCGAACGTAGTCGTCCGTCGTGGTAGTGCTCTTCTTCTCTATTATTTATATTCATTATTGTGCTGTTTGCAGCTATAAATTATTTATCAATAATCGTTATGGGTAAGTGAGAACAATATTTTCCATTTTCTTTTTAGCAATACATACTGTTTAACAGTTTTAAACAAAAGGCAAAAATGTTCATACATATATAAATTGCATATGTACCTACCCTACATAAGTACTCTGTTTCTGTTTATCATGTAGTAAAAATGTCTCATGTAGCTTTCCATTCGTTTCACTCGGCGAAGTACTAGTTTTAAAAACCATTGGGGCAACTAAAATTATTTTTGTTCGGTTTTGAAAAATTGTCGTCTTTGTGTGACTGAAACATTAGGTTCGTTCGTTGAAACCTTGGGGTCGCCTTGTGTCGCTACAAAGCGTATTTTGAAAAACCTAAACTCGCCCTGAATCCTGAATGTCAAACTTTGTGTTTTTTAAGCCCTAGGATTGACCTAAGATTGCCCTCAACTCGTCCTAGGTTTTTCCTGGGGCGATTTGAGGTTTGTCAAATGGCATGTATCTTCATTCAAATAACAGGGATGTGTACGATTTTGTTGTTTAGCGTTTTTTTAGGACTGGAAATCCCAAATTTTCTGACAGCTCATAGCGTTGTTAGGTAAACCGCGGTTAACTCCGGGTGGAGTTAAAAAAACGAGCCTTCTCATAGCCCGTAAAAAAGTACTCTTAAAATAAAAATGTTGTTTTTTACATTTGAGCTACATGTGTTCGTGCTTCTTGAGCAGATTCTCGCTTTAAATCTGAAAGTGCTTGTCACTTTTCAAAATCATGAGAAACGATCTTTTTGAACTAATGGAACGGAATGTTCCAGGTCGCCACTGGAAGGTTCCTTTCGTCCAATGGTGCGTTCGTTGAAGCTCTGGAATTGCCACGAGGTGTTTTTGGAAAAAATGTCTAACTGAGCCCTACTTTTGCGCTTAACTCGCTGATAAGTTTTTGCTTTGGCAACTTTAGGTAACTTATTTACTTAGGTGGGCATTACAATTCGATGTGAACATGGGCCTCAACCAACATCTTTCTATAACGACTTCGATTTCGGGCGAGATCTCTCCAGTTTCGCACTCCAAGTCGGTTGAGGTCTTCATCCACTTGATTGCGCCACCTAAGCTGAGGTCTTCCCCTTCCGCGATTTCCCTGCAATGTGCTTTCGAACACCCGACGAGCCGGAGCGTTTGGGTCCATCCGCTCTACATGGCCCAACCATCGTAGCCTCGCGATGCGTACTCTTTAGCTATGCCCATGTCGCGGTACAGCTCATACAGCTCGTTGTTGTATCTTCTTCTCCACACATTGTTTTCGCATACGGGACCAAAGATCATTCGGAGAATTTTTCTTTCGAAACGACCAAGGGTTTCCTCATCCGCTTTCGATAAGGTCCATGCTTCCGCGCCGTAAAGTAGGACTGGGATTATTAAGGTCTTATATAAGGTTACCTTGGTTTTTCTGGAGAGGGTTTTGTTTCTCAATTGCCTTCTTAACCCAAAGAAGCAACGGTTGGCAAGAGTTATTTTCCGTTTGATCTCCGCACTGATGTTAATGTCCGTGTCTATAGCGGATCCTAGGTAGACGAAGTCCTGTTGTACTACCTCGAAGTTATGTTTGTCTATTGTGACGTTTTGTCCAATTCGTCGATGTTCTGTGTCCTTGTTTGATGACAACATATACTTCGTTTTGTCCTCATTAACCATCAAACCCATTTTTGACGCTTCTGTTTCAATACTCGCAAAAGCACCTATGACATCACACTTTTTTCTTCCCATTACGTCAATATCGTCTGCATAGGCGAGTAATTGTGCAGACTTTTGAGAGATTGTTCCTCTGGTGTTGACGTTTGAGTTTCTTACAATCTGTTCAAGTATGATGTTGAAGAAATCGCATGACAGTTTATCGCCTTGTCTAAAACCTTTTTCGACATCAAAGGTCTCGGTGAGTTCTTTACCGACCTTGACGGAGCAGCGTGAATTCTCCAAAGTCATCCTGCATAGTCGTACGAGTTTTGCAGGGATGCCGATACTAGACATGGCTCTGTACAGCTCGTATCTGTAAATACTGTCATACGCAGCCTTAAAATCGATAAAGAGATGTCGAATATCGATATAACGTTCTCGGGTTTTTTCCAAGATCTGCCGTAATGTGAAAATTTGGTCTATTGTGGACTTCTCTGGTCTAAAACCACATTGATAAGGACCTATTGAGTTGTTGACGTGGGGTTTTAGACGTTCACATATTACAGCAGACAAGCGACTCTAAGGAGGCTTATCCCTCTATAATTGGCGCAATTGTGAGGGTCTCCCTTCTTTAGGATCGGGCATACGATACTGAGGTTCCATTCATCGGGCATGCTTTCTTCCGACCATATCATGCAGATCAGCTGGTGCATGCTCCTTTCCAACTGATCTCCAGCTGCCTTGAAGAGTTCGGTATCAAGGCCATCTGCACCTGCAGTCTTATTTGATTTAAGTTTGCCAATGGCAAGCTTAACTTTCTCTAGGTCGGGAGGACGGCATTCTTGATCATCGTCCAAGCTGAATGGGGCAATCTGCCTGACAGCGGAATTTGTGTCGTCATCGCCGTTAAGCAGTCTGCAGAAATGATCTTTCCAGATCCTCAGTAGCGACTGTGACTCTATAACTATGTTTCCCTGCTGGTCTTTACAAGCTTGAGTTAGGGGTTTGCCACCCTGGCAGGATCTTTTTACCTTTTGGTAAAACTTCCGAATCTCGTTCCTTTCATGGCACCTCTCTATTTCCTCAAACGAGCGCTTCTCATGCTGCTTCTTTTTCTTTTTGAGAAGTCGGTGTTCTTCCCTTCTTTTCTCCTTGTAAATCTCGTTATACTGATTGTTCTGGATTCACATTCAACAAACAAAATAAAAACTAATAAAAATAAATAATTTTGTAAATTTGCCAAACAATGTCCAATAGCACCCTATAAATCTATGCAGTTATCTAAATGCTACATTTGCTCTCAATAACATTGTAAATCTTAACGTTACTTATTCTTGCATTCTCTTTTGCGCTGTTATTCGCTTATGCTAAATCAATTGCCTACATTAATTTTCACTTCACTTGTTAATTGAAAGTCGAACAGTCAACATCGAGTAGTAAAAACTAAAACGCAAGCATACACATTATATATATATATTCATTTTACACTGGATTTGGGTAACACAAAACACACACACATTATACATACATATATTTTATAATAAATTGAAATAGAAACTATATTCGTTTAAAACATATTATTATACACTACACAACACAAATATTAAAATTACAGTCCACATATAAAACCACATTTAAAACAGATAGTGCAAAAACATATTGGTCCTTTCGCTCGCCGGATTAAACTTGTGATCAGTGTGCGGAAATTAATTAATTCGAAAACGATTAAACGCGTGATCATTATAAGATCATACTACATAATTATATTGGCATTTGAACATATTTTGCATGAACAGTTTTTTTTTGATTGCATGACTTTTCGCTAAAAATTATTAAAAAATTATTATTCAAACCACGTGACCAATGCAAATACATACATATTTAATCCATCGTTGTGAACCTAAACTTTTTTGAACATTTGCATGAATTTAATGCAATATAGAGCTAAATCCTTTTAAAAACATTTTATTCTGAAATACATATACTATTCAGTAAACGTACACGTGTTGCACCAACCTTGAACAGTTTCATTTGGTTGAAGGCATATATATACATACATATATACAAAACCGTTAGCAAAATCCTTGAATACCAAAACTGTATTTCGGTAAAATGCATGCCATAAAACTAAAACGCGGTCGGGCAAAGGGTACAATCACTAGGGCCAAAACATTTTCGGAAACCATCGATGAGTCCACGCCGATAGATATGCTAGAAATACATCTAGAAAAATTGGGGGAGGCTTGGAAAGAATTCGTCTTGCAACAAGACAATTTATACGAATTCTGCGGTGAAGAAGATTTTGTAGATCCTGAGCCTGAATTTGGTGAATACGAAACAAAATATTTCCAAGTGTTTGCTACTCTCTCCGGTGAAATTCGTAAGCGCTCATTAAAAGCTAATAGTGAAATAGCAAAACAAAACGCCAATCTTTTACAAAATTTAGATCATTCGAGGTCTCGTCCTTCAGTCGTGCTACCGAAACTCGTGGTACCAGTGTTTACTGGAGATTATAAAGACTGGCCGTTGTTTAGAGATCTGTTCACGGGAACAATTGATTGTAACGTCTCTTTAACTTCAACACAAAAGTTTCATTACTTGAAATCATTTCTTGGTGGCGAAGCGGCTGCTCTGCTAAAACATATTTCGTGCACAGAAGAAAATTATGTTGAAGCGTGGGAAAGACTCGAATCGCGTTACGATAAAAAACATTTAATAGTGCGTTCATTCGTTAAAAGTTTCATGTCATTGCCATCGTCTCCTGGCTCGAATCTTGACATTTTAAGAAAAATTACAAACGGTGCCGATGAAGTAATCCGTGGATTAAATGCGTTGGAAATAAACTCTAGAGATCCGTGGTTGATTTGCATTCTGCTTGAAAAGTTAGATTACGATACAAAACAAGCGTGGTCAGAAAAGGTAGAATGTCGGGATGATTGCACAATCAATGAATTTCTCAATTTTCTACAAAATCGATGCAGTTGTCTCGAATCGTGCAGTTCATCTACTCGGCCTCAAAAACTAGTTAATAAAGCCGAAAATAAAATTCGTTCGCATTTCGTCGAAACAAAACAAAGTTGCCCAAAGTGTAAAGAAAATCATATACTACCCTTTTGTAAGCTATTTATATCTCTTGATATTAACAGTCGCCGCGAATTCGTCAAAGATAACTCGATTTGTTTCAACTGTCTTAGAGTTGGCCATGCATCTAACAAATGCAATTCAAAATTTCGGTGCAGATCATGCAATGCTCGTCATCATTCCTTGGTACATGATCCACAAAACACATCGCTTTCGTCTTATTCAAACAATCAACACAAAAATGAACAATCTTCGTCATCGCTATCGCCACAAAAAACCTCAAAATCTCTCGTTTCTCATCATTCTCTCAACTCCATTGTTCATTCATCGACTATTCTTCCAACCGCTGTTGTCGAGGTCCAAGACAAATTCGGATCGTTTCAAAATTTACGCGTTCTTCTTGATTCAGGATCCCAAGTCTCGTTTATTACGGAGAGGTCTCTCCAACGCTTGGGTCTTCCTAAAAAGCCATCACGTATTCCAATTATCGGAGTTGCATCGACGTCTGCTGGAACTACAAACGGTCTAATTTCATTGAAGTTATATTCGCGATTTAATTCAAGCAGCATAGATATCGACTTTCATGTAGTATCAAAACTTACCTCTATGCTGCCACCACTTTCGTTTAAATTGAAGACAGACCAATTTCTGTCGTTGGATCTTGCAGATCCAAAGTTCAATGAACCAGCTCCGATCGATATGCTCATTGGAGCTGATCAAATCTTTAATCTTATACTTGAAACATCAAAATCAGAACCAGATGTTGCAAACTCTGTTTTAACTATTTTCGGATGGGTGATAGCTGGAAGCTGTGATCAGCTTTCATATAATGAATCTTCCGTCGGAGTACGAGCATTCTGCACACAACTTGATCATTCGCAGGAGTTTGATCTAGAGCGCTTTTGGCGTCTGGAAGAGGTCAATTGTGAACCGATTTTGTCTATCGAAGAGCAAAAGGCGGAAGATCATTTTGTTCAAACACATCGGCGTAGTACCGATGGTAGATACATGGTTGATCTACCATTTAAATCAAATGCCAGTCCGAGCTTTGCAAATTCCTTTCAAATCGCACTCAATAGGTTTTATTCAGTAGAAAAGAGACTTCTTCGTGATCCTGACCTTAAAGCACAATATTCTCAGTTCTTAAATGAATATCTTTCGTTAGGTCATATGGAAGAAATACCAGTAGAGGAAATAAACACGCCTAATTCTTACTATTTGCCTCATCACGCTGTCTTCAAGGCTGATAGTAGCACGACAAAGGTGAGGGTAGTTTTTGACGGTTCCGCTAAATCGTCATTTGATTCAAAGTCTCTGAATGAATCCCTATTCGTGGGTCCTGAAATCCAACGTGATATATTTACAATATGTCTTCGCTCTCGTCGTCACGCATACACCATATCTGGAGACATCGAAAAGATGTATAGGCAAATATGGATTTCGCCTAATCATACCAATTATCAAAGAATTCTATGGCGGGAAAACAATGGATCTTCAATAAAACACTACAGGCTTTTGACCGTAACCTACGGGACTTCAGCTGCCTCATTTCTAGCGAAACGCGCTTTAAAACAACTAGCTTTAGATTCGGCTAAAACACATCCTAGAGCTTCCTCAATAATCCTCAGTGACTTTTATGTCGACGACGTTGTGACCGGCGCTGACACTATCGAAGATCTAATCGCTATTAAGGAGGAGCTCGTGGAGGTACTATCATCTGCTGGCCTCAATCTACGTAAATGGACAACAAATTGTTGGCCACTTTTACTATCTTTGCCTGAAGATCAAAGGGAGCTATCTCCCATCGATTTCGAAAACTCTCTGACGGTAAAGATTCTCGGGCTGCAATGGTGTCCATCAAAAGATTGCTTTTCGTATAAGGTAAACCTTGATCAGTCGACATCGTGTACAAAGCGTCGAATTTTATCAGAAGCTTCTCGTATTTTTGATCCACTTGGTTTTCTTGCTCCGGTTGTGATAGCTGTAAAGATCTTCTTCCAGGACTTGTGGCGTATGTCGGTAGGATGGGATGATCAAATTACCCAGGAACTCTCTCAGCGCTGGGTCAATATTCGGGATGAACTCAATTTGGTGGAATCATTTTCCATTCCCAGAATTATGTGGATGAGCAAGCAGAATTACGAGTTTCATGCCTTTTGCGATGCTTCGTTGGATGCCTATGCTGCTGTAGTATACTGTCGCAGTATAAATCCAGACGGAAGTGTATCCACATCATTAGTAGCTGCTAAGAGCAAAGTTGCTCCAGTCAAAGTTCTATCACTTCCTAGACTTGAGCTCTGTGGCGCTCTTCTACTTGCCCGTTTAATAAATAAAATCAAACTCTCGTTACAGTTAAATCAAATGAAAGTTTTTGCTTGGACAGACTCGTCAATCGTGTTGCATTGGCTGTTAGCGCCTCCTAAAAAATGGTCGGTTTTTATCGCGAATAGAACATCTGAGATCATTTCAATTATTCCAGTGAAGTCGTGGAATCATGTTCGATCTGCAGACAATCCCGCTGATGTCGCCTCAAGAGGAATACCTCCATCTCAACTGGCCTCGACTGAAATCTGGTGGCGTGGTCCTGCTTGGCTTCGAATGGAACGCAGTAAATGGCCTCAATCTCAACATAATTTAGAAAACGTTCTCAATGAGCAATTGGAAGAGAGGAAAACGAACCCAGTGAAGGTGTTCGTGACAAACTTAAATGACAATAACATTTTAAGACAAATCATTGCAAAATCCTCAAATTGGATTAAATCGGTACGTGTGGTCGCCTACATTTTTCGTTTTCTCGAAAATCTTCGTTTAACTCCTGAGTCATATAACCTACGACCCCTTTCATCTAAAGACCTTGATAGTGCTCAATTTTCCCTGATAAGATCTGCCCAATCTGCTCTGTTTTCTGTTGAAATCGAAACCCTCAAAGTGAAAAAGTCGTTGCCGTCGCGAAACAAGCTTTTATCGCTCGCTCCATTCCTTGATAATATAAACATTCTCCGTGTCGGTGGTCGGCTAACTAATTCTGAGCTGTCGTTTAATGAAAAACACCCAATAATTCTCTGCAAGTCACACGCTATAACTAAACTCATCGTCGAATATACTCACAGACACCATTTGCACGCCGGTACATCGTTAATGATGTCTTTATTAAAACAAAAATATTATATTCTCGGCTGTCGAAATGTCATCCGTACCGTCGTTGCTAAATGTCTCCACTGCTTCAAACAACGAAAAGCTACATCTGAACAATTAATGGGAAATCTTCCAGTAGAAAGGGTTCGATTTTCAAGACCCTTTAGTAAGGTTGGTTGCGATTACGCTGGCCCAATCACTCTACGTCTGGCTCGCGGTAGGAATCCTAAATTTGTCAAAGGTTATATAGCCTTGTTCGTTTGCTTCATTACAAAGGGAATTCACATTGAACTTGTCAGCGACCTATCATCCAGTGCTTTTCTGTTGGCCTTGGATCGTTTTGTATCTCGTCGAGGGAAACCAACCGAAATCTGGAGCGACAACGCAACAAATTTCCACGGTGCCAGGCGGCTGCTTGGAGAGATGTATGAACACTTGATGAATCAACAACGAAACAACGCCATTGCCGATCATCTATCCAAAGATGCCATTGATTGGAAATTCATACCACCTTCTGCACCCCACTTTGGCGGATTGTGGGAGGCGGGTGTGAAATCCGTAAAGCAACATTTAAAACGTGTTATTGGTGAACACATACTCACCTATGAGGAGATGTATACTCTCCTTGCTAAAATTGAATGTCTTCTTAATTCGCGCCCCATGTGGCAAACCTCCGATTTTGAACCAATTGCACTCACTCCGTCTCATTTTATGATCGGAGAGTCTTACAGTTCAATTCCTAGCCCTGATTTAAATATTTCAAATATTTCGATAAGTTCTAACTGGTATTTATTACAGACTCTCATGCAAGGATTCTGGAAACAATGGCATAAAGAATATTTAACATCGCTGCAAAATCGCCCCAAATGGCAGAATACAAGACGAAATCTACAGCTCAATGATATGGTGCTGCTAAAGGAACCAAACCTTCCGCCTTCAAAATGGATTCTTGGACGAATCATAAATGTCCATCCTGGGAAAGATGACAGATGCCGTGTTGTCACAGTCCGTACTACAAATGGAGATTATGTACGACCCATCGTTAAGATTGCCCCATTGCCACTTTCTGAAAGACCGGAGTCTTCCAGGGGGGGCTGAATGTTCTGGATTCACATTCAACAAACAAAATAAAAACTAATAAAAATAAATAATTTTGTAAATTTGCCAAACAATGTCCAATAGCACCCTATAAATCTATGCAGTTATCTAAATGCTACATTTGCTCTCAATAACATTGTAAATCTTAACGTTACTTATTCTTGCATTCTCTTTTGCGCTGTTATTCGCTTATGCTAAATCAATTGCCTACATTAATTTTCACTTCACTTGTTAATTGAAAGTCGAACAGTCAACATCGAGTAGTAAAAACTAAAACGCAAGCATACACATTATATATATATATTCATTTTACACTGGATTTGGGTAACACAAAACACACACACATTATACATACATATATTTTATAATAAATTGAAATAGAAACTATATTCGTTTAAAACATATTATTATACACTACACAACACAAATATTAAAATTACAGTCCACATATAAAACCACATTTAAAACAGATAGTGCAAAAACACTGATCGTAAGCAGCCCTTGTTCGTTGTTGCATCAGCATTTGTCGTGCTTTTTGTTTGGCTGCATTTGCCTGCCTGCATTCTTCATCGAACCATGGGTTTCGTTTTGGTGGCCGAGTGAAACCCAGAACTTCAAAAGCAGCGGTTCTGATGGCTTCTTGACATTGCTGCCACTGGTCTTCAATGCTTAATGCTGGCGGCATGGGATCCAAGGATAATTGAAGGGACACTCGATTGGAAAAGGCATTGGCAATCTTTTGTAGCTTTCCGACGTCATATCTCTTCACAGCGTTAGTTCGTGCTGGTCGTGAACAAGATATCCTCATTCGTACCTTGGCTGTAACAAGGTAGTGGTCCGAGTCAAAGTTGGCCCCTCGGAAAGTTCGGACATCTAGCACACTGGAAGAGTGCCTTGCGTCGATCGCAACATGGTCAATTTGGTTGACGGTTAATTGATCTGGAGATCGCCATGTACCTTTATGAATTGAGATGCGGTAACCGTGTACTACTTACAACAAGATTAAGCCCCGCAGCAAATTCGATTAGCCTTAGACCGTTTTCAAATCAATTGAACCTTCAAAATTTTATCAAATTTCAAGTATTACGTTTGTCATAGTTGCTATATGGCTGAAACTGTTATAATTGGAACAGAAAATCCAAATCCAAAAACCCCTCTGTATGTTCACTTACAGACCTTCGGGACAGAGTCCGAATAATATTGGAAAAGACGTAGAAGCTGTAGGTTCTCCTTAGACAGGCCGGTATGATGAATAGCCCAATAATCCACTTTCTCCATATTATTTACAGCACCTTGATTCGCAAGTAAAAAGAAAAAACACATGTGCTTAACAAAAATATGGCCTATTTTATTGCGTTTTCTTAGTGTACAAAAATAAATAAGTAACCCTGCTGCTGCTTAAGTTATAACGGTAAAATTCCAGCAATCATTGTATGATTCCTTGCTAGAGCTTTTGCTTCAAAGAACTTTTCATAAGCGCGTGCCGTTTCCTCTTCCGGTAAGAGAATACCTGTAAAAATTAAAAAACAAAAAACAAAAATAGAAAAAAACTATTAGCGATTCACAATTTATTCTTACCAGCGAAACTCGCCGAAATGAAGCACACGATACTCCCTACAACAAATGCCCGCATTGCAACTGACGTTATCAAAGACCGTCTTGTCGGTGCCATAACACTTAGAGATCCTATGAGAATACCCAAAGAACTGGGATTAGCAAATCCGCAAATCGCAAATGTAGCTATGCCGGCACTGCGACTCTAGGAAATACACAAAAATAAAACCAAGTGTCATAAATTTGCTATGGACCTAAACTTACTTCTATAAGTGTTGCGTTCATGTAAGCTCCCAGGCGCTGATATGCAACAAACTCGTTTATAATAGTTTTTGTAGCTATAACCTTAGCAATTTTATCACAGTCCTCCCATTCGACACCCATTGACCAGGCAAGGGGGATAAAAATCTTCGAGAATAACCACTCAAAGTCTATGCCATTCAATCCCACGAGATATCCAAACCAATTGACAAGGGAGTTCATAAATGCAACAAAGGCTACAAAAGCCACAATGTTCGCAGTGATTCCCAAAACAATAGGAATAGCTTGACTGGCACCATTCGCAGCAGCATCCAACAATGATGTGTCTTCTCTAAAAATTGAAGTAAATGAAATTGGATTTCATTAATTTAAAACCTAGCTACACTTACGACTTCGCTAACACCATGTTTTTTGAAGAAGTTTTGCTCTGTTCGGTTTCTGGCATATAAAGTTTGGAAATAGCGAGAGTTGCTGGAGCTGCCATAACACTAGACGTAATCAAATGGGCTGGTGATGCTCCAAACGACATATAAGCGGCTAAAACTGTCCCCGAAACTGTTGCAAAACCAGAAGCCATTATCGAGTGCATTTCAGATGCCGTTAAGAGCTTGATATATGGTCGAATCAACAGCGGACTCTCGGACATACCAAGAAATATATTGGCAGCTGACGTGACACTCTCACACACAGTTGTACCAAGTAACTGTTGAAGTATCCAACCAAGCTTGATGACAATCCATTGCATTGTTCCCAAATAGTAGAGAATGGATATAGTGAAACTGAAGAAGAAGATAACCGCTAGAGTGGCAAAAGCAAAGACACCATCTTCAACAATTCTTTCGCCATAAACAAAACGGCTTCCTTCTTCGGCAAACTTGAGGAATGTTGCAACTTTTTCTCCCACGCATTCGAAAATTTTTCTTCCAACCTCCCATCGAATGCAAATCAATCCTAAGACGAATTGGCTCAAGATACCCGTGAGCACAGTCCTCCATGGTATGTGCTTGCGCGATGTTGAGAAGATATATCCACAAACTATAAAAAACACTGGTGCTATAAGGCCTATCAGCTTCCTGGGCTTAGATCTGGTTTCAAAATAGAAATATATTGCTAGTACGAGGGCAATAACTCCTATCATTATTGCTGAGACCAGTCTGAAAAAAAAAACATTAGTCAATTAAGAGTTCCATGAAGTATCATAGCTCTCAGAACATTACCTTGTTCGACTAAACTGAAACCACCATTGGCTTAACGGTTTTAAAGTTGTTAAGTGAATTTGCCGCCCAACTTTTGGCTTCAGCAAACAATAATAGAGTAGTCCCAAGTAGATAAATCCAAGTAGCAATATAAGCATTCCATAACCACTGCAAAACTGAATGGAACAACGCACGTAGCATCTTGTGTCATTTGGATAAACCGCATCATCAGTGTAGCTCCTATTCTGAACTGATGGGATTCAACTATTTTAAGAATATTCCTTGAAAAAATGAGTTTAGCAAGATCTTACCTACAACAGCGTAGTAATAGGTTGCATATGCAAAGTAGCATCCAACAGCAATGTGAACCAGGGATTGAAGGGCAATTTTTAACTGAGTCTTGTACTTGAAAGGCTCTTTTGTAGGCGGTGGGTTGTCTGTGAATCCATTTTCGATTGCATATCCTGTCTGTGACTGTAAAATAAATGCTCTTATTACATTGAATTTAATAATGACAATGCAGAAAGACTTACAGTTGTTAAGGCTGTAGTCGGAGGAACATCAAAGTTTAATGAGGACAGCCTTATTCCAATAGGCTTTGACTTATGTATGAGAGGACATTGACAGATGCATGAACAATTAAATGCATGAATATATGTATATTAACTTACAGATTCATCGTCGAAGGCTTCATTATCTTTTCCCTTCATTTTTGGTTTGGTTTATGTTGGTTGGCTTCTGCAAGAAATATTAACGATTTATTAGAACCGACAAAAAGCAGCATTGTTGCTTAAATAATATGGTTTCGTTAAATTAAACAAAAAATATGGGCACGTCTGGGTAAGAAATCAAAATCTTAAGGCTGAGTACAAGGTTTCACTTTTTGCTCTTCAAGATATATTTGGTTGTACACATTAATTATTGAATTAATTATTAATTATGAAAATTGAAAAAAAAAAATATTAAAAAACTATTTAATTAAATATTACAAAAGTTGTTTTGATGTTTTGACAAACTTCTTTTTCGTTTTGAGAATTCGGTGTTCTTCCCTTCTTTTCTCCTTGTGAATTTCGTTATACTGATCGTAAGCAGCCCTTGTTCGTTTTTGCGTCAGCATTGGAATTGCTTTTTGTTTGGCTGCATTTGCCTGCCTGTATTCTTCATCGAACCATGAGTTTCGTTTTGGTGGCTGAGTGAAACCCAGAACCTCAGAGGCAGCGGTTCTGATGGCTTCTTGGCATTGCTGCCACTGGTCTTCAATGCTCAATGCTGATGGCATGGAATTTAAGGATAATTGAAGGGACACTCGATTGGAGAAGGCATTGGCAATCTCTTGCGATTGAAGCTTTCCGACGTCATATCTCTTCACAGCGTTAGTTCGTGCAGGTCGTAAACAAGATATCCTCATTCGTACCTTGGCTACAACAAGGCAGTGGTCCGAGTCAAAGTTGGCCCCTCGGAAAGTTCGGACATCTAACACACTGGAAGAGTGTCTTGTCGATCGCAACATGGTCAATTTAGTTGACGGTTGATTGATCTGGGGATCGCCATTTACCTGTATGAATTTTGAGATGCGGGAAGCGTACAACAAGATTAAGCTCCGCAGCAAAATCGATTAGCCTCAGTCCGTTTTCGGAGGTTTTGTCGTGGAGGCTATGCTTACCGATTGTATTTCAAAAGATGTCCTCCTTCCCTAGTTTTGCGTTAAAATCGCATAGGGCACTCATATGTTTCTTCGAGGAGCTCGTAGAAACAGTCTTTGCAATTGTCGTCTTTCTCTTCTGTGGGGGCGTGGGCGCATATAAGGCTAATATTGGCGAATTGAGCCCTAATGCGGATGGTCATTATACGCTCATTGACTGGATTTTGGCTAATCACCTTATCCCTGAGCCCTCTAACGACAAATCCGCACCCAAATAGGCGCTGTTTCAGTTGTCTGTAGCAGTCGCCATGGTAGATGTCACAGTTTTTCATCTTCTTTATGCCCGGTCCACTCCACCGCACTTCTTGGATGGCGGTTATGTCTGCTTTACAGCAGTCCAAGGCGTCCGCTAATTCTCCAGCTGCACGTAGTCCATTAAGAGATCTTACGTTCCACGTGCAGATCCGGGGTCATTGTCGAAACGAAAAAGGTTTCGTTTGCTTGGGCCGTCAACTTTGAAATCATTATCGTTATCCGAGGCTGTTTGTTGTTTCGGATCTATATCTTTTTTACGTGGTGGAGGGCCAAGTCCTTTTGGATATCTTCGGACGACATAAAGGGCTTGAATATCCAGTGTCAGTACCCTGCTGCAGGGGTGTGAGTGCTGTCGTTGGCTCACCAGGAGCTCATCCGTGTTTGTGCATCCATGTTTTGTGCAGTAAAATTCCCTTCACGGACAAACATTTTTGCTGTATTAACATGAATAAATGCCTGGTTAGAGCTGGAATACTGCGCCAGCTACTGGCTTAAAAATTGGTTTACTTAACGATTTTGTCATTGGATTGATATTGGTGTATTAAGCTTTGTTTTTTTTTTTTTGTTAAAGTGAGAGAGAACATTTCGTTATTTATTTGGTAGTTGGAAGATGAAAAGAGATCTACTTTTCATCTTCCAACTATCAAATAAATTTTTAACTTTCCATTGGCAAAATGAAAGCTCCCGCATTGTAGATTTAAGGGAAGTGCCAGTCAAGGTGCTTATATTATCAACAAAACTATATGGAAATCGGCCAATGAGACACAATTATTTTTAAAGCTTCTTTTTTTACGAATTCATAGAAAGAACTTATTTTACCAGAGTTATAGGGCATTTTGAAGATGGCGGTTTTCTAACGTCGCGTCGACCGGCATTGTGAGAAAGTGCTTTTTATGTCAGTGTTATTCTTCTACTAATGGATTAGTTTTCATTCATATCATAGCCAAAATTCGATTTGAATTTATCCGCAACTGGAATACAATTTTGTCTGTTTGAGTATTATGATTCATAATGTCTCTAATCGCCACTTTTCCAGTTATTACTTTTTTTCAATCGTTAAGCGTTTTTGGTCGCTATTAATATTTATTGAAATATTTTTTAAGTTTTGGTTGGCGTAGCTTATATCGATGCAAAAGAGTCTTTCAATATTAGCTATTCCCTATTTGGTTAACATCTCTAAAGACGGCCATCCTTATTATTGTCAAATGATTTGTAATAGCCAATGCATAGTCTTTCAATTGACCTCTTATCTTTTTCCAGAAATTGTTCTGCAATCGCAGAAGGGAATTGAATTATTTTTTTTCTTTATATTCTGTTTTCAATAAAATCGTAAAAATTACCAAAACATAAAAACTATATATTTTATTTGAAACTCTTTATTTATTTTGCATATCCAACGAAAACAGGTAAAGGAGTTTGGAGTTTGGCAATTATCATTAAAATCGTTATATTTATAGGAACAACAATCATTTATTTAGCATGGTTATTCTCTTTTTTTTTTCACTATCTAAAGCCAAACATCAAGTGGTTGTAACTTCATTAGATTTCAGCAAGGACTTTAATTTTTTGGCTCATTTGATTTACTAACTCATCTGAAAATTTGCAAGTTCCTCATTCTATTGTTCATAGTAAATAAATGGTAGAAAAGAGTTATTTCACTTCATATCTACCGCAGTGCACAGATACATTAATTAAAAAAATTTAAAAATTTAGTGTGAGTGTTCATCACTCCATATTTTAAAATTTTTTCAGTAAATCTCCCCGCTAATCTAAGATGACCGTGAACCTTATATGAAAAATAGAGGGCAGTCACTCGGTCACAATCACAAATGGAAGTAGTTAACTCATGTGAACAGGGTTCCCTTTTCACTGAAGGCCATAAGCTTAAGTCCACTTTAATTTTAAACAACATTTTTAGGACGAAAATAAGTACGTAGATATTATAAGGAACAATTTTAAGGAGTCTATAGAGCCGTTATCCTGTTGAAATACGAAACCTTCACCAATAATTCTAAGTCAAAGCATTTTCTTTTAATATCTTATATACGCCTCCTTGTTCGTTTTTGCAACAACTCGAGTCCACTTAAAGGGAAACAGCCCCTGACTATAACAGACCATTATTGACGGTGGGAACCATACAGTTAGGTTACATCTTTTGTTCAGCGCTGCGTTGTACAGCTCTGAAATTTTTCAGGGCAGTCATCTTGGTTTACTGATTTATATTATATGTTAATTGATAATAAATGGTATTGTTAATAAATGGAAAAGCGGTGCCATTCTTGTCCCATCAGTATAGATAGGAACTTCACATAAAGCTTTGTACGTATAATTTGACAGCTTAATTTGTCGCTCTTGCAACTACAAAATCGTTTGGATCTACAGACGGCAAAACCATGTATCAGTTGATTTATAATGCTGTACACTGAAATCAAACAATCAACATTAAACAATGTTTGAAACTAATAAATTTATTTATCTATCTTTGGCTTAAGAGAGCCTTAAAGCGGCTTTTATACTGTCACTTGGCTGATATCAAATTTTGAAAACTTATAAATTGACGTTTCCTTACCACACTCAATCAGTTTGACACCAAATAATAAATTGGTGCAATAAAAACTTTTTCATTTTTTATCAAGGAGCAAGTAGCTCCCACTTTTAAATTAGGTATTTGCGTAAGAATACTTTATATCATTTACTAGGTGTGCCCAGTGCCCGCGACTTCATCCGCAGTGGAATAGTAAAGTATATAGCCTATGTCGTTCCTTATGTTCTAGACTATCTCTGTGCAAAATTTCATTTAAATTGGTTTAGTAGTTTGAGCCGGAGACAGTAACACAGAAAGACGGACAGACAGAGTTACTTTCACATTTATAATATTAGTTAGGATTATTTAAATCAAATGTTGATTGGATTTCGTAAGTGAGAACTCATGCATAAGATTCTACATGCCCATACAATTCTATAAATGCTAGTAGAGTTAACCAATTAGTGATCGTATTGTGAAATAGATACATAAATACATTTTTCTTTTTTTTATTCTCATTTATGAATGATTTCGAAACATGGTATAAGTAACTTACTTAAGTGGGTCTATAGTTCGGGGTGAACCTGAATCTCTACCAACATCTTTCGGTAACTCTTCCTATTTCGGGTAAGCTCTTTCCAGTTTTAAACTCTAAGTCGGTAAAGGTCTTCTTCCACTTGATTGCATCACCATGGTTAGACCATGAAATTTGTTTTTCAATGCAAGACCAAACAGTTGGTAATAGAAGTATCCCGTAGACGAGGAAAGTTAAATCATTGAAAGTAATCAAAGTTACTGACTTTGAATCTTGGACTCCAGTATCAAATTAACATTTCAAATACTTTTCATAACCCATATCTTGATGAAGGTTTTTTTGTAATTATCATTCAGTTAGTGCTAATGTAGTTGAATAACTGCTAAATATTAAATATTTCGCAAAATAGCTAATTTTGACCTCTCCTTTAAATGTGCACTACAAAAATATTCTTACACATTCCAATTTAAGCAGCACATGTTGACTATTTCGTCGATAAACAAAATTATCAGATTGCTTATAATCATGTATACATACATCCTTTCGGTATAGCAGCTTTGACCACTCAACACGATAGTTAATATACCTGGTAGCAACCTTAGCTACTTTATTAAAGATAATCTGTTGCGATAAACATGAATTATGACGCATTTGCCTAGCTTTGATTATTTTATGTTTCATAGTACAGTGCTTATCGTTTTGTCTAAAAACTACCTCGTAAAAAACTCATTGTATTTCTAACACTTAAAATCTCGCTGTTATGAATAAAAAATAAAAAAATGGATAGGCTGGTGAAAGAACGCTCGGGAAGACTGGTTTCCTAATGCATTTAAGGGATCTTACATTTTTTTTTTCCATTCTGAACGTCTAAAAAAGAAAGCGTTTTCGAGTCAGTAGCTGAACTCGGAGAACTTGCCAATCCCTCCCACAGAACAATACTCGTGGGAAAACCATTAAATGCTTCAGGAATCAGAACCTCGAACCCCCACGAAACAGATGTGCATGCTAAATACTACGACATTTTCACCACTGTATAAATCGAACGAAATAACTCTACGCTAAGTGAGACCTGTTTTATGGAAAACCATAAATTGTGACTAGAACCAGCAGTTAGGTACCTAGGCAAAGTAACAAACATTAGGGCAAAAATAACAAGTACAAGAAACTTGTTCTAGAAAAATGTTACAAATTAAATTTCTTTTGTTGTATTTCCGGTAAATCAGAAAACCACCAATGGATAATCAGACTTACTAAGTACAATACGTGTGTTGACTGCATCACGTTTTCTGTTGATAAGACCTATTATAGCTATCGCAACGGAAGCGAAAATGTTGTTAAAGAAGCAAAAGAATTTCATCGAGTTCGAGTATACCTCTTAAGACAAGGACAATCAAAACATATGTTACTATGAGTGATAGCGATAAGGTTCCAATCAATTGTCATTCTTAGTTTGGCATCTACAAAAAAATGTGTTTTGCGGACCTGGATAATGTTTCCTTTAGTCTCAAATTAGCAACGCTTATCTTATTTGGGTTTAGGTCTCAAGAAACTTGAAAGGAAATATGGGTAACTTTTTATTTCGGACTGGCTTGTAGTATGTATTTTATAAGACAACTTTATACGCCAAAGCAAAAATTGCAAGATTTCTTAGATACAAGTAATTTAATTTGTATCTGAACTTGCATCTGAAGAAGACGATACCATTATGTCCACAAAAGCGGATACTTAAAAAAGTAAACTAAAGTTGAAACGACAAAACGTTTCAAGGTCTTATTTATGAAAACCAAAAACTTTATTTTCTCCATACTTATTTTTTATGGTGGCGTTTTACTAATTTCGCACACTAGCATTTAGGATGAAGAACATTAAATACGTATGTTTATGAACTTGTTTGTTAAGCACTGGGTTTTGATAATACAATTAAACATCATCGCGATGATAAATAAAATACAGCAGTTGCTGGATTGCTGAAATTAGTGTTTACAACTATGAACTGAGAAATAATCACTCGAAGGAGTTTACTAGAGTTCATAGAGTTCTAATTTAATTAAATTCTCACAGTTTGTCATATAAATTGCATTTGACTTGAAATCAAGATATTCTCTTAATTTTTACTTGCATTCACTTTAGATCGGGCATTCACTTTTGGTCTTAAGTCACGCCTTAACTCATGTACGCCTATTTCCCTAGCAAATTTTTTTACTTTATGTTTTCCATTTATTAAAATTGCATCGATTTGTTACATGTGATGTTTTATTTTATAAAAAAAAGATGAAGTTATGATTAAGACTATGACTGTATAAACATTACGAGTTATGTTTCAACTTAGTTCAATTTTAAGAAGTAACTATTAAATAAAAAGATTAATATAATTTTCAACAGTTAAAAACACTTATTTTATTTCCTCAAATGCACATTTCAGAAGCAATGCTTCCATCGTCAGTGAGATTTATAAATTAAATTAAATTAAATTATTTGTCAAAAATCTAACAAAAAACAAAAATGTTTCTAAACAAAATTACAATTGAGTTGAGTTGAATCTATTGAAAAATTTTTTGAATATTCTAATCAACTTTTACAAAAAATTCGCGCGAATAACTTCAAATCTTAAATGTTGGTTGTGATCGCATCACTTGGGAACGGCTTGACTGAATGAAACCAAATTTTTGAAAGCTTAGGAGATGTTGGTAGATGGTAGATGGCGTTTTTCCTGAATGTCACTTTTGTAAATATAAAATGCACGTAAATCATAAAAAAAAAGAATTTTGAAGCTACTTTACTTAACTTTCTGAAGTACACTGGACGGGTCAGTTTGTATCTTATAATCTTATACAGTATACGATTAAACAAAACCATCCTCTTCTTGTTGGTAGTTCAGAGAATATTAAATTAATTTTTTTAATTAAATTTAAACCAAATTGTGACGCTTCATTCAAGCAACATAAACACTTGAACACTTGGTACCCGTGGTGCGATGGTTAGCATGTCCACCTGCTAATCCAGAGGTTTGAGGTTCGAATCCCAGCAGAGGCAAAAATGTTTTTCCACGGGCATCGCCTTTCGCGAGGAATTGGCAAGTCCTCCGTTAGTAAATTCACTGCCATGAAAGGCGCTTTCTCAATTAGCCGTTCGGAACCGGCCCAAAATTGTAGGTCCCCTCCATTCCCTCACAAGGTTTGGTTGTGAGAAATGCGCTAGGCCCAGGGGCTCCTCGCTCTGTTGCGCCACTCTATTTATTTATTTTATTTACTTGAATTTTGCGTTTTTTCACTTGGGCTTAATTCACCGCACCTCCTTGTAAGCCTTTGGATATGATCATAATAAATCTACAAATCTAACTCAGGTTTTTAAGTTCCCAATTACTTTTCAAAGGCTATGTTGTTGAATCTGTCACTGTTTTCCTTTGACAAGCTCTTAGATTACAATTTTGAATATGTACAATTGTGAAATGAATATGATATAAAGAATGCAGTTAGATTTGAAACAAATAAGTGTTAAACTGCTTAGCATATGTTTGAAGTTCCCAAGGCCCTACAAAACAAATACTTGTATTGATTAATACAAATATTTACAACTGAATTCTTATCAAACAATAAGGTCAAAACTCGTGAAAAAAAAGAAATTGATGACGCCGAAGGTTTTAATATTAGAAATTTATTACTCTGATTAATTATTGATTTATGACTGCCTTAAAACAAGTAGTACTATGAAAATACTAACCGTAGATAATAATTCAAAATTATCTCCGATTCGTCGTTAACTTTGTTGTATCGGTGAAAAATGAAAGCAATTTATTACTCTTCGAAACAGGTGCAGCAGCTAAATAAAGGAAGGATCATTGGTGCGTAGCGCATTTCTCTCAACCATGCCATAGAAAATCTTCAAATGTTTGTTGTGAAAAAGAAATAAGCCTACCGTTTTGTTTTTTAAAATTCTTAAGAGCGCATACCTTAACTTTTTAGTACCGAAAATTGCAAGTAAAAATCCTGTTCAATCAAAAGTTTCAAGTATTTCTTTGACAAAAATACTTCTAAAAAATACTACTAAAAGCATTTTTCACTTTAATCGTCTCAAAATTACAAAGAAATGCTAATTAACTATCCTCTAACAAAAAAAAATATTGTAAGTTAAGACTTCAGGACAAGGCCTTGACGGCCCTTTTTCACATCAAGTTCTCAAGAAAACGTTTTGAATTATGTTTAACATAATAAAGCCGTAATCCCGCCCTTTTTTTATGAGTTTGTTTCTTATGCATGTCATTTTATATAAAAAGCAACCAACTTTTAAATTATGTGGGACGATATACCACCATGGTCTTAAGTCTAATAGAGGTAATCTCCCAACTTTGAGTTACTCGTAGATACAAATCAGTTGTAGCAATAAAGTTCTGAAACTTATGTCGATTTTATTTTGTAAGATAAAAGGCCGCCGCGCCGGACCGCGCCGTAGCATTGAAACGATTTTACAGACAGTCACTGTCGTCAAATATTGTTGTACATAATCTTGATTTTTCACGTGGAGTTTTTATTTTGGTTCGCTTGTAAAATTTCAAGTTTTTCTTTCTGTTTATTATCCAAATAAGGACGTAAAAATTAGAAAAAAGAGGAAAATTTTTATGATGCCCTTGAGTTTAGAACATTTTTATGTCAAAAGATTTTATAGTGCGAGATATGTCTACTCGTAATTGCAGTGCATTGATTAGCCTTACCATTAATTTTTTGTTTTGCATTTCCCAAGTACTTGTATATGAAAAACAGTGAACAGCTTTAACTTTATTCATTACTCATTAAAAGTTCATTGAAGTTGATCAATGTCTACATAAAATGAGAAATGTGCCACAACATTTTCAAAGATTCATCATTTAAACTAACCCACGTTAAAAAGCCAATTGATATAACTTTCTAATACCAAACGATTAGGTTGTTTAGAAATGTTTGGAACATCATATACATCCAGACATACTTCAGGGATCCCTAATGTAACTGATATTTTGTTGGAGCATAATGATGACAACCTTTGGTTTACGGTCATACAAATTGGATTTAGTTTAGTGTATATATTTCATCAAACAATGAAAAGATAAAATACTTTAGTGATTACTAGAAAAAAAAAAAAAACAAAATTTTTGCATACTTAAATAACATATTCCAAATAACTTGCACCTAGTGTCATATGAAGGAATAACTATTTCCCAGTGAAGCTTTTTTACTAAAACTCTTGTAAAGCGTTTTTGGATTTTTTCAATTCTTAACGAGTGAACTTTATACATAGGATTCCAAATAATATTGCAATACTCCAAGTTAGACCTTACGAACGCATAGTATAGACTTTTCAATGTGTGAGGATCACTGAATTCTCTTGAATTGCGCAAAATGAAACCCAACATTAAATTTCCTGTCGCAACTAAAAAATCAATATGTTTAACAAAATCCAGTCTTTGGTTGACAAAAGTGAGTTATTAATTTAATAAGCAAAATTGATGGGAGTACGATTCCGACAAAAGATTAAATTTTGACATTTACTTATATTTTGGGATAAGGAGTTTAACGAACACCAATTTGACAGTTTCTCAAGGTCTTCTTGCAGTAAGATACAATCATCATTAGTTTTTATATAATGGAAAACTTTCAGATCATCTGCATACATAAGGCATTCAGAATTTGAAAGCACACTAGGAATGTCATTGAAAAAAAGCGGACCGAGATGACTCCCTTGTGGCACACCAGAAGAGGCATGTATAGGTGAAGAAAGTACATTTTTTATTCTAACGAACTGGGTACGTACTCTCATATACGAAATTATCCATCTCAAAAATGTTTGCGTGGAAACCTATTTTATTAAGTTTCAAAAGAAATAAATCAAAATCAACCCGATCGAATGCGTTTGAGAAGTCAGTATAAACAACATCGCATTGACACCCTTTCTCGAAGCCATTAAATACAAAGTTTGAAAATTTTAAAAGATTAGTGCTGGTGGTAGAAACCACTAACAAAGCCATGTTGATATGGAGAAATAATGTTTTTATAACCGGAGTTAATCTTTTATATATCAATTTTTTAATAAATTTTAGGAGTTGTGGAAATCTTGCAAATAGGCCGATATTTAGATATTTCCTGCCTACTTCCTGATTTATAAATCGGTGTAATCAAAGAACTTTTCCATTTCGATAAAAACTCATCATACAAAGACAATTTTAAAGTGCTCAGCTCATTTCAGTCTCACAAGATATAAGTTCATGGCTTGATTGTAGACCTATGGTCCTCCAGAGAGCGACAAACGTCAAGAAGAAAAATGTATGGATTTATATCCAATACAATACGTTAGGAGAATGCTGTACAGTTTACTTCAGTTTTCTATATCAATGACACTTAAATATAAATTTTCCGTCATTAAAAGACACAAGATTATAATGGATGTCCTAAATTGAACAGGGAAATAAGTTTCCTAAGACTTTTGTGAGTCTAACTGCTTTTTCAAGTTTGAAATAAGACCCGTGACTGCATTTTCATTTTTTAGGAAATAAAACGCAGGGGTTTAATTAGCTTCCTTCAAACCCATCAAGAATTTGGATACAAGAATTGACTCCATTCCAAGCCGAAAGAATGATGATAAGCCTTCTTTCAAATTTGATTGCTTTTTAAGTTTTTGCGCATTGATTGTAATCAATTTTTTTTTAACGTCGAATAGCATGCAAATAATTTAAATAGATTTTTAAATTCTACAACACTTCGTTGCTCTAAAATACGCTGATCTGATTTATAGAACTTCACTGCGATCTCAATATATTCAAGTTATTCAACTCGATTGTACGAGAAAATATATTTCAACTTAACTGACTTTTCCTTACATTTGTCTAGACGAAAAATAACAATAGTCTACTGCCCTCTTCACAAGCAGATTGCAATTGATAGAAGTAAAATTTAATAAGGGAGTCATCAAACAATGCTCCGCAGGAACAGCTGCATAAACTTCAGATAATTTTAATACAACACGTCAACTCACAGTTAAAATTTACTTCTCATTGAATTTTAAACAATAACCAGTGGGAACTTCATAAAAATGTGACATAAGTGATGGCCTTATAGACGAAATCAACAGGCATCTAAATCTTGATCAAACAATAAAATTACTTGTCAAAAACTCCGATCTAAGAACTATTTTTGACGATAGTTATAAAACGCCACATTCGCGTCTGCTTGTCTTGTTGGCAAATTTTCAAATAAACTATACGATACCAAATAATAAAAAAAAAAAGAAAACAAATGAACTGATTCTCGTTTACTTTTTAAATACTCAATTGTGTTGATCGTGTACCCGCCGTCAATTAATTTCGAAACAATACCAACCTTAGCTTTTATTGCTCACTCTGGCGTATGCGTATTTTTTTTTTGTATTTATTTTGCTCTGCAATTAAGGTTGCGGCTTTAAATAACAATATTGAAGTATAACAATAAAGATATATTTTTTAAAGTGATTAAGATACACAAATGTTACGTTTTTAAATATTTGCACGTATCGGAATTTAGTTGATTTTGTTTTTCTCTATTCTATAATTTCAGACTGAGTAGAGACTTAAATTAGAGTCAAACTTACAAAGAGAGCCTTACAGTGAATCACACAGTGTAGGGTTTCGACTTTTTTTATTTATTTATTTTTATCCAGGAATCAAAAGATTCTAAGAAATTACACTTTTGTAGGAATTACACACAAGAATTTAACAACATAGCCAAATAAAGAGGGAACCTTGATAACTTGTAGTAAATCGAAAAGCCCGCATCGCGAGTTGACGGTTACTGTTGAACTGTCACATCAAACTTTACCAACGACACACTGAAGTAAGACAAAGCTTTGGGTACACTTGGCTAATCGAAAAATATCCAAAGTTAAGGTCTTAGGAAAACAAAACTCGTTTTTTAATCGGTAACACTTGAGATAATGACGGCGATTGGTATGATGGTGGTATATTGAAAATTATCTCTGCTGTTAAACATTTTACGACCTAAAACTAGT
Organism: Melanostoma mellinum; assembly: GCA_914767635.1. Classification (NCBI taxonomy): domain Eukaryota; kingdom Metazoa; phylum Arthropoda; class Insecta; order Diptera; family Syrphidae; genus Melanostoma; species Melanostoma mellinum. Next base: position 171,987,680 of record OU612059.1, on the reverse strand, counting down.
TTTCACTGTCAAGTTTCATTCATTTGCACCACCAAGTGGTTTGATTGCAGTCTGACAGTTAGTTGAAGTGAAGAAGACACTATTGTGAGCTGTATTTTTTGTTGGAATAAAAATAATTAAGATGCCAACGTGAGAGCTTTTTTTTATTAATAACATGCTATTTCCTACGATATTAATGTTCTACGAAGTTCGTTCATAGGGTTGTTTCATACCGATAGTTTGATGTAGTACTTGTATCCCATATAATGATAGTAAACATGAATGGATAGGTTATTGGCTCTTAATTAGTGGCTGATAGAAGTAACGTGATTCGAGGGAAAAGAGTCGTTGTCGGCCAGTAAAATGAAAAATATACTTTCAGTGAAAAGCCCTTTCTCAACCAGCAGTTCAGACTCGACAAAAAATCGTCGGTCCCCCTGTTGTTCACCAGGTATGGCTGTTAGAAATGCACTGGCCCGGTGCTCCCCGCCTTGTTACGCCACTCTACTTATTTTTATGTATTTTTACTTGCGATCATAGCTACTATGAAGCAAGTTTTGCAATCGTGCAGAAAAGTTTTTTTTGAGATATCAATTAAATATGACATTATGTGGTACCCGTGGTGCGATGGATAGCATGTCCGCCTGTTAATCCAGAGGTTCGAGTTCGAATCCCACCAGAGGCAAAAATGGTTTTTTCCACGGGTATCGCCTTTCGCGAGGAACTGGCAAGCCCTCCGTTAGTATTCATTGCCATGAAAAGCGCTTTCTCGATTAGCCGTTCGGAACCGGCCCAAAATTGTAGGTCCCTTCCATTCCCTTACAAGGTGTGGTTGTGGGAAAAGCGCTAGGCCCAGGGGCTCCTCGCTCTGTTGCGCCACCCTATTTATTTATTTTATTTTTTATTACGATGATAGAGAGTTCGTGGGTAAAGTAGGTCCTGCAATTCTGTCTGTCTATCTGTCTGTCGGTATATGAATCTACGCCTGAACCACTAAGCCGATTTCCTTCAAAGAGGGGTTTTTGAAATTGGGCCTTAAAGCCTTGAAATAACGGTACCTGCCAAACAACCAACATGACAATACTTATTTTTCTCACAAACGGATCCATTTTGATATCATTATGTGTGAACGAATAGTTTTAGATTGTCTTTCTTATGATATAAAAGATTTTTTTGGAAAAATTCAAATACGGTGACACCCATAGTACCGATTTTTTCAAAACAGATTCTCTCGTTAATGGCTTACTTATACATATAAAATTTTGTATTTTAGAAGTCGTAAGTTGTTTGAAAGAGACTGCATATAAACATTTAAAAAATTTTAATTTTTGAAGTTTTTATAAATTTTATAAAAAGTTTTTGATTTCTTAAATTAACTTCAAAATTATATTTTTGATTTTTTGACTGTTAAAAAACTTGTGTTTAAAAAAGTTGGAAATTAAAAACCGTCCATCTTAACCCTTAGAAACATACATTTTATGAACGATCCTATCATCATGAAAATTCTTACACGGGGGTTTTCGGGTGTCACTGATTACGAATCTGAAGTTAGATTTTCGAAATTCATGATGGCGGACCCAATATGGCCAACGCCAAAACGTAACTCTACGAGAATATTGATAAAAATTTGTACCCAGGGGTTTTGGGGTCTCTGATTATGAAGCCGAAATCATATTTTCAAAATTCAAGATGGCGGATCCAATATGGTTGACGCCAAAATCTTAAAATCAATGAATTTTTTGAACTTATGTTTTCAAATTGGCTATTTTGTATCGCCCATTTCGAATAACGCGAATCTAATATCGAATTTGTATTTGTATTTGCATTTATTTATTTCAAAATCGCTTACAAAGTAGGACATAAGTGTTATAAAATTCTGCAAGCCTTTAAATAGAAAAAAAATTAAGAAAAATAAAAAAGAATTAAGAAAAATAAGGCTAAAAAAATTAGGGTGTCTATTTACAAAATGTATATAAGTTTTAAATATAATGAAAAAGAAGAGAAAAAAAACAAAATTAAAAATAGTGACTATCCTAGTCAATTTTATCAACGATTTGCCAAATAATTGAAAATTAATGAATTTAACCTTTTCGTGCTTCTTATACTTCTCATCGCAATGGGTAGCGAGTTCCAGAGGCGTGTAACGTGTACAAGAAATTGACGCTCAGTTATAAGATATTTACATCGAGGTTGCTGCAGCTACCCCAAAAACCCCTGAGAGTTACGTTTTGGCGTTGGCCATATTGGGTCCGCCATCTTGAGTTTTGAACATCTGACTTCGGATTCGTAATCAGCGACACCAAGAACCCTTACTCACCAAATTTCCAACTATTTTGTTAGATTGATTCTTCAAAAATGAATTTTGTCGAAAAAACGTGATTTTTTTCAGTTATAAATCTTAGAAACAACTAGCTGAGCCGCCCGGCTTTGCTCGGGTGTGTAGTTTAAAGGTTTCCGTTCTCGTTTTTCCTCTTCCGTGGGAATTGAGGATGGAATATAATCTTTCTTACTGTGGGCCTATGTGGCATCCTAGTTGCTGAAAAAAAATTTTAAATTTGTCCAGTAGTTGCTATGTTTCCGATCCCAACTCATTTCTGTTGGAATTTTCCGTTCCCGTGGAAATAATTTAATAAAATATAAATCTATGTCACTGGGAGTTGAGGGATAATGTTACATATTAGAGTTGAAAGAATTTTTTAAATCGGTCAAGTAACTTTAATGTTTCCGTTCTCGTCCCTGTGTCTGATCCTGTCGGATTATAAAAAAAAAAATAATAAATAAATAATAAATAGGGTGGCGCAACAGCGCGAGGAGCCCTTGGGCCTAGCGCATTTCTCACAACCATGCCTTGTGAGGGAATGGAGGGGACCTACAATTTTTCGCCGGTTCCGAACGGCTAATTGAGAATACGCTTTTCATGGCAATGAATTTACTAACGGAGGACTTGCCAATTCCTCGCGAAAGGCGATACCCGTGGAAAAACATTTTTGCATTTTGCCTCTGCTGGGATTCGAACCTCGAACCTCTGGGATTGCAGGTGGACATGCTAACCATTACGCCACGGGTACCTGTCGGATTATAGGGATGAAAAATATAGCTTTAGTTACTGACAAAGGGTAAAGGGGGATAATGGAGCACCCCTAATGTTGTTCAAATTTATCCATTAGTTTCTAAGTTCCGTTTCCAACCCCGTTCCTGTGGGAATCTTCTGTTCCCATGGAAGTATGTAAATGAAATATAAGTCTATTTCACTGAGAGATAATGTAACATCCTTGAGTTTAAAGAATTTTTGAAATCGGTCAATTAACTTTAAGGTGCCCGTTCTTGTTCCTGTTTCTGTTGCCGTGGGATTATAGGGATGACATATAGTCTAAGTTACTAATGAAGCGAGATAATGTAGCACCCCTAGTGCTGAAAGAATTTTTGAAATCTGTGGAGTAATTTCAAATTTAATACGGATGGCATTCGAGTTTTGAATGACATTTACCATGCGGATACAAAACAACACCTGTCTTCTATCTTGGACAGTGAAAAAACGTCAACACCAGCTGATGGAAGTACTGTAGCAGAGACACAAACCAACGTGTCTTCTAGAGTATAGGGTAAAGGCGCCGTCTGCCAAAAAAACAATATTAAAAACAAAAGCATTGAATTTGAAAGATTTAAAATTATAAGTTATAAAATTTTTTTAATTTAATTAACACTTATGATTTCGTGTTTCTGTACGAAACGTTTTTAGCTGAAAACGAATGTAATTTATACAATAACAGTTTTATAAACTTTGAATTTATTTGGATTCCTGCTACAAGACAGAACACACAAGGGAGGACAAGCGGAGGATGTTTCTTTGGCTACAAGAAATGTCTTAAAAATATAACATGTGAGTTTAAAACTGAAGAGGAAACTAATTTTGTTAATGTCACAATAAACCATAAAAAATACACTATATTACCTTCATACATTAATTGCAACCACTGGGACCAAGATTTTAACACACTTTATAATTTTATTGAGCAATATAACTGCGATAACGTCATGGTTATTGGTGATTTAAATGCGAGAATAGGTGCCGAAGAAGGAAGAGAGAACAGATTTGCTGGAAGGAGTAGAATTTCAAAAGACACCACTAAAAATGCGAGAGGAGTGAAGCTGTTAGATCTTTGTAATTCTTATGGATTTAGGTTGTTGAATGGCGGTACAGACTCGGATGAATTAGGAGAGTTTACTTTCATAGGACCACAAGGATCTTCAGTCATAGATTACTGCATGGTTAGAGGCAACTGGATTACAGTGGTAGCCGATTTCGAAGTCCTGAGTGTTCCATATTCCGACCACATGCCAATAACTGTTGACTTCGGAACAGATATCGTAGAGGAGCAGTTGATTGATTTAAGTTTACCTCCAAGACTGAAATGGCACAACAACAAGAGTGAAGAATACAAATCCAATCTGGAAGCAAACATTTCAACAGAATGTCAATTTGGCCTAGATGAAATTGAAAATGCAATTAAGGCATCATATCCTCCTCATAATGATACTAAGGTTTTTAGACAAAAGGAAAAATGGTATGATGCGGAGTGTGAGCAGGCTCGCAAAGAATCCTTTGGGTGGTTAAAAGCCTTTAGAAAATATAGCGGTAAATACTTAAAAAAGATGTACATTGAAGCAAACTGTGTGTATAAAAGAATATGCAAAGACAAAAAAATTAGCTATTTGGAAAAAGAAGCTCTCAAGCTCACTAATTGCAGAGATTCTAAGGAATTTTGGAAAGGAGTGAACCTACTAAATGGCAGAAAACTACAAATAAGCGCAAAATTAAACTTGGATTTATTGCATGATTACTTTAAACAACTTCTCAACCCTGAAAACCTAGCACCGCCTATTCACTTCGCAAAGCCTAAATATCAGGATGAAATTTTGGATTGCCCTATAAGTCGTGAAGAAATGCGAAACATTCTGAATAAACTTAAAGACGGGAAAGCTGCAGGTGCGGATGGAATGCCAACAGAATTCGTAAAATACGGTACGGAAATGTTAATAGACAAACTTATAACGGTTTATAATACTGTTTTGAACACAGGTGAATCTCCAGTGCAGTTCAAAAAATGCATTGTTTTTCCTATACATAAGAAGGGTAATACAACAGATCCAAGAAATTATCGTGGAATCTCCTTTCTTAATGCATTTTATAAAGTGTTTACCAAAAATTTTAAATGAGCGGCTGACGAGTTGGATACAAAACAGAAAGTTACTCAGTTGATCGACCAAAAGAAGAAATTGTACGCTTTTTTCGTCGATTTCAAAGCTGCCTTCGATACAGTGGATCGTAGAGCATTATTCTACAAACTCTACAACGTTTTAATGACAGAAAAATTTGGAAAAGTGCTCGAAAGCATGTACAATGGAAATCAATCAGCTATTTGGAACGGATCAGAAACTTCGGAATGGTTCGAGACACAAATGGGAGTTAAGCAGGGATGCAGTCTTAGGCCAAGCCTCTTTAATTTGTTATGTTTAATTTGACCTTGTTGACTTCCTTCCAGGTGGAATCAAAATTTCAGGCTTGAATATCAAAGCACTTTTATTTGCTGACGATGTGGTAATGTTTTCTTACTCACCCCAAACATTGCAATTGATGATAAACCGCCTGCAATCATATTGCCAACTATGGAATTTAAGGGTAAACTTGTCCAAATCTAAGGTGATGGTTTTTCGAAAAGGGTCGGGTCGAACTCCGAGCAACGAAAAATGGTACTTCAATAGAGAGCCTATAGAAGTCGTAAAAACTTATAAATAGCTTGGAGTTACTATTTCTAGCAGTCTAAGTATGGAACCTCACCTTAAAAATAAACTCGTCATAGCGAAAAGTGCAATTAACGCTACATGGAAAAAATGTTTTTCAAATAAATCAATATCGCATAGTGTTAAATACAAAGTTTTTCTTGCGGTTGCAGAATTAATATTGTTTTATGCTTCACAAGTGTGGGGAGGAAAAAAGTATGAAACGGTTGAAAAATTACAAAGATACTTCATTAAAAAATGCTTTCGCCTACCCAAAAACAGCCTCAACTATATGATCAATATTGAGACAGGACTTTCACCTCTATTCACAAAATATGAAATATCATGTAGAATACATTTTAAAGGTGTTTGATATGCCAGACGAAAGGCTACCCAAAATTTTAGCTTTAGATGCAATAAGGAAAAAGAACGTCTGGTATCCAAAGTTGGAAGAACTTGGGAGATACTTCCAAATCAACTTAAGATTTCTTGAAGAAAATGGAAAATATTTGAAAGATGATCTGTTAAATCTTGTGTTGAAGGTGGATGAACAATACAGAGCGGATTGTATGTACGAAGCTTCATCCTCCGTACATAGATCTATTTACAACCGTCTTAATTATAATCTATGCGAACAGAACTACTTTAAAATCGAAAACAAACAAGACCTAATTTCAGCAATTTTCAAAATGCGACAAGAGTTAATTGAATTGAACTATATTCCTCATCGAGATGATCTACTCATCTTCTGCAGCTTATGCAACTTAAGAGAACGGGAGGATGTCATTCATTTTATCGGTAAATGCCCAATTTTAAGCGAAATTAGAAGAGTTTTTCTCAACAGCAACTATAAATCGAAAGAAGATGTACTCACAATGCTCAACTGCGAAACTAATGTCACAGAACTATACAATTACTACCAAACTGCGATGTCATATCGGAATCAAATAATAAACAAAGCCTTTTAAATACAAAAAAGTAAAAAAAAAAAATCTACTATAGTTATAGAAATTCTTATACTTGTTTTCCTATCAAACTAATATAATTATATATAATACATTACATATGAATTTATTTTAAAATGATGTCAATCGGGCAGACGGCTAGGCCACGCTCAAACGATTTTGTTAAAAATTAATGTGAAAAGATATACTATTCTGAAATAATAAATCGAATTATCTATCTATCTATCTATCTATCTATAGAATACACTTTTTTCTTGCGTAATCTGGTTTCTTTGGCTTTTTGGTAGTATCTTTTTCAAACCCCTCGCCATGTTTCCACAGGTCCAGTCATGATTCAAAAACTACCTACAAATTAAACGCACAAATAATGAGTCTAAGTACATAGATCTGCTTATTGAGGTTACATACACACAGGGCATATCATTTTATCTTCGTAATATATATAAATTACGTGTCACGATGTTTGTCCGCGATGGACTCCTAAACTACTTAACCGATTTTAATCAAATTTGAACACCGTGTGCAGTTTGATCCAACTTTAAATATAGGATAGCTTACATCTCAATTTATGTTACGTTAGACACAGCAACGCTTGGCCGGGTCAGCTAATATAATATAAAAATAATGTATAATTAAAATTCTTATTATGTATAGTAGGTATAGTTTCAAATAGGATATCGGTTTGTGCCAAATCCAAGATCTATTTTAAGATACACTTAAGCTATAATGACTGACCTATTTATTCGCTACTGTTTCTTAACGTTCTTTTTTTACTCTGTTTGATTCAAAAAGTCCAGCGAAAGTGATTGTATTTGTATGTGAATGATAAAAAAAATATAAGTAGTAACTTCCTTGAACGAGAAAGTAATTTATGGTTCTCACTTAGCAATATCTGCCTATGTACATATTTGATCTCGTGTTGTAAATTGAACGAGTTTACTTAAATCAGATTTCAAGAGCGACATGCGAAATAAAAACATCTGGAATTGCCTGGTAATCGAATATACTGTTTATAAGAGAGAAAAAATGTCTTATCTCGTATGCACTAGCGGCGATAAGTATGACACAAATGTTTAGTTGATATCGACTGCAATGATATACAAGAGGCTTTAGAAAACCAACAAAGTACCCACTTTAAATTCAAGTGAGCTTTAAAAAGGTATTATTCCGGGACTTCTGATAACATATTTCACATTTTGAAAACAGAATTTTGGACCCATTGATGGTATTTCAATGATATTGATTACGAGTCAATATGCCTTTTGGAAAAACATTACGATAATGAGCATTTCTTCTTTTCTTATAGGTACTTAATAAAAGTAAACAGATTTTTTCTAATTATTCACCAGTAAACATTTTCGGGAATACTAAATTTTTGATGAAGCAAAATTATCTTACTGGTGGTATGCACATTAAGATTAAATTAAGTCTCTTTCCTTTGATTTTGACGAAGTCCCTCTGCTTTAATATATATAACGATGGAAAAAAAAAAAAAAAAAAAATACAAAACGAAAAATAGAGACAGACAACCTGGTTGCTTTTTTACAGCAGAATTAATAATGATCCAAGGTGTGCTCACGAGCATTTTTTAGTATAAATATCTGTTTAGTTGATCAGTGCATTCTCAGTTTAACTAGCAAAACAAATTTTGATGATTATCGACGATGAAATGGAACATTACAGGTTTGAAGTCGTAGACGAAACGTGATTGTCATTCAGGTATTAAGTCTATTCTGATCACAGAAAACCTTAATTAATAAAAGGTATTAACTTAATATCTTAGCAGTTGGAAGAATCACTGAAAACTTTTCCCTTGCATTCCCTTGCAGATGGTTAGGTACTAATACCGAATTATTCGGCCCTAAACGGGGTCCAGAGGAGTCCCAAAAGGTACTGGCCCTCCAGGTTAGGGGTAGCTTAGGGTTAACTATACAACCATGTTAAAACTATATGGTTCCGAAACAACCAGAAAACTTTTTTAACAATTATGTCTTCAACGTTGACGACCCAAGCAAACGAAAAAAGGAGAAGATGAAAAACTGTGACATCAACTATGGTGACTGCTATAGAAAACAGACACAACGCTTATTTAGGTGCGGATTTATCGTTAGAGCCAGACTCAGGGAAAATCAGCCAAAATCCAGTAAAAGAGTGTGATAACCATCCGCATCAGGGCTCAATTCAAAAACAATAGCCTAATATGCGCCCACGCCCCAACAGAAGGGAAAGACTGGAACTGTAAAGATTTTTTCTACGAGCTCCTCGAAGAAACCTATGAGCAGTGTCCTAGACATGACGTGAAAATTGTTCTTAGTGAAACTAGAGAAGGAGGACATCTTTGGAAATACTATAACTATACTATATTAAACCTCCCATTTTTGACTCTACCTTGTTGTAGCCAAGGTACGGATGAGGATATCTTGTTCACGACTCGCGCGAACCAACGCTGTGAAAAGATATGACGTCGGGAGCTACAATCGAAGGAGATTGCCAGTGTCTTCTCCAATCGAGTGTCACTTTAACTATTCTTGAATCTTATGCCGCTGGCATCAAGTATTGATGCCTCTGAGGCTCTGGGCCCCCAAAATATGACCCATAATTCGCCAAAAAATGTTGATGTAAAAAGAACAAGCGCTGCTTTCGACCTGTACAGTGAGAAAAAAAAAAAAAACGGACGAACACCGAATTCGCAAAAAGAAAAAGAAGCAGCATGAGAAGCCCTCGTTTGAGGAAATTGAGAGATGCCATGACAGAAATGAAGTTCGGAAGTTTTACCAAAAGGTAAAAATATCTTGCCATGGTGGAAAACACCGAACTCAAGCTTGTAAAGAAAGGCAGGGAAACTTAGAAATAGGGACCTAAGAAGACCACTTCTGCAGACTGCTTAACGGCGATGAAGAAACTAGTTCCGCTGCCAGGGAGAATGCCCCATTCAACTTGGAAGATGATCAAGAATACCGTCTCCCCAACCTAGAAGAAGTTAGACCTGCCACAGGCAAACTTAAATTAAATAAGACTGCACTTGCAGATGGGCTTGATCTCTGAAGAAAGTATGCCTGATGTTCGTCAACAACTTCATATGTCCTTATTATTATGGTTTTAGACCAGAAAAGTCCGCAATAGCCCAAATTTATCACATTACGGCAGATCTTGGAAAAAACCTAGGAATATAGTATCGACACACGCCATCTTTTCATCGATTTCAGCGAAAATCGTACAACTACGCAGGGTGAGTTTGGAGAATACACGCTGCTCCATCGAGGTCGGCAAAGAACTCACCGAGACCTTTGGTATCGAGAAAGGCTTTAGGCAAGGTGACAAGCTGTCATGCAATTTCTTTATCATCATACTTGAAAAGATTATACAAAACTCAAACGTTAACACCAGATGAATAATCTTTAAAAAGTCTGTACAATTACTAGCCCACGCAGACGATATTGACGTAATGGAAAGAATGAACGGTGACGAGTTTGTGAAAGCACATTGCAGGGAAATCGCGGAAAGGGAAGACCTCGTATCAGATGGCGAAATAAAGTGTAAGAAGACTAACCCCCACTTAGAGTGCAAAACTGAAAATAGAATTCGCTATATCTTCAACCACCTACAATTTTGTCAATACAAAACTTGGCTTGATTGAAAATCGATTTCATTTGAAGTTAAAAGGTAGAAAAGGGAGGGAGGGGGGGGGGGGGGGGGGTTAATGGAAGTTCGGTGTATAAAAAACATTAAAAACCCTTGTTAAAATAATGGCAGCAAGTATTTATGTATGTGATTTCATAGTCAAGCAGCATCGAAATTTCGTTTGAGCATAGCTACTGGATTCTTTAGTTTCAAGCAAGTGAAGTTTTTTGTTGGCGGGAGGGTACATTCAAAAGTTTAAGCTAATTTAAGTACACCGTGGTACCCGAGGGTACCCTTTGTTCTGCATCTTTATCTGTAACTATTCATACAAATTCCTTCAATCAAAATAGACTTCTAAAATTAAATTTATTGACAATTTTTGGGTGCCAATATTGATCTTGGGATCCACCACTGATAATAATTAAAATTTTGGGTAAACAAAAAGGCTTACATCATTTTCAACTAATCTACAAAATTCTTGCAAAAGTAAAATTTGACATTTTCGGACTAAACTTTTCAATTTTCGCTCTTATGCTTGAAAACTTAATGCAGGCTCTGATCTGTAATATTACTACATATTATATATACAGGGTGTTCCGTAATTTGTGTTACATACTTTGGAATGTGATTCTTGGTCATATTCTAAGAAAAAAATTTTTATACAGTAGAGTCCGTTTCTCAACTTTGACAACACTTTTTGACAATTCAAAAAAAGGCAAACTTTGGTGTACCCTGAACTGTGTTAAATTCTTTGAATTTTTGAATTTACTTGGGATTAAATTACTCTTAGCAAGAATATTCATCCTTCTTTGACCTATGTGTTCAAGTCGACGGTGTCATAGAATGCTATCATCTTTTTGCGAAATATTGACTATTGGCTCTTTAATGGTGACTTCCAGTTCATATGATAATCCACGTAACATTGCGGTTGCAATGATTTCCTTATTTCTCATTATCAAGGCTTTATCAACATCAAATATAACCGTAGCCCCAGCACTAGTGAGTTTCCTCACGGACAGTAGATTTTCTCTTAATTCCGGTGTAAACAAAACATTCTGTATGGTTAATTCGGTCCCAGTATTGCTAAGCCCATCGTTTTGACCAATTTCTTTTGCTAACAATGATTGATCATCTTTTGCAACTTTAATTCTAATTGGTGTATTTATTTTATTTATTTTTGAAAAACACAATTTTTCATTAACAAGATGGTCGCTTGCTCCAGAATCCAATGTAAAAATTATCTTGTTTGCAGATCTGCTATTCGTTCTGCATTCTCTGTCTCCCATAAAGACAAATGCTTTGTTTGCGACGTTCTGACTATCTTTTGAATAGCAGTTTTTAGCCTGATGACCGAATTTATTACACTTAAAGCATTTCCCATTAAACTTCTTTTTCCCCGAAAATGCGCTTAGCTGTTGTACATCATCAACTTGACGTTCATTAAGTTTGATTTCTTCGGCTCTAAGCCTATCTTTCACCAATGGGAGTGTAAGCTTTGATTCTTCCAAATTTTGAAGAGCTGTGATCAGCGGATCAAATTTGTCGGGTAACGTCAAGAAAAGTTGTGTGAGTATTTATCACTTTTTTCTAACGAAGCCCCTGTCATCTTCAGTTGGCGAATTTAATTCTCAAAAATTATTAAGTGAGAGGTCACAGAGTCTCCACTTTGCATTTTCAATTTTGTAAGTTGCTTTCGTAACAACAACTGATTTACGATAGTTCTTAGCCATTCTATCCCTCTTGACAAATTCATCATTTGCTTCTTTTTCGGTTGGGGGATCGCTCGTTATAACGTCCCATAAACCCTTCGACTCCATAAAAATTTTCACACGGAATTGCCATTCGTCATAACCAGAACCGTTAAATTGTGGTATTCCTGGCATATTATCTTTTAAGTCGCCCATAACCTATTAAGATATAATGCCTTGGCGTCCGAATAAAGAAAATTTATTATAACAATATATGTTGTTTGAACAGAGTTTTGAATTAGATTGAAAAATAATATAAATGAAAAGTGATTACTGATAAGAAACAGATTGCTAGATTGCTTGATTTTCAACAGAAAATAAAAACATTTTATTTGGAAAATTCAGTGAAACTGTGACCCATGAAATAAAAGTGAATAAATGGAAGGAGATCGCAGATCAAGCCAAATCCCTGAACGCAATGGATTCAAACATCATTGTTTATTCTCTCCTTAAAAATTCGAGGACGACGTATTTCGCGAACTTGTATCTCAGACTCATTATCGCTTTCACTTGAAAAAATAATATTCGACATTTTTAATTCAACTTGTCACTTTTCGACCGAAACTCAATTGCCTGTCACAGTTGTCAATTACTACATACTGACAAAATTGTAATTTGTATAACTTTTTCTGTTCCATAAAAAAATTGTCACTACAAATTTGTAGGGGAATTTATGACAATTTTAAAAAAATCCCTGACAATTCATTGTCATGACAATTTTTTAATGAAACAAAATTACGACAATTGTCGTAGATTTCCCGATTTGGCCTTCCAGGCCATAGAAAAATTGACAATTTTGTAGAATTGTTGGGAAATCTGCGACAATTGTCGTAATTTCGTTTCATAAAAAAATTGTCATGACAATGAATTGTAAGGGATATTTTTAAAATTGTCATAAATTCCCCGACAAATTTGTTGTGACAATTTTTTTATGGAACAGAAAAAGTTACACAAATTACAATTTTGTCAGTATGTAGTAATTGACAATTGTGACAGGCAACTGAGTTTCGGTCGAAAATTGACAAGTTGAATTAAAAATGTCGAATATTATTTTTTCAAGTGAAAGCCATAATGAGTCTGAGATACAAGTTCGCGAAATAAGTCGTCCTCGAATTTTTAAGGACAGAATCAACAATTATTTTGCTGCATTAAGTGATTTACAATTTAATGAAAAATTTCGCGTCGCATATAGTTTCTTCTAGCTAAATTCAGTCTCTTGCATATATTGCAAGAAATTTGTCAAAATATATGACAATGACAAAATTTTCACGACAAATTTATCAGATAGTGACAAAAATGTCACGACAATTATGTCATTATCTGACAGTGACAAAATTGTCACTACAAAATTGTCATATACGACCTGTCAATACGATATGAAATGGAAATTTGTCAGATAACTGCGACAAATTTGTAGAATTGTCACTTGTCAATGTTTATGAAATAGGGCCCAGGTCCCCTTTGAAATAAAAGGCCGCATAATCCGGAGGAAGTACCCTGTTGCAAGGGTATGAGAGCTATCGTTGGCTTGCCAGGTGGTCATCCGCCATCATCTCAACTTCAATACCCTGTCTTAGTATTGAAAAACCCTGAAAGACATTTAAACCAAATATGTCGGAGTAGCTCATTCACTGGTTTCTGCTTTATTGACTACGGATCCACCGTTGATTCTGTGGGGGGAATTCATCCACGAAATGAAATGCAAATGAGCATTGTGGTGTTGATCTATTTCTTCTTCGGCCCTTTGTCCACACTCGCACTTACTAGTTTAGCAGGTTTCTCCGGACAAATACCCCGGTTCCTAGTTGTAATCACGTGGAGGTATAGTAAGTACAATTGACGTTGACACCAATCAGGGCCTTCCGTACACGTCCAACCACCAAGGAGGTATAATGATGGGTCTAAAGCTTTTGGCGAATGAATAGATTTGCCTACCAAAGTAAAAAGCTTTTCAAGGTTTATACTTTCCTGCAACATACCTAGATAAATACCGTCAAAGCATGTAAAAAACTAACAGAGACACAAATTCATAATTTCAATAGTATTTTATTTGAATCATAAAAGATGGCATCCGATGATTCGATGTTCAGTGAACAACTCCGATGTCCATAGATACGATGGGATCCTAACCCAAAAGTTTAATAATAGCTCCGACAATTGGAAGGCTGTTAAGACTTGTTTGTGGTGCTGGTGCTGGTTCTGGTGCAGCAAGAGACATGGAAAGGCCGATGAGGGCAATCAAAAGGATGAAAGCAAACTTGAACATTTTTGTTTTGTAGTTAGTTGTGATACTTTCCGTTAAAAGTGACTATCTGCTGTTTTGAAACTAAACTTCTGCCTATTTATACGGAAAGTCAATGTTTGCGAACAATAAACACATTCACCACACTCAGAAACATATTGGTTTATACTTTCGCTTGTTGCTTGTTGTCCAAAATCGTGACTTGTTCTTTTATTGTGAAAATATTAATTAAAGTTAATGGAATTTTGAAAAATAGTGCAGTAAAATAGGAAAGTTGAATTTTTAATTATACTTTTCAATTTACTAAATTATTTTAGTCATTTGGTATAATATACGAGTGTGTCCGTATTTGCGTAATACCTAATACTTTTTGAAGTTCCTACAACGTGTCTTTTTTTATGGAACTTTAAGTTGTATTTGCTACCACATATTTAGGCAGAGGGCTTCCGACACGGTGATGGCTGTTAGATGTTCAACATTTGATAATATAACACAAAACTATTTTTTTTTAAATAAAAATACCAAAATGCTTTTGTCCAGCACTGCGGTACCCGTGGTGTGATGGATAGCAAGTCCGCCTGTTAATCCAGAGGTTCGAGTTTGAATCCCAACAGAGGCAATAATGTTTTTTCCACGGATATCGCCTTTCGCGAGGAATTAGTAAGTCCTCCGTTAGTATTCATTGCCAAGAAAAGCGCTTTCTCGATTAGCCGTTCGGAACCGGCAGAGAATTGTAGGTCCCTTCCATTCCCTCACAGGAAATGATTGTGAGAAAAGCGCTAGGCCTAGGGGCTCCTCGCTCTGTTGCGCCACCCTATTTATTTATTTATTCTGTGCAGCACTGAGCAATTGAAAAATCTTTAGTACTTTAGCTATCTATTTATCATGTCCTAAAAAGGGCTATCGAAATGCCCGCTAAAAGTTAGAATTTTTCAATTTCTCAGCGTTTTACTTTATTTTTTTTTGTGTTAGACAGGCAGACGAGTCGCTTCATTGAAAGAAAGGAGATAAAATCGTTGTTTCGAAAAACTAAATAATTGACAGTGCTGCTTGCTGCCACTACTGCTGCACCTTTGCACTTACAGGCAGTAAGTCATTGTAATACCATTTCACTGACACAGTTTCTACGCCCTCCGTCCTCTATTCTTAAAAATCATAATTTTTGAATTTTCTAAATTCACTATCAAGTTGCAAAGCGTGCAATACTGCAAAAGCCGATTTATCATGAGCTTCATAAATAAAGGTGAAGACTGAAGAGGCCAAGATAACAATGTCATCAGGGGTAAGCGTGTAACTAAGTCTTCTATAAACAGTGCAAAAGGCTTGGGCACAACGTACACCCCTGTTTTACTTCTGATTCCGTCCTAAACCATTCAGACATCTCTTCTCCATTCCATACTGAAGCTATTGTGTTCTCATATATGTTCTCAATAATTTTCCCTAACTTTCTTCACATGCCGATACCATATAGTTTGTAAAAAAGACTATTGGCGTCCACAACGTTGGGCAAATCTTAGTGAAAAACATATACCTGATTGTACATAATGCATTTTGTGCATAACCTCTTGGTACTTGGTACCTGTGTTTTCATAATTTAATTTTTAAGGAAATAAATCGTTTTGTGTTGTGTGCTTTTGATTTTCCCTGTGAGTGAATATTTTACTTTTGGTTTTTTTGTATCCCTAGGTGAGGTGTATATTGTGTTGAATAAGTGCGATAAGATTGATTTGCTGCGGAATCCCATTCTTCATTGCTTGGCCAACGGTCAGTCTGCTTAATTGCAAAATGGATATTTATAGATTAGCGCAGGACAAGCTCGCCTATGAAATGGAGAGCCGAGGGCTAGAAGTAGGGACTGTAGATGAGATGAGAAAATCTCTAAGAGGAGCTAGACTTAGGGGTTCTTTAGGTCCTCCTGCTAAGTATCCGTTTAGTTTTGAACAGGATTACAAAGCAGTTGAGAATAAGCTAGTTGAAATAGAGAAAATCTTAGAGATGAAACCAAAGTCGAGGAAGAGTAAAGAGTACTTAAAGAGTTTAGCAATGATAGAGTGGAGTATAGGTAGGCTAGATAGGTCGCAGTCAGAAGATGACGAGCAAGAAAAATCAAAGTCAGGGTTGAAAAATAAATTGATTGTGGCATTAATGGACTTGGAGGAAGTCCTTGATAATAAAGAAGCAGGAGGCGTGATTGATGATGGCAGTCAGCTATCAACCGATAGTAGGGCTTCAGCGGTAGGACCAGCGCCATTGCAATCAACATCAGCAGTGTTACCAACGCCCTCTAAAAATTGAAGTTGTAAACTTGCTCTTGGTCTCCCTGGATGCTGTTCGTTGGTTTCGTATGCTGAACGCGTTCGCATTTCTTTTAGCTCGGAATTCTGAGCTAAAGAATTCTTTAGCTCATAATTCTGAGCAAGGGTGCGAATTGTTTTCGTCCGCCATCGCCATGGCACAATGAAATGAAATTTACAGCGAGCAGCATCCAGGGCAGACCAAGGGTAAGCAAAAAAAATTAAATTGTGTTAATAATTAATATACTAAAAATCTTTTTAACTTGAAGATTTTTTAAGTTCGATTCAACGAAACCATTGGATGGCTAATTATTATTTCACAACAGTTCTTAAAAAATCCTTGTCGAGTGCGTGGACGCCATTTTCGATACAAGGAATAATATATATGTAGTTCAGTAGAACAAATAAATTGTTCTCTCTCGCAAAAGCGAAGCTAAAATTGTTTTAAAAGCAAAATAAAATAAAATAAAATAAAACTCAATCGACGAAGTTCACCAATAGTGTAAAATGACGAGAAAGGGTGCTAGAAAAAGCTTAAAAGGCAATTCGAAGGAGAGAGGCAGCTGTCCATCCTGCACATCAGTAGATGCGGAGGAGATGGTACAATGCGACAATTGCAAAGCCTGGTAACACTTCAGCTGCGCAGGTGTAGGTGGCGAAGTGCAGGAAGTGGAATGGAGTTGTGAGGGCTGTGTCACGAAAGAGGCAGAAGGAAAAAGCGACGATGAAGAGCAAGCGGTGGACGATACAATCCGACCACAAATCAACAGCCAAAGCAAGGTCGCTGTAAGCAAGGTATGTACTTCAAAAATAAATATTGATATCGATACGGCAAGTTGTAGTGGGGCAAGTAGACGAAGGGTAATAAAATTAGAATTGAGGCGACTAGAGGAAGAGAGACAGGCAGAAATAAAATATTTAAAAAAGAAATTTGAACTATTAGGTCTTGAGGATGATTCGGATTCGGACGAGAGCCGAGAATCAAATGAAGGGGCAGGAAATTTTGAAATAGGCAAGAGACTGAGTGGGGGCAAGGAGTTAGAGAATGCAATTGAGACACAAGGCGTTAGGCACAGTGAACAAAAGCAAAGCATTCCGGTCATAGAACCACACTCGTCGTCTTATTTGCTTGGACAGGAATACATATACGCTCGTCAGGTAGTTTCAAGAGATCTTCCGAGTTTCAGTGGTAGGCCAGAGGAATGGCACTTTTCTCTAGTAGTTTTGAAACGTCAACTAAAATTTGTAAACTTAGTAATGAGGAAAATCTTCTTCGACTTCAGCGATCTCTGAAAGGGAAAGCCCTCGAATATGTGAGTCATAGTCTTACTCTTCCCGCGTTGGTACCCGAGATCATGTCGACTCTACGCATGGCATTTGGACGACCTGAACATATAATAAACAATCTCTTGACAAAGATCCGTACTGCAACGCCAGTAAACCCAAATAAGCTTGATTCTTTGATTAACTTTTCTCTTGAAGTGAAAGGAATTGTTGCTACCATGGAAGCGTCCAACTTAATTTCATATTTGAATAATCCTTTGTTGATCCAAGATATTTTGGAAAAACTTCCACTTCAGAGGCGAATTGATTGGGCAATGTTCTCTGAAAATATTAAAGACGTTAATTTAAAAACATTGAGCGACTGGCTTTTTAAATTTGCGGAAGCAGCAAGTAAAATTATATCAGCTCCAGTGACAAGTTCAGATATAGAAAAGCGTAAAGCACATCGTCTGAACTTTCACGAACATAGTTTAACTCAAGGCCACGGTGTATCGACATCAGGTATTAAATGTTATGCATGCAAAGGGGCACATGATATTATCAACTGCAAAAAGTTCAAGCTTCTTAATTATAACGAAAGATGGAATGTTGTCAACACAAACAAGCTTTGTCGATCCTGTCTAAGGCGTCATGGTGGGGGATTTTGTTCAGATCGTAAGGAATGTGAGGTCGATGGATGTAGTGCTAAACACAACCCATTATTACATAAGGTAGTTCGCACCGACACAGGGGTAGTGGCGATACATAATTTGGAAACTTCGAAGGTGCTTTACAGAATAGTGCCAATAACAATATTCGGGAAAAATACCTCGGTGGACGTTTATGCATTCTTAGACGATGGTTCGGGCCCAACCTTAATTGAAAAAGACCTTTTGTTAAAAATTGGTAAGGAAGCGGCAACATCAGATCTGTGTTTGAGATGGACAGATGGAACAGTACGTACCGAAACGAACTCTCAGCATCTTGACTTATCAATAGCGCCGAAGGGAAAGATAAACAAACGTTTTGTGTTGCGGAGCGTACGATCTGTTAAAAAACTTGATCTTCCACCACAGACGCTGGACATGTTGGAACTAACCTCAAAATACAAACATCTAAAGGGTATCCCAGTGCAATCGTATCAGCGTGTAATTCCAAAACTTATAATCGGCATCAACAACAGAAGTTTGGCCATGCCACTAGACCATCGTGAGGGAAAAGTTTACGAACCAGCCGCCACAAAAACGCGTTTAGGTTGGACCATATATGGAGAACTCGATGGTGGTTTACATGCACAAACAACAGCCAGGGATGTCAATATGCAGCTGCATGTTTGCGAGTGTGACGACGATGTGGCGCTACAAAAGTTAATGATCGAAAACATGAAGATCGAAAACGATGGTTTGGAATTAGCGACCCAAGGGAAGATGAATCATGCCGTGAATGAGAAGCTTCAAAGTTGTATCAGACGCGAGGGCGACCAGTTTATCTCGAAACTACTTTGGAAAGCAGAGGACATTACACTACCGAATAATGAAGTCATGGCGTACAAAAGGCTATGCTGTTTTGAAAAAAAACTTGAGAAGGACCCGGAACTGAAGCAACACGTGAACATTCACATTCAAAATATGGAAGCCAAGAACTATATACGGAAACTTCGATCGGACGAAGTGGATATCGAATATCCACGGAAATGGTACCTTCCGATTTTCGCAGTCAAGAATCCAAGCAAACCCAAGAAGATTCGATTGGTTTGGGACGCCGCAGCGGAATACAATGGCGTATCCTTAAATGGGTGTGTTGATAAGGGCCCAGATCTCTTGATGTCCTTGAAGGATGTCTTGTTCAACTTTAGAGTTGGCAAAATTGGAATTTGTGGGGATATATGTGAAATGTTTCACCGAATAGCAGTCGAGGAAAATGATCAGCAATCTCAACGGTTTCTTTGGCGGGGTGGAGAGAGTCATCGTAAACCAGATACATATATATTAAAGGTCATTAGTTTCGGAGCAAGTTGCTCACCATCTATCGCTCAGTGTGTCAAGAATACGAATGCATTGGAACACAGTCAGCAATTCCCCAGAGCAGCTGAATCAATTCTTAAGAGACACTACGTGGACGATATGCTTGACAGTGTCAACTCCGACGAGGAAGCAATCAACCTAGCCAGAGAAGTTCGAGAGGTTCATAAACACGCAAATTTTCACATCCGAAACTGGATATCAAACTCTAAGGAGGTCCTTGAGGCGTTGGGAGATGCTGGAACCCTGGATAATTTCTGCCAATCGGGAACAACGGTGGAGCAAATTGTGAGGGTAGAGAAAGTTCTTGGTATGCGGTGGCAAACAGATAATGATACCTTTACATTCAACCTGAAGTTCACAAAAACAAGTGAAGAGATTTTACGCGGGGAAAGGTTGCCGACTAAAAGACAATTGTTAAGACTACTCATGTCGATTTTTGACCCTCTGGGGATATTGAATTTCTTCACGGTTTACATGAAAATATTACAACAAGACATCTGGCGGAGTGGAATAGCATGGGATGACGAAATACCACAAGAGTTTGCGGAGACGTGGAACAAATGGCTCTATGCACTTCAACGGATTGAGAGGGTCGAAATTCCAAGACGTTATTTTTGTCTGGCGAGCAGTGACGCGAGTACTGTGCAGCTACACGTATTCGTAGACGCAAATGAGACGGCATATGCAGCGGTCACTTACTTCAGGATAGAATCAAAGGAAGGTACGGAGGTAGCATTTGTCTGCTCTAAAACAAAGGTAGCACCTCTCCGACCCATATCAATTCCTCGAATGGAGCTATTAGCAGCGCCTTCTGTTAGAAAATCCTCATTGCCTACTAGAAAAATCAAGCCCTCTCCGGTGCATGTCACCGTTTATTGATGAAAATAGAATAGTTCGCATGCGAGGCCGTCTAGAAAAATGAATCTAATAAGTAATACAAGTAAAAATCCGATTATTATGCCTAAGTCTCACTACATAACTGCCCTTATTATTGATTTTTATCACCGAAAATTTAAACACGCGAATCACGAAACAGTCATCAACGAAATCTTTCAAACTTACCACATAACAAGTTTACGGACTCTTTTCCGAAATATTCGAAGCCAGTGTCAGATATGCAAGGAGAGGAAAGCTAAACCTAACCCTCCTGAAATGGGATCCTTACCCGAAGCTCGGCTTTCTCCGTACACTCGGCCATTTTCGTACGTGGGGGTTGACTTTTTTGGTCCGTTCGTGGTAACGCCAGGAAGACGTGTCGAAAAAAGATATGGAGCCGTGTTCACGTGTTTGACATGTCGTGCAATACACCTTGAAGTTGCTCATAGCCTAACAATGAACTCGTGCATTATCGTGATTCGAAATTTCATCGCT
Source organism: Melanostoma mellinum (assembly GCA_914767635.1). Classification (NCBI taxonomy): domain Eukaryota; kingdom Metazoa; phylum Arthropoda; class Insecta; order Diptera; family Syrphidae; genus Melanostoma; species Melanostoma mellinum. Next base: position 171,966,392 of record OU612059.1, on the reverse strand, counting down.
CGTAGAGGCCAACCTATACAGTTCTTTAGCGACAATGGGACAAATCTGAAGGCCGCCGAGAAGGAGCTACGCGAGGCTTACGAACAAGTCAATTTCAACACCATTCAAGCTGAATTTACTAATACGCATACCAGGTGGGGATTTATTCCTCCAGGAAGCCCTCATATGGGAGGCGCATGGGAACGTATGGTTCGGTCGATCAAAACCAATCTATATCAAATCGTAACACCTGACACTAAGATGACTGACGAAAAGTTGAACAACTTGCTGGTAGAAGTCGAGAGTATAGTGAACAGTCGACCGCTCACTTATTTATCATTGGACACTGCGGAACAAGAAGCCCTCACTCCAAATCATTTTCTGCTTGGCTCGTCATCCGGAAGTAAACCTCCAGGCGCATTCGATGATAAGGACAGATACGTATGATCATCCTGGCGACACTCACAGTTATTAGCTGATCAATTTTGGAAGAGGTGGGTGAACGAGGTACTGCCGACACTGACACGGCGAAATTAATGGTTTGACAAGGTCAAACTGATCGAAGTAGGAGACGTCGTCATTATCACTGACCCGAACCTACCCAGACACTGTTGGCCGAAAGGAAGAGTGGAAAAAACAATCCCAGCAAAGGATGGTCAAGTACGGAGCGCAATCGTACGAACAGCTTACGGAGTGTACCACCGCCCAGCAGCGAAAATAGCAGTTTTGGACGTAAAGGAGGCAGGCGTTGGTCTAACCGCATAAGTATTTACTTACTCCGAGCGTCATACGGAGGGGAAAATGTTACCAACGCCCTCTAAAAATTTAAGTTGTAAACTTGCTCTTGGTCTCCCTGGATGCTGTTCGTTGGTTTCGTATGCTGAACGCGTTCGCATTTCTTTTAGCTCGGAATTCTGAGATTTTTTAAGTTCGATTCAACTGCAATAAACTAAGAAACTTGGAAACCATTGGATGGCTAATTATTATTTCACAACAAGCAGCATCAACAGCAACAACAGTACCAGCATCAACATCAGCAGCATCAGCAACAACAACATCAATAGCACCAACTTTAGCACCAGTTTCATTAGAGACTGGAATGAGGGAAGAGCTTATTAGTAGGGAAATTAATGTTAACAGGATAGAAGGAATAGGGAATTTAACAGTACGGAAAGAGTTTATGTTAATGAGAGGTTTGAGAACCTTGCGAAGTGGGATGTTAAGTTCACCGGAGAGCGTTGTGGAGCTTCGGTGAACGCATTCCTAGAGAGAGTTGAAGAGATCCGTCAGGCTCGTGGAGTGGAAGCAAAGCTGTTGCGATCGGCAGCAGATTTGTTTGTAGGTAGGGCATTGATATGGTTTAGGGCAGTTAGGATTTCGTTAGGTTCGTGACAAGAACTAGTCAGCGAGTTGAAGCTGAAGTTTTTGCCACCAAATTAAGACGATCTGTTGTTAGAGGAGATTAGGCGTCGCACACAAGGCCGAAATGAATCCATCGGAGTCTATGTGGCGACAATGCAAAATATGTTTGGAAGGCTTTCCGAACCCATCTTGGAGGGTAGAAAGTTGTCGATGATTCAAAAGAACCTCACACCTTTCTACTAGACGCAGCTCGGATTGGCTAATCCGACTAGCGTTTCCGAGTTGGTTAAATTAGGGCGCAGCTTGGAATTTGTTAGGGCTAACGTGGAGTCTTACGTTGTTCCACCGCCCGACAGTAGGAGTAGGAACCTACTTGAGCCGGATCTGGCTTATGCAGGAGTCGAGTCCTTACTCGAATTTCGTTTCAGCGAGGCTGGCTGTAAGGAGAGTTGCGGTTGTTGAGGACAACACCCAATCTCGTCTGCCCGTCAACTCATCAAGGACGTATAGGTGGTATATTTGCAATGGAGAAAGCCATCTTGCAAATAGGTGTTCCGCTGTTAGGCGATGTTTTGGGTGTGGGAAACAGGGAGTTACAAAGAGTAACTGCCCTCAGTGTTCGGGAAACGGCAGACGCACTCTCGGGTCAGTAGGACGAGAGCGCCGTTAAATGGGTCGAGGTTGCCTACTGGTAACCAGTCGGCAGGAGTTAATTTGAGTTTCGCGCTTGAGCATGTAGGTAGGGACAAGAGACCATACATAGGTGTTAGTATTTATGGGATCAGATTAGTAGGGCTTTTGGATTCGAGCGCTTCTCGCACGATCATATGTAGGGATGGATGGAAAATTTTACAGGGCTTAGGTATTAAGTCAGGCACTAGCAAAGTAGGTAGTGTTAGTTTAGCTGATGGTGCAGGAGTACATGTGGAAGGTGAAGTTTCACTTCCAATTACAATTAAAGACAAGGTAGTTTTAGTAGGGTGTTTAATAATACCTCATCTTCCTCATAGTCTGATTTTAGGAGCCGATTTTTGGGCTTTAGCGGGAATAGTCCGGGATTTACAATCAGGGGAATGGGAATATTCGAATCAGAATGCGTTGAATTCGATTTCCCATTCTGAGCATTTGATTGAGGTAGGAGAGGTAGAAAAGCAACAGTTAGAAAGATTTTTGAACAGGACATTTAAAGAAATGCCCGAAGCATTAGGGTGCACACAGATGGTGGAGCACTAGATTAGGACGAAAGCTGAACCCATTAAGCAGAGAAATTATCCGGTATCTACTGCCATTCAGACTTTCATAGATAAGGAATTAGAAGAAATGTTAGCAGAGGGAGTGATAAAAAAATCTGATAGTTCATGGGCTTCATCCATTGTCATGATTAAGAAGAAGGATGGTACGTATAGGTTTTGTGTAGATTTTAGAAAGTTGAATGCGGCTACAGATAGGGACGCGTACCCCCTTCCATACATAACAGCTGTCCTGGATAAGCTGAGTAACGCGAAATTCTTGTCTTCTTTGGACATCAAGTTGGCCTATTGGCAGATTCCGATGGAAAAAGAGTCAAGAAAATATACTGCCTTTACGGTACCTGGCCGCGGTCTGTTTCAGTTTTTGCGAATGCCGTTCGGGTTGCACAATGCTTCCGCAGCTTGGCAAAGATTTATAGATAATGTCTTAGGACCCGAGCTAGAACCATATGTCTTCGTGTATCTGGAGTTTTTAGGCTATGTTGTTGACCGCAATGGCTTACACATGGATCCAGAGAAGATAGAGAGTATGTACTAAGAAACTCCATCGCCAAAGAATGCAAAAGAGGTTAGGAGTTTTATCGGCACGGTGTCCTGGTACAGACGATTTATACCAAACTTTGCGAGTTTGGTGAAGCCGTTGTCCGATTTACTTAGGAAAAACAAGAAGTTTGAGTGGAATAGTGTTTGTGAGGAGAGCTTTAGGAAAGCTAAAGAGTGTTTAGTAGCAGCGCCCATTTTGACATGTCCTGATTGTTCGAAGCCATTTTTCGTTCAAACGGATACTTCTGATTTCGGGATTGGGGCACTTTTGAGTCATACCTTTGAGGAAGGTGAGAAGGTGATTTGCTATTTGAGCAGATCACTTAATAGGTGTAAGCAAAATTACTCGACCACAGAGAAAGAGTGCCTGGCAGTTTTGTGGGCGATAGGAAAGTTGCGGCCTTATCTGGAGGGAGTTAAGTTTTCGGTAATTACCGATCACTACTCCTTGACTTGGCTTAACAAGTTGAAGGATCCAGCGCATAGGCTGGCGAGGTGGGCTGTACGTATGCAGCAGTTTGACTTCGATATCATCCATCGTAAAGGGAAGGACCATGTAGTGCCGGACATGCTCTTTAGGGGTGTGCCAGTTGTTTCTGGGATTTCCGAGCCAACAACCGACCCTTGGATTGGAAAAATGATATCGGAAGTTGAAAAGAAACCGTTGTCTTTTCCAGCGTGGAGAGTAGGAGATGGAAAGTTATATAAATTTGTTAGAACAAGTCATGTTATAGTCCATGCCAGTAGCAGTGAATGGAAGTTAGTAGTAGGTAGGGAAGATAGGAAAAAGATTTCATTTGAGAATCATGACCATCCATTAGCAGGGCATATGGGGGTAAAGAAAACATTTGCTAGGATAGGAGAGAAGTATTACTGGCCTAAGATGAGGTCAGATATTACTAAATATGTTAGGTTTTGCAAAGTGTGCCAAAGCGTGAAGCCGATTAATGAGAAACCGGCTGGGTTAATGGCGGAGAGGAAAGGGGTTACCGACCCTTGGGAGATGTTGTGTGTTGACTTAGTTGCCCATTGCCTAAGTCGAGTAGGAGTCTTATTTATATTTTAACAGTGGTGGATTATTTTACCAAGTTCCCCCTTTTATTCCCTTTAAGGTCAGCTACTGCAAAATCTGTTTGCAAGGAGCTGGAAGACAATGTCTTCTCGTTGTTCGGCGTACCCAAGTTTGTTGTCTGCGACAACGGTCCCCAGTTCAAGAGTAAGGAACTGAAAACGTTGTGTGATGCCTACGATTCGTCGATTCGGTTTACCGCGCATTACCATCCGCAAGCGAATCCCGCGGAACGTATTAATCAGATTTTAAAGACTACACTTAGGGCTTATGTGTCAGATAATCAGAGGGTCTGGTATTTTCAGCTTGCGAAAGTAGCGTGCAGTATTCGCACGGCCCAGCGAATTTCGGTAGGGGATTGGTGACGTTTGCTGGTTCCTCCACCGCAACGGCCATTCAAAATAGTAGGGATAGTGATAGGGACCCGAGTAGGAATAGCGATAGGGACTTCAGTAGGGAAAAGTTTAGGAAGCTTAGGGAACAAATAGCGATGAGGTAAGAGTCGGCGTTTAAGAAGGCTGCGAAAAACTGTAACCTTCGACGCAGGGACGTGCAGTTCCTTCCAAACGAGTTGGTTTGGCGACGGAACCTCGCGCTTTCTAATGCAACGAATTATTACCCTGCAAAGCTAGCACCGAAGTTTGTGGGTCCGTTTCGGGTGAAGAAAAGAGTGTAGGCTTGGACATACGTTCTCGAAGATGCCAATTGTGTCTCTCGAGGACCGTGGAATGTCAAGGACCTCAAACCTTATTCCGACGACCCTGAACAGAGGGCGTAAGGTAGTCGCGTACCAAGGATGTGCTCGCAAAGATATACTGAGAGCAGTAAAAGCTCTCATGTCGTAATCAGCGGACGAGCTGAACTGATGTCGGCGTTTGGTGTGTCGAGCCAGAAGCCTCTGGAGACTCGCATACCATTTACTGAATTGAATGTTATACTTCGTCCCTCACAAACGTCAACATTGTCATACATCATAATTCACATATACTTACGTTCATATACCATCATTAACCCATTATCATCATGCACATACATCATTCTTACATTCATCATCATGCACACACCTCATTACACACACTATATAAAGCAGGATATCACAAACACAACACTATACACATACATACACATATCACAGATGTGAACAATTGAAATGGCACTAGTGAACGCCATACTTCGTTATGATACACACTGTGCAGCGTAGTGCTGCAAGTGTAAACATCCTTAATTTAACTTTCACTTTCACAAATCATAAGAATGAAACGTTAATAGTTTTCCCTTTTCCCTCAAATCTGCGCAAAGATCCACCGAATAGGGTAAAGTAGTTCATATTGGTTTTGGTAGCTTTTCCTCCCTTCTTCAATTTTCAGAAAGTTGTATCATAGAGAATTTTAGCCATCCTCTGACTCAGTAGAATATATAGTAAAGTAACTGAGAAGTATTATATTCAACTTTCAGGAACTTTCATTTTTCTCGACATGTTTTATGGGAGGGGTCTGATCTCGACTAATGAAATGGGTAAGTTTTGGAACAAACCCCCAACAACTTTTTCAGTTCAGTGTGATTGGAAAATTGTGCGAGTGGTAGGTGCTTGTCAGCCATAAGGCTGAATGTGCTAGAAAGCCGTGACAGAAAACCTCGAGACACGATTGGCCGATTGTATGAATGTGTGTGTGTGAATTTGAAAGTCGAGAAAGGACAAATTGACAAGATCGAATACTTCTTGGTTGACCTAGTTAGCAAGTGGTTTTTAATTTGCGATTTGATAAAGAGAAAAAAAGGAAAGTCTATATAGTGAAAGTTGGAGATAGTTTGGAAAAAAAGTTTTGGAGGTTAGTTTTTTTTTGAATTGTTAGAAAAGTTTTTGGCAATTGTGTAGAGTCAGTGGAAGGAGGAAATTGAACGAGCTATAATAATCGTCAGACGGATGAAAATTATATTAAAAAAATAGAAGGAGGAAGGAGTAGCAAAAAAGGAAAAGATAAGTAGAGTGTGTTAGTTTTTTTTTTTTAGTGTTGTCAAAACTAAGATTCGGCTGATCCTTGCCATCGAAATTCTCAATAATTGTGAGACACGCGACCCTGTTTAATTTTATTTTAATTGTTCTTTCGAGAAAAAATAACGTAAAGCAGAAGTGAGAAGATTAAGATCTTATAAAGGGCTACCTTGGCTTTTCTAGAAATATTTTTATACCAATTGTCTTCAGCCACGATTGAAAATAGTTTTTCTCCGTTTGATCCCCGTACTGATGTTGTTTTCGGTAGACGAAGTCCTGTACTACCTCGAAGTTATGTGTGTCTATTGTGAGGTTTTTTTCGAATTCGTAGATGTCCTTGTTTGATGACAACATATACAAATACATACTTCATTTTGCCCTCATTAACCATCGAACTCATTTTTACCGCTGCTGTTTCAATGCTCCCAAAAGCACCTATGACGTCACCGTTCCTTCTTTGCATTACGTCAATATCGCCTGCGTGAGCGAGTAATTGTACAGTCTCTTCAAAAATTATACATCGGTTGTTGATGTTTAAGTTTTGCACAATCTTTTCAAGTATGCTGTTGAAGAAATCGCATGGCAGTTTGTCGCCTTGGCCAAAGCCTTTTTCGTACGAGTTTTGCATGGATGCCGAAACTAGACATGGCTCTATACAGCCCGTCTCTGTAAATACTGTCATACGCGGCCTTGAAATCGATAAAAAAATGGTGTATAACGATATCATACTCCCGGGTTTTTTCAATGATCTTATGTGAAAATTTGGGCCATTGTGGACTTTTCAGGTCTAAAACCACATTGATAAGAATCTTTCAAGTTGTTGAAGTAGGGCTTAAGAGGTTCACATATTACAGCAGACAAGACCTTATATGCGACGTTGAAGGGGATTATTCCTCTTAAGGCAATTGTGAGGGTCTCCTTTTTTTAGGATCGGACATACGATACTGAGGTTCCACTCATCAGGCATTCTTTCTTCAGACCATATCATGCAGATCAGCTGGTGCATACTCCTTTCCAACCGATCTCCTGCTGACTTGAAAAGTTCGGCATCAAGGCCATCTGCACCTGCAGTCTTCTTTGATTAAAGTTTGCATGTGGTAAGCCTAACTTCTTTTAGGTCGGGAGGACGGCATTCTTGATCATCTTCCAATTCATATTTTGGGGCCGAGTGAAACCCAGAGATTCAGAGGCAGCGGTTCTGCTACAAATCTTCAATACTTGATGCTACCGTCATAAGATTCAAGGATAGTTGGAGGTACACTCGATTGGAAAAGACACTGGCAATCTCCTTCGATTGTAGCTTCCCAACATCATATCTTTTTAGAGAGTTGGTTCGCGCGAGTCGTGAACAAGGTATCCTCATTCGTACCTTGGCCACAATAAGGTAGAGTCAAAACTGACCAATCGGGAAATTCGGACATCGATCACACTGGAATAGTTCTTCGGTTGACGGTTGATTGATCTGAAGATCAATATGAACCTTTATTAATTTAGAGATACGAGTAGCGTGTATTACTAACAAGAAGATTTAGTCCCACAGCAAAATCGGATAGCTTGAGTCTATTTTGGGAGGTTTTGTCATGGAGGCTGTGCTTACCGATAGTATTTCCAAAGATGTCCTCCTTCTCTAGTTTCACTAAGAACGATTTTCAAGTCATATCTAGGACATTGCTCATAGGTTTCTTCAAGGAGCTCGTAGAAAACACCTTTAAAGTTCTAATCTTTCTCTTCTGTGGGGGGCGTGGGTGCATATTAGGCTATTGTTGTCGAATTGAGCCCTGATGCGGATGGTTATTACACTCTTTTACTGGATTTTGGCTGATTTTCCCTGAGTCTGGTTCTAATAATAAATCCGCACCTAAATAAGCGTTGTTTCTGTTGTTTATCGCAGTCGCCACAGTAGGTTACGCAGTTTTTCATCATCTTTATGCCCGGCCCAATCCATCGCACTTCGACATCCAATGTCGATTTTGTCTGCTTCATCCTCCTTTTAGCTAAGCGTGCAGATCCGGAGGTCTTTGTCCTTTTTTCGTTTGCTTGCATCGTCAACGAACCATGTAGTTTTTATTTGGTTGGGTAGTTAGCCCAACGCACTAAGATATTTAAACCAAATATGTCGAAGTAGGGGTTCAGGTCTGGGGTTTCTGCTTTATTGACTACGGAAGCCCACTATTAATTCTGGAGGTCGAATTCATCCACGAAATGAAATGCAAATGAGCATTATGGTGTTAATCTATTTTTTCTTAGACCCTTTGTCAACACTCTCACTTACTAGTTTAGCAGGTCCTTTCCGGACGGTGTACCCCGGTTCCTAGTGGTTACCACGTGGAGTTATAGTAAGTACAATTGACGTGTACTATAAGTTGCAACATCTGGGCACCACCAAGTTGACACCAATCAGGGCCTTCCGTACACGCCTAACCACCAAGAAGATATAGTGATGGTTCTAAAGCTCTTGGCGATAGATTAGATTTTCCTACCAAATTAGGTAGCTTTTCAAAGTAGGTAGCAAAAGGTTAATACTTTCTTACAGCATGCCTGGATAAATACCGTCTGTGCGTGTGCATGTATGTAAAAAACTAAGAGAAATACAAATTCGTAATTTTAATAAAATTTTATTTGAATCATAAAAGATGGCATCCGATGATTCGATGTTCAGTGAACAAGTCCGATGTCCATAGATACGAAGGGATCCTAACCGATAAGACCTCCTAAAAGTGGAAGGCCGTCAGCGAAACGTCCGACCAATGGTACGCTACTAAGTAGACCTGGTTCTGGTGCTGGTGCTGGTTCTGGTGCAGCAAGAGACATGGAAAGGCCGATGAGGGCAATCAAAAGAATGAAAGCGAACTTGAACATTTTTATTTTGTAGTTAGTTGTGATACTTTCCGTTAAAAGCGACTATCTGCTGTTTTGAAACTAAACTTCTGCCTATTTATACAGAAAGTCGATGTTTGCGAACAATAAACACATTCACCACACTCAGAAACATATTGGTTTGTACTTTCGCTATGTTGTCCAAAATCGTGACTTGTTCTTTTATTGTGAAAATATTAATTAAAGTTAATTGAATTTTGAAAAATAGTGCAGTAAAATAGGAAAGTTGAATTTTTAATTATACTTTTCAATTTACTAAATTATTTTAGTCATTTGGTATAATATACGAGTGTGTCCGTATTTGCGTAATACCTAATATTTTTTGAAGTTCCTACAACGTGTCTTTTTTTATGGAATTTTAAGTTGTATTTGCTACCACATATTTAGGCAGAGGGCTTCCAACCCGGTGATGGCTGTTAGATGTTCAACATTTGATAATATAACACCAAACTATTTTTTTTTAAATAAAAATACCAAAATGCTTTTGTCCAGCACTGCGGTACCCGTGGTGTGATGGATAGCAAGTCCGCCTGTTAATCCAGAGGTTCGAGTTTGAATCCCAACAGAGGCAATAATGTTTTTTCCAAGTCCTCCGTTAGTATTCATTGCCATGAAAAGCGCTTTCTCGATTATCCGTTCGGAACCGGCAGAGAATTGTAGCTCCCTTCCATTCCCTCACAGGAAATAGTTGTGAGAAAAGCGCTAGGCCTAGGGGCTCCTCGCTCTGTTGCGCCACCCTATTTATTTATTTATTCTAACCAGCACTGAGCAATTGAAAAATCTTTAGTACTCTAGCTATCTATTTATCATGTCCTAAAAGGGGATATCGAAATGCCCGCTAAAAGTTAGAATTTTTCAATTTCTCAGCGTTTTACTTTAGTTTTTTTTTAGTGTTAGCCAGGTAGACGAGACGCTTCATTAAAAAAAAAGAAATAAAATTGTCTTTAAATCGTTGTTTCGAAAAACTATATATTTGACAGTGCTGCTTGCTGCTACTACTGCTGCACCTTTGCACTTACAGGCAGTAAGCCGTTGTAATACCATTTCACTGACACAGTTTCTACGCCCTCCGTCCTTCATTCTTAAAAATCATAATTTTTGAATTTTCTAAATTCACTATCAAGTTTGCAAAGCGTGCAATACTGCAAAAGCCGATTTATCATGAGCTTCATAAATAAAGGTGAAGACTGAAGAGACCAAGATAACAATGTTATCAGGGGTAAGCGTGTAACTAAGTCTTCTATAAACAGTGCAAAAAGGCTTGGGCAGAATGTACACCTCTGTCTTACTCCTGATTCCGTCCTAAACCATTCAGACATCTCTTCCCCATTCCATACTGAAGCTATTGTGTTCTCATACATGTTCTCAATAATTTTCCCTGACAGTTGTGAAAGTTGGAGATAGTTTGGAAAAAAAGTTTTGGAGGTTAGTTTTTTTTTGAATTGTTAGAAAAGTTTTTGGCAATTGTGTAGAGTCAGTGGAAGGAGGAAATTGAACGAGCTATAATAATCGTCAGACGGATGAAAATTATATTAAAAAAATAGAAGGAGGAAGGAGTAGCAAAAAAGGAAAAGATAAGTAGAGTGTGTTAGTTTTTTTTTTAGTGTTGTCAAAACTAAGATTCGGCTGATCCTTGCCATCGAAATTCTCAATAATTGTGAGACACGCGACCCTGTTTAATTTTATTTTAATTGTTCTTTCGAGAAAAAATAACGTAAAGCAGAAGTGAGAAGATTAAGATCTTATAAAGGGCTACCTTGGCTTTTCTAGAAAGATTTTTATACCAATTGTCTTCAGCCACGATTGAAAATAGTTTTTCTCCGTTTGATCCCCGTACTGATGTTGTTTTCGGTAGACGAAGTCCTGTACTACCTCGAAGTTATGTGTGTCTATTGTGAGGTTTTTTTCGAATTCGTAGATGTCCTTGTTTGATGACAACATATACAAATACATACTTCATTTTGCCCTCATTAACCATCGAACTCATTTTTACCGCTGCTGTTTCAATGCTCCCAAAAGCACCTATGACGTCACCGTTCCTTCTTCGCATTACGTCAATATCGCCTGCGTGAGCGAGTAATTGTACAGTCTCTTCAAAAATTATACATCGGTTGTTGATGTTTAAGTTTTGCACAATCTTTTCAAGTATGCTGTTGAAGAAATCGCATGGCAGTTTGTCGCCTTGGCCAAAGCCTTTTTCGTACGAGTTTTGCATGGATGCCGAAACTAGACATGGCTCTATACAGCCCGTCTCTGTAAATACTGTCATACGCGGCCTTGAAATCGATAAAAAAATGGTGTATAACGATATCATACTCCCGGGTTTTTTCAATGATCTTATGTGAAAATTTGGGCCATTGTGGACTTTTCAGGTCTAAAACCACATTGATAAGAATCTTTCAAGTTGTTGAAGTAGGGCTTAAGAGGTTCACATATTACAGCAGACAAGACCTTATATGCGACGTTGAAGGGGATTATTCCTCTTAAGGCAATTGTGAGGGTCTCCTTTTTTTAGGATCGGACATACGATACTGAGGTTCCACTCATCAGGCATTCTTTCTTCAGACCATATCATGCAGATCAGCTGGTGCATACTCCTTTCCAACCGATCTCCTGCTGACTTGAAAAGTTCGGCATCAAGGCCATCTGCACCTGCAGTCTTCTTTGATTAAAGTTTGCATGTGGTAAGCCTAACTTCTTCTAGGTCGGGAGGACGGCATTCTTGATCATCTTCCAATTCATATTTTGGGGCCGAGTGAAACCCAGAGATTCAGAGGCAGCGGTTCTGCTACAAATCTTCAATACTTGATGCTACCGTCATAAGATTCAAGGATAGTTGGAGGTACACTCGATTGGAGAAGACACTGGCAATCTCCTTCGATTGTAGCTTCCCAACATCATATCTTTTTAGAGAGTTGGTTCGCGCGAGTCGTGAACAAGGTATCCTCATTCGTACCTTGGCCACAATAAGGTAGAGTCAAAACTGACCAATCGGGAAATTCGGACATGAGGTAAACATGTTCGAATCGCTTTTACACTTTTCGAGCACATCAGATCATTATTTACTTTTCAACTGATTTCATGAGGTAAACATGTTAAATTCGGACATCGATCACACTGGAATAGTTCTTCGGTTGACGGTTGATTGATCTGAAGATCAATATGAACCTTTATTAATTTAGAGATACGAGTAGCGTGTATTACTAACAAGAAGATTTAGTCCCACAGCAAAATCGGATAGCTTGAGTCTATTTTGGGAGGTTTTGTCATGGAGGCTGTGCTTACCGATAGTATTTCCAAAGATGTCCTCCTTCTCTAGTTTCACTAAGAACGATTTTCAAGTCATATCTAGGACATTGCTCATAGGTTTCTTCAAGGAGCTCGTAGAAAACACCTTTAAAGTTCTAATCTTTCTCTTCTGTGGGGGGCGTGGGTGCATATTAGGCTATTGTTGTCGAATTGAGCCCTGATGCGGATGGTTATTACACTCTTTTACTGGATTTTGGCTGATTTTCCCTGAGTCTGGTTCTAATAATAAATCCGCACCTAAATAAGCGTTGTTTCTGTTGTTTATCGCAGTCGCCACAGTAGGTTACGCAGTTTTTCATCATCTTTATGCCCGGCCCAATCCATCGCACTTCGACATCCAATGTCGATTTTGTCTGCTTCATCCTCCTTTTAGCTAAGCGTGCAGATCCGGAGGTCTTTGTCCTTTTTTCGTTTGCTTGCATCGTCAACGAACCATGTAGTTTTTATTTGGTTGGGTAGTTAGCCCAACGCACTAAGATATTTAAACCAAATATGTCGAAGTAGGGGTTCAGGTCTGGGGTTTCTGCTTTATTGACTACGGAAGCCCACTATTAATTCTGGAGGTCGAATTCATCCACGAAATGAAATGCAAATGAGCATTATGGTGTTAATCTATTTTTTCTTAGACCCTTTGTCAACACTCTCACTTACTAGTTTAGCAGGTCCTTTCCGGACGGTGTACCCCGGTTCCTAGTGGTTACCACGTGGAGTTATAGTAAGTACAATTGACGTGTACTATAAGTTGCAACATCTGGGCACCACCAAGTTGACATATATAGATATATAGATATAGTGATGGTTCTAAAGCTCTTGGCGATAGATTAGATTTTCCTACCAAATTAGGTAGCTTTTCAAAGTAGGTAGCAAAAGGTTAATACTTTCTTACAGCATGCCTGGATAAATACCGTCTGTGCGTGTGCATGTATGTAAAAAACTAAGAGAAATACAAATTCGTAATTTTAATAAAATTTTATTTGAATCATAAAAGATGGCATCCGATGATTCGATGTTCAGTGAACAAGTCCGATGTCCATAGATACGAAGGGATCCTAACCGATAAGACCTCCTAAAAGTGGAAGGCCGTCAGCGAAACGTCCGACCAATGGTACGCTACTAAGTAGACCTGGTTCTGGTGCTGGTGCTGGTTCTGGTGCAGCAAGAGACATGGAAAGGCCGATGAGGGCAATCAAAAGAATGAAAGCGAACTTGAACATTTTTATTTTGTAGTTAGTTGTGATACTTTCCGTTAAAAGCGACTATCTGCTGTTTTGAAACTAAACTTCTGCCTATTTATACAGAAAGTCGATGTTTGCGAACAATAAACACATTCACCACACTCAGAAACATATTGGTTTGTACTTTCGCTATGTTGTCCAAAATCGTGACTTGTTCTTTTATTGTGAAAATATTAATTAAAGTTAATTGAATTTTGAAAAATAGTGCAGTAAAATAGGAAAGTTGAATTTTTAATTATACTTTTCAATTTACTAAATTATTTTAGTCATTTGGTATAATATACGAGTGTGTCCGTATTTGCGTAATACCTAATATTTTTTGAAGTTCCTACAACGTGTCTTTTTTTATGGAATTTTAAGTTGTATTTGCTACCACATATTTAGGCAGAGGGCTTCCGACCCGGTGATGGCTGTTAGATGTTCAACATTTGATAATATAACACCAAACTATTTTTTTTTAAATAAAAATACCAAAATGCTTTTGTCCAGCACTGCGGTACCCGTGGTGTGATGGATAGCAAGTCCGCCTGTTAATCCAGAGGTTCGAGTTTGAATCCCAACAGAGGCAATAATGTTTTTTCCAAGTCCTCCGTTAGTATTCATTGCCATGCAAAGCGCTTTCTCGATTATCCGTTCGGAACCGGCAGAGAATTGTAGCTCCCTTCCATTCCCTCACAGGAAATAGTTGTGAGAAAAGCGCTAGGCCTAGGGGCTCCTCGCTCTGTTGCGCCACCCTATTTATTTATTTATTCTGTGCAGCACTGAGCAATTGAAAAATCTTTAGTACTCTAGCTATCTATTTATCATGTCCTAAAAGGGGATATCGAAATGCCCGCTAAAAGTTAGAATTTTTCAATTTCTCAGCGTTTTACTTTAGTTTTTTTTTAGTGTTAGCCAGGTAGACGAGACGCTTCATTAAAAAAAAAGAAATAAAATTGTCTTTAAATCGTTGTTTCGAAAAACTATATATTTGACAGTGCTGCTTGCTGCTACTACTGCTGCACCTTTGCACTTACAGGCAGTAAGCCGTTGTAATACCATTTCGCTGACACAGTTTCTACGCCCTCCGTCCTTCATTCTTAAAAATCATAATTTTTGAATTTTCTAAATTCACTATCAAGTTTGCAAAGCGTGCAATACTGCAAAAGCCGATTTATCATGAGCTTCATAAATAAAGGTGAAGACTGAAGAGACCAAGATAACAATGTTATCAGGGGTAAGCGTGTAACTAAGTCTTCTATAAACAGTGCAAAAAGGCTTGGGCAGAATGTACACCTCTGTCTTACTCCTGATTCCGTCCTAAACCATTCAGACATCTCTTCCCCATTCCATACTGAAGCTATTGTGTTCTCATACATGTTCTCAATAATTTTCCCTGACTTTCTTCACATGCCGATACCATATAGTTTGTAAAAAAGACTTTGCCTATCAATGTTATCCAGCGCTGACTAAAAATCGACAAAAAACATGTAATTTTTTACCTTTGTTGAGAAACGATTCAGCTATACTCCTTAAAACAAAGATTTGGTCTATCGTTGAGCAACCTGGTCTCATTCATGGAATTCGCTCAGAAGGTTATTATCATTGATCCAGCTGATGAGACGTCTTTATAGTATCAAAGCAAAGATTTTGTTTGATGCATTTAGAAAGAATATGCCTCTATAGTAAGACACTTCAGCCAAGTTACCTTTTTATGGATTGGAAAAATAATCGATTGGCAAAAGCCCTGCGGAATCGTCCCGGTTGCCAATACATTTTTGAATATTAATGTTCGACAACCAATTGACTCCATTGCGCCGTACTTATAAAACTATACTGCGTTGTCAGTTTCGAACCTGCTGCTTTTCCATCTTTAAGCTTTTCCACTGCTAGAATTACCTCTGGTTGTGTTATATGAGTATTGGCATCTAAAACATCATTTCTGAAACTAGGAGCAGCATAATGGAAGTTAATTGTTTCCTGATTTGGATTCAACAAGTTCCTGAAATGTTCGGCCAGAAGATTTGTGGTGTGATGAATGGTGATTCGTTTGCCATTTAGATTCCTTACCGACAAGTTTAAGAACATAAAACAACAAATGGAGTAATAGTACTAGACAAAATTCCTTGTATGAAAAAAAGAAAACGTTTTCAATGCTGTTGTTTTGAGTAGAGCCAAAATTGTTGTTCGTGCTACTTTAAAAAAAAAGTTTCCTAGTATGTAAATAAAAGAAAAAAATACCGATTTATGAATTTAATAAGACTTTATTGGAATCATAAAATCATGATGCTTCGATGTTCAGTGTCCATAGATACGATGCGATCCTAACCGATAAGACCTCCGACAATTGGAAGGCCGCCAAGGAGACTTCCAAGAAGGCCTTCAAGACCTGTTTGTGGATGTGGTGCTGGTGCTGGTTCTGGTGCAGCAAGAGACATGGAAAGGCCGATGAGGGCAATCAAAAGGATGAAAGCAAACTTGAACATTTTTGTTTTGTAGTTAGTTGTGATACTTTCCTATAAAAGTGACTATCTGCTGTTTTGAAACTAAACTTCTGCCTTTTTATACGGAAGGTCGATGTTTACCAACAATAAACACATTCACCGCACTCAGGGGTATGTATTTTCGCTATGTTGTCCAAAATCGTGACTTCTTTTATTGTGAAAATACCAATTAAAGTTAATTGAAGTTCACAAAATATTGCAGTAAAATAGGAAAGTTGAATTTTTAATTATACTTTTCAATTTACTAAATTATTTTAGTCAATTGTTATAATATACGAGTGTGTCCGTATTTACGTAATACCTAATATTTTTTGAAGTTCCAACAACGTGTCTTTTTTTTATGGAATTTTAAGTTGTATTTGGTACCACATATTTAGGCAGAGGGCTTACGACACGGTGATGGCTGTTAAATGTTCAACATTTGATAATATAACACCAAACTATTTTTTTTAAGCCAAAAATACCAAAATGCTTTTGTCCAGCACTGAGCAATTGAAAAATCTTTAGTACCTTAGCTATCTATTTATCATGTCCTAAAAAGGGATATGGAAATGACCGTTAAAAGTTAGAATTTTTCAATTTCTCAGTTTCTTGCTTATTTTTGTTTTTTGTTTTAGACAGGCAGACGAGTCGCTTCATTGAAAGAAAGGAGATAAAATCGTTGTTTCGAAAACTATATATTTGACAGTGCTGCTTGCTACTACTACTGCTGCACCTTTGCACTTACAGGCAGTAAGTCGTTGTAATACCATTTCACTGACACAGTTTCTACGCCCTCCGTCCTTCATTCTTAAAAATCATAATTTTTGAATTTTCTAAATTCACTATCAAGTTTGCAAAGCGTGCAATACTGCAAAAGCCGATTTATCATGAGCTTCATAAATAAAGGTGAAGACTGAAGAGACCAAGATAACAATGTTATCAGGGGTAAGCGTGTAACTAAGTCTTCTATAAACTGTGCAAAAAGGCTTGGGCACAATGTACACCCCTGTCTTACTCCTGATTCCGTCCTAAACCATTCAGACCATACTGAAGCTATTGTGTTCTCATACATGTTCTCAATAATTCTGCCAAACTCTTTCTTGTCATGCCGATACCATATAGTTTGTAAAAAAGACTATTGGCGTCCACAACGTGGGGCAAATCTTAGTGAAAACATATACCTGATTGTACATACAATTGTACATAATGCATTTTGTGCATAACCTCTTGGTACTTGGTACCTACCTGTGTTTTGATAATTTAATTTTAAGAGAAGTAAATCGTTTTGTGTTGTGTGCTTTTGATTTTCCCTGTGAATGAATATTTTACTTTTGGTTTTTTTTATCCCTAGGTGTGGTGTATATTGTGTTGAATAAGTGCGATAAGATTGATTTGCTGCGGAATCCCATTCTTCATTGCTTGGCCAACGGTCAGTCTGCTTAATTGCAAAATTGATATTTATAGATTAGCGCAGGACGAGCTCGCCTATGAAATGGAAAGCCGAGGGCTAGAAGTAGGGACTGTAGATGTGATGAGAAAATCTCTTAGAGGAGCTAGATTGCTTGAACATAGGGGTTCTTTAGTTGAAATAGGGAAAATCTTAGAGATGAAACCAAAGTCGATGAAGAGTAAAGAGTACTTGAAGAGTTTAGCAAAGATAGAGTGGGGTATGGTATAGGTAGGCAAGAAAAATTAAAGTTAGGGTTGAAAAATAAATTGATTGTGGCATTAGCGGACTTGGAAGAAGTCCTTGATAATGAAGAAGTAGGAGGCGTTATTGATGATGGCAGTCAGCTATCAACCTTCCCCGTGCAGTGTCGGGTTAGAATAGCACTGCAGCGCCTCCCCGCTTGTCGTAGAAGGCGACTAAACGAACAATCATATCTAGACGACTAACATCAAAGTGAGTTTAGCGACACACATACCACCTATCACCTAAAAACTCTCCCCAAGTATGCATGCAGGTGCCGGGGCTTACACGACTGGAGATCACCGGTGTAGTAAAAGGGAAATCAAACTCATTAAATGGAGCATGCATGTGTCGAAAAGGATGAAAGGAAAATTTTTGAAAAATTTTGAGCATTATGGAAGTATTTGCAAACATAAGAAGCACTACCCCGCCAGGCAGTTCCATTGCTATGCATGGAGCTGATCCTGGACCGAGCAGCAATGTTCGGGTCAGAGCTATACGGATTCCGGGGGCTAGCAAAGTAATGCGACGAGTTGGACGAAAATTTAGAGTCGCGAGTTGGAACGTTGGAAGTATGACTGGTAGAAGTCTCGAACGTTGTGACCGTTTGATGTCTCTTAAATTGGTGATGGAAGGAAATGTCTGGAATATAATCAGTGCATATGCTCCCCAAATAGGGTGTGAGCAGAAGGAAAAAGATGCATTCTGGCTTGATTGTCATAACCTACTTAAGAACATCCCAAAAGAAGAGTATTTGTTTGACTGCCATGAAGGTTTGGGATTCGGCACCAGGAACACTCCTGGTGAACATATTCTATTCATACGGTCTAATCGTACTAAATACCATGTTCATCAAACAAGACCGACACCTTATCACTTACAGCAGTGGAGGAAATGAAACCCAGATTGATTACCATTTGGTAACCAATTACATGAAATCTCGGGTGAAAGACTGAAAAGTGATACTAGGAGAAGCTGCCGCTCAACAACACCGTCTTCTTTTAACAGAATTTTTTGCGGATGCGGTGAAGGAAGTCAAACAAACAAAGGCTCCTAGGAGAATCAAGTGGTACAATCTGGAGAAAACCAAAGGACAGCAATTCATTTCGTATATGCAAAGTAAGCTGTGTAATACCATCGACGCAGTTTCAAATGCAATCACGGAACAAAATATGTGGGATCGCCTACAACGAACCTGCTTAGAGAGAGCCAAATCACTGTTAGGAGTCTCAAAAGGACACCATCAAAGTGCCGATCTGCTATCGAACAAGTGAAGACGTGCCGTGTCGAGTGTCCGCATTTTGTTCACCCAGTGCCATTTATTTTTTCATGCCACCATATTTTTCTTCCCTAACAACTAAATATTAAATAAATCCCCCCAAAATCAATAAAAAAATAAATTCTCCCTTGCACCGCGAGTGAAAAAAAAAGAAAAATTTCTGTTGAGGACCTACTATTAACACCTTACCACTGGTGGGGGGATATTAATAGCATGCACTCAATAACTTTATCAAACCGTTCTTTACCGCTGGTGGGGAGAACTTAATGAGAAAAAACACTAGTTTGATTTGCCGTTCTAACTGCAAGTGCCCTTTATTCAAATAATATTCTTCTTTTATACTAATTAAACGCTTACGCGTAACTTAGTTTAGCTTAGGAAATAATATGTACACAAAAATCAAATTGCCTAGTAGACAGAAAGTGCAATTTGTGAGAAATAATAAATTTGATATGACCTGCGTTCGTGCATCGGTGCTGTTGAACTCGTTGTTCAGTTGTTGAAATATGATTCTGGAAATGCGTTTTCATATTTGAGTTGTCATCGTTTATTAGAATTGTGATTCCGAATTCATTCATATTGTTGTCATAACAAAGGCAAACAGCCCAGATGCCTTGTCAGCACAAATTATGTACGTGCTTGCACATTCTGCCCGGCCAAGTTTGGTCTAGACCGTGAAGTCTGAAGTCGAATATCTCCGTGCAGGTACGGGAACCTCTCGACTGTGCAGCTCGATGACAGTGTTTGCAGCTTCTGTATTTACTTCTTCGACATTGTTATTGTCGATAAGTGGTAGAGGACACAGTTTGCCTATAGGTCTCTTATAGATTTTATTTTTTGTCCTTACAGACACAACTCGTACCAAATCATCGTTTCCCGCATGGGTTTCCTCAATTATACCCAAAGACCACCTTGTTGGTGGAAGGTTGTCATCTTTCAACAGCACAATGTTACCAGGACTCAGATTCCTAGTCTTCTGCGTCCATTTCTGTCTTTGTTGAAGGGTTGTCAAGTAACTTTGGCTCCATTTTTTCCAAATTGTTGTTGCATCCGTTCCAATAGCTGCCATCTTGTCAGTAACGCTTCTTTCTCGTCAAGTCTATGTTTTTCCGGTGGTGCTAGCAGGGCTGCCCCGATTAAAAAGTGTCCTGCCGTCAGTACATCTGGATCGTCTGGATCGTTTGAGAGTGGATAAAGTGGCCGCGAATTTAGACACGCCTCGATTTGCGTTAATAATGTTGCTAGTTCTTCAAATGTAAGTTTGTGCTCTCCGATGGTTCTTTTTAAGTGATACTTTATCGATTTTACCCCCGCCTCCCACAACCCACCAAAGTGAGGGGCTCCAGGGGGTATAAAATGCCACTCCGTACTACAAGACATGAGCATATTTGACATGTCTTGCTTGAACTTCTCTTGGGCTTTCACGTTTAGTTGGAGAATTTTGTTTGCAGGCACAAAATTTGTTCCGTTGTCACTATACAGATGCGCGACATGGTCTCTTCGCCCACAGAGTCTTTTGAAAGCTGCGATGAATGCGTTCGCCGTTAGATCGCTCACAACTTCAATGTGTATAGCCTTTGTTGCTAGGCATATGAAAATTGCAATGTATCCCTTGTATGATTTGTTGCCTCTTCCCTTTGACATTCTGATATCTATTGGTCCAGCATAGTCGACACCGGTGTGTAGGAAAGGCCTGCTTCGATTTACCCTTGGTTGAGGAAGATTTCCCATCAATTGTTTGCTTCTATCTGATTTATATCTGAAACAGATAGTACATCCGTGAAGCCGTTGCTTAACTGCACTGGACCCATTGACAACCCAGTAACGCTGTCGTATATAGGAATGTGTTAACTGGCTTCCTCCATGTAATGTTGATTTGTGAGCGTCGTCAATGAGAAGCGTGGTAAGATCACTTTTGTGTGGAATTATAATAGGATGTTTTTGTAACTCAGAAAGTTTGGCTTCCGTCAGTCTTCCTGTAACTCGAATAATTCCGTCTTCGTCAATAAATGGAACAAGGCATCGTAATTTGCTCTTCTTTTCTACATCTTTTCCAGCTTTAAGATTTTTCATTTCAGAACCAAAATGTGTATTTTGGGTGTTTCTTATTAGAAGTTTGTTCGCACTTTCTATTTCATCACTCGATAAGGGTCCCGATCTCCTGTTTTGGCTGTGCGATTTCACGTTGTACAGAAATCGTTCGCAATATGCAAGAATTCTTGTTAGACGTTTGAGCGAACTGTGTTGTGTTGTCATTTGTCCTATTAAATCTTGCTTATTTTCTTGTACGATCGTCATCGCACAAATGTTGACCTTTTTAATTTCTAGGTCGGTACTGTGTATGTTGTTATCATTGTATAATACTTCTACATGAGAGAGCCACTTCGGACCATTCCACCAAAGAAGATGATCTTTAAGCTGTGATGGGTTTATACCTCTCGAAGCACAATCTGCTGGGTTTTCATTGCCACTAACGTGATGCCATTTTGTTGAATCTATTACTTTCAGTATAGTTTCGACTCTATTCGCGACGTAATTTTTCCATTTAAATGGATTTCCATTCAACCATGCAAGAGTAATCTTCGAGTCGGTCCACGCGTGTACTTCTAATTCATCTATTGCAAGCGCCACCACCGTCTTTTTAATCAATTTTGCTAGCAAAACTGCTCCACATAGTTCCAGCCTTGGTATTGAAACTTTTTTAATCGGTGCAACTTTTGATCTAGCGCACAATACATTTACATGAATAGTTCCAGCCTCTGTTATCACCCTTGTATAAATAACTGCAGCAAACGCTCTCTCTGATGCGTCACAAAACCCGTGCAGTTCAACTCGGTGCTTCCTTTCGAACTGATTCCATCGTGGTATCTTTATGTTATCTATGCAACTCAACTCGTTTTTGAATTTTTTCCAACTGTTTGTGATTTCTTCAGGTAGTATTTCGTCCCATTCTTTCTCTTCCTACCAAAGCTCTTGCTGCACTATTTTGGCTTTTATGATAATAGGGGTTAGCCAACCCAACGGATCAAAAAGTCTTGCTGTTTCTGATACAATAATTCTTTTCGTTATTTTTTCGTTGGCTGTTTCTAGATGTGTTTTAAACTCAAATGTATCAGATTCTGGGCGCCAGTATATACCTAAGGTTTTGACAGGATCGTATGCATTTAATTTAAATCTCCCTTGGTCTTGGTCTTCGGTTGCAATGTTTTTTAATATAGTTTCTGAATTAGCGGACCATTTTCTAAGTTTAAATCCACCACTTGTCATTAGTTGCGTTAGCTGTGTACAGGCTTTTTGCGCATCTTTTATTGTATCTGCTCCCGATAACAAGTCACCGACATAAAAATCTTCACGAGTAAGTTTTGATGCAAGTTCAAATTTTTCTTCTTCATCCAACGCTAATGGATGAAGAACCCTTGTAGCCAAAAACGGAGCGGAGGACGTTCCGTACGTTACGGTTTTCAGTCTGTATTCCTTAATTTTTTGTGTTGGCTTTTCTCTCCATAGTATTCGTTGGTAATCCTGATCTCCTCGAGCAACAAATATTTGCCTGTACATTTTCTCGATGTCTGCCCGGAATACAATTTTATGTTTCCTCCATCTGGTTATTATGCTATACAGATCATTTTGTATTATGGAACCTGTCAGCATTTTATCGTTAAGGCTTAGCCCTGAACTGGTTTTTGAAGATGCGTCAAAAACAACTCTGTTTTGTTGTTGAACTCTCCGGTCTTATTACTGCTGGATGTGGTAGATAGTATACTTCATTCTTTCTGGTGCTTATAGAGGTATCTACTAATTCCATATGACCAAGCTCAATGTATTCTTGCAAGAAGGCATTGTAATCTTCATGCAACTGTTTATCTCGT
Source organism: Melanostoma mellinum (assembly GCA_914767635.1). NCBI lineage: Eukaryota > Metazoa > Arthropoda > Insecta > Diptera > Syrphidae > Melanostoma > Melanostoma mellinum. The sequence goes on along the minus strand of OU612059.1, from coordinate 171,943,472 downwards.
GAGAACCTCTACTCTGTTTGAAGAAAGCGGGCTAAAGCTCTTTTCTTCGATTCACCTAGTTCTCCTGCACCTTCCTTGAATGGCAGTCTAACAACGTTTCTTCCAGATGGTTCCCTTTTATGTGTTTCCATGAATATCTCTTCGCATCTCAGTTCTTCCATCGTCAAATTAGTTTTTTCTTGTATCTCCTCTGTTTCCCAAAACAGCTTAAGTTGGTTATTGAGCTCAACATTTGTAATATGACAGGTTGATGATTCGTTGTTGTTAGTTTGATTGATACTTCCACATAATATCCAACCTAGCTTCGTGTTTTGAGCTATCGGAGAGCCAGGGTTGCCTTTAATTACTCCGTCGATAATTATGTCTTGAAAAACGTCTGCTCCAATTAATACATCTATTGCTGCTGTTTTGTTGTATGACGGGTCGGCTAAAGAAAGATGTTCAATGTGGTCCCATCTTTTCTCAATGAACGACTTGTCCGGTTGTACTTTTGTTAGCTTCGGAAGTACAAGGAATGTTGCCCATGTTTGAAATGTCGAAGGATATATCGATTTTATTTGCAGTTCCACTTTACTTGTCGCAGTTCCAGCTTTAGTTGAACCCAAACCAGTCACTGATGCAAATGTTTTCCTCTTCTTCAGTTGCAGCCGTTGCACTGCATCTTCCGTGATAAAAGATGACTGAGAGCCTTGGTCAACTAAAGCTCTCAGAACGCATTCTCCACAATTCCAATTTGTTTTTATTAAGGCTGTGGCCAAAAGCACCGTGTTTTGAATTGTATCCGCAAAGTTTGATTGTTGTGATTGCGTATTTCTTCCTACCTCTGCAGCGTGAAGAAGCGTGTGATGCTGCCCCCTGCAGATTTGGCACGTTTTGAAAGATGTACACATTGCTGTGTTGTGTTCACTCTTAAAACAATTTCTGCACAATTTTTCCCTCTTAACAACTTCTTGTCTCTGTGTGGTCGGCATCGTAACGAATTTGTTGCAGACATGCAACCAGTGAGGTCCTTTGCATAACCTACAACATGGCGTGGCGACAGCATGGTAACTTCTGTTCATTGGCTTTCTGTACTGCGATTTTTGAGCGTAATTAGGTTGTTTCAGCTCTTTCGTGTTTTCTCCTTTGTTTTTTCTTCCTTCTAAGTTTTCGAGTGCATTAAATTTATTTTCTAGGAATTTCAGAAACTCGTCAAGACCCTGTAGATCTTTAGGGTTGCTTAACGATTGCTCGTATGCTTTTCTGGTTTCGTTGTCCAATTTTTGTGAAACTATGAAGACTACCATTGGGTCCCAGGTTCCAGTATCAATTGTTAAACCTTTCAATGCATTGACGCATTCTGCTGTAGTATCGTGTAATCGCCTCAGGTGTTCTGCTGACTCGAATGGACAGTCGCGTTGATTAAGTAAAGCCTGTATTCGTGCATTTACTAGTAGTCTGGTGTTTTCATACCTATTTATCAGCATGTCGCGCGCCATAGTATAGTTGGTGTCAATTATCTGGAGATGTTGAATCATTTTTGCTGCTTCCCCCGTCAGATTCGTTTTAAGGTAATGTAGTTTTTGTACATTACCTAAATTTTCATTTTTGTCGATGGTTTGTTGGAAAAGATCTATAAATGATTTCCATTTTTTGTAATCCCCGTCAAAAGCTGGTATTTTGATGGTTGGCAACTTCAGCTCCTTTTGTTTTGGGAAATTGTTGGAGGTTGGTTCACTTTTATCGTTCTTTAGCAAATCGTCAATTTTTTCTTGTAGCTTTACCATTATGTTTTCGTAAATTTGCTCGATTTCTTCATGGTCTCTTAACAGGTCTGCATAGTAAGCATCATCATCTGCGTTCTCAATGATGTCGTTATGGGTTTTGGTAATGATCTCCCACAAGTTGCTTATGACTGCCATCTTTTGTGAATAATAGGCTTTGGAAACCTGCCCTGCTTGGTCCATACGTTCCAATGATCGGAAGAACGCTTGCTTTTGTGCTTCTTGCCGTTTGATTCTCTTCTTTTGTTCCTCGTTTGGCTCGTACCTATCGTTTCTTGATTGTCCCTGGCTTGCAGCTGCAATCATTCGTTTTTCTTCTTCATCAAGCTCCTTCATTTTAATGTTGAGTTTATTTTTTATTTCCAGCACTGTCTTTTCCACTTGTTCAATATATTTTGATTGAACATATCGATGTGCTTTACTGTAATCCGTGTGTTCCGTTATTGCCGTATGCCTTTCTTGGAAGTCCTTCCAATGAAATCCCAGATCATCCAGTCGTTCTTGAATGAAATTACGTGTCCGCCTGACTTTTGGTTCTTTCGTATACTTTTTCGATACCTTCTTTATCCATTCAACAGTTTCTTTCTGCTTCTTGATAAGTTCGTCGAAAGTATCCATGCTCACTTTTTGTTATTTCGCCTTTACTCGTTGTTTTTCGTTCACCTGTCTTCTTTTCTCGTTCTCAACTCGTTATTATCGTTCACTCGTTCTAAACGTCTTCTTTTCTCGTTCTTAACTTTTTTTTTTTAACACTTTATACTGATTCTAAATTTTTTCTCGAAGGACCATATGTTGAGGACCTACTACTAACACCTTACCTCTGGTGGGGGGATATTAATAGCATGCACTCAATAACTTTATCAAACCGTTCCTTACCGCTGGTGGGGAGAACTTAATGAGAAAAAACACTAGTTTGATTTGCCGTTCTAACTGCAAGTGCCCTTTATTCAAATAATATTCTTCTTTTATACTAATTAAACGCTTACGCTTAACTTAGTTTAGATTAGGAAATAATATGTACACAAAAATCAAATTGCCTAGTAGACAGAAAGTGCAATTTGTGAGAAATAATAAATTTGATATGACCTGCGTTCGTGCATCGGTGCTGTTGAACTCGTTGTTCAGTTGTTGAAATATGATTCTGGAAATGCGTTTTCATATTTGAGTTGTCATCGTTTATTAGAATTGTGATTCCGAATTCATTCATATTGTTGTAATAACAAAGGCAAACAGCCCAGATGCCTTGTCAGCACAAATTGTGTACGTACTTGTACAATTTCAAACAAAACATCAAACAGCAAAACATCACCAGTGCTTTTGTGAATTGTAATGTCGGGTAAATTTCGGGTCGATTTTAGCAACATTAGGGGGTTGCGATCGAATTTCTTTGCTGTGTACGCTCACACTGCAAAATACAGGCCAGCTGTTTTGGCACTGAGTGAAACACAGGTTGGTGTTGATTCTGACCCCTCAGAGTTCAACCTGCCTGGATATAGCTTAGTGCCATTATTCTTTTCCTCCCATGGCCTCGCCGTATATGTTAGGAATGATATTGCTTACCAACTTCTACCACAATACGGCCTCTGTTCTAATACGAACTTTAATTTCATGTGGTTAAATTTCACCGTCCGTAAGCATATCATTCACTATTGTTTTGTTTATAGAAGCCCCAGTTTAGATAGCAATTCAACCTCTAACGAGTGTGATGCGCTATCTGACTCCATAATAAGAATTGTTTCCCTTTATCCTCACACTGAAATCGCAATTGCGGGCGATTTCAATGCACACAATTCTCGTTGGCTTCGACATTCTGGCCAGACAACACCCGAAGGAGAATATGTTGAGAATTTCGCTGAGTTTAACCAACTAACTCAACTTGTTGATGAGCCCACTCGGGTTCCAGATATAGAAGGCCATGCGGCCAACACTCTTGACTTATTTCTCACTTCTCATCCCGAAAAATACAGGGTTGTAGTATCATCTCCTTTAGGCAAATCGGACCATTGTGTCATATCGGTAGATTATTCGTTTTCCATCACTGTAAAAAAAGATAAAGTCCCTAAAAGAACTGTGTGGCAATATGAGAAAGCCAATTGGGACGGCCTGAATAATTTCTTTCGAAATTTTAATTGGTCTTTGTGCTTTCTCGACGGAAACGTTGACGCATCACCTGATATGATATCTAACGTAATTCTTAACGGCATGAGAAATTTTGTTCCTCACAGAACAAAAAGTATCATCCCCAAAGAGAATTCGTGGTTTGATTCAAGCTGTAAGGAGGCGATTAGGGATAGAGAAAGTAATTTTCGAAAATTTAAAGGCAACCTTACAGTAGAAAATCGAAATTTGTTCAAACGGGCCAGAAATATCTGTAATGCTCAAATACAAAAGGCCAAGTTTTTACATGACCAAAAAGTAAGGCAAAAAATACTGTTGTGTCCAAAAGGAAGTAAAAACTTTTGGTCTTTTGTTAAGAACATTAAGAACTCGACCACGTCATCGGTCCCAACGCTCGTCTTCAATGACTCACCGTATGTCAGCTCCATCGACAAAGACAATTTGCTGGCAGCTCAATTTGCTGCCAACTCGACACTTCCTCATAGCATATTGGCTCCACCTGAGCTCGAGTCTGCAAATTCTTTAATGAAACAGATATTTTTTCGAACTCGCTCGGTTGCGAGAGTCCTCAAAGATCTCAACATACATAAATCCGCTGGTCCAGATGGTATCCCCGCCGTTATTCTGAAGAGGTGTTCTTCTACGCTGGCAAAACCACTGCGTAAACTTTTCCATCTTTCCTATTCTGCTGGGATTTTTCCGAGCAGATGGAAAACTGCATTTGTCCAGCCGGTCCCTAAAAAAGGCGAATCTTCCTCCCCTTCCAATCACCGTCCAATTGCACTAACATTCCTTCTTTCCAAGGTCATGGAAACGTTGATAAACCGTCAACTTATGAAATATCTTGAAGAACGAAAGCTTCTTAATGACCGTCAGTACGGCTTTCGTAGCAAACGGTCCACTGGTGATTTGATGGCTTATCTCACCGAAAAGTGGAACCAATCTTTACATTGTTTTGGAGAAAGTAAGATTATTGTGCTTGATATTTCTAAAGCATTTGGTAGAGTTTAGCATCAGGCTCTTTTATCAAAAATGCGTGCTTTTGGTATCGATGAGTTTCTTCTTCGTTGGATTAGAAACTACCTTTCTGACCATTCAATACAAGTTTTTTTTGGATGGCTTCAAATCTTATACCCACTTCATAAATGCTGGTTTGCCCCAGGGCTCCGTTTTGTCTCCGACTCTCTTCCTCATTTTCATAAATGATCTCTTGTCTGAAACTTCTAATCCGCCTAACAGTTTTGCTGACAACTCAACCCTCAGCTTTTCATATTCGTTTCCAAATTCACGTCCCTGCTCTTCGGATGTGGAACTGGAACGGTTGCGTGTGATAAGCTCATTGAATTTTGACCTTGACAGCATTGTTGCATGGGGTCTTATGAACCGAGTAGAATTCAATGCTTCGAAAACTCAATGCTGTCTCTTTTCGTTGAAGCTTAACATTCCCCCCTTGCCAATATCCATGAATGGTACCTGCATCCAAGAAACCGAAAAGTTGTCAGTACTTGGTATGTGTGTATACGATGATCTTCGTTGGAACGACCACATATTTGAAGTCGCCAAAAATGCTGCTAAATGCTTAGATTTCTTAAGACGATGCAGGAAGTTCTTCACCCCTTCTGATCTGGCTACTATTTGTAAGGCTTTCATCCGCCCAAAACTGGAGTATAACTCCCATATCTGGTCAGGTGCTTCTCAAACATCTTTGCGCCTACTTGATAGGGTGCAAAATAGAGCGTTAAGGTTGATAGGTGATAGTTCAATCGTAGAATCGATTGATTCTCTTGAACATCGTCGAAACGTCACCTGTCTCTCTCTCTTTTATCGCTTTTTTCACAAGCAGTGCTCTAGTGAAGTAGCCAGTTGCATTCCTCCCCTGAAACAATTTAACCGCAACACCCGCCTCGCTAGGAGTGCTCATCAGTCTTAACTTGAGCCCAACTTCGGACGTACAGTCAAGTATAGAGATTCGTATTTCAGTCGCTCCACCCAAATGTGGAATGCTTTACCTGGCTTTGTACCCTGCATTACGATTCACAAAGGTTTAAAAGCAACGTGCATCGGTGCCTCCTTTCAAATCCTCTCCTATTTTCCTAATGCTCGCACTGTGTTTTTGTAACATTAATTTTTTAAATTATAAAAAAAAAACCAACAAGCTAAAGAAACCTGGTGGTGGGATGGTGAAGCTAAAGCAGTGATTAGAAAGAAGAAAGCAGCTTTCCAAGCTTGGTCGAAGTGCCCCTCAAGAAATACAAATGAAAAAGCGCGTTTCAAAATGGAATACAAGAGCTGCAGAAAAGAAGCGAAGAAAAAGTGCGCCCAACTTCAAGCAAAAAGCACGGAGGGCCTATATCGAGAGCTGGAAGAGATTTCTGCCCCAGCTGCTGAAGCAAATCAGGCAATCCAAGAGCTAAGACAAAGCAACTTGAATAAGGGAGCAACCATTTTCAAAATAGCCGCTCAGAGAAGGAGAAATGCGCAGGAGATTCGTTCGCCGAAGTTCATCAATGATGCTCAAGGACTGCTACTTGTGGATGACGACAAAACTTTTCACAGGTGGAGACAGTATTGTGATATCTTTTGAATGAACAGTTTCCTCGGCGCCACTTTCCAACAGCTGCACCTAAGTTTACGGAAGTATCCGACGTCACAGTCGAAGAAGTTAGGGAGGCAGTTAAGAACTCCAGAAAAGGCAAAGCGATTGGGCCAGACGAGGTAACATATGAGTTTTGCAAAAATATGGGAGACATCGGGTTGAGATGGCTCACGATTCTCGTCTCCAAACTTATAAGAGGTGACAGTTTGCCTAATCAATGGAGGGAAAGTTTTCTTCTTTCAATGTACAAGGGAAAGGGGGATACCAGAAGCTGTGACAACTATCGTTCGATCAAGTTGATGTCCCACACTATGAAGGTCGTTGAGCGGGTTTTGGATAGCCGATTGCGGAAAATAATAAGGCTGTCTGATGACCAATGCGGGTTTGTCGCGGGTAAGTCAACTACAGATGCAATCCAAAGTATAAGGATCATTATGGAAAAACACCGAGATGCCTTAGAGGATTTGCATATTGTGTTGGTTGACTTCGAAAAAGCATTCGATCGACAACCACGAGATCTGATATGGGTGGCCCTCAGACACCGAGGAGTTCCTGAAGCCTATGTGCGTATAATTATGGACATGTACGAGGGAGCAGTTCTTTGCTGACGATGGAGCCATCATAAGCGAGGATCCTACATCCCTGCAACGAGCACTTGACGTTTAGATTGATGTTCTGGAAGGAAATGGGTACCGTATTAGCGCTAAGAAGACTGAATACCTGTGCTGCCCTTTTTCTGGTCCAGACGAGCCTATTCCAGACATTTATTTGAATGGAAATGTGCTTCCCAAGTGTGAAAAGTTTAAATATCTGGGATCTATGATCAATAGTGAAGCAACTTGTGATGACGACATCAATCATCGAGTAAGCGTAGGGTGGATGAAGTGGCAAGAAAACTCCGTTATCTTCTGTGATCGAAAAAGGCCCCCTAAGCTGAAGGGAAGACTCTACACAGCAGTTGTCCTTCCAGCTCTGACATACAGTTCACAATGTTGGACAATTTACAAAAAGTATGAGAGCAAATTGACGGCAGCCGAAATGAAGATGCTTCGAATGACAGCAGGAGTAACAAAGCTTGATCGAATTATAAGTACTAAGATCCGTGGAAGCCTTCATGTCAAAAGTACCATCTTGGACAAAATTCAGCACGACCGGCTCAGTTGGTATTGTCATGTTCAAAGGAGAGATCCGCAGAACCCCGTCAAAAAGGCGATATCGTACAACGTTTCAACAAATTCGCGACAAAAAAGAAAAGGCAGGCCAAAACACTCCTGGTACAACCAAATGCAAAAACAGCAGCATTTTTTGGTTGGCATCAGACATGGAACAATCCAAAACCGGGAGGCTTGCCGACGCTTTCTGAGGTCAACGCGGCGTACCCCACAGGCGGATCACTAGTGTAAAGCAGAAACGTGGGAGAGTTGTAATCGCTTCAAGATCACTATTCGTAACGCCGGAAATGAAAAGAAGAAGAAGAAGAAGTCAGCTGTCAACCGATAGTAGGGCTTCAGCGGTAGGACCAGCGCCATTGATATCAACATCAGCAGCATCAACAGCAACAACAGTACCAGCATTAACATCAGCAGCATCAGGAACAACAACATCAACAGCACCAACTTTAGCACCAGTTTCATTAGAGACTGGAATGAGGGAAGAGTTTATTAGTAGGGAAATTAATGTTAACAGGATAGAAGGAATAGGGAATTTAACAGTAGGGAAAGAGTTTATGTTAATGAGAGGTTCGAGAACCTTGCGAAGTGGGATGTTAAGTTCACCGGAGAGCGTTGTGGAGCTTCGGTGAACGCATTCCTAGAGAGAGTTGAAGAGATCCGTCAGGCTCGTGGAGTGGAAGCAAAGCTGTTGCGATCGGCAGCAGATTTGTTTGTAGGTAGGGCATTGATATGTTTTAGGGCAGTTAGGGTTTCGATAGGTTCGTGGCAAGAACTAGTCAGCCAGTTGAAGCTGAAGTTTTTGCCACCAAATTACGACGATCTGTTGTTAGAGGAGATTAGGCGTCGCACACAAGGCCGAAATAAATCCATCGGAGTCTGTGTGGCGACAATGCAAAATATGTTTGGAAGGCTTTCCGAACCCATCTTGGAGGGTAGAAAGTTGTCCATGATTCAAAAGAATCTCACACCTTTCTACCAGACGCAGCTCGGATTGGCTAATCCGACTAGCGTTTCCGAGTTGGTTAAATTAGGGCGCAGTTTGAAGTTTGTAAGGGCTAACGTGGAGTCTTACGTTCCACCGCCCAACAGTAGGAGTCTAGGAACCTACTTGAGCCGGATCTGGTTTATGCAGGAGTCGAGTCCTTAATCGAATTTCGTTTCAGCGAGGCCGGCTGTAAGGAGAGTTGCGGTTGTTGAGGACAACCCGTCAACTCAGCAAGGACGTATAGGTGTTATAATTGCAATGGAGAAAGCCATCTTGCAAATAAGTGTTCTGCTGTTAGGCGATGTTTTGGGTGTGGGAAACAGGGAGTTACAAAGAGTAACTGCCCTCAGTGTTCGGTAAACGGCAGACGCACTCTCGGGTCAGTAAAACGAGAGCGCCGTTAAATGCGTCGAGGCTGCCTACTGGTAACCAGTCGGCAGGAGTTAATTTGAGTTTCGCGCTTGAGCATGTAGGGGGGACAAGAGACCATGCATAGGTGTTAGTATTTATGGGATTAGGTTAGTAGGACTTTTGGATTCGAGCGCTTCTCGCACGATCATATGTAGGGATGGATGGAAACTTTACAGGGCTTATGTATTGAGTCAGGCACTAGCAAAGTAGGTAGTGTTAGTTTAGCTGATGGTGCAGGAGTACAGGGGGAAGGTGAAGTTTCACTTCCAATTACAATTTAAGGCAAGGTAGTTTTAGTAGGGTGTTTAATAATACCTCTTCTCCCTCATAGTCTGATTTTAGAAGCCGATTTTTGGGCTTTTGCGGGAATAGTCCCGGATTTACAATCAGGGGTATGGGAATTTTCGAATCAGAATGCGTTGAATTCGATTTCCCATTCTGAGCACCCGACGCCGTTTTTCTCTCTGAAACTAGATTAGTCTCGAGACATCGGCTTTACTTTGAAAAGTACACTATATTCCGTACAGACAAAGATCTCGCTAAAACAGGCACTGCCGTTTTAGTAAAATCTTCTTTTCAGTGCCGTAAGGTCATTATTCAAGGTTTGGTTACTTTTGAAGTAACCTGTGTAGTCATACCCCTCGAAAATAACGAAGATATCCTTCTGATATCTTTGTACAATCAATGCGCTGCGTCCCGTGCTGACATAAGACACGACCTTGATTTGCTTAACGCATTCTGCCAAAATTACACCCAATTCATAATTGGAGGCGATTTCAACGCACGCCACCAACTCTGGATGGATACCTTGAGTACTCCCCAAGGAGTTGCTATATCTGACTGGCTATGTGATAATTCTCACGACCACTCTTTCGAGATTGTCTCTCAAACAATACCAACATTTCCGCGAACCCCTTCAACACTTTACTTCTTCATGTGCTCACCTCACTTAATTTGTAAAATTCCAACACTAACTAACTTCTTCTGCACTGCAATTGTATCTGACTCCGATCATTTAGCTGTAAAATTAAACCTTCGTCTTCGGACAAATTTTATTATTCTAGCTACTCCTCAGCAAGAATATATTAATTACGCAAAAATCAATTGGCGAGTTTTTCAGAATTCCTTAACGGAAAAGCTACAAAACTGTACGCCTTGCACTTCAGCCAACCTGACCAATGAAGACATTGATTTTGCAATCAATTCCATTGAAAGCTCAATTACCAGTACAATTGCAGAGCAGGCCCAAGCCCGAGATCTCAAATCCAAGTATAAAGACTTACCCGAATACATACAAAGTATGTATAAATATAGGCAAAAACTTCGGAAAATTCTACAGAGAATTTTCCACCGTACTTTAAGTACCCACGGGGATGAGTACCAGAGTGTTCTATCACAACTCAAGTGTCTCAGTACCCTCATCGATCAAAACACCAAAACCTATATCGATTCCCAATTCAGAAAACGACTTAACGTCATAAGACCTGGTCCGAATACATTCAAGCAAATTAACCAAATTGTAGGAAAGAAATCTCCTATACTTGGGCAACTACAACACAATGACGTCGCTCTTGCATCCGACCAAGAGAAAACTAACGCTTTTGCAGACTTCTTCGAAAGCAATTTCAAACCCATTCCACCTATTCATTTGCCTGAGTTCTTCTCAAACGTCAACAATGAAGTCTCATTATTAGTTTCACAAAACCCGGAGCCGCTCACAACATTTAACGAAGAAAATTCATCAGTCTTCACAACAACCGATGATATTTTCACAAATCCGCTTGACCTTTACGGTTCAATCCAATGCGGTAACTCCAAAAAATCTTCGGGACCTGACAAGGTTTCCAATTTTGTTATCAAGAAACTCCCTCGGACTGCGATTATAATTCTTACGATTATTCTCAATAACTGTCTTAACAACAGTTATTTCCCAAGTAAATGGAAAATAGCGGAAATATTCCCAATTCCTAAGAAACCAGGGGCGAATTCTGTAAGCAGTTTTCGACCTATCTCGCTCCTCCCAAACCTCAGCAAACTACTTGAAATGCTAATTCTCAACAAACTTCGCTCACTATGCTCCTCAATGGGTATAGTGCAGCATAACCAATTTGGGTTCAAAGCATTCCACTCCACTTTCGACCCGTTGTTAAAGCTTCACGCAGATACAACCCTGGCTCTTAACAAAAAGAGGTAACAGTAGCCTGTCTGCTTGATATTCAAAAAGCATTTGACACCGTTTGGATAGACGGTCTGATTTTCAAGTTGAAATCATTTCACTTGCCTAGACATCTTATCACAATCATACACAGCTTCTTGACCAACCGTAAGTTTTACGTACGAGTAGGAAATACCAAGTCTGTATTCAAAAACATCTCCGCAGGGGTTGCCCAAGGCTCACGTCTTGGACCTGACCTCTTCAATCTTTTCACCCTCGACCAACCAGCAAACACGCCAACGACAAAAACCCTACTATATGCTGATGACTCCATCACTTATAGTGCATCCATAAGCCCAGAAATAGCTCTCCGTAGAGTGAAGGAACACATCCTTAGGCTCTGGGAGTACTACCTACAATGGGGAATTAAAATCAATCCCACTAAAACAGAATTAATCTGCCTTAGGAATCCCTCACGTAATGGCATAGCCACAAGATGCAAACTCCTGTCCCTGACACTCCCCGATAACACAATTATCACACCTAAGCAAAGCGTTAAATACCTCGGAGTTCATTTCTTCGAAAGGTTCAAGTTTAATCAACATGCTAAACACACTCTTCGCAAGGCAAACGGTGCCTTAGCTCTCCTTCGTCCTCTTATGAAAGTAAGAGGTGGTCTCCAAACACGAACGAAACTTCTGCTTTACAAGCAACTAATTCGTCCTATACTAACTTATTGCTTTCCTATATGGTACACAATAAGCCCAACATATATGAAGAAAGTGCAATTATTCGAGCGCAAGGCTCTTCGCTATTGCACATCTTTGTATAGAAAACCAAATTCAGTCCGCTACTACAGCAATGAAAAACTCTACGAGACAACTAAAATTGTTCCTATAGACAAATACCTACACAACCTCAGCACCAAAATGCTGAGGAAAATCCCATCCCATTCCAGCCCTCTTATTAATATAATTACAGGTAACGCAGCCCCCGACGACCGATATCTCCAGGTGCTATCCATAATGGATCCAGCATTTCGAATGTCGCAAGAAGACAGCTTCGAAGACTTCTACGTCGCTGCAGGAAGAGGAACGCAGTACAACAGAGGTTGGAGACACCAAGAGACCCAAAAAAGTGGAAATACAATAGCTTGCAGGACCGAAGCGACCATCCAACTAATATTCCTCGCCCACCAACATTACAGCCAACGACCGTCAGCACTGCTCAAGCCGACGAAAACATACCAATTATTTATTTAAGAAACAAGTAAATGTTAGACATAGATACCTTTTTAATAAAATGTATAAAACCCGCCAATTTAACGAAGCAGAGCCCCATCTGTGCTCGCAGATTTTAAAACAATAATGTTAGTCTAAGAATTTATAATTGTATATATCAAATATTGTAAAACAAATGAGCTTTTCAATAAAAACTTAAATTGTAAAATCCCATTCTGAGCATTTGACTGAGGTAGGAGAGGTAGAAAAGCAACAGTTAGAAAGGTTTTTGAACAGGTCATTTAAGGAAATGCCTGAAGGATTAGGGTGCACACAGATGGTGGACCACAAGATTAGGACGAAAGCTGAACTCATTAAGCAGAGATATTATCCGGTATCTCCTGCCATTCAGACTTTCATAGATAAGGAATTAGAAGAAATTTTAGCAGAGGGAGTGATAGAAAAATCTGACAGTCCATGGGCTTCACCCATTGTCATGATTAAGAAGAAGGATGGTACGTATAGGTTTTGTGTAGATTTTAGAAAGTTGAGTGCGGCTACAGATAGGGACGCGTACCTCCTTCCATACATAACAGCTATCCTGAATAAGCTGAATAACGCGAAATTTTTGTCTTCTTTGGACATCAAGTCGGCCTATTGGCAGATTCCGATGGAAAAAGAGTCAAGAAAATATACTGCCTTTACGGTACCTGGCCGCGGTCTGTTTCAGTTTTTGCGAATGCCGTTCGGGTTGCACAATGCTCCCGTAGCTTGGCAAAGATTTATAGATAATGTCTTAGGACCCAAGCTAGAACCATATGTCTTCGTGTATCTGGATGATATCATTATCGTCACAGATACATTTGAGAAGCATATGGAGATTTTAGAAGAAGTCTTCAGAAGACTTATTAAGGCAGGTTTGAAAGTTCGTAGGGAAAAATGTCATTTTTGTAGGTCATCTCTGAAGTTTTTAGGCTATGTTGTTGACCGCAATGGTTTACACATGGATCCAGAGAAGATAGAGAGTATGTTTGGAATTCCATCGCCAAAGAATGCAAAAGAGGTTAGGAGTTTTATCGGCACGGTGTCCTGGTACAGGCAATTTATACCAAACTTTGCGAGTTTGGTGAAGCCGTTGTCCGATTTACTTAGGAAAAACAAGAAGTTTGAGTGGAATAGTGTTTGTGAGGAGAGCTTTAGGAAAGCTAAAGAGTGTTTAGTAGCAGCGCCCATTTTGATTGTCCTGATTTTTCGAGGCCGTTTGTGGTTCAAACGGATGCTTCTGATTTCGGGATTGGGGCTGTTTTGAGTCAGACCTTTGAGGAAGGTGAGAAGGTGATTTGCTATTTGAGCAGATCACTTAATAGATGTGAGCAAAATTACTCGACCACAGAGAAAGAGTGCCTGACAGTTTTGTGGGCGATAGAAAACTTGCGGCATTATCTGGAGGGATTTAAGTTTTCGGTAATAACCGATCACTACTCCTTGACTTGGCTTAGCAAGTTGAAGGATCCAGCGGGTAGGCTGGCGAGGTGGGCTGTACGTATGCAGCAGTTTGACTTCGATATCATCCATCGTAAAGGGAAGGACCATGTAGTGCCGGACATGCTCTCTAGGGGTGTGCCAGTTGTTTCTGGGATTTCCGAGCCAACGCAACCGACCCTTGGATTGGAAAAATGATATCGGAAGTGGAAAAGAAACCGTTGTCTTTTCCAGCGTGGAGAGTAGGAGATGGAAAGTTATATAAATTTGTTAGAACAAGTCATGTTATAGTCCATGCCAGTAGCAGTGAATGGAAGTTAGTAGTAGGTAGGGAAGATAGGAAAAAGATTTCATTTGAGAATCATGACCATCCATTAGCAGGGCATATGGGGGTAAAGAAAACATTTGCTAGGATAGGAGAGAAGTATTACTGGCCTAAGATGAGGTCAGATATTACTAAATATGTTAGGTTTTGCAAAGTGTGCCAAAGCGTGAAGCCGATTAATGAGAAACCGGCTGGGTTAATGGCGGAGAGGAAAGGGGTTACCGACCCTTGGGAGATGTTGTGTGTTGACTTAGTTGCCCATTGCCTAAGTCGAGTAGGAGTCTTATTTATATTTTAACAGTGGTGGATTATTTTACCAAGTTCCCCCTTTTATTCCCTTTAAGGTCAGCTACTGCAAAATCTGTTTGCAAGGAGCTGGAAGACAATGTCTTCTCGTTGTTCGGCGTACCCAAGTTTGTTGTCTGCGACAACGGTCCCCAGTTCAAGAGTAAGGAACTGAAAACGTTGTGTGATGCCTACGATTCGTCGATTCGGTTTACCGCGCATTACCATCCGCAAGCGAATCCCGCGGAACGTATTAATCAGATTTTAAAGACTACACTTAGGGCTTATGTGTCAGATAATCAGAGGGTCTGGTATTTTCAGCTTGCGAAAGTAGCGTGCAGTATTCGCACGGCCCAGCGAATTTCGGTAGGGGATTGGTGACGTTTGCTGGTTCCTCCACCGCAACGGCCATTCAAAATAGTAGGGATAGTGATAGGGACCCGAGTAGGAATAGCGATAGGGACTTCAGTAGGGAAAAGTTTAGGAAGCTTAGGGAACAAATAGCGATGAGGTAAGAGTCGGCGTTTAAGAAGGCTGCGAAAAACTGTAACCTTCGACGCAGGGACGTGCAGTTCCTTCCAAACGAGTTGGTTTGGCGACGGAACCTCGCGCTTTCTAATGCAACGAATTATTACCCTGCAAAGCTAGCACCGAAGTTTGTGGGTCCGTTTCGGGTGAAGAAAAGAGTGTAGGCTTGGACATACGTTCTCGAAGATGCCAATTGTGTCTCTCGAGGACCGTGGAATGTCAAGGACCTCAAACCTTATTCCGACGACCCTGAACAGAGGGCGTAAGGTAGTCGCGTACCAAGGATGTGCTCGCAAAGATATACTGAGAGCAGTAAAAGCTCTCATGTCGTAATCAGCGGACGAGCTGAACTGATGTCGGCGTTTGGTGTGTCGAGCCAGAAGCCTCTGGAGACTCGCATACCATTTACTGAATTGAATGTTATACTTCGTCCCTCACAAACGTCAACATTGTCATACATCATAATTCACATATACTTACGTTCATATACCATCATTAACCCATTATCATCATGCACATACATCATTCTTACATTCATCATCATGCACACACCTCATTACACACACTATATAAAGCAGGATATCACAAACACAACACTATACACATACATACACATATCACAGATGTGAACAATTGAAATGGCACTAGTGAACGCCATACTTCGTTATGATACACACTGTGCAGCGTAGTGCTGCAAGTGTAAACATCCTTAATTTAACTTTCACTTTCACAAATCATAAGAATGAAACGTTAATAGTTTTCCCTTTTCCCTCAAATCTGCGCAAAGATCCACCGAATAGGGTAAAGTAGTTCATATTGGTTTTGGTAGCTTTTCCTCCCTTCTTCAATTTTCAGAAAGTTGTATCATAGAGAATTTTAGCCTTCTCCTGACTCAGTAGAATATATAGTACAGTAACTGGGAAAATGCCCAGAAGTATTATTTTCAACTTTCAGGAACTTTCATTTTTCTCGACATGTTTTATGGGAGGGGTCTGATCTTGACTAATGAACTGGGCAAGTTTTAGAACAAACCCCCAACAACTTTTTCAGTTCAGTGTGATTGGAAAATTGTGCGAGTGAAAGGTCTCGCTGGAATTCGACAACGGAGGTGCTTGTCAGCCATAATGCTGCATGTGCTAGAAACTAGAAAGCCGTGACAGAAAACCCCGAGACACGATTGGCCAATTGTATGAATGTGTGTGTGAGTTTGAAAGTCGAGAAAGGGCAAATTGACAAGATCGACTACTTCTTGGTTGACCTAGTTAGCAAGTGCGATTTGATAAAGAGAAAAAAAAGAAAGTTTACATAGTGAAAGTTGGAGATAGTTTGGAAAAAAAGTTTTGGAGATTAGTTTTTTTAAAATTGTTAGAAAAGTTTTTGCAAATTGTGTAGAGTCATTGGAAGGAGGAAATTGAACGAGCTATAATAATCGTCAGACGGACAAAAATTTAGAAAATAGAAGGAGGAAGGAGTAGGAGAAAAGGAAAAGATAAGAAGAGTGTATTGTGATGCTTCTTTGTTCCCAGCTGGGGCAGAACTCAGCGGGTCCAGGGCTTTTTCCCAAGGAAGCTCGAAAACTTGGGTAGCGGCAGTCCAACTTCTAAATAACGAGGCGAGACACGGCAAATATGAATTACAACCTTATTTATTATTTATCAGAATAGACAAGAGATGATTCTTTACAATAATTGAACTAATTGGTCTTGGATTCAACTAAGCGACTGGGCCACGGTGCAGGTTAGCCGGCCTGGTACGGTCGGGGCGCTGAGGTCAGACGGCACCTTTCCTTCGGCTGAAGAAATGATGGCTAGTTATCGCGTTCTCGGACGGCACGGGGATTTGGTATACTCGGGGACTAGTTTCGCCGGCGTGGGCCTAGTGCTGGATGCACTCCTATTAAACACCAAGTAAACAATTTTAGTTTGGAACGTCGTCCGCCGTCCCGAATATGCAGCGACGCTTTTATGAACAACAGGGGGAGGAGTGGCTATAGTAGGGCCACAGCGGAGGAACCGACGGCCTCTATTCTGACTAGCGACCGAAGTCTGATTAGGAACGGAGGCACCTTTTTGGTCAATTCAAATGGTTGGCTGTTGCAAAGGCGGCTAGGACTAACTTAATAGTCACAATGCTTAAGGCCTCAAACCATAGAATCCGTTGCGTCCGTTCGCTGCCGGCTTCACCTGACAGCTCGATTAAATACACACGATCTTATGAGAGGTGACCCATAAGCATCGGATGCAACGGACGCAACGCAAAAAGTAGCCCAACTTTTAACTTTTTGCGTCCGGCAGAAGAGAGACATGCGCAGTAAGAACCAATTTGAAATTTTCTCTCTGATGACATGCGCAGTAAGAACCAATTTGAAATTTTCTCTTCTGCTAACATGAGTGGTGGAGGGATGAATATGAGAAACCCAAAAAATGTAGCAAAATCCTCAAAAAATCGAAGTAGATTTACAAAAAATGTAGCAGATCATAAAAAATGGCATAAATTTGTTAAAAAACAATGTTTTCTTATAAAAAAAAGAAGAAAAACTGGATGATAATAGCTCCAACAAGTTATTTTTATAACAATGTTTTCTAATAGATTATACATGTGCATCAAGCTGTTCTTAAATTTATAAAAAAAAAAATTAAGATACTTTTTTGCTTCACAGTAAAGTAAAAAGTAGAAGTAGGTATTGAAGAGTAGTATTTTAAGCAAAAAATAAGCGAATTAGAAAAAATTTGCTACGTAGTAAGAGAAGAATTTGAAAAAGATGAAGTAGATCCGCTACATATGTAGCAAATATTCATCCCTGGACCCTGGAGTGGTCTTGTTGGGTTGAGACACCGCAACGGATTCTATGGGTCACCCCAATCCGTTGTGTACGGTAAAACTCACAGCTGTCAGGTGAATCCGGCAGCGAACGGACGCAACTGATTCTATGGGTTGGGTCAGGGCCTTTAGTCTTGCTTTGCGAATGCGGAGAATTGACTGGCGGCCTCTGTTAGGAAGCACCTTTCCTGTTAATTCCAAACGGTTTGAGAATTGACTGGCGGGTCTCTGTTAGGAAGCACCTTTCCAATAAATTCACAAGGGGAGGGGGTGTCGGGGAAGCGGAGAAGAGTAATATCAAAGATTGTAGTGGTATTGCCACAGACAATCATTAGCTGACGAGCTGACGTTTCTTCTCTGCTTTTTCCAAAATTTTCACTTCTACTTATGAATTTCCTGGTAGGGAGAAAATGTGAGGTATACCGGATGAGTGAAATATTTATTCTTCACCAACCAGGCATACGCTCTCATCCCGTGTTTACCTACCATCCATGAAAAAAAAAAAATAATTTCGACGGCCGATGCTTAGTCGAATTTAATTTTGTATGAGACCAGAGTAGTAATGTGTACCAACCACGTAGTGTACTTGCGCATACGAATGGTTTTCGGTGTTCGCTACGTCGTTGTGTACCATCCATAACCATTTCAAGTGGCTGCGTACGTGAGTTCTTGGTGCCCATATTATTGCTTGCTAGAGGAAGCAACTCGTAGGGTGAGTCGTAGGTGGTTCGGTGGCGGTCAAAAAAAAGGTGGGCTTATGAATAAGGTGTTATGAATACCCTTATAATGTTATAAAACACAGCCCCACACTGTAAGCATCATTGAATGCGTATTCACTAGCCGACTGCAAAAAATAATAAAGCTATCTGAAAACCTGTGTAGGTTTGTCACCGGTAATTGAACAATAGATGCAATCCAAAGTATAAGGATTCTCAAAGAAAAATATGTGATCTTCTAGAGTTTCATGTTGTGCTGGTTGAATTCAAAAACCATTCGATTGAGATTGAATATGGGTGGCCCTCATGCAACGAGAAGTTCTACAGGTCTACATCCGGTTGATTTAATTTTATACTAAGTACTAACCTTCTTATTTGCAATATCAGTAACGAACCAACATTTGTCACAAAAAACACACAAGAGGTTTTAGATGTTACCTTTGTATCTCAATCAATCTATAACAAGATTAAAAATTGGGCTGTATCTAAGGATCACTCTTTCTCTAATCACAGATACATCCAATTTAGTCTAACAGATGACACACCAAAACCCATAGGCTTCCGTAATTATAGGAAAACTGACTGGGTAAAATTCAGGGAAATCTTCAAACATTGTTACAACAACAATGACAATAGCTTCCCTTCAAATTGCAAGGATCTTGACAGCAAAGTTGACGATCTAACTAGTGCTCTTAGCCATGCCTTGTGTAACTCCTGTCCTCTCACCATAGTAAGAGGGAAGAAGAAACCACACTGGTAGACCAAAGAGCTAGAACCGCTCAAGAAAAGTTGTGCGAAGCTTTTCAATCGAGCCAAATCTTCCAGAAATCCCATAGACTGGGATCTCTATAAGGAATCCCTTAGGACTTACAAAAAAAGGTTACGAATAAGCAAAAGATCATCTTGGAGAGAATTCTGCAATAAAATTGAAGACTCCTCAGAGGCATCTAGACTTAGGAAAATCCTATCAACGAGTCCAAACATGCCAAGTTCTATAAAAGATGAAAACGGCAACTGGACCAACTCATATGAAGAAACACTAAACTTGCTACTGGATACTCATTTCCCTGGTAGCTCGTTGACAATAACAGACGAGGAGCACTTGCCTCGACTTGCAAACCAGGTCTTATCTCTAGAGATTTACTGTTATGGGCAATAAACAGCTTTGAACCTTATAAATCACCAGGGCCTGATGGAATCATCCCTGCGGAGCTGCAGCTGGTTTCAGACATCATCATATATAACTTAGAGACGATCATTAATGGATGCATCAGCTACGCCTATATTCCCAAGGCCTGGAGAGAAGCTAGGGTCGTCTTCATAGCTAAAGCCGGCAAAAGCTCCCATGTAAATCCAAATGATTTAAGACCTATTAGTCCATCATCCTTCCTCCTTAAAACACTGGAAAGAATGATTGACATACACTTAAGACAAGAAATTAAACCTAGTCTGATCTCAACGGCGAAACATGCCTAAATCAGTGGAAACTGCCTTCCACTCTCTGGTTTGCATCATTGAAAAATCCCTGCACTACAAAGAAAACTCTCTCGTCGCATTCCTAGACATAGAGGGTGCATTTAACAATGTTAACAATACAGCAATCACTAATGCTCTTGATGGGCTGCTCATAGAGGAACACATCAAGAACATGATAACAACAATGCTCAGCAGCAGAATCATTAGTTCCGAATTGGGGAACTACAAAACAAGCAGAATTACCAATTGAGGAACCCCGCAGGGAGGAGTTCTATCTCCCCTACTGTGGAACCGGGTCGTTAAAAAATTGTTAATCGACCTAGAGGACGAAGGTTTCAAAACCATAGCCTATGCCGATGATGTAGCAATTGCCGTTTCAGACAAGCACCCACAAACCCTAGCTGAGCTGCTACAAACAGCACTTAACAAGCTTAACAATTGGGCTGTAGATTGTGGTCTGAACATCAATCCACACAAAACGGAACTAGTTCTCTTTACGAGGAAACACAAAATTCCGAACTTCAGACCCCCAACTATTAAAGGGGTAACTCTCACACTGTCAAATCAGGCTAAATATCTAGGTCTCATTTTTGACAAAAAACTGACTTGGAAAACCAATATTGAGGAAAGAGTAAACAAAGCCAACGTGGCACTCTTCTCCTGTAAAAAAGCCATTGGTGGGAAATGGGTTTTCTCCCCCCCAAATCACCCATTGGCTGTTTACGTCGGTAATTAGACCGATACTCACATACGGGGTGATAGTCTGGTGGACAGCACTAGACAAGATGATCAACTACAACTAGCTGGCCAAAGTTCAAAGAACGGCTAGTCTGTGTATTAGTGGCGCGCTGAGGACAACCGCATCGGACGCCCTCAATGTACCTACTACTAAATCTCCAACCCCCTAGATATCTTCAGCAAACAAATCGCAGCTAGCTCAGCTACTCGACTCAGAGTTACATCACAGTGGACCAATAATCAAATCGGCCACACTACCATTCCAGATAACTTTAGATTCTTACCGAATCGATCCGACTAAACCACCCCCAAGTTGGTGTTTGACAATAATTTCCAAGTAACCATACCTTCAAGCTTGGGAAAATGGCACTCTTTTGGAAAATGAAGCAATACACTTTTACACCGATGCGATGGTTCAAAAACCAGCGAAGGTGTGGGAAGTGGAATCTACTCAGAGAAACTGAACCTCAGTCTTTTCTTCCGCCTACCCGATCGTTATGTAGTGTGTTCCAAGCGGAAATTCCGGCGATTAAGGAGGTGCTGTCTTGGCTCAAAGAAAACGTCATATCCTCCACGGATATTCGAATTTTCTCAGACAGCCAAGCTGCCCTTAAATCTCTTGCCTCTGTCTCTACAAAATCCATCACGGTCCAAAATTGTCAGATGTCTCTGAGGGAAATGTCAAATCAGTTTAACATTCAACTTTCATGGGTGCCAGGGCACTGGGACATACCAGGCAACTGTATGGCAGACGAACTAGCCAAAAAGGGCACGAGCACTTCCCTACGCTCAGAATGGAACAACATAGGTGTACCTATCGCTACATGTAAACTCCTACTCAGACAAGACGTTTCAAGGATAACAAACACTAAATGGACTGAGAGTAACAACTGCCTTGCAACCAAAAAAGTTTGGGCGTGTGTAGACTCAAAACGCTCGAAGAGTTTCTTAGCCCTGAACCGCCTGTATCTAGGTTCTACCATAGGTGTTCTTACGGGACACTGTCTAATAGGGAGATACGCCACAAGACTTGGTGTGTTTTCCAATGACTTCTGCAGAAGCTGCATGGACGAGGAGGAGGAAGAAACCGTTCAACACCTTCTTTGCTCATGCCCTGCACTACTTCATAGGAGGAAAACTCATCTCGGTGAATTCTTCTTCGATGATACTAGCGACTTAGCTTACATAGACCCTAAAAGTCTTTCGAAATACATTAAAAGTTCCGGGTGGTTCGACTAGCAGGTGATTAACCGGCTAGTCCCGTAATGGAAGATTAATAAGTGATCAACTCATTAATATTACATCGGGTTTCTGAGATCAGTAGGTGATTAACTTGCTGATCTCTGTGGTATCACAATGGGCCCTTGTGGCCTAAGTGTGTCAGGCAATGTACTCATTGGCTGACAGCCACTTCCACCTAACCAAACCTATATCCGGTTGATCAAAAATATGTGTGAAGGAGCAGTGACAAAAGTAAGATTACCAGTCTTTCTTAATTATTGGAACTCTTGACTTCCTACTACTTCCTACTACTACTACTATTCTTTGCTTATCATGGAGTCATCTTAAGTGAGGATGCTACATCCCCGCAAGAGCCATTTAAGTTATGAGTAAATGTTTTAGAAAGCAGTGTGTACCGAATTAGTTCAGAAGGAACTGAGTACTAACATAGTGTGAAAATCCTCTCGATGCGTACTCTTCTGGATACTCCCATGTCGCGGTAAGGCTCATTCAGCTCGTTGTTGTATCTTCTTCTCCAAACATTGTCCTCACATTCGGGACCAAAGATCATTCGGAGTATTTTTCTTTCGAAACAACCAAGGGTTTCTTCATTCGTTTTCGATGAAGTCCACGCTTCCGCACCCTAAAGCAAAAGTGAGAAGATTAAGATCTTATAAAGGGCTACCTTGGCTTTTCTAGAAAGGGTTTTATATCTCAATTGTCTTCATAACCCAAGGAAGCCACGATTGGAAATAGTTATTCTCTGTTTGATCTCCGCACTGATGTTGTTTTCTGTGTCTATAGCGGATCCTAGGTAGACGAAGTCCTGTACTACCTCGAAGTTATGTCTGTCTATTGTGACGTTTTTTCGAATTCGTAGATGTCCTTGTTTGATGACAATATATACAAATACATACTTCATTTTGCCCATCGAACTCATTTTTACCGCTGCTGTTTCAATGCTCCCAAAAGCACCTATGACGTCACCGTTCCTTCTTCGCATTACGTCAATATCGTCTGCGTGAGCAAGTAATTGTACAGTCTCTTTAAAAACTATTCATCTGTTGTTGATGTTTAAGTTTTGCACAATCTTTTCAAGTATGCTGTTGAAGAAATCGCATGGCAGTTTGTCGCCTTGCCCAAAGCCTTTTTCGTACGAGCTTTGCATGGATGCCGAAACTAGACATGGCTCTATACAGCCCGTCTCTGTAAATACTGTCATACGCGGCCTTGATCGATAAAAAAAATGGTGTATAGCGATATCATACTCCCGGGTTTTTTCAAAGATCTTATGTGAAAATTTGGGCCATTATGGACTTTTCTGGTCTAAAACCACTTTGATAAGAATCTTTCAAGCTGTTGAAGTAGGGCTTAAGAGGTTCACATATAACAGCAGACAAGACCTTATATGCGACGTTGAAGGGGCTTGTTCCTCTATAATTGGAGCAATTGTGAGGGTCTTCCTTTTTTAGGATCGGGCATACGATACTGAAGTTCCATTCATCAGGCATTCTTTCATGTAGATCAGCTGGTGCATACTCCTTTCCAACCGATCTCCTGCTGCCTTGAAAAGTTCGGCATCAAGGCCATCTGCACCTGCAGTCTTCTTTGATTAAAGTTTGCATGTGGTAAGCCTAACTTCTTCTAGGTCTAGGTTCTTGATCATCTTCCAATTCATATTTTGGGGGCCGAGTGAAACCCAGAGATTCAGAGGCAACGGTTCTGCTACAAATCTTCAATACTTGATGCTACCGTCATAAGATTCAAGGATAGTTGGAGGTACACTCGATTGGAGAAGACACTGGCAATCTCCTTCGATTGTAGCTTCCCAACATCATATCATTTTAGAGAGTTGGTTCGCGCGAGTCGTGAACAAGGTATCCTCATTCGTACCTTGGCCACAATAAGGTAGAGTCAAAATTGACCAATCGAAAAATTCGGACATCGATCACACAGGAATAGTGCTTCGGTTGACGGTTGATTGATCTGGAGATCACCATGAACCATTATTAATTTTGAGATGCGTGTATCGTGTATTATTAACAAGAAGATTTTGTCCCGCAGCAAAATCGATTAGCTTGAGTCTGTTTTCGGAGGTTTTGTCATGGAGGCTGTGCTTACCGGTAGTATTTCCAAAGATGTCCTCCTTCCCTAGTTTCACTAAGAAAGATTTTCACGTCATGTCAAGGACACTGCTCAGAGGTTTCTTCGAGGAGCTCCTTAAATCTTTGGAGTTCTAGTCTTTCTCTTTTGTTGGGGCAAGGAACTAAGCCCTGATGCAAATGGTCATTATACACTCTTTTGCTGGATTTTGGCTGATTTTCCCTAAGTCTGCTTCTAAAGATAAATCCGCACCTAAATAAGCGTTGTTTCTGTTGTTTATCGGAGTCGGCATAGTAGGTTTCGCAGTTGTTCAACTTATTTATGCCCGGCCCAATCTATCGCACTTCTTGGATGTCAGTTTCGTCTGCTTTACAGCGGTCTTAAAGGCGTCCGCTTATTTTCCAGCTCCACGTGCAGATCTGGAGGTCTTTGTCCTTTTTCCGTTTACTTGGATCGTCAACGTTGAAATCATAATTGTTTACAGCTATTTCGGAACCGTGTAGCTTTAATTTGGTTGGGTAGTTAACCCCACGCACAACCGCCAACCTGGAAGGCCAGGTCCCCTTTGACATAAAAGGCCGCATAATCCGGAGACAGTACCCTGTTGCAAGGGTATGAGAGCTGTCGTTGGCTTGCCAATTGGTCATCCGCCATCATCTCAACTTCAATACCCTGTCTTAGTATTGAAAAACCCTGAAAGACATTTAGACCAAATATGTCGGAGTAGCTCATTCACTGGTTTCTGCTTTATTGACTACGGATCCACCGTTGATTCTGTGGGTCGAATTCATCCACGAAATGAAATGCAAATGAGCATTATGGGTCTATGAAATAACTCCCACGAAATAAGTCCCACTTTTGAAAACGAAATATGTCCCACCAAAATGAAATGATTTAAAAATTTACTTGAAATGAAATAACTCCCACTCAAAATGAAATAACTCTCCCTTGAATAATATATTTCTTAAATGAATTAAGTCCCACTTTCATAAATGAAATAAGTCCCACTTTTTCATTGTTTAATGCGATTTCAAATAAGAAGTAGGTATTTGGCTCTTCGAAAAAAACACACGTCGAATAATATGAATAATCAAAGCAGAGGAAAAATAAAGAAAAATCGTATACCTACAAGCAAGAAGAGCCATGAGAGATAGGGACAAAAAATTATGGTTGTCCCTTTTACGAAATATTGGACATTTCGTAAAAGGGACAACCATAACTTTTTGCATAAAAAAAATATAAATTTAGGGGTATGAAATAACTCCCACGTTACAAAACGAATTTATTCCCACTCAAAACGAAATAAGTCCCACTTAAAATAAAAACGCGTAACGAAATAAGTCCCACCAATTGACGAAACAAGTCCCACTTTTAAAAACGAAATAACTCCCACTTTCAAAATAGCAATTTTTGGTGGGACTTATTTCGTTTTTAAAAGTGGGACTTATTTCGTGGGAGTTATTTCATAGACCCGAGCATTATGGTGTTGATCTATTTCTTCTTCGGCCCTTTGTCCACACTCGCACTTACTAGTTTAGCAGGTTTCTCCGGACAGATACCCCGGTTCCTAGTTGTAACCATGTCGAGGTATAGTAAGTACAATTGACGTTGACACCAATCAGGGCCTTCCGTACACGTCCAACCACCAAGTAGGTATAATTATGGGTCTTGGCGAATGAACAGATTTGCCTACCAAAGTAAATAGCTTTTCAAGTTTTATACTTTCCTGCAACATACCTAGATAAATACCGTCAAAGCATGTAAAAAACTAAGAGAGACACAAATTCATAATAAGGATTTTATTTGAATCATAAAAGATGGCATCCGATGATTCGATGTTCAGTGAACAACTCCGATGTCCATAGATACGATGGGATCCTAACCCAAAAATTTAATAATAGGTCCGATTAATGGAAGGTCGTTAAGATTTGTTTGTGGTGCTGGTGCTGGTTCTGGTGCAGCAAGAGACATGGAAAGGCCGATGAGGGCAATCAAAAGGATGAAAGCAAACTTGAACATTTTTGTTTTGTAGTTAGTTGTGATACTTTCCGTTAAAAGTGACTATCTGCTGTTTTGAAACTAAACTTCTGCCTATTTATACGGAAAGTCAATGTTTGCGAACAATAAACACATTCACCACACTCAGAAACATATTGGTTTATACTTTCGCTTGTTGCTTGTTGTCCAAAATCGTGACTTGTTCTTTTATTGTGAAAATATTAATTAAAGTTAATGGAATTTTGAAAAATAGTGCAGTAAACTAGGAAAGTTGAATTTTTATCTATACTTTTCAATTTACTAAATTATTTTAGTCATTTGGTATAATATACGAGTGTGTCCGTATTTGCGTAATACCTAATATTTTTTGAAGTTCCTGCAACGTGTTTTTTTTATGGAATGCCCTCTGCCACATATTTAGGCAGAGGGCCTCCGACCCGGTGATGGCTGTTAGATGTTCAACATTTGATAATATAACACCATTAGTAACAATTAAATGATCTGTGATAATAGACCTAAGTTTTGTTGTCCAATATGTGTTAATTTATTAATGTGTTGTTCATTTCATGTTAAATTATTTTAATTATTTCAAGTCAAAAATGTAAACAAAAATTTTAAATCTAAAAAAAAAAAAAAAAAAATATAAACCCCTGAAGAAGCTGGAAAAAAACTGGCGAAACGTAGGGAAAAAGATGAATTTTAAATATTTTTATTAATTGCATCAAAAATAAACGGATCATCAAAGCCCAAACATCATTTCAAAATCATAACACAAAACTATTTTTTTTTAAACCAAAAATACCAAAAAGCTTTTGTCCAGCACTGCGGTACCCGTGGTGTGATGGATAGCAAGTCCGCCTGTTAATGCAGAGGTTCGAGCTTGAATCCCAACAGAGGCAATAATGTTATTTCCACGGATATCGCCTTTCGCGAGGAATTAGCAAGTCCTCCGTTAGTATTCATTGCCATGAAAAGCGCTTTCTCGATCAGCCGTTCGGAACCGGCAGAGAATTGTAGGTCCCTTCCATTCCCTCACAGGAAATGGATGTGAGAAAAGCGCTAGGCCTAGGGGCTCCTCGCTCTGTTGCGCCACCCTATTTATTTATTTATTCTAACCAGCACTGAGCAATTGAAAAATCTTTAGTACTCTAGCTATCTATTTATCATGTCCTAAAAAGGGCTATCGCGAAATGCCCGCTAAAAGTTAGAATTTTTCAATTTCTCAGCGTTTTACTTTATTTTTTTTTTAGTGTTAGCCAGGTAGACAAGTCGCTTCATTGAAAAAAAGGAGAAAAAATTTT
Organism: Melanostoma mellinum; assembly: GCA_914767635.1. Classification (NCBI taxonomy): domain Eukaryota; kingdom Metazoa; phylum Arthropoda; class Insecta; order Diptera; family Syrphidae; genus Melanostoma; species Melanostoma mellinum. Next base: position 171,916,059 of record OU612059.1, on the reverse strand, counting down.
CCTTAAATCGTTGTTTCGAAAAACTATATATTTGACAGTGCTGCTTGCTGCTACTACTGCTGCACCTTTGCACTTACAGGCAGTAAGCCGTTGTAATACCATTTCACTGACACAGTTTCTACGCCCTCCGTCCTTCATTCTTAAAAATCATAATTTTTGAATTTTCTAAATTCACTATCAAGTTGCAAAGCGTGCAATACTGCAAAAGCCGATTTATCATGAGCTTCATAAATAAAGGCGAAGACTGAAGAGACCAAGATAACAATGTTATCAGGGATAAGCGTGTAACAGTGCAAAAAGGCTTAGGCACAATGTACACCCCTGTCTTACTCTTGATTCCGTCCTAAACCATTCAGACATCTCTTCGCCATTCCATACTGAAGCTATTGTGTTCTCATACATGTTCTCAATAATTTTCCCTGACTTTCTTCACATGCCGATACCATATAGTTTGTAAAAAAGACTTTGACTATCAATGTTATCGAACGCTGACTGAAAGTCGACAACAAACATGTAATTTTTTACCTTTGTTGAGAAACGATTCAGCTATACTCTTTAAAGCAAAGATTTGGTCTAAGGTTGAGCAACCTGGTCTCAAACCTGCCTGGAATTCACTCAGAAGGTTATTATCATTGATCCAGCTGATGAGACGTCTTTATAGTAAATGAAAAGATTAGTAAAGTTTTTAACAATCAAAACACTTTTCATATTTCCTCAGATGTCAATTTCAGAAGCAATGCTTCCATCGTCAGTGAGATTTATAAATTAAATTAAATTAAATTATTTGTCAAAAAACTAATAATAAACAAAAATGTTTTTTCTGAATAAATTCACAGTTAAGTTGAGTTGAATCTACTAAAAAAATTTTTGAATATTGAATCTTTGATTGGTCCATCATCACTATTCATTAGATTATTTTTGTTTTTAAATATGTAAAATGATTCAAAAGCATCTAATTCATAATTGCTATTTACATTTCTTATTAAGTTTAAATTTTGCAAACTAAAGCTGTGACTATTTTCTAGCATATGTTCTGCCACACTTAACTTTTCTTTTTCATTATATTTAAGATGTGCAAAATGTTCTTTAAATCTTTTTAGAATAGGTCTTCTTGTCTGTCCTATATATTCTTTTGTACAATCATTACATCCGATAGAATAAATTCCTGATTTTTAAAGTTGTTCAATTTTATCTTTAGATCCTCCAATCATATTTTTTATTTTTATTTCGCTGCACTCACTCATACGGATATTATATTTATTAAATATTGGTTTTATCTTAGATGTTATTTCTGGATAGAAATAAAATTTTGAATATTTCTTTTCTTCATTTCCTTCATTCCTTATTAGATCTAAAATTGTAAAATTTCTCAATTCTTGTTTTCTTTTATGTGCAATTGTTAAATTTTCAATCAATTCTTCGGTATATCCATTAATTTTGGCTATATCTTTAATTTTTTGGAATTCTTTTATTTTTGTTTCTATAGTCATTGGAATATTTAGAGCTCTAAAAATCATTGAGTGAAAAGCTGACATCTTATGTTCAAAGGAATGGAACGAGTCTGATGTAATGTATCTCAGAGTATTCGTTGGTTTTCTGTATATATCCAATTCGAAATTGTCTCCATTCCTAGTTATACTTATTGCTCAATCGAATCATAAATTTAAGTTCTACATAAAGTTCTACTTTAGTATGGGGATTTTATGTAGAACTTAAGAATTCCGGAACGTCTCATACAAAAATAAAAACTTTATGTAGAACTTAAATTTATAATTCGATTGAGCAACTGGCCCTTAAATCCAGAAAATTTAGTTTCCCTTCAATTTCTTCTTCATATGTAAATCTTATTGATGGGTATTTAGTTTAATTTAATTTGTTAATGAACTGGCAAGCGATAATCCTCAGATTACCTATCCACTTTCGAAGGCAGTTTAAATTTTTGTGTAAATGTCTAAAGGTGCGTCCACAATACGCCTGGCTACAGCGTTCTCATTCGGTTTGAAATTGATTCGTTTTTATAGTATCAACGCAAAGATTTTGTTTGATGCATTTAGAAAGGATATGCCTCAATAGTTAGACACTTCAGCCAAGTTACCTTTTTATGGATTGGAAAAATAATCGATTGGCAAATGCCCTGCAGAATCGTCCCGGTTGCCAATACATTATTGAATATTAATGTTATGTTAGCCAACCAATGTTATATGCGCCGTACTTACATATAAAATTATACTGGCAACCCGTTCGAACCTGCTGCTTTTCCTTCTTTAAGCTTTTTCACTGCTAGAATTACCTCTGGTTGTGTTATACGAGGAGCAGCATCATGGAAGTTAATTGTTTCCTGATTTGGATTCAACAAGTTCCTGAAGTGTTCGACCAGAAGATTTGCGGTTATATCGCGAAGAATGGTGATCCGATTGCTATTCAGATTCCTTACAACAAATGGAGTAACAGTACTAGACAAAATTCCTTGTATGAAAAAAGAAAATGTTTTCAATGGTGTTGTTTTGTGTAGAGCCAAAATTATTGTTCGGGCTTCTTTAAAAAAAAGTTTCTTTGTATGTAAATGAATGAAAAAAGTACGGATTAATTAATTTAATAAGACTTTATTGGAATCATAAAATCATGATGATTCGATGTTCAGTGTCCATAGATACGATGCGATCCTAACCCAAAAAACCGGGAGGAAGTTTAAGGGGGCCAAGGATACCTCCAAGAACGCCTTCAAGACCTGTTTGTGGTGCTGGTGCTGGTTCTGGTGCAGCAAGACACATGGAAAGGCCGATGACGACAATCAAAAGGATGAAAGCGAACTTGATCATTTTTGTTTTGTAGTTAGTGGATACCTTTTAAGTAAGAGGGAGGAACTGATGGTTTCTAATAGAAACTGCTTTCTTTTATATACGCGAAGTAGATAGAAAAACGACCCAGCACTACCGCAGTTATTCTTTCGATTTGGAGCGTAGCAAGGGTTGTTTACTCATTCCACTCAGTAGACTGATCATATATGTGTAGGTGCTTATGTAAGTAATAAACAAACACGCTTTCGTTTTACCAATATCAGGGGTCAGGTAAATTGTGTGATCATATATGTATGTGAGAATTCATATATGAGACGATTTTTATTTGTACTAAATGTATACGCAAACAATCATTTGTTTTTTTTGTCTTTTGTTATTTTCTGCGCTGACGTGTCGGTTATAAAGAAACCGGACTTATGGCAGACGTGGTAGAGCAAGGGAACCACCAAACTGTCTTCGATTTCCAATTCAAAATAGGGGAATGTGTGCCAAATCCATATATTCAATATTAGAGACGCTGTTACGTTGAACAGTCGACTTATTAGTATCAGGCAAGTGAAAGTTGTGTTTACTTTGAGCTCTTGATTTGGAAGTTTTTTTTCTTACATTAAATTAACAATTTTATAATTAAAATCCATCATAACGTTGTTAAAATAGCTATAAGGAGGTAAGCCGTCAATTGGTATTATATTAGCCATTAATTAGCAGTTAAAAACGCGAAAATGCCTTTGAGACGATCACCCCCCAACAATAATCAAACCGTCCGCATCAGCATGATAGCTCGGCTAAGAGACAGCATAGAGAGCTAACCCCATCTCCTTTGTCATCAAACAATGGAGCAATGACTGAGTCGGCGACAATGATGGTTGGAAGTTTATCCGTAAACGATTTAAGAACTCTCATTCAATCGTCTGTTTCATCTCTTCTTGATGACAAATTAAAAACTATGGCAACAAAATCAGACATGGAGGGTATAAGTAAGGAAATACTTAACTTGCAACAAAATAACAAATCGTTGCAAGTCCAATTGGAAAATATGCAGTCTCGCTGTGTAACCTTGGAACGACAGGTTGAGCTGCTTGAAAGGAAGTCTAAAGCGGCCCATACACACCACACAAGTGTGCACACCGCTGTGTGCACACCGGTGTGGCAATTCGCCATACACACCACACCAAATGGTACACACTTCAGCACCATAGCCCACACCGACACCAAAAATGAGAACTATTTCATTTTGTTCGCACCGTGTGGCACACCGAAAATTGGTGTGCAAACCACCCCACACATGTACCACATTTATCAACACCGGCACAAGAGTGCACACTTGTGTGGTGTGTATGGGCCGCTTAAGGAACAAAATATAATTGTTCACATGCCCAAACAAAATGGTGTAAGCGCCATAGAAAAAACCAAAACACTATGTCTCGAGATGCTACATTCATCAAATGCTGAGAAAATAAAAAATATACGTGAGCTGCACTCAACTGGAAATGTTGCAAATGTTATTGTCGAAATGCAAGATAAAAATGATGCAATTGAACTGCTTAGAGTTAAAGCAAATACTGTCGGCACTGGTATTTCGATGCATAAGGACTATCCAATGGCGGCAAGAGAGCGAAGGAGACGAATTGTGCACCTAAAAAACAAAATAACTGCAAAAAATAAGGAAATAAAACCACAAATCAAAGGTGAAACATTAAAAGTCAGTAATTTCACGTTTTATTTTGATAAAAACAACAAACTTGCAAGTGACAGCAATGATGGATTGACGTTTCTACATCAACTGGTCGGGGATGTCACAGAGGTGACAGATATTCCTTCTGCAAATTCTTATGTGGGAAACACAATGGAGGCGTGCTGCAGCCTCCCCATTCTGAACCAAAATAACATAAATTGTAATTTTTAATCAAAATGCCGTCTGCCATATTAAATGTAATAAAAACGTATTAAATGTCAAAACAATTAAATATTCAATCCTTGCTTATAATATATCAGGTTTAGCTAATAAAAACTTATTTAGCAGTTTTTATAACTATAGGCGTTTTTCTTTTTTAGTTCCGAACCGTGAACTGAACGGAGAACGAACAGCGTGAATGTGCTCTGAACTGAGCTATGTGAAGTTGGCTGCGCTCAGACTCTTGCTCTAGATGCCCCGTCATATTATTTCGAGCACGTAGAGCGCGCTCGCATAGTGTTCTGAAGAAAAAAGAAAAGCATTTTGAACGTTCAGATGTCGCTGAACTGAAAAAGAAATACTCATACGTTTTTGACGTTTCACTTCTCTGTTCGGAACTAAAAAAGAAAAACGCCTTATGTTAACAGCTATGATTTCATATTTTTGTTTGAAACTTTTGTGACTGAAGTAGATTATTTTAAATTTGGTAATAACTTCAATAACTTTGATTTTGTATGGATCCCAGCTGTAAGAACGCACACGAGAGGAAGAGCGAGTGGAGGTTGCATTTTTGGAATTAAAAAATCTGTGGAAAATGTGATATACAATTTTGAAACCAGGAATGAAATAACATTTGTACACTTAAATATTGGAAACCAAAAACTTATAATCCTGCCAATATACCTAAATTGTAATAAATGGGAATCTGACTTTGAGAAATTGTACGAGTTTATGATGTTAAATGATAATCCAAACGTGCTATTAGTAGGCGACTTTAACAGTAGATGTGGAAATGGAGCTGGATTGGAAAACAAGGAAGCTGGAATATCGCGTCAATCTAAAGATGAAATATGTAATACAAGAGGAAAAAAAATATTGGAGCTCTGTGACACTTTTGGACTGAGAATTGTCAACGGGACATCGGCATCTGATAGGTTTGGTGAACTTACGTTTGTTGGAAGGAAAGGAAAATCGGTCATAGATTACTGTATGGTAGCTGGTAAGTGGGCTGACTATGTGCGAGATTTCAAAGTAGTTGTAGAAACATTCTCTGATCATCTGCCGACTCGTACGGAGTTCCAAATTGAGACTAATGAAGAATCTGGCAATAGAAATCTACAAATGCTACCAAAACTTAAGTGGAATGCCAGTAACTTAGAAAGCTATCACAATAATCTAAACCTATTGCTAAATAGAAGTAGCGATTCCGAATTAGCATCGATCACAAGCTGTATAAGATTTGCTTATCCAACCCTTAGGATGAACAGGAAGAGGTTGATACCAGTTGAACCTTGGTTTGATGGAGAGTGTTTTAGTGCTAGACAGAGGTCTTTTGCATGGTTGAAGTCACTTCGGGTACATGACAATGAATTTTTCAAAAGTCAATACTTAGAAGCAAATATAATAATAGATTTTCAAGGAGATGTGTAGACGCAAGCGAAATAATTATTTCGTAGAGGAGTCTAGGAGACTTGCGCAGTGCAGAAAATCTACCGATTTTTGGAGTTTGGTAAAACACTTGAACGGAAATAAGTTTACGATTCATCGAGATCTAACACCAAGTGTACTCTACCAACATTTCAAGGAACTTTTAAATCACCATTCCAGTAATGTCATCATTGCTTACGCTGAACCGAGGATCGAAAATCAGTTGTTGGATGCGCGAATAACTCATGAAGAGATAATTAACGTGTTGAAAAGATGGCAAGGCAGCAGGCCGGAGAACTATCGGGGGATAAGTTTTCTTAATGCGTCGTACAAAATATTTACCGCTGATTGCCTTTGGCGTAGAATTGGCTATTTCTCCGAAAGCGATTTCATGTCATCAAAAACGCTTTCTCGGAATCGACAAAAAAGTCGGGGAAAAGCCTCCCCGCTCTGTAGCGCAATCCTATTTACTTATGAACTTATTTTCTTATTTAAAAATATGTGGCTTGTATGTACTTTATATATCTTCAACAGGTTAGCTCCTTGTACTATATCTAATAGCTCACAAACCAAAATTAGACTTTTGCAAATATGATAAAATGTATTTTATGGTTATGGGAAATCCTGTATAAATTTGGTGCTGCTTCTTCAGAATTGTTGAAAAAAGACCTCCTGAAACTGTTTTTACTTTGGAGTTTTTATCACCCGCGTACACTACTTTCCCAGTCACACACTAATTTTTTTCGGGTACTAACTAATTGCATTGTATATGGAATCTATAGTACTTTCGATAGCAAAAACGGTCGCTCAAAGCCATCTATTGATCCGACGGCGCTCTAGAAATTACAGGGGAATGTTAGTACGCCGACGGATCAATAGATGGCTTTGAGCGACCATTTTTGCTATCGAAAGTACTATAGATTCCAATTGGCACAATGCTAATTGGCACTTCGTATCAAATAATTTTATACTTATTTGAGTACTAAGTACTAACGCCTGGACTGGTATAATAATAATTTCTTTTGTTGTTTTGAGTACCTACTCGGATACAAGCTGAAAGAACAATTTCTAATTCTTACTTGCGATTTGGTAAAGCAATTGAATATGATATTATGATGATAGAAATTCATCATTTCATTTCCAAAAAAAATGTATCCGAAATTGCAATCATTTTGATGCATTTTTTTAAATTTTTTTTTCATAATTAACAAGTACATCAAGGGTTATAAATACCCTTATAATGTTATAGACACCGATGCACGTTGCTTTTGAATTTTTTGAATCGTAATGTAGGGCAAATACAGAGCTAGGTGAAGCATTCCACATACGGGTGGAGCGACAAAAACTGTTCGCCAGAAGTTGGGCTCAAGGTAAAATTGAATGGCATTCCTAGCGAAGTGGGTGTTGCGGTTAAATTGTTTCAAGAGAGGAATGCAACTGGCTATTTCACTAGAGCACTGTTTGTGAAAGAAGCGATAAAAGAGAGTGAGACAGGTAACGTTTCGACGATCTTCAAGAGAATCAATCGATTCGACGATTCAACTATCACTTATCAATTTTAACGCTCTATTTTGTACCCTATCAAGTAGGTGCGAAAATTTGGAATAGAATTCAACGAATGCAGTCATAAAACTGAATTGTTTGTGGCACTTTTTTCCCGACAAAACAAATTACAACCGAATCCACCACTTGGATTATAGCAAACTAATATATTTTTTATTTTTTATAAAATTAAAGAGGAGGCTTATATGCTAATCTGGAGAACTCAGACATAATTTCCGGTCCATTGTACTACCAGGGTAGCAGCATTCCCTTTTTTTGTGTGCAGTAGTTGGAAATAAGGTGTTAGTAATTTCACATATAACCTCAAGGGCGGCGTCCATATGAAACTGGGAGGCTGAAAGAAAAGTAGATACCCAGAGCGGGATTCGAACCCACGCGTCCGGCCTATCCACTGAACACTCTACCACTGCACCACGGCCGCTCCCAAAAAACTAATATATTAATTTGTGGTACCCGTGGCGTGATGGTTAGCATGTCCACCTGCAAACCCCGAGGTTCGATGTTCGAATCCCAGCAGAGGCAAAAATGTTTTTTCCACGGGTATCGCCTTTCGCGAGGAATTGGCAAGTCCTCCGTTAGTAAATTCATTGCCATGAAAAGCGCTTTCTCAATTAGCCGTTCGGAATCGGCTGAAAATTGTAGGTCCCCTCCATTCCTTAACAAGGCATGGTTGTGAGAAATGCGCTAGGTCCAGGGGTTTATTTATTACACAAAATATAAAACATGCCGAAGTGCCGCGGCGCGGCGTCGTTGTTGATCGAATTTACTTTTAGGATGAACTGTCAAATGACATCTGGGTGAATTTTAATGGAAAAGAGTGCAACAGGTAGCAAGATAATATGCTGCCAATGCCACCTGCTCAGCAAGGGGTGGTCCGCAGGTTGTTTTAATTAGTGAAAATCAAATGATTGATATCAAAAGAAATTAATGATATAAACAATGTTCTATCAGAACACAATTTTTGCTTGGAATTTCCAAACCAACTTTAACTCTGAAAATGGTCTTCCAATGAAATAAAATAACGCGATTATTTTCCAACAGGTATAAAATTATATTTTGTTTAGGAAACTCTTACAAGTATAGGTATAAAACCTGAAATCTTTTCGTAAACAATTGGTGGTATACAAAATACAATGAATGGAAAATCAGTTAACAATTTAGATAGGATGAAATGTAATGATCGAAGATGGTTTTTTACCCTGGTTAAAACACAAAACAACAACTTGTGTGCCCAATACATCCGCAAACTCCGCAGGGCTCCGTTTTGTCTCCGACACTTTTTCTTATTTTCATTAACGATCTTCTGTATGAAACTACTAATCCACTAAATTCTTTTACCGACGACAGTACCATCAGCTTTTCATATTCGTTCTTAAGTTCACATCCCTCATCTTCGGACGTGGAATTAGGGCGTTAACGTATGTTAAGTTCATTAAATTCTGATCTAGACAGCATTGTCCAGTGGGGAATAAAAAACCGCGTAGAATTTAATGCTTCAAAAACTCAATGCTGTCTTTTGTCATTGAAGCGAAACTTACCTCCCTTGCCACTATCCATGAGTGGCTCTTGTATTGTTGAAACAGAACAGCTTTTAACCCTCGGTATGTGCATTACCAACCACCTCTTGGAATAACCATATACTTGAAATCGCCAAAAACGCTGCAAAGTGCAAATTTTTTTCACCCAATGACCTGGCAGTCATTTACAAAACGTACATTCGTCCTAAGATGGAGTATAACTCCCATATTTGGGCACGTGCTCCTTCAACCTACCTCAATCTTTTGGACAGTGTTCAGAGAAGAGCCTTTAAAATGATTGGAGATACGAACATCATTGAAACGTTTACGACACTCGAACATCGTCGCAATGTTTCTTGTCTCTCCTTATTTTATCGTTTTTTTTTACTGACAGTGCTCTTATGAGATTGCCAGATGCATTCCTCCCCTTAAACAATTCAACCGTAATACTCGTGCTTCCAGGAATGCCCATCAGTTTACCCTTGAGTCCAATTTCGGACGTACTGTTAAATACAGAGATTCCTTCTTCAGCCGTACAACGCGAATGTGGAATGTATTGCCCAGCTCTATTTTTCCCTCTCATACAATCTTCAGAAATTTAAAACTAATGTGCATCGGTATCTCCTTTTAAACTCTCTCCCTTTTTCCTAACGCTCGTACTGTGTTACTTAACATGTTAAGGGTAGTCACAACCCCTTGAGTGTGAGCAAATTATAAACAAAAAAACAAAACAAACGACTCTTTGGGAATTTTTCCGAACAGACGAGGTGTCCTGCAACCTCAAGATTAATTACGAAAGGCGAAGGGTAACCGGTTCAAGTAATATGACTCAATAATCAAACCATAGCAAACGCACAACTAACACTTTTTCTCACAATTAGAAAATACTTAGCTTTATATTGACGAATCCTGTCTATGAGGTTTCTTTTGCCCGTCCCATAGTACTAACTCTCCTGAACTCCTGCCTAATTGCAGCTTTCCTGCACAGATTCAAAAACAGTGTTGAACTCGGCCTTCCTGCCAAAGTGTAAACACAAACACTTTCACAACTACGAATTTGCACTACTTGCAAAACTCTAGCACTCGATTATAAAATTTCCGAATAATTTTTCGATCTTCTAAAACTCTTTGGAACAGTGTCGTTTTTAGGAGTCAACCAAGAAGTGCCATCTTCTTGGCGGTCTCTTCGTTCATCGGTGCATTCAGCAAATTCCACTCATTTCGACCAATCAGAGTCGTGGGCGAAAACTTCTAAATTACTTCGGTGAACCTTCGCGCAGATTTGGGGGAATGGGGATAACCCTATAAAGAGTCATTTTCTTGCTAAGGTGAAGCACTTTAGGTTGGGCACTCGGCCTTTACGCTCAGCGCTCAGCCATTGCGTTGGGCTCTTGGCCGTTTATATTGAAAGAGGCATCAAATGCCAAGTTCTGATGATGGTGAACGTTATAATGAACGTTGACTGATATCTAATCAGTGTGTTAGAGATGGCGATGGGTAGCTATATCTCTACCTTTTGTATAAATAGTAGGTTGTTAGTAACCTGCTGCTTGAGTCTCCAGCCGTCCACTTGTTACCGATTTTTTAACGCGAACCGAACTTTAATTTATTAATTTAAAACGTTGTTGGAAATCGATTCCAAATACCGCGAGCAAAATCAAAAACGTAAACGATACGTAATATATTTATCCGGGAAAATTAAACTGGGAGGTAAATAATCCCGACGTGCGCGCAACTTGTTAAAACAAAATGTCTTCCACAAAATATCGCCAAAAAACGCAATAATCGGAAAATGTTCGCAATAATTTTTTGCACGCTTTCTTCTATCTCTGCACACTTTCGTAGCCAAAAGTCAAGAGAGCATCAAGACGGCGGGTTTTTCTCGTCCATCCGGCATCGGCCATGCAGCCATCCTCGTCAGACCTTAAGCGTGATGTTGTTCGGTCTCACTTGTTCTGCAACATTCCGCCATTAGGCTAATATGTGCGAGTGAGATGTCACGAACCAACTCCCCGCGGTCCTTTGCGTTCAGGTGATACGATCACCAGTAGCCTAGTGGACGAGTTCAACCCCTTTTAGAAAGACTTACTCCGAAAAATTATTTAACTGGCGCAAAGTCCCCAGCCCAAACGGGCCCAGACTAAAATACAGAGAAGATTTTTTTCCCGGAGAACGAAGAACAAAAGATGCTAAGTTTAAAAGCTCGACAGATACTTTCCGTAGACCTTCGTCTAGAATCTAGATAGTAAGAAAAGAAGAAAGTGGGATAAAAACGGAAACACGTCTTCGAGTGATTCTTCCTTGATATTGACGATACTGAATTTAATTTTAATTGGAATTTAATAGAAAATTTAGGTTGGTGTGAATATAGTTCACACATTGTTGGACATGGGTCTTGATCTTCATGCCATTCATCCTTTTCTCGATTTTCTTTCGTAGGCCACCTGCCGTACGAACTTTTGTGGACCGACTGTCACACAAGCAAAGTGTTTCTAATTGTATCGTCTCCATACCTTGTCACCAAATAACTTGAAAGTGGCTTTTCGAAAGTTCTAGAAGAACAGGTCTCCGGCTGATGGACCAGGTTTCCACTGAACTCTTCTACTACTTTCGAGTAGCTCTGAGAAAAGTATGTTAGTGGGATAAGAACGGTAGGTAGAACTTGTTGTGGTAAATTTTGCCGCAACAAACTGGTTCAATGAAGGGGTACCTATTTGGGTTGCTTTTCCAAAATGCTTTGAAGTACACCACTAGCTGATGGACTAGGGTCGCTTTCTAGGTTGGCTTCAAAGTGACTCTGCCAGCACTTTGAAGCCACAACAAAAGGACGGAGTGAAAATGGGAAAAGGAAGAAAAATAAAGCTCTTACTTGTTGTGGTAAAATATACCGCAACATGATTTTGGTTTGGAATCCGAAAAAGGTTACATTTTCTTTTTCAACTGTTTTTGAACTGTGAATATGACACTACAATGAATCGTATATTTTCCAGATAAAAACAAACACATAAAATTCAGTTTTGTTTTACATCTTTATTAAGTTTTATGTATATTGTGTATATTATTTATATAAATGTTAGTAAAAATAAACTTTTAACCAACTCTTAATACCAAACTTATATCCTTGAACTTAAAGATAAGGAAAAAAATAATATTTACACAACCCAAGCTCTATAATGGAGCCCATTCAATAACATTAAAAAAAATAGTCTTAATTTAAATAAGTTTGCTGCACTTATAACACTTATTAGAACTTAAATCAATCAACACACAAACACCGTTCATTGTACTAAATTAAGAAACAAAAACCTTGGAAGAAGGAACTTATTTCTAATTAATACTAGTTATGAGTTGGAAGATATGTTAATATATCTAGATTGTTGCAATGTTCTAATAATAGTTTAAGCACATAGATTTTCAACCACACCCAAATCACAGTCTTTTTAAAATAACTGTTCAATTGGTATCATTATTAATCAAACATTCAAACAAATGTCAAATATACGGAGTGATGTGTCAGAGCTTATTTTTTTGAGGCTTTGAACTCTTTAGTCTATGGGGTAAAAAATTAAAGAAAAAAAAACTTGTCTGTTGAGTAATGTACGGATTCGGAGAAATCTTGTTTGAAGCTTACATTTTTATATTTGTTTTCAAATTGGCACTGTACTTGGCCTTAAATAATATTTAATGTAGCTATGTATAAAAAATGTACATTAAACAAAACGCGAGGTAGAGCTTACTCTTACAGCAACAACGTAATACTAACATAAAACACTATTTACACTCGGAAATTATCACTGCTACGTGCACTGGCTTTCCTATTCAACTTAGATTAATAATTAAGTAATTGGCGCTTCATCCGAACAAGTTTAACGAAGGTTTCCAAAAAATGAAAAACCAAATCATCAGCAGAACTCGTCATAACACTTAATACAACGAAAATAAGGCTTTCTTCATTTATGTCGATTTGATGTCAAAACTAACAATCGGACGCATGTCCACTGTTCTCTTCACTTGATATATCAGATCGTGTGTTTCCTGTGGCAGCGGTAGCTCCAGCAATGTTTCCTTCAACAATTGGAGCTGAATTATGTGAATGATGGTGATGATGTCTGGCATGTCGTTGTCGGTGTTTATGATTGTCGGTTGAGTCCGATGGTACTAAGAGATTATCTGAAGGAGTTATTGGTGTGGTTATTGATTCCTCTGAACTGTGATTTGAGATGCGATAAAGTTCACGGTTGAGATTAGCATTGGCACGAGCATTTGGATTATGTGGTAGTAGAGTATTATCTGCGCCTATTAATTTGATGTCTATTCTTGGGTATCTGGAAATAGATTCAAAATGAAAGGAATTTCGTAAGAAAAAAAAATCTCGTGACATAAGTTGCATGACATAAAAACATTATACTTATGATCGTATGATGGTGAACAGCATTAATGTTTGCATACTTTTTGGATGAATATTATTTTCGCTTTCAAATTAAGAGGTTGTAGCTGACGTAAATGTACATCTTTAGCATTTTTGATTGCACGCATTTGACGTATGGATTGGGTAGACGCTAGAGCGGGGAATAGTCCATACAACCGTCTTTTGCGGCTTGGTTCGCATAACATCTACTTGGTAGTCATTTGAAGACATTCGACGTTGCTGACATGGCAATCGAAACTATTTTTACAAATACTGTACAATTTTATCCCATGAAATCTACGATTTATCAATACGTTATATTCCCTGTTTAAGAGAGAACGATATAAGTCCTAGAGACTGAATAGGTGTGCTGCCTTTGCACTGATCCAACGTATAAATATCTGGGTTCTATGATCCCATCAACATGAGCTCAGTAAAAAGTGGTTAAAGAGTGCGGAAAACTTTACCCACTTTCTTTTCTGTTTGAAAAATACTCTCTTTTTAAATTGAATTTTCTTCAATGCAGCTGTTCTCCAAAACATACGTGGTTCATGGTATTGGAATATGTGCAAAAACTTAAGAAAGATGGCAGCTAAGGTTGATAGCAAGTGAGAAGAAGATAAAATAAATAAAGAAATAAATAGATAGGGTGGCGCAGCAGAGCGAGGAGCTCCCAGGACCCAGTGCCATTTCTCACAACCATGCCTTGTGAGGGAATAGAAGGGACCTACAATTTTCAGCCGATTCCGAACGGCTAATCGAGAAAGCGCTTTACATGGCACCAGCATTTACCAACGGAGGACTTGCCAATTCCTCGCGAAATGTGATACCCGTAGAAAAAACATTTTTGCCTCTGCTGTGGGACTGGAACCACGAACATCTGGGTTAACTGGCAGATATGCTAACCATGATACCATGGGTAACACTGAGAAAAAGATTCTTCGCATAATAGTGGAATTAATAAAGCTTCAAATAAATACACCATTCCAGGCAGTGGCGGATCCAGGATTTGGGCAAGAGGGGAGTCTATTACTCAAAATTTTATATATTTAATATATGTATATATAATATAGCAAAATATGAAGGTTAAGCAAAGAGGTGAAGAAGGTTCGAAACTTTACTTCTTCTAAATCAATTCGAGTGGATTTAACCTAATAATCAGCATATCTGTCCTACCAGGTGGGCTCAGTCTCATGAAGCAGTTAGAACGTACGTTGAATTGCAACCGGCTTTTATTGAATCTTTGGAAGAAATCAAAACTTGGAAAGATCGAGATCGCAAATGGCATTGCATCTTTTGACAGCGATTTCGACGGTTGAGTTCCAAATCGCCTGTCACATTATGGAATCAGTTAATTCGATTCTTTTGCCTTTGAGTCGGGAATTGCAATCTAAAAACCAAGATCTACTTTATTTATGAACATGTTGCTAGAATTTGTTCTGAATACGAAATCACAATGTAATTGCCACGCCATTGCAATCAATAAAAAATCATTGCAACGTTCAAGTACAAAGTATTGAAGACTACTACAGAATTTTATTCTACATTCCGTTTCTTGATACGTTCATTTCTCAACTCAAAAGTCATTTCTCGGAACACAAATCCATTTTCCAAAGTTTCGGGCAACTTAAACAAGAATTTAATCAAAAGAAATGCGCTGACCTCTACACATTATACGAAGATATATCAGATTGTTCGAAACAAAATTTTCTGTCAGAAGTCAAAATGAGGAGACAACGAATCCACGGCCAGAACATCCAAAAGGCGCTTCATGCCTTACTGGCTAGTATCTTTCGAACAAAAATTAACATGTAAAAAAGTTTATATGTGACGCGATCTGAGAAAAGGCACCTTTTAGACAAAAGTGAAAGCTCTTACACGGCACGCTCTGAAAGGCGCTAATGTACCATTCAAACCCATGTAAAAAATAGTTCCTCTGAATTTATATTGTGAAATAATAGCGGTTACAATTTCTGATTGCGCTTCATGAATATTCAGTAATTGAACTTGAATCAATCATGATCCAACAACCGATTTTTTGTCTAGTAAGCCCCTTTTATTGGATCGAGTCACATATTCAAACATCAATCTGACGATATTTTTCAGGTTATCAATAGCAAGTCGTTCGAGAATGTCGATTATATTTTGCGAGTCTTGGCAGTACTACCTGTAACTACATCAGCAACTCCAAAACGATCATTACCTTGAGGAAGATCAAAACTAACCTGTGAAATACGATGGGACAGGAACGACTAAATGGTCTTGCCTCTTTAAATATCCATACCCATATTGAGCTTACCGAGGACGAAATTCTAGTGGAATTTTTCAAAAAACCTCGAAAATTTACTTGTGTTTGAGGTAGCCTGATCATCAGTTTTTTATGAAATGTAATAACAATCAGTAAAGTTCTTGAATTTTTAAAATAGTAATATTACTTCTCCTTTACTCTTTTGTCTTGCTCGTGCTATATTTTTCCATCCCGTAACGAAATTTAAAAATATGGAGCCGATAAATGTTACAAATAACATCTTTTATTTTACTACATTGCTTGCCTCACAGGTGGATCACTAGTGTGAATAGAACAAGCAGTAGAGTTTTGATTCCATGGAGATCACAATGTCCATAGCGTTGTTATAGGCAAAAAAGTTGATCATTTAAAACAAAGCGATATCCTCAATGTCTTGATACAAATTTAGTGCTTTTCATGAAAAGCAATTTCAATAGGGCGGTAGTACATATTTCAATTCATAAAAAGTATTGGGCAAATGTTATAAATTCAAGGACTTTTTGGCACTAACTTTGAATTTAACGAATACATTAATACTATTCCAAGCAAAACGAACCCAATGATAAATTTTATTGAACTGTGATCAAAACAGTTTAAACAGCCGTAAGTTGACTCCTTCACCATACAATAGCGATGTTAGCCCTCATCTTGATTGTGTATAATTCTACTAACCTACTATCCCCTTTTAGGAAGTTTATAAATCTCAAATAGTGGCTTCATCTTTTCGCCTTGAAAAGTCTTCTTTAGATTGGTCTTTATAATTATCCTCCTCATGAGATCAGAAATCAATTTCTTCATTTGGAGCTTCTCTCTTGTGGACTTTTCGTCTTGAAGTGATGATATAATATTTCTTCCCCAACTGTTTTTCAGAACTAGACCTTCTCGCTAACTATCAAATAAGTTCTTACGAACAGTGAGGGTGGGAATTATTGCAAAGCGAATGAACTACTCGCATACAGATACTGAAACACCATCATACACTACAATATTTTTTACAATCAAATAATCAACGTTAAAGGAAACCTACCTGGGCACTTCGTCCGCAAAAGATGAATGCATAGTTGAGTAAGATCGGTAGAAATTCCAGGGGATTGCATGACCTGAAAAAAAATTCAAACAAAAATTAAAACACAATTCAAGACAAACATTTAATAACGACATATAGGAAGACAAAAGGTTCGATTTTTTTTATTCAATATTGCTGTTTTAATTATACTTATTTAATTTTTCTTCAATGAAAATCGAACCCTTTCAAAATACAAAAAAAAAAAAAAACATAAACAAAAACACACAAGCCTTGGATTAAGGCGTTTTCAAAGCAAAGCAAGAAACGTAATAAATCAAATGGCTGGCATTAAGCTTTGTAAGCTGTTTTTGGGAAGTATTTCCTAGCAAGGCATAAAAACAAAAGCAACACATGACACGGATACACGAATACACATGCAAAACACGCCGATGTGTCTGTTAGTAATTTTTTTTTTGTTCCTGTTTAGTTTGAAGCTTGGGGTCATATTTCCTCTTACCGTGTAGTATTCTCTTCCTACATAATGATCTTTTTTTTTTTGGTTAAATAATAATTTGTCTTCAAT
Organism: Melanostoma mellinum; assembly: GCA_914767635.1. Lineage (NCBI taxonomy): Eukaryota > Metazoa > Arthropoda > Insecta > Diptera > Syrphidae > Melanostoma > Melanostoma mellinum. Next base: position 171,898,575 of record OU612059.1, on the reverse strand, counting down.
TTACGCATTTGTAAGTCAATATCAACAAATTCATTCTGAGTAAGCAATCGAATTGGAGTACAAATTTGCGCGTCAAAATAAAAAAATAGTCGTACGATTTGAGCAGTCATTAGCCTACAAAACACGAGTCTCCACTTCGTCATACTCCCTTTCGCAGTCTTAACTGGCAGGGAGGAATTTGCTGAGTTAGTTTCCATATTTGTCTGTCGATTGGTGGTTTTGGTAAACCGATACAAGTCAGACATTATGGCGACCGGCCTAAAGTCTGCCACAAAAAAATAAAAAATAAACTGTCCAAGTAGATAACGGATTCATCATCAATTTCATTACAACCCGCACCTCGAAATTGATACTTCACTGAAATGGTTTTGAATTACGATTGAAAGAAACAAAACCAAATGTTTTTTTTACATATCGTTATACGACAAAACGGAAGTAGGTTCTCAAATAATTTGTTATTGAGAAGAATTTTCAAAAATATGTGACTGGCATTGCATTCTAGATCAAGGTCACAAATAATAATTTGTTTCTAAATGAAAGTCCTATGGAGTTTTTGTGTTTTATTTTTGGTCATTAGCGTTTGTTAGTCGGGGTAGCTCACGAAACAACACACATACCTGCCTGTTCGCATTTAGGTGGTCTGAAATAGAGACCAGCGTTACGGGGGCGATCTTCTTCATCATGGACTTCAATTAACAAAGAGCCAACAGCTACAGAGCTGGGACGATGACGCTCAACAGTTTCCCAGATGTGAATGGCACGCTTGATATCAATTTCAACCCAACCAGTTTGAGAAACATTCATCATGAGGGTGTTGCAGATGCGTTTCCTCTTTTCGGGATTATTGTTGCGGCGGTTTTTCTTCAGAATTATAGAAACAGTGACACGAATTTGGGATTCAATGTTAGGCTCGGCACATCCTTTAGATGAAGATGTGGGTTGAAGTGTGCTGTTGGGGTTGAGCTTGTAGAGGCTGAAACAAAACAAGAGAGAAATTTGAAAACTATCTGTAAATACACATTTTTGTTTAAAAGAACATAAAAAATAGAAAACTGATTTGCTATTTCTTCTTTATCTAATTCGGATCTCTTGACGGCAGTATGACTATGAAGTGAATTGTATTCGAATGACAGAAGATAACGATAGAGAAACTAATGTGGCTTTCCATTATGGACGAAAAGAACGGCCCAGAAGCGTCTAGCAGCATTCTCAAACCGTTCGATTAGTGCAAAAAGAACGACTCTCATGATTCTGAGAAGTGACAGCCACTTCTCGAGTTGAAGTGAGAATCCATCCAACAAGCACTACCATATGTTACTCAAAAGTCAAAAAGAGAATTTTCTTGAAAAAATATTTTTTTAACAGCCATAGGTATTTCACTCACTCAAAGGCAATTACGTCAAACTGAATGGAAACAATTTTAGGTGTTCCATTGGTTTTTAAAATTAGTGCTTTCCCGAGTGAAACCAATGGAAAGGGACATAGAAGATGCAAATGACAGAAACTCAAATAGTTCAACAATGCGAAAAAGTCTCTATGATAGTAGTTTCTCCTTCCAAATTCCAGCTAAAGAGTCAATATCTTAGGGAATGATTGTTCTGTAGTCAAAATGTGGCCACATGATTGTTGTCCCATGGCGGTGTTGGGTATAGCCAACTGCAAGAAATATTAAAGCTATTTGATAACCAATACGAGGGTAATCAAGATGGAAAAAAAATATTTGGATTCTAATTAAAAACATCGTGATTACTTAAAGGATATTCATGTCGTGCATTCAATGGACAAACATAAGATCTAATATAGATGGCTCTTTGGGTAAAAGCAGTTCCAGAGGCCAGTGTAGTGGGGATGATCAACTATATAAATCTGCAATAAAGGTGCAACGACGAAAGTAAGATATTTTGCTAGAGTCATCAAATCATTCCACGTCCGAGCAGGTGTATACCAAGGAAACGTCTTGAGTCCTTTGCTCTTTCTTAAAGTCCTCGACTACCAGCGTGAAGATATAAAATACAAAACACCTAAGTACAGCAACTGTTCTTTGCTAATGACGGAGCCATCATAAATGAGGATCATGTATTGCTGCAAGAAGAACTTGACTTGACTCCAGCAAATCTTCGGTCAATTAGTCTTCTTCCGAGTATCGGCAACGTATTCAATAGAGCACTGTCCACATGGGCTGAGGACAAAAATATTATTCCAGAAAATCAGCTCGGTTTTATGGAGGTTCATGATACCATAAATGCCGCGTCTAAACTACTATCTGATATTCAATGGGACAAAGCTAAAAAGCAGTGTACGGGTGCATGTCTGGTTGACTTTGAGAAGGCATTCGATACCGTTTGGTTAGACGGTCTTTTCTATAAGTTGATCAGGTATGGCATGGAATGACATGCTTCATGGTAAAGCATTTCTTGTCAAAAGTTGCAACATAACTTCTACCAGAAGTCTACAACAGGGGGCGGTGAATTCGTCTATTTTGTTTAGCATTTTCAACGGCGATCTAATTGGTTCCCTTCACCATGCTATAGCGTACGCTGATGACCTCATTGCGTACAGAACAGGTCCAAAGATCGAAGACATCAGAGGTCTCTTGCAATGCGACTTCGATAAGATTCAGCAATATTGCGATGACTTAAAGTTGAAAATCAACTTTCAGAAATCGGAAACAATTGTGTTTAGAACCCCGTTGGCTCGAGCCTCATGAGATACGAAAAAGATCTGGCGAAAGCTGATGATCGTTGATCTACATGGCCATCCACTGCCAAACAAAGTAGTAGTCAAGTACCTCGGCATCTGGCTAGATCAGTACATATGGATGCGGTTCTGGCCAGGGCTAGAGGAGCTTTTGCTCTGACAAGGCGACTGTTTCACAGCAGTGAAAGTGATTTGCTACATGGCCCTCATAAAGCCAATGATTGCGCCTCAGATGGAAAAGATTCGGGTGTTTGAGAGACAGTGTCTGCGTACCTGTCTTGGATTGCACAGAACACCAGATTGGGAGTTCAGAAAATATTATCCTATAATGGGGTTCTTTACAACGGGGCTCAAATAAACAGAATCTACAATTTCATGATAAAACTCGGGGTCACACTGCAAGGGCGATGACTTCGAACAATGGCCTGATATTTGGGGCTTATTACCCCAACATAGAACATATGAAGAGAACACGTTTCAGTGGATTTGTCCCACCGGAGGCTTTCCTCTATTTTGACATGATAGGTTTGATTCAGGACAGATTGGCGGTTCCGTTAATCTACCACGTCTGCCGTAAGTCCGTAGAACGACGGCTCCTTTGCAACCGTGACGTCGCCGCAGTAGGCGGAAAAGTTGGAGAGCTCCGTTCGATTGACGGGACGTTATTTAAACGTCTAAAACTATTCTGGTGGTTGTCTGAGCAACATATGTTGAAAATGTTACTGATAGCGAGTCGCCAACGGCTGGCTTGCAAAGGTTTAGAGTGTATGACTTAGGGTATAGCGGGTGGGCACAGCGACAACCAAAAAAATTTAAAACCAATCAAGAAAAAAGTAAAAAACACAAAAATAATAATAAAAAAAAAAAAAAAAATGTAAAAATAAAGCGGCATCGAAAATTGTAAGAAATTAGTAAAATAAAAAAAAAAGAATTTTAAATAAAAGCGGTGTCAAAAATCCAAAAGCATAGAAAAAATACAAACAAAAAACCAAAAAAAATTATAAAGGAGCTACTTCGTCTGCTCTTGTCAAGTAGTTTTAATTAGTTGTAATTAGTTTTAAGAAAAACCAAAAAAACTCAGTTTGTTAAATATTCTTAGAGTTTATATTAGTTATAGTTAGAAATATTTACGGTATCTTTAGGCCGAAATGCATTAGAATTTAGAATTAGTTTATAGTACCCGCCAAGGGTCAGTAAGTTAATTAAGTTGCTATGTAGGCTAGTTTAAACATTTTTGCTAGCAAGTAAGTAGTTATAAATGATAAAAAAAGATGAATTTAAAACTGAAAAACTGGCTTAATACATATGCTGTCCACTTTTTGCTCCAGACGTGTCCATTCCAGTCGTTTATTTGAGATTAACCTATCTGCGATCTATGATTATAAGTTAATCAAATTGTGATGATGGTAAGCGTATGTTGAATAAAGAAAATTTCCCCAGAAGTTGAAGGGAGGACTCTTCACAGAGATTATCAAAAAAAAAACTCACTTCCACTTACAAAAAAAGACTCAACATATATACAAACATACTTCAACCCGTTCTTACCGTAATAACGCGCTCTCCAAATACAATGCATTCGACTTTGCCTCAAATAGGCTCTCCGAAAAACGAATCGTAACGTTAAGATCATCTTGCCAGGACGATTCATTTGTCTCCGAATTACATATGGGATATGCTGCCATTTCGTGTTGAATATTATCTGAATTTTCGTTAGACGTTGTACCACGGCCATCGATGGCCATTTGGATACGGCTGCGTATATCCTCGAATCTGAAAGAAAATACAAAAAGCATTTGCATATTTAAATAAAATCAAGACGAATAAGTTATGCTAATTGCTTAAAATCAGCGCTGTCAATTCGAAAAAAAAAATAACTGCAATTTGCATTACTAAAACATAAACAAGAAGTTTTATGTGGTGTAGTGTGTATTTACATATATCAAATGATAATAAAACCAAACGAAGAACAAAAAAATGCAGCCAGACTTAAATTATCTCTTAACATACTCGTGTTTAAAACGCAAAGATGTACGACAAGTATTTTTATCTAACAAGCATAAAAAGCACAACACACAAAATGACAGACATCGCACAAAGAGAATGAGAGTCTGACATACCTATAAACAAACACCAGAAGATGCAGAATGCAGACACAGACATCATGCAGGCAAATTGAACACAAACATTGCATCATTAGCATTAGCAGCAACATTTTAAGCCTGGATAGGATATACATAGTATCTTGTCGGTTAAAGTGCATCCATTGAGTGCATTTCTAAGGGCGAATGGGAATACGATTGCGAATGCGAAAATGCAAGATGCCAGACACAAACAATGTCAGATAGAGGAGCAACTATTTGCCCTTTTTTTAAAAAAGATTTTTTAAGTTCTCCTTCTTGTGTGTGATGTGGTTTTTTTTTCTGTTGTTGTTTTGTTTTTTGGGAATGATGCAGACAAGACGTCTGCTTGGATGTGCTCCACGATTAAATGTGTGTACATATATTGACGTGTTGACCTTCAAAATTTATTCATATCATGGCGTTGCACTCTTTTTTCTGTTCATTCTGTCCGGGGGTTAGAAAATGCATAGCCCGAATGATGTCATGTGATTTCTTAGGTAATGAATGCATTTGGAATTGAAGCAAATTAAATTCGTCTGATGTCTGGACAAAGTGATGTGTGATAAGAAAATTCTTAATTACATATAAGCAAATGCTGTCCGTTAATTGGTGTGTTTTGTAAAATTCAAGTTCAAAAACGAATAGAAGTTGAGATACTAGATGGACCTTTTGGTATATTTCAACATTAAGAATATGCTTAAGAATTAAAGTTTCTTTGCTTCCTTGGTCCTTGTTTTGGACATTTGAAATTGAAAATAAATTTCTGTTGTAGTCAACCCTTTTGTCAAGTGACGAAAGATAGCTTTCGTCATCAGTTGCAACGAATTTGGCAGCACGAACAAGAAGGAAAACCTTAAGTAGTCTCGATGGGAACTGTTCTCATCAAATCTTTTGTGTGACTTTCTTTATCGTTGGGCCTTAATAAAGTTTTCCTTCAGTTAACCTCTCGGTGGTGCCTGTGACGTAATGGTTCGCATCTCTGCATATTACGCGGGAGGTTCGGATCCCAACAGAAACCAAAAATGATTTTTCTACGGGTACCTATCACATTTCGAGAGGAATTTGCATGTCCTCCGAAGGTAAATTAATTGCCATGAAAAGCGCATTCTGGATTAGCCTTTCGTAGTCGGCAGAAAATTGTAGGTCCCTTTCATTCCCTTTCAAGGCACGGTTGTGAGAAATGTGCTAGGTCCCGCTCTGTTGCGCCACCCATTACTTTATTTTATATTTAGGTAAACAATGAAAGGTGTTTTCAACAGTCTGAATAATTAATAACAAACTTGGAAGTGGGTATTCTGTTTTAAATCTTACCAAATATGCCAAACAGTGACTCCGTCCATTTTGATTGATTGAGTTGATCAAACGTCTCATACCGATACCGTTCGGTAGGCGCTTGCAACACGGCTGCGGCGCCAGTACTTGACAATCGAGTAAACCATTTAATGAACAGATATTTCATCATCATTTCTCTATTCTTGGTCGTCAGTCACGAAAATCTATGAGATATTATAACCACCGATGGTATATATCATTTGTGTGTTGTGTCTGAGAAAAGAGTCGCCTGATATGCAGTTGTTGACTGAGCTTGCCAGAAATTAGCGTAAAATTGAGTATCTCGACTTGAAATATAAAAAATCTCAAGATTTAAAAAAAATTCAGATTCAAATTTATGATATGTAATCAATTTTAATACAGATTGTTCAAAAACCAAAGACGGGTTATACGGGGGAGTGTACTCAGACTGAATTCATTCTTTTTTTACACGTAAGTCTTTTGTTCCGTCCTCCAAAGTCCAAACTACTGCCGCGTGTTATCTAACTGAAAATTCTAGCGATATATGTCTTATCGTTTCTGAAGGAAAACGTGATGATGACGGTGAACATATCATCTTGATAGCCAAGAAACTCTTAAAACACTTGACTCTGTTTCCACCAACTCAGTAACTGTTGACTATCAATCAAGAATATTTCAGAACATTCACTTTATTTGGTTGCTGGCCACTGGAGCACAGAGATGTTTTGAGATAGTACAAAGTCGATTGATGAACTGGCCAGACAAAGACCCATTATTTCGATTTCTGCCTGCAGAATGAAAACTGGTATACCAATTGCTACATGTAAACTCATGTTTAAGCGGCGTACGCCACAGGCGGATCACTAGTGTGAAGCGGAAAAGTGGGAGAGTTGTGATCGCTTCAAGATCACTACTCGTAACGCCAGAAATGAAAAAGAAGAAGAAGAAGAAGAAACTCATGTTTAAGCACTAATCTGGCCAAAAGTGGGTGTAAAGTGAACTAGACATTTGTTTTCTCTAAACAAATTTCACATAAGCTCCATAATCGGTGTGATCAACAGATAATGTTTCATAGGTAGATTTTCCACAAGACTTAGCCTTCTATCAAAAGTCTACTGAAGAAGCTGTAGACGAAGAGGAAAGGAGACAGTCCCAAAACTCTTCTGTTCATGTCCTGCTATATCCCTTGAAAGCAAACTACATACAAAGAGTAGAATCCTTCGGGGTGATCTTATCGATCTGATGAACGAGGACATTCAATGCCTTCATCGCTTCATCAAAAGCTGTGTCATTTTTTTTCACGGGTTACACACGGCTGGTTCCCAGCGGCGAGTCGAGTAGCCGCTACTGCCAGCCGCTGATTAGCTTTGTGTGACCACGAAATTCACCCCACTCGCTGGCAGCCGTCGAGTAATTAGCCCCAGCTGGCATAGTAGAACATGTTCAACTTTTGGCTACTAGCAGTGGCTGGCAAAATAAAAAAAGACTGATGTACATATTCTATTTAGTAAATTGTTTATTAGAAATTTGTGTCAAATATCATAAATGGGTTTAAAAACTGGAAATAAAGTTCAAAAGCAAAATTTCTGTATGCTTTTCTACAGCTGTTTGCTGAGAGTAGCAGCCGATAGTGTGACCGGGCTGCCAGCCGCTGTGCTGGTAAGAAGCGGCTGGCAAGCAGTCGTGTGTGACACGTGCTTAAGACACCTGTTTTTTAGTAATCGCATCGACCGATCACATTAGCCGTGTTTTATTGCGAATTTATATTCACTTCAGCAAAACATCGCAAAACATCGCTCATGGGAAAACAACAACTCTAAAGTGAATAGCGTAAGTGGACAAAAATAACTCACTTGCAGAAGTGAACAACAGGGATGGTTGGTAAATGGAGTTTATGTGAAAGTGAACTTGGTAAGTGTATATAGCCAAAAAAGCGTTTTATTGAGACTCGCAAGTGAAGTGAATATAGAAATTCCCAATAAAACACGTCTATTTTCACAATTTCTCGACGATTTTCATTGATGCGATAGTTGCACGGCTTCGTTGGCAACTTTGTTCCATCATGACTATGTTTCTGACAGCAGATTTAGAAGTAAGAACTTAGAACTGGAATTAGTTTTTCGTCGTTAGAAAAAGAAACATATATACATACATATAACGAGCTGAAGAGGCAGAAGACAATTGATTTGTTTTGCTTTACTTTGCGATTTCTCTATATTGCTATTTTATCTCCTTCTCTTCGTGTTCCGCTCTAGAATCGCCTAGACAGCCATCACTGATGGCATGCAATCCCAGACAATTAGTTTGTCTGGCTCATCAAAGATTTCAACACCTCCACGGAAAGGAGGAGTGTATTACTTCACACACAGATCGTTAGACAGACGTGGTCAATAGACGATACGGATGCGCACAAGAATAAATAACATGCATGATGCGTGTATACAACACGATACAGGAATCTCAATGATTACCACAAGTTAAAGTGAAGATGGCAGTTATGATGATGACGATGGTGATGATGATGATGATGAATAGTGTCATTATTGTCGCGCCAGCCACTGAGCTTCTGTGTAGGAAAAGTATAAAAAAAAACAAAACGTTACAGTATCATTTCCTCAAATGAGTTTGAACGAGTACATGAACTGCGCGTCTAGGCTCATAGACATGTCTGCGAAATCTATTAATAAAATGTTGTCTGGGGACAGTAGTTGTGTTGCATTAAATTATGATCAGCCTCTGGCGGTGATATCACCGCAACACAGACCTGTCTCGTCTGTCTGGTGTGTCTAATGCAGTGGAATCTATTATAGCAAAGCGATGGATGCACTCAACCAACGTTGTCTTTTCTTTTTCACTTTGCTCTGAATGAAATATGATCAACCGTTAATATGTAAATGTAAAGTTTGTTAATTCAGTTTAAAACACATAAGCAATCGATCAATGTGCAAATTTGTAAACAATCAAATAATAAATCATCAATATGCCGCATCAGTGCAGGAAAATGGTTGGGATGTTGTCAAGAGGTCTTATGGGATGGGTAGCATAACTAAAGGGTCATTAGAAAATGTAATGGCAATATTTGAGAAGGTAAATCGCTCATATGATTGCCAATTTTTTCAAAATACAGGCGTTGTTGTTACAGAGACGATATCGCTCATCGAATCGAAGGAAATTTTTGCTTTATTTCAGCAAGGGAATGAAAATAAGAATTCACTGTGTTCAGGTTGGCCGAAAAAGCAATTCAAATTTGTATAAGAAGGATACTGAGTAATCACTCAGTAAACTATTGGCTTCCCTTAATTGTTCTCCCTTTTTTATATACTTTTAGTTTTTTCCAAAATTCTAATGATTCTATTGGAAGAAGCACACTCATTTTTAAAGTAAAATTTATACTCCAATGGGTCCAGCCTAACAATAAAAACAATAAGCAAAGAAATTCTCACTCAAATGTTTAATAACTCTGAACTGTACTGCATCCGTTTGAAGAACTGAGGCCATTGAATCGTCTATTGTCAATTGTATCGTCAAAAGATTGTTTCATCAACCAACAATAAGCCGTACTATTTTGGGTACCTAAAATTAAAACTATAGTTGTCTTCAGGGGGTCGAAAAAAGGCATATTGTTAAGTTTTTTTTTGGCGTATCGTTAAGTGTTAGTTTATTGAAATTTACATTATAATAAAGTAACACTTGAACGACATTCTCCTAAATTTGCATTGCAAAATACTCAAAATTGAGCGAGTGAAAATTAAACTCCGGAGACGCCTCGAAAAAATGTTTGGTGTGCACCATAACTCGCAACAGAATCATCTGAAATAAAAAAATCAAAATGCATTCGTTAAAGGAAATTTTTCTCGAGGTTTCTCTTCGATTTTTCGTAGAACTTGGGACCCAAAAACCAAAAAATTTGGTAGTTTGTTGTTTAAAAACAAGTAATTATTAGAAAAACGAAAAAGCTCTCGACAATACCTGGTAAATTATGTGAGTACTGTGCAAAGTCTTAAAGCGATTAATCCAGTAGATTTGGAGTTATCGTGCACATGGACTTCAAATTTGACCAGTCTCAGGAAAACGGTTTGAAAAACGCAGAAGAGTTTCGTCGTTTAGCGGCATACAGAGGTCAACTGATGAACAGACTAATATACATTATACAGGCTCAAGTACTCATAATTTCGTCAATTTTAGTCCGATCGACTTGAAATTTTAATACAATATTCTTGAGATATTATGCGTTCATTTAAAGCACTAAAAATACGATAAATTGAAAATTTTCATAGTTTACAATACACCCCCCCCCCCCCCCCCCTCAAACGTCAAACGAATCTAGGGTCTTATATTTCTTTATGGTGTCATAATACTGTTTTTAAAATAGTGTATTTCAAAACACTGCATGTACAAAATACTGTATGATCAAAGTACTCTAAAGGCCCCGACCCATAGAATCCGTTGCGTCCGTTCGCTGCCGGATTCAACTGACAGCTCGATTAAATACACACGATCTTATGAGAGGTTACCCATAAGCATCGGATGCAACGGACGCAACGGAAAGTAGCCCAACTTTTAACTTTTGCGTCCGGCAGAACTGATGACATGCGCAGTCAAAACCAATTTGTAGTTTTCTCTTCACACCGCAACAGATTCTATGGGTCACCCCAATCCATTGTGTCCGGTAAAACTAACTGCTGTCAGTTGAATCCGGCAGCGAACGGACGCAACGGATTCTATGGGTAGGGGCCTTAAGTCAAACTGCTGTAGGTATCTCAAAATACTGTAAGTCAAAATACTGTATATCAAAATTCTGTATTTCAAAATGCTATAGGCTGAAAACTAAAAATTATTTCGAGAATGTGCCTACTTTTTTACATTCTCAAAACAATTTTTATTTTTCATTTTGAAATAAAATATTTGGATATACAGTATTTTGACTTATAGTTTAAGGAATTTTGTGATTTTGTTGTGTGTGTTTTTTGGAATCTTTTGTTATTTTGTTTTTGTTGATAGATTTCTACTTATTATACTTTACTTATCTATGACCTATTAATTTATTCTGGTTGTTCATTTGTTTAGAGTTTCAGAAAATGAATTATGCAAAAATACAGAATTTTTACAAACGGATTTTTGAGATACAGTGTTATGCTCACAAAATTCTTCATCTCAAAATGCTGTAATTTTGTGAAACAGAATTTGGAGCAACAATATTTTGTACATACATACAGTATTTTGAAATACAGAATATTAACCATACAGTATTATGAGCATACAGTATCATACAGTATTATACAGTATTTTGACCTTACAGTATTTTAAAACACAGCATATCGACCCGCTCCCTCTTTGCGGCCCTTAACCTTTTAATATCATCAAGAAATTGGGGAAAATACAGAAAAAGTTTATAAAATTCTCAAGCCAAAAACTTCCAAAGCTGATGCTCAAAATTTGTATTTTCCAAAAATACTCCTTTCTATGAGAGTTCTTGATAAACAAAATTCATGATATGACCGATCATAATATTTAAAGAAGTGGTTATTGGAAGTGGATTGGCTATTATTTTGAGAAGTACACTTGAGTATTATGCTGCACAGACTTTTGTTATGTATGAGGAAAAAAGTTTACGACAGCAAAAAGTCTGCGCAATCTTTTCATTGGCTCAGAATTCGCATCGTGGAATGTACAGGATCTTCAAAAGTTGAAGAACATTTTGAATTGGTCTGTCACTGAATTCGAAAGATCGGAGATAATTGTGTGCATGAAAGTCTAATAGACTATTGTGTAGACTTTCGTACAGACTTTCATGCAGACTGTCTGTACGAAAGACACATTGTATAAAATTTAAATCGGAATTTTGAAGTCTGTGTCGTGTGAAAACAGCACTAGGATCTTTTCAATAATTTGACCTGTTTGTCAATTGATACAAATCAAAACTCATCCGAACAACTCATACCAAAGACAATGAGTAAAATTTTTTTTTTTAATTTTATGAAGAAAATAGATGTGAGAGCACTGCGCTGCGCAGTTTCTGTAAACTACTACAGATAATTTGACCACAATTAGACCACGATTTCAAAATATCTTCACAGTAGTTTATGTTTGAGCAAAAAATATGTGTGCCAATTAATGGTGGTTGGTGGTCTATTGTGCAATAGCATCAACCAAAACCAAAGCACAACCAAAAGTTTCACAAATCTTGATAATGTGGAGGCTCACTAGTTCCTCATTATATGACTTGTCTTCAGTGCTATCAATAAAAATGAAAACAGCATTCTGCGCTTTCTCCTCACAATACCTTTCCAAAAACATAACTTCTATTTGAATAAATGTTCTATAAGAAAATCTAAAAGGTTTCAACCGTTTTTCCACATTACGCTTACTAGGTAACGTAATGTTATTGGTATTTTTAGTGGTTGAAAAGTGAACTTAGGTTCGCTAGCTTTGAACACGAGGGCAAACTTTTTTAAATATGTAAGTAATTTTCGCAATGTCACTGAGAGCTAGGTTTGCCAGCGTCCTCAGTGAGGGCTTCAATCAACGATTGGATCTGTGAAGAGCAAAACCGTAGATGGCATGCCTCCATTGGATGCAGACAAACCAAGCGTACGCTCCCCAACGTTAGTAAGAAGACTGTAACATTTTTGCTAGCTCGTAGTAGAAAAGACTGTAGAAAGCTTATTGGCGTTGCCAGCGGGCACTTCTGTTTTGCCAAGCATTTAAACGTGTTAGGCTTAAGTGATACCACACTCTGTGAATCTTGTGGAGAAGATGAGGACACCGCAGAGCACTTCCTCTGTGAATGTCCTTTTTCTCCCATGAGGTTACAGATACTCGGCGCAGACATGGTGAGAGCTGGTAACTTAGGTTCCTTATCATAGCAGCGTCTTTTGGCTTTTCTCCGAACATCTAGAAAGCTATAACAAATAGAAGGTTGCTATCTGGTAGTACAATGGACCGGTATTTAGGTCTGAGTGTTCCAGCTGGTAGGTATTTTAAAAACCTCCAAAAAAAAAAAAAAATGTCACTGAGAAAGGTGTTGCAAGACACAAAGTATAGTTAAGTAGTCACTTTGTTCATTAAACTTACTAAAAGAATTAGTTTCTTACTGTAGAAAATTCAAGAGACTCGGTAAACTGTATTCACAAGAAAAGAATATTAATTGCAGTTCAAACATCTGCAAGAGTACACCTATACAATTGGGAATTCTTCTTAGACCACAACCACATCATCCAAAGCAGAAGTGTCAACAACTTTGCTTTCTGAAACTGTAGACATGATAATACGAAAATAAAACAATTACCCCCATGTCTACGCCATACAAATCAGTTTAATATTGCAACGCGTAAGCCAACTCCTTTCATTGCACACAAACATTTTCAAGCGCCACAACATTGAATGTATCCCAGCTCATTGAGAAGAACTCCCAGGACACAAATCCGTGTTATCGCCAAGTCTCCTGCCTTTCCCAAAAATCAAACACGTAATGTGATCAGAGATCAGACACACATTGATGATGACCATTAGTCCAGTACCCATCAATTTGCCAAGACTCAAGAGACTTCATTGTTATCAAAGCCAATAGAACTTCTCGTGTCATTTAATCACACAAAATTGAAATCCGCCAAACAGACACTCATCTGTGTATGCTAAGCTAACTCGCATCCATACATTTTTGCTTGATGGTCTCCTACAAGAGAAAGAGACGTCTAGACTTAGGGACCTTAATTCACAAAACAGTCAACGCAATAAAAAAAGAGCCAGCCTAATCGCTTGAAGGCGAATCGGTGTGCGCTTTTATTAGATGCCAGCCAGAGTATAGGTGGCAGTCGTTAATAGACGCAAGACCAAGTCGTAGCCGTGCCCCTTTTTGCTACCGAGAAACATAAAAAAGAAGAAAAGGCAAAAATCATCAATGCAACAGTCAGCAGACGACACGACGAGACATAGGTATAACGTATAAGCGACAAAGTTAAGAGAACAAAGCTACAAACGCAGAGAGCACTGATGACGATAATGACGACGATGATGATGCTGATGTACAGCAGGAGCATTGAAGACTCCAAAAGATACAACACGACCATGTGATGTGTGAACTCAAAATAGGTAGGTATCGTATGACACAACTGTCTGGGCCATGTCTAGCGGCTCCGTTAATGAACTTTTTGTAGGTCGCCATGTGTGAGAGTAAAAATGTGAATAAGAAATAAGACACGCGAGAGCACACACATTTCTATCTTACCCCAGAGCCCAGACCGAGCCTTGGTGTCGTTCCCCCGTTCATCTTCTACCTCCTGGTACCTGTATCATTTACCGGCGCGACCGCAAGATAGAAAACGTTTTCGCTTCATTCATAGAAATTCTCAGATCTCAGTGCAAGGTAGAGGAGTCCGCAGGCATGAGATGAAAAAAAAAATGAAATAAAAAAAAAATGCCCGAGTTTAAATACTCACGTACAAACACACACATCACACACTCACACACAATTACGTAAAACCTCTGTCTACGATGGTGTCTAGCCGAACTTGCCACTTGAGATGCCAAAAGGCAAACACTGCAAATACATGGCAACAAAAAGGAGCAAACTAAAAAAAAACCAACAGCCATGCACCTCGGCATCAGCAGTCTGCCACTGGCCATATACCTTACGATTACGACCGACGGACGACGAGACTCAGCACAGCACTCAGATACGATTGCGGTTGCTGTGGGTTGGTTTTTGTCCAAGGTGGTAGATACCTACACAGTAGGCATACGACTACGAGTATACCTACCAGTCCCGGCGTCTAGCCGGATTGCAATCGAATTCTCTCTCATAGGCCAGACAATTGTTATGAAGTGACAACCAGATGTAAAGCGTGCATAGCTGAATGCTGTGGCAGCAGCTAACCTGCACTAGTTAACAACACAAAGCGCAATCATATGTATTCCAGCAGCCAGGGAGCCAGCCAGCCGTTTGGCTGATCTGCCACCTTTGGTATATTAAACAAACAGTCACTTGGTTGCACCAGAAGACGGCAGGCAGGAATGATAATAATGAGACGAAGAGAGCGTATTGGTGCGGTGTGGTGGCGCGACGTGGCATCTGACGAATTATTTCCACACCATGTAGGCAGAGAAAAGTTTTTTTTGCTGTCGTATGGCTTACAGATAGCTCATGACGATGAGAGTGGGGGCAGTTGAAAAGACGATGGAATGGTGTGGCACATTATAGAGTTTTTCTATATGACAATTGGTGTGTGCCACTTGGTGTGTTGATTTTTGTTACACTCCGGCAATTTCACACGGTGTTTTCCAATAAACGGTTTTTGTGAAAAGGAAAAGGATTGAGGATTGGAATGGGTGGTTTTTATGTACATGTGGGAAATCCTCCCTACTTCGAATTGAAGTCCTTTGTGGTTGATTAGGTAAGGTGACATGGGGTGGTGGAGTGTCACCATCCGTTGGCCTATTTTGTTTCGTGGGAAAATTGCAAATGGTGTGAAGGTACGTAACAAATCGTATACCGTTTAAAAGGATTGGTTTGGAATTGTATCCCTATATGAGGCCATCAAAGGGAAAACAACAGATGTCTTCCATTAGAAATGACATTGTCAATATGTCATATACAGGGTGATTCGCATAAGGTGTGACAAAAAGATAGGGTGTGTAGGTTGGACCTAGACAAGCAAAAAATCGTATGGGAGGGGGGGGTCCATTTTCCCCCGTTTAGGCGGGAGGGGCAATTTAAGAAAAAAGTCACTAAAAATTGGAAAAAAATTATTTAAAAATAACGGTAGTACCTACAGAGTCTAACTATAGCATTTTGAAAAGCTAAGAACTTAAACATTAATTTAAATTTAAAACTAAGTTGTTCAAGTAAATAGTTTTTGAAATATTAATTTTCAAAGTCAAAATTTTGAAAAAAAACATAATTTTTTTTCTTAAAACCACTTTTCTTCCAAATTTTACGTTATTAAGTAGTATTTTTCTAGCTTATTTTCAATGCTCTTATTTATTTTTGATCAAACACAAAAAAACGGATGTCAAAATAACCTGTAGTTTTTGAGAAAACCAAAAACTACAAAAACGACTTTCGTCAAATTTTTTTTTTTTTTTATTTTTTTTTTCGTTATTGGAGTTTTAAGTGAATTCTCAATAAAAAAAGTAAAGAGAAAATCCATCCTTTATTTCGTAAGATCACTTAAGAATCCAATAACGAAAAAAAAAACTTAAAAAAAAAAATTTTGACAAAAGTCGTTTTTGTAATTTTTGGTTTTCTCAAAAACTACAAGTTATTTTGACATCCGGTTTCTTGTATTTGATCAAAAATAAATAAGAGCATTGAAAATAAGCCAAAAAAATATTACTTAATTACGTAAAATTTGGAAGAAAAGTGGTTTTAAGAAAAAAAATTATGTTTTTTTTTCAAGATTTTGACTTTGAAAATTAATATTTCAAAAACTATTTACTTGAACAACTTAGTTTTAAATTTAAATTAATGTTTAAGTTTTTGGCTTTTCAAAATGCTATAGTTAGTCTCTGTAGGTACTACCGTTATTTTTAAATAATTTTTTTCCAATTTTTAGTGACTTTTTTCTTAAATTGCCCCTCCCGCCTAAACGGGGGAAAATGGACCCCCCCCCTCCCATACGATTTTTTGCTTGTCTAGGTCCAACCTACACACCCTATCTTTTTGTCACACCTTATGCGAATCACCCTGTATATATACTTAAGTGTAAGATGTTTGTTTCCAAGTTTTGATACGACTATAAAAGTAGTTGGGAGCTTTTATTTTTTATAGCTGGGGTCCAGCGCCATTGCAAACATACATTTTCTTGATTTTTTTAAAAACTAAGCAACTCACATCAGTGCCACCCATGGAATTCTCATATTATCGCAGCAGACGTCTAAAAATCAGTCAATTATTAATTTTCGAGTGGTGTAGTTGAAAATATTTGAGCTTCAGGGTTCCATAGACCCCAGGGTAGTGATAGTTAAAGTTTTTGAACAGTTTGATAGTGTTTAATGACGAGCGTAACGATGGCCATTGGCTATGTTTTATGGGATCTTAAATATTGTTGGTGTGAATTCAAATAAAACTCAAATAAGTCGAAATTTCTTAACAAACTTAGCCTTGGAACTCATTAAACCCCAAATGGAGGAGAGGTTTACTTGGCCAACTTTGCCATTCAATCTCCAGGTCCTTATTGGAGATATTTTAAAAAAGAAGCGACCTGTGGCTGAGTTAATATCTTCAGTCACTACAAAAAACAGATGTGCCGTGTGTCCACGAGACAAAGACCGCAAGACCAAAATACGATGCAGCAGTTGCGATATCCACTTTGTGGCGAACATAGCCGCTCAGTGTGTCATAATTTTCTTTATGTAAACTTTAAAACATTTTTCATAATTAAAATTATCCTTTATCTTTTATGTTAGTTAATAAAATTTTTGATTAAATTGTTTTTTTTTTTTTATTAAATTGGGGCAAAAACTTTTTGGGGTCCCTAAGACCCCAGGGTAGCAATAGTGTTTCTCCCAGGACGGGTAGGGTTTAAGGGTTAAGAACTCTCGGTACATATTCAAGTACCTAACCCACAAATATATTTGGGCCGACTTCAAACAAATAAAGCCAAAGTACCGATTGTATGTAGCTACTTGACTATAAAAGAAAGTCAAAGTAGAAATTATTTTCTAACAAAATAGTGTCACGTATGTAATTTATAATGTCACTAGATTTAAATGCTGGTAGTTTCAAAAACGACGACAAACGACGATTACATAAGTTTATTTCGGTTATCTTATAGAGCTAGTTAATTGGGGAATCAAAGATTGTGGTAGAGGTTCTAGTGTCAGCGCCACAAAAGTGTGAATGTCAATTTCAGTGGCGTTATTTGTTTAGTGTCACAAGATTTTTCGTTATTGAATGCAAAACAACGAATCAAAATAAAACAAATACAAACGCAACAGAGTGAGTAGCCTCAAAAGCCTATCGCATTTCTCACAAAAACTACCTTGTAAGGGAATGTAGGGGACCTTCAATTTTCTGCCGATTCGAGAAGGCACATTTCAGGGTAATGCATTTACTATCGGAGGACTTGCCAATTCCTCGCAGAAGAAGATACCCGTGGAAAAACATTTTTGCTTCAGTTGGGATTCAAACCACGAACCTCCGGGTTAACAGGCAGACATGCTAACCATCATGCCACCGGTATCACACTACAATAAATCAGCTTCATCAAAAAATCAACTTTCATGCAAGGCTGTTTGAGAGGAGCAGCTGAAAATTTTGATCAAAAGCAAAGACGTTGAGACACAATGACCACAATTGACTTGACAATATTTTGGTGACACTTTGTAGTACAACGGACTGGTATTTAGGTCTGAGTACTCCAGCTGGTATTTAAAAAAAAAAGTGGTGACACTTGACATCTCGTGTAAAACATTGAACAGAATGTAAAACTGAGGACGAATTCAGAGCAACTGATTTTTTGATGAGTGAAGTCCGTTTTTTCTGCTGACAGTCGTCGGTCCAAATGTACAAAATGTCACTTACTTGAAACAGAAAATTGTCATAAGAGAGATCCATACCTACAGAATTGCTGTATTCTTCTGCCACAATGTCAGCCATGATGATGATTGATGACTTAGTTTCATAGACTTCCATAGCGTGTCTTCTAAAGTTGTAGTAATTGTACTCATTCGTCTATTATTAAAGTAGTGTAAAAATTTATAATAATCTACGTTATCATTGCTTTCCTCACGCACAATTGAGTGTAGACGAAGTGATTTCATTTGCTTTTAGAGACTAATTAATTTCTTGGTACTCATCAACCTATGAAGAATAATTTTAGGAATATTATATATAGTCTTGTTTAATGCTTAAGAATTTCCCCTTGAAGTCGTATTCGATTTAAGTGCTTTTGTTTTCATCGCACTTATTGCATTAAAATTGACGAATATTTGCGCCAGAAGAAAATTGGTTTATATGAGGAATGTAACAGTTTTTTTTTATTTCTACGCAGAAAAGCAATTAGAAATTGAATTGAGATTGCTTTTATGATTTCCGATACCTTTAAGGTTACATTTTACCAAACTTCTTATTCTTTTGCCAATATACTTTTGCGAGTGCACTGGAAAGTATTTATGCCGTCGATTTCACTAAACAATTTATTTATAAACAGTGAACCCAGGATAACTTGATTAATCAAAAATGAATTTTGAATTAACTTTCAACGGAATAAATGTAAAACTTTCATTATTTAGGTTACATTTAGACATGCGAATAAACAAATTTAAGACTGGGAACAAGACTTGCCTTCATATGTTCCCTTAAAAATGACCACACTTCAAGTATTTGACATAGTATCAGGCTGTGTTGAAAAAAAAATCGGTTTATAAAGCAATAGTATAGATTGCGTTTTTTAAGACAATTTCCATCTATGACAGGGACAAGCCTCCAAGTTAGATTTTATCCAATTTTTTGTTACAATCGTATTTCAGTGAAATAATAAGTTATAAAATACAAATCTCGCCTCCTTGAGAAAAGTTTTCCAAATTAGATGGATGAGGCGATAAATTCTACCTACACCCACCAACTTTTCTAGTTTTCTTTATCATCTAATATATTTCGTGAATTCTAAAAATACAATGAAAATGTGCACGCGGTTAATATTCACAATAAAAAAAAAATTAAGAGCTGCAATTTTGTGGTGTGCTTAGTGATATGTGTTCATCTGTTCATCCAACAAAGTAAAAGATAAATATTTTGGGAGCTCATACATTCGGAGATTATTTATTTACTTTCCTTTCGTTTTTAATTTATTGGTTGGATGGAAAGTGAAAGCTACGTAATAATTTGAAAATTTAAGAGAAGAGATATTGTTTTAATATTGAAAGAAGAGAAAAGCTATAGATTGGCTGCACTTTGTTGCAAGGGCCTAAGAAGTGTGTGAGAAGAAAATGGTTTTTTGTAGACTTTTGATTAAATTAACTTTGACTCATTAGATCTGAGATTCAATTGAATTTTATTGTTATGAAAGTATAAGGCCACACAATTTTCTAAAAACTGTGAACTTATTTTAATTATACTTGAACTATTGTTGTACTCGCAGTTGATGTACAGAAGAGTAATTAATACAATAGAATAAGAACAGATGGTTGCTTTAGCTATTCAATATTGAGAGACAACACCATTAAGCTTGAGTCAGTTGAAGAATAACTCTAGCAAGTAAGATTAACATTTGCTTGTGCGATAGTTAGTTGCTAACTAGGTAATGCTCACGCAGAATAAAAAATTGATATCAGTACATGGAGTAATTGAAAATTCTACAAAACTAAAGTAAGTTGTGATTCCAATTAATTATGGATGAAGATTATAAAAATATATGTTGTATGTGTATTTTACTCAATAAAAACTTAATTATCATTATCATTATTTTGTATGAACAGGCAGCCCTGAATACTTCATCTTAAGTATATAATAGGCTTACTACTTGGGTCCATTTTTTTAAAAGCTTTTTTCTCACAGTTATTTCGAAGGCAAAGATGATTTTTAATCAAATTCTTTTTGTTAGTAAATAAATCTGTAGAATAGGTAGATATTTTGAAACACATTTTCCGAAAAGTGATCCGCTTAACTACTAGAAAATTTGAGAAGACCAGAAGAGAACATTTTGCGTATTTCAAGTTTTCCGTTCAATTAACATTTTTTTTTATAAGTATTCGACTAGAAGAAGCTGTTTATAGGGTGGGATGGAATAAAAACTAAATTTAGGTTTCAGAGTTTGAAAATTACAAGCTTTGGAAATGTATGTAAGTACACTCAAGGATAAATTGACTAGATAGCCTAAGACATAGTGAAAGTAGCGTATCATTCTAAATCATTTCTTAAACTTTGGAAAATCTAGGTGAATTTTTAGGAAAAACAAATATTTGTACCTTTAAATTAAAGTTAATACTAATACTCAAATTCACTACATGAATATAAAACAAGATACTTGTTGCTCTGAATTAAATCTCTTCTGTCAGAAGGACGTAGTGAATTTGAACATTGATCATTGAGCTATGCTAGGTTAAATTTTGTGTTTTTGAATTTAGTGAGAAAAGTAAGAAATTTCGTTAGATTCGATTCTTTCGCCAGTAAGAAATTCGATGTCGTAAGCCTTTTGGCTTTACAGAGTACTTTCGGAAGAGAAAATCCCAGTTTCTATGATTAGAACCCCAAACTACCACGTAATGCCAGATTTATAAAAATTGAATTGATTTTCTAAAATAATAATATAAAACAAATTCAGCTACCTATCAAACACTATAACTTTTTTGAAAGTAAATACATTTTTTCTTTAAATGACATCTTATTTCAAGTTGATTTAGTGAATAATTTCTTAATTCTCAATTCTCAATAGTAATATTTTTTTTGCATTTTGTAATTTTTACTTGCGATTGTAGGTATACTCTAAGGCAAATTTTGCAATGGTGCAGAAAAAAATTTGAAATAACTACTAAACATGACATTATGATGATAGAGAACACGCAAAAACCTTAAATTCTGTTCTGCCTGTCTATCTGTCTGTATGTCTGTATCTCCGTATATGAATCTACAGCCTGAACTGCTTGACCGGTGTCCTTCAAAATTTGCAATTAGCGTCTGTGAGACTGCTTACAGAAGGATTTTTGAAATTGGGTCTCTAGGTCTTGAAAGGTACCTGTCATACAACCTATATGGTAATACTTATTTTTCTTGAAAAAGGCTCTTATTATTTTTCGAAAATCTTTCTTATGATGTCAAAAAAAAAATTGGAAAAAGTCTAAATCGGTACCCCATAGGACCGTTTTTTCAAAACTTTTTCGTTGATGGCTGACACGTTTTTGAAGAAATTTTATATTTAAATAGACATCAGAGGCTTAAGAAAGATTGCATATTAACATTTGAAATATCTAAAATTTTGAAATTTTTATCAATTTAAAAAAAAAAATTGATTTGTTCAATATTTTTGAAATAGAGTTGCTAATTTGCTTAAAATTTTTAAACTTGTTCACCTAACTTTAAAAAAAACTTCTTTTAAAACTAAAAATAAAAAACCAGTTTCTATAAAACTGCTCAAACCATTTTAGTTAAATTTTCAACGTTTATAAATATTATTAACTGCAACAAAAGGCGTTTTAAGATTATCGCTTGAAACCTTTGGAATATTTAATTTAAATTGTCTAATTATTTTATGTGATTTCATTAAATTTTCATTATTAATCTGTAGTTGGCAACCCTGAAACCATCAAATATACTTAGTTCGAATACTAAAAACTTTTACTCAGTCTTCATATTTTGGTATTGTTCTTGCGACTCAGTCGTTTTCATTTTTTCTTTAACACTCAATGCTCCCAACAGTCATAAGTCAAACACAGAAAACCGAACGTGAAAATCTTTTCTAGTTTTTAAGAAAATGAAAAAAAGTGCAAGCTAATTTTTATGAAAATTCCGTCGTGTACATTTACTTTCACTTTCGTTTCTTTCAAATCGAGTGAGATGTGACTCAAAGGTTTTATTAAAGAAAGATTTTATTAAAATCGGTTGCGCTGGCTTTTCTTATAAACGTTTTTC
Organism: Melanostoma mellinum; assembly: GCA_914767635.1. Taxonomy (NCBI): domain Eukaryota; kingdom Metazoa; phylum Arthropoda; class Insecta; order Diptera; family Syrphidae; genus Melanostoma; species Melanostoma mellinum. The sequence goes on along the minus strand of OU612059.1, from coordinate 171,875,898 downwards.
TTTAATTTATTTTTTATTTTTTATTGTATTAAAGTTGTTAATTTCAAAATTCAGTTTGTAAATACAAATTTATTTGAACTCTTGTTGGGAGTAGTTTCGTTGAACACAAATGATGTTACTCGTACTATGTTCGATACACAACTTATCATGAGCTAAAAACTTTTCTTATCGAAGCGGTTGAAAACGAAAAAAAACTATGATTGTTTAAATTCTGTTTATGAAACAGAGGAAAAGTGTGATGAAATGTGCATTTTCCAACAATTTTCGAAAAAATCGCGAGCCCGATCCCATTTCTCTCAACCATAACTTGTAAGAAACAGAGTCAATATTTTGCGGATCTCGAACGATTAGATAAGAAATCGCTTATCATGTAGGTGAAATTATCAGAAGACATCAAAAATCGATGCCACTTTTAACACAGTTGGATGTGTCTGGGATTCGAACTCAAGCTCCCAATTAACAGGCCGACTTGCTAAGTATTTCCATTTCTGATTATTAGTAAGGTTCGAAAAATTTTAAACTGGACTTAAACTCGTTTCATCCATAGACACAATTGATGAATAAATGAAATTAGAAAATCTTTCGTTTGTACTGCGAAGAACTAAAAAAGGGCCATTTATTGATAGATATAATATGACAATTCGATTTACTATTTGAGAATAGAATGTAATTACATAAGGACCATTCGCGTCTCGGACGGGTTCAACAATTTGGTCCACTGCCACTCTTCCGGCCAATGGCGGTGCCGTGATGTGGTCGGTATTACGTTCTTCATTTTTATGGAAATATTATTAAAATTTGACCATAGCTACACCACGTATTTGAATCAAAAAGCAAAATTGGATTGCAGCCTGCTAACCTGAAATACACCGGCTCGAAGTGAGAGATAACACTGCTACATTAAAGTATGAAACTTAAAGTAATGCCCTCAAAATTTATGTACAAAAGCGCTATTGGGCAGGAGCTTATTAAGGCGATTATGTACCTAATTTGTTTCTAAAATGTTTCCTCAAATAGTCAAATTAACACACAAAACGCTTGGTTCGTCTGAGCAATAGAACCAAGTCTGAAAAACACATCTTACCACTTTGTGATCGTTTGGCAATGCAAAATAAAACATACACAGCTATTGATCCCTACAAAGCTTTTACATTATTTTTCAATACGAAGAATCAAATTTAAGCCAAAAGACTTACCTGTACCCCTTGACATTGACGAATCGTTGATTGTCTTTGGGGGCTGCAGTTGATCCTGCTTTCGCAGCTGCAAGACTTTCAGTTCTTTTCTTTAATTCATCAGCGGTTAGATTGAATAGCCGCAATACGCGTTCATCTTTCATATCAACCCGCACCGACTCGACAGTTTGATCTTCTATTGAGGTTCTTCTCGATCGTATGCCATTTACGCTGTGCAAACCTCCCGCACTGATAAAACAAAAAGCGGCGATTAATTTCAAACACCGGCACATATTGTTACAAAGATGAAAATTCTTTTTTTCCACGAAAAAATTAAATCCTGTCTAAAACAAGGATATTGTTTTTAATTTTAAAACTTTAACTTAAAGTTTTGAGCAAAACTGTTTTTTTATTTTGTTTTTTTAATATCTCAAACCATGGAGATATAATGAACTTTTATTAAAAGAGGTGATAAATACGATAAATGAAACTTCTTAAATCACATCAAGAATCTATCTCACAAGAAGAAGAGGATTTATAATAATATTTTGGTAGATGGATCTTTACTCTAAGAACACCAAGTATAAAATGATTTGCGCGGAGCACTTTTTAAGACTTAAATAACATTTCACTTCTGATATTGCTGGTACTATATCGGACTGATGTACTGTATAGATAGAGAAAGACTCGCACACATGCTAATCTTCGTTCTTGTCCAACCGCGCATACCTCGCTTGGCGGTGCGGTGGTGCACACAAATACATCACGAATTCGGTTTGTTGTTGCTTTGAAAAAAAACAAAAAAAAAAAAAAAAATCAAAAACAAAACTCACAAAAAAATAAAAGAAATCAAATAAAATGAAACAAATCATAATATACGTGAAAATGTATCTAGATACATGAATTATATTGTACTACTACTCTGTGTGTCCTCCGCCCTCGTGCACCTACTGTGTGTTGCGCGAAGAGAACTCTCTTTCTAATGAAGAGGAAAATTCGAATAGGCGATTTTCGTCGTTTTGTTACTTTTACTGTTTCGTTCGGAAATTTCTTACATTTTCTTGTGGTTTTATTTGATTTACCGGTAGATACACGATGGGGCCTGTGTATGCATTTCTATACAATCATGTTGCGCATTTGGGGTTTGATATTTGGTATAAACAAATTTATGGCCATCATGCCGATGCCGACAAGTGCATTTGAATTTTCTTCTTCGCAGTTAACAAAATGTGTCCGATTTGAAGGCCATGGGAAAATGGGAAAATAAAATTGACTTTGTTGCCGATGTGGCCCGTGGCAAAACGTGGTTAGTCAATTGTTGTCATATGTCATATTTCCAAGTCGATGTGGAAAGCCGGTGTAGTTGGTAATGATTTTGAACTTAGTTGGTAATGATTTTGAACTTCACACACAATTACAGATGGCGGGAAATAACAGTAGTCAATGGTTGTTAACTGCGGCTGGCAATACACTTGCATAGTTGCATTCAGTTGTTATTCGTGGAAAAGTGGGTGGTTGAGCGAGCAACTTCTTCTCAAAGTAATGCAAAGTGAAATTTTATGTTGACTGCGAAGTCTTGATGCGTGTCTGGCATACCATTTGGATTTGATTGGTGATGGACGAGCAGAGTGGAAATGTGGAGATATGTCGTGGTATAGTTTGAGTAAATGATAAAAAAATTGGATAAAGATGAAATGCTTCCTTTTTGGGGCAGCAACAGTTCGAGGTGTAGGCTAGGATGGATATACATATAAACAATATAGGTATATATTTTTATAATCTGCGCACACATCAGGGAGTTATAAATACCCTTGCATATTATGTTTTAAAACACAGTGTGAGTATTTAGTTAATTGGGAAAGGATTTAATAGGAGACGCTGATGTACATTGCTTTTGAATTTTCATTCAACATTCGGGTGGTGCGACTAAATTACATGACTGTACGTCCGAAGTTGGGCTCGAGGTAAAACCGACGAGCATTTCTAGCGAGGTGGGTGTTGCGGCTAAATTGTTTCAGGGAAGGCATGCAACTGGCTACTTCTAGAGCACTGGTTGTGAGAAAAAAAAAAAAACAAAAAAGAGAGATACAGGTAACGTTTCGACGATCTTCAAGAAAATCAATCGATCCTACAATCGATTGAACAATCACCTATAGTCCAAACACTCTGTTTTGTACCCTATCTGGTAGGCGAAATGATGTTTGAGGAGTACCTGACCAAATGTGGGAGTTATACTCTAGTTTTGGGCGGATGCAAGCTTTATAAATTGTAGCCAGATCAGAAGGGTTGAAAAATTTCTTATATCGTCTTATGAAACCGAAGCATTTACCAGCATTTTTGGCATCGAAGATCATCTACACACAAAGCCCTCAGTTTTTCTCTGCTCCAATAGTTTACATTTCTTTCACTTAGTTTTAAACTATTCCTTCTCTCACTTTATAACTTATTCACCCTACTTTATTAGCTCGAAAAGTTTTCATCAGTTGCAACAGGAATGTTTGTTTGATCCAATTAACGTTTCAGACTATTGCAATCCTGCATTTATTCTGTATACAAAACAGTTAGCTAATTACCCCATTAAACGATTTAAGAAAACCTTTAAACACAAGATTTGGGAGTCATTTCAACTTAAAAAAAGCCCCTCTGTATGAATTTTTTTTGTTGACTGTTATTTTCCACCGAAATTCGGCCATTTTGTGTTTCCTATTCACAGTTGAGGGGGGGGGGGGGGGGTGGCGTTTAGCGTTTCAAGGTAAAAAAAACTTTTTTGCGAATTTTTTTTTACTAAATATGTATTGAGTAAATTTATTCCGTTCTTTCGTACACTATTGAGCATACTTTTGACAATGAAGGGTAATTTTTTAACGACTTGAGAAAAATACAATTTGCGGTGTTCACCATAACTCGGCTAAAAATTATTTGAAAATAAAAAACCAAGAAAAATCTGTCAAATTATAATCAAATCTTCCCCCTAACGTTCTCTGAAAATAAACGTTGGGGGCGGTATTTTATGTGTCGAAAATGTATATAGAGTTTGAAATGTATCAATCAAGTAGTTTTGAAATGACAGTGAACACGAACTTTGAAAAGGTAGTTTTGAGAAAAACGTGTCTAAGGTTTATAAACTAAAAAGGGGACAAAAAAATATTTTTTTCCAACTTACTTAGAATTATCGATCTTCTTCTTTTTCATTTTCGGCGTTACGAGTAGTGATCTTGAAGCGATCACAACTCTCCCACTTTTCTGCTTCACACTAGTGATCCGCCTGTGGGGTACGCCGCGTTGACTTCAGAAATCGTCGGCAAGCCTCCCGGTTTTGGATTGTTCCATGTCTGAGGCCAACCAAATGCTGCTGTTTTTGCATTTGCTTGTACATACCAGGAGTGTATTGGCTTGCCTTTTCTTTTTCGTCGCGAATGTGTTGAAACGTTGTACGATATTGCCTTTTAAACGATAAATATAAAATACATTTTTAAGGCTTTTTCTACCTGAATTTACCTAAAATCAGGACAAATAATAAGCCCTAAAAATGTAAATAAATAGATCAAGTAATTTTTAAATGGCAGGAAAAACAGTCTTTGAAAAAGTTGTTTTGACAAAAACGCGTTTAAAGGATTAAAGGCTTAAGATTTCAGGGACATATTGAATGTATTTGTCTCAAAACAATGTTTTTCGAACTGAGGACCACTGTAACTCCTTTAACGGGTCAACACGGCTTAGTAAAAGGTCGCTCCACGGTTACAAATCTTTGTGTTTTCACTAACTTCTGCTGAATTGAAATGGAAAAGGGGTACCAAGTCGATGTACTCTTTACAGATTTTACTAAAGCATTCGACAGAGTTCATCACGGTTTGCTTCTTCATAAGCTGAAGATGTTAGGTTGTGATAATCGTTTTATTATAAGGCTAAAGTCATACCTATCTAATAGAAGACAAATTATCGATATTAGTGGGCCTTACTCGAAACCAATTAAAGTTGGCTCAGGTCTTCCTCAGGGAAGCCATCTAGGTCCATTTATAAAAGATTTACCATTGACCTTCTGCAAGTCCATTTGTCTAATGCATGCCGACGATGTTAAAATTTGTTATTCTATCCGATCGATAAACGATTGTTCCATTTTCCAAATAGAGATGGATCTTCTTCTAGACTGGAGTAAGTATAATCACCTAGGATTGAATTTTTCCAAATGTAAGATTCTTAGTGCAACTAGATCATTTAGCACTATCAATTATACATATAAATTCAATCAAAACACATTATTAAGAGTTGAAGTGGTAAAGGTTCTTGGTGCGCTTGTAGATTCTTTGTTGAATTTTCGGCACCATATCGATTTTATCATTTCTAAAGGTAGTTCAATGCTTGGTTTTTTAAGACGTTATTCAAAAGACTTTAAAGATGCTTACACTCTTAAAACCTTATATAGTTCTTTAGTACTTCCGTATCTTGAATACTGTTCTATAGTTTGGTGCCCATATTATGCTGATGGGATACAAAGAATCGAACGAATTCAGAAAAGATTTACAAGATTTGCACTTCAAAATTTGAATTGGATAGGTGATATACCGGATTTTACTTCAAGATGTGCACTTGTTTATTTTAAAACGCTTGAAATTAAAAGAAATGCTCAAAGTATAATTTTTATTAAATATTACTATTAAATTTAATTACGTTCTACGTTCCGGAAAGAATTCTTCGAAACAGGAATTTCCTTTTTTATATACCTAGTCATAGAACTAACTATGGTTTAAATGAGCCCATCTCGCGGTCGTCAGCATTGTACAATTCTGTATGCAATGAAGTCGACATTGTAATGAATAGAGATCAATTTAAACGAGAAGTCTTTGAGTTGCTAAGTCTTTACTTCTAAGTTCTAGTATGTATGCAAGTAACAGAAAAATCTAATTATTTATGCAAATATTATCAGCGTATTGTTAATAATATAAGTGAATTAATGTAGTCAGCAGATTTAATCCATTGATGAAATTAATAAATAAATAAAATAAAAAAATAACTCCAAAGCCGCTCAGCAGATTCAAATGAATTTGTCACAGCTTTTGGTTTCTGATGGAATTTCTTTTTGTTTTTAGATTTTGATTTTTTATAAACAGTAAGAAGTTACTTGAGGTGCCATTGTGTTCATTTTTCTTATTGAAAGAAGCTTCACTAAGGCATAAATTAACCAAAGAGGGTTTTTCTTAGACGTGTGATTTTCAATCTGGCAATACTTCCTTCAGGGTTGGCCTTTTGGAAAACAGTCACTTGATTCATGCTCAGTTTGGCTCGATATTTTATAATATAGGAAGTGAGTTCGCACGACCACCACTGGGCACTGCATACGTTTGGTAAATTGTCTCGAAACGAAATCAATCGCCGTTGACGCCAATTTTTACACAAGTTTTGAACCTGTGAGTTACCTCCTAGATCGGGCGATTTAACACCGTTGGACTATTTTTTATGTGGTTATGTGAAATCGCTTGTAGGTACCTAAGAATGGATGTTTTTGACCTACCCATTGATTAACAAGTAAATAATAAATTCACGGAAAAGACATCAACTTGCTCGTTTTACTAACCAGACAATTTTTTTTAGCTGTCGACCTCTAAACTTTTGGCGATGAGCGTTATTAAATTCTCTATATAGACTAGTTCCGAAGACTTTTGAATCAAAATCAATAGTTATACGGAAGCTCAGACTGTGTTAAACATTAAACCTAAAATTTCATAGTTTTTTCTACCCTAAAAATGTTTTTCCTAAAATTTAAGGTCACAATGGTAATATGGCTTGAAATAATGAATTTTATTTAACTTAAGTAAGATTCTCATTTTTCAATTTTCAAAACAAAATTTTGGAAGGAAATTGCTTATAAGTGTGAAAATTAACAAGTCATTGGGCATCTGACACGCATTCATAACAATTTAGAGTCCCAATTGATTGTAATGAAGTATATCCTTCCTTCTAAGAAAATATATACCTACTTTTATTACTCAAGACTGCCACAAATTTGTTTATGCAGCATAGGCCTATGATAACAATAGACAACACGGCATCAAATAAATGAACGTGAAAGTGAACGTGATATGGTCTCCAAATTTTATTAAATAAATGTTGCCATTTCATTGCTACATATAAACAAAACAATTCTTGGGGGTTGTTAGCCTACGCACTTTGTGTCTGGCCTTTACAAATACGCATGATGAATACAAGCAATAGATTTTGAACAGATTAATCAAGTTCTATTGTATGATGAACACACTGAATGGTAACGAAATGTTCTAATAAAAAATAGTTTTGTATGTGACAAAAAAAAAAAACACAACTTTGAAGTAAGTTCAATCAATAGAACGCGTATGACTCAATATGTTGTCTTACGGAGAATTCGATTTGTTTTTAAAACGAGTTCTTCAATTGAACTCACAGACATATTTAATAGATTTGTGTTTTGATCAATTGGGTTCTTTTATAATTTTATTCCGCAGCCTACAAACTACGAAATTTTTGATGTTTCTGATTAGGTAACAGGCACAATTAACGTGTGTACTAAGATTATAAAGCCGATCATTGATGTGATACAGGTTTGCTAATCTGTAGTTAAATTACTGAATTGCAGCCTGTCATAAATTTCAGATAAAATCGACAGCAAAATTAAGAAAAGAGAAAAAGGAACATATATGCAGTCAGTAAAGAAATCATGAACGGTTAGAGGTTGAGTAAGACTTAAGTTGCTGCTTGGAAAGCGAAGCTTGGATTGATAAAAAAGGTTTATTGTGATACCACATAAAAATGTGAGGAATTACCATTTGGAGCTTCCGTCAGACTATGGAGACCATACATGTTTAGTATATTGTGCTATAGAAAAGATAGAGCAAAAGTGGATTATGGCTCTCCCTAATTGGGCTTTAACTATGTCTCAACTTGATATTTTCTTTCCAGATAGATTGAAAATTGAGTTGAATTAAAAATGCTGTTCACCTCGGATGCTTAATGAAGAGCTCTCCCAAGTGTAGCTTACGTCTTTGACATAGAGCGCATTATGAACAGAGAATGTGTAGAAGGTTTTCCTCATTCTTCTTTGGTTATGCCGTTTTTTGCAGAAGTTATTTTGCGTGATATAGATCCCAGTGCCATGTCTACCTATAGAGTAATGTTCGATTATAACCGATAACTCCGGTGCTAAGATGCAGTCTGTCATAAGGACCATTAGCATTTGTTACGTTTTGGATTTAGATCTGGGCAGAACTTTTTGGTAGCCAATCTGATGTTAGTTTTATAGCATGAGTTTGCACGTAGCAAATGTTCTGTATCCATAAGATTGGTAGTTGGGGCGGTTACCGACTTCAGATTAACCCTTACGAGTCTCTCTTAGAAGATGCGGATATTTGACCTGAATATCACGTAATGCTATTTCTTTGATCGCCACCTTTTCTTCTTGGGACACGATACAGTGGTTGGAGATACGAAATGAGAGTATTTAATTTATCTGAGTATACACATTCCATCAACTTCTTTTCTGGTTTCCGAGCCATCTGTGTAGAAATAAATTGAATAGGAAATTCTTTTCAACCCATCTGGTTCTTGGTGGGATGTTGACTTAGAATCTATTACTAGTTTGGTATGTGGTATATCACTTATATTGTAGACGAATTGACTTAGGATTGATCCAAATATATTAAGAATAATGGAATGGGCAATTGAGTTCGTGCTCCATAAAGAGGTTTCTCTGAGACGAATTGCTGTGCACGTTGCCATTTCTTTCTTCTTTAAATATCGAAGGGTATGAAAATAAGGAGTATGTCTTAGGCATACGTTTATCTTCACCAGGGAGCTGCAATGAATGCCTCGTTTTGTGAATGCATTCACTTATTCATTGCCTTACACACCATTCAGACTTTCAGACACCATTCATCTTAATCCAAAGCAATATACATACACACACTGCACTCTCTTTTATTCAACAAGATAGGTTCTCACTCTCACTTAGTTAACTGAAACACTGGCAGGCAATGACAATATCTGTATGCGTATGAACTTGTGCGAATAGTGTCTAAAGCAACGAATCATCTACAGTGCATTGAATACTTTATAAGGCAACGAATACTTCACAGTGCAATATTGTGATGAAGAACACATCACACAACAAAAAACAACCAAAAAATATAAACAATGTTAAGTCACAAAATAAGTGTACGAACATGAAAAAATATTCGCTGTCATCCCTCATCCAATGCAAGCGAATGGTGTGCCTGTTTGAGTTTGAATGGTCCATTGATTCATCATTCTTCATTCATTGTCACAAGCAATGCGAAGGCTCGTATTCACGAGTGTTCTTTACTTTTTTTATAAGCATCACACTTGTTTCATCATTGTGAGCGTGAGACTGTGTATGGCTTGTTTTTCGGGTGATGATTCGAAAACGCAAATGATTGCACTCATGCAGTTCTCTGATCTACACCTCTAATCTAAAGGCGTAGATCGAAAAGGTCCGCTTATACAGATCGACCGCTTATGCAGAGTAATCATTAAATTTAGTGAAGATTGTCATTTTGTCCAAGTTGTTCTATCCAAAGCTAACCTACAGCTCGTTCTATACAAACTAACACGAACTACACGATGTGCGTTCCTCCCCTCACATGACTCAAGTTGATTCGGATTGACCTGTACAACAAGACGCAAATGATAGGTCAATTCATTATTAAATGTGGTTATTAAATGTGAAAGAAAGTTTTTCATTACATTAGAAAGACCTACAAATGCAAAATTGCACTAAATTTATCTTTATTTTACAGGTACTCATTGCATGACAACTTGGGCTGCAAATTCATGGGCTCGCACAACTACATCTTCATCTACTACATCAGCTGCAATGTTATTAGCTGGAGTTTTCTTTCAAAAACGGTTTTAAAAGGTTAAATTATCGTGCGGAACGTTTAAGTGATCTGATGGAATAGTTGCAGTTACATACCAGGTATTTCAATATTCTCGCTTTATGACAGATCTACATAAATATAAAAGTTTCATTAGTTTTTATTTGTCAACGAAATCTATAAACATGAAATTACTAATATGAAAAGTTTACAAAGTCTAAACGTAAACAAATCTATACAATATTGTGAGTAGGAAAGATTTTTTGCTTGTTTGTTTGTATTAAACAGGCTCCAAAACTACTGAGTCAATTGAAATGAAACTTGGGACAGAGATATGTCTGAGCCTTGCAAATAGCATCGGCTATATTTCATCCCTTACGAACGGGAAAAAGATCGTAAACGAGAACTTAGTGTTTTAATTGAAAAGTCTCCAAAGCTTCTGAGCCGATTTGATTGAAACTTGGAACACAGATGGTCTGGAATCTGAGAAATGATACAGGCTTACTCTCCATGTTCCCCGGGAAAGGAAAACGAACCATAACATAGAACTTAGAAAATACTGAACCAATTTCAATAATTTTTTTGTCGTCAGAATACCACACTATCCCCAAGTAACAAAAACTATATTTCATCTCCATATTCCCACTAGAATGGGATCTGAGAAACTATTCTACGTAATGTACTCAATTCGATCACCGTAGGACCGGACGGGTGGATCAGCTAGTTTCTTTTTTTTTTTTTACATTTTTTTGAAAAATCAATCGACTTAGTAAGATCAAAACTTTCAGATGATTCACGTTCTGTCCGAATCAGCTATTGGATTCAAAATTTGTTTAAAAGTATTTGCCTTGTCCTCGTAAATAGTCAGGACCTTTCTGTTTTATGATTTTTTGAAGACAGTTTCTCGTAGGCCCAATGTAGGCACTACCCTTCAAAGAAAATTTGTTAGCTAATGGATAGTTTGGAACAAGACTATTCGCAAGAACTCTAAGGCTGTGGCCACCGAGTTCTTCCCTATTTTCAGAGACATAAGCTTCCGTTTAGTCTTGAAGCAGAGTTTTTGGATTTTTTGGATCAGGCGCTATGTGCAAATGTTTTTCACCGTCAGTAAGTGGCTTGAAGTAATCAGACAAATTCCAGAACAGAATCTAAAAGGTGAAAGCTTAAGAAATATTTCTCTCTAATTTGTGCAGGGTTGGCGATCTCAGTTTTTGTAGATCTGAAGAAGGTAAAGAGGTTGTAAGCCCTGGTTGTGATCCTGATTGACTGATGCAGTCAGTTCATTACCAGAATCTTAACAATGTTTCCATCCCTTTTTTGGATGAGCCCATTCTGCACAGACGTTTACATCCCACTTTTTTACAAAAGCTCAACACATCTTCCCTGCTTAAGCATCTCTATAATTCCTCGAACTCAATTTGTTCGTAATCGTTTTTCTTTTTCGTGCAAATTACGATACTTTGATCTCCTGGAGAGCTGTCACATTCGCTTTTGTTGTTTCTATAAGATTGTCATTTTAGAGTCAACGCATTTTTTTGCAACCATTCCTATGTCTGACGAGCTTTCTACTGCTTTGCACTCCTAGTGGTCGCCTTAGAACTCGTTTTTACCTTCTGCAATTTCCATGCTCTCTTCGAAAATTCAATTCGTCTAGTGGAAGAGTTGGAGTCAATCATCTTTGCAAGCTCCAGATATCGAATCGTAGTCTCGCGAGTCGTACTCTTCTCCTTCCGTTGTAGAGCATGACTTTGATGATTGGGTTATTATAAACGGTAACTTTAATTTTTGCAGTAGTAGCGAAGCAATTTGATTTGCATTTATTTTTAATTAATTTGTAAAAATGAGTAAATCCAACCCAACGCAAAAGCTGAATGAGTACTCGTACATTACGGTCCTCTATTTTTTGTTAATACATAACTTTCGATCTGCTTCCTCCAATTCTTCATTTATCAATCATTCAAATATGTACTTGATTCTTGAATTCAGATTGAATATACTCTTACTAGATAATTCATTTGTAATCGAAACACGTCACATCAATGCTTGAATTGTAAGAGCCTCAAACTTTCAAAATCAAACTTGAGTTGATATTTTGGAGACAACGATTAACATCTCGCAGACTACTCATAAGATACCGTTTAGCGATTAACGGATTCACAGTTGCTTCTGTCGCCATTGCTCACAGATTTTGAGATTACTCACTGTCTGGTCTACCACCAATAATGTCGAAGTTTTAATGAAAGACACGCTGACGTCTGGGTACCCAGCACAACCATCCGCACACCATTTAAACTTCGAGACGATCCAAAATCAAAAAATTCAGAAGGAAAATCATAAAAAAAAATACTTGGGCATAAACTATCGCTCTTCCATGTGAGAATTATTGCCACTAAACAAGCAAAGCTAGTAACCGGTGGGCATGAGGCAAGACTGAGACAGCAGGGTGCTAAAGTGCAGCAAAGGTAGGCAAAGAGGAAGAGTGTTCAGTAAAGCAATCGTCTGGCCTGCTGTCTGGCGCGAATGCAGTCACGGGTATAGTATTCAGCGAATGCAAGTCTCTGACTGTTTTAGCACACATTCTGGCACACATCACATCGACGTTGTCGTCATCATGATTATGATAATCAGCTTCGTCATTATTATCATAACCATCACTAAATGGCTGGTCTGACTTGTCTCGTGAATAACTAGTGTGACCATTTCCTCAAAATATGTTTATATTGCTCGACATACTTTGTTTGGTCTTTAAGTAAATTCTTATAAGACAGAGAAGTTTCTTTGCAGATGGATGAAAACAGTAGATGCAAACTGGGGTTTGTATTTTCAAATTTAAGTAAAATGTTTACAAAAAAGTAGTTGCCTTGAAAGACTGAAAAAGGTTTCATTGAGCTCCGAAGAAGTCGTTCAAAGCAAATCAAAGGTATGTTTGTCTATGATGCAAAGTAATGGCTCGTAAGGACTTTTGCATAACGATACTTATTCGGTTTAAAGAATCAGATTGAAATACAAACTTTGATTTTTCAAAAACGCTCATGAAAAGAGATTTAAAGAAGAGTTTGGTGTTCAGGTGTTTCTTTCCTAGGAAAGTCACAAGTCTCTATTTTTGGCGATATCATTTTCGTAATGGCAAGACAATTCAAACTAATTACAAACTTAAGTAGTAGTAGTGTGTGATTTTATTTAACAATATTGAAGGTTTTTTGTTGTTATTTCACAATTTCACAATTATGGCATGGCTTTTGCCGTGAGCCAGAAAAAATAACAAAAATAAATAAATAAATCAATAGTATTACATAATGTAGATTTTTAACATTTTCAAGCTATGTTTAAGTTTAATTAATAAATAAGCAAATAAGTCTTTGATTCATTTTTAATTTTAAGGAGATGTTTTGATTGGTTGCTGTACAGGAGTTGGGATTAAAATGCTTCATTCAGGATTTGGTAACGGTATCTCAGCGCTGTTTTTACGTAACTGCTTAAAATGTTCCAATCCGGTCCATTAAGGATTTCCTTGGTCTCATCTGCAGTTAATAGGTTTTTTCCCCAGTGTTGTCTTCTGATTGCACCAAGAATTGGGCACGTTCCTAGGAAGTGGAACACATCTTCTCCAACTTGGTGGTTACAGAGAGTACAGTCCCTGTTTTCCTCTGAGCTATATCTCCTCTCGTTTAGAGTACAGTTGAAATAGTCTCTAGGTTTTAGCAATCATCAAAATAATTGTTTGATCCAAGATTGTGTTGTAGGCATTTGTACATACTTTGAGTCTCGCTTCGGTTCACCTAAACCGTAAATTTAGAGAAGCTGTCCTGTTCAATCTTAGCAAGCAGCACCTCAAAGCTACGTTTCCAAGTCTCCGTCCCGGTTTCCAATAACTGCACATTGTCAGTCCGTTCCCAAGTTGACCACTCAGTAAAGAACTGAGCTTTTTGGTTGAGTAGATGCCTTGCAATGATTCCAGGAAGACGATGAGGAGGAAGCTCAGTAACTTTTAAAATATAATTGAGGTGCATCTTGAGTGATAATATATACAATGGCAAAACAACAGTCTCCAGGTGTAACATATACGTAAGCGTGTTTTCCGGGAGCCAGAACATTTTTTTTATAAAGTACCTCAGCAACTTTTCTACTTCTTCATATTGGATGAACCCCCAAACCTGGCAAGCATAACACATTATCGACCTCATTACGGCTTCGAAAAGTTTCAACTGCGATTTATGGCCTTCAGGTGTTTTTTAAAAGACAGCTGTGGTGTTATGATAACTCAAAGGTACTTGTACTCTTTTACAACCTGCAGGTCCACATGTTCCCACCTCCACTTCTCATTTACTGCGTATCTGCCTATTCCATTCCGGAAAATCATAACTTTTAATTTGTTGGTATTCAGCGTTAGGCTCCCCAGGTGACAGTAAGATTGAAGCTTGTTGATCATCATTTGTAACATTTCTGCAGATTCTGATAATATGACGATATCGTTTGCATACATCAAAGCCTTCACGTTGGTGCCAGCAATGTTGACACCATTTGGTAGAACTGATGTCAAATCATGAAGGAACAGGGAAAACAAAAGCGGTCTTAATAGACAGCCTTGCCTAACTCCAGACGTTGTTTGAAACCAGGTAGACCTTTCGTTCCCGTCCCATACCGCCGTCTTGTTATTTTTGTAGAGGCAATTTATTACTTTTAGCATTTTGGAGGATATTCTTAGGCAACTGAGCTTGTAGAAAAGTGCTTCCTTGTTGATTGAGTTAAAAGCTGCTTTAAAGTCGACGAAAAAGGCATATAATTTCTTTCTATTATCCAAATATGATTTACCAATGCATGTTAGTAAGAAAATACTGTCAACAGTTGAGTATTCTTTCCTAAAACCCGCTTGGAACTCGCTCAGTAAATCATTATTTTCTGCCCAGTTTGTGAGCCTGTGCAGGAGTACACCTTGAAAAACTATACTTACGATATGCTCAAGCCATTGAGTCACTCCAAATCCAATTCATTTGTCAAACACTATTGACTTCTAAATAGGAAAATAACAGCAAAACCTTATACCATTTTTCAAACTCAGTAGGTAGTATGGTCACACTGCCAACAACGTAGCCAAGCAAAATTAATGATACGATTTTAAGGCGGTAGTTGCAGTAGCCATCTGAGGCGTGTTCTTCTGATAGTGTAGTCAATGAGCAAGCAGCGTTGACTGTTCCGGCCGGTAAAATAAAAACAAAAAAAAAAAAATTTATGTACATGCACAACTCTTCCTCTCAGCCGGCAGAATTTGAGTGAGTGCGAAGTGAACTGACGAATCGACTGACTCTTGTTGCATCTGTTTAAGTTGCACCCTGTCTGCTTCCAAAGTGCTCCTGTTATCACGATGTGTATAGTTTTCATTCCGTTTAGGCTAGGATTTTTTTTTATTGAGTATAGTTCTTGTGTGTTTTCGCCAGACACTCGGTATGTTAAAGTTTCAATATTTATGCGTCTGAATGTCTGGTCTGGCTTCAAAGAAGATGAAGAAAAACAAGCAGAAGAATGCCCTCAAAGGCGAAATATAATTGTAAAGGCCTCCTCTACATGTGAAACTATAAAACGTTCATAGTGTTCAAATGAAATGCACGGAAATAACAATAACAACAGTGAATACTGGTGCGAACGGTGTCTGTATTGCATTTTGCCACAGTCAGACACCCATTTTAGCGGAGGTGAAGGTACATCATCGTCGAGACGATTAAATAAGCATTTAAAACACGTCTGGTGAATCTGAGATTTACTAGACGAATTAATGATACACGCACGTTGGTTCGTCGTCTGAAGCTCTTGGTGTATATTTCCCACTGCATTGGTGGGTTTGTTATCTTTTCTTTCCTTCTATTTTTTTTGATTTATAGCACCTGAGTCTTTTCAGTAGGCTGAGTTGCAGTGGCGTGCTTCTGTGTAACTCTGCCTTATATAACTCTGATGTTTGTGGAGTCTGGAAAAATTTGTCAAGAGTTGAAATGATGTTTCTGCTCTTTTGGCAAAATAAGTTGTGAATTGTTTTGGATGAGGAAGAGCCAATAGTAAGTAAGTAAGTAAATATGCAAAAATATCGGCGGTCACTTGAAGCAAGAAGATTACCAGAGCCTTTCACATTTTACTTAATCTTAATTGGCGAGGAATTGGTAATTTCTCCGAGACTAATTCAGTAATATGAAATATGTTTTCCCTCTTAGCCTTTTGCAGACCTAGCATTAGCATTAGCATTAATTTTTATTGAACTTAGTATATTATATGTACAATTTGATTAGATCTACTTAAAGTTAACAATGTGGGTATTTATATGTTGTTGGCACAGAGGGGGCCTGACGTTCTTACATTGGCTAAGATAAAAAAAAAAAATTAAAATTAATTGTTGCTGTGGTTGGTTAATTTCCTCGTCTGTCGTTTTCTTCTCTCGGATTGTTCAAGTCCGGTTGTCACTGCTTTTGCAGACCTTGCAAATTGTTGTTGGTTTTTGGAATGCGTTAGGAACCAAAGCTTTGTTGCGCCATTTTAGTCATTTATATAGTTATTTATTCTCCAGGAATTAAAGAGGCCTTGAATTCGTAATTCACTTTCGAAGTAGCTAGAAGGTTGAACAGAGCCTTAAGCACATACAAGCTGTCGCTGCACACACAAATACTACTTCCCATCCATGTCGTAGATTAAAGCCGATTGGATATTATAAAAACATCTTGTGTAGTATTTCATCACTTTCCACAAAATCACCAGCCATAACTCCACCATCCACGAACCTTTAATTTTGTGAATATAAATTTTGCATGCTCACAAAAAGGAGACCTTTAATTCATAACACTTGTCTCCAATAATTTATATGGCCGCGCTGTATATACCAGAGAAATTTGTATTGTTAAAAGTGCTTTCTTATGCCAATGAAAATGCGTGCCGAAAATCATTTTTGTCGAGAGCACGATAAATTTAGCTGGGAAGATGTTTTATTTTCTTTTGCATTTAACCACCTAAATGAGATCCCTGTACCTTACTAGTCGATTTGTTTACTTACAATAACTCATGTCGTAAGAGAGCAGCTTTAAAGTGAGTATTCAACTTAAGAAGTGTGCAAATTAACTCAGTAGTTTCAAGTCAAAAGCTTATGGACTGCGAGGTTTTTGAATCTCTGCACTCTGGCGTATACGTACTTTTATTTACAAATTTCATATTACAAAAAATCAAATCTTTATGAATTCTCTGTAACCGTTCTAAGACTTAGTTTTATTTAAAAAAAATGTTCAGCCTAATCTTTTTCTTCTAACATTTTTAATGCCAGGAATCTTCATAGGTACAACTCTCGAGTAGAGCAACACTCGTATTTAAAAAAATCTATTTAATGAAGAGTTTAACTTGATTTTGTTTCATTGACTACACAATTAGAAACAAGTCTCTTTTTTTTCTTATTTAATTGAGTTATATATGTTTTTCTCAAGGTCCGCGGCCGCATATCAAAGTGACATTTAAACCTAAACAGTATTGGTTGATTTTAATTTCGAAAAAAAGCTGACATCAATATATGCACATGCACATATGTATTTTGTTGTTTTTGCATTTTTCTGCGTTATTTTCTTTCTTGAAAAATTTGTATTTGTATCTTCTAGATGGTTCCAACCACACTCTCTATTCAGAAAAAGGCACACTTCATTCAAATACCTTTGGAATTCCTTGAGTATTGGTCAGATTCCCAGAAAAGGAAAAATATCTTCACGTGCTTACAAGTTACACAAATTATACATGATGGAATTGCACGTTAATGTGGTATATAATTTAGCCAATAGCGCAAATTTATACTAATTTTTAAGAGAAAGTGCCGGCTCTAGTTAACATCACTCTAACATTAAAATCGGGTCACTAAATACAAATGACTTATAAACACCACACTAACTAGTGACAACTTTAAAATGGACTTGGATAAAGTTAATGTGTACCAAAATTTTAACAGTTCAGGCAATTAAGTGAAGTAACAGACCTAAAAAGCAAACAAAAGTAAAATAAACTCAGGTGTAAAAAGGCATAGAATTTTCGAAAAAAGAATCAAGCTTAGTGTTTGTCTAGAAATACTTTATTGAGAGCTAATATTAGTTCAGAAATGAATAACAAAAAATATTAAGCAAATGAGAAACGTCAGATGAGCAAGATTTTAAGTATTTAAAATGGAGGGGGCGGATGGTGGTACTGTAAGAAATGGTACAATCAATTATAAATTTATTCAAGTGTCATTTGAAGCTAGCGTGACACAAAGGCTGATTTGAAAGTTGAATTTAAACGCCCTAATACCTCTACCATCTGTTTTAAATATACATACATAATGATTGATTGGTTTCGAATGGTGACAATACTATTGCCCTTCCCTAATGAACTTGGAATACATATGTACATCATTTTTCCATCTTTCCTTGTTGAATTCAATATTAAATCAAAATTTAAATTACATATTGGTTATTCAAACTCTGCTGAAGTTTCGTTGGCTCATTTACCCCACCCTAGTAACTTTTTTTTTTTTTTTTTATAATTTGCGCACACATCAAGGGGTTATGACTACCCTTATAATGTTATAGAACACAGTGCAAGCATTTAGGAAAATAGGAGAGGATTAGAAAGGAGACACCGATGCAGGTTGCTTTTGAATCTTTGTTAATCGTAATGTAGGGGAAAAACATGGCCAGGTAGAGCATTCCACATTCGGGTGGTGCGACTAAGATACGAATCTCTATACTTGACTGTACGCCCGAAGTTGGGCTCAAGGTAAAACTGATGAGCATTCCTAGCGAGGCGAGTGTTGCGGCTAAATTGTTTCAGGGGAGGAATGCAACTGGCTACTTCACTAGAGCACTGTTTGTGGAAAAAGCGATAAAAGAGAGAGAGACAGGTGACGTTTCGACGATGTTCAAGAGAATCAATCGATTCTACGATTGAACTATCACCTATCAATTTTAACGCTCTGTTTTGTACCCTATCGAGTAGGCGCAAAGATGTTTGAGAAGCACCTGACCAGATATGAGAGTTATACTCCAGTTTTGGGCGGATGAAGGCCTTATAAATTGTAGCCAGATCAGAGGGGGTGAAGAACTTCCTGCATCTTCTCAAGAAACCTAAGCATTTAGCAGCGTTTTTGGCGACTTCAAATATGTGGTCGTTCCAACGAAGATCATCGTTTACACACATACCAAGTACTGACAGCTTTTCGGTTTCTTCGATGCAGGTACCATTCATGGATAATGGCAATGGGGGAATGTTAAGCTTCAACGACTAAAGTTTCCTCAGTGTTTTTCGACTGCGTGAGAAATTGGAATCCTTTCCGTGCTAATAATTTCAACACATAATCTAAGGACATTTGGAGCGTATCGAAAAACAGCGGTCCTTAACCTTTTAACCGTACCTGTTTTCAAGTTTAACATATAATTTGGTGAAATACAAAGCAGTCTGAAGGTGTTTAAACTAATAAACGAAGAAAATTTTCCAAAGCTTCGAAGAATAAATATCTCTGTACTTGCACTTCGCAAAAGAGAATTCATAATGTAGCTGTTCGCATTTTTGCTTTTTTCATCAATTTCCTATCAAAAGGCTTGTTGGAACAATTTGCGACTACGGAAGCCATGAAGAAAAAAACTATACCTACATAAAAACATCTTCGAAACGAATGTTTTACCTTTGCCAAAAGCCGTTTTCGTCATCAAAGGTATCGGTGAGTTTTTTACCGGCGACGGAGCAGCATGAATTACCCAAAGCATAGTTAAACGAGTTTCGCAGGGATGCCGCGTGCCTAGACTTGGCTCTGCCGTAATGCGAAAATTTGGGCTATTTTGGACTTTTATGGGCCACATTGATAAGGACATATCAAGTAGTTGAAGTGGGGCTTCAGACGTTCACATATTACAGCAGACAAAATCTTATTATGCGACGTTAAAGAGGCTTATTGCTAAATAGCATGTGTTTTCTAGGTTAACACTTTAATTAAAAGTCAAATTTTAAAGGTTTAGAAGATTTTGTTATGCTTATGTATATATGTATTTATGTGTGTAGTTCTATTGGTTCTGTTTCTCGATTACGTGGTTTTCAAACTTCAAACTTTGCATGTACCCTACGTTAATTTTATTTTAAATCGAATCTATTCGACTGTTTTATCACAACCGTCATAATTGGCAAAATTATGAAAGTCTCCCTTTTTTAGAATAGGGCATACGATACTTAGGTCCCCTTCATCGGGCATACTTTCTTCCGACCCTATCATGCAGATCAGCTGGTACATACTTCTTTCCAACTGTCTCCAGCTGCTTTGAAAAGTTTGGCACCATCTGCTTCTGCAGTCTTATTAAATTTCAGTTTACAGAACTACTTCTTTGAATCAGTGGTTTCATCGTCGCTAAGCAGTCTGCAGATGAGGTCTTTCCAGATCCTTAGAAGCGATTGCAACTCGAATACTATGTTTCCCTGCTGGTCCTAACAGTTGTGAGGGGCTTGCCAGCCTGGCATGATCTTTTCAACTATTGGTCAAACTCACGAGTCTCATTCCTGTCCTTTTTTTTCCCTAAAAATTGCGATTTCAATTTAAAACTAGCAGAATATTAAATACATGTTGGTGATTGGCTCAATCCATGAAACTCCGAATCATAACTAATCAATATAATAATATTTGCCGTCATTTGTCGTTAAAGCGTAACATGTATGTAAAGATTTCAAAAGACGGTGCATCAAATTCTTAACCCCTTTTGATCTGGCTTCTGTTTATAAAGCTTACATCCTTCCAAAACTATAGTATATTTCTCATATCTGGTCAGGCCACTCAAACATTTGTGCGCTTACTTGATAGGTTATAGTTTAATCGTAGAATTCGAAGAATCAACTGATCGTCAAAACTTTAGTTGCCTTACTCTCTTTTATGGCCATTTCTAACAAGCAGTGCTCAGGCGGCGTTAGCTGCATTCCTCCCTGAAATAATTTAAACGTAACAACCGCCTCGCTAGGTATGCTCATCAGTTCTACCTTCGGACGTACAGTCAAGTTAAAGAGATTCATACTTTAGTCGCACAACCCGTATGTGGAATGCTCTACCAGTCTTGGTTTTTACCCTTTTTTGTCTCTTATTAAATTATTTCCTGTTAATTATAAAAAAAAACTTTGAGCTTTTGTTTTTGCAGGAAATATAGATTCTTCAAGATAGGTTTTCAGAACTATCGATTTTTGATGTCTATGTTGTACAGTATTTAGGACTGTTCAAAAGGTATTGCTTTATTCTTAAGCAGCCATCATCGATTAAAAGAAGTAGGAAGCTCCACAGGTATATTCAACTACTCTACGCCACTGTGCATTGTCAGAGAATTGATTGTAAGTGTCACTCTTCTTTGCAAATCCACACCCAATTCATTATACCGTGGAAAATTTTGCACAAAAGAAGAAATAAAAAAAGAAGAGAACGTCTGCGTGTCTTATAATGCCACTTTGTCTCCTGCAAAATGCAACAGGTGACTTCCTAAGAGAAATACAACATCACGACAAGCAAAAAATCCAAAAAAGAAACCCTGAAAGAAGAGGAAAAAAAAGTGGAACTTATGTGTCTACATTTAAATGAACAACAAAACTTAAAAAAGAAACGTCACTTCACCCTCCACCGCCCTTTTCCTACTATATGTTGCAAATAAGAGAATGCTGCCCTCGGGTTTCCATCTCCGTCCTCCGATTGGAGGCGAGACAAGAGGCCAATCGTCGCGTCTCTGTTGAAGACGTCGACGTCTCCGTGTACTCTGGCGAGACACTTGATTAATTTGAAGCGAATATATTTTTGGGTAATCTCATAATGACGACGACCAGCGACGACATCCCATCCAACGATGGTATCAAGTGCATGCAATCTGAGTTATGATGCAGATTGCATTTGCCTTAATGCAGTCCCTGCATCAAACATGAAAAAAACTGCTTTTGCATTTGGGTTACGAATTCAAGAATCAGAGAATAATTCAAACCAAACATATTCTTAACCACACCGTCTTGCCTCCAGCTCAGCAGTCAGTCAGACAGCAGACAGACAGACAAGTCTGAAGTCGGTTTGGCTGCTGCTCCTGTTGCGATCGGACACATGACTTTACAAAAAAAAAAAACGAAAATAAAACTAATGACTGGTTGTTTTGACTAAGATTACACACACCAAAATGGTAAGACAGCTCAACTTTCGCGTATTTTGCTTGTGCTGTGCATGCGCCCATGGCAGGTGTGCAATCACGCATCAAGAGGAGATTCCATATAATTGTGGGGTGTACACTCCTCTATGCTGTTGCTGTCACATAGCGAGACGACGACAAGAAGCAAAAGAACTCCAAACAGAAGCCACTTTAAATTTAATGCTCGGGACGTGGTCCTTAGCCCTGAGTGCCACTACCAATTTACCTGGCGTGTTCTGCTGACTAGTTCCACCACAGACAGGCAAAATCAGAACTCAAACAGGATTCGAGAAGCTATTAAAATTGTCATGTCAAGTTGGTTGTTAATTTATTGCGCTGAGCAAGAAAATAATATTAAAGCTACTGGGTAAATTATACACACACGCAACAGAAGCTGTTTGTGCAAAAATATGAGGTGCTTCCAAAAATGTTCCCTCTGGATTGACAGTCTGGAACTTGGAGATGGTGATTAGCTCTGCTACTACTTTTTCCCCTTTTTCCATAGCATTCAATACAAAGTGGTTTCTTTTAGCTCCACAGGCCATCTCCAGTAGTTTGTAATTAATTTGCATGTCTGTCTGCTCGATAGATAGGTGCAACATTTCTGGGCCTACAGATATTTGCTGCCAAAGTTGGTCTCGTGATGAGACTTGTTTGTTTCTGCTAGTGATTGATGTCTGGCTCTAGATTGTTGTCTGTCATGTGTTGTGGCTATGCCTGGATGTTAAGTGAGAAAATTAGTGTTTGATTTACAAATATTTCAAGAAGTCAATTATCGTAACCGAATCATGATCGGTAATAGATAGATTCTGTTCAGGGTATATGGATGAATTCTATTGTCTGCATATGGAGAACATGTGTGTACAAGGACATTCTTGTTCCATTGTAATTACATCTGTAAGGCTCAATCAAATGAACAAAGCACCGACAAAATATAACATTTTTAAAAATATACTTAAGAATACATAATATTCCATAATGTTCGTTATTGCTGTCGTAAGGGATTGCAAAATCTTTCTTTCACTTGGTAAAGCCGATATTCCTGGATGTATTCTTCAAAGATTCTCTTCGACTTTGTGTGAAGTCTTGTGCAGTCTTCTCAACAAGCCTATGGATGACTGAACTTATCATGGTATCTAGAAGAAATCATGGATTTTACCATTTCACAGACCTGGATCTGATTTTTAACTTCTAGAAGCATGGTTTTCTTTTGGGCTATCTACAACTCATCCAACTTTTTCATGGAAGTGTTTTAAACTCGGAGGACTCTCAATTCCTCGCGTTACTAAAGCATTTCAAATCGAAAAAAGTACAGAACACCAAACTCGAGTAAATCAAAAACTATTAGCGCTTGACGTATACTTACTTACTTAAAAGAGCATTACAGTTTGGGAGAACCTGGGCCTCAACCAACGTCTTTCTATAAAGACTTCGATTTCGGGCGAGCTCTCTCCAGTTTTGCACTCTAAGTCGTTTGAGGTCTACTTCCATTTGATTGCGCCACCTAAGACGAGGTCTTCCCCTTCCGCGATTTCCCTGCAATGTGCTTTCGAACACCCGACGAGCCGGAGCGTTTGAGTCCATCCGCTCTACATGGCTCAACCATCGTAGCCTCGCGATGAGTACTATTCTTGCTATGCCCATGTCGCTGTACAACTCATAAAGCTCGTTGTTGTATCTTCTTCTCTACACATTGTCTTCGCATACGGAACCAAAGATCATTCGGAGAATTTTTCTTTCGAAACGACCAAGGGTTTCCTCATCCGCTTTCGATAAAGTCCATGCTTCCGCGCCGTAAAGCAAGACTGGGATGATCATGGTCTTATACAGGTTTACATTGGTTTACTAGAGAAGGTTTTGTTTCTCAATTGCCTTCTTAACCCAAAGAGGCAACGGTTGGCAAGAGTTATTCTCCGCTTGATTTCCTCACTGATGTTGTTGTCTGTGTCTACAGCGGATCCTAGGTAGACACTTCTTATTTTGTACGTACTCTTCCAATTCTCAATTTTTTTTTGTTTTTGAAATTGCAATTTTGTCATGCTCTATCTCAGTCATTTTTTGCTGTGTGTACTGAGCATACAAAAATGTAGTCAATTTTGCGTTCTAAAAAATTATATTTATAAAATTTTTTCAGAATCTACATTTTGAGCACGATAATCGCAAAATCGCACTTTATTCTCCAACTTTCTGACAGTTTTTCTCCAATAACTTTGTATTGTAAGAAGTTGCCAAAATTGTTCGACAGGGAAGGATTCAAAGAATACTCTCTCCTACAAAATAATAGAAAACACAATACTCTACGAAAATTAGTAAAAGAGAAAATGGCTTTTGAAAGTAGAAATGGTTTTTTTTTTCTCAAAGCGGTGGACAACGCAGAAGTTTTTGTTGTAAGAATTTCTGAATTCAGACTCTTCAAATGCTACTCTTCTCTAAACAAAAAAGAATTCAGCACAGTTTAATACTTCAATTTCGTTTGATTTTAAAAATGTAATTGAGCAAAGTAGTGATCAATTACATTTTTGTGTAATGATTTCTGAAAAAGTAATCATTACAGAATTTTTTAATTACTGGGGTTTTCAATTATGTATAAGTAATTGAATTCCAAGTAATTGAAACTTTTCAATTAAAAGTAATGGGCAATTGAATTTTTCAATTACTTTTGGGTGTAATGGAAAATATAATGGAAGATTTCAATTACAAGTTTTTTGTAATCATTATTTCCCAACTCTGATTTTCAAGAATGAGCTTTCATAGCTGCCCCCACACAAAATAAACTGAAGCAATAAATAAAAACACAAAATTTCTTAATTAAACTGTATCATTAGCCCCACCTAAGGTCTTTTACGTGATTCATTTTGCAGATCTCGGCAACAATTTCCCCCGTGAAACCTCAATCTACTATCAATCTGCCTCATACCCCGTTTCCAATAAGGATTCCATTCAAAGACGAATATTTGCTACTACGCCTATGGCAATTCTAAAAATAATTTCAGGCATGTTTCAACCAAATTTGCCAGATGAAAGAAACTGGTCAAGCAAAATGGTCCAGTGATGATGACTGCAACTCCTGCAAAAACGTTGGGAAAACAAATAGCAATGCTTCATTGCGAAAGAGCCAAAAGAGGATAAATAGTTCTAAAAATAGCAATCACCTTTTAGTCAGATCAAGTATTTAGTCCAATTTTAGCCCAAACGTGCCATACTGTCTGCTCCATCAGCAGTAGTCACACTTGTCTTGTTTGTCAAACATGGAAAAGATGTCTCATTTAGTCAGGCAAGCACTTGGTGATAGATGACGTGCATAAATTCCAATCTTGTCTTGAATGCCATCAGCACAACGCATGGATCGGAGTATCTAAAAATAGTTAAGCACGCGTGGAGTGGTGTTTTATTTTGTATTAAGTTTGAAAAGAATTTTTCTGCTTCCTTCTGCTGTCCTAAAATGGTTTAATTGACATCGACTGTGCAAATTTAATTCATTAAATGCTGGCATTGAAGCCTTTAGGCATTCAAATGCTGTAAATAGAGTTATCATGTCCACTTAAGTAGTTTGAGTAGGTATGTGGAATTGCATATTCTTTTTGAATGGTATTCTTGGTGCAAGGTGTTGAGTGAATGACAACAATAAATCATACTCATCCTTCAGACAATAAGTTCATTGAGACATTTTTGATTTTTTCCTTGAGTTGGGTTGGTCTAGGATCTTTAAGAACTTTTGAACTATTCTGGGCATTGTGTTGGAGCATAAAAGGAAGTTTGATTCTTTTTTGCATTTTAAAATGTTAAATGCAGGCGCATTTATTTTTTCAACATTTATAGAACTGATCCATTTATAGAACAGATCCACATTTTTTGATGATTGCCCTAGAAATTGGTTCATTGACGACTGCTCTATGCGGTTGATGGAATATCTTTCCCTAAAATGTATAATCAACTTCTCATAGACCAAAGTCCATGATAAGGGAGAAGAGCTTTTTTTTTTTTTTTTTGATTACATAGCATGTGCGTATTTTTCTTTTTACAGGATAAAGCGGTCCCGCTAATTATTACTTTTTGTTTTTTTGTTTTTGTTTTTTTGAGAACCTATTTTGTAAACATTATAAAATTCTTACCCATACTACGTCTACCTAGGATCCAGGATCTGCTATAAAATAAATAAATAAATAAATAGGGTGGCGCAACAGAGCGAGGAGCCCCTGGGCCTAGCGCATTTCTCACAACCATGCCTTGTGAGGGAATGGAGAGGACCTACAATTTTTCGCCGGTTCCGAACGGCTAATTGAGAATGCGCTTTTCATGGCAATGAATCTACTAACGGAGGACTTGCCAATTCCTCGCGAAAGGCGATACCCGTGGAAAAACATTTTTGCTTTTTGCCTCTGCTGGGATTCGAACCTCGAACCTCTGGGTTAGCAGGTGGACATGCTAACCATTACGCCACGGGTACCATCTGCTATAGATCTGCTATAGACACGGATAATAACATCAGTGCGGAGATCAAACGGAGAATAACTCTTGCAAACCGTTGCTTCTTTGGGTTAAGAAGGCAATTGAGAAACAAAACCCTCTCCAGAAATACCAAGGTAACCTTGTATAAGACCTTGATCATCCCAGTCCTGCTTTACGGCGCGGAAGCATGGACCTTATCGAAAGCGGATGAGGAAACCCTTGCTCGTTTCGAAAGAAAAATTCTCCGGATGATCTTTGGTCCCGTATGCGAAGACAATGTGTGGAGAAGAAGATACAACAACGAGCTGTATGAGCTGTACCGCGACATGGGCATAGCCAGAAGAGTACGCATCGCGAGGCTACGATGGTTGGGCCATGTAGAGCGGATGGACTCAAACGCTCCGGCTCGTCGGGTGTTCGAAAGCACATTGCAGGGAAATCGCGGAAGGGGAAGACCTCGTCTTAGGTGGTGCAATCAAGTGGATGAAGACCTCAACCGACTTGGAGTGCGAAACTGGAGAGAGCTCGCACGAAATCGAACGACTATTGGTCGTTTCGAAAGGAGAATACTCCAAGTCATCTTTGGTCCCGTATGTGAATTCAATGTGTGGAGAAGAATATTCAACCACTGTATGAACTGTACCGCAACATGGGCATAGCTGGCAGAGTACGCATCTAAAGCCTACATGAATAAGACACATAGAAGCTGGTGGAAGCCAACATTTCAACTCGACGAGTTTCTGAGACTTGCGAGGAAGTCGCAGAGGTGGAAGGCCCCAGCCT
Organism: Melanostoma mellinum; assembly: GCA_914767635.1. Classification (NCBI taxonomy): domain Eukaryota; kingdom Metazoa; phylum Arthropoda; class Insecta; order Diptera; family Syrphidae; genus Melanostoma; species Melanostoma mellinum. The sequence continues at coordinate 171,848,457 of OU612059.1, read as the reverse complement.
AGATGGCACAATTAAGTGGGAAAGTGTCTCAACCGACTTGGAGTGTAAAACTGGGTAGAGGCTGATTGAAAATGATTTTGTCAATGAAATTACTATCGAAGGTTTTGTCAATCACTCGAAGTAATATGTTTATGAGAACATAATTGGTAAATCAACTTTGTTCAGCGAGAAAATGTGATTTAAAGAAGAAAACATTTTCGATGAAATCCGCTTTCGCAAACAACTATTTTGATTACGGCTTACAGTAATTGTAACAACCACAAGTTCCACTGCAAGTAACTAACTGGACGAGGACCTTCAAGTTAATTTTATCCCAAAAAAGATGCAAACTGTTTGCAAGTAGATAGAAGTCATATAAAAGTGCTCCTTAGTTTTTTTCAAATAAAATCAGTTAAAAGTCAAAAAAAAATTACCAAATAATTTCAAGTGATTTATTAAATAGTTGTTTTCAAAAATCTACTCTGAATTCGACAGATATCCAGGTAATCTTAATAATTATAAAGGGAATCAGCTGCCGTGAGTCATTTTACAGGTCACATGACCGAAAATAAAAGAAATATCCACCAAACTTCACCTGAAGATTTAAACAACTTGTGTTGCGTATCTAGAAGAACACCAAAAATATCTAGAATAAATTCAATCATGTCGATTTCATCCACTGATTTTGAAAGAATCAAATCAATTATAGACGATTCACTTTGCACTCAACTTGCGAAAGCAATCGATCTTTTGGCGACAAAAGAAGACGTCAACAAACTGAACACAGAAATTAACACTCTTCGAATTCAAAATGAAGTCCTAACGCGACAAATAAATCAGTTTGAAGCCCGGTGCAATACACTAGAAGAGGAACTTGAGTCCCAAAATCGTGAAATTAGAGGAAAAAATATTATTATAACGATTCCAAATGAAAATCACGTCGATCCACAGGAAAAGGTTAAAAACACAATGAGAATCCTGCTTGGCGACGTTAACTCGCCGAACATATCGAATGCAGTGAAATTAAGTGAAAACAAAAATATCATCAAACTTAAAATCGACACTGGTTCTAATGAAACTGTTTATAAAATGATTAACAATTCCTCCAAACTAAAAGGCACTGGTGTATATATCCAACGTGATTTATCCAAACTAATGCAAATGAAACGCAGAGTCCTTCTATTCTATAGAAAGGTTATAAAAACACACTGCCCGAACGAAAACATACAAATAAAAAACAACAATATTATTGTTCGAAAGAAAACATTTTATTTAAACAATTTTTATGCTCTTAAATATGATAAATTTGATGGAGAAGAAGCACTGCAAGAAATGTTTGGAATGAAAATGAATTTTGATGCTGTCAAAGATCTGTCAATGCCATCCTACAATAGACGTCAAAGTGATCGTACTAGATTAACAGGTGCTATTTCACCAGGGATGTCATCTGATAAAAGTGTACCAGGTAGTAGTACATTAGTACGGAATTGAGAATTAGCAGCCGTCAGCACAAAAATAAACTTTAATTCAAATATTTTAGCATATAATATATCAGGTCTTAATAATAAATTACTTTTTCCTGATTTTTTCAATTATATAAAAACCTTCGATTTATTTTTTCTCTTCGAGACACACATAACCAATGAAAACACAAACAAATTTATAAATTACTTCAATGGATTCAAACTTTTTTTTAAAGATGCAACCAAAACATCAGTAAAAGGGAGGGCAAGCGGCGGTAGTTTATATGGAATAAGAACAACATTACTTAAAACATATGAATTTGTTCAATATGAAGAAGTTACAGTAGTCAGGATTATACAAAAAAAGAACATGTTCATAGTGCCTGCGTACATCAATTGTAATAAGTGGAACGAAGATTATGAAAAATTGAGCGAAGTTATGTGTCAACTGTCCGGTGAAAGCGTATTGGTAATTGGAGATCTTAACGCCCGAACATGCAATAAACAAATTACAACAGTAAATTCAATCAACAACCCGCAAATACCATCTTCCTTCAGAATATCAAAGGATGATGTTTGTAACACAAATGGGGAAAACCTCTTAGAACTGCTGCAAATGTACGATTGCATCATCTTAAATGGATGCACAAACGGAGACTATGAAGGCCACTACACTTTTGTTGGAGGGCAGGGTAAATCAGTGATTGACTATGGGGCAGTAAATGGTGACTGGGTAGACTAAGTTACAACTTTTGAAGTACAGTGCAAAACATACTCCGACCATATGCCCGTAGTGTTGAAGTGGACTAATGAAATTGTAACTCGACAAAAAGAACTTCAACTCCTACCGAAACTTAAATGGAAATGTAATGAATTATTATCTTATCAAAACAAATTAAATAAACATCTGTCCGAAATTCCTGCAAACCTTAATTCTACGGAAAAACTCTCAAATGCAGTAACATCAAGCATACGAAGCTCCTCACAAACCCAAAAACATACTCCCTCAGTTAAATTTAAACAGAAATGGTTTGATTATGAATGTGTTAAAGCAAGGCAAAAATCATTCGCTTTTTTACATTCTCTACGCAAATGCTACACAGAAGAACTGAAGAGATTGTATTTAGAATCAAATGCTGTGTATAAAAGACTATGCTTCCTCAAAAAAGCTGAATTTCAAAACAACCAAGTACGATCGCTATGCCTCATTAAAAACTCAAAAGAGTTTTGGAAAACAGCCAAGGAAATAAACGGGTCCAACTTCGTGATAGGCGCAACTATATCCGCAGATGAGCTCGCTTTGCACTTCAAAGGGTTACTTTTTAACAAATCAAGTTTATCATTCGAATATGCAGAACCTTTAGTCTTGGACGAAATTCTAGATTCAGAAATAACAGTTAATGAAATCCAAAATGTTATTATTAAAGCAAAAAATGGAAAAGCATCACCGGGACGGTATACCGTATGAATTCTTCAAAAACGCCTGCCCAACCTTGAACAACAATTTAAAGTACCTTTTTAATACGATATTAACAACAGCTACAATACCAAACTCATTCAAAAAGTCCGTGATATTCCCAATTCATAAAAATGGTGATTCTAATAAGCCTGAAAACTACCGTGGAATCTCATTCATGAACACGATGGCTAAAATCTTTTGCGGTATACTTGTGTGCAGGCTAGAAAATTGGGTTGACAATCATGAAATTCTTACGGAGTTTCAAGCCGGTTTCAGAAAAAATTACTCAACTGTTGACCAAATATTTTGTCTCACTTCAATAATAATAGCATTTCAAGCTAGGAAAAAGAAAGTTTACTCATTTTTCGTCGATTTAAAAGCAGCATTTGACCTTGTTAACCGAAATGCACTCTTATACAAGCTGTCACAAGTAGGTCTTTCGACAAAATTTATCAAAGTCCTGAAAGAAATGTATACGGGGACGCAAGCAGCAGTGTGGGATGGTTCAGCTTACTCTCAGTGGTTTGATACAGACTCAGGAGTTAAACAAGGATGCCTGTTAAGTGCTTTATTATTTTCGCTCTTTATAAATGACATAGTCTCATGTATACCCGGTGGAATTCATATTGCTGATACTAACGTAAATGTGCTTTTGTATGCGGATGACCTAGTTTTACTATCGGAATCACCTGAAAACCTGCAATTGATGATTAACCGTCTTTCAAATTATTGTGAAACCTGGGGTCTCTCTATAAACACTGAAAAATCGAAAATTATGGTCTTCACACATAGCTCCCGCAGTTTAAATAGAAACAAATGGTACTACAAAGGCAACGAGATTGAAGTTACTAAAGAATATAAATACCTGGGTGTAAAAATGAACACGGTTCTAGACTTCAAAAATCACCTTCAAGGAAAAGCTGCTGCTTCCCAGAGCTTGGTCAACATGACGTGGCGAAAAATATTTTACAATCAAAACATCACGCTTTCATCTAAATACAAAGTCTTTGAAACCGTAGTAAAATCAACACTCTGTTATGCTGCTCAAATTTGGGGAATAGATGAATTTGAAGTGGTTGAAAAATTTCATCGAAATTTTCTGAAAAAAATGTTTCATCTACCAAGAAACACCCCAAATTATGCACTATATCTTGAAACAGGGTTACCTAAGATTTTTACTAATACCCTTAAATTTCAAGCAGACTACATTTTAAAAATTGCTTCACATGCTGATACTCGTCTAACGAAAAAATTGCTGCACTACGAACAAAGAAACATCGACTGGTGGATGATGAAATGGCAAAATATTGCCTCTTATTGCAACATTAATTTAGACTGGAACTTCAGTAACCTAGACTCCTTAAAAGAACAACTTTACTCCTTAATTCAAATAAATGAAGACTACACTCGTAACGCATTGATTGAAGAAGCACGGCAATCTGAAAGCAGAATTATATATTCACAATTAAATTATCACCTCTGCAGTAACAACTACTTTCAGGATAACCTTAGCTACGAAGAAATATCGCTGCTGTTTAAATCGAGATGCGAACTCATGTACCTTAACGGCAGTCCATACAATGGTGCATCCGACCAATTTTGCACGCTGTGCAACATGAAGGCCAAAGAAGACAACTTTCATTTTATAAGCATTTGTCCAATCTTCAAACACTTAAGGCTTGCATATCAAGGAAAGGAACGTTTTACAATGATGGAAACATTAGAAATTTTAAACGGAAGAAACTGGAAAGAATTGTGTATTTTTCTTAAATCTATTATTAAATACAGAAATTTGTTAATAACTGAGTATATTTGAACTTAAATTTTCCTTTTTATTATGTTTATATAACTTTTAATTACAATTATAATATATTGCCATTCAAGCTGACGGCTAAGCCAAAGCTATCTCAAATTCATAACCATTATACTTAAACTTTGTAACCAAATAATTGTTCTAATAAAATGAATTACTTACTTACTTACTTAGATGCAAAATAGGAATCCCAACATTTACCAATTTAATCAACAGACTTCGTATTCCAGACATGGCCGTCATATTTTAGGAAACTTCAATTGCAATGATTTAAAATGATTCAACCGCATCGTGCTCATTTAAGTTAAAAAACATAAACAAACAAACCAATCATTTCAATTGGAAACATAAAAAAACAACAACAAATAATAGTTCTTAATTCCAGATCTAGTTCTTTCCATTAAAATTTGCGTACTTCCTAGCGACTTGTTTTGCCTTTTTTCCTTATTTATCAATCTAAACTAATTCAAACCAGCGTAACTTTATGACAACTCAAGCTCCTATTGCAACATCTTAAGTAAGAAATAAAAATACATACAACAGCCGCTTGCCCAAAACAAAGACACACTTATAGTACAACCCAATGCAGAATTAAGTGGACAAAACGAATACCAAAATACCCAAAATAATAATGCACTGAAGTGGACAGCCAGACTCCCGGCTTGATATGCGGAAATCCATAGGCGAGACTTCAAGGGCATCTCTTCTAATCATTTCATCAACAAATACAAAAACAAACACTTTCGGGTGTTTCGAGATGAAATTTGAATACAACTCGCAAACGACAAAAAAAAAAAATGATCTAAATAAAAACACCCCCAGCTAAGCGAGTCGAAAAAGTGTCCACATGGTTTTAAGGCAAAAGATAGATACAAGAATATGCATTTATATAACTCGAAGTAAATTCCCACGAATATGGAAGATCGGCAAGGAGGGGTTATATCATTTGCCCCAGTTAGTGTTTCACCTACTAAAGAAGCACAGACATTTACTGTGATGATTTTGGCGAAATCTCAGTTTAGACTTTAATTCGAAAATTTGGAAGACGCAGAACATGATAATGCAAAACGGGTAGAAAATCAGCAAAACAAAAACATTTCTCTTCGTGACTTAACTTAGTCTGCATCCGATAAACGAAGTCTGATGTCTGAGTATGCCAATTATTTGGGGTGATATAATATTTATTTACAGTAGTTAAGAGAATTTAAGGGAAAAAAAGATAACTGGAGTATAAATTGAATACAGCTTTTGACACGTGAATATGGATAAGTGGACCACTTTAAGATGTCACTCAGTTTGTTGATTAGATTTTAGGAAAATTAATGATGCACAAATGAGAATGTTTGTACTCGCCACGTACTAAGAATTGGGATACGAAAACAACAACACAAAAAGCTGTTCCAGACGACGAACATAGTATATTTTAAAAGAAGATTTTATTCTCGTCTTTACTAAGTGTTTCTATTACAATTATGCTCCTGGACCGATTATGAAACGGGAAATTTACTTACATTTTTTTTAATTATCTCAAAAACTATAAGACAAAAAAAAGGCGTCTACACTACAGCGTTTGATAAACAATATATTGAACCAACTAGCTACATCAATTAATTTTTATTGACATTTTTAATCATGAGAAATATAATTCTAAAAGTGATTTTTTTTTTTTTTTTTTTTCGTAAATGTTGAAGTCAGTTATTTCAAAAACTATAAATTGAAACCACTTCATTTAAAACTAATTATAAAGTGCAGATTCTTTAACTTTCATAAAAAGTATAATTTGTATGTGTATGTTTTAACGTTGCTCTACAAATTTTTTTAGATTTGAAGTCAATTTTAATAAAATTGCCCCTACCGCCTAAATGGGGGGGAGATAGACCCAACCCTTCCCTAGTAAAAAATGCTTGCATTGAACCCCTCCACCAAAAACCGTTATTATTTCTTGTCGCCAAAGTAATCGTACTCGTGCCCAGGTCCAGATGGCATTCCTGCAATTTTACTAAGAGAGTGTTGCGCTAGTTTGACCCTTTCCATCACAAATTTGCTCAAATTCTAGTGGATTTTTTCCTGATCTATGGAAAATATCAACTATTTAACCCATCCATAAAATAGGTTCCAAAAACGATGTTTCTAATTACATGCCCATAGTTTAACTCCCTCGCATCCCTTAGCTATTCGAAAGCATTCTATATGAAAAACATTCCTTCCAGTGCAACTCAATGATATCCCCCAAGAATAATGGATTTTATAAAGGGAAGTCTATCACCACTTATATTTATAGTTGAATTTGTCTTCTTCTAATTCTGTACGTTCGAAAAGGGAAACGAAGTCGACGTCATTATCACAGATGTCAGCAAGGCTTTCAAGAAAACCTGGCAAACTTTAATCCTCTTTAAGCTTTCCTTCCAGGGCTTCAGGGGTTATATACAATTAGAATTTTCAAAAAATCGATTTTTTTTATTTTATTTTCTTAATTTTCATATATTTAAGAATACACACAGAAAATTTCACATCGTTCCAGTGAATATTTTCAAAACTACACCCAAATTTGAAAAAGAAAAACTTGTATCCAATGTAAAGTGCTTTTCAAACTTTGAACGCGTTTTTCTCAAAATGGTGTTTGCGAAGTCGGTGACCAACATTACTCGAAAACCGCTGAACCGATTAGTCTCAAATTCTAACACGAGCTTCTAAAATATATTTTTTAGTTATTAATCGAAGATTTTTTCTCATTGAGAAGTTTTTTTTTTTACAAACAATTTAAAGCCGGAGTTTTGGTCAAAAAATTTTTTTTTTGTTGAGAAACCGCTATTTTGTACAAAAATAATTATTTTGCTTATTCCTTCGATTAATTACTAGATTTAACATTACTTTAACGAAAACTGTTTGGTTTTTTAATATCAGAGGATCCAGCTCAGAGACATAGTGTACAACGGAAAACGTCTTTTTGGAGATGAGCTCCCGGAGATCAGATGTAGAGCCTTTCCAAACAAATATTTTTTAATACAAAGTCATAGTTTTAAAATAGCATAATATATGTACAAATTTTTAGATCAATAATTTTAAAACTTTTCTTAGAAAAAATTCTGGAAAATTCTTTTTCGGCCTTCCAAGTCTCTCTTCATATCTGGGCAACCGCCAATATAGAATCCGTTTTCGTTCTGCTCTTTCAGTAAATTTCCTGGCAACTTCTGGTGTACCAAAAGGCAGCCACCTGAGACCCCTCTTTTTAATCTTTGCCATCAATGATGCAGGGACGATAACTCAACAAGCTTCCGTCTCCCTTAATGCTGAGGACGTAAACTTTTTCAGACTTTTCTCCTTCAATCGGAACTTTTTCCTTCTTCAAAATTATCTCAATTCATTTGTCACTTTTTTTTGAATTAAACATAACCAAATGCGAGGTAATAACTTTATCGCGGCAAAGCAATAAAATATAAAACCTTTCCACAGATCATATAATCTAACCTACCCATTAACCGTGGGTAGCTTTTCTGTGACTTATAGGTTTTCTCTGTGACAGTTAACTAAATTTCCGCTCTCATATTGAACAAGTTATACCTATCAAGAGCTAATTCCACCCTTGTTTTTATCAAAAGATGGCCCAAAGAGTTCCTCAACCCCCTTGTTACTAAATCTCTCTTTATTGCCTATGTTTTTTCTCTCCTTGAGTATGCATTGCAAGTGTGGGTCCCTTATCAAGTGGCTTACATCTCAAGGATCAAAATCGTTCAACGTCGTTTTCAGTTCCTTGACCTTCGAGATCTTTACGACTCTAGAAACTTTTGTCAATTATCGATCCTCAACCTCTAGAAGTCCAGAAGGGATGTGTTTAAGATTTTTTTCATTTACTGGCTTTTTACCGGCGATACTGACTGCCTTGTCTACTAGGCCTTGTCTTCTTCAATACTAATCCTTTTTTGTCATCCTGCTCATCGTACATCATCTGGTCTCTCGAAGAACCTTAACCCGAATGCAAAGTAAGATAAGCTCTATCCCTTCTCATTTTGTTTTAAACCTTTCAAGTTCCTGTCAAAAAACCCTCCTTTTAAGTCTTTCTTCGATAGAGCTTTAATTTAATTTTAACTAGTATTCCAGTCATTTTTGTCAAAATTAGGCAAGAATCTCGGAATTTGAGATACCCAGCTGCAAATTTGTATAAACTTCTATTTTGACAGCATAAAAGTTGTATAAAAACCTACATACTGATAGGGTGTCAGTGTCTATTGTAAAATCAAAGGTCAAAGGTCATAAAAGTCCTTTTTTCGCAAATATCTCGCTTCCTATGGATTTTTTGCTATTTGTGTCTATTACAATATTGTAGAAGATTAAATTTTGTACAACTTCTGCCTGAAAAGTTTTTTAATACGTTGAACCGTTTTCGAGATAGAGGCACACTGTTAGAGCATACTTTTACGAAAAATGAAAATGATTTTTTTTTACAACGACGTACTATAGCCAAAAACTAAACCTTCAACTTCGTGATGGCCTTACCAATATTCTATCAAAAGCTTGGTACGATAGTTAAAAATTATACTCTGAAGCCGAAAAACTAAGAATTTATAAGCTATAGCAGCTGTCTTTAGAGAAGATATCCGTTCATCAACTATAATGACTGGGCAATAGTTCCTAAGTTTAATAATCTTTAAATGGAAGCTTGTAGTAAGCTAATAGATAGATAGAAAGATAGTTTTTTATTAGTTTTCATTGTGCTATTACAAAGTTTACAAAAAAAAGCAAAAACCATGGCATTTTTGCCGTATGCCTAGTAGACAAAACATAAAAAATAAATCTATGAATATACATAAATAAGATTTTTCCTTTCAGTTCTCACAGGTTTTAAGAAAGAACTTTTAGTTATTATATGTGACAAAGTTTACTTCAAAAATAAATTACCAACTGTATTTTTCATTTAAATAATTTATAATACATTTTCTATAAAGAGTAGCTAGTCTGCAGAATTGACATAACTTCTTTTTTTTTTTTTTTTTTTAACTTGTAGGGTGAAGGTGAAAATTACCTTTACAAGCACGTCGACCTGAAAGATCTTTTGTGCTGTTCCCTTAGGTTTAATTACACGAAGTGTAAAGGTTTGTTCATTCGAAGCTGAGGTCATGTAAGAACCTAAGAATCTTCGAGGAAGAGGTGTTTCTGATATCAAGGGGACAGGGGAACCCTTTATTGAATATTTTAAGCCTGGATCTAGCTACGGCAGGGCATTCACATAAAATGTGTTCAGCTGTTTCTATGTCTTCAAGACAGAGACGACAGGTGTCATCTTGGCTGATGCCCATGTTTTTAAGATGATACTTGAGAGAGCAGTGTCCCGTGAAGAAGTCCGTAAGTAACTTTGCGTCACGTTTGCTCATGTCAAGAATTTCTTTCATACGTTTGTGGGATAAGTCAATGAATAGTTTTGACTGACGATGGCCATTTGAGTTGTTCCAGGTGCTGATCATGTTCTGTCGTTCCCAGGTAGCTAATTCGTTTTTTAGGCTACTTATTGGGAGACCACAGTAGGGTTCGGGGCCTTTGAATTGAGACTGAGAGCCAAGTCTAGCAAGTCGGTCAGCCTCTTCGTTACCCGGTACGCCTTCATGACCAGGCACCCATGAAAGAGTTATTTTATTGTGAGTAGCTAATTGAAGTAAACAAGTCAGGCAGTTCCAAACTAGTTTGGATTCGATTTTTGTCGAGGACAGAGCCTTTAGTGCTGCCTGACTGTCAGAGCAGATTAGGATGCTTGATCTTCGGAGGTTTCTTCTAATGCATTCCCTAATGCAGAATTCTATAGCCATTACCTCTGCCTGAAAGATAGTAGTTGTGTTACCAAGGGATGTAGATGATTTAAAGTTGGGACCGTAAATCCCTGCACCTACACCGTTGTTTGTTTTTGAACCGTCAGTATACCAGATGTATTGGAAGTTATTTGTAAGAATTACAGGGTTCTTCTATGCTGAGCGGTTTGGAAAGATTACTTCAAAGGGGTGGTGTAACATTATGCGTTTAGGCATAAAGTCCGAGGAGTGTGCTGCAGGCGATTTCAGTATTGGGAGCACCTGCAGAATACTCATATGTCCTTGTAAGTTTTCCTTCCTTGAGTAATTAGTGAGATGAAGCTTTAGTCCGCTTAGTGCAGCAGTCTTCTTTACTCTTTGATGTAGCGGAGGAAAATTTAATAAACTTTCTAACGCTAAAGTTGGGCAGGTGCGCATTGCACCTGTGATACCTACACAGGTTAGTCTTTGTAACTTTTGCAAAGATTTGCGGGCATAAACTTGTTCTGTTTTTTGCCACCAGACCAGCGAAGCATAGGTTATGATGGGTGTGATAATAGTGAGGTAAGTCCAGTAAATCATTTTTGGCCTAAGTCCCCACTTTTTACCAAAAAGTCTAGAACAGGCCCAGAAAGCATTTGTTGCTTTTGCTATGGTTTTGTCTAGATGTGGTTTCCAATTGAGTTTATTATCCAGGGTTACTCCTAGATATTTGACCTCTTTGGAAAAATTAATTTGAACACTATTTAGGGATAGTGTTTGGAGATCGATTTTTCGTCTCCTGGTGAATGGAATGATGACTGTTTTGGTGGGGTTGACCTTAAGCCCTTCTTTGTTGCACCAGTCATTAACTTTGTTCAGGGCCCTTTGCATGCGGTTTGTGACCTGTGCTTCTTGATTGCCTTGAATAGAGATGACTAAGTCATCAGCGTAGCCTTGTGTATCAAGGCCCAGCTTATTGAGGTCATCCAAGAGCTGATCTATTACAATTGACCAGAGCAGGGGAGATAAAACACCCCCTTGGGGACAGCCTTTAACAGCATTAACTGTTATTGATGTTTGACCTAGTGTTGTGGAGATGATTCTGCCACTTAAAATAGAGTCAATCCATTTAATGGTTGGTGTGTCAATTCCTTTGACAGTTGCAGCGGTTTGAATTGACAAATACGTAGTATTGTCAAAGGCGCCAGAAATATCAAGAAAAGAGCAGAGTATGATGTCTTTCTTAGCAAACGCAGTCTCAATTTTGCTTACCAGCTGATGGAGAGCTGTAACAGTGGATTTACCCGTTTGGTAAGCGAATTGGTTAGCATTGAGAGGATTTGCTATTAAGGCCGTACTGCGAATGTGTAAATCAATCACTTTTTCCATGACCTTTAGAAAGAAGGATGTGAGACTGATTGGTCTGAAGGATTTTGGGTCTGAGTTTGATCTATTGCCAGCTTTTGGTATGAATACTACTCTCACCTTTCTCCAAGTTTGAGGGATGTAGCTTAATTCAAAACTGGATCTATAGATAAGTATAAGTGAGCAGATTATGGTATCAATTCCATACTGCAAGAGAGCAGGAAAGATACCATCTTCCCCGGGCGCCTTGAAAGGTTGTTGGGAGGATATTGCCCATTTAATGGAGTCTTCGTTAAAAATTTTTCTAGCTAGACTTCTTGTTGTGCTGTTAGGTGTAGTGTAACTCACATTTGTGGTTAGTGATTGATCAGTGGTATGTATACAGTCAGGAAAATGAGTGGCCAAAAGTAGGCTCAGAGTTTCACTGTAACTTTGGGTAAAACTACCATCCGATTTTTTTAAGAGACCAATACCATTGTTATGATCTTTAGCTAAGGCTTTTTGAACTCTAATTGAAGAAGGCAAGTTATCGATACTTTCACAGAAGTTTTTCCAGGTAAGTCGTTTTTGCCTTCTTATCATCGAGTTGTAAGTCGTTAGAGTTGTTCGATATTCGCTCCACGAATTGGTTCGTTTAGCTTTGTTGAACAACTTTCGAAGCTTTCTTTTTAACTTCTCCAACTCACTGTTCCACCAGGGAACATCGCGATTTGAGTTGATCTGTCTAATGTGACAGCTGGACTCGTATGCGCTTGTGATTTGTGAGCTTAAGCGTGTTGCTTCCCTTTCAAGTTGATAAGGAGAGTCAATGTTTTGATAGGATGGTTCAAATTCACAACGAAGTGTTTCTGTGTAGAGATTCCAGTCCGTGTGTCTTGGTACCCTATTGTTTTCTATATTGTTGGGATTCGGCCTTGACAGATCAAATCTGATGTGCCGGTGGTCCGAGAATGATATCTCTTTCGAGACATGCCAATTGAGAATGTTGTTAGCTATGGCAAAACTTGCCACTGTCATATCCAACACTTCTTTCCTAGTGGAGGTGACAAAAGTAGGTTCATTTCCCTTGTTTAGAATATCTAAGTTTGAGTGCATAAGAAAATCTAAAAGTGACTCACCTCTTTTGTTGATGTCTGTGCTACCCCATATGGTATGATGGGAGTTGGCATCACAACCAAGTAGTAGCTGTCTTCCCCTTGCGTTGCAGTATCTAACAAGTTTTCTTACCTCTTCAGGTGGTGCGGAGGTAGTATCTCCCGGGTAGTAGGCTGAGGCTATTACAATATTTTGTAAGCCTCTTGCCGTGGGGATCTCAGCTAGTACCGCAACTAGATCATTTGTGATGAATTCTGGAATGGGAAGAAAGTTAGTTCTTTTATGGATAAGAAGCGCAGCTCGTGGTTGGAGTTGCGTGTTGTCGTATATTAACTTACACGATTGTGTTGGAAGGCCTTTTATTTGGCCTCTTACCACCCATGGTTCCTGGACTAGTAAGCAGTCCAGATCCTGCTTGACAAATTCTCTGCTTGCCGCAGCTGAGGCAGCTTTGGCGTGCATAAGATTTATCTGCAGGAATTTTAGGGTGGTGTAATTCATTTTGTTTTTGGTGTTGAGGTAAAGCTCGCTGGTGCTTTTAATAGCCTCTGCCGAGCTTTACCTTTGGGCCTGGGGTCCCGTTTTGGAGCCATTAATTTGGCTGAGCTGCTTCTTGCAGCTGGTGTTGCATTTACGCCTTTTGTTGTTGTATTGGCGACGGTTGTTGAGCAGGGAGGGGGCGGAGTTGTTGTTGCATTACCAGAAGTACCTTTTGGTGAGGAAGGCCTAACGGCTGACTCCTTTGGTGAGGTATGTGTGGCATTAGCAACTGAGGGGGGAGGAACTAGGTTTACTGGAGCTGTCAGCCTGTTTTGTAGATCTGACGTTGGTGAAGGCTGTGGAGCACTATTACCTGTCGTCAGAGTCATACAGGCTGTCTTGACAGGGGAGTTAGGTGGGGGTTTGGGGGCACCAGTTTTGTGAGGGGCTTAAGGATGGCGGAGTTGAACATCGCCAAACCTAAAGTCTATAATGTCCTTTCTGGTTTTCAGTAGAGCCACAGATTTGTGGTCCACCGAAAAGGTAAGAATACAGGCGGCACCTTTGGCTTCTCTTCTTATGATCCTCCATTCAGGAACGGGGAGACCCTCATTCTGGACCTTGATTGCCGTGAGGATCTGCTCGTTCGTGCAGGTGGGACCAACGGGGAAATGGCCGACCAGAATTTGGTTTTTGGGAATTTCTTCCTCTTCAACCGCCTTCAGTGAGGCATTCTCCCAAGGCTTTAATTTTGGAATTTCGCCTTTTAGCCAGTCAGCCGTGACCTTGTTTTTGCAGTTGAAGACAAGCCATCCTGGTCTGAAATTGGTGCCAAAGAATTTGGGGCTGATATCCCCTGTCTTTTGGCTGCAGATCAAACCAAAGATGGTGTCTTGCACTGCTGTCATTTGGTCAGTGTTAAGTAGCGTTTCCGGGAAGTCAGAGGCAAGGATACCTATTTTGTAACTCTCCAGCGCTTGCTTAAAATTTTTTTGCTCTATTTTTTGTTGATTTGGAGGCGGATTTGATGTGATAGGCACATCAACAGACCTCTGCTTGTGAGCAATGTTGGGTTTTGCTATTTTGGCACGATTTGTGTCCCTAGGGAAGGATTCAGAGCGATTCCTTTTTTCTCCCTTTGGAACAGCCGTTCTGGCTCTATCCCTGGCTTCGGCTTCGTTAAGGCCGCTAGCCAGAAGGAATTTAAAGCGTTTGCGAGCAGCTCCGCAAAGCTTGACGCGCGCTTTTTGTGTGGATTTGATCGTTTGATCAGTGTGTGTTGTAGGGGCAGCCTCGTTGAGAAGCTTCGCCTCCTCCAAAGAACCAATAGGTGGAAGGTCGTCAAGACCTGTCTCCATTGGTGTGGATGCACTTAGAGCAGCATCACTCTCTTTAAAATTTACATCAAAAATATCTATCTTGTACCCACGAGTAATAGGGAAAGGAGGTCACCATTGGCAGAGCCCTATGCCAACGTAAAGGACTTATAATTTAAACTGGATTTGCCTAGGTATCCAGAGTTCGCAACTAGCGACTAAGAACTCCTTAGCCATTCAGCCCTCGGCGTCGCTGTTCAACCACTGGCTTGAGGATTGTTTATCGACCTTTACTGGTCTAGATCCGTTATGTTCGGTTATTGCGTAAGCAAGTTGCAGTGGCACCTCGAGCAGGATGTTATTTGCTAACGCATAACGGTCTTGAAAAGGGAGAGGCTAGAGTTTCATGGAATACCAGACTTTTATTGCGCTTCACCTGTTCCTGAGTCTTATGACCCTGGCCACCACATAACTTCTTTACATCCATGTTATTCAGCAAACGTAGGACTTGGTTTAGTGTTAAAATGTCGCTACCAAAAAAATCCCTTCTTATTTCTTTAATAATCGGACATTTTCCCATAAAATGAGCAACATATTTTTTCTTTCGTTTAAGTTGCATAGCCAACATATAATGGGTAGATCTTCTCTATTGGGTATGAAATTTAGTGGTAGAAGTTCTGTTCTGTTCTGGAAATTGAAAAATTCTTTTGCAATGGTATCGCAGAAGCTTCTCGACTGTTTCATACATATTCGTTCCCAAAGTTTGTGCCGCGTAGAAGACCGCTGATTCTGAAACTGATTCAAATATCCTGTACTTGCTGCTATAGGCTACAATTTTGTTACAGAAACATCTATTCCAAATTGAGTTCATTGCCCTTTTAGCCTTCATGAGTTTTTCTTTTAAATGTTTTTCCATAATTAAAGTTCTAGTGAAATTAACTCCAAGGTATTTAAATTCTGTAACAACTTCGATGAGCTCACCATTGTAATTCCACTTTTTTAAAAGGTCCGCAAGGTCATGAATGAATAGTGCAAACAAACTTGGGCTCAATGTGCACCCCTGCCTGACTCCCGATTGTGTGTTGTGAACCTTCCGACAGCGATTCTCTATTCCATACTTTTGCCGTAGTGTTCTCATACAGATTCTGTGAAAGTCTTCCAAGCTTCCATGACATGCCGTTGTTGAAGAGCTTGTAGACAAGTGCTTTTCTGTCGATCAAATCAAATGCAGACTTCAAATCCACGAAAAAGGCATATAGCTTCTTTTGTTTGCGAAGAAATGATTCTGTATAAATATATGGTCCACCATGGAATATCCTGACCTAAATCCTGCTTGAAACTCTTTAAGGCGTTTTTGAAAAAAAAGCGTGAATATCTTGTATGACGCATTAAGCAAATCATTAAAAAATCATTCAAATTTCCTTTCTTGTATATTGGGAAAATAATGGATTCCTTTAAGCTAATAAGTTGGGCGTAGGCCCCAGCAAAATTGAAATAAAAAAATAAACAATAACCCTAAGCCATACTTGTCACACATGGGTTGTGTTGCCCCATCACATTTAGAATACATACAACGGATTCTCTTCGCAGTCCATACCATACAGTCCGATGGCCAGCTTAGATTTCGAGCCAACTTTGTTACAAGTAACGCTATCTAGGTTCAAGTGGCACTACAAATGTATGTATAAGACTGCTTTTTTTCGTCGTATTAAATAAACAAAAAATATGTCAATAAATAGGGTGGCACAACAGAGCAAGGATCCGCTGGGCCTATCGCATTTCTCAAAACGATGCCTTGTGATGGAATGGAGGGGACCTACAATTTTCTGCCGGTTCCGAACGGCTAATCGAGAAAGCACTTTTTATGGCAATAAATTTACCAACTTGCCGATTCCTCCGAACCCGTGGAAAAACATTTTTGCCTCTGTTTGGATACGAGACACGAGCCTCCGGGTTAACAGGCAGAAATACTTACCATCACGCCACGGGTACTAAAACTTGAGATTTTTGAACAACTTTTTTGGTTTGAATGTCACACGTTGATATGAAGGGTGAAAATATTCACTTTAAGGATAATTAACATAAAGTTATAAGTTTTTATGTGGTCTTATCTGCATAATGATTTTGAATCAAAATTTTTTTATGTTTAACAGTCCGCTGTTCAATATAATAAAAATAGTACATATATTGAATATTTTTCCATTCAAAACTGTTTAGCTATTGAATTTCATTTAAAAATAAAATAATAAACAACAGAGTTTCAGGTTTAAATAAATTAACGATTGTACATGAGACGCTGCATCAAAACAATTTCAAATCAATAAAGCCTAGAAATAAATATGTAAGCATCCATTTTTTTTTCAGAAAACGAAAAAAATTATTCAAAAAGCATACTGAGCATGTGTACAACAATGTTGTTTTTATCTGTCGAAATAAAAGAAATTATAGTATTTCTGCTACAACTCAAGGCCTTCTCACGCTAAACGAAATTTACTTCACACTTAGATACAAAACACAGGGTTAAGCGCCTCTTTCAGTTTTCAGTTTGTTAAGCGCCTCTTTAGCTTCATAGAAATGCCATCCAAGACGAGGTTGAGAAAATTTCCATTCCAGGTAAAATATTCCACGAGTGTCTACGAAAGACGCCGCGCCGCCGACCACAGATCTTAGATATGTAAAATTCAAACCAAAAATTGACTCAGACATTACGCCTCGCCTAGACGTCTCGACTGTCTTCGTTTGATTCAATTATAAAAGCAGTTGATTCCCCCTGGGGGTTATGAGAGGGTGTGAGGCTTGTTTTTAGAATTGCTTTGGCCCGAAATAACGTATCGAAAAAAAATAAAATGAGATCGTAGACTACTATTTGAGTAACATACATTTAATTATGTATGTAGAGTAGACATTGGCGCGACGGTTTTTCATTACCATTTCTAATGTGGGATATCGGAGCCCTGGCATCTAAATCGATTTATTTGTTTTTTTTTTTATTTAATTGTTTTGAGAAATATGTATGAGCTTTATCTAGACTCCTGAGAATTTGCATTTGAATAGATGCGAATGAATTTTCGGGAACAATTAAACAGATAGATACATTCGTTATCAGGTAGCGCGGGAATAATTTTTCTTGTCGCGGCTATAGTAAACAACAAATAAAGTTGCGAATTTATTTATGAGCTATACCTCGAGATGATCATATCTAGAGGAGAACGCTCAAAATCAGATTGCAGGGAAGTTCGGGAAGAAGAAGACTTGGTCTTAGTGGAGCAGTCAAGTTCGTCCCAAACGGTTATGCCCATTTAAGTAAGGAAGATGTGGGCCAAGATTTTTTTTTATTGTTTAGAACCAATGTAAAATGAGATTCTTGTCCTGACATTGTGATCTCGAAGGGATGACAGTTCTACAACTTATCCGCATTACACTAGTGATCCACCCATGGGGTACGCCGCGCCGAGTTAACCTCAGCGTCTATAAGCCGGTTGCAGAAATGAAGATGTTGTTGCATTGCATTTGTCTGTTCGAGTACACCAAGAGTGATTCTTGTTGTTTTCCTCCTGTTTCTTCGTGATCGTGTCTGAATGTTTGTCCCTGCCTCTTGACGGGTCTCTCTGGATGTCTTCTTTTAAAATAACAATAAAAACTGAACCAGTCGGGCTGTATTTCTTTTTTAGATGCTACCATTGTTACTCCTGCTGTCATTCGAAGAATCTTCATCTCAGCAACTTACTCTCATACTCTTTGTGTATTGTTAAATATTGGGAACCGATTATGAGTACGCACAACCGCGGTGTTGAGTCTACATCATCATCACAGAAGATATCAGAGTTTTTTCGGCAATTACTCCACCCTACTCTTACTCGAGGATCTACGAGAGGATAAGCTTCTAAGTTCTAAGTTCTTTCCCTTGACAAGCCTATGAGCTGTCAAAAAAAAAAATTGGATTGTCGGTTCTTAAATAACGATTAACAACGAAATCATCACACATCTATCATTTGATGAAAAATACATGCCATTCGTCAGTAGCTAAGAACGCCAAAGCAAAAACCTAGTGCTACTTAAGAGCAGGTTGAGGGCAAACCCTGGGCATGAATAGCGAAAGTTTCACCTTACTTTGTTACTTAAGGTGGCGCTATATATCCGGATCGGACCAGGGCGCCAACCAACATGCTTCTCCAGCCAGCTCGGTCCCTAGCTAGCTGCCTCCAGTTTTGCACGCCAAGTTGATTGAGGTCCTGTCCTACGTACGTGCGCCACCTGAGTTGCGGTCTTCGTCTACTGCGCCGTCCCTCGGGATTGGATTCGAAGACTTTCCGGGCCGGAGCGTTGGTGTCCATTCGCTCTACATGACCCAGCCATCTAAGCCGCTGGAACTTGACCAGGTCAGTGTCGCTGTACTGTACAGCCCGTACAGATCGTGGTTAAATCTTCTTCTCCACTCTCCATTTATGTAGACGGGGCCAAAAATGACCCGAAGAATTTTTCTCTCGAAGCATCCTAGAGCGTTCTCGTCTACCTTAGACAAAATCCATGCCTCTGCGCCATATATAAAAGAACAGGAATGGTAAGTGTCTTATACATGTACACCTTAGTTGCTCGAGAGAGGACGATTGGCAAGAGTTATTCTTCGTTTGATTTCAGCGCTGGTGTCGTTGTCTGAAATAATAGCGGTGCCTAGGTAGACAAAGTCCTTAACTACCTCAAAGTTATAACTGTCTATCGTGACGTTCTATCCAAGACGTCGGTGTTGGGTGTCCTCTTTAGATGACAGCATATACTTGGTCTTGCCCTCATTGACCACTTAACCCATCTTCTTCGCTTACGTCTCAATGCCCATAAACGCGCCATTGAAATCATGCGTTCTTCCAATTATGTCAATTTCGTCGGCATATCCGAGCAATTGGACGGATCTTTGAAAGATTGTGCCTCTTGTGTTAACGTGGGAGTTTTGCACTTTTCTTTCAAGAACGATGTTGAAGAAGTCGCTTGACAGTTCATTGCCTTGTCTTAAACCTTTTTTGACATCGAATGTATCGGTGAGATCATTTCCGACCCTGATGGAGCAGCGTGCTTTCTCCATCGTCATCCTACACAATCGGACAAGTTTGGTAGGGATGCCAAAACTAGACATGGCTATGGCTCTATATATAAGAGAGAGAGGCAGAGAGGATCTTGTATGCGATGTTAAGAAGACCGATAGTTCTGTAGTTGGCGCAATTAAGAGGGTCTCCTTTCTTGAGGACCGGGGAAGCAATGCTGAGGTTCCATTCATCGGGCATGCTTTCTTCCGATCATATTTTGCAAATGAGCTGGTGCATACTCCTGACTAGGTCATTGCCTGCCGCTTTAAACATTTCGGCAGTGAGGCCATCAGCTCCAGCAGCTTTGTTGGACTTTATCTTGGATACTGCTGTCTTCACGTTGTTTAGTTTGGGTTGGCAGTATTCTTGGTCTACATCGCCTATATCAAATGGTTCTATCGCTCTAACAGCGGAATTGGGTTAATCGTCATCGTTATAGAAGTGGTCTTTCCATATCTTCAGCATTGACTGCGGTTCCACCACGATGTTCCCTTGATCGTCTTTGCAGGCTTCGGTTCGGGGCTTATAGCCAGAGGCTGTTGTTTTTACCTTTTGGTAAAACTTCCGAACCTCATTCCTGCTGTGGCACCCTTCTATCTCCTCGATCGCGCGCTTCTTATGCTCTCTCTCTTTCCGTCTATGAAGCCGAAAGTTTCATCTACATAAATAATATTGGGTTCACTTAAAATGCCGCAACCAAAACGATATCTAATTGTTTTATTTCAGACTCGACATTTTCCTATAAAATGTTGAATACATTCACTTTCCCTCTGGTTAAGCATAAGATAAGTGGGTTTGTTCACTGTGGTACAAAGTTTAGACGCAAAATTCACTTCGCGGTCTCACCGTCACGTGCCGTCGACGCGTCGTTGCTATTTCTTCCAAGTTTTATTAGTTTCAAAAACAATTTTAAGTCCCCAAGTTATGACTTACGATAGCTTGAAAGACACTGAATAAGTTATTGTGGTTTATACTTTTGGTCAGGAAGGAGCAGCGCCTTCAATAGCTTGTTCAGTACCTTCGGTTAGATAGCCAGTAAGGTCATCAACATGCGTGGAAATTATGATCTAGGGCAGATATGTAGCTAGCGAAGTTCAAATTTGGTTCAGAACCATACAGAAAACTCTTCTCCATTGGCTCCCGCAATGGTTCAGACACCGCTTAACCCTTTATTCCCGGAGGTATAAATATTTTTTTTTTTTATTTTTGCACAAACGTTTGAAATAAACTTCATCACGAAACCACTAGGAATATATAGACAAAATATTTGCTGTGTAGCTACCCCGCAAAACTATTAGGTAGCAAAGGCTTAAAGTAAAAATAAATAAAAATAAATAATGTGACGCAACAGAGCGAGGAGCAACTGGGCCTAACGCATTTCTGACAACCATGCCTCTGAACAATTGATGGAATGGAGGGGACCTACAATTTTTCTGCCAGTTCCGAACGGCTAATCGAGAAAGTGCTTTTCATGGCAATAAATTTACTAACGGAGGACTTGCTAATTCCTCCCGAAAGGCGATACCCATTGAAAAACATTTTTGCCTCTGCTGGGATTCGAGCCACGAGCTTCTGGGTTAACAGGCGACATAATAACCTTCACGCTACGGTGAACACAAAAAGTTAAAGTGACTATGGAAAATATTCAGAAACACCGATAATTTTTTTGACTAATAAACTTGTTAAACGATTGAAGTCTGTACCATCTCACTTCAATTTTGTTCACCTATCACAACCAAAAAATTCAGCATTATCTATCTATCTATCTTTATCTTCTATCTATATAAAAATTAATTGCTGTTCGTTAGCCTCGCTAAAACTCGAAAATGGCTGAACGGATTTATCTTGTCTTGGTCTTGAAATGTTCGTGGAGGTCTGAGGAAGATTAAAAGCGTATATTTTCTTAAAAATACGGACCCCAGCAACGCCGGGCGGCTCAGCTGGTGCTTAATAAAATCAATCAGTAAGATATCATTTCTGAATTACTACGAAGTTATTCCTTGGGGCACTGGCACTGGCCTACCGATGAATTAAAACGTCCAATTAAAACAAATATAAACTACCAAATTATTCCCATTTTTCCATGACACCATCCATACACACCATAAAACTATGATTCTGTTTTATTCAGCACGTTCTAATGAAATGCTTTTAATTAAGGGAATTATACACAAACTATTGTTGGAGTAATCCCAAGTGTAAGTACAGTCGATCGAATTTTCACACAATACCCCTGCTTTCAAAAGTCGTTTTACAACAGTCGCAACTTTTGAATTGAATTCATTTCCATAAACTTTCAAGGCTTTGAGCTCGCAGGGTTGTTTGATAGCACAGAATAGATCGTACATTGCACCGCTTCCAATTTTATTGTTCGTAATATCAAGTGATGTTATACTGGCGAACGGAATCAGTCTGGCTACAACCACACCACCTGCTGACCCCAGATTATTTGCACTCAAATTTAGGATCTGTAGGGTTTTGCTCTTAGTTAGAGCATTAAATAGATTCTCAGTTCCATGAGAGCCGATGTTGTTTGATTGAAGATTTAGTTCAATTAGTTTCGAGCTCTTCCCTGCTAGATATTCTGATAAAACCTCTATGTCATGACCATTAAGATTACAGTGTCGAATGATAAGTCGCGTTAGCTTATTTTGCCAAACAAGCTGTGCCATGGTGTAAATAAACTTTTTGTTTTCAAAAACACTCACTGTAGACATTGGCAATGGTCGACTAATATCGATGCTTTCAATATTTTTTGATTTCTGGATTCCATTGGCTAAGATTGCAAAGGTATTTTCATTTATACAACAGTTGTCAACGTTCAAGCTCTTAAGAGTGACCGACTGGATTAAAATACACTGCACAAGGATCAGGTGTTCAGAAGTTAAATGGTTATTACTGAGGTCTAAGTTCCTTACTTTACACACAGCAATGTTTTTTTGAAATTTCGAAAGAAATGTCACAGAAATTGAAATATTTTTGAGTTGAATAGTTTCAGCTTCTTCCAAGCCCTTTACAAAACTTTCTAACAACTTGACACTGGTGGATAGTGGCATTTCTATGTTACATATTTCGACACTATTTGGCTTACGATTTTGAAGGAATTCTATGAGGACAGTCCAATCGTCATTCGAAAACTTCCGTCTCATTCGCTCTTCAAAAAATGTTTTGCTGATGCGGAGGTTTTTGTATGGCCTCTTGTCATATTCTCTTTGCCAACAGTCCAAAAGTAAATGGGTGAGTGGTTTGTATGCTCGACTCTTGTGGATGTCGCATTTACATTCAGTATACTTTGGTAGCTCACACAGCATTTTCGGTTTGATTTTGACAAGCTAAAATTCTACAAGGTAGTTAAAGTAAGTCTAAAAAATATTATATATTTCTATTTCTTTGACATTTTCAGCCAATTTATTGTTCTTGTGTTGTGTGCAGTACTTTTTACTGAAATTAAGTAGCTTATCCTCATCTCCGTAGACTGATCGTCTTTTTTACGTCCTTTACGTCAAAAATACCATCTTAGAAAAATAGTACATGTCTAGATTTAGTTGCTATTGTCATGTTCAAAAGAGAGATCCAGAGAGTACCACAAAAATGGCAATATCATACAACGTTCAGACACGATCTCGAAGGAAGAAAGAGGAAGATAAGCTAAAACACGCTTGGCATAGACAAATGCAACGAAATCTATATTTTCTTGGTCTCAGACATGAATGGAACGATCCAAAAACGAGCAATTTACCGACAAATTCTGAGGTCAACGTCAAAAAGGAAGCTGATGAAGAAAACCAAGAGAGCTCTTATAAGTTAACTCAATTCTTATTAGACTGGCTCAAAAAAGTCACTGCAGTACGATTAACGCCACTAATTAAAACAAGGGTAGTTGCTAAACCGAGACTGTTACTAACCGAATAAGCACTTTTTATAGGTTCAATTCGATATTAAAAGCGAAAATGAGTAAGCCCATAACCTACAAATATGTTTAGTGCAATTCTTACTTTGCTTGCCTTTTTGGCCAGCAGCTGACGTTTCTTTAATACCTACAAGAGTTTTGTTGGGCATAAGTCAGTTTAATCGACGTAATAAAGCTGCGGTTCGTTAAAACTTATTCTCCCCAAATTTTTAACAGGCGAGTTCCGTGTCTTTTCCAAAATTGTATTTCCTAACCATTGCTCGCATTGAAAGATCCTGGTCTCTCCTTTATTTCTTTATGTAAAGAGCACTCATTTGTTTGAGGACCTCTTTGGAAATTGGAACACTTTGCTTTCTTTGATCTAGGAACCACTTGTACAAAATTGTCCATGCTGTGATATTCACCATACAATTCCATCGTACCGCATTTCTCACAAGTAGCTGTAAAATAGCTGCCGAGAAAAAACTAAAACAAAAGATATAAACATACCCAGCTACGAACCAAAGCTTATGAAAAAATATATACATATAAAAATGAAAGTTGTACTTATTGAGTCAACATTATTTGAAGAATTGCGATTACCGCGTCAGCAATGATTTAGATTCAGATGTTGCGTAATTGAGAGTTGCGTTAAACGAGAACGTACTGTATTTTTTTTTTCTCGAAAGAGTTCCATTTATACGTTCGAGAAGGTGTTATTAATTAATATTTAGAGGTTGCTCGCTCGCTCATCGCAGATTTCCATTTCCCATTTGAATTAAATGATATGGAAACAAAACTTTAACATTTTGGAATTTTATATTTCGGTCTCGAAGCAAAGTGCCGGATGAGCGATACGTATTTTTATAACGGGTGATTTTTTAGCTGGTTTGGCCTTGGCAACACTGGTTTTGACAGCTGACGTGTGTTTAGTACCTTGTGTCACTGTCAAACAGCTTCAGTTTGGTTTGCAATTTAACCATGGATCGTCTTACAAATGAACAACGCTTGCAAATTATTGAATTTTACTATCAAAATTCGTGCTCGGTTCGAAATGTTCATCGCGCGCTGCTTCCATTTTATGGTCGGCGAGTTTGGTGAACAGTTAATTTCACGTTTCGGGCCGGTCAATTGGCCGCCTAGATCGTGCGATTTGACACCATTAGACTATTTTTTGTGGGGGTATGTCAAGGCTAATATCTATAGCGACAAGCCCGCTTCGATTGACGCACTGGAAGCCAACATCCATGCATTCATTGGTGAGATACCGGCCGATGTGTGAGAAAGAGTATGCCAAAATTGGGACTCAGCGGATGGGCTACCTGAGACGCAGCCGCGGTCAACATTTGCATGAAATTATCTTTAAACATTGAATTGCAAGGTTCAAACTATCGATTCAAATAAATATTTCATTCATTTTTTCGAATTTTTTGTGTTTAAAAAAAAAAAAAAAGTTCTAAACCTCTTAAAAAATCACCCGTTAGAAAACTCTGCCGGGCGCGGCGTTGCTCGGGTCTGTAGTTTTAAGGTTCCCGCTTTTGTTCTTCCGCTTCCGTGTGAATATGGGGATGAAATAAAGGATCCGCCAAATAACTTTTTTTGTTTTGAAAATGCAAAAAAAAAAAATACTGAATATTTTCTCAAATTTCTTTTTTTATTTGAAAGAACAATCCTTCCGGTTAATAATGAAAAATAATTTCATTCAAATGGCTGCTTCGGCTGGCCATGCAGCAGTAGCCCACACGATTGGTCTAATTTTTATCGATTGTGTGCAGCAAGGGCTTCACGAATATTGTCCTTTAAAGCGTCAATTGTCTCTGGCTTGTCGGTGTAACACTTATCTTTTACGGCACCCCACAAAAAATAGTCCAACGGTGTCAAATCGCAGCTCCGAGGTGGCGAAACGACATCAGCTCTGCGGTTGATAAAGCGATCTTCAAAAACAGGGCCCGAATCATCGAGTGTAGCTTCGGCTGTGGGGCACGTAGCACCATCCTCTTAAAACCAAATGTTGCCAATATCCTCCTCATCAATTTTTGTGAACAAAAATTCGTTCATTATGGCCCAATAACGATCGCCATTGACTGTAACGGCCACTCCTTGATCATTTTCGAAAAATGGGCCAATGACTCGTTTTGGGTGTATCGGCTTTTCAATGTATGCGTGCGGGTTTTTTGTGCCCGAAATGCGACAATTTTGCTTGTTTACATACCCGCAAAGATCAAAATGAGCTTCATCTGAAAAGATGATTTTTTTTGGCAAAATCGGCATCTTTTCTGAGTCGATCGCAAGCTCACTTAGCGAAGCAAAAACACAACATATTCGTTCAGCGGAAGGATAAAACTAATTATCTGTCAAATCAGACATAAGCTAAGTATTACCATTCACGAAATAAGCGCTAGTTGAAAAAAGTTAGATGGCGGACCCTTTATAATCTTTTTCACTGTGGGATTATGTGGCATCGAAATGTTGAAAGAACTTTTGGAATCTGTCCAGTAGTTTCTAAGTTTCCGTTTCGAACCCCGTTTCTGTGGGAAACAAAAATTAGTTGTTCTACAAAAAATAAATCTTATCATTTTTCGACAAATACACTCCTTCAAAACTTATTCAAGGTTGAAGTTTAAATCAAATTTTTTTCCTGATTTCTGACAAAATATAAAAACTTATAACTTAAAATCATAAAATCACTCATTTATGATACATATTTTAATAGAAAATTAGTTGCTCAACAGAAAAGGTTCGTTATCATTTTTCGACAATTTTATTCCTCCAAAAGTTATTCAAGGCTAAATTTTAATTTAGAATAACTTTTGAAGGAGTGAATTTGTCGAAAAATGACAAGAAACCTTTTTTGTAGAACAACTCATTTCTTATAAAAATACGTATCACTCATCCCGGCACTTTGCTTCTAGACCGAAATATAAAAATCCAAAATTTAATAGTTTTTTCCTATACAATTTGTATGGGAACAGTAGTTACTTTCTCCTAGCTCTCACAATCTTATAATCATTTTACAGTATTCGATTGCCTTAGGAACAGGAGGATACCATCTTTCTCACTCGTAATTTTTCTACAACAAGATAGTACAACTTTTCAATGTTCACTCTTTGGAAAAGACGTATATCAAGAATATAGGTGAATTATTTTACGTCAATAGGGACACAATTTTTCCAGACATTGATAAAAGGAGGAGCATTTACTTCTTAAACTCGTTAACTTAAAATTTTCAAAAATGTTAAAAATTACAAAAATTTCAAAGAAGTCCTAAAACGGTCCAGATGTTGTCAAACGAAACGGATTGAGAGCACATTTCTCCTAGGTGCATTCCAAATCAGAATAAAAAACAGATAGAGTGCATTTTCCGCCAATTAAAGATACTAAGAAAATTCGTTGTAATGAGGGCCTAGACTCTTCTGATGGTAATGTGGAGAGAAATGAACCAGTCTCCCCACTTTGTTGTGTCACCCTTTTTATTTTAATTACTCATTCACATGGTTTCAGTGTTCTTACACTTTCAAAAGTCAAAGCACTTAATTAAAAGTATCGCTGAAGGTTGCCCCACTTTGTTTTGATTTATTAAATTATACTTCGTGGTAAAATATTTACATATGTGCAAATGTGTTTCAGTTAACGCGTCATGTTTTTTAAAGTGATTAAACAACCACAAAATCTAATAGGAACACATTTTTATAAATGAAAAAGATCAATGTAACACTCAAACCGAAAAAATTGCATTTGACTTTGAATGCCTGTTCGAATTTGAATTAAAAATAAGTCTTTGACAAGCACAAGAGGTAACACTAACAATATTTTTCATCTACCTATATCCTAAAACGTTAACAAGGGTCAAAGCTTAATCAGTCACACATCTAACTTTGCCGGTAGGAAAACAGTGACTAGGCAGAGGCTCTTGGCGTTAAAACTTTTCCTGCAGCTATGCTTGCAGATCATATATGCAAGGACTTCTGGTTTCAAAATTTTTTGTATGAACTCTCAATCCATCAATTTTTTCTTGGCATTATAGGTACTATTAGGTTAAAAAAATTTGAGGTAGTCATTCATGCTTATTTTGATACATGATGAAAGTTTAGTCGAATTCGAAAAAAGTGCATTTTGAGAGTCGAATGATTCGAAATTTTACATGTTCAACATTCGAATCATTCGAGTCTCAAAATGCACTTCTTTCGAATTCGACTAAACTTTCATTCGAATAGAATGTCAAAATAAGCATCATTAAATATGACAATGCGATGAGAATACGAAAAAAGTGCGTCCCCCAAATCTGTCTGTCTGGTTGTAGGTCTTTCTCATGAGTATAAAACCTTGTACTCAGCCTGAAGAATTTGCTATTATACTTAGGACACAACCTCAAGTTCATGCGACCCAGTTGCGCCCACTTTTCCAATATGCAGACTTACAGCAGAAAAAAAGGAATCGTTTGCTTTTTTGGGTTTTGGTTGTTCTTTAAGTAGCTTCGAAACCACTTAACCAATGAACTCATTTCAAATCTTAAAAGGTATGAGATAAACTCGCGACAAACTTTCGAATGTTGTCCCCAAATCGAATTATTCGTTCGGACGACAGAAAAATCATTTACTTTTTTCTTTTACTTGAAAGTATTAAGTGTGACACAACAAAGTTTTTCATTGCTGATGTATGAGTATCAAAGACCAACAAACTTTCCAAAAAATGGAAATTAAAAATATAAAATTTACACTTTCTACTTAGGAAATTTGCCTTGTCGCTAAACGTATGCCGTAGAAGTTCTTGAAAATTAAGTCAAACAAGTAGGTAAGGTACGCATAAATTGACTTTTAACCCAACTCTATAAAGTAACGAAACGATGTGTTTCAATTTCAGTTTTATGAAAAATGTGGCAGTAGTATTTTGGCTGTCTTACTTGGCGTATTGTAGAGTTCGTTGTGGAAAATATAAAGTTTCTATTCTTTTTTCGTATTTAGGGTTGGTTTTCTTTTATCTATAAAAGTTAGAGATGGAGTCATTAGCTCCAGAAAAATTTTCAAATGACATAACTTCAATGGAATACGACGAAACCATGATGACGCCCATGAAATTATTTTACAAAGGGAAAACAGTATTTTTGACTGGAGGAACGGGGTTTCTTGGGCAGTTGTATGTAGAAAAGTTGTTAAGGTAAGTGACGTATTGGAAAATCTTATCATTCTCAAAGTCCATGAGACAGAATGGCTTGTTTTGGATTCAGTGCCATATAAAATTGCAATACCTAAGCTGTGTGAATGTGGCTGAACTATGCTTTAATTTAGAACCAACTTGTATGCTATTCATTCAAAAATTATGTAAAGACATGTTCAAAATCGTGAATCTCCAAGTGTTTAAATGGAGTTTTACGATCACATTTTTGAGGATACATTCAATAGTTTTCTATAAAATAAAAAATCCAGCCCATGTAAAGATACTCAATGATTGCTTTCATTTTGTTCTTTCATTTCTTGTAGTGCTAACAAAAATTAATGAAACTCATACTAAAATTTATTACTTTACCACGATAAAACTGTAACGGCTCGCGTGCACTGAATCCGAATTTTCGGCCAATATCGGATCGGAAGTTTTCGGTGTTCGGACGACAATCTCGGACGTTCGTCTGCATACACTGAGGCCGTTCTGTAACGATAACTGACAGACATTCTGTTATTCAATTTATTTCAATTGAAACTTCTTTCCATAGATTTTTAGTGACATCTCTATTATTATATGCCTTTGAAAATGGCATGGAAAACACATGTTTTCCATGCCAAGCGTCAGAGTTCGGCCGACAACGGCCGATTATAATTCGGACGACGCGACGTCTGATTTAGTGTACGCGAGCCGTAATATTCAAATTCCTTTGGCATCAAAAAAATTGGTACAGATCAATCCCAAAGAGAAGTCATACCCTATAAACTTTAATTTTGAAAGATTTTTATTATTAAAACAAAACACAAAACCTTAATTTTATTGTAAATTGAATATTATGAATATCAATCAACACGCTCAGGGTTACTACGAAAAGTCATCGGTTCCACTGTTTTTATTTTACATTTTTATAATTTGAACACCATTTTAGTTTCGTAGGACAACGGAAAAAATCTATAGATTAGATAGAAAACAAAAAAATTTTCCACAATTTTTACTTAATCATTGTGGTTTTCATGATTCAGTTAAAAATGATCACATGTGTTTTTCAAAAAATAAGTAAATTGGGTGGCACGCGCCCAGTGATGAGCCTCTAGGCCCAGGGCGTTTTTTTTTTCACCTATACTCTGGTGTTGAATGGAGGCGATCTCCAAATGTTTGCCGAACGGCTTAGTGAGACAACAGTGTAAATACTCTTTCCTACTCCTTGCTAAAGTCGATGCTCATTGAAAAGCTTTGCGATACTTCTGGGATTCGAACATCGACCGCCCTCTGGCATGATAAAGTTTGTTTTTAGCTTTTAACTCTCTACTTTGTCAATTTATTCATGAATAATCGGTGTGGCAGACAATCGGATTCCTCAATGATCCTATACTAGGATACCCACACTGATACCTAATAAATGGAATCTTTAATTTGTGGTCGAATCAACTAAAACTTGAATAATGTGCCGCTTATAAGCCATAAAATACAACAACGCATTGAAGTTATTTAAATTTACTACAAAATTAGTAAAAATTTCATAAAACACAGATTGATAAGCATCTACATTCTCAACGTTCGACTGTATGTTAGGGTTTTTGTTCTTCCGGAGTCATTGGACTTTACTTTTCGAAAAAAAAGCTCAGGCAACGGCTAAAGTAGATGGGTGTTGAAAAATTTGTGAATTGGTAATGGAAATTTTATAAATAGGGTGGCACATTAGAGCCCTTGGAGGTACAGTGCCTAGCACATTTCTCTCAGCCATATCTTGGTAAAGAATGGAGGAGAACTCGATTTCGAACAATTATTTGAGATGATGACTTACATAAATAAATAAATAGTGTGGCGCAACAGAGCGAGGAGCCCCTTTCTCACAACCATGCCTTGTGGAGGAATGGAGGGGACCTACAATTTTCTGCCGGTTCCGAACGGCGAATCGAAAAAGCGCTTTTCATGGCAATGAATACTAACGGAGGACTTGTCAGTTCCTTGGGAAAGACGATACCCGTGGAAAAACATTTTTGCCTCTGTTATGGGATTCGAACCTCGAACCTCTGTGTTAGCAGGTGGACATGATAACCATCACGCCACGGGTACCACAATGGCTTTAATGGAAATTTCAATTAATTTCGGAGGCCCAATACTCGCGAAAAGTAGAAAAACCGTAGGTAATTTTGGGGACTTGAACCTTAAACACTAGCTTGGTTAGCCGACATGCTAACCATTACGCCAAGGACACCACATTTGGCTGAAATTGCTTTCCTGATAAATGAAATAACTATTCAATGTATTTTTTGAAATGAGCAACTTTTTTTTTAATCATTAAAACAAAATCGCTTATTGAAACCCCCGTGGCTCTTGCTTGAAGTGACTACAAACAACATTTAGACTGTAATGAAGCATTGCAATTACTTTTTCATGGCAACCAGGCAAAAAGAAAAACCAATCATCTGCACCGGCTTTCGACCAGGTTTGCAAGTTTAGGAATTAAAAAATCCCTAAGTCATAAGCTATTTCTTGGCTTCGGATTTAAAAAATTTAATTCGCAAGCTAGTTGTTGATTTCGAATTTAAAATTTTTCAAGTTTCAAGCTGGTGACTAATGAATAAAATTTTTTTCTAGTTGATTATTATTTATAACTTAAATTTTTCCCAAATCAGAAGAACTGGTGACTTATCAACTAAATTTTTCTCCAAAGTTACTTTTGCTACATAACATTTATCTTTAAACGATATTGATTTTGTATCTTAATAACGAAACTTCCAAAAATCGATTTTTGGCATAAAGTAAGCAGGTAATTTCCTTTTGCTTCAATATAAATGTCTCAGAAACTGTATTTTTGAAGCGGCTTTTCTACTTCACCGAGAGCTTTGTGGAAAAAAATGGCTGACATAAAATTACCAATTTAATAAAAAAAAAAAAAAATTTTTCGATAAAAGTTATACCTGCACTAAGGTGTACTTTTTCGGGGTCTTGTTTTTGTTTTTGAGCATTCTTTTGTCTCAGCTTATTGCCCTTTTATCGATCTTTTGTGATATCTTTTGCTCTTCACTTTGTATAAGCCAGTTGAATTCAAAGCATTATTGAAAAATTTATGTTGTAGTGTAAATTTTAATTCCCATTCATTTTGAGTTCAGTGACTTCAATTCACAGAATTCAAATTGAATTCACATGGGAAATGAATGTAGTTTAGAAGTTTAGGTACTACTGTGAAAAAAATTTAATTCACAATTCACCAACTAGTTAGCTCATGAATTATTATTATTTTTTATTTTCACTTCAAAGATCACTTTAAAGTCAATACTTATATATATAAAATTTCCCTGTCACAATGTTAGTTACCGTACTCCTCCGAAACGGCTTTACCGATTTTTACCAAATTTTATATGCGTATTCAGTAGGTCTGAGAATCGGCTACTAATTATTTTCCATACCCCTAAGTGATAAGGGCCATCTACCTTTAACATTGTTTCTTTAATTTACACTGTGACACGAGAATTTTATATATTAGATTTTACAGTCAGTGTAAATGTCATATGAACTATGTATATTCTAAAGTAAATTTATTATTAATTTATTTTATGACATTGTGACATTGAAATTTTATATATTAGATTCTTATTCATTTGATAGAAAATATTGTTGGGGTGTTGGGCAATGTAATTTTTGGGTTCACTTATAAGAGCTCTAACATCCACATAATTTCAACGTGTCGGGAAAAGGAAAGGGAACCGTAACGGGAACGGGAACGGGAACTCTAAAACCTACATTATCACCTACATGGTCTATATTTCATGAGCAAATACCTACAGAAACGGGGAAACTAGAAATTTTCGGACATTCTTAAACTTAGTCTTCTTAGTTTTCGTTTCTAGACAGTTTGGTGTGAACAACGCTTTAAATAAGTTAGACCCGAGCAACGCCGGATGGTTCGTCTAGTAAATTTATAAAAATTAGTTCATAACTCACAAACTAGCTTATGAATTATTATTTTTTCAGTACATAAGTCACTTATTAGCTTATGAATTAACATTTTTGAATACATAGGCACAACTAACTTATGATTTAATATTTTCTTAAATTCATATACATATTAGCATTTGAATTAAAGACAAGCTTAAGCTAAGAAAAGAATTAAGCTTTTACAACCCTGCTTTCTACTGATACCAATTTAATAAAATATTAATTTTAGCTACAGAAGAATTTCAATAAAAAGGCCATCTTGCTTTTGTTTCTATAACTTAATAAAAATATGTAAATTCAGGACACTTTGCTTTTGCACAAAATAAAAGGACGAAAAGAAAAAATTTGGGACAAGGCAAGAAAAAGAAATAAAACAATTTGGGTTATTTGCTTCCATATTTTAATTATTTTAGATTTTAATTGAAGTTTTTTTTTTTAAATTAAATGCTTTTAAGATTTTTATTTTCGTAATAAATTTTACTGAGGTTTAATTTTATTTAATTTTTTTTTTTCATACCATAGTTTATTTAACCTTTTACTTGATATATTGAAAAAATACTATTTTGCTGGCGGCCATATTGGACTTCAATTTTTTTTTTTTTTTTTCATAGGGAACTTTATTCTGCTAATCAAGCTTTTTAATTTGATACCCATATCGAGGGAATAGTAGGTTTATGTTCGTTGAAGCCTCTGGTTTGCCTTGCCACGGAGCGCTTTTAAGAAATCTTAATTCGCCCAAACTGAGTGTTTTTTGAGCCCTGCATTTGCCCTCAACTCGTCCTAAAGTAGCACTAAGTTGACAAGTTACGGTAACCAACAGGGTTGTCAACACGTATGTGTATATGTCCCTAATGACAGGGATGTGTGGTGATTTTGTGGCCTAGCGTTTCTTGAAAGCTGATAACCCTTTTTATTGACAACTCATACAGTTCTCAAGGAAACTTGGATCAAATCTGAGTAACGTTCAACGAAGGAGTCTAGTGAAAAAATATATAGTCAGCTCAAGATAGCCGCTGCTACAAAATTAGCGTCGGCCATATTGGATTCCTCATGGATAATAAATGTATGAAATTTTGTTTGTCATCAGGACTAAGGCCGAAAACCACATTTCAATATCAATCCGTCAACAGGGAGGGGTTCAATTTTAAAAATTAACAAGATTTGACCCAAGCGAAAATATACATCAATAAACAAACAGGAAAAGGTATAATAAAACCTTTTCTTTTGCTTTTATCTACAAGGCGCCATTTTTTTAACAGGAAGAATGAGGTATCCAACTTAGTACTTTTTTATTACAATAGGCGAATAACTTCAAAGTCTGAAACATAACAGAGCTTCGGACACTTTGTGTTAAAATACAAATGCAGTTTTGTTATTTCATTTTACTGATGATTTACTAAAACGGTTATTGCAATAAGGATGATTAAGATAATTTTAAACTTCAGAACTCAACTCTGTACCAAGAAATTTCTTCAATAGATAGATAGATAGATAGATAGATAGATAGATAGATTCTTTCTTTTATGTTAAATTACAATATTTTTGTCTTAAGAATACGAACATGCCAATTTTGCCGTCAGCCGGAAAGACATTCCTTAAAAAAAGATAAAAATGTTAAAGTATAAAGTAGAATTACTAACTTGTAAAAATAAATAACATACATATATAAAAGAATTTGTATTTTAAAGAACTACGAACATTTTAATTAATTATCAGTTTTAATGATATTTTCATTAGATATTTAGACAAAAAAAAAAAAACTAAAAGAGCGTTTTCTATGATTAAAATAAAAAAGAGTTATTATTTAATGTACATAATGAAAAAATTAGGTTGAACAGTAAAGTAACTGAAATTGAAAAGTCAAGTAAATTTCGAAAATTGGCTGGAATGAGAAAGCGAGGTTCTGAGATCTTCCACAATTTGAATAATTTGCAACTTTGCAAATTTCTTCTAACTATAAACTTTTTCTTAACAGATGTGACGTAAGGCATATCTATCTCTTAGGACGTGCTAAAAAGGGCAAGAGTGCGGAAGAGCGCCTTAAGAAAACCTTCACTGGATCGGTATTTTCTCTAAGTTTTCCCTTTCAATCATCTTTACCAACATATTTTAAAGCATTTCATGAAACTTTACAACCACAACCCCGATTACCTGGAACATATTTCAATAATTGAAGGCGACATGGGAAAGCTTGGCATGGGTATATCGGAATCCGATAAAAAGGACCTCATAGAAAAGGTTCAAATCGTTATACACGCTGCTGCTGATGTTCGATTTGACGAAAAATTGAAAACTCTTTTGATGGTCAACTTGCGAGGAACACGTGAAATCCTTGAGCTAACTTCCAAGATGAAAAATATTCAGGTAACTTAGGCATTGTAATGAGCACCCTTATTGATTACTCAATTTCAGGCCTTTACGTTTATATCTACCGCTTACAGCCACTGTGTAAGGACCATCATAGAAGAGAAGTTCTATGACGCACCAGTTGATCCAGAAATCATGATAAGACTAGGAGAGAAGTATAACACAGATGCATCAGAGGAATTGGAGGTGATAACAGATCGGATTATCAAGCCCTGGCCGAATACATACACTTACACAAAGTCACTTACAGAAGAACTCGTAAGACGCTATGCTCAGAAAATACCTCTTTGCATTATTCGTCCGACTATAGTCATAGCTACGCATGAGGATCCAGTCCCAGCGTGGTGTAACAACATTTACGGGCTGAATGGAATTCTTGTAGCTTCCGGGCTAGGTGTCCTTAGAATACTGCCAATTAATACCGAAAACATCGGTGATGTGGTGTGTGCCGATTTTGTGATCAATTCAACATTGGCTGCCTTATGGGTAACACATGAAGAATCAATAAAGAACAAGGCAATCAGTGGCGGAAAGGTGGAGAAAGATCCTGAAATTTACCATGTTTGTACTTCAACTGATCGGCCAGTGTCCTGGGGTTAGTATGAAGATTTATTTGTTGAAACTTGAATCCCGTTTTTATATTTCAGTATAATTTCAGGCTACATCGCTTCGAGTATGGGCAAACTCTTCCAAGAATACCCAGCAAAGCGGGTTCTTTGGAAGCACTGCCACAACATCGTTACAAATCAGTTCATGTTTAATTATTTGACAATATGGTACCATGTTATACCAGGACTTATAACAGACTTGGCCTTAATGTTATCGAGAAAGCGTTTGAGGTAGGACTTGTATGTGCAGCTTAGGTTCTGATGTTTCAATTTCTTTCTTTTTTTACTTTTTGAAACAGAGTCATGCCCATTTATAGAAAAGTGCAACGATTCATGGTTGCCTTGTCTTTTTTCATGAAAGTCGACTGGCGCTTTGACAACACAAATATGAAACGAGTTCTTGCAAGAATGTCCCCAGAGGATAGAGAAATATTTCCCAGCGATGTAAGGCGATATAATTGGTCAGCGTTTCTCTATAACTATTTGAGTGGCTTGAAGGTTTACATTGGGTGTGAAACTTTGGATAATGTAGAACAGGCGAGAAGAAAGTACAAACGTATTGAAGTGTTGCACATTTTTGTATTGATTTTCTACTATGGTATTCATTTATTGTTTTTCACTTGGATTGCTAACAAGCTGGGAGTTTTCGACTATATCACGAACAGTGTTCATGACACTTTTGAGTTTTTGAAAAACCCCCAGATAGAAAAATAAAAGCAGATACTTGTACATTTCCCTATTTTGTTTAATAAATAATAAAAAATAACTTCAAATACAAAGTAAGTCGATTTTCTTAATTTTTCAGAAGCAAAACGCAGCCGTATGAAAGTACATTTATGAATCTATAAAGTTTTTTTTCTAAATTAAAAACGTTTTAATATTTATTGAAGTCTATGAGTTAATCTATATTCGTTAAAAAGTCACAGATTCATCCTTCAAATCAAAGCAAAATACCAATCAATCTATTCTTGTTATTTTTTGCATAACTGTTCCAATAAACGCGAGATTTCTTACATTTTGACGCGGAGACCGGAGAGAAGCAAATTTATTTTGTATGACAAAGAAAATTCAATCATTTAATCAATGCATTCACAACTCACATTAGCTTTCCAACGTTTCTTTATTCACGTCCAAGCATTATTCAAGGCGCTCTAGCAAAAGAAATACCTCCCTGTGGTAAGTAGCATGTTAAATCTTACACTTCAAAAATAAACAACGCTACCTACCAGTTCAAATTCAATAGTATCAGGCACCCAGAGTTTCAGCAAAGCTAACTAAGGGTCTTACAAATCTACACATACAACACAAGTGTGTACGTTTTTCTTCTTTCTTTATGCAAACAACACAAAACGAAATCAATAAAATAAAATAAGGTCGAAGAAATTCGGTGTGTTTATGGGTTTCTGGGCTAACATGATACCAGGCGATCAGACAAAGTAGCAGGTATACTCAAATTGCTGCAGTAATAGCAAGTGTGCTCCAAATTTTACTTGTTATTTTTTGTTGTTGTGTTTTTCTCCTCTTCGAAGAGGAACAAAAACAAGAAAATACTGTGCTCTCAAGAGATATGCGTAACGATAGTGTTTGCTAGTGATGTGCGAGTGGCTTGAGTAGCGGGTTGTGTCTGTGGTACAAAACGAGGTGGTGACTCTTAATTTACTTTTTCATTACATGAAATGATGTTTTTGTTTTTATTTATAAACATAAAAAAGAAAGTCCATATCAAAAGCGAATCGCTGTAATTTAACTGGGCTTGTCTATGCCCACATCGGGGAAATTAAATGTCAAATTTTTAAAATATAGGCTAATAGTTTACTGAATTGTTGACTTCGTGCGCAGGAATTAAATGACTAGGAGAAACTTTTATTCTATTATTTAAATTTTTTATGAACAGACAGCCAGCAAAGTTCAGGGAATTTCTTTTCATGGTACAATTATTTTAACTAAGCAAATAAAGTTTACTAAAAGAATCAATTAGGCTTCTTCATACTTTATTCGTTCCTTCATGAGTCACCACCTCACTTTTAATCAAGTAACGTCATGCACTCAAATAATTTACACATCTCTAGCAAACACGATACACGAGTCATCACAGCAGTTCGGTTATCTCTAGTACGGACCGCCTACTGCCTTGCTTTTGTTTTTGTACGAAATGCGAAGAGAAAAGAAAACAAAAATTAACATTTGGCGCTAAATTCGTATTGTCGTTGAAACGTGAGTATACCTGCTGTGTTTGCTGATTGCTGGTTGCCTGGCATCATATGAAATTTGGAAAATAGAATTTCAGTCGCTACAGCTTCGCGAAAGGAGAAGCACAAACGTAGCTAGTACACATTTTATCGTTTGTAGAAATAGAAATCTTAAACTGCATGCTTAGATTTTAAGTTGCATGATATCTATTATTTGTAAATTACAAATTGTAATGAGCTGTTGCATATTTGTTTTTCTCTTTGATTGAACATTTTGCTAGGCTAATTGCTGGTTGGTTTTAAATATCTTAAGGAAGTTTATTTCTTCTGCCAACAAGAACAAAGTAAACGATCTTTGGAAGCCTTGTCTTATTCAAAAGGATTTAGGGGTAGGTATGGCATGTATGAATTTATTGGTTAAATTTGTCTAAAATAAAACAGCACAAGAGGCATTTTGCTTAAAAAATTTATTTTCAACTGGATACAAGTATACAATATTTTTTTTAATTGAGAAACGGAAGAATGAGGAAGAGTTCGTATGAAAGTTTAATCAGATGATGAAGGACCTTCATTTACTCACATGAATATGAATTGGAATTGAAATTTCATAAAGCAAGTAAAGAATATATAATATGTTGTCTAGTCTCCTCTAATATCTTAAATATACTAGGCTCAAATAACTTTAATTTAATGGCGTCTTAAAGAAAAAATTCATTTGATATCAGCATAAATCTTTCTCTTTAGAATGAGCTTGTCCTAACAATATTAATACGAAATACTTGGTACTTTCATTGCGCCAAGAAAGCGTGGGACTGTTGCTGGGATAAGATGTGAAACACAATTTTTATATGAAGTGGAAGAAATTCGATGTGTTTGTGGGCTGAAATGATACCAGGCGATCAGACAAAGCAGCAAGTATACCCTCATTGCTTCAGCAAAAGCAATTTTTTGTTATTATGCTTTTCTTCTCTTCGAAGAAGAACAAAAACAAAAAATACTGTGCTCTCTAGTGAGAAACGTGTTTGCTAGTGATGTGCGAGTGGCTTGAGTGACGGGTTGTGTCTGTGGTACAAAACGAGGTGGTGACTCTAAATTTACTTTTTCATTACAAGAAATGATGTTTTTGTTTTTATCTAAACATTAAAAAGAAAGTCCATCAAATGCAAATCGCCGTGGTTTAACTTGACTTGTCTATGCAAACATCAGGGAAATTAAATGTCAAATTTTAAAATATAAGCTAAGAGTTTACTGAATTGTTGATTTCGTGCACAGGAATTAAATGGCTACTAAAAATTTTTCTTCTATTATTTTAAAGACAGCCAGCAAAGTTCAGGGAATTTTTTTTATGGTATAATTGTTAATCGAGTATTAAATGCCAGGATCTGCCTACTAAGCAAATATAGTTTATTAAAATAATCAATTGGGCTTCCTTATACTTTATTCATTCCTTCATGAGTCACCACCTCATTTTCAATCAAGTAACGTCATGCACTCAAATAATTTACACATCTCTAGCAAACACGAGTCATCATAGCAGCTCGGTTTTCTCTAGCAAGGACCGCCTACTGCCTTGCTTTTGTTTTTGTACGAAATGAGAAGAGAAAAGGAAACAAAAATGAACATTTGGCGCTAAATTCCCATTGTCGCACACAGGCGGATTTTTCGAAAATCCTGGCCAAAATTATTTTTGGTCGGTTTATATCAAATTCTTGCTTTAATTCATTAAATAATAATGAATTTTAGTGAAAAACATGTTTTCGGGTGCATATATAAAATATATGCATTTAAAAAAAAATTACATACAAAAAAATTTTTTTTATTAATTAGAAAAACTTACTTTTACTTTTTTTCGCTTAAAAATCTACTTTTTCTTGAGAAAAAGTTTCTCAAAAATTCCATTAGTTGATTTCTTAACAGATAAATAAAATTTCATTGTGAGCCTGGAGCAAAAAGTAATAAAAAAATTTGTTAAGCCAAACTGCTATTTTCACCTTTTTTGAATGCTTTTTCTTGCGATATCTCGCAACATCGCAAAATATCGCAACATTTTTGGACGAAAACTTGTTGAGGACGATTGTAGCTACATTTTAAACTTTATTTTAAGGCATCATACAACTTTAAGACCAAACTTTTATATTACCAAACACAAATGTTTTTTTCTTTTTTAGGTTCAAAAAAGTATATCTCTAAGATGTCATACAAATCAACACAAATCATGAAGTCAATATAAAATTCTGATTGAAATTGACTAATCATATCACTAGCAACAGATTCCAAAATAAATTTTTCTAATCGCTTCACACAAAAAAATATAAAAAATAGTAGTACATCAACCTCTAGTCACACACCAAATCTAATACTAATCTTGTTTATCAAAAGTGATCACTTTGACTGCATCTTGTGACTAAACGGTAGCCAAGAAAATTACGGAATGGATCAGACTATACTGTCTGACTATTTGTGAACAACTTTGCATCAAAAAATATTCAATAAGTCCAATTTCATTTTTCATAGTTATGGCCAGGTTTTTGGGAAAATCCGCCTGTGTGTGTCGTTGAAACGAGAGTATACCTGCTGTGTTTGCTGGTCGCCTGGTATCATGTGAAATTTGTAAAATAGAATTTCAGTCGCTTCGTGAAAGAAGAAACAAAAGCACAAACGTAGCCAGTACACATTTTATCGGATATACAAATCTTAAACTAGGCATGCTAGAATTATTTTACGTTGCATGATAGCTATTTGTAGTTGGTAATTGGTATTTGTTTTTCTCTTTGATTAAAAATTTTGCTAGGCTAATTGCTGGTTGGTTTTGAATTCTTCAATGAATGTTTTTTTCTTCTGCCAACAAGAACAAAGTAAACGATTTTTGGAAGCCTTGTCTTATTCAAAAGCATTTAGGGGTAGGTATGGCATGTATGAATTTATTGGTTAAATTTGTCTAAAATAAAACAGTACAAGAGGCATTTTGCTAAAAAATTTATTTTCAACTGGATACAAGTATTCAATATTTTTTAATGGAAAAACGGAAGAATGAGGAAGAGTTTTTATAAAAGTTTAATTAGGTGATGAAGGAGTTTTATTTACTCACATGAATATGAATTGGAATTGAAATTTCATAACAAAACAAGTAAGGAATATATAATATATTGTGTATATATGTATGCACTTCTACTAGTCTCCAGTCATCTTGCAACTTAATGGCATCTGAAAGAAAAAATTCATTTGAAAAATCTGTCTCTTAAGATTGAGATTGTCTTAACAAAATTAATACGAAATACTTGGTACTTTCATTGCGCCATCAAGAAAGCGTGTGAATCAAGCTGGGTAAGGATATGATATGACAAATAATTATATGTATGTTCAAAATAAGATAAAAAATGTTCAAAAGAATTGAAACCTCTCAAAAGACCATAAGTTGTTAGGAGTCCTCTTTGATTCATATCGATTTCTAAATTGGTTTCAGTTTAAATCAGGAAGGAGTCAGTTAATGAAGGTTCTGTTTTCTGTTGTCTTGCAGTATTTATCAGGATCAGTATTCCGCAGGTGAATACAATTTACAGTGCCCAGATGATTTTATTTTTTTAATAATGGAAGTGGGGTGATAAATTTACATGTATTATAAATATTCAACAAAATGCAGGAGTTATTGTAAAAAATTCAAAGATCTATGATAAGGAACATCTTAAGGGGCATTCAAAAACATTTTGCTTACTTTTCAATTGAGTTTTAAGCTCATAAGCGAAAACGATATTTTCCCCTTATTCATTTAAACAAACAACATTTTTATTTTTATTTTTATTACCACACATAAGCTACTTATTTCAAGATAAAATTTTCTTTATTAAACATCTGCATGTGTTGTTTTTCACCAAAAGGTTTTAAGAATACTTTCTTAGGATACTAAAGTAGCTGTAAGATGCTCGAATTATCTGAAAGTAAAAAAAGAAACTTTAAAATAACGTCTTATAGCAAAGGATTATACAAGGAGTTTTTGACCAGTTGCTCAACAGATGTGATTTTTTTTGCGGATTTTAATATTTCAGTGACAAAACTAGATAAATTTATGCATTTTAATTTAATACCCTTGTTTAAATCTTAGACCTCTTTTCGACGATCTTTCGACTAAGCCAAAGCGGATCTATAAGTGCAAAAACTAATGTGTGAACCTGAAAATGATACTAGGACTAAAATTGATGGAAATCCCTTCACCTTTTAATTGAACTGAAAAATGATGTTTTTAAAAGACGTTTGAATAAAGAAAAGGTACTAAATAGGAACAAAACCACTCTTGATATCCGCAACAACCATAATTATGCGTTCAGTTAAAAAAAAAGTTTAAAAGATTTTATTCCTTCAAAAATGTCTAAATGCTTACATCAACAAATGTTGTCAAATTGAGGGGTACAAATATGGCCTTCATATTCAAGGGATTAT
This sequence comes from Melanostoma mellinum, assembly GCA_914767635.1. Taxonomy (NCBI): domain Eukaryota; kingdom Metazoa; phylum Arthropoda; class Insecta; order Diptera; family Syrphidae; genus Melanostoma; species Melanostoma mellinum. The sequence continues at coordinate 171,806,064 of OU612059.1, read as the reverse complement.
CTGTCATCATCATAACCAGTCTGATTATTTTTTGCAGCTTTACAGGGTAATTGTACCAGTCACAGGAGTAGATCGCAAAACACATTGAATGACTCTAAGAAAAAATAAGTATAGTTTTCGGAAATAATCAGTGCGGGCACGGTTCCGTACTGAACGGCAAAATTAGAACGAAAATTGAGCGACATAGCGATGTCTATTTATTTATATATTTCATCAAGTAGAGCACATAAACTCTTATAGACTTCTTATGTCGCTTATAGTACATGACCGTGCCCTTACACTATTATGTCGTTGAAAAAGCTCTATTCCTGTACTTACATGTTCCTTGACCAATGTAGCATGCCAGTAATACAACCAAATCAAAGTGAGCATCGTTGTTATGTATAAGAACATGAACAAAATATCCATGTTTGTAAGATTCTTTATCCAAAAAAAAAACGATTAAATGAAGCTTTAGGATAGCATGGATGAATCAAACAAATTATACTTACACCAGTAGCCATTTCGAGGAATAAAAAACAAATTAGAACGGAACAGACAACAAAATCAGCAAACACTGGAATACAGATAAGCTCTTGAAGTTCTCCGATGAACCTGATTTAAACAAATTTTTGTTATACGTTTCTATGGAACACAAAAAAATTTTAGAGGTGGGACTAAAAAAAAATTTGTATTTGTAACAAAAAGAAATTTAAATACGCCACTAAAACTTAAAAAACAACCAATCCACACACTGGGTTGAGTGGGCCCGCTCAGACTTTGAATGAATGTACCGTACACCCATCACATTCAAATGCTAGTCTCAGCACCGCCTGTTGTAGTCTAAGGGTACTAAAATAGGCTTGTATAGTTTACGCATTCCGCCAAAACGTTTAGTAGCAGCCAGGCGTCCATCTGCAAAGCAATTTTTTTTTTGGGTCCGCTTTTTATCAGCGAACCATCATAAAAATATTTTTATTGTAAAATATAGCATTCAATACGCTTTCTGTTAAAATTTTAAGTTGAAATATCAAAAACTCAAAAAGTTGCAAGACTTTGTAGTCATGTCATGCAAAAATAAAAGAGCTGTTGACATATTTTCGTGCTCGGGTCCGCTGGACCCATGTGTGTGGTTTACGTGATTTTTCGGAAGTGTGTGGTTAACGAGTTAAAATCTTAGTTCAAGTTCCCTTACAGAACAGTTTTTGAGTAATAAAGTCTCATAGCCAAAATTTTGAAAAAAATCAAATTTGTTTTTTTTTTTTTTAAATAATAATCAAAGGTCGTATTAGTTTTGAGTCAAACACAGAAAAGCAAATGTGAAAATTTTTTAATAGTTTTTGAGAAATTAAAAAAAAATGGAAGGTACTTTTCCGGAGAACACCCTGTTGTGCTCAGAGAATGAAAAATAATTAAGAAAGCACCTGAATTTTGTTTTTCTTTTTAATTTCTCAAAAACTAAGAAAGGTTTTCAGATTCACTTTACTGTGTTGGGCTTAGAACTAATAGAAGCATTGATTATCTAAAAAAAGTAAATCATAATAATTTATTTTAAAAACTTTTTTTCAAACTTGATTACTTAAGACGAAATTAAGGAGTGTACCCTCTTTGGACAGGTTGTTTTTTTTTTTTTTTTCATAAATATGAACATAAAAATGTTTTAAACTTGAAAAATACGCTCTCAAAACATACAATTTTACTTTATATTTGTTTATGTTTTGAGAGGGATAAGGTTGGTCCAAAAAAAGATGGGTGTGCGCTACTGATTAAATAACTGGAATGGGTGACCAGAACCGTACCAAATCTTAACCATATGTTCTTTTGGCTGATAGCCATAGCACATATCATACTTTTTTCGTTTCTTCAAAATCGATAAACTAACAGCCATTTCTACAAAAACAACACCTTGTTTTTGATGGCTTCTTGCCAAAATATCTCAAAAACGCTATAGCTATAATCTTTAAGAAAATGTGGTTAAGATATGGTAAGAACCGGTTGAGTAGTTTCGGAAATTTAAGCAACATTCGCCGAAAAACGTCATTCTGAGAAAAACGCTTTTAGTCAACTTACTTACTTTTAAATATATAAATATACTGCGAAATGCAACAAAAAAGAAATCGCTTTTAAAAAAATTCTAAAGAGGATAGACTCCTTAACTCTAATGTTTGATTAAAGAACAAAATATTGACAAGGCACACTTGATTTAAAAAAAAATTAAAAAATACAGCTCAAAGCAATTAGATTTAATTTTAGGCGTTTATATGTATGTATAAGCTACTGCTAAAAATTTGTGTTTACTTACTTTTGGCAAAAATCATTGGAATATTTAGTTAATTTTTTTTAAATATTCTTTGTGATTTCAGTTTTCTTATTTAATGTGTAGTTGACAACCGTTTACCACCAAATATATTATAAATTATAGTAAAAAATATTATTATCTTCTTTATATATATAAAATTTCCCTGTCACAATGTTAATTACCGTACTCCTCCAAAACGGCTTTACCGATTTTTACCAAATTTAATATGAGTATTCAGTAGGTCTGAGAATCGGCTACTTATTATTTTCCATACCCCTAAGTGATAAGGGCCATCTACCCTTAACATTGTTTCTTTAATTTCCAGTGTGACACAAGAATTTTATATATTAGATTTTACAGTCTCAGAGTAAATGTCATAATGAACTATATTCTAAAGTAAATTTATTATTAATTTATTTTTTAACATTGTGACATGGAAATTTTATATATAAGATTCTTATTCATTTGATAGAAAATATTGTTGGGGTAATAAAAAAGTTCGGTGTAAGCTACATTTTTATTAGATTTGGGCAATTTAATTTTTGGGTTCACTTATAAGAGCTGTAATTTCCACGTAATTTCAATTGGTCGGGAAAAGGAAAGGGAACCGTAACGGGAACGGGAACTTTAAAACTTACATTATCACCTACATAGTCTATATTTCATGACCAAATTCCTACAGAAACAAGGAAATTAGAAATTTTCGGACATTCTTAAACTTAGTCTTCTTAGTTTTCGTTTCTAGACAGTTTGGTGTGAACAACGCTTTAAATAAGTTAGACCCGAGCAACGCCCGCCGGGTGGGTCATCTAGTATATTATAAAGATCGACTCTACATAAGATTCTGATATTGTTCTAAGCACACAATCGCAAGTTCATGTGACATAGTCGTTCCCATTTTTTATACTCACCATCGTATCCGAATCTGCTCGTTGACACAAAATTTGCAAACTCTTAACTGAAGAAAAGTAACCCTTTCATTTTCGGCAGCGATTTGTGAGTAATACACCTGTTCATGAGGCTCTAAGATAACTTTCGATACCTAAAATTAAAAGTGAAACACTTAAATACCTTACCCTTCACAAGTTCGACTTATACTTACATCCATCTCAGAAAGTCTTTTGTGCATGATCTTCCATTTCAAAATAACATATGACATCAAACTGGTAATAAATGTTGGCCATAAAGGGATTGCGGTTATTGCGAAAAATAACGAAACCATGGGTAGAAAGTACCCAACAAACAAACCGTCATGCACTTCCCGATATGGAAACAGTCTTATCAAAAACGGTATATTGCTCGATCCATTCCGAATCTATAGGGTAAGAAGAGTATTTTTTTTTTAAGTAGGTTGGGCTAAGATAAAGAAATACTTACTTCCTCTAAGTTGAATATCGATTCAGGATTAAAGGCAAACCTATACAATGCATCAACATACGCAATAAAACCACCCAGAAAAGCTCCCCTCATAATCCACACAGTTATGTTAAGAATATAACGATAAGCTTCTTCCAACAGTTCGAGTTCACGTTCATCAGTTTTAAGGAATAGTTTCTCTACATCGTCCTGTAAGAAAGCTAACATCTCAGTTAGTCCTGGAAAACAAGATTTTGATTTTATTTATAATTCTTCAGTATGTTGTCTACATATAGTTACTTTTTCTTCTAAAAAATATATTATCGTAGGTAATGGACAGCATCATGAAGAGAAAAGTGGTTGCTGAGCTTATAGCATTGCCCCTTTGATTTGCATTACTTATGACGAAGCTTGCCAACTGTAATCATCAATAAAACTAAAAAATCTACTTCCCTTTTCAACTAGACAAAACAAAAACCTAAACTTACTTCCAGGAGAAATAAAATTTTAATAAAAAAAGTAATAAAAACACTGCGTAGATATTGAAGCATTTCGCTTTTATGTCTTTCGTCAATAATATAACCAGTCCAATGCAACGCCTTTACAAATGTACAGACAAGTTTGTTGTCAAAAATATTGACGTTGAAACGGAGATTCTCTCGAAAAAGCATTTTGCAAATAAATATCAAACTGATTTGCTAAAGACCTCTTTACTTTCGGTTTTATAGCAATAAGATTGCTGGTAATAAAATATGGGATTTCAATATTTAATAGGTGTACAATAATTGTAATCGGTTTGCCAATACTTTGGTGCTAATGGTGGCGATAATCGCTGAACGTTTCCACTAAATTGCTATTGATTTAAATTTGAGCGAAATATACGATGAAAATGGAAACAAGTGTCCATCTGTTTTAGTGTGTGAAAACTAATCAAAAATCACATTGTGTCTATTTTAAATAAATACAATGCCATTGTCGAGGAAATCCATTTGAATTAAATTTAAATTACTTTCAATACTTTTGCAGAAAGTGTTTGCATTTTTAGTACTTTTGCACGGCTTTCTATGTTAAAAAATTTACATGGTTTTCAGGAAACTATGGCCAGGCAGTTCTAGCAAGATTATATCGCCAAAAAATTGTTCCAAGATAGCGGTTTTTCTATTGTCTTCGAAGTTGTGAAGACTTTTCGAGGTTAATTGGCACTCCCATGGACCATTACACATTGCACATGATGAAAATGAATACTAGCACATCTGATTTATGTTGGGGATGTTACGACTAGAGTGCAAAAAAAAATTCTAAGATTTATCTAAAATTCCAATTGGTTTAGTGAAACTCCTCAACCACTAAAACCCAATCACCACCAACCCTACCTCCCATCCCCCCAACTTTTTTTTCTCCTCCGTTATTCCGGGGAGTACAATATGTCATGTGTAAGGTGCTGTTTCTTGAGGCTGCAACTTATATTCAACCAAATCTAAATCTGTAATAACACTTGGCCGATCCGCTAGTCCTAAGTCTAGAAGGAGGTACAGAAAAAGGTCTGGATAAGATTTTGCATTCCTAAAGGTGGACTTCTAGCACCTTAAAAAAAAAAAACGATCAAAGTTGTCGAAGGAAAAAAAAATTTAAAGTTTGATTAAATATCACGACAAGAAATTTTAATCTGAGACCTATCGTGTCCTCATTGGGTTGTCCTGTAGGGACCATAAATGGGGATGTTTCGCAAAATCTTGTGCACCGCCGATTAGGCAATCCCATCCGTGCCCCATTTGAGCAATCTCATTCGTGTCATTATAATTATATATGTATGTATGTAGAAATATAATTCAATTAAATGTTATAATTTTGCGGCTTTGGAAGTATTGCTTAATCTGACACCTATGCACCAGGTAATAAGAAGCATCTCAAATGCAACGATAGCTAGGTTTGCCAAAGAGACTGAGTGTGTCCTGAAATCTAGCGAAAAGAGTTTAATATCGAACGAGTTACCACTCATTGACTCCCTCGGGATAGCAAGACCAAGGAATTCAAATTCGATAAGCTCTTCAACGTTGAGCTAAGTAACAAAAAGGCATGGTTAAGTGAAAAAGAGACCTACTCGATTAAGACCCATGCAATAAAATGGTATACAGATGGCACAAAAACAACGGAGGGAACTGGAGTAACAATTTTTGGGCCAAGAACAAAAATTTCAGTACCTATGGGAAGAATGTCAAGCATATTCCAAGCAGAAGTCTATGCAATACGAAAATGCGCGGAAGTAAACATTGACAGGAAATATAAAAACAAACATATTGCAATAATGACGGACAGTCAAGCTGCAATTAAGGCCCTACGATCCTACACAATCTCCTCAAATCTTGTCAGCGAATGCATTGACAAATTGAACAAACTGGGCAGTAATAACAAGGTTACCAGGACATGTAGGAATCATAGGCAATGAACATGCAGACGAACTGGCAAATACAGGAGCCGGATCACCACTCATTGGACCGGAACCTCTTGTGGAATAACAGAAAGCCACATAAAGAAAGAAATCAAAAAGTCGGAGGAAGACAACAGAGCTTAATACTGGAATGACCTCCCCAAGATGTGCCAAGCCAAACTTTTACTTGGCACTTTTAACACAAAACGTTATAAAGACGTAATAAAACTTAATAGAAACAATGTAAGAATGCTAGCCGGGTTCTTAACCGGACACTGCAGACTAAGAAAACACCTTAAAGTGCTTGGCATAGAGAGCGACGACCAATGCAGATATTGCAACGAGCAGGAAGCTCTAATACACCAAAGGAAGAAGTACCTAGGATCCTACTACGTAGAGGAGAGGGAGCTAAAACTCCTAAGCGTAACCCAGATACTAAGTTTCATTAGAGGAACTAATCTGGATGAAGTACTTTAAATTAAGGAAAACCACTTAAGAAGTAGGGGGTACAATAGATCTAACAGGTCGAGGTACAATACAAAACCCCAATAGTTCATTCATTCATCAATTCAAATGTTATAATTTACTGTTTAGCGAAAACAAGAAAAAACAAGGTTCAGGATTTTAAAGAATATGTCAGCAGGCACTGCAGTACTTAATCGGGTTAGATGTTGCTTGCTTGTTCGGTTGTTGGTGGTAAAAGAGAGCCCAATCTCGTTGATCCCTTTGCACATCATCTCAATTGATTGACTTATTTCGATTCAGTGGGAAGGTGTTAGGAGTTGCCAAATACAATTTTGTTATTATCATATTCACTATTATTTTCGATTATAGGTTTTTCCAATTCAACTTTAGAATCCTGTGACAATTCCTTTGAGTCATCAGATGCTGAGGAATAAATATATTCTTTTTTAAGTCGTTATATTAATCTTGTTTGTTACAAGTAGCGATGTGAGACACTTTTCGATATATGACAGCTAATTTTCGGTGTGAGCAATTTAGTTAGGTAAGAAGCTAAGAAGTATTAATGCTCGACCGAAGTACAATTGAAAAATTGAAAAACAAAAAAACTAGGTATGGAACTTTCAACTTCAGGTACGTAAAAACCTATTAAAAATTATCTTCACTTTTTTAACGTGCTTCTTACAAAAAATTATGAAAAAATGTTAAAATTTTGCTTTTATTTTCGACGTTACCTTAAAAAAGTTAATCGATTTGATTGAGTTCCAAAGCTTCCCAAGGCAGAGTTCAAATACCATGCAATACAACGGTTTTCTCCAAATTTTCTTTTGAAAATTATGCTTTTAAATGCAAAAATGGCGTTTTTGTATTTTTGCAACAAGATTTTGGAATATTTTATTTAATTTTTTCAGTATTTTATGTGATTTCTTTTAAATTTTCATAATTGATGTGTAGTTGGCAGCCCTGTACCACTAAATAAAGGGTGTTCCGTAATTCGTGGAACATACTTTGGGATGTGATTCTTGGTCATATTCTAAGAAAAAAATTGTTCTAAAGTCCAGCCCGTTTCTCAACTTTGACATCACTTTTTGACTACTTAAAAAAAAGCTAACTTTGGTGTACCCTGACCTGAGTTAAATTCGATTTCTCTGTCAATACTGATGGTAGAGAGTAGAGATCTAATTTTAGACTTAATTTTTTGTAGAAAAAACAATCTTTAAAACTGTATCTAATTTGGATCCTATAGGCTTATGGTTACTTAGGTCGTAAAAAATGTCGCTTACCATAAACTGGCGGTTAGGGCTCGATATGCTTGTCAATCGCTTTTGGACTCATAAACGGCAAATCCACACCCAAATAACACTTTTTTTGAAGTGAAAACTTCTTTAGGCGCGTTTGGCACTTTTGTGATGGGGGTAAAGCAATGAATTCGCGACCGACACCATTTTTTTTGTTGCATATTTTTCGGCTTCATTCCGAAATGGCTGGCCACACATACACGATACACCACTGAGCAGATCAGAGAGCAATGAATGCAGATTATTTAGTATTTGTAGTTGTAGTGTAGTGTGTAGGTAGTAGTCATTTGCAAAGCTCGTAGTAAATCTTTTTAAATAAGCAGGATCTCAATTATTTGTTTGAGAGGAAAAAGAAATAATTTCCCCACCTGCTTACTACTTTCAAGTTTATTGAATAATTTTATTGATCAATTTTATGAGTTGTGCAAATATTTTTTTTGTTGAGTTCTTGTTCAAACGTGTCTAGACAGGCACTGACCTGTAACGTCGTGTAATTTTTCCTTTGTTCGCGAGTGATTTGTGAATACAATTTTCTTTTAGTTTTTTGAAGTGAAAACTTCTTTAGGCGCGTTTGGCACTTTTGCGATGGGGGTAAAGCAATGAATTCGCGACCGACACCATTTTTTGGCTCATCGTATTTCGTATGTAAAGTCGTCATAGCCCAGCGTCTCAGGTTCGATTCCCAGCCATGACTTACATTTTTTCATTTGTTTAAAGTGAAAACATAAATAAAAATTGTCGCCACGGCTGGGATTCGAACCTGAGACCAAGAAATATCTTAAAATCGACGTTGCTAAATAACTTAAAAGAATGTAATAGCAACATTACCTAGTCATATTACCGACTCAGAGAAATTCAGAGAAGAAAGAAAGGAATTGAAGGACAGAGAAAAATTTATGCAACGCAGAAAAAATAAAAAGCACCAAATATTTTACTATCATTACAATGAAGTGGATGAGTGAAGCTGGAAATTTCATCATGGCAGAGTAGGAGACGCACTGGTCGATGATTCGAATTTTACAACAAATTAAGAGAGATCAACAACTCGTCGCGATGATTTATCGATGGAGTTGAAATGGTTGCATGAAAATAGTTTGAAAACCATTACTCAAATATTAATTCATTTCGTTTCAAAACTTAATGCATTCTGCATTGTCCTTTTTTTTCATTTCATTGTCAAAGTTTACGAGCGCAGTTACGAGATCTGTAGACACTATCGTTAAAAAATAGAATTTATTTATTGATTTTAACAGAATTTCACAAGGGTGACGAAGAAATATTGATATGATAGGTATTTCAGATTTCAATTTAGTTGCAAGTTTCAGAAGGCATGATCGTCCAGCAGCAGGAGTAGCTATCTATAAAAGGTTGTCTTATACAACTGCCATATTTTGCTCAAATCATATGGATTTGCATACGAGGTACACTAGTTTTTGATATCGGCGATTTGTGTGTTTGTCGTTGCCACTCTGGAAATGGACAGCAAGTTATAATAGTAGGCGTTTATAATTCACCGAATACGTGTTCAAGTGTAATACGACAGTTTTTATATAAAAATTTATTTATTTAGTCTGAAGACGCTTCTGCAATTAAAATATTTACTGAAAATTCAATTCTGTTTTCACTTCTGTCGGCACTCCCGGAGTGCTTCTTTTTTTTTTGTTGTAGGTAGCAGTCGCCATAATAAATAACTATGATGGATGTAGTCCGTTAAAGGATAAAAAGTTCCCATCTATAGATCTAAAGTGTTTGGTCTCTTTTTTATTGCTTCATTCGACAGAAAAATCGTTTTTGGTGTCCAAGGCTGTTAGGTGCTTCAGAGGCAGACGTTTTTAATCATCAAAATGGAAAACCAAGTTTTGGAGTTCTTTTGGACATAATGGGCCGGATACTTCGGCATCAGTATCCTGAGAACGAGAACGGGAGCCTTAAAACTACTAGCTAGTGTGTAGTAAATATTTTGCTTAAAAACTTGGTTTTCGAGAGAAACTATCTCTATCTCTTTTCTTTTTCTAAAAAGTAATTAAAACGAAATACAACTACTTCAGACTAGACCAACCACAGTAGAATATAATTTTTCGTATCTATTTTTTGGGTTTGCATTTCGCCCAACCACCTATACAATTGGCGACTCGCCATCCCTCTTTTTTGTTGCAATTCGCAAGTAAACCCAACTGCTGTTCTCAATAATTTACTCAAATCAATAGCAATTAAAAATATCAAAATTGGTATTACGATTGTAATTATCCTGACATTTATCTCGCCAATTACCAAAACACTTATTTCCAAACACAATAAATATTTAAAAAAAAAACAACAATTTTGCAAAGGCTTTTGCACTACATAAACGCACTCACTTGTCAGTTTTTGCTCATTGTGAAGTTAAACTCATCGTTGTAACGATGCCGACTCTGTATAACTATTTCATAAAAAAAAAGAATATTTCAAAATAAGATTTTTAGTATTCAAGTAAAATTTTTTTACTACATTGGCTTCATTGTAAAAGAAACTGATAGTCGGTATCAATTGTTTCATTTTTTGCGGAGTGCGTTTTTTTGTTTTTGCATTTGCGTTGCTTGTGTTTTAGAAGTGAGTTACTCGCCTTACTCTCTACTCAGCTCTAAATCCAAAAATAACATACATTTTATATAATTTTAGTTTGTTGAATTTATCATCAGCCCTGAATTAGGAGAGGGAAGTGCGGTGAGTGTAGCAACAGCGTTTACCTATTTATCGACATCCATCGTGACAACCACAGCATTCTTTAAGAGAGAAAGTACTATTTTACAATAAAGTTAGCATCTTCTGTGCATTAATTCAGATTTTTTAACTCAAAGGACTCGCTCGGATGTTAATATTCGTGCAGAATGACATTGACAAACTTCTTCAAAAATATGATGAAAGTGAAGCGAAGCTATTCAAAAAAATGCACAAGTATTTGAGGCGCGTAACTGCTATCGTCTGGGCCGCTGCGGGAACGGGGGCATTGATAACTTATTTAGAAGCATTTTATCGAATTATTGCTGAGTCAATTTTTAATTTCAAATTTGTGAGTTAAAATTGTACAGAGAAAAAATGTAAAATTGACTCCCAAATTCAAATAGGACGACCGATCACCAGGACTGCTCAACAGAATCTTCCCATTTCAAAAGATCCACGATGGTTTATTTTTCAGGACTATCTTACCAGTTTATGTTCTTTTTATTGGAGAAATAATAATTCCAGCGTGGCACACCTTCATCACCAGTTTAATGGGCTATGTGATTTTGAAGTGGCAAATAATGCACAAGAGGCTGAGTGACATGGATGTAAGTAAAACACTAGTTTTTCTTTAAAAACAATATTTAGAAAATAAAGATCACATTTTCACTGCAGCAGGCTGCTTGCTTAGAAACTATATGCAAGTAAAGTTTCTAAGCAAGCAGCCTGCTGCAGTGAAAATGTGATCTTTATTTTCTAAATATTGTTTTACCACCTACAAGCATTTCATTTTTTTTTTTTCAGTTTTTATGCCTACTAAAAATACTAGCAACAAATTTTGAAAAAAAAAAAAAAAATTATCAAATAGGTACTTTGCGCATTTGTATACTTTTGTACTAGTAGCTACTGTCTGCCAAAAAAAGTTCAAGATATTCAACTGCTGAATACTCCGCTCGCGGCGAAAGTGGTGGATTTCATGTTTAGTTCACAACAACGTGATTAGCGGTTACGCTAACCGTTACACCACGGGCACGACCACCATTGTTATGAGCGCAGATTAAGCCTCAAAAGTGTTCCTTGTTCCTTAAGATTTTTTACAGAAAAAGTACCAGTCAATAACTTGTGACTAAAGAAGTGAATATTATGCGAATAGACTTGGTTTCAATATCTTTTCTAATTTTACTCGTCTGTTGGTTAGTTAGTTCACTAGCCAAATTTTTAGTTTTACATATAAAAATCTCGTCTCACCAAAATCAAGTGATTTTTGGAGACGAAATGTTTTAGGTTACATCAAAAAACTACTGATCGAACGAACTATCGAATTTAACACAGGTCAGGGTACACCAAAGTTAGCATTTTCTTGAATTGTCAAAAAGTGATGTCAAAGTCGAGAAACGGACTTTAATGTGGAACAATTTTTTCTTAGAATATGACCAAGAATCATTACTATGAATAGCGAATACTTAAACCTTGTACTTAGTCTTAAGATTTTGATATTGTACTAAGCACACAATCGCAAATTCGTGCGACCCAGTCGTGCCTATTTTAATTTTTAATTTTGGGTTTCACATTTGCGTCTCACTCAGACGCCAATTGGGATTTATTGACTAAAATATCAATATTTACGGTAGGGTTTTCTCAATAAGGGCTAGTTGGGGCCTTATTGGGATTTCGTTACTGGGCCCAACTTTTCGAAACCCAATTAGATCCAGATATATACCTACGCTGGGTAATCCGCAAATCATTTCTAGTCGGTATTCAATCAAAATTTTTGAATTCAAGGTAGAAGTTAATATTTTTCATAGCCTTTATTTTAGCGACCAACAGTTGCGATGAGCCCTTTCTGTACGATTTTTCAAGTAAGTTATTTTCTTATCATCCGAGGGAAAGTTTTTATGGTAATAACAGTATTATAATTGTGGTGGGATAAAAAAATACGTACTTATCTCAAAATAACTTGAACCACTTTGGCCTATTCTACTAAAAACTGCCTTGTCTTTGGAGTATGAAAACTGAAAATAAAATAAGAAAGAGTTTGGAAGACTGGCCCACCAAAATGAAACACGCAAATGAATGAGGAGCAATTAAATTGATCTACCCTTTTTACCATTGTTTTCTCTAAGGCCTGGAATTCAAATAAATTTCACATCAAAAATAAGAACATAGGGCACCCTTAGAGTGAATGTGACCTTACCGAAAATTCCTGCAATTTCGGATTTCGCAATACGTATTTTTTGGAAAACTTGCTCATTTCTCACAAATGCAATTCTTATATAGGCCATCTTCATTCAGTGCGGCATAATTAGAACAAATTTGAAAACTTTGCGGCAGAAAAATTTTGAGCTAGGTCACTTTCATTCTAGGGGTGCGGCCCTGAGTTTTGTTTTCCAGTTCTATGCTGAATTTAACATTGAAGTTTTACTATGCAAGTGAAAGTATGTTAAAATTATGCCACAAGTTTGACGACAACCATTTTACGCAGTTTTAAGAACGGTGAATATTTGGTATGAAATGCTCATGACCTGTAAAGTAAAATTGAAGCTTTTGATCCTAATACTTTTCATACAAACACATTCATACCTTTCGAAAAGTTTGTAGTGAAATATCTGATATTCCAGCAATATTTAGAGCGACGCTTTGCTGCGATCGCATCAGAACCATCAAAACCATACGCCTGTATTTTGGTGTACCATTATACCACTTGTGGTCGTAGATTGCATCGCTGACTTTTAGACTCTTGAGTTTAATGTAAATTATGAGCTAGAAAATTTGAAAGTATTAAAAAAAAAAATACTTACAATTTCGATCAACTTGTCTCCCAAAAAGCATGTGATGGCAACTTGCTTCAACTCATAGGCCAGCAAAAAAATTGCTTTGATAACAGTGAACAATGTCAATTCACCTAGAAGTTGGTATCCAGTAAAGCAAATGATAAGCGAAGATGATGAAAGACTAAACAGCACTGATGGGGTGAAAACATCATTTATCTTCTCAGCAAGTCTGAAAAAATATATAAAAACTTGAATAGAAAAATTTAAGAAAAACTTATCTTTAAATTTAAAAAAAATTTATTCGAGGTGTTTAAATTGTCTTTTTTTAATAGAACCAAACATGGTGAATTGTCCTGCCAATCTGGCGAGTTCTACACTCTTAAAGACTCTACCATCGCTTCCAATAGACTTTAAAGACGTATTACACAAGCACGAAAAATCTCTCACCTCAACAGTTTAAGATGATAAATAACTAATTCTTTCAATTTCAATTCAGCTTTATTACTGCTATCAGGTTTGATGAGCGAAATACTGTTTTGAATGATGTCAAAATGCATACACAATTGTAAGACAGACCCAAATAAACACAGATCCAAAGCTAAAATAGTACTCGCTGATACATAGGTGGCATGTATTTCAGCGAGATAAATAAAAGAATAGAGAAAGTAATTTTCCGTGTAAACATATCCGGTGTACCATTTCATAAATTGAGTTTTAAATGTAAAAGAACCATCTTTAGCCAAATCAATCAATGAAATAACAAATGGAAGTGAAATATATAAAATTGTTATGGTTTTAAAAAAAAAAGTAAGAATTTTTCCAATCAGCAACGTTTGTTTCAAATACTTTTGCAGATTAAAGGTCTTTTCTACGTTTTCACTCGGATAAAGTTGACGGAATTCATTGAGTGTTTCATTCACAACATTGCGATAGAAAATTAATGAAGCAATTTTTGCTGTTGACACAAAAAAGTAGTTCAACAGAGTCAAATTATTTGTTCTCTGTTGCAAATCAACTTCAGAAAACACACAAAATAATATTTGACCAACAATTATAACCCCGCTATTCACTTGGCCCGCCATTAAATAGGCTTTCATTCTTTTATCTTTGTTCTCAAATTGGAAGCCAATCAATCGGAGGAAATGAATAGAGTCACTAACAAAAGGATCCGACACTTGTTTTTTCATTTCAATAGCAAAGAGTTGGAGGTTGAAAAGTGTACTGTCTGAAAACTTAATAATTTTGCACATAAATAACGAGATACTTTGCTAAACTTCGTTTAATATTCATATGAGGTTGATCCACTATTAAGCAATTTCAAAATATGTCATTACGCAGAAATATTAAATTAATCACTGCTAATAACATGATATCCTTCAAATGTTTAATGATATAGCAAAATATTTACCTGAATTACTCTATCATAGATAATGAGTTCTTAACTATGTAGTTAAAAAAGATGAAGGATACATTCTGTTTGACGTATTTTAATATTGCATACCATCGCAAATGAAAGATTGTTTGAAAAGTTAATTTCATTTAATCGAAGAAAAAACAACGGCATATGTGCATCTCAACATGCAATTTTAAATAAATCAATCAACCCCAGGGAGTACCTAGCGGTTGGTAGTACATGTCATTCAAATTTCTCTTTCTGGGAGGCCCTTCTGCTATCACTTATATTTTTTTTTAGCGCTTACTTTTAAGATACATTTTAATCCCGAGTTCCATTTTAAAATATATATTTCGACATACCGCAACGTAGTGCTACCATAAACATTTCATTTGTAATCTGTATATTTTTATATTTTTTAGTCTAGTCTTGTTTAATTTGTTTATGTTGTAGCTTAAATTTTCTTTGTTTTTATTTATTTTATACGCTCTCTTTGTGCTGGTGTAGGCGTTTTACTAACTTCTAACACTTGCATTTATGATGAAGAGCGTAACGAAGTACGTACCAATGGGCTTGCTCTTAGCCCAGTGTGGCTTAGGGCCAGTTTGTTCAGGGCGGGTTAAATAAGCAATTTGGTTATCAAGGGTTCTTTTTAATCCATGATTAAGAATCTGTGATCACCAAAGAGTGTTTGTTCACATTTTTCATACCTCGGTTAGCAAATCATGGGTTATTCAAAAATCGTTCCATTTTCCCGTCTATATGTCAAAACTAATTTATTTTTTTTATGATAGAGTCAGTTCTTTTTCGGTTGTCAAAACTATCGAGATTTGAATTTAATTTCGTTTTAGTTTTAAATATATTTAGGTACATATGCTGACTCGGAAGACCTAAATAAAGAGCCCCAAATTAATTGCCAATCTAACAGAGCTATGAGTGGGTCATCAAAGCAAAAAGCATCTAGCATAGCTCTCAAAGCCGCACAAGAAACAAAAGCAGCATCAAATGCTCAAACCGCAGCCGGATAACCGGGTTATCTTCAGGTTTAAGCTCAGTTAACTGAAAAGGCTTTGCCAGTTGCTCGTGCTACAGAAGCTGCATTGGTTGGAAAACAGGGAATTGTCGAACAACTTGAAAAAGAAATTCGCGAAGCTGAAGCTGTAGTACGAGAAGAAACTGCTTCGATACAAAACACCCAAAATAATGTAAATATTGCCATGCAAGCTGCTATAAAAGCAACCACACAACTGAGGACATTGACTCAGGCAGTGCAGAACAAAAAAAAGAAGAAACTGTAAGTTTTAAAAAAGAAATACTACGGCAGCAGCATAAAATAAGGAGGCGCATTAAACAAAAAAATAAACACGCTGCTGAAATTCTCCAAGCGGAGATAAAACTCAGAGAAAATTCTGCCTGTACTTTTTTATTTTTGTTTTTATTTATTTTACTTATAAAAAGAAACTAAAATTACAGCGTCTATATGCCTCATTCAAGGTGATATGTCAGACTCACAATTTTTAATTTTGAAGGAATAGCCTGAATAAACTGAATTTCTGTTAATCGTTGTTTAAATGGAGCTAACCCAGAAAAATTTACTGCTTAGCAAAATCTTTGATTTAAAGCTCTGAACAGAGATTCCTTGATTAAAAATTTCGTGAACAAGCCGAGTCTATGATTATCGTCTGGAATAATTGATTAGAAATAATCAAACTTGAACAAACCGGCCCTTAGTCTCTGAGATGCAAAAAAAAAATTAAACAACAACAGAAGTGTTGTCGCTTTTCCATTATGCTGGATTGCTTTATAAATACGAAATGCTTAAGTGAAACCTTCAGTATTCATTTCTATTTTTATGTCATAGCTTTGTGAAAACCTTGCTTTTCTAATACATTCTCAACTCAGTGGGGGAAAAAATCTGGGCTTAGCTAGTATAACTAAATAAATAAATAAATAGGGTGGCGCAACAGAAAGATGAGCCCCAGGCCCCAGGCATTTCTCACAACCATGCCTTGTGAGGGAATGGAGAGGACCTACAATTTTTTGCCGGTTCCGAACGGTTAATTGATAAAGCGCTTTTCATGGCAATTAATTTACTAACGGAGGACTTGCCAATTCCTCGCGAAAGGCGATAATCGTGGAAAAATTTTTTTTCTAAACTGTATCTTTGATTTTTTTCAAATTTTGTGTCAAATCATCTTCCGACAATATCTTAAAACATGCATACTTAACTTTTAAAATACTTCTTTCCGAAAAAAGTGAAAAATAAAATACTGTTTCAACAAATAAATTTATTTAATTTTTACGTTTTTATATTGTATTAGTTGTATTAGTGCAGCAAATGGTTTTGGAATATTTAATTTAATATTTCCAGTTTTATTCAATTTTCGTAACTAATGTGTAGTTATAGCCCTCTTCCACCAAATATATTATGAAGAGCGAATACTAAAACCTTGTTTTCAGTCTTAAGATTTTGATACTGTACTGTAAGGTCCTATTTTAAACCACTGTAATGGCCAAAGATATATGTCAATAATAAAGTACCCCCTAGTACTTTTCGAATAAATTTGAATTTCAATAAAAAAAAACAGAGCATTCTATAGCTTGCTTTTGAGGTCTTGGTGACATAAGAACGTTCCAAGAAGATACTGAAAGTATGCAAGACTCACAATTTTGCTAAACATATTTCTGATCACATTCGGTTGGTTTGATTTTTAGAGCTCATCATATAGGGATCAACTTTATCAAAAACATTTTCTTAGAATGTACAAATCTTATTGTACAATTTACAATTATGGTCTAAAAAATTATATATCTTTTATTTTGAAACTCATTCAAGATTGTATTTATTTGGCCGGAATGAAAGCAAGCTGAGAGGTTGGAGAACAAATGAATCCTGAAATTTAAAGAATCATAACAACCAATAGATAGAAACGCAACATGTTAGCCGACTGATGGAAACCCAAGTCAAAAATACAATATACAATATTTTACAAGCTTCTCAGTGAGTTCCAAGAAGGCTTTCGAAGAGAAAACTCAACCGTTGATAGCATTTTCACTCTCACAAGCATTGCGATACGTTTTCTCGACAAAAAAAAAAAGAAGCTATACGCCTTGAGTAGCCTTTGACTCAGTAGACGGAAATGCTCTTTTGCTTAAACTAACCAATATAGGTGTCCCCACTAAGTTCCTAAAAATTATACAAAGCATGTAAAAAAGCAACCAAGCGGCAGTGTGGGATGGAAATTAGTTATATACCTGGTTTGATACTAAAGTGGACGTGAAATAAGGATGCTTCCTTAGACTCTCACTCTTTTCATTGTATCTAGATGATATATAATATTCTCCACCCAGGTGGAAACATGTTTGATGGTGTCAACATCAAGTGTTTAATGTATGCTGATGATATTGTGCTACTGACGAAAGCACCGAATATAATGCAGCTTATGGCTAACAAATTGCAGCAATACTGTTGCCAATAGAGTTTAAGGGTTAATAAGTTAAAAGTTATTATTTTTACAAACAGTTCGGGGCGATATGCTAGGGAAGAAAAATGGACATAGGAAGGCGAGTACAAGAGAGTACAAATGTCAAGGAGTTATTTTGACCTCCAAACTCTCTCTTTCATTCCAATCTCTCCAGCAATCTAAAATTGTAAAAAGGAATACAGGCCAAAAACAACGTTCCATCAAGCGTAAAATACAAATTATTTCAAGCTGTGTTAAGAACCATTATGTGTTATGCAGCACAAAATTTGGGATATTTTCCAACACGAAGATGTAAAAAAACTACTGATATACTTCTACGTACATGCTTCATTTAAAAACTAGACTTTCGCAACTATATTTTTGCGCACTAAAACTGCACTTTAACAGACTACCTATTATTGTGGCTTCTCATATAATGCAACGCAAACCCCAATTTATTTTGGAGATTGGTTAAGGTTATGCACAAAAAACAACGTAGATCATGTTAGCGACAATACTTCTACATGGAAAAAAAAAGAAGCACTCCGGGAGTGCCGACGGAAGTGAAAACAGAATTGAATTTTCAGTAAATATTTTAATGTAGGTACAGGAAAATCTTTTATAATATACTTATGTAGATGTACATATATAGAGGAACATCAATCAAACTTATGAGTTTTCATTCACAATTCCATCTCTACAATCATCGTATTCTAATACTGAAATAATAGGTCTATGGTAACTTAAATAGGAAACGAACAATTTTGTCTCAAATCTATTTAAATATATCGCAAAGACTGCATCAATTGTCGCTTTATATTTCGTTGTACTAAGGCTGCAGTCTTTCGTCATTGTTAAATAGTATTCTTCTTTTAAAAATTGAAAAAGTGGCAAATTTGTAGCATCGCCGAAGTTGATGTTAAAATCACCACTCAAAATCATTGGGAAATCATCAAATCTCTCCCCAATTTTATCGTGAAGGTATGCAGAAGCGTCTTCAGACTAAATAAATAAATTTTTATATAAAAAATCGCCGATATCAAAAACATTACTACTAAACATATACTAGTGTAGGTACCTCGTATGCAAATCCATATGATTTGAGCAAAATATGGCAGTTGTATCAGACAACCTTTTACAGATAGCTGCTCCTGCTGCTGGACGATTGTGCTTTCTGAAACTACCAACTAAATTGAAATCTGGAATATCATATCTATATTTCTTCGTCACCCTTGTGAAATTCTGATAAAATCAATACATTCAATTTTTTAACGATAGTCGAGTGTCTACAGATTTTGTAACTGCGCTCGTAAACTTTGACAATAAAATGAAAGGACAATGCATTAAGTTTAGAAACGAAATTAATTAATATTTGAGTAATGGTTTTCAAACTATTTTCATGCAACCATTTCAACTCCATCGATAAATCATCGCGATGAGTTGTTGATCTCTTTTAATTTGTTGTAAAGTTCGAATCATCGACCAGTGCGTCTCCTACTCTGCCATGATTAAAATTCCAGCTTCACTCATCCACTTCATTGTAATGATATATTTGGTGCTTTTTATTTTTTCTGCGTTTCATAAATTTTTCTCTGTCCTTCAATTCCTTTCTTTCTTCTCTGAATTTCTCGGAGTCGGTAATATTACTAGATAATGTTGCACATTTATTACATTCTTTTAATTCATTTAGCAGTATTGAATTTAAGATGTTTCTTGGCTCAATGGTTGAGTGGTTGGCTTAAACTCAGGGTCTCAGGTTCGAATCACAGCCGTGGCGACAATTTTTATTTATGTTTTCACTTTGAATAAATAAAAAAATGTATGTCATGGCTGGGAATCGAACCTGAGACGCTGGGCTATGACGAATTTACATACGGAATACAATGAGCCAAAAAATGGTGTCGGTCGCGAATTCATTGCTTTACCCCCAGCGCAAAAGTGCCAAACGCGCTTAAAGAAGTTTTCACTTCAAAAATCGTTGAAAGCATTGTTGAACACAATCGAAGAGAGTCAGTTTTATCACAAATTTTATCACGAAAACGCAGAGCGGAGTTAATCCAGCATCCTCTACTGAACATTGGAACACAATCTCAAAAATAATTACTTTAACGATAGTAACAGTATTGAAACCATTTTTGAAACAAAAGGAGGGCCTTTGTACCTCAACTACTACGCCATCGAAATGACCGCCCTACTGAATACACACTGTGCAATCTACATGCGATAGAAAATGTCACATTTCATCTGAATCTGCCCAATACTCAATGGGATCAGATGCTTCCCTTTTAGTAAAACAACACTACTTAAAACTGGTCTGGAGACAACTGGTCAACACTAGTTAGTTTTGCAAAATCCGCGTTAAGCTAGACAGATAATTATCAACCAAAGAAAGCTTCTGACGAAAAAAAAAAAATTTAAAAATAATAATATTATTATAATGACTTACATTTGAACCTCTATTTTAAAAATCAAACGATATTTGATTATTTTCTTTCTTTTTTCGACTGATATTTTTTTGAATTTTGTAAAACACTATAAAGTTTTGTAAATATTGAATAAAAATCTAAATTTAAACTAAACTAAAAAAAACTACAAACGAAACTAAAGGGTTTTCCAATAGGTATGATATGATTTTGCAGTGGCGTTTCGGCCATTTGTAGTATGTCATGATCTGTCATTTGTTTTTTATTGCATTCAGAATTGTTTACAATTTGATCATAGGACCACCGTAAACGTCTAACATTCTGATTTTGCCTTGGAACAACTTGAAATCGAAAACGATTTTTTTTTTTTTTTTTTTTTTTTTTTTTTTTTTTTTTTTTTTTTTTTTTTTCAGGAGTAAATTTTGAAAAGACACTTAGTAGTATTCGATACCAAGTAGTGTGGGATTCTTACCCACTAAAAACTCCTCGTAATCAGAACCAATCTATACCGATCGACAACAGATTTTTCTTTCTCAATAATATTATCGCCTTAAGGGAAGCTTAAACTTTTAATGCTTCCCATGACTTTTAGGCCATTAGCTCGTGTGGCTTGGTCCTTCTTAATCTCCGAACATTGCCTCTCGTATTTAATACGGACTCCATTTCAGAGTTGATATGACTATGCAGTCGCTGATTGTGTGATACAGCATGTTTTCTTACAACTTCTGTAACCGTTTCTATTTGTAGGCCACGATGTAAATCGCTATTTCTTATATACCATGGTGCATTTACTATTCCACGAAGGACTTTGTTTTGGAACTTTTGGATGATTTCAGTATTTGTTTTCTTTGTACAGCCCCATAATTGGATTCCATAGGTCCAAACAGGTCTAAGTACTTGTTTATAAAGCATTATTTTATTTTCGACAGATAAGTCCGAATTTCTACCGAGTAACCAGTACATTTTTCTATATTTCAAGTTGAGCTCTTCCCTTTTCTTTTTGATATGCTCTTTCCATTTTAGCTTTGCATCCAAATTCATCCCAAGCTATTTGGCCGTATTGGCGTAGGGTACAGCTTGATTGTTGATGAATATTTGAACGTAGCTTAACTTTCTATTTGTAAAGTTTATATGTGCAACAACAAGCAACAGATTCTCTTCAAGCTTTACAAGTCAATATTGAACTTGCCATTCTTGATATACGACTTGATTAAGTGGAAAAGTGCTCGAAAATTATGTTCATCTAATTTGTTGATGCAGAAGAAGTCGTGGTGGCCATTTGAATGACGTTTTATTTAAAACTTAATTATATTGATTGAACTGCACATTAAATAAAAAATATTTGAATTTCACTCTTATTGGAAAACCCTTTATGTTCCAAAGGCAAAGAATAACGTTGTGAAATGCTTTTGTGTAGGCCCTTATTTAAAACCACTTCGATAAGCAGCTTTATTACTGACAAGTCCGGTAAATTTGAAAGTCCGATGGGTTTCGCTACCAGGTAAAAAAAAAAACAAGCAACGGAATCAGAATCAAAACCTGTTAACAACTTCAATTCGAAGACTTACCTCAACAACCTTTGGTGGTAGAATATTTGCTCCGATAATTTGAACATTCTCTCCTCATTACTATCTGCTTCAATAAGAAGGATGTTTTTGCAGACGATATCAAAGTGCATGCACAGTTGTATGATCGAACCAAACAAACATAAGTCCAAAGCTAAAATAGTAATCGACGACACGTAGCTCGCATGCATTTGAGCTAAATATACTACGATATAGTAAAAGTAGTTTCCTGATACGGACAAGTCAACGAAGTACCACGTCATAAAAACCAAATAAAATGAAAAATGTCCATCCTTTGCTAAATAAATTAAGGACAACATCAACGGGTTCAAACAATACAAAATGGAAATGACTTTGAAAAACGTAGTCAAAACTTTTTCAATCAGCAACGATTGTTTCAAATACTTTTGGAGATTATAAGCCTGCTCCAGTGCTTCATTGGGATACAGTTGACGTAATTCTTTTAACGTTTCATTAACAACAGTTCGGTTGTAAATCAATGAAGCAAGTTTAGCTGCTGATACCAGAAAGTAATTCAAATAACTTAAATTAGCAATTTTCTGCTGCAAATCAACTTCACAAAAAATACAAAAAAATATTTGACCTACGATAACCAAACTAAAGTTGGTGAGGGCGACGATCAAATAAGCTGTCATCCATTTATCTCTATTTTCAAGTTCGAAGCCAATGATGCGGAAAAAATAAATGGCACCACTGATAAAACACTCTGCGTTTTTGCTATGCATTTCAAGCAGTGACTTATGAACTTCAGCTTGCAAATCTTACTGCCCCGACGATGAATAGCATTTCCTTTTAATATGCAATGTAGCCATTAACCAATATCAAGAAAAGTGGAAAAAATACTTAATTTATGAAAATTGCTGTTTTGGAAACTGCTTATGATTATTTTATTGAATGCATTAACGATACAATCTTTTGTCATGACGCTCGTAACATTTTATAAAATATTTGGAGGTAATTGCTACTTTCTTCAAGTTGATTATTATTAGGGTTGACAAGCAAAAATATTTGCCATCATAATTCAATTTTTCCTTCATAAATAAATTGCGCAACAGCTAGGTCAGACGTTTTTTAGAGTCCTTTACACAAAATTATTGATTATAATAGTGACAGTGAAAAATTTCTCTTTTAAAAAAGTGTTGTCCTACAAACTTGAACATTCGATTTAAGGTGTGTACTTAATTACTCTTGTATTCTTAACTGGTGTGTATGTGAAGCAGAGACTATTTACGCGTTTAGACGTGTAGTATATTCTAAGACAAAAAAAATGCAGTAAGTGCTGAACATACATACCAAGATATTGGTGAATTTACATTTTCCGATTCAGATGGTTTTTTAAAAAGCGTTTCTTTTTATATTAAAATTATATTTGCTAATAAACTTTTAGCAAATGGATAGAAGTCGATTTTCAAAAAACTTTAACTTTTAATTTTAAGTCGCTGAACATTAAAGTTTCGAAATAGTTCAAATTATTCTGTCATGATATTTTTTGCGATTTTAGAAATTGAAAGTGAAACGAAAGGTGTTTCTCCACTACTAATCAAGAAAAGATGAATATTTTGTAGGTAGGTTGGAGATCCTGGGAAGATGTAGGTATCCATCAGAGTAGGGATAACCGGGGCTAGTTGGCTGAGAGGGCAAGAGGACATATTTGCGGAAAACCGCAAAAACGGTGAAACCAAAGGTTTTTTTTTAAATTACATCACACGAAGTGACGAAGTGGCTATAATTTGTTTACTTAATTTAATTATTTTATTTGTTATGTGATACCACAAGGAGTGGATTTTGTTTGTCAACATAATATTTTTTTTTAATTTAAGTTTTTTTTTTAATCAAATTTTTTTGTATATTACACGAAGTGTATTTACTTATAATTTTTAGGTAAATAATACGAATTTAGCCTTTAACAATTTTCGACGATTAAGAACAAGCCTACTTTGGTGTACTCAGTACCACGTTATGTTCGATTTCTCTGTCAGTACTGATGGTAGAGGCCTTAGTTTTAACTCTATTTTTAGGAGAAATACTTGTCCCCTTAAAGCCTTAAAATGTGTTTTAATCTTTTTTTTTAAAAAGATAAACTTTTTCAGTTAAATGCAGTTTGGTTTTAGGGAAGGGCTTTCCACAGAGGATGAGGATGTTGATATTTGTTCTCTGATCAACAAAGGCTTGGACGAGAAAAAATTTTGCGCTGGTCTTTTTGTTGATATAACAATGGCATTCGATATGGCTTCCGATGACTTACATATGCCTAAATTTGCTTCATATCTTAAGGATAGAACGCAGACAGTGAAAATTGAGAACTTCACCAGTAATACGAAAGTGGTAAGCTTAGGTGTACCATAGGGTTCAGTAGTTGGTCCTATTTTCCTGGTTTATATAAATTCCTTGTTTCTCCAACTGTTCTGTGGAAAAATCACAGCCTTTGCAGATGGCTTAGCCATTGCCTACACTACTAAAATTCCTTTAGACTTGAATTGATGTATTATTTCAATCATCAGATTGTGCTAAGTACAGCTTGCAGTGGAAGTAATTCTGGGATTACATTCAACGAAGAAGTGGTTTGCAGCAAAAACTGTTTTAAGGTTGAGTTAGTTTGATAATATAAGTACATACCTGTGTGTCACTATTGATCACAATATGAGTCAACATACTTTAAATCTAAAGCAGAAACTACGGTCGAATATGTGATGTTTTTATCTTCTTAAAAAGTTTTTGGACTGCAAGCCTTTGAAACCAATATACTTTGCTATCTTTTACTCAAGGTTGCAGAATGGAATAATTTGTTGGGTAGGTGGCGGTGCCTATAAAACAAATCTTCAACCACTTCTCGTTCTGCAAAAATGTGTCATCAGAAAAATTTCTAATGCAAATCGTCGAGCTCACTCTATGCCACTATTCAAAAGTTTGAACATTCTTCATATAAGACACCTTTAGAGTGATAAGGTTTCGAAGGCTTTCTTTTTGAAGAGTGGATACATGCAGAATCCTATATCTGATATTTTGTTTTTGCGTATTAACCGAAGTTTTTAGTTAAGACTCTTTCCTTTCGAACAACTCACTACAGAAATGTTTACTCTGTTGTTTCTTGCAATTTTTTTAATAATTTACCTGTAGAAATGAGACCTGTTTTGTTTCTAACAGTTTGAAGTGACATTAATACTATTTTTTAAATTTAAATAAAAATGTTACGAACTATTCTTATTACACTTACACTATAATTGTTAGTACTTAAAACTAATATTATATTTGTTAAAAATAAGAAATAAATAAATAAAATAAAATATATTTGCATTTGGCATATCTCGTTTGCCAGTTATTCAATTTTAAATGGTGTTCATATTTCATTTTGACTTCGAGGTAATTTTTGTTTTCCAAAAATTCGAAATGAACATAGAGCTTTTTTTATTTTTACTGATGAATAAAATAATATTAAAAAATTCATAAATTAGAAAAATCTTAAACATGTTAGATTTAAACAAAAAAAAACTTTCGCCCTGAGGTGTAAACAGTGTGAATAAAACAATAATATGGGTACTTTTAAGTAATTTCAATCTTATGCACGAACAAATACAATTGCGTTTTGTAGGCGCGTTAGATCCCATTTTTGGGTTTCATTTTGGATGTTCGTTTTCCATAATACGTTATTCTTATTCATTTATGGAACTTATTTCAGATGAGTTAAAGATTACTTTCATTGTTTCATTTGTACCCATACAAAAAAATCCAGCACAGTGAGATCGACCACCGTGTTTTTCATCCAGCCAATTCTTAACTTCAAGATTATAGTGGACCGAAGCACCATCTTGTGGGAAATATGATGAAACCACCTGAAGCAGTGGAACATTCCAATAGATCTGTTAAACACTCCAGATAATATGTAGAACTAAGCCTGGTGGTAATTTCAAAGGCCCGATTGATTTATTTCCATTTCAAAATCGGTCGGAAGCAGTTTTTGTATAGCTGTATGGTTATAAAAATTTATATTTCCGACTGTCTCTTGGATGTAAAACGCAAACTTTTGCATATGATTAGCTAATTGAATTCAGATATTTACAGCAGTATAACACTGGGTAATAAGAATTGAGTATAAAGGCTTCGATCCAAGAAATCCGTTGTTTCCGTTCGCTGCCGTATTCAACGAAGACATAAGCTGTCTAAACCAATTTGAACTATTCTCTTCTGCTAGTGATAGAATGAGTTAAACCGATACCTCAGAGATGTGACTTAATTTTTGAGGTAACATTTTCGATTGGATTTTAATATAATACAAGTTGTAATAGCCGAGAAATACATTAATTTATTGTCCCTCTTTATTTTTCGAATTCGAGATGCGGGAAATAAATTCAACCCTAATGACGGGATTTGTTGAAGCAATAAATCGACCAAAATGATTGCATTCTTCAATCAATCGACTACAAAACAATACCTACAAATTATTGTAACAGAGATGGAGAAAGGAAAACAGTCGTTATTCAAATAATTTAAGGTTGTTTCTTTAGTTCGCAAAGTTTTATAATTTTGACTTTGCTAAAGGGGCACATTTATTTTAAGTAACGAAAGCAAATGAGGTGAACTAAAATCAGCCTTCAAAAGTTTTAAATATAAAGTGATGGCCTCCTCAAGCGTAATAAGACCAATCAGCAGGAGTGCCGAACGATATGAAGAAAGATAAAGATGATGCAGCAAACAAAAGAAAATATTTTTGAACGGATCCAGTTCGAGCAATTTCAGAAGCTTAAAAAGGGCATGACAATTGTCATCCATATTCCAAAACCGAACACTGAACTCATTTTTCAACCACTTTTTGTAGCATTTGAAGCCCAATGTCAGCAATAACGCACCGAATATTCCTTCCAAGGCATCAATCGTCTCAAGATTAGCTACGTATAGAGAAACGACTTTAAATAATTATACAAAAATAGTCTCACTCTCACTGGTTTAAAACCAAAATATTTAAAAATATGCGTCAATAGCGTCAATTTCGGTTCGATACAATTTACCGACCGTTTTTACCAGTGGCTGTGCGCCTTCAATTCCTTCACGATGAAATGACAAACCAAACTGAACATAAATCAAATGACAGCTGTCAACAAATCTGACTCCGAAAAAAGAATTTTGCCAGATGGAAAACCACACGTCTAAAGCAACACCTTTACTAAATCACTGTTTTTTTTTAGTAATCGTTGTAAAAACAATAAAAACTGGAATTTTTAAAAACCTAAGTCAAAACTTTGCTGGGTGATTCTATGTTTGCCTTAATATTATATGCGCTGCCTAGATAGACACTGAATGCAATGTCATGTCGAAGCAAAGTACCCCAACTTCCCTCATTACAACGCTTAATAAAAGAAAGAAAATTGGTTGCACTCCTTAACATTTTCAAAAACATTTTATTTAATTCTTATCACCTACGCGTTTTTATCTTACCTTAACAGCGTCTGATGATATGCTACTTGCTCCTTTAATTTAAGTAATGCCTCCCCCTTGCTATCTGGTTCAATAAGCAGAATATTTTTCCCAAAGACTTCAAAGTGCATGCACAATTGTATGACTGAAGCAAACAAAAGTAAGTCCAAAGCTAAGACGGTTATCGTTGATACGTAACAGGCATGAAATTGTACCAAGTAAACTACAACGTAGTAAAAGTAGTTGCCCCATACGGAAAAATCAACAAAGTACCACGTCTTTAGGAGTACCAAAAATGTAAAAGTCCCATCCTTCGCCAAAGAAAAAAGAGACAAACCCAACGGCAAAAAACAATACAAAGAAGAAACGCTTTTGAAAAATATTGTTAAAACTCTCTCGATTAACAACGATTGTTTCAAATACTTTTGAAGATCGAATTTCGTTTCCAATTCTTCATTGGGATACAATTGACGAAATTCGTTAACAGTTTCATTAAGAACAACACGGTTCCAAATTATTGAAACCAGTTTAGCTGCTCCCACCAGAAAGTAATTCAAATAAGTTAAATTAGCGATTTTCTGCTGCAAATCAACTTCACAAAAAATACAAAAAAATAGTTGACCCAAAATAATCAAACCGTAATTGGTAAGCGCGAAAATAAAATAGACTTTCATCCTTTTATCCTTATTTTCAAGTTCGAAGCCTATGATGCGAAAGAAGTAAATGGCACCGCTGGTAAAACAGTTTTTGTTTCTATTCTCCATTATCGATAGCAATCCGACTTGATTTAGAAAATGTACTGGCCAGAACTTGCAACGCAACTCCTTTTAATATTATTTGTGAAGAATGAAAAAAAAAAATTACGTAAACGTACACTGTGTGTGGTTTTCTATGAACAATAATTGTCTTCGAAACTTTTTCTGTTGATGTTTTATTAACTTACTATTACAGTTACGAATCACATTGATGTAATGCATACCTTCGACAAGTTTTTTCGCAATTATAGCGAATTACATATATTATTATAACTTGTGTGTGGACATAAATTTCAAACACGCACTCTCTTATGCAGATTTGATCGATTAAAAGAAAAAAACTTCATTTATTCGTAGTTTGGTGGTGGGAAGTGGTTCACATGCTAAAACTTTCTGCAGTTATTCCTGCAGCTTGAGCTGCCCGTTGCCTGTGCAACTTCTGTGCCCTTTTGTCAAGCACACACAGTTGTTCATTCTCCGAGTCTATTGTCGCGCTCTTATAGATAAATTTCTTTCTGGGCTCAAATTCGTCGTTTTCCACATTTTCTTCTGATTTGAGCTAACACCGAAAATTAATTTCACAGTTTTCATTCATTAATTTTCATTTCATTCACAGATAAAGTGTTCTGCGGTGTCCTCACCTTCTCAACAAGATTCACAGAGCGAGCGTCGTATCACTTAAGCCTAACACGTTTAAATGAAGTGGCCGCTGGCAACGCCAATAAGCTTTCTACAGTCTTTTCTGCTACGGGATAGCAAAAATGTCTTTTTATTTACGTTGGGGAGCATACGTTGTGCTCTTCACAAATCCAATCGTTGATTGAAGCCCTCACTGACGACGCTGGCAAACCTATCGACGGTTCAGGTCCTGAAAAAGTTGTCCGAGATCCTTGCCTAGTAAGTTCATCGGCGATCTCATTTCCAGTTATGCCGTGGTGGCCTTAAACCCCAATGAGACTCAAGGAATTCAATCTTCCGACCACATTCAGAGAGCTCTCGCATTCCTGGATCACTTTCGAAGTAGTTAGAGAGTTGACAAAGGCCTCAGGCGATAGCTAAGCTGTCGCTGCAAACACTGATACTCCCATCCTGCCATTGTTTGCAAGGTGGCTTAAAGCCATTTGATAAGCAAACGTCTTCGCTTGGAAAACGGATGTGTATGATCCTAAAGAGGCATGCAGTCGTATGTCATCGTTCTCCAATCTCCACGAAAGTACCAGCACCAGATCTCTCTTTGGTTTTGGAACCATCTGTGAAGATTCGATAGCAGTTCTTGCCAGGCTCAGATTCAGAAGTGGACCAGTCGTGAACCTAAGGGAAGTTGACTGCGTATTTTTGACGTGGGGGTCAAAAGATATGCTGCTTACGAGTTCCTAAAAGCTCCAGTGCGAATTGTGCCAAAGACCAAATCTCTATAAACGAAAAATGGTCTTAAGAGTTCACCCCATGATGTAGGTATCAAGGGGAGGAAGATTCTAGGGAAGGCCCCAGTCCAGTACAGCGAAGACAAACTGTTCTTTAAAGTTCGAGGCAATAACGCATTTACGCGAGAGCTTATTTCACCATACAACTGACCCATAGGAGATGATTGGTCTTATCATAGCCGTATAGATTCAAAATACCTTTTTCGGTGAAAGACCCCATGTCTTGCCAAAGGCTCCTTTACATTCCCAGAAGGCTGACAGTTCTTTAGTTGTTTTAGACTCGACATGTTAAGACCAAAGCTTCTTGTTATCTAGGATTACTAATAGATGTTTGACTTTGCTTGAAAAGGGATATTGACGCCTTTAAGTGTAAGTTGGGTCAAACCAGTAAATTTTCTACATCTCGTAAAGAGGACAACCTCAGTTTTAAGAGGATTGACGGAGAGACCGTTTCTAGCACACCAGGTGTCAATCAAATATAGCGCAGCCTGTACTCTGGAATAGACAGCTTGGAGGCTGGAACCAATTGAGAGCACGACAACGGCTCGTCTGCATATGTTTGGGCGTGAACGTTAGATTCATTGAGCATTACAAGTAGAGAGTCAATCAGCATGCACCACAGAAGAGGAGATAGAACGCCACCTTGTGGGCAGCCCTTATTCACTCCTGTTGCAACATACTGTCCACTCTATGCTTCAACGATCACGGTTCCATTCTCTAGCATTGCTTTAATCCACAACACTAATGATTCGTCCACACCATCTTCTTTGGAAATAAAATTCATTTCTTTCCTAGCTTTAATCCAGGCTTAAGAAAAGTCTAGCTAGTCAATACCAAATAATTTCTTGCAAACTAGCAAGTAAAATGATATTAAAAGAAATTTATATATAGGGACTATACGTATGTGTCATAGTTTCACAGCACTACCTTTATTTTAACTCAAAAATAGTGGGAGCTAGAACTAGGTTACTTTAATAAACAGAGATACGAAAGAAACTTTCCGAGGTTTTGAGCGAGTATCAGCAGCAACCAGCAATTTCTTGAGGCCAATCTACTGATCACAAACGTAATGGTTTCTAACGAGTGAAATTTTAAGAGCTACCGAAAATTAAAACAAAAATAAAACACATAAGATTTTGAAAAATGCTTGAAAGGTTTTTTTTTTAAATCGATAGTACCTACCTATACCTATAGTCGATATAATTTAACTTTTGAAGATTATTTCATGCACATGTTAGCCGCGGTTGGGCCTCAAATGGTCCATATGCTTTAGCATACCCTTTTTAATATTTTGGCCAGTATCTCACGAATTAATGTTACAAAGTTACTTCCATTGAATTAATCGAAGCGGGCTTGTTGCTTTAGACATAAGCCTTAGCATAACCCCATAAATCTAGAACTTTGATTACCAAGCCATTTAGGGTGAGGCCACGCCAAAGTATTTTGTTTTCAAATTTCACTTTTATAGCACCTTAAATCATTTGATTGTAATCGTAATTACAACGGTTTTTTGTATATTGATTGTTTTCGTATGACATGGTACAAAAAAAAATTTATGCTACGGCCTCAAAAATTATTTCAAGATGTTCAGCACAGTTCAAACAACACGTGCTTCGCGAAATCGTGCGACGCTGTGTGCTGTGCATGTCGCATAAAAATGTGCAGTCAATGCGCTAGAGACGTTAAATTCCACGATCTTTGGCGTCCAATTGACCATCCACAAAAGTCAAATAAAGTTTAAAGTGTTCAACAAACTCGCCACTCAATTGGTCCATTGTTAAGCGAGCTGTGTGGCATCGGGCACTGTCTTGCATAAGCCACATGGCACCCGAATAGTCGCCCCAGTAGGTCAATCAAACCAACCATAAAATGGGAGAAGCGCACGATGAACTTTCTTTACACAGCGCGCATTTTGATAATAAAATTCAAAACTCGGCAGCGCTGTTCATGGTTAAATCATAGACCAAACAAAAAAAAAAATGTCTGAGTTTGACACAAAACACGAAACATCCGTGTGCTGTCAAAATCAGTGCTGCCAAAAAAGAAACAGCAAAAAAATCATCCAATTATTTTCAATCTTTGACATAGCCAGCTAATTAATGACACAAAAAAAAAAACAAAAAAAAACAAAGACACATACCTCAACATGTTTTGATGAAAGATGACTTCCTTGGTCAACTGCTTCTCGGCTTTCCCTGTCTTGTCTGGCTCTATGGCACAGATATTTTGGCACACCACATCGAAATGCATAGACAATTGATAAAGAACACCAAAGAGGCACAAATCCAATCCAGAATTGATAAGCACTGTCATATAAATTGAATGGATTTGATGCAAATAGTTGATAGTATAGTACAACCACATGGGACCTGGAAGACCATCCATCCCATACCACACGTCTGAGGGATATCTATACGTAAACACACCGAATCTTATGAGATCCATAAACGAACTCACAAGCGCACCAAAAACAAAGAAAATTGCCATATTCTTGAAGAATTT
This sequence comes from Melanostoma mellinum, assembly GCA_914767635.1. Taxonomy (NCBI): domain Eukaryota; kingdom Metazoa; phylum Arthropoda; class Insecta; order Diptera; family Syrphidae; genus Melanostoma; species Melanostoma mellinum. The sequence goes on along the minus strand of OU612059.1, from coordinate 171,773,815 downwards.
AACAAAAACTTTTTCAACTATCAAGAATTCTTTTAGGTACTTCTCCAAGTTGTATGTCTTTTTTTTTTTTTTTTTTACTTTCCAATGGCTAGAATGGAGTAGTCGGTGTTCATCATTTTCTGGATTTTCACGTCTAATGTGTCATTTGAATGTATACCACACAAAATTTGACCCATAGTTAGAATAATCAAACTGACCAATCCGAAGATCAGCCAAATGAACATCAATTTGCTTTTCTTTTCGAATTCGAAACCAGTCATTTGGATATGGTGGCCAATTTGTTTCAAGAAGGCTCCGAAGTTTTTACCTTCCATTTGACGAGTTCTTTATTTACTTTACCAAATAACAACACAAGACTCTTATTTGAGTTTCCTTTCAAATATTTCCCCACCACAAGTGTCTACCGACAAATGCTGCAAACCCAAAACGATAATTTGAACAAATGACTTTGAGTAAAATATCACTTAACGGCATGTTTTTTTAATTAAGTTTATATAGTTGAAAACATTACGAATAGAAGATATTCAAATTTATATTCGTGTGGTAATAAAAGTAAACACACCTTTTGATTTAAACACATAAACTCTGACAACTTCAATTGTGTACACACTTCATAAAAAAGAGCCCCATTGCGATAGGCTAGAAGAATGCTTAAAGTAGTAGTTATACTCGTAGACGGAAAGTAAGGAGGTTGAACATTTCAACTGACTTATTACACAGGGTGCGACAAAAGTAGGGAGACCCCTGGAAATAGCGCAGAATATGCGTTAAAAAAATCAAAATACCCGACATATTTCTCGACGAGGAATCCGATGGTGACCTTGAATTTGACCTTGGACGTAACCTTGAAGCTCCAGCGACCCAAAAATCGATTTTTCAAATAGAAACCCCCATTTTTATTGCAGATTTGGAAAGAGCAAAAAATAAAATTAAAAAAAATGTTTTCTTTGTTATATTTCTTAGACCTAACCTTACTTGAGCGTCAAAACTTTTCAATTATTTTGAGACCAACAAATTTAACGACAAATATTTTTGTATAAAATTAAATTTCCTTTTAAAAAGGTCTTTTAAAAATTTTTCTCACACTAACCGTTTTCGAGTAATCAAGCTTTGAAAAATGGTATGTGTTTTTTTGATTTTGAACTTTTATTTTGGAGTTTCATAACCCACGTACAAATCAATAAGTGTAAAATTGCAAACATGTTCCTTAAAGGAAATTCAATTTTCTAAAAAAAAGTCTTTTTACACTTTTTCACAAAGTGCTTCCTTCAGAAGTTATTCGCAATTAAAGTTGAAAAAATGAAATGTTCTCGTTTTTTTTCGTTATTGATTATTTTTTTACTCAATAGCAAACTGTCTCGACTATCATGGCAAATCATTATTTTTTTTATTATTACTATTAAAGAAAAAATTTAGTCATAGATTCTTAAATCATGGTATTAGTGTTTAAATGCTGTTGATCATTAAGAATTCAATTTTATTTAGAAAACTACAATTTGCTCTGCATTGAAGTTTGTTTTTTTTTGTTACAACTAGGACATTTTTTTCTATATTCACTAAAAGCCAATAAGTAAGAACTTCGTTTTTCGTCAGACTTTTATTATAATTTTTTTTAAGTGATGACATTGATAAAATAATGATTATCCATGATCTCGACTACAAATATAGTTGTCGTTATTTTTTTAGCTCAAACTTTTTTGGATTTTTTTTACAAAACAAAAAAAAATTTTTTTGGTCCAGTCTAATGTATATGTTGAGGTATTTTATTTTTCCGTTCAAAAATCTTTTGCAGTGTAGAAAAACTACAAAGGATCTCAGATGGTTCCTTCCAAATGTCCTTTCATTGCATTTAAGTAAATGAATGAATAAATAAAGGTGGTGGGGTAACAAAGCTGATGAGAGCTTTGGGGTTTAGCACATTTTCGGGACCTCCAACTTCTAAGTGAAAAAGTACTTTTCATGGCAGGAAAAAGGAAAAGTTGTGAAAAACCAATTTTACGTTTCCAGGAATCGAATCCCGAACTCTCATGTAATAGGCAAACATGCAAACCATTACGCCATGGACTCCACTGCCATTTTTTATTACAATAAGGCAAAGTTATTGCGATCAATACAAGAAAATTTATAATGAGAAAACTAAGAGACGTTACGATAGGAATGATATTCGAAAATTTTACCAAAAGGTAAACAAAAATATGCCAGTTTGGCAAGCTTTAAACTTAGAGGCCAAAAAGAAAACATATAGGGATAAAGTCAATTCTGATGATCTAGGAAGATCAATTATGTACATAGATTGCTTAACGGCGCGCCGTGGCGATGAAGACACAAATTCCGCTGTCACGCAGATTCTATCATTCAACATGAACTATGATCGAGAATGCCGCCTTCCAGAGCTAGAAGAAGTAAAGCTTGCCAAATGCAAACTTAAACCAAATAAAACTGTACATCCAGATGGCCTCTCTAAGGCAGCTGGAGATAAGTTAGAACTTGTTATAAGTTAGGACTTGTCAATTCCTCGCGAAAGGCGATACCCGTGGAAAAAACATTTTTGCCTCTGTTGGGATTCGAACTCGAACCTCTGGATTAACAGGCGGACATGCTATCCATCACACCACGGGTACCAGAGAGATAATCTTACAGAAATCTGTACAGCTATTCGCTCACGCAAGGGATGATGACGTAATGGGAAGAAGTAAGCGCGATGTCATAGGTGCTATAACGACTATTCAAAAGAAAACCTCAACATCTGCTTAGTGGTCAATGAAAGCAAAACAAAGCCTTTGCTGTTATTAAGCAAACCTTGGGCAAAGAACCCAATTGGGGAATAAAAATCTCTTGTTGGTGCTACTGCTACACTGCTTCTGCTGCTAATCGCTAGCCATATCACGGATTTTATAGCGGCGCCGGCCGGCGCTACATTACGGTGAGAGATTATGGATCTACAGCCTGAACTGCTTCGCCGATTTTCTTCAAATTTTGGAGTTACGGTCTGTGGAACGGCCTACAGAGGGGGTTTTCGGAATTGGGTCTCTTCGTATTGAAATAAAGGTATCTGTTATACAACTTATATGATAACACTTATTTTTCTTGATTTCGATCAAATTTTGTGCGAGAGATACACATTTTCGGTTGTCTTTCTATGTTAAAAAAAAAGTTAAAAAAAAAAAATTATAAAAACATTTCCTACCATTGAACCGTTTTTTCAAGAAAGAATGCGTATCAACATTTCAAAAATTTTAATTTTAGAAATTCTTACAAATTTTAATAAAACAGTTTTGATTTTTTTTTTTTAAGAAATACATATTTTTAAAACGGTGTCTTTGACTTTTTGTAATTTTTTTGTTAAAGTATCTTCTAAAAACATCTTAAGACTTTCATACTTGGCTTTTAGGAAACTAGTTTAAAAAACCGGTTTTTAAAAAAACCAAATAAATAAATAGGGTGGCGCAACAGAGCGAGGAGCTCCACGGCCTAGAGCATTTCTGACAACCATGCCTTGTCAGGAAATGGACAGGACCTACAATTTTCTGCCGGTCTCGAAAGGCTAATCGAGAAAGCGCTTTTTATGAATTCACTAACGGAGGACTTGTTAATTCCTCGCGAAAACCGATACCCGTGGAAAACATTTTGCGTCTGTTGGGATTCGAACCACGAACCTCTATGCTTAAAAGCAGATATACTGACCATCACACCATACTGTCACTGGTACCACTTTTAAGAAAACTGCTCAAACGATTTTGACTATTACCTGTTAGCAACTGCAAAAAAATAGAGTTGTTAGATTTTCGCTTAAAACATTTCGAATAATTAATTGAATTTTTTCAATTTTTTATGTGATTTTATTCAATTTTCATAATTTATGTGTAGTTGCTAATTGGCAACCCTGTACCACAAAATCTTTTTTGAATAGCTGCTACTAAAACCTTTCACTCAGCTTTAAGAATTTTATAGTGTAATTAGCATACAATCGCTAGTTCTAGAGTCGTGCCAATTTTTATCTGTGCAGTTTTTTTTTAGCTACGGTCGCACGTGGCTGAATGGGAAATGGGTGCAGTTCTTTTTTCAAACTACGCTTCCAATACAACTTTCTGCTGCGTCCGTCAGGCAAATTATACCTGAAAAGGTTTAGCCTCATCGTCCTTATGTCTCCACTCCTTCAGACGGAGCTTATAAGAAGCTCATTTTAAAAGTTCATTTAAAGTTCCTTTCTGGAATTGAATGCTTCACTAGGTCAAAAACTCTTCCACTAGACACGCTACTTATTGTTTATTGGTCAACACTGTTTTTTTGAACTAATAGTTGCAATACACGATATTAACAGCCATGCTCAAATGTGTGAGGCACCCTTAAAAACTGCCCCAAGTTCAAAAAGAAACTCAGATGAAAAGAAAGATTTGCAGAAACATAGAAAATAAACTTTTCATTGCTGCCGTCTTAAATTTCAATAACTTTTGCTACTTTTAGAAACTGGTCTTTTGCGTCTTACAAACTTCTCTGCAATTTTTGTTTAGGATGACTTTTGATAAGCACTTTGGATGTTACAGGGATCTTTTAGACTTAAGACGTTTTAAAATTCTCGAAAGCTGCTGTACTTAACTTCGGAGAGCAGGATGAAAAAGTTTCGAGTGCTTAATACTTTGACCATAGTTATATGTTTTTTTAATTACCGGTTAAACCCTCAAAACGTTGGACTCGCCTTTACAGTTAATGAACGACAGAAACACGAACACATTTTACATATCTTTGATAACAAACATACATACATACCCTATAACATTTTGATGAAAGATGACTGTCTTGATCAACTCCTTCTCAGCTTTTCCTGTCTTGTCTGGCTCTATTGCATAGATGTTCTGGCAAACAACATCAAAATGTATATACAATTGATAGAGCACACCAAAGAGACACAAGTCCAATCCAGAATGCATAATAGATAAGAAAAATATGGCATGGACCAGAAGTAAATATTTCATTGTATAGTACAACCAGGTCGGACCTGAAAGACCATCCATTCCATACCACACTTCTAAGGGATATCTGTATGTATAAACACCAAATCTTAAGAAATCCACAAACGAATACAAAAGCGGAATAGAAATAAAGTAGTATGTCATGTTCAGGAAGAATCTAACAAAAACTTTTTCAACCGTCGCGAACTCCTTTAGATACTTCTCCAGATTGTAGGATTGAAGGAATTTGTCCGATGGAGTCATCTGATCTAATTGATTCAATGTGTCAAACATCTTCTGGCGATTATAAAGAATTAAGAAATATTTTCCAACGGCCAGAATGGAGTAATCGGTGTTCATAACTAACGGGATTATCTCCGCCAATGCGTCATTTGAATGAAAAATACACATTATTTGACCGACTGCTACAATAATCAAGTTGATCAGTCCAAAGATGAGCCAAATGAACATCAATTTGCTTTTCCTTTCGAACTCAAAGCCAGTCAATCGGAAAAACTGGCTAATGTCTTTTAAGAAGCTATTAAACTTATTACCTTCCATTTGACGTGCTCTTCATTTACTTTACCGACTAACTACACAACACTCTTATTTGAGTTTCTACTCAAAGATTTCCTAACCATAAGTGTCCTTTGGACAACTTTGGACAAGGGACTTTAAGTAAAATATCACTTAACAGCATGTTTTTATAATGACGGTTATAATGGAAAATATTCCAAGTGCTGTGAATACAGGATACACAAATTGATATTCGTGTGCTCTCAAAAATAAACTCTCCTTTTGATGACAACACAAATATCTTTTAAATCACTGACAACTTCAATTACACACTCGATAGGAAAGGACTCTATAGCCGCAGAGTTGAGGAATGTTACTATCATATAATCAAGTGATTATAAACAAAAATTAAAGGGGTTGAGCTAAATTACTTAATCTTTGATTGAGGTCTTGTTTTCTCAAACAATGCTGTTTGATAAATATGTTCTATTTTCTTCTTATATATTCAAAAATGTATGCGGTGATGTATTAATTCAGTTGTGTTGGTTGGTAAACCCACTCTGAATGCCTTAATTGAATAGACTTCTTCAAATTTTAAATGGTGGAAGTCCTCTCAATATCCTAAGTTTTGACTATTATGGGCTGGAGAAGGGAATGGGAAGTCTGTGAAAGAGCTGATTGAAGACTTTCACACACGAGTGAGAGAAGCCCAACAAGTAATTTAAGTAAATTTTTATCAGTAACCTTTAATGGTTCCAAACATTATTATAACACAGAAAGTATACGTTTTAGAAATGTTTTGCTTTAAGAGAATACAATGTCAAGGAAGTGGAAAACACAGACCTGATTAGACTAGATAGTGGTTTCATCAGGGCACTGCGGTGTCTAGTTGAAAAGTATTGTACGAACACATGCGAAGCTTCAGAGCAGTTTTTTTTTTTTTTTGCTCGTAATATGGACCAGAAGAGTAATGATTTGCTGTGGAGTGATGATTGAGCATACCCAGGAGGATAATCTCGTAATCAACTATTGGTTTTCTAAAGCGGAGAAGTAGTTATTCACTTTGTAGGCACAGTCTGCAGTAAGGGTCTGCTGGCCAGGCAATGAAGTCTCGTTTGGTTTCGTGGTTCATCACGGCAAAGCTGGAAATGAGATCGCCGATGAACTTGTGAGGCAAATATCTCAGACAGCTTTTTCAGGACCTAAACCGTCGCTAGGTCTGCAAGGGAAAAATTTTAAAAACAAAGCCTCAGCCATCAGTCAAATCATATTTTTTCATAATACACAAACTGACCCAATTCTTGTTGTCTTGTTGACCCCGCCGTAAACATCTCATCTCAAAAATTGAAAAATAGAACAAACCCATACCAACCGTCTGACCAACTAGCAAAACAATCACCACCATCTGGCCAAATTACTGATGAGACTCCCCAAACTGCTAATAAGACCCCAGCGGCTTAAGACAAAGTTCCCAGCCTCAAGTATACCAATACCTACTATCGTAGATGGCATGTCTCTAATGGATTCAGACACACCAAACGTATGCTCCCCAACGTTAATAAAAAGATTGCAACATTTTGGCAGAAAAGAATGAAGAAAGCTTATTTGCGTTGCCACGAAGCACTTCTCTATTGCCAAACATTTACAAGTGTTAGGCTGAATTGATACCACACACTGTGAATCTTGTAGAAAAGATAGAGACACCGAGGAACACTTCCTCTGTGAATGTCCTTGATACTCGGTGCAGACATGGTGTGAGCTGGTAACATAGGCTTCCTATCATGGCAGCGTCTTTTGGCTACGAACATCTGGAAAGCTATAACAAAAAGAAAGTTGGTAACTGGTAGTAGACCGGTATTAAGGTTTGAGTGCTGCAGCTGATATTTTTAAAACCTCCAAAAGAAAAAATGTATGTATATGTATAAGTATGTTATATACATATATATGTAGTGTTTTTAAAGGCTAACACTTTATTCCTAATTCTAAAATAACATTTCAGGTTAATTTAATTTAGTGAACAGTTTTTGAGTAATCAAGGCTCAACGTCAAAATTTTGAAAAGGAAAGAAAATCTCTTAGTTTCTGAGAAGTTGAAAAAAGGAAACTTCTTTGTCCTGAAACCATTTTTCTGCTCAGCGAATAGGGTCCAATGAGCGGAAAATCCACGAAGTTGGATTTTCTTCAAAATATAGCATTTTTTTATATTTCTCAAAAACTAAGAAAGATTTTCCCGTTCAGTTTTCTATGATTGACACAAAATTGATAAAGGCGTTGACTTAAAAAAAAAAAAAAGTGACTGACCCTTAAGAAGGCAATATTTTTGTTTGTCTTGACCCAACCTATACGTCTTGAGCTTTTCTCGCATCTTATGCAAAATACCACAAAGTGCTCAAAACACTTGTAGTTTACTTTACACACGTTACATATGAGTTTTCACCATACCTCAACAGCGTCTGATGATATGCAATTTGTTCTTTTAACTTGAATAATGTCTCCTCCCAGTCATCTGGTTCAATATGATGAATATTTTTCCTGACGACATTAAAGTGCATGCACAGTTGTATGATTGAAGCAAACAAAAACAAGTCCAAAGATAAAATGGTAATCGCTGATACGTAACTGGCATGAAATTGTGCTAAGTAAACTACAATATAGTAAAAGCAGTTTCCCGATACGGAGAAGTCGACGAAGTACCACGTCATTAGAAAAACATTGAATGTAAAAGTCCCATCCTTCGCCAACGAAATGCAAGACAAAACAAACGGACTAACACAATACAAAGTAGAAACGCTTTTTAAAAATATTGTAAGATGTAAGGACTTTTTCAATTAACAACGATTGTTTCAAATACTTTTGAAGACCGAATCTCTTTTCCAGTTCTTCATTGGGATACAACTGGTGGAATTCTCTTAGCGTTTCATTAAAAACTCTTAGGTTGTAAATCAATGAAACCAGTTTAGCTGCCCCCACCAGAAAGTAATTCAAATAACTTAAATTAGCGATTTCCTGCTGCAAATCAACTTCACAAAAAATACAAAAAAATATTTGACCTAAGATAACCAAACCGCAATTGGTAAGCGTATAAAATAGACTTTCATCCTTTTATCTTTATTTTCAAGTTCGAAGGCTATGATGCGAAAGAAGTAAATGGCGCCGATGGTAAAATTCATTGCATTTCTGTTCTGCACTTTTCCGGTTTTGTTTAAAAAAAAGGACTGCCCAGAAACTGGAATGCAATCAATATTGAGTTGCTTTAAATATGATGACAGTGAAAAATTTTCTAGGCTTATGAGGGAGGGTTTTACTGCACCTTGCTTTGGCCTGATTGGCTTGTGGTTATTTTATGAAAAATATTTATTCTAGAAACATTTTGAGGCATTTTTGATAACATACAATTACGGTTACGAACCACGTTGATGTAATGCATACTTTCCATACTTTCCTCAGTTTATTCGCAGAAAACAAATTAATCAAATTTTTTGGTGGATATAAATTTCAAAACATGGAGCTTTTCTTTTTAGGTAGACTGCTAAACGTGTGGTTCACGTCAAAAATAAGCATAAATAATTCAGAAAAAAAGAACATAGCTCCGAAGACTTTGAATGAGCATGACAGAATAGGTCAGCTGGTAGAGAAAAATTAAATATAAAAAAAATTTATATACATGTACAAGTACATACCCCAAGATATTTTGATGAAAGATGGCTGCCTTGATCAACTCCTTCTCAGCTTTTCCTGTCTTGTCTGGCTCTATTGCATAGATATTTTGGAACACCAAATCAAAATGCATATGCAATTGATAGAGCACTCCAAAGAGGCACATGTCCATTCCAGAATTAGCAATCGCTGACACATATAAGGAATGGATTTGATGAATATATTTGATTGCATAGTACAACCAGGTCGGGCCTGGATGACCATCCATCCCATACCACTCCTCTATGGGGTATCTGTATGTATTCAAACCGAATATTATGAAATTTAACAAGGAATACACAAGCGGACCCCAGAATATCAAATGTGTCACATTCATGAAGAATCTAATAAAAACTTTTTCAACTATCAAGTAATCCCTTAAGATACTTTTCCAGATTGTACACCTTGAGCAATTTTTCTGATAAAGTCATACGATTCAACTGATTCAATAAGTCAAACATCTTTTGTCGATTAAAAACTAATATCAAAGATTTTCCCATGCCAACAAGGGAGTAATTAATGTTCATTGTTTTCTGAACTTTCACATCCAATGAGTCATTTGAGTGTATAACACACATAATTTGGCCCACAATAAGAGTAATCAAATTCACCACTCCGAAGATGAGAAAAATGAACATCAATTTACTTTTCCTTTCGAACTCAAAGCCAATCCATCGGAAATACTGGCTAATGTGTTCTAAGAAGAATCCGAAGGTTTTACCTTCCATTTGGGGATATCCTAATTTCCTTTACCGACTAGCAAAACTACACAAGGCTCTTATTTGCTTTTAGTTTCAAAGATTTCCTCACTATAAGTGTCTACTGACAAATACTGAAAACAAAATGCGGTCCTTTAAACATTGGCTTTCAGTAAAAAATCACATAACTTTTTTATGACGATTGGAAAAAAGTTTGAATAGAAGATACCCAAATTGATATTCGTGCAATGTCCAAAGTAAACTTTAAATTTGAAGAAAATACAAGCTATGTGTAAATTACTAACAACATCAATTACACACTTCTTAATAAAGGACTCTATAGCGGCAGACTTGGGGCATGTTACAGTCGTATAATTAAGTGATTATAAACGGGAATTGAAGAGGTTGACTATTTGAACTCGCTTAGTAATATTTTCTCAAGCTGTGATTCACTTATTTTGGAAAGCAAGCCCACTTTTACTGCCTTAATTGAATAGTAAAAAGACAGCAGATATATGAACGTTGTTTTTGAAAGTCCCATCACTATCTTTTATGATAGGCTACAAACTACATGTTGCAGAGGGGGAAGGGGTAGTCTTTGAAAAAATTCAATGAAAACTTTCTGCTAGAATGAGGGAAGCTTAACAAGTAATTTTTCAATTTTTCAAAGAGCAAATTCATTGCTTTTTTTAACGATATTTCAAGAACTATCCAGCGAGCTTGACATTTTTTTGATTTGGATTTAATTAGTATTCCGCGTTAACATTAAAATATTGAATGAGTGCAATACTGTACTCAACCCGAACATTTAATATGCTCTCTCAAACGAGTGGCAGTACTTCGTTGGGTTTGCCCCACATAATTTAATTTAATTTAGTATTTAATTTATTAGTTGGGCTTAATTCAAGCTTAACACAATTAGATCAACCATAAATTACAACTTAATATACACTATACAAAAATTTAAAACTAAATAACTTATCCTATCTTAAAAGCAAAAAATATTAGGGGAAATTAAGGATTACGGGAGTATAAGTTACTTCTAAAAGAAGGTAGGCTTATACTAAAATCAAGGGTATGCTGTACACTGTTTGCTAAGCGTAGCATTCGAGTGATAAGATTGAAATGGCCATAGTTTGTGCGGTGAGTGGGAAGATTAATAGGTTATAGAGAGGGATGGATCTAAGAGTGCGGGGATTTGTATTGAGGAAGATATTTTCGAGAAGTGCGGGGCACCAGTGATTATTAGGTGCAAAAATATAATATCAACAACAACATGACGCTTTGCGAGGGTATGTAGATTAATTAAAAGTAACTGGTCTTCGTAGGGGGGTAAGATTGGAGGATTACTCCAAGGAAAGTGGCGTAAAGCGAAACAAAGAAATCTTCGTTGAACGGCTTCGATTCTAAGAGAGTGAGTAATTTGGAAGAGACACAAAACCTGAGAAGCATATTCAAAGATAGGTCTGACGAATGTTATGTAAAGTGATTTGGTAGTATAAGGGTTGGAGAATTTGGACCAGCGTTTTATAAAGCCAAGGGAGGAGTTTGCTTTCGAAATAATTTGATCGATGTGGAGTCGGAAATTGAGCTCTTTATTACAATTAATATCAAGGTCACGAATTAAAGATACTACTGGAACAAGTTTGTCACAAAAGACATAAGTTCGAGGGAGTGAGGGAAAGCGTTTCCGTGAAAAAGTGATGAATTGGCACTTACTGACATTCAGTTCCAGAAAATTTTTCTGACACCAGGTTAAAAAGGAATTTAAATCTTGCTGAAGAAAAGAGGCATCAGAAGGTTTGGATATAATCTTTACAATTTTTATGTCATCTGCGTAGATGGACAAATCAGAGAGGGAAATAATCTTATAACATCGTTTAGAGCAAGGACGAATAAGAGTGGGCCAAGATGGCTACCTTGGGGAACACCGGATGTGGCAGAAATAGGAATTGATATTGAGCCATAGAAAACTACCCTATAGAACCGTAACTTCAAGTACGAATTCACCCATTGAATAATTAGCGGTGGAAGACCATAGGTTTTAGCTTAAGAAAAATTATATGGTGAGAAAGAGAAGTCCGTGTTAACTACGTCAACTTCATAGCCTTGTTCTAGAGAACAGAGCGTCCTTGACGCAGATTGAGTTAGATTCGTCGTGATTGATCTACCTTTTAAGAACCCATGCTGTAGTGGAAAATTGACTTGCAGTGGAAATAAAGGGAGTCATAGACAGCTTTTCAATAGTTTGGGAATAGAGGAGAGTAAGACTACCCCTCAGCTGCAAGGGACGCCCGGAATTTATAATGAAAAGCGATCCTTTGGTGATTGAAGGTGGTTTTTCACCTTTTTGGATGGTACAAGAACAGATTTTATACCCTGTTTCTTCAACACTTTCTCAACTCTGCCCGTTACGCTTTTACGTAAGGAAGAAAAGTATTCTTCTCTACTTCACTCCTTTCCCGTGGCAAAACTGGCTTACATGTTCTTTGCCTTTTGGATTAGCCATTCGCTTTAAGAATGTTTTCTACCAACGTAAGTTCACCGGCAAGATGGTCATTGGTCACTATCAAATATTCTATGCGCTTGCTAAATTAGTGTAGAGACAATAGATCTCAAGTCTGCCGAATGGTGATGGGAAGTAGCATGTAGGTAACTGTTTGTATGTGTGATCTTTCTGTAGACTATAGGTCCTAATGTGTCATTCATGTTCCTTTATAAAATGCAACAGAATTGATGTTTTCTTTTTTTCATCATTAGCCTTATTTTTGAGTTTTGCAATCCAAACGGGTAGAGGTAATCTTCCACTTGATTCAAATAAATGTTTGGCTTCTTCTCAACTTCCATGCAGTTTACTTTGTATCTATCAAAAGGGCCCACAGACAAACCACTTCTGTCTGAAACCGATGTGGTATTATACCACACACGCCGCACCAAATAATGCACATTCTTGCTATGAAAGTGATCTCAACGAGGAATTAGAAAAACTCCCGTAAATGTTCGGGTTCATCCCCATACACATAATACTAATCGAGACACCAACACCAAAAATCTAAAAGTTTTAGTTTTTACTCGCTCCATGTTGACACTGAAAGTTTGGCGTGCGTACACCGCTGCAGAGACAAGTGTTGTGTATGTTGGCTCTTTTAAGTTATACTCAGATAGTGGTACAGCGTACAGTTCACACAGTTTGTTAAAATAAAATAAATAGGGTGGCGCAACAGAACGAGAAGCCCCTCGGCATAGCGCATTCCCTCACAATTTCCCAAGCAATTTGTTTAGAGCTCCTATACAAACAAATGACAGCTCAAAAATAACTGCAGCACGGCAAATAAGCTCTGGGAATAAAACTGCGAGTGTAATTGTAGAAATGGATGTCCATGATGATGTAGTGAGGGTGCTTCAAGCTAAATCCAAATTGCGTAACACTGGGACTTCTATCCATAAGGATTTCCCAGCAGCATCGAGAGAACGCAGAAAACAAAGAAATAAGCTGAAAAACGATCTAATTGCCAGAGACAAGAACATTAAATTGCAATTACGAGGTGAAACTCTTCAAGTTAATGGCAAAAAAATTTATTTTGATAGATCTGGAAAACTGACGTCTGATCATGAAGATGGTTTGATATTGATTCAGCAAGCATTGGGGGATGACATAAAAGATCTGTCAGTGCTGAATACAAGAAGTACTAAAGGTGGTAACACAGCAGCGGGAAGCAGCAGTAGCTCTCAAACTTTCGAAAATGTTCACACAAGTAGTTTTTAATTGTAATGCCGTCTGCCATAATTCGATCTCTTTAAGTAATTATGTTTCTATTTATATAGTCTTAAATTTTTAAAGTATAAAATCCTTTCGTATAATATAGCAGGATTAAGTAATAAAAGTGTTTTTGCAGAATTTTATAAATTTATAAACCAATTTGAATTTGTATTTCTATATGAAACTTTCTTGCAAGAAAACAGCCTAACCAATTTTGAAAATAAATTTTCAAGTTTTGTATTCAAATGGATTCCAGCTATTAGAACACAGTCAAGGGGAAGAGCCAGTGGAGGATGCTTTTTTGGATATAAAAAGAATTTAAAAAATATCAGCAGTGAATTCCGTGTAGTGGAGCGAGTAACATTTCTAAATCTCAAATTTAATAATGAAACTTTTCGGCTACTTCCAGCCTATGTTAATTGTAATAATTGGGACAGAGATTTTGAAACATTGGAAGAATTTATGGCGCAAGAGAAAAACAATAATATAATGGTAATAGGCGACTTGAACGCGAGAATGGGAAATGAGCCTGGAAACGAAAATTTAGAAGCTGGAATTCAAAGAAAGTCAAAAGATAATGTTATTAATACAAAAGGAGTGAAGTCAATAGACTTTATTAATTCTTATGGGTTGAGAACTATAAACGGAACTACTTCGGCAGATATGGAAGGTGAATTTACTTTTATTAGCAAGCAAGGAAGTTCGTTGATTGATTATTGTCTCGCTGGTGGTAAGTGGAATAACTATATAGTTAATTTTCAAGTGGAAAATGTACCGTATTCAGACCATATGCCTATAATAGTTACTTTTGGATTGACAGCGGTAGAACAAGATGAAAGCAGTAATATGATGCTATTGCCCAAACTAAAGTGGAATCCGATTAAGACGGCTCAGTATCAGGAGAAGCTGGACATATTACTTCGTGAACAACAGATAAGTAACTTAACTCAGTTAGGAGAAATTATTAAAACATCTTACCCGATCTCTACTGTCCAACAGAATAAGAAAGATAACAACACTCCATGGTTTGATCTGGAATGTAAAAAAGCTAGGAACTTATCGTTTGCTTGGCTCAAAGCATATCGTGGTTCAAACGATGGTTTTTTCAGAAACCTTTATTTGCAAGCCAACAGAGAATACAAAGCTCTGTGTACACGAAAGAAAGTTGTATATTTTGAAGGAGAATCAAAGCGATTAGCCCACTGCCGAAATGCGAAAGAATTTTGGAGCCTGGTTAGGAAGTTAAATGGGAAAAACTTAAAAATTCATCACAACCTTAGCCCTAATCTTCTAGCCACGCATTTCAGGAACCTTCTGAATCCGTGGCAAGAAAGACTCAACTTTCATTACGCACATCCTGGTGTTGATAATGAAGTGTTGGATGCGATTATAACACGTCGAGAGGTCACACAAGCATTGAGTAATCTTAAGGATGGGAAAGCAGCTGGCTCGGATGGGATACCAGCTGAATTCTATAAGTATAGCACAATGGAGATGATAGATAGGCTTACGCTTATATTCAATAATGTATTGGAAACAGGAAAAATACCGCATGAATTCAAAGAATCCATAATTTTTCCAATACATAAAAAAGGAAGTTTATTGGAACTATCTAACTATAGAGGTATATCCTTCTTAAATGCTTGCTATAAAATCTTCACTCTTATACTGCAGACACGCCTCAATGCATGGATCAGCAATAATAAGTTATTGACAGAGTACCAGGCTGGTTTTAGGGCAGGATACTCAACGATCGACCATATCTTTGTTTTGAAGAGTATTGGGGATTCATTTCTCAGCAAAAAGAAGAAATTATATGCGTATTTTGTTGATTTTAAGTCAGCATTTGATACAGTAGATAGACAGTCTCTATTTTACAAGTTATATAACATGGGTATGTCCCTAAAGTTTGGTAGAGTCATGCAAAATCTGTATACTGACACGGTGGCAGCAGTTTGGAACGGGGAAGAGAGGTCCGAGTGGATCAGAACCGAATCGGGGGTCAGACAAGGTTGTACTCTGAGCCCAAGCTTGTTTGCTTTGCTCATAGATGATCTAGTAAGCTTTTTACCGTGTGGCATAGAATACGCGAGACAAACAATCAAGGCACTGCTATTCGCAGATGACGTCGTACTCTTGGCATCCTCTCCAGAATCATTGCAGCTAATGATCAACAAACTTTACCAATATTGTAAGCTCTGGAATCTAGTGGTGAATCAGGATAAATCAAAAATTATGATTTTTAAGAACGGAGGAAGCAGAAGCGCTCGAAATGAAAAATGGTTCTTTAATGATCAGACAATAGAAATTGTAAAGGAATTTAATTATCTCGGAGTCTGTTTCACGCAAAGTCTAAATATGGAGAAACATTTAAAGGAAAAGTTGGCAAAGGCCACAAGCGCAATCAGTGCGTCATGGAGCAGATGCTTTCACAACAAAAACATAGCACACAGCAGTAAATTCCGAGTATTTGAGGCGGTGTCAGAATCAATTTTGCTCTACGCAGCACAAGTATGGGGAGTTAGACAGTATGAGAATGTAGAGAAGCTACTCCGATACTACATAAAGCGAATTTTCCGACTACCACCAAATATGCCAAACTACATGATTATGTTGGAAACAGGATTATCACCGCTCTTTATACGTACGCTGAAAATGCAAATCGATTACGTATTAAGGATCATGAAGCTGGAAAATCATCGGCTACCGAAGGCGGCGGCCATTCAAGTCATACGTGAGGAATCAAGTTGGTATTCTGAGTGGAAAGATATGGCGGCGGACTGCGGTATGGACCTAAGTCTAAACAGTTTTGACTATGTTCGCTGGAAGACGTTATTATATGAGCTTATTTCACTAGTAGACCGGAAGTGCAGAGAACGGTTTGAGAATAACGCTCATGAATCACTACATAGAGCAATATATTACAACTAGACTACCATTTGGAAGAGAGGAATTATTTCCGAGATGAAAACAGCGTAGAGGAGATATCTATGATGGTCAGGATGAGGGGGGAGCTGATACGCTTGAACTTTATTCCACACAGAGAGGATTTACCAATTTTTTGCACTATGTGCAACCTGCGTGAAAGAGAGGATATTATACATTTTATGGGAAAATGTCCTATTTTAAGCGAAGTGAGAAGGAACGTGTTGGGATCAAATTTTTTGACTGAGAATGAAGTTATATCCTTGCTAAACAAAATTGAAGTAAAAAAACTTTACCAATACTGTAATTTGGCTCTTACCTATAGGGATCGTATAATTAATGAAAGCTTTTAAAATTACAATTGTCTTTTTCAAGTTATGTACTCCCTTTTTTTTATATAAACTAATTATTGCAATTATATTAGGAGAATTAAATTTTCAAATCATTATAAACGTTATAAAAAAAATGTTTTGTCAACTAGGCAGACGGCAAAAATGCCAAGCTTTTCTGATTTTTGTTTTTATTTTAAATAATGTAAATAAGGTACCGTAACCGATGACTCCTGCAGTTCTCTCCATGAAGCTCTTCGTGGTCTGAACTGGAAAGATGAAGAAGGCAGCTCGGAGGTACTAACATTTAAATAATGTAAATACAGTTTATGATTACAGCGGCGTACCCCACAGGCGGATCACTAGTGTGAAGCAGAAAAGTGGGAGAGTTGTGATCGCTTCAAGATCACTACTCGTAACGCCAAAAATGGAAAAGAAGAAGACAGTTTATGATTACAAATAAAATCTAATCTAATCTAATCTAAAAATCATTCCCTCACAACCATACCTTGTGAGGGAATGGAGGGGACCTACAATTTTCTGCCGGTTCCGAACAGCTTATTGAGAAAGCACTTTTTATAGCAATGAATTTACTAACGGAGGACTTGCCAATTCCTCGCGTAAGGAAAAACATTTTTGCCTTTGCTGGGATTAGCAGGTGGACATGCTAACCATCACACCACGGGTACCCCCACACAGTTGGTTACTAAATCTTTTTTTTCCACATTTCGTTTTTATACCTCCGGTTTTGACGTTTGAGTCTTGCACATTCTTCTCCAGGGGGACATGACATTGTGTTGCCATCAAAGCTCCCAATGAATTCGTTACCGACTTTAACCTTAGAGAACAATTGAGTTCTGCAGGGATCCCAAGGCTAGATATAGGTATCTATAAGAATTGTCATACGCAGCTGTTAAACGAATAAAAAGATGGTGTATTTCGATATTATATGAACTTTTAGATTTTTTCCAAGACCGACCGTAATGTGAAATTTTGCCCGATTGTGGAGTTTTCTGGTTTCCTATGTAATCAGTGCAGATATAGGCCTCTCCTCTGCTTTTTTCACGATACTGTGGTTCTATTCATCAGTTAAACTTTCTTCCGAACATTTTATGCAGACCATCAGCTTGTGTTGCTATCTCTAACTAATCTCAGCATTTATCAGCACCTGCAGTTTTATTAAATTTAAGCTAATACATATTTCGAGAAAAACTTCTTCAAGGTTGAGAGAATGGCATTCTAGTCCAATTAGAATGGGGTATTCTGCCGGACAGCGGTAGTTATACCATCATCGACCATGTCTCTCCAGAATTGGTCTTTTCAGATCGTCAGTGGCGACTGCGATTCTACCATAGTACATTTCACAGCTGATTTTCGTTCAAGTTAAAGGCTTGCACTAAATTTTTTTTAGGTTTTTTTCTTTTATAGAGTTTTTTGCACCTGGTTTTCTTCGTATCAGAATGTATAGAAAGATGTAAATTTTTTGTTATATTTTATTTTTAAATAAGTTCAGTTTTGTGTGGGCGCACATCAAATTAAAACCTTGACCGGATTATTTATCGCCTTTGGACTCATGAACGACAAGCCCACACCCAAATAAACCTTTTTCCTGTTGTAGGTAGCAATCACCACACCAAATGGCTCAGCTGAATACAGTCCGTTAATATCCCCACAGACATAATGCACATGGAAAAAATCCACACCTTTTTTGTCAAAATCCTCACGAAACCTTCAAATCCGCAGTGTCCGTGTACATCTAAATTATGTGTATATAATTTACAGAAAAAAAGAAAAAGCAGATAGCATATCTCTTTGTTAAATTATAGTTTATCTTCTATCTTCTATCTGCTACCATCTACATTCTATCTTCTATCTTCTATCTTCTATCTTCTGTCTTCTAAATATA
This sequence comes from Melanostoma mellinum, assembly GCA_914767635.1. Lineage (NCBI taxonomy): Eukaryota > Metazoa > Arthropoda > Insecta > Diptera > Syrphidae > Melanostoma > Melanostoma mellinum. The sequence goes on along the minus strand of OU612059.1, from coordinate 171,755,037 downwards.
TAAAAATGAATTACTGTTCGTTAGTCTTGCTAAAACTCGAGAACGGCTGAACGGATTTATCTTAACTTGGTCTTGAAATGTTCGTGGAGGTCTAGGGAAGGTTTAAAGGTAAGTAAAAATGAAAAAAAAAGAATTGCAATATAGTAAAAGTAACAATTTCTTTATTCTTAACTGTAATGAATTTAAAATTAAATAAAACAATGATTTTGTTCTTTTTTTCCTTCAATTGTTTTTGACAACAAAAAATTAAAATATAATAAATAACAAATACATATGTAGTAAGATTATTGGATTGTTTGTTTTTAGTAATTCTTTTAATGAAGTTCTTAATTTATTTTTGACTGGTAAGCATATAGATTTAAATGTCTTTTAATTCAAAATGTTACTTTTACTATAATCCATTGAACATTGAACTTGATTTGTATTCGGAAAACAAAAAGAATTGATTTTAAGTGACGACTAGTAAAGCGTCTTCTAGGTCTTTGGTAGAGGTAAGGATCTCGAAGGGATATTGGGTTCTAACAAAATGGAAGTTCTTTGGTTATTATGTAGACAAGAAGGAATGAGGAAAGTAATAAATGCCCGAAGAAAATCGAATTTTGACACAGACCCAAATTAGGGTATTGCAAAACCACTTGGTGGACATGTCACGAATTCCTGCAACGGGCCGGGACAACATTACATAAGCGGGACCTTGGAAAATATTGGACCAATTCCAAATTTTTTTTCAATGTAAAAGTGCTTCATTGCTCCTGAATAAAAAAAACTATATTTCCTTTCCATATTCTTTCGGGAACGGAAACGGGAACGGTGATATAACCAGGAACCTGGAAAGTACTGAACCGATTTCAAAAATTCTTTCACTGTTAGACTTCATTTCATCGCCATTTTCCCACAAAAATGGAAACGGGAATTCAAAAACCACTGTACCGAATTCAAGACGGTTTTCACTTTTACAATATTCCTAAGGGAATGGAACGGGAACTGCAACATAACCGGGAACTTGGCAAATACTGGACCGATTTCAAAAATTCTGTCATTATGGTGCTTAACTGTCCTGAATAACATGAGCTATGTCCCTCAATAACATAAGCTATGTTTCATCTCCCTTCTCCTACTAGAATAGAAACTTGGAAACTACTTAACTTAAGTTACTCAATTCGATCAACGTAGCTACGCCGGGCGGGTGAGCTAATTACTTATAAAGCGTTATAAGAAAATAGTTTCTTTATTATAAAACATAAAGAATGAAGAGAAACTATTTTTCGAATTTATTCTTTTCGCTTCATTAAAGACTTTAAAAGGGACCTTATTTTGTTCGCATTATTGTAACATATTACGTTTTTGAATAATTTTTGTTAACTTACATATTTTGAAAATCTATTTTTATTTCAATAAACATTACAAACATTAGAATTGTATATGTTTACTCTTTGTATTACATTTCCTGTTTGTAGATTTTCTCTTAAGAGATTTCTGATGTTTTTAATCCTCAATTAAAGTTCTTTTGGACATAAGGTGCCGGATATTCCGGCATTTGTATCCTGTCAAAAGGGTTTGAGAACTACCATCGCGAGCTCATCCACAGCCAATTCCATTTCAGTAATCTGTCGTTGCATAGATAAATCCTAAAAGACTTTGAAAGTGAAAATGTCGGAGCAGCTCATGGTTCGTCGTCATTTTAATTAATTTTTATGCGTCAACTTTTATCTACCTAGATTCTAATAAAGGGTTTCCCAATAGGTATGGCATGATTTTGCAGTGGCGTTTCGTCTATTTTTGTAGTATGCCATGATCGACGATCAGTCACCTTGTCGCGGTGGGAGGGCTTAGTTAGTTTATTTGAACCGAGCTCGATGCCGAAAGGTGGTCGAAGGATGGGGAAAATGAATGAAAACTAAGAATTGATCAAAAAAACAGTATGGAAGATAACCCAAAGGATTTTTATTCTCCAGGTGGCAATCGTCAAAGCAAAAATCCACCCGTAGTCTTCACTACGGCAGGGGCACGGATTCTGGAGGCCCCATCTGACATACAAACGCACACCTTTACTGGTGGATACACGCGAGTCGAAGGTACCGTAACCGATGACTCCTGCAGTTCTCTCCATGAAGCTCTTCGTGGTCTGAACTGGAAAGATGAAGAAGGCAGCTCGGAGGTACTACCTCCAAAGCTAATCTCTCATCCGGGCTTAGCTGTTGACCAGAGCGGTGCTATCACCGGACTGAGTGAAGCTGAACAAGTGGATCCCACTCCAATGATGACACCCTCTGGAGAGCAGCTTTCCAAGCGCCAACAAAAGCTGGCGAGAAGGCGAGCGGCAAAGGCTCAACGCAAAGAGGACACCAGGGTGGCCGAAGGCATTGAATTAAGTTGCGAACCTTTGGTGACGGCGGCGAAAAGGGACAGGTCGGAAGAGGTCTCACCCACCAATTCAGGACGGTCTCACGTAACCGAAGTCACCCCAACTTCTGCAAACGCGAACAGGGTCGAAAGGAAGAAGGTTTCCGGATGCTCTGCAAAACTTCCTGTTGGTCTAACTGGAAAGTCGGTGAATGAAACTGGAGGAACAGGTCGCACGACTTGCGAATTCGGTCCACGGACACTGGCTGGAAAGGACGAAGCCGGCATGGTTGAAACTCCTGTTGGTCTAACTGGAAAGTCGGTGAATGAAACTGAAGGAACAGGTCGCAAGGCTTGCGAATTCGGTCCACGGACACTGGCTGGAAAGGACGAAGCCGGCATGGTCAAAACTCCTGGAGGTCCAACCGAAACGTTGGTGAATGAAACCGAGACTGGTAGTCAGTCTGGTCCACGGACACTGACCGGACGGGATAAAGCCTCGAAAGGAGCAATGATAATAAATCAAATTAACCTTCAACATTCTAAGGCTGCTACTGCACTCCTATGTAGCAGGCTTTCCGTGTTGAATACAAAAACTCGCCTCGTAGCAATCCAAGAGCCATGGGCCTGGAAGGGCCGAGTTCTTGGTCTTGGAGGGCTACGAGGTTTCAATATTCTCTATGACGAACGGGCTGATCCACCCCGGACCTGTCTCATCATACCGAGGTCTTTTGCAGCAACTAAACTTGACCACTTCTGTGGTCAAGACCTGGTTGCGGCTATGATAAACTACGAAACGAACGGTGAGTGGAAAACTTTCGTCGTTGCGTCAGTTTATTTTCCCTGGAACTCCATTCTTCCCCCTCCCTCAAGACAGGTTGTGGATTTGGTGGAGTTTTGTGAAAACCGGAAGTTGGGGCTTATCATGTGTTGTGATGCAAACGCTCAAAACATGGTTTGGGGCAGCGTCAAATGCAACATGAGAGGCAACCATCTTCTTAATTACATTCTGTCTTCTGACTTAGACATTAACAATGTTGGTAATAAGCCAACTTTTGTTACGGCTATACGACAGGACGTAATTGACTTGACACTATCTAACAGATATGCCAAGGAGATTACCAACTGGAAAGTATTGCTGGACGTGTCACTCTCAGACCACAGATACATTCAATTCCATGTAGCAAATGTGACTCCCACTCCTTTAGTTACAAGAAATCCCAGAAAAACTAACTGAACACTTTTCAACGATGAGCTCGGTAATTTCGTCAAAACTCTACCTAAGCTCTCAACATCACAAAAAGTGGAAGATGCCGTTCTAGAAGTGAATTGTGCCCTTACAAGTAGCTTCGAGCTGGCATGTCCAGCTAGACAATTACCTAGTAGATCTATGGTTCCGTGGTGGAACAATGAACTACAGAAACTTCGCAGGGAAACCAGAAGTATTTTGAATAGGTCCCTCAAGACCAAATCAGATGTCGACTGGAACCTGTATCGATCTAAGCAGAAGGACTTTAAAAGGTTAATTCGAAGATCAAAGAATGCCTCTTACAAAGAATTCTGTGAAAGTATAGAAACACTCAGTGAAACTAGTCGACTTACTAAAACCCTTAAAAGGAGCAAGGTAAACAAACTAGAAACGCTCAGGAAATCAGACGGTTCCTATACCGAGTCCAAAGCAGAGACACTCAGTCTTATGCTGGAAACTCATTTTCCAGGAAACCAGATATCAATCGGACCACAGCAATCTATTTCCCTTAGATCAGTTGAATCCGATAAATCCACTCGACTTAGCTGGTACACGTCATCGTTAGTTGTTACCGACGAAGCCATCAAATATGCCGTGGCATCTTTTGACAGTTTCAAGTCACCTGGCACTGACGGTGTTTACCCAGCTATGTTGCAGGAAAGTATAAACCTTTTGCTTCCTACTTTGAAAAATATTTTCACTGGTAGTTTAGCCCTAGCGTATATACCAACTCCATGGCAGAGTGTTAGAGTCGCCTTCATACCAAAAATTGGTAAACAAGACTACTCACTCGCCAAGAGCTTTAGACCCATCAGTCTTACCTCCTTTCTGCTTAAGACGCTGGAAAGAATGGTTGAGATTTACATTCGTAAAACCTCACTCCAATTACACCCTCTGTCTCAGATGCAACATGCTTACCAAAGAGGAAAATCTTGCGAGACCGCACTTCAAAATCTTGTTAGCAGGATTGAATGCGCGCTTGACAGGAAAGAATTTGCGGTTGGTATTTTCATCGACATTCAAGGTGCTTTTGACAATGCAAGTTTCGATGGTATGTGTAATGCTGCCAGAGAACACGGTGTGGACGAGTCATTAGTGTTGTGGATTAAAGCAATGCTAGTAAATAGAACCGTAATCGCTGAGGCTGAGTGTGGACAATATGTTGCAACGGGAGTGAATAAGGGCTGCCCACAAGGTGGCGTTTTATCTCCTCTTCTGTGGTGCATGTTGATCGACTCTCTACTCGTAATGCTCAATGGTTCTAACGTTCATGCCCAAGCATATGCAGACGACGTCGCCGTGCTCTCGATTGGCTCCAGCCTCCAAGCTGTCTGTTCCCGAACACAGGCTGCGCTTTGTATGATTGACACCTGGTGTGTTAGAAACGGTCTCTCCGTCAATCCTCTTAAAACCGAGGTTGTCCTCTTCACGAGACGTAGAAAATTGACTGGTTTGACCCAACTTTCGCTTAAAGGCGTCAACATTCCTTTTTCAAATGAAGTCAAACATCTTGGAGTAATCCTGGATAACAAACTTCTTTGGTCAAAACATGTCGAGTCTAAAACTACTAAAGCACTGTCAGTTTTCTGGCAATGTAAAGGAGCCTTTGGCAAGACATGGGGTCTTTCACCGAAAAGGGTCCTTTGGATCTATACGGCTATGATAAGACCAATCATCTCCTATGCGTCAGTTGTTTGGTGGAATAAGCTCTCGCGTAAATACGTTATTGCCTCGTTTGCCAAACTTCAAAGAACAATTTGTCTGGGTGTTACGGGGGCCTTCCCCAGCACACCGGGAGCTGCTCTCGACGCACTGTTGAATCTTCCTCCCCTTGATACTTACATCATGGGGTGTACTCTCAAGACCATTTCTCGTTTAAAGCGATGTGGTCTCTGGCACAATTCGCACTGGAGCTTTGAGGAACTCGCAAGCAGCATATCTTTTGACTCACGTCTAATGGATATGCCGTCTGACGCGATGATCCCAAGGCTCAAACTGCGTCAAAATTACTCAGTCAACTTTCCTTCGGTTCAGGACTGGTTCACCCCAGAATCTGAGCCTGGAAAGAACTGTTATCGTATCTTCACAGATGGCTCCAAAACCGACGAGGGTTCTGGTGCTGGTGCCTTTGTTGAGAACGACGACATACGACTGCACTCATCTTTGGGATCATACGCATCCGTTTTCCAAGCGGAAGCTTATGCTATCCTTATGGCCTTGAGCTACGTAACGAACAATGGATGGACGGGGAGAAGTATCTGTGTTTGCAGCGACAGCCAAGCTGTGCTTAAGGCCCTTCTCAACCCTCTAACCACTTCGAAAGTGATCCAGGAAAGCAAGAGCTCTCTGAATGCGATCGGAAGATTAAATTCCTTGAGTCTCATTTGGGTTCCGGGCCATCACGGCATAACTGGAAATGAAGTCGCCGATGAACTTGCTAGGCAGGGATCTCAGACAGCTTTTTCAGGACCTGAACCGTCGCTAGGTCTGCCAGCATCCTCAGTGAGAGCTTCAATCAACGATTGGATCTGTGAAGAGCAAAATCGTAGATGGCATGCCTCCAGTGGATGCAGGCAAACCAAGCGCATGCTCCCCAACGTTAGTAAGAAGACTGCAACATTTTTGCTAGCTCGTAGCAGAAAAGACTGTAGAAAGCTTATTGGCGTTGCCAGCGGGCACTTCTCTTTTGCCAAGCATTTAAACGTGTTAGGCTTAAGCGACACCACACTCTGTGAATCTTGTGGAGAAGATGAGGACACCGCAGAGCACTTCCTCTGTGAATGTCCTGCTTTTTCTCGCATGAGGTTACAGATACTCGGCGCAGACATGGTGAGAGCTGGTAACTTAGGCTCCTTATCATGGCAGCGTCTTTTGGCTTTTCTCCGAACATCTGGAAAGCTATAACAAATAGAAGGTTGCTATCTGGTAGTACAATGGGCCGGTATTTAGGTCTGAGTGCTCCAGCTGGTATTTTAAAAACCTCCAACATAAAAAAAAAAATGCCATGATCACTCATTTGGTTTTAGTTGCATTCAGAACTGTTTACATTTCACCATTGGATCACAGTAAACGTCGTGAATTTTCTGATTTTGCCTTGGAACAACTGGAAATCGATAACGAATTTTTTAAGAAAATAATCTTTTCCGAAGAAGCATACTTTTATTTGACTAGTGCGTTAAATAAACCAAACTGGCGATGAAAATCCACAAAATATTCATGAAAAACCATTACACTAAATTGTCATTAAACTGAACTGACAGTTTGTTGTGGTTTTTGGGCTGGTGGAATCATCGGTCCGTACTTCTTTCAAAATGAAGCTGTCAATGGAGAGCGGTATAGATCGATAATAACCAACTTTTTATGGCCGAATTGGAAGAATTTGATGTTGACAACATTTGGTTTCAACAAGACGGGGCTATATGTACGTGTCTCACAGCAAATGCAACAAATGCGAGAAAAATTTAGAGATTCGATTATTTCAAAAAATGGTGATATTGAATGGCCTCCAAGAAGTCGGGATTTAACACCATTAGACTATTTCTTGTAGGGTTATTTGAAGTCATTGGCCTTTCAAAATATACCCGATTCTCTTTAAGCTTTACAAGTCAATATTGAACGTGCCATTCATGATATACGACTTGATTCAAGAAAAAGTGCTCGAAAATTGGGTTTGTCGAATTTGTTGCTGCAGAAGAAAACGTGGTAGTCCTTCAAATGGACGTTTTATTAAAAACTTAATTGTATTGATTGAACTGCACGTTAAATAAAAAATATTTGAATTTCCCTAACAAAAAGTGTGTTTTTTCAAAAAAGAAATCATATCACTCTTATTGGAAAGCCCTTTAAAAGTAAAAATAAAACTGGCTTTACTACTATCTTAACCACTTACTGGCCGCATATTCTCAGGTCCCACAGGAACGGGGATGGAAATGGAAACATAGAAACTAATGGACAGATTTCAAAAATTCTTCCATCACTGGGATGCCACATAATCCCTCACGACCTTAACGTATATTTCATCCCTATAATCCCACGGGAACAGGAACATTAACTTTAAACTACAAACCCGAGCAACGCTCAGCTAGTTTGTATAGTAAATATTTTGCTTAAGAGAGAAACTATCTCTATCTCTTTTCTTTTTCTAAAAAGTAATTAAAACGAAATACAACTACTTCAGACTAGACCAACCACAGTAGAATATAATTTTTCGTATCTATTTTTTGGGTTTGCATTTCGCCCAACCACCTATAGTATATAGGTATACCTATACCATTGGCGACTCGCCATCCCTCTTTTTTGTTGCAATTCGCAAGTAAACCCAACTGCTGTTCTCAATAATTTACTCAAATCAATAGCAATTAAAAATATCAAAATTGGTATTACGATTGTAATTATCCTGACATTTATCTCACCAATTACCAAAACACTTATTTCCAAACACAATAAATATTTAAAAAAAAAAAACAACAATTTTGCAAAGGCTTTTGCACTACATAAACGCACTCACTTGTCAGTTTTTGCTCATTGTGAAGTTAAACTCATCGTTGTAACGATGCCGACTCTGTATAACCATTTCATAAAAAAAAGAATATTTCAAAATAAGATTTTTAGTATTCAAGTAAAATTTTTTTACTACATTGGCTTCATTGTAAAAGAAACTGATAGTCGGTATCAATTGTTTCATTTTTTGCGGAGTGCGTTTTTTTGTTTTTGCATTTTCGTTGCTTGTGTTTTAGAAGTGAGTTACTCGCCTTACTCTCTACTCAGCTCTAAATCCAAAAATAACATACATTTTATTTAATTTTAGTTTGTCAAATTTATCATGAGCCCTGAATTAAGAGAGGGAAGTGCGATGAGTGTAGCAACAGCGTTTAGCTTTCTATCGACAACCATCATGACAAGCACAGCATTCTTTAAGAGAGAAAGTACTATTTTACAATAAAGTTAGCATCTTCTGTGCATTAATTCAGATTTTTTAACTCAAAGGACTCGCTCGGATGTTAATATTCGTGCAGAATGACATTGACAAACTTCTTCAAATATCTGATGAAAGCGAAGCGAAGCTATTCAAAAAAATGCACAAATATTTGAGGCGCGTAACTGCTATCGTCTGGACCGCTGCGGGAACGGGGGCATTGATAACTTATTTAGAAGCATTTTATCGAGTTATTGCTGAGTCAATTTTTAATTTCAAATTTGTGGGTTGAAATTGTACAGAGAAAAAATGTAAAATTTACTCTCAAATTCAAATAGGACGACCGATTACCACGACTGCTCAACAGACTCTTCCCATTTCAAAAGATCCACGATGATTTATTTTTCAGGACTATCTTACCAGTGTATGTTCTTTTTATTGGAGTAATTATAGTTCTAGTGTGGCACACCTTCATCACCAGTCTAATGGGCTATGTGATTTTGAAGTGGCAAATAATGCACAAGAGGCTGAGGGATATGGATGTAAGTAAGACACTAGTTTTTCTTTAAAAATAATATTTTGAAAATAAGGATCACATTTTCACTGCAGCAGTCTGCTTGCCAGCCGCTTGTAAAAAATTTGAAAACTTTACTTGCATAGACAAGAATTCCATTTTTTAGTTTTTAAGCCTATTAAAAATTTTAGCAACAAATTTTGAAAAAAAAAAAAAAAAAATTACCAAATACTTTGCGCATTTGTATACGTTTGTACTAGTAGCTACTGTCAGCAGCCAAAAGTTCAAGATATTCAACTGCTGAATACTCCGCTCGCGGCGAGAGTGGTGGATTTCATGTTTAGTTCACAAATTAGCGGTTGCGCTAATCGTTACACCACGGGCACCACCACCATTGTTATGAGCGCATATCAAAAGTCTTACAGGGAGTCTTCCTTAAGAGTTTTTACAGAAAAAGTATCAATCAATAGATTTATGGGTAAACAAGCGGAATAAAAACATAGAAAAATAGACTAGAAATCAAGTGATTTTTGGAGATGAAATATCTTAGGTGACATCAAAAAACTGCTAGTCGAACTATCGAGAAGGAAAGTAAAATCAACCCAGTCATAATATTGAAACTGAGCGTAGTTGCGTTACAAAATATTCAACAAAAATTACACAAGCCTGCAAAAAAATTAAAGTTGAGAGCTGTTCTGGTTTTTTTGTGACACACGTATGTTTTTGGGTGTGCTGAATCTGAAAATGACTTTCATTTACTCGTAGAACATCACGTTTTCTAACAATGTAGGTATCCGTCTAATATCTGGTCCAGTGAAAACACCTTCTTTCAGCTTTGCCTCCGAGAGGCCTGGAAACTTTAATATCATATATTTGAAGCAATTTCCATCTCTTAGAAGTGACTTTACAAATTGCTTCATCAATCCCAGCTTTATGTGCAGCGCTGTTAAAAGAGACACCAAAGTTACATGCAGGGCGTTCTTTTCGCCAACCTTAAGCTCCCTCGAAGACCAACACTTTTTGGTCCATAGACACAAAAAGTAATAATAACAATAACAAAATAAAAATGTACTTATTTATTTATGACTTCAAGTTTGCTCAAAAAACAATTTTTTAAGAAAATTTTGGGCTTAGCAAAGTAACCTGACGTTCTAGGAGCTTTTGAGTATTTTTTTAGTTTTCAGAACACCTAAATACATAAAAATCAGTTGAAAGCATCCAAACAGCTTTTTCTTTGCAGACCTGTGTTATTTTGCAGTTCGAAATCGAAGAAGAAATTTCACAGCATAAAATTCAACTATCACAAAACGGATATTTCGAACATATTTCAGTCGCTAAGCTGACGATCATGAAAGCCAACGGCAAGCCTTTAAAGGCCACAGAAAATTGACAACGTTCCTTGTTCCGATCATGCAATGTACTCTCAAGAACGTTTAGCGTTCAAAAAAAGTGATCTCTAACACTATTTGCACCAGAGCTTTTGAATTCTTGCAAACAGCATATCTTTCAACATGCTGTCCGAACCGATAATGCCAAGGCTTAAGCTCCTTCAAAAATATACAGTCGATTTTCTTTCGGTTCAGTACTGCTTCACTCCTTCACTTTAGAGTCTGAAGAACCAGAAAAGGATTTTTGTAAAACCTTCACGGATGGTTATAGAACTGATGATAGAGTTAGATCTATTTTTTGGTAAACTGGCCGCCATTGAAAAACACGTGCACGACTGGGTCGCACGAACTTGTGATTGTGTGCAAATGTCAAAATCTTAAGGCTGAGTAAAAAGTTTTATAATTTGCTCTTAATATCTTGGATATTTGGCAGCCCTGCCAACTATACATTAATTATGAAAATTAAATTAAGTCACACAAAATATTGAAAAAATTTAATTTAATATTCCAAATGTTTAAAGCGGAAATCTTAAAACGCCATTCTTTTGAAGTTGATAATGCATATAAAACCTAAAAATTTTATGAAAATCGTTAGAGCCGTTTCTCAAAAAAACTATTTTTTATTTTGAATTTTTTTTTTTTTTTTAATGAGATTTCAAAAATTCAAGTACACAAGTTAAATGTTCGGATACAAACTCCCGGGAAACAATTGAGCGTGAAGTGTCGGCAAAAATGGGTGATGATTATAAAGTAATCATTCCTAAATTGAAAGACCCAAGTGTTATAATTTGCGGATTAAATGAAGAGTGGGAAAAAGAGGAACTATGTACAGCATTAAAATCTCAAAACGAAATTGAAGAAAACTTTAAATGTGTACGTTTTTTCAAGGGCCATCGCAAAAATAGCTATAACGCAATTCTACAAGTAAATAGTGAACTCTACAAAAAACTTCTATGTATGCAAACGGTCAATGTCGGATGGGACCAATGTGTAGTTTATGATTATACTTGGGTTAAAAGATGTTACAAATGTTGGGGCTACAATCATGAAGCTAAACTATGTAAACAAGACATTGTTTGTCCTCGGTGCAGTTAAACCCATGATGATCGTCAGTGTGAAAAATCGCCTAAGTGTAATAATTGCGTGCAGTATAATAAAAGCTTAAAACTAAATCTTAATATTGCCCACGACAGTCGAAGCAATGAATGTCCGGTATTCAAAAAAAAAAATCCAGATTGAAAAAAATAAAATTAAATACTAGCAACCAAATGAAATTTCTTTTGCGTATTTTAATATTCAAAGTTTGACTTCTAACTTCGATGAACTTGAGGAAATTATAAATGACCAAAAAACTGATATTATTGTTCTGAGTGAAACTCGTTTAACTGAAAATATTTCGGATAGTGAAATTAGTATTAAAAATAATCAAATTTTAAGATGTGATAGTACGTCAAGACACACCGGGGGTGTTGCTATTTACGTTAATTTAAACATCCAATGTGAAATATTATCATTTGGTGCCTTGTAATTGAAGTTCGTTGTGGATTTTGTTCGTTTATCTTGGTTGGCCTGTATAGGTCACCTTCGTCATCAAACAGGCAATTTTGTGAATATTTCAGTGAGTTGATGGATAGTTTGGCTAGAGATAATTCTAATTTAATAATTATTGGAGACTTTAACATAGATTGGTTTGAAAAAAACAATGTTTATAGGCGTGATTGTAACAAATTAATAAATGAAAATGGTTGTAAGCAAATTATTAAACAACCAACGCGAATTACGAGTACGTCTAGAACATTAATAGACTACGTTGTTTCAAATTGTGCCAATTTGGTAGCGAACGTCAACTACGATTATAATATTGCAGATCATGAAGCACTTTGCTTAAAACTTCTAACGAATGATAAGCCATGTAAAAAATCAAGTTTTAAAAAAGTGCAAGTCTTGAAATACTCAAAAGATAGTTTAATTTCAAAATTTGAAATGAGTGATATTAACTTGTTGTATGGTAATGATGTGCAACTTTATGCTGAAAGTTTTCAGAACAAAGTACTTACAGCCGTGTTTATTAGATTTTCTTAAGACGTCTCTTAGACGTCGATAAGTTAAGTTTCAATTAAAATTTAATTGGAACTTAAGAGAGGTTGATTAAATTCTTATCGATAATCGATTCTGCGTTGATGCTAAACTAATTGATAGTTGTGTCAAAATAAAGTAGTAAAAACAGAAATCTAGTCCAATTTAAACTGCGTTTTGACAACCATTCGTTTGTAAACAAATACAAAAAATTAAACCTAAAAAAATTCGTGTATTTAAGTAGCTTTCTAATTTGATTATTTGATTGAAATCTGTTTGTTAAAACTGAATTAATTTCAAAAATGAAGAGGCAAAATCATTTTTGGGATTAATGAGTTGATTTCTAGATTCTATTGATGAAGCAATGTAGGTATGTGGTGCCTTTTTGAAGTGGCCGACGTCCTGAAGCGCTACAGACTTGACAACATTGAGCACAAGCTTCTTTCGGAAGAACAAGCTGCTCGACAAAATTATGCGGTAAGCCAAGATCATACAAAAAACATTAACAATTACTTACTAACGTGAGTTTTGCAGAGTGAAAAACAACTAGCCATGGATCAAATGTTCGAAGAACTGATGGAAACTAGAAGAAGACCGACACAATGTGGATATCATATCATGGGCAGATTGGGGAACTGATAATAGAACAAGTAAAGTCCGAGGCCCGAGACGGAAAAAGCAGTTACAGCCACCGGTCCATGTATTGTTTATATGCTGCAAGAAGAGGACATAATCGAAGACTGGAAGGCTATTCGGAAGTCTCTTAAAAGAACGTGACTTAATGGCGAGTTCTCGAGATGTCTTCTTACTTGGATTACCAACAAAACTTGGTGATACATTTTGATAATTTTTTAATAGAGTTTTATTGTGAAAAGAGTGCAAACTAAGGATAATAAAAAGGCAATGATGGTTTTTTGTCAATGAAACAGTCTGCTTTTATTTGGTAATCTAGAAACCTTTTTCAAGTAGCCAGTCTGTGACTACCTTTACATGATCTCCATGAAAGTGTATTTGTCCACTGAGCTCGTTTACACAGCTTGCAACAGCCCTTCCTCTAGAGGCTTCCACAACTTTATGTAATTCTTTTTGAAGCGCCCAAATATCACCCCGAATGTATCTGATGACTGTCTAACGACAAAGACCGCGGTGTTTGGTTTGCAAGCAAACAGGAACCATACAGTTTTTGCTGCTTGCAACAAAATAATCGTGTTTTAATTTCGCTGCCGGCAGTGGTGGTTTCCATCCAGATGGGTACTCAGCTTTTGCGATAGGCTTTGGAACTATTGGACTTTGCAGTAGTCGCTCGACAAATTTCCATTCAGGATAATTTTTAATGACCTCGACTTCGGGGTATACTGAGATATCAGCAACTGGGTTGGATGATCTAAAGCTGGAATAACGATGTGGAACTTGTATAAGAGTTGGAGGTTAGGAAATGTGTACATAAACCGAGATTACTTTAAAATATTAAGAATATTTTATTTTATTGACACCAATTTTCCCGAAACGTCAGAATGAATTTTTAATTTGGATTTAAGAGACCTTTAAACGTCATTATTGGCATTTAAGTTAAGAGGGCTCTTAGCAAGGTTACTTAAATGTGAAATTTGATTATCGATACGGATTCGTTACTTAAGTGTTACTTAAAGGGCAATTAAATCTAATCGATGATTAAAAGTTCTTTATAGATACGGCTGTTAATGTGTTAAATCAATTTAAAACATATAAACAAGTGAAAAGAACAGAAAATTCATGGTTTAATCAACGTTTAAATAATCTTAAAAATCAAAAAATAAATGCAAAAAAGACAGCGATTTTTACTGATCGTATATTTGATTGGCAGCATTACAAAAACATTCGTAATATTTATACCAAAGAGCTTCCTAATGCTAAAAATAAATTTACAAAAAGAGCGCTTTCTCAATGCAATGATCAAAAAAGTATGTGGAAAACCCTTAAATCATTAGTACTGCGGGAAAATATGAGTGAAATAAGCAAAGTAAAATTTGATGGTGTAGTTGTTGAAGACGATAAAGAATTAGCAAAAGCCTTCAACATATTTTTCATAAACAGTGTTAAAATAATTCATAACGCGATTGAAAATGTCCCTTATTTAAATCAAATCGACTTCATTACGGAAAACCCTTTTGAGTTTAATATTATTACGCTAAACGAGTTACATAAGACTGTAAAAGAATTAAAAAACAAACGTGACAGTGATTTTTTTAGTCCAAAAGTGTTACTCGATGCATTCGACGTTGTTGGTAAATCATTATTGAACGTAATAAATTTGTCGCTACAAAGTGGACAATTTCCAAACACCTGGAAAAACTCAATTGTGACACCCATTGAAAAAGTGAAAAAAAAAACTATAAAATGTGAAGAATTCAGACCCATTAATTCCCTTCCAGTCTATGAAAAAGTGTTAGAAAAGTTGTGTACAAGCAACTACTTAAATATTTAAACGAAAACGATATCATAATTGAAAATCAATCTGGCTTTCGCCAATCACATTCATGTGAATCCGCTGTAAATATGGTGTTAATAGGGTGGAAAGAGTCTATATCAAATGGTAAGAAAATTGTGTGTGTATTTCTTGACTTGAAACGTGCGTTTGAGACTATTGATCCTTTAATATTATTGGAGAAGTTATTTATGTATGGAATTAATGGTACTGCTCTTAATTGGCTGAAAAGTTTTTTGCTCGGACGAACACAACAAACCAAAGTAAATAATGAAATATCTGATGCGGTACCGATTGGTCTGGGAGTTCCTCAGGGCTCAATCCTTGGACCACTTCTTTTCAACTGCTATATCAATGATATGAACAAATCCTTAAAGAACAGCCAGCTGGCTCTGTTTGCAGATGACTCACTTTTGTTTGTGGAAGGTGAAACAACTCAACAATGTGAACAGCTTATAAAGGAAGATCTGGACATTTTGAATATATGGCTGAAAGCTAATAAACTCAAACTTAATGTTTCAAAAACTAAGTGTATGGTTTTGAATGATAATGTTGCTATAAGCGTAAGAATTGACCAAGAATTGGTAGAACAAGTGCAAGAAATTAAATACTTAGGTGTGATTATTGATTGTAAGTTGAGTTTTGAGTCCCATGTGCAATACATTTGTAAAAAAGTTGCAAAAAAAGTAGGTTTTTTGAGAAGAATTCGAAATAAGATAAGTACACTGACTGCTATTAATATTTACAATGTTATAATAAAACCTCATTTTGAATATTGTTCCACAATTTTGTACTTGATTAATGAAGGTTCTATGAGCAGTCTTCAAAAGCTGCAAAATAAAGCAATGCGTGCAATATTTCGATGTAGTATATATATACCCAAATATTAGTGATGTTAAATGCTTTAATGTGGATGAATGTTAAACAACGTATTTATTTTAATGTTTTGTTATTTGTATTTAAAATCAAAAATAATCTGCTACCTAATTATTTGTCAAAATATATTCATTACGTCAGAGATGTCCAACCGTACTTACTAAGAAATAGAGAAGATTTAAGACTGCAAGCTTTTAGAAACGCAAGATCTCAGAATAGCCTAGTAAACAAAGGCTTTAAACTTTTCAATAATTTACCAAATAATGTTAAGCAAATAAGCAATATTTTTGAATTTAAAAAAGCGATAATCAATTTCGTGAAACAAAATATCTAAATGTACCTATTGTATAAAAAATGCCAATGCCAGAGTCAATTCGTTATATCGAAGATTCGTTGTATCGAAACGTTTTCGTCATACAAATCTTTAGGTAAAAAGACTCAATTTGGACTCAAATTAAAGAAAAAAATCGTAAATGTGCATTAGTGTTGAATGGCTCTTCCCGTAAACTTTTTAGAACTAATACTTTAGAGTTTTCAGTGCCATTTTGTCTGAAATTCGTTATTTGTTCCTCACATAGAATACCGAATGGACTTGAAAAAAGTGTTCGTAATATCGATCATTCGTTATATCGGCATTCGTTATACTGGACCACCACTGTAAGTCAATTACCGTTTTGAAAATATTCGCAAAAACAAATGTAAAAAAAATTAATCAAAACTCGAAAAAACTAAATTTTTCGAATTTTTATATGCAAACTTTCTTAAACAATCTAGACTTCTTAAATATGAAAATCGTGCAAGCCATTAGCGAGAAAGTTGGTTTTGAAAAAACGGTACTATGGGGGGACCGTTTTTAGACATTTTGAAAAAAAGTTTTTTAAATTATAAGAATAGCTATTCAAAAATAATACTTCACGTAAGATTTTGTCAAAATCGCTAGAGCCGTTTTCGAGAAAAATAGGTATTATTGGGTTCAGAAGCCATCATAGTACTGTCCAACAGATACACCGAATAACGAATGACATCAAAAGCAATCTCGCGTTAGGTAAAAGTACAGGAATGATACTTTTTGCTGTAGAAAAAGCATTTGACACGGTATGGCATGAAGGTCTGATTCATAAGCTTATGGTTCTTGATTTCCTAATCACCATTGTTAAATTAATTTATTCGTTTTTGTCCGATAGGTTTTTCGAAGTCTTTGTAAATAACTTTTATTCTGATCTGCGTCCAATAGTTGCGGGTGTACCTCAAGGATCAGTTCTGGGTCCTTTTTTATATATAATAATATACACCTACGACTTTCCACGATTCACGAATTGTACAATCGCAATTTTTGCCGAATATACCTGTTTGTATTCATCAGATTCGGTTGGATTAAGAATTGAAACTAACTTGCAATCTGCATTGTATACGATACAAGATTATTTCAACGACTGGAAAATAAAAATTAATGCTGGTAAGACTCAAGCTGTTTTTTTTTTCACACGAAAAAGAAAATCTTGCTTTTTGCCCAGTACAACGATTCAAGTAAATGACCTACCAACAGAATGGAAATCTAATGTAAAATACTTAGGTATACACCTGGATAAAACACTGACGTTTGGATTACACATTCAGGAAACAATTAATAAGGTTAACTTAGCGATAAAAATCTTATATCCCTTCATAAACCGAAAATCGAAGCTCTCTTTGGAAAACAAACTTTTGATCTATAAAGCTATATTCCAGAGCATTATGCTTTACGGTTCACCTGTGTGGGGTAAATGCGCCAAGACGCACTTACTTAGGTTACAAAGAACCCAAAATAAAGTTTTAAAAATGATGCTTAATCTACCCTGGCATTATTCGACTGATAATCTTCACGCATTGGCTGGCATCGATAAGATTTCTAGTAGAATCTCTTACTTATTTCAGCGCTATAATGTTTCTTGTAGTATGTCTGAAAACTACTTAATCTCAAACCTGGCTGTATAAAATTAAAAAAAAAACTGTATATTCAAAATTACAAAACTAACAATATAATCTTCTTAATATATATAAATCACGTGTCACAATGTTTGTCCGCGATGGACTCCTAAACTACTTAACAGATTGTAATCAAATTTGTACACCGTGTGCAGTTTGATCCAACTTGGTAGATAGGATAGCTTGCATCTCAATTTATGATCGACCACCATAATTACGTGTCACAATGTTTGTCCGCGATGGACTCCTAAACTAATTAACCGATTTTAATGAAATTTGGATACCGTGTGCAGTTTGATCCAACTTGGAAGATAGGATAGCTTATATCTCAATTTAGGATCGACAACCATATGTTGTTGAGACTAAAGTATAATTTAAATTTATTTTAAAATAAACGACATACAGTGAATTTTATTTTTTTATTTTTGGAGTAAGTATAGCCGGCTAAGTGTAGCTTGACTTAAGTATAAATCAAATACAAATTAAATTCATATTATAGTGAACATAATCAGGCGAAATTACTCCTGCTTTTTGATAATTGGTGTTTCGTTATTCAATACTGTAATTTGAAGCTTTTTTTGTGCGTTTTCGCACAATTATACCAAACAGGAGCACCGTAAAGCAGAATGGTGTGAAAAATTGATTTTAACAATAATATTTTGTTAGTTTTGGACAGATCAGAATTTATATTTATAAGAGGATATAAAATTCTTATATATTTGATAATTTTATTGATAGTAGTCGATATTTGCTTCTGAAAACCTAATTTTGTATCTACCATAATGCCAATTGCCAAGATAATTGCGGTGTTCAGACCAATCAATATTAAATCCGCCCATTTGCAATTGAATATTATTTGGTAAGAAACACTCTTCGATTGATCATAAACATGCGCGTGAGATTGCAAAATGATCCATCAGCACAAATATTTTCCGAACAGTTACTAGATGTTGGGAACGGTGAAATAGAGCTGCAACCAAATACTCAATGCATTAAACTGCCAGACAATTTCTGCACTGTTCTTCAGGAAAAAAAAAAAGAATTGATTCAGAGTATTTTTCCGGATATACAGAGTAATTACTTGAATCATAACTGGCTCAGTCACCGGGCTATTTTGGCTATGTAGATGTTGATGAAATCAACTTCCAGATACAACAGTTGTTACCAGGCGATCTGATGTATCATGTATTTTAAATCAATCGATACTGTTGTTAATGAAAATGATAGTGTAAATTTTCCAGTTGAATTTTTAAATTCACTAGATATACCCGGAATGCCACCACATAATCTTCGATTGAAGATGGGTTCAACTATTATTCTCCTGCGTAATTTAAATCCACCTCAATTATGCAACGGTACACGTATGGTCATTAAAAAGATAACCGGAAATATTCTGGAAGCAATCATTTTAACTGGAAAGTTTAAAGGAAAAGTGGCCCTGTTGCCACGTATTCCAATGATACTGTCAGATTCTACCATACCCTTCAGAAGGTTACAGTTTCCAATTCGTTTGGCTTTTGCCATGACTATAAATAAGTCTCAAGGCCAAACAATGTCCATTTGTGGATTAGATTTGGAAAATCCATGTTTTTCTTATGGGCAGCTATATGTTGCATGTTCACGTGTAGGAACGCCGTCGAACCTATTTGTCTTAGCAAAAGACAGGTTAACCAAAAATATTGTGCACCGATTAGTGCTAAATTAAATTGAAATTAAAAGTATTTTTAAAGAAGATTTTAACCTATCCAACTAACCAACCTCATTTAAAATATTAATTATCATTTATGTAATTCACTCATTTGTTACAAACTTGAATAAAAATAATAAACAATTTTAAATTTTATTCTTTTGTTGTAATTATTGCTTTATATCAACTGTACGAAAATTTTGATCAATTATGTTCAAAGTTCTTCCCTTTCAAATCCCAAACCAATAAATTTTTATACCAGCTTTAACGTTTCCGTCTTCTTTCATAAATAATAATTTCATTTTAGTAAGAGGTAACGGTAGTAGAGAATCAGTAATGAAGGTCCCCATGATTTTTTTACAAATAGCATCTATGTGAAAAGCATTGTGGTACCCAGGTCTGATGTTCTCCTACCATTCCAATTAAATACTTAATAACAACATCATATGAAAAAAATGCTAGCCACAGCAACGCGTGGCCGGGTCAGCTAGTTTTAAAATAAATTTAAATTATACTTTAGCCTCAACAACATATGGTTGTCGATCCTAAATTGAGATATAAGCTATCCTATCTTCCAAGTTGGATCAAACTGCACACGGTATCCAAATTTCATTAAAATCGGTTAATTAGTTTAGGAGTCCATCGCGGACAAACATTGTGACACGTAATTATGGTGGTCGATCATAAATTGAGATGCAAGCTATCCTATCTACCAAGTTGGATCAAACTGCACACGGTGTACAAATTTGATTACAATCTGTTAAGTAGTTTAGGAGTCCATCGCGGACAAACATTGTGACACGTGATTTATATATATTTAGATTTATTTATTTATTTATTTACTTATTTATTTATTTTAATTTACTCATTTGTTATCTAATTATTTAATTACTGTTTGTCTCTGCACTTATTTATTTATTTATTCTTTAAATCTATTTATTTTTTGTTATTTATTTATTTGCTTATGATGCTGTTGATCTATGTACTTATTGAATGTAATAATATTTGTTAATTTAAATTTTATATATTCATGCATCGAAAAAACTGTCAAGTCAATGTAATAATTGAGATTAAGTACTTTTTCGACCCCCTTTTCTCCTCTCATATATCACAAACACAAATTGTCAAAGGTTTTTCTTTCTTCCTTTGTTCTTTTCTAATTAATCTGTGACAATTGTAATAAAAATAATACTTCTTTTCAGTAGTAAGCTAGAGAGTTATACCATATCTCTGTGTAAATTGTGTAATACTAGTACAAATGTTAATAATTTGAGCTACAATAAAAAAAAAAAAAAAAAAAAAACAATACAAAGGTATTATCATATCGGTTGTATCGCAGGTACCGTTATTTCAAGCCCTAGAGACCCAATTCCAAAAACAGACAGACGGACATACATACAGACAGACCGAATTGTAGGACCCACTTTTTTCATATTCTCTATGATCGTAATGTCATGTTTAATTGTTATTTCAAAATTTTTTTTCTGCTCCATTGCAAGACTTGCCTTATAGTACTTAAAATCGTACTAGCAACCCGCCCGGCTTCGCACGGGTACAATCCTGATACTAAATACACTACAGACAAACTGTGAACATTTAAATTTGGAGTAAAATGATTCCCTTTTTTATACCATGAAGATTTCCTGCTATCTTTGGAATATTCATACACCAAATTTTTACTTACTTACTTTTTACATTTTTACCTCCTAATTGTTAAATCTGTAATATCTTCGAAAATATTCATTTAAATCACATGCTTTAAAGGGCAATTTTGATCTACAAACATGAAGTGTACAACGTATCTAATGTATTTAATTGGATAAGGAATGATACTGTATCGTTTAAAATAACCCATATCTTTTTTGTAATATGTAAAAGATAGAAATGGTTACTGTGGGTTATCCTTGAGAGATAAACATATACTGTCGCTTTTTATTTCATCTTTTTAAGATATACAATTCCGTAGTACATAAATTTGATCTATCTCGTAAGGTTTAGCCAGCCAGCGTTTGCAATGTAAGCGCAGTAAAATATGTTTGTTACGACATCACATTATAAATCTTTAAATTTCTCGACTTTTCTCTACTATAATATGCATGTATTATACATATAAACCTTCTTCTTGAATCATTCTATTCATAAGAAAAAATCGCACCGAAATCCATTGCGTAGTTTCAAAAATCTAAGCAAGTAAAAAAATTTTATGATATGCGCTAAATAGCTGCAGTCCAAAAAAAAAGGTGGTTAAATTTTAATAAGGTTCCGATCATCCACCTCCCAGATATTTCATCAAAAGCGCACACCCATCTTTTTTTGAACCTGCTTCTACCTTTTTTCTTTGTACAAGAACTGAGTTAAATAAATATAAAAATACTTTCTTGTTAATTTAATAGTGTACTTTTCAGATTTAAAATTTTTTTGTATTCATATTTATGATTCATACCGTTGAAAGAAGTTCCAGAAAACAGTAATTTTTGTCTGTACAGAGACTGTTAAATTCCTCATTAGGTATTGTTGCTTTCCTACATAATGATTATAATATGATAAAGATAACAATTACTACTAAGCAACAGGTTCGTCGTTCACAACCACGGGCTCCCCATCCAACTTCTTCAAAAACGGCAATCGTTTGATACACTCGGCTCTCCAGACGGCTTCATCGAAGCCTTCACATATGGGATTTCCAATCAAAAGTAAATCCTCCAAACTTGACGACAGTTCTTGTAACTTATTAATTTCACACCAATCCTTCAGCAAATTGTTGCTTATGAATAGCAATTTCAGATTTTTCATAGCAGTTAAACCTTTGAGCTTCTCAATCAGATTGTAACTCAACCACAGCTCTTCCAATGTGTCAGCAACAGCTTCCTAATCAAAAGTGTTGTGTTTACAAATCTCTCAAATTTCTTTCTTTACTTGAAAAGTTCTTACTAATCCTGATATTTGTTTGATGTAATTTCTGGATAGTGAGAGAACGCGCAAATTTCGCATTCCATTGAGGCCGTAGATTTTTTCAATCATGTTTGTAGACAAACTTAGCCGCCTATGGAAAAGTCCGCGTGTTTTGAGAAATCTTTGAGTCAGAACAATGTGAGCCTTACCAACAGTTTACTAGATTTCCAAGAGAAGCATCCATTTTTTCAATTGGTGGCCATTGAAATTGCAAATCAATTTCGGTTGCTTCGCTTGAACTAACTCGTGCCCGTTCCTCGAAGCGCTTAAGTGCTTCCTTGATGGTTGTAGCTTTTGACATTTTGTAATAATCGTTTAAAAAATAAAATTCGACGGAAATAGGATTTTTTACAAACTTGCTTCGCTAGTGTCTCGTGTTTGATTGTTGTATTGATTAAATGAATTTAAGGCAGCTATGGGAACGATTTCTTTTATTATAATCGATAGAAAATTCTAAGCCCGTTTAAAGACAACGTATCTATATAGTTAGATTCAATATGAGTACATTTCTATATGGTTTACCGACAAATCCGAAAAAGATTCTGCACACTTGTTTTACTAGCCACTCATGAGAATAAGTAAATGAAAATACACAGCTAACTGCCATTAATGTAAACCAATAGGAATTAAAAATATCAAAGTTGGTGTTACGATAGTAGTAATCGTGGTTATCGATATTTCTCTCGTTTATCTAAAGAATTACTTCCAAATACAATAAATATTTGAAATGTTGCTAATTTTTCGCTTAAAAAACTTAGTGGGAAATTCTGTTCATTGCTCACTTAAACTCTATCGTCATCAATTCTGATAAACACAGCATTCTTTCAGAGAGAAAGTATTATTTTACAACAAAGTTAACATCTGTGCATAGAATAATGTTTTTTTTTCTTCTCGAAGGACTCAACTATCTGATGAAAGCGAGGCGAAGCCTTTTAAAAAATGCACAAGTATTTGCGGCACTTAACAGGAGTTATGATTTAGGCCACAGCTGGAATTGGGGTTGAGACATCTTAATTGGAAGTACGTTATAGAATCGTTGCTGAGTCAGTTTTCAATTTCGAACTTGTGGATTGAAACCGTACAGATCAAAAATGGTTTATTTTTCAGGACAATCTCACTAGTGTATGCTCTCTTTTTAGGAACAGTTGCTATTCCAATGTGGCACACTTTCATTACTACACCGAAAGAAAAACCTTGGTAAAATCAAACATGAAGCTTGTTTGTTTTTGCGTCAAGCACGAACATAATTAAATTAAACAAGCTGGCATTTTCATTTTATTTATTTAAATGCTACAATTTTCATTGCTCAAATCAACAACGTCATTTTCAATTTCATTGTTAACCAACAGCGGTTGTGATACTAGAAACACACATGTCCATGATACTTTAACAACGTTTGTGTTTCGTCAACTATTCTAAAATGTGAACATTGTTGATCAAGTATGTTCGTGAGAATTCAGCCACGTTTTTATTTGCTCAACAGTTTCAATGTAAAATTTCTAGGATAAATGCCTGAATTGAAGTTTGACCTATCAAATGTATAGGTTTATCATAGAAATTTTACATTAAAGCTGTTGAGCAAATAAAAACGTGGCTGAATTCTCACGAACATACTTGATCAACCATAAAGAATAACTAATTATCCCTTAAGATAAAATGGTCACTTAACTTATCATAGTGAATTGAAGTTCCGTTATGCGACTTCACGTTTTCTGTGGGCTTAAGTATGAAAAATATTGGAATTTCAAATCTTACTGATACTTTAACTATTCTTTATTGATTAAAGAAGTATGAACATTGTTGATCAAACATATTGGTGATAGTTCAACAGTGTATTTGGTATTTCAATCACAAACGTGATGGTTTTTGTGATTTCAGCCTTAATTGTTAGTTAAATATGTTTGTTGTTGATCAAGTATGAAATCAACAATCACGTTGTTGGTTAAAAATTAGAACATATTCAAATCAACTACGAACATACTTAATTCAAACATTTTTATGATACTTACCTGAAAAAAAAAATTTATCACGGCAGCATACTTGATTTGAAAATGCGTTCTTATTTGAATTCATCACGAAACTTGGTTAATTTCACAACTTTAGATGAATTGTTGATTACCAATGAAACATGTTTAAATCAACCAACGTTTTTTTTTTCGGTGTAGAATAATGGGTTATGTGATTTTGAAGTGGCAAATAAGGCACAAGAGGCTGACACAGATCGATATAGGTAAGCCTGTAGTATTTCATTGAAAACATTTTTAGGAAAAAATAATTTCAAATAAACCGCATCTATTCAATTCGAACCGCTTAAGAGAATATGGCTTTTTACTTCAGTAAAAGCATTAAGACGCGTCTGATATTGGAATCTTAAGGTAGCTTTTGCTTTTAAAAAAAAAAATTGAATATGCTTAGGTCTTTAAGCTGCAACATTTTACCATGAAAGTTTGGTTTTATATAATGAAAGGCCAGGTTGGAAAACTCATTGGTAGATTTACTATCTGACCCGCCCAGCGCGGCGATGTTCGAGTCTGACTAATTCAAATTTCCCAAAAATATGGAGAGATTTCAGGAGAATATGGGGATAAAATGTGTCCCTTAAATTCAAAAACAACATGGTTTTTGAGATAGTCAAACAAAATTTGCTTTAGTCTGCTACTTTTGAAATGTAGCATTTTATCATTTTAACGGAGAAAGAAATTTAAAACCTGTCGAGTAGAAATTTACCGTTCCCTTTCCCGAGGAAATATGGGAATAAGATGTACACTAGTGTGGTACCCGTGGCGTCATGGTAAGCATGTCTGCTCTCAACCTAGAGGTTCGTGGTTCGAGCCCCAACAGAAGCAAAAATGTTTTTTCACGGGTATCGCCATTCGCGCGGAATTGGCTGGTCCTCCGTTACTAAATTCATTGAGATGAAAAGCGTTTTCTCGATTAGCCGTTCGGGACCGATAAAAAATTGAAGGCCCTTCCCCTTCCATTCCCTCACAAGCCAATGGTTGTGAGAAATGCGCTAGACCCCGGGGTTCCTCGCTCTGTTGCGTAACCCTATTTATTTTATTTTATTTATTTTTAGATGTAGACTACGTTGCTGAGCAGCAGCAGTTTCTTAGTTCTTGCGTAAGTTACCGTTGCCGTGGGAATATGGAATAATATGGAAATGAATTGCATTCTAACGTTGAACAAATTTTGAAATTTCAAGCAGATTCTAAGTTCTCGTCTATGTTTGTTGACAGGTTTGAGCCAGTGGCTAGACTGAGATCTTTGAGGCTATTTGCCACAAGAGAGAATTTCAAGCCATGTCTTGAACTTGTTTGAACGGTATTTAAGAAAAGGGGGCATAACTGGGTCGCACGAACTTGCGGTTGTGTGCTAAATACAATATCAAATCTTTAGGCTGAGTAAAAGATTTCAGTATTTGCACTACATAATATATTTAGTGGTACAGGGTTGCCAACTACACATTAATTATGAAAATTGAATTAAATCGCACAAAATATTGAAAACAACTAAATTAAATGTTACAAAGGATTTAAGCGAAAATCTAAAACCCCTATTCTCTTGCAATTGCTAATACACATTAACGCAGAAAATTTAATCAAAATCGTTAGAAACAAAAACAAGTTTTCAAAAAACTTTTTTAAAAACAAGCTTTTTAAAAGTCAAATACGCAAGGTTAAGTATCTAAGTAAAAATACATATGGGGTATTCCATACCAAATCGACCACTTTTGAACCCGACCCCTTTAGATTTTGCTGAAACCTTACCATTCTTTTCTACCCTTTGAAAAACATTTTTGAGAATTTTTTCAAATTTTTTTGTCCAATCTCAAAAAAGTTATGAATTTTTCAAAAAAAATGGCTTTCTTATTTTCAAAGAGCCATAACTTTTTTAAAAATTGACTTTTGGCAACATTTTTTTTTTCAAATTGTTTGTTTTTGAATGAACTTTTCGAAAAAATACACGAAAAAAATTTAGCATGATCAATTATATAAAATAATCGGTTTTTTTGAGTAAAAAATAATTTTCAATTATCTCAAAAACTACAAGACATAGAAAAAAGTAGTTTGCAGCGTTTGATGAAAAATTTATTGAAGCAACTAACTACATCTATATTTCTTTATTTTCATTTGTAATCATGAGGAACATAATACTCAAAGTGATTTTTTTACTTTTTTTTCATAAATTTTGACTTTGAAGTCAGTTATTTCAAAAACTGTAAATTGAAACCACTTCATTTAAAATTTATTATGAAGTGCAGATTTCTGGCTTTCATAAAAAGTATAATTTGTATCGGTAAATGTTCCTGTTCTTTAACAATATTTTTTGAAGTCAATTTTCATAAAATTGCCCCTACCGCCTAAGCGGGGGGAGATAGACCCCCCTCCTGTAGTAAAAAATGATTGAATTAAACCCATCAACCAAAAACTATTATTATTTTTTGTCGCTAAAGTTATCGTACTAGTGCCGAGTAAAGTTTACGAAAAAAACAATTTTTTTTCAATTTTGATTTTTTTTTAAATAAATAAAAAAAATATAAAAAAAAATCGGCCCACTCCGAAATTGGTGAAAATAGTTGTCAAATTGATTGAAATTTTTTTGAGAAAAAAAATTAAGAAAATAAAATATGGCGAACTTCAAAAAAATGACGATTTTACTCAAAAAAAAACCGATTATTTTATATAATTGATCATGCTAAATTTTTTTCGTGTGTTTTTTCGAAAAGTTCATTCAAAAACAAACAATTTGAAAAAAAAAAAATGTTCCCAAAAGTCAATTTTTAAAAAAGTTATTTTTTTGAAAAATTCATAACTTTTTTGAGATTGGACAAAAAAATTTGAAAAAATTCTCAAAAATGTTTTTCAAAGGGTAGAAAAGAATGGTAAGGTTTCAGCAAAATCTAAAGGGGTCGGGTTCAAAAGTGGTCGATTTGGTATGGAATACCCCATATACAAAACATCGTCAAAATCGTGTAAGCCATTAACGAGAAATTAGGTTTCGAAAAAAAAACCGCTTTATGTAGGAAAGACAACCTTCTTTCAGAAATAATTTTATCGAAATCTTTGGAGCCGTTTTTGAGGAAAATAAGTATGTATTATCATATCGGTTGTATGGCAGGAACCGTTATTTCAAAATCTAGAGACTCAATTCCAAAAATCTTTTTGTAGGCTGCCACATCAAGCCTAACACTGCAAATTTTGAAGAAAATCAGCCAAACGTCTCAGGCTGTAGATCTTTATACGGACAGACAGAAATACAGATATACAGACACACAAACATACAGATTTGGAAAAGCTTTCATAGATTGAGACACTCGTATTCAAAAGCACAACTGCATTTTTCTCTACTGAAGCAAATGACATGACCATTAGCGAGAAAACAGGTAGTCTATTAATCAATATTCCGGAAGAATTTGAGATTCAAGTAAATATAAGGACTAAGGAGTGTTTTTGCAAAGATTTGGTTTTCAAATAAGCAACACTTTCTAGTGATTGCCAATTTGGCAAAACGTATTGATCACAAATACATATTGGGAGTTTTGCCAATCCACAATGACCAGACTTACTTCAGAAGAACTTTCGCAAGTTGTGCGAATTAATTTTTTAAACTCATGGTTGAGTTCGCAAAAACTTCTCGATTATGTCCTAAACCCTTTTCTAGCATTAAGGCATAAGATTCACCATTGCTATGATAGGTGTAAAGAGACATAAATCACACAATACGCTTTTGGATAAAACAACTTTCGAAATAATGTATGTACTTAGTAAAGGCTAAACTTTGATTTTTATCAACAAGCAAACTGTTGAGTTTCGAGCTACGTCATTTTCAAGGCTTTACATTGAAAAACGCTTATTGTAAAGGTAAGGGTGAAAATCTTTTATTTAAAAAGCAATACAATAAAACCAATACCAACTTATTTCTATCTATCTTATTCCACTTTGAATTTGTAAACCTTTGAAAAAACACCTTAGATTAGCCTGGACATTAAAGATGCAGGAAGGGAGTTATGTGTTCCACTCACAATCAAATCATATTGATATAAAATACCAGACCACTTTGTTCGTGAAGTCATCAGAAACATGCCCCTTACTAAACTCAAGGCAATTCCTTTACCATGTTATTTATACTTAGCGCCACATATGTATATCCTCTCTCTCTCTCTTCTTTCTTTCAAACTTTTTTATAACGAAAAATTGTTTTGAACCCGAACGGAAACGATCAACGGATCGCTGATATTAGATCCCTTAATCAATTTTTTTCAAGTCTTGTTACCGAGGTAAATTAATTAAAACTAAGAATTTTGAAACTGGGCCAGCAGGTCTTTGAATTGCCTCACTTAGGGCTACATTGAGATACTGTCAGTATGAAGATTATTTTTCTCGAAACAGGATCCAACTCATAGTTAGGTATGCAGAATACTGATAGCTTTCTTCTTCGGCTTCTTGGATGCAGGTACCATTCATGGATAATGGCAATGGGGGAATGTTAAGCTTCAACAACAAGAGAAAGCATTGATTTTTTGAAGCATTGAATTCTACTCGGTTTTTATGCAACCGTTCCAATTCTACATCCGAAGAACAGGGTGAATTTGGAAACGAATATAAAAAGCTGAGGGTTAAGTCGTCAGCAAAACAGTTAAGCGGATTAGAAGTTTCAGACAAGAGATCATTTATGAAAATGAGGAAGAGACTCGGTGACAAAACGGAGCCCTGGGGCACACCAGCATTTATGAAGTGGGTATCAGACTTGAAGCCATCCAATAAAACTTGTATTGAAAGGTCGGAAAGGGTAGTTTCTAATCCAACGAAGAAGAGACTAATCGATACCAAAAGCACGCATTTTCGATAGAAGAGCCTGATGCCAAACTCTATCAATTGCTTTAGAAATATCAATCGCAATAATCTTACTTTCTCTTAAACAATGTAAAAATTGGTTCCACTTTTCGGTGAGATAAGCCATCAAATGACCAGTGGACCGTTTGCTACGAAAGCCGTACTAACGGTCATTAAGTAGCTTCGTTCTCCAAGATATTTCATAAGTTGACGACGGTTTATCAACGTTTCCATGACCTTGGAAAGAAGGGATGTTAATGCTATTGGACAGTAATTGGAAGAGGAAGATACGCCTTTTTAAGGAACCGGCTGGACAAAAGCAGTTTTCCATCTGCTCGGGAAAAGCCCAGGAAGATGGAAAAGTTTACGCAGTGATTTTGCCAGCGTAGAAGAACACCTCTTCAGAATAACGGCGACCAATAGAACTTTTATTATTATGAAAATCTTCAACACTTGTAATTAAATTCGAATTGCCTCTTTCGACAATTTCATTTCTATCCACACATGTCCTTAAATTAAATTTAATTGGGTCATTGTGATAATTATCAAAAGTGTTACATTAATTGTTCGTCCTTGAAGTGCTTATATACAAAATTTGTATTTGGTAACAATTAGTAAATATACCTAATATGGGGAAGTTTACCTCAGCCAAAGTCGTTTCATTGCATTGTTCAAGTCAAACTCTTCAAGCAACCACCTGCGGTATCTCTGCAAAGATGTCATTCGTCTACAACTATCCTTTGAGTGAAAAATTATTTAACAACCAGCTCTTCAATGTACAAGTCAAAGTCTTGCGTTTGATTGGGTTTCTAGTTGGCGAAAACCAAAAGCATGACTTATGGCCTTTCATTCGTTGTGTATTTTTTACTCTTTCGTTAGCCATTTCTTGCGCATTGCAAGTGAGTAGTTAGAAATAAGTAACTAAAAAGTTTGTATTTAATATAGAGGCGTAAATTTCAAGTTTGAAAAGTTGATAAGAAGTTATGGAAAACCGGGGGACAGTTTTTTAAGTCCTGCGACAGCGTTTCTTTATCTGACTTCGTCCATTGCTATTACCTCGGTCTTTTTACGAAGAAAACGTAGGTTCCTACTTTCCAATTGGCTGGAGCGAGTATATAAATAATAATTTCCTTGTATCAGACCTTGCCAAAATGTTGAGTTTCCTGCAAAATGATTTGGAAAATTTGTTGGCAAAGTCTGATAAACACGAGGAAGTTTTGTTTGAACAATCCCACAGGTATATGCACTTGATAACGGTTTGTGTTTGGACACCATCTGCATTTGCTGGAGGGATGGCTTTGGTTGAGACACTCTATAAAATGGCCTTCTATCCAGATAGCATTTTTAAATCAGCCGATGTAAGGACATTTCTGAAGATAATCCGTTTATTTTAAGCATGTAATTTCAGAGTGGGAATTTTACGAACACAAAGCCCCTGCTAATACAACTTTATCCTTTTTGTGACGTCCATGATGACCTATTTGTAGGGTATATTATGCCGATATATGCTCTGTTCTTAGGTGTAATGTCTATTCCTGTGTGGCATCTTTTCATTGCTGGTCTGATGTCATATGTGGTTCTTAAGTTGCGAATTTTGCACAAGCGGCTATCCCAAATGGATGTTAGTCTGTAGAGCTTCAATCTTACTTTTGTATTTTAAGAAATTATATTTAAAACTTTCAAATTTGGGGGTTGGTATGGTGAAAATTTCCAACTATTAATTTGTTGTGTTCAAAAGCAACAGAAGAAAATTAAAAATATGAAAAAAGCTTTCGTTTTACAAATAAAACTGTCGTTTTAGTTTTTAGAGTAAAACCCGGTTTTTGTTCACTTTTCCAGGTGTCAAAAGTATCTCTAGAGCCAAATGAAGGGAAATACTATTCTTCGCTGGAAGGCGAAGATCAGAAACTCAATTACCTGCGCACAAGGATGTGCAAATTTTGTGTTATAGAACAAATTCGAATCCGATGGTGAGTTCGACTGTGTTTTTTCGTTCGTTTTATGCAAATAAGTCTTTTTTATTCCTTTCCGTAGGTTTGTGAATGAACTTCGTGAATTGATTGGGTTTCCTGTATTTGCTGATTTCATAATCTTCTCAATTTTGATATGCTTTCTTTTTTATGAACTCGCCACTGCAGTAAGTATACGGCGAATTAATTTTTTATTCATAGTCCACTCAATTGTTTCTCATCTCGACCAAGTAGAACCCCACAAAAATGGACTTCGTGTTCATGATCCTGTATTTGTTTGTGATGTCCTCAATACTCTGGCTTTATCATTGGCACGCCACTTTGATGAAGGAATATGTAAGTATTCATAATATTTTGTGAATTATTTCTGTAGTCTCTGAAATTACCTTTTTATTGACAACATATAATTCTACTCGCTCGATTCAATTCAATTCGATTCATTTGGCGGAATGGGGTAAAATGAGGTAGTGATTTTTATAATTTCTAAAAGCTCGAGATCTTTTTTTTTAAATTATATAGGGTGAAGGTGAAAATTACCTTTACAAGCACGTCGACCTGAAAGATCTTTTGTGCTGTTCCCTTAGGTTTAATTACACGAAGTGTATAGGTTTGTTCATTCGAAGCTGAGGTCATGTAAGAACCTAAGAATCTTCGAGGAAGAGGTGTTTCTGATATCAAGGGGACAGGGGAGCCCTTTATTGAATATTTTAAGCCTGGATCTAGCTAAGGCAGGGCATTCACATAAAATGTGTTCAGCTGTTTCTATGTCTTCAAGACAGAGACGACAGGTGTCATCTTGGCTGATGCCCATGTTTTTAAGATGATACTTGAGAGAGCAGTGTCCAGTGAAGAAGTCCGTAAGTAACTTTGCGTCACGTTTGCTCATGTCAAGAATTTCTTTCATACGTTTGTGGGATAAGTCAATGAATAGTTTTGACTGACGATGGCCACTTGAGTTGTTCCAGGTGCTGATCATGTTCTGTCGTTCCCAGGTAGCTAATTCGTTTTTAAGGCTACTGATTGGGAGACCACAGTAGGGTTCAGGGCCTTTGAATTGGGACTGAGAGCCAAGTCTAGCAAGTCGGTCAGCCATGAAAGAGTTATTTTATTGTGAGTAGCTAATTGAACTATACATGTCAGGCAGTTCCAAACTAGTTTGGATTCGATTTTTGTCGAGGTCAGAGCCTTTAGTGCTGCCTGACTGTCAGAGCAGATTAGGATGCTTGATCTTCGGAGGTTTCTTCTAATGCATTCTCTAATACAGAATTCTATAGCCATTACCTCTGCCTGAAAGATAGTAGTTGTGTTACCAAGGGATGTAGATGATTTAAAGTTGGGACCGTAAATCCCTGCACCTACACCGTTGTTTGTTTTTGAACCGTCAGTATACCAGATGTATTGGAAGTTATTTGTAAGAATTACAGGGTTCTTCCATGCTGAGCGGTTTGGAAAGACTACTTCAAAGGGGTGGTGTAACATTATGCGTTTAGGCATAAAGTCCGAGGAGTGGGCTGCAGGCGATTTCAGTATTGGGAGCACCTGCAGAATACTCATATGTCCTTGTAAGTTTTCCTTTCTCGAGTAGTTAGTGAGATGAAGCTTTAGTCCGCTTAGTGCAGCAGTCTTCTTTACTCTTTGATGTAGCGGAGGAAAATTTAATAAACTTTCTAACGCTAAAGTTGGGCAGGTGCGCATTGCACCTGTGATACCTACACAGGTTAGTCTTTGTAACTTTTGCAAAGATTTGCGGGCATAAACTTGTTCTGTTTTTTGCCACCAGATCAGCGAAGCATAGGTTATGATGGGTGTGATAATAGTGAGGTAAGTCCAATAAATCATTTTTGCCCTAAGTCCCCACTTTTTACCAAAGAGTCTAGAACAGGCCCAGAAAGCATTTGTTGCTTTTGCTATGGTTTTGTCTAGATGAGGTTTCCAATTGAGTTTATTATCCAGGGTTACTCCTAGATATTTGACCTCTTTGGAAAAATTAATTTGAACACTATTTAGGGATAGTGTTTGGAGATCGATTTTTCGTCTCCTGGTGAATGGAATGATGACTGTTTTGGTGGGGTTGACCTTAAGCCCTTCTTTGTTGCACCAGTCATTAACTTTGTTCAGGGCACTTTGCATACGGTTTGTGACCTGTGCTTCTTGATTGCCTTGAATAGAGATGACTAAGTCATCAGCGTAGCCTTGTGTATCAAGGCCCAGCTTATTGAGGTCATCCAAGAGCTGATCTATTACAATTGACCAGAGCAGGGGAGATAAAACACAGAAATATCAAGAAAAAAGCAGAGTATGATGTCGTTCTTAGCAAACGCATTCTCAATTTTGCTGACCAGCTGATGGAGAGCTGTAACAGTGGATTTACCAGTTTGGTAAGCGAATTGGTTAGCATTGAGAGGATTTGCTATTAAGGCCGTACTGCGAATGTGTAAATCAATCACTTTTCCATGACCTTTAGAAAGAAGGATGTGAGACTGATTGGTCTGAAGGATTTTGAATCTGAGTTTGATCTATTGCCAGCTTTTGGTATGAATACTACTCTCACCTTTCTCCAAGTTTGAGGGATGTAGCTTGATTTAAAACTGGATCTATAGATAAGTATAAGTGAGCAGATTATGGTATCAATTCCATACTGCAAGAGAGCAGGAAAGATACCATCTTCCCCGGGCGCCTTGAAAGGCTGTTGAGAGGATATTGCCCATTTGATGGAGTCTTCGTTAAAAATTTTTCTAGCTAGACTTTTTGTTGTGATCATGCTCGAGATCTTAAATCAATAACAGAATATTTCGAGCTCTTAAAAGTGTCGACGTTTTCACTGTGGCAGCACAAAAAAATGTCTTTACTAAACAAACAATTTTAACTCAATTTTTCTATACATTCACAGGTCCACTCAATATTTTTAGTATTCTGAACGGTAAAATTAATTTTAGACAGCATGTCAATTACTAGGAGGTTCCTGGTTCGAATCCCAACGGAAACCAAAGAATTGCCTTTCGCCAGGATTTGGCAAGTCCTCCGGTAATAAATTCATTGCCATGAAAAGCGCTTTCCCGATTAGCAGTTGGGAACCGGCAAAAAGTGGAAGGTCCCTTTCCATTCCTTCAAAAGGAACGTGAGAAATATACTGAAAATGTTGGGTATTCCATGAAGAACTTAAGGTACAACAAACTAACCGAGTGAATACAATCGGACAGCAGTAGGTGTTTTTTCGTTCACAAACAAGCATGAACCATCAATAAAAGAAACCTCGGATCAGATTAATGACCTGCACCAATTATATTAGGTTAGTGCGCTGAAACCCTAGGGTTGCCCTAAACAAAGCGTTTTCTGAAAAACCTAAACTAGTCCTGAGTGTCAAACTGGGTGTTTTTGAGCCCTGAGGCTGACCTGAGTTTGCTCTCAACTTGCCCTAGGTTTTTGCTGGGCATGTATGTATGTATGTATTTTTATTCAAATGAAAGGATGTGTTTGAATTTGTGGTTTAGCGTTTTTGAGAACTGGAAACCCTTATTTTTTGATTTCATAGGTTTGTCAAGGAAACCTGGGTCAAACCTGGGTAAAGTTTACCGAACGAACCTATTCGCATTTTTTTATAGATTTATCCACTACATATAAATATTACGGCAAAAAATAAAGATATATAAAAAAAATTACAAAATGTAGGTACTTACCATTATGAATTACAGGAACTCTGCTCTAAGCGCTTTTGAAGATCGTTGAAGATACACTTTTGGGAAAAGCGATAGCATAAAAGTTTGCTGAAAAAAAAATTTTTAATTGAAAAACTATTTTGTGGTAAGGTTCCTATTATGAGTAGCGATTTGCGAATTGAAAGCTCGACTGGAAGCGAATGTTTTTCAAAACTTTTTCTACGCAGGTATATTACTGATTTTAGAACAAGAAACAAAAGATTTGTAGAAATCGCTGTTTTTGACATTAAGTTTGTTATTGAAGAGAATATGAAGTTTCAGCGCAGTGAAAAGTTTTTCGGATGTTCTAATTTTTTTTTTTTTTAATGGTCAAAAGTCACGTATCAAACGAAATGAACTTCTGACCAAACAGACGCTGAAAAAGTTAGATTATCTGGAAAGCTAGACGCTTAAAATCTGCGCATTCTGTTCAAAAGCAAACTCTAAACATAAAAGAAAATTGATTTCTAAAAAGCTTTTGTTTAATCTGTACCAAAATAAAAAATAAAAACAACAGGAAAAGAAACAAAACAAACTTTCTATCAGTTTATCGATTGAATACCTTAAGAAACTCGTAGCTTATTGGCTAAAAAAAGTTTGTACCCCTGCTAATTTTTTTTAACAGGTACTTTTCATATATAACTAAGAAACTACATATTAAGATTTACCAAAGATCCAACCCGTATAAAAACCTTTTAACTTTATGGGTTAATTAAAAATAAAGAAAAGTTGTCGTTTTGCTAGAACGACAGTAAAACAAAAGCAGCTCTTGAAGGAACAATCCGTTCAACTTCCAGCGGTTGGCAGCCCGAGCACACTATCGGCTGCTACTCGCCAGCTCCTCTCAGCAAACAGCTACAGAAAACAATTCTATTTTATCAGCCGCGGGTAGCAGCCAAAAGCTGAACATGTTCAACCTTCAACTTTGCCAGCCGCTGCTTATAACTCGTCGGCTGGCAGCAAGTGTGGTGAATTTTGTGGTCACACAAAGCTGATCAGCGGTTGGCAATAGCGACTACTCGATTCGCCACTGGCAAGCAGTCGTGTGTGACCCCTGCTTTAAGGTTTCCGAGAGTTTTTAGTGTTACTTTCTAAATAAGTTGTATGGTAAATTCATGTTAATTCCCATTGATTTCAAAAACAAAAAAAAAAATCCTGGGCTCTTATCACAAGTCCCCTTTTTGGACTACGAATGCCAAAAATAAAGGAAAGCTTTAAGGGGGGAGACCACTTTCTTTAAGAGCTAAAGAAACATGTTTTTTGGGATTTTTTTTGAGAGCGAATAAAATAACCCAATCATTTTCCAAATTAGAAGAAAAGTTTATTGGAGCTGTCCAAAATTCAAAGAAAAATTTGTCTTTCCGAAGACTAACAAAATGGCGGCATCATTGAAGTTTTCTGGACACCTGTTTCCGGCTACACCGAAAACTGCTGAAGTTGTCATTCTTTTTCGGTTGATCTGAGAAAGATTTA
Source organism: Melanostoma mellinum (assembly GCA_914767635.1). Classification (NCBI taxonomy): domain Eukaryota; kingdom Metazoa; phylum Arthropoda; class Insecta; order Diptera; family Syrphidae; genus Melanostoma; species Melanostoma mellinum. The sequence goes on along the minus strand of OU612059.1, from coordinate 171,718,637 downwards.
CCAAAGTTCATTCTTTTACTGACATATTAAGGGGAAGGATATACCTTAAATAGAATGAAAAAGTGCAAAATTCTAAATTTGGAAACATTTTTTATCCAAAATCTGATTTTGCCGCAATTTTTTCCACATGTTTGACCAACGAAAAATTATTTATTTCCACGCAACTTTCAAACTTTAGGTATATCCTTTCGATAATATTACTGAGAGTAATCACCCAAAATTTCATCTAAATCGTTCGCTTACTTTTTGAGCTACAACACGAGCAGTTTTTGAAAAAGTATTTTCGAGATAATTGCGTTTAAAGTTTCACAACGAAAACTTATTAATTGTAGTAGGTACCTAACTTTCGGATTAATCGGCGATTCTAGGCGCGTACACTTCATTTCCCGAAACAGCTGCCTGACCATACCAAAGGTTAACAGTAGTGAGTATTGTGAAGCAAAAGTCTCTCCTTCTATAACAACCCGAGATGCCTGACTCGTCACCCAACTGCATTTTGTTCTCGTGCTCTAAATGCGATAACTCTGCATCTGTTCGATATTTTCAGTTTTCCTTTAGTCATAACATTCAATACTTTCGAAATATGTAATAGAAAAAAAATTGATTTTTTGACAATTTTAAAGTGGTCTCCCCCTTTTAAGACGCCCTCCAAGTCGCATCTAAGAAAAGTCTAGCTTACACCGAATTTGGATGACTAGACAGCCACACTTGATGCAACAAATATAATTTTAATTGAATGTATAGATTTTTTAATGAGAAAAAAGGCAGAACGAAGCAAGAAACATGAAAAATGTCTGGAAACTCAGAGCAAAATCAACTGCTGCTGAAAGTCAGTTGAAAAAAAAAACTATAAGCGCTTGGTGACCTAGCTTGAAAAATTATGTTTGTATCCATTAAAGTTCAAATAAATATTTGCAAATATTGAAGTCAACCTTCACCTGACATCTGATCTCTGATATTAGTTCAATTGATTCCATGTTAAATTTAATTTCAAATTCATTGGAAAACCCAAATATTTGAATCAACTCTCAACAGCCGTTCTTACTCAAAATGAGGTGCAGAGAATGCCATTTTAAATTGAAGAAATTAAAAATTTTGAGGTACAAAACCATTTGCAATCATTTCAATTTCAAACAATTTTTCAAATTAGATTAATTTTTAAATCTTGGAAAAATTGTAATCATAAAATCAAATATTGTTTTGCGCTAGTCGCCTTCGTTTCTTAAGTGATCCTGTATAAATTGAAACACACTGAAATTTAGTACCTACTTCCTACGTGAATCAAGTCTTATCAGTCAGTACTCACAGGATTGTACATTCTATACTTTCATTCTACGGGGAAAATATAAAGTCAACTTCATCTGAAAGAAATTATTATTTCAACAAATCACCTAATCTTTTGAATTCCTTTTTTTATATCGATTTTCCACGACTAGTATGAATAAAATATTTTTTCTTAAAATCTCTAATTCAGCAGTTTCCGAAACATTACTGTATTAACAATGCAGGTGATGCTCTTGCAAAACTTATATAGTGGCAGATCTTCGAAATTGTGATTTGGACATTTCTTTTTTGATCGGCCAAGGGTATGACGCACTAAGGAGCATTTTGCTTTCAAAATCGGACAAAAATATTTTGAGTAATTTTCAAACTGGAAATAAATGAAATACATGGAAAAGCTTATTAAAAGTATATTTTAGTAAAAATAAGTACATATTTGAAAAAAAAAAATTATTTTATTCTTTTTCATCCATTAATGAATCGTCGTTATTTGGTTCGGGCTTGAAAAGGTTATTGTTTCTTTCAAAAATGATGCTTTTTCGTCAATTTTTCTTGCTGGGCTTTCTTTAAAAAGTATAAAAAGCGATTTTTGAGACATCTCCATAACATTAGATGTCAAACCTGCGACAAAATGAAAATTTTTTACAAAATTGACCTATGCACTTTAAAGTCCTTTAATTCAAAGTCGTGGAAAGATGTGGAAGGTGTTTTTACTGTTATAGCAGGGTAACATTCTATAGAATACTATGTAAAAAAAAAATTTACTCGATCTTCCTCGACACTATAACATAAACCCCTTTTTGTCAAAGAAAAAGAAAAAGTTTAGATGATGAGCCTAAATGCTTATAATTTTTTTTAACAAAGCCTTAATGTTTTGGTTTTTAAATTAAGTACATACCTTGTTCCAAAGGATCCATAACTCAAACTTGTCACTTTAACTCCAAACTAAAAGTTAACAAGAAATAGAGCGTATTGAAAATGTAGGCAGACCCCTCTTTACCACTGGGCCCCGCAAATACCAGGGCCCCCAAATTGCTGAAACAACCCTGAACCTCTATTTTTCAAAAAAAAAATATTTCGATAAATATTTTTTTTTGAAAAACAGCCTTTGTTGAACATTTTAAATCACATTTCTTCCGAAATTATATTGAAATTCAAACAAAAAAAGAGGTCACTCAAGTAACTGCTAATTTGTAGACAAATATCTGCTAATTAATTTGCAGACATCTGGCAATCGCCTACATGCAAGCTGACAAACGTGTACACACCAAATTAATTTGCAGAAAAATTTGTTCATTAATCATTTTGAAGACAAAATAATTTGCAGATGTGGCAATCGTGTTTATACAAATTTTGTTGATTTTCTGACGTTTCTGCAAAAGTCTGGCAATAAATAAATTTGCAAACCCAGTTTGAAGAACATTTGTAAATCTTTTCATTGGCAGACAAATTTGGTGATGTGACAATGAGCTGAAAATGGGTTTGCAGATCGAAAATTGGATTTTTGTGTACACGGTTTGCAGAAATGTACAAATGTCTGCAAATCTATTACCAGCTGTTTGCCCAAATTAGTTTGTCGACATTGTCAGCCAAATAGCTAGCAAAAGACTTGCAGAGATTTGTAGATTTCTGCAAACCGTGTACACAAAAATCCAATTTTCACCCTCATTGTCAGCTCATTTTCACACATTGTCAGACGTTTGCAGATCTGACAATGATTGTCAAACCTATCAATCGTGTACACGTAAGCTACTATTAATAATTTTTGCCTGTTTTCACTGATTGTGGGTTTTTAATTTTTTGCTGTCTATTGTTAAGTAGGCGTTGCATTTGTGTAGAGAGTGTCCCTACTCATTATTAGATATACTCTGGGATGAACGGCACTCAATTTTTTCAGATTTCAAAGATGGAGTGTGTTGACTGCTCATTTAGGTTCGAAAAAAAGTCGTAAAAAGTCTTTCTCAATCAAGATGGTCTGCGCGAGCTGGTGCACTAAGCGCCTTATATATAATGATCATCAAGAAATTGAAGAAGCTTTGATGCCTATCGCTAACGATTTAGGACAGGCACGAGAGGCCTGACAGGAAGCTCTTAGTCTTTGCAAAAAAAAAATTTAAATTTGGTGAGTGCAATCGATGAATTTATAATTGGGACAATTAATGAACAAGGACAATTTTGATAACTTTGATTCATCATCCAGACAAAAAAAAAACGGATTCCGAATATAAGAACCCTTTTGAAAGGACTAGGTGTTGAAAAGACTTTTTTGATGGCTCTGAACAATCAGTAATTTTGAATGGGAAAGAAAGGTACCAAATTGACAATCTAACGAATATTGGCCAACTTTTTGACTTATTTTTCGATAAAAAAAATGAATTCAGAAGACTTACAAGAAAACTGTAAGTCTTTTGCTAAATTTTACACTGAAGATGTAAACGGAGATGAACTACATACTGAATGCCTGAATTTGAAAGGAAAAAAACTATTCGACACGAAAATGAAAAAACTGGCAATATTCTAGAACTCTATAATTTTTTAAAATCAAATAAAGTTGAAAATGAACTTCCAAGTGTTGAAATTGCATAAAAGAATAAATATTATTCAAAGTTATGTGACCTTTACTGCACAACATAACATTTAAAAAAAATCATACAGGGGCCTCATTTTCAAAAAGTGCCCAGGGCTCCCAAAAGGGTAAAGACGGCCTTGAATGTAGGCGTGCGTTCTGAAAGATTTCTAGATTCCGACTACCTGTGCAGCCTTTCCTTTCCCTTTCCCAGATAGCACGTTAACTTAGATACAAAATAACTATGGACTTGGTGTCATTACCTACATTTGGATTTTTTACTTTTGTCCGATTTTGAAAGCAAAATGCTCCTTAGTGTGACAGAGCAAGCAATATGTCTAGTCGATACAATGGTGTTCAGGCAATTATTCGCCAACAATTTGCTTCGTATGCTCTGTATCGCCTTGTCAATCCTTGCTTTATCTGTTTCCAGCAAAATACCAGCCATTAGAGACTGCATAACCACAATTGAAGCAGTTGACAATTATTTCAATACACCGAAAAGAAAAGATATGTTGCAAAAAACAATAAGCGACAGCGATGAAACTCCACAAAAAAAGACAATAAAAAGGCTGAATCTGACGCGATGGATCTCAAAATATCAAGCAGTTGGAGATTTTGAGGTGCTATTTCCGTTTGTGTTCGAAACTCTTGGCCAAATAAGAACTTAAAAAACGCTATGGATTTCGAGTTTTTGATAAGCTTAAAGGTTATAACTTATAAGCATCATTTACCAACTCTCGTTGTCATTAAGTCGTGAGTTTCAAAGAGTGAATTAAGACTTGGTCCAAGCTAGGGATCTCGCCAAGGAATTAAGGGATCAACTAAAAATTAAACGGGCAGAAGATGACTCATTTTCGAAAGTGTTTGAAGATGCAGAAAAAATAGCTGAAGTCCTTGTTATTGACGTTAAACGTGAACCGACAAAAGAATCGTTCGAACCCTTTGGTTCCAATTACAGAAGAATATTTTCGTGTTACTGTCTTCAGTCCGTTTCTCGATTTCTATGTAATGAACCTTGGAGAGAAATTTACAAACCACGAAAACATACTAGAAGAGTTTTCAGTTCAAAGATTCTTCGTCAGAAATAGACAAAGCAACAAATAAAAAATTTATGAAACTGTTAAGTTTTACCAAAAATATTTGGCTGCCGACCCATATTCTGTTCTTGAAAAATTGAAACCTTGGAAAAGACATTTGATCCGAAGGAATAATAGGTACTTCCTCTAAGAATTCATTAGAAGCTCTCGATAGCTGCCCCGAAGAAAACTTTCCTAACAGATATATTTTATTCAGGATATAATCTACACTGCCCGGTTCAACGTCAACTCTCGAAAGAACTTTCTTCAATTTAAAGAGAAAGAAAAAGAAAGAGCGAACTAGGTCTACCCCCCCTATATCTATGCCCTATATACCTATATGCTATCTACGCTACTGGTATGCAAGTATGTATAAAGATGGCTTGTGAATCATTTTTTCGTTTAAAATTAATCGTATAAGTGTTGTTCGTCTGTGGCTATTTGAGGGCTTATTTAGGCAACTGCCGTGGTGTATTTATAACACTATGGTTTGTCCAACTTTTAACTCACCGTCTAGATGGACAACAGTCCTAGATTCATCTAGGCAAATTTTATAAAAACAAATGAAGGTTTGCAAAGCGAAACTCAAGTTAACCATCGTCGAGACCATCGGGTCTGGCCAGGCATATTTTATTTTTACACGTTAATTAAATATGCCTATAGAGACTTGTACTTCTAGGTAGCTTCCTAAAATTTTGTTGTCTTTCGATCCATTGATATGAGAAGTTTGAGAAGTCTTTTAACAGGACGAAAAAGGGATATGAAAATATTCCGAGACCAATGATGCCAATGCTTTGTTCGAAATGCACAAATCCAGTCAACAACATTCAAAAGTAGACTACATTTGCGTTAGTTGCATTTATCAGGACACATCGTCATAAAATACACTGAAAACCAGCTCAAAAACATATTCAAAATGAAGAAGAAAAAGAAAGGCAAAAAGTTTGTTTGATTCGCTATTCAAAAGTTATATGTGAGTTTTTTTTTCATATGTAGGTATTTCAGAGTATGCCAAAAACGTTTAGAAAGGTAAGGATTACAATAGGTTTCTCCATAGTTCACATATATGAGCTTAAATACAACATATATGTTCATACAAATGCATTTAGTATGTACAGCTATGGACAAAGAAATAGCACACTATTAAGAAAAATCATAAATTCAAAATTTCCGTTATGTGAAATGGTTGTGATGTTTCTTTTTCTTCGGGTATGTAGATTTGATAAACAAATGCAGTCTTTCAAGCCTAAAAAGTACCGCAATTTTTGAATCGTCCTAAGTGCGAAGCGTACAATCCTAAGTATACTTTAAAGACGGTGAAACATGGAGTGGAAAATTTAATGGTCTGGGTGGTTTTCCTGGCATGGGGTGGGACCATTGCATTGGTGAGGATTGATGTCAAAATGGATAAATTCGCTTAGCTTGCAATACTGAAGAATACAATGGAACCATATTCCTTTGAGTTCATGCCAATTAAGTGGATATTCATGCATGACAATGACCCCAAACACGCATCAAATATAGTAAAAGCTTGGCTCGTGGATGAACAAATCGATGTCCCAACCTGTCCAGCTCAAAGTCCCGATTTTAATCCCATAGAACACCTATGGAATGATGTTAAAGTCAAAATTGGGCAGAAAAAATTTAAAAATTCAAACGATCTTTGGGTTGGAATCAAAGAAGCTTGGTACTCTATCCCGCAAAGTAGATGCCGGGCGTTAGTTGAAAGCTTACCAAGGAGGTGCCAAGCAACTTTAAAAAATCGTGGTCAACCAACTAAGAACTAACTTGGTAATATCAAAATTTATGAAAAAATAAATATTTTCACTAAAAATCATTTTTTTTTTACGATTATAGGTAGGTGTGCTATTTTCTTGTCCACAAGAAATTTGATCATCACTGCAAAATATATTTTTAAAAATTGAATTGTAAAGAAATAATTCCCTATTACTAATTATTATTAATCCTTAGAAGTCACTTCATGTCATAAAATAGGAAATAAACTATTTAAGTTCAAAAGGATAAAATAAATGCAGTTTTCATAAGAAAATGAATGAGTGTGCTATTTCTTTGTCCATAGCTGTAAATGAGGATCTGGCCAGACACCATTGGTCTGAACTAAGAATATCAGATCGTTGGTCTTGACGAGGGCTAGCAAATGTCCCAGACTATTTCAAAACGTTTCTTGTTCGAACTGAAACCCTTTCGAGCAGTGTTACATACTTTACTGTTATTCCAATTCAACTAGGTTCTTGTGCTAAGCATAACTTTTGTTTGGAAAAACTTACCCAATGATCAACAAAATACATAGGTCTGTATCCACGGGATCCCGCGGGATCTCGAAACGTGTATCTTTACTTTTATTTGACGTAAAAGTGGCAGAGCTTTTGCATTTTTGTCAATTCACCTCCAGTAAGAATTCACCCGAACAATTTGCTCGTGCACTTTCTTGTTTGTCAAATCGGCTGTTTGTGAAATCAGCTAGTCGAAACATTTCGATTGAATTCAAATTTATATTTGAAATTAAATGAAAAATGGAAAGAATAATCTCTCTTTGTTGGTTTGAAAATTCAAAATAATGTTAAATATGCAATGCAATATTGCTTTGAGCTCATTTTAACACGTTTCTGAAACAAAATTGTTTGTATATTTTTTTACATCTCTACGGAGAGTACATGATAAATGTCATTCAGCAAGAAACATCCCAAAAGGTGTATCTTTACTTTTCATTTTCGGATGGAGATTACAAAAACAACATTAAAAAGCCCGAGCATAAACTTTTTCCCGGGCTTTTTCCCAAACTTTACCCAGAAAGTAAAGAAACAGACCTAATGTATATCGACATTGAGAATGTTTTAATTAGCAGTTACAAAATTCTTTCCGAGATACCTAGGTACTTTACGATGCTTTTCTTTTAGTTACGCGGAATCTGTGAGATGTTGAATTGCTGAATTCCTGAACACATGCAGCTTTATTTTTAACTCATAACTAAGCAAATGCAAGAACCTAATTGAGCTACAATGCAAAATAAAGTATGCACCATAGTTTTAAGATTTGCAGGGTTTGCAGGGTTTCAATCAGACCAAACAGAAAGAGTACTTCATTTTGAGACAGGGATTTTTGGGACTTTGCTAAAAATTTGCCATTATTAAACGAGCCCATTGCCCCTATCACCAGCCTGTCGTAACAATTTCGTACAACGAATGCCAAACTGAATGGACTAAGAATATCTTCGTTTGAATGTTTTACTACAGATATTTATGTCGCTTTCCATTGGACGAAAATAACAGTTTTCCATTGGTGCAAAAATATGGCTGATTCTGAGAAACGACAGCCACTTCTCGATTTGAAGTGAGAATCCATTCAAGAAGCACTAATACATGTTACTCAAATGTCAAAAAAGAAAATTTTGTTCTTCATGGAATATCTTTAAAGAGCCATATAGACGTTTCACTCACACAAAGGCCATTACCTTAAACTGAACAGAAACAACTATTACTGTTCCATTGGCTCTTAAAATGAGTGCTTTCTAGAGTGAAATAAATCAGTGGAAAGTGACATTAGAATTGGTTAATAATTTATTAACAACGACGACAAATTTCATAGCAAAACATTCACTACAAAATCGTTTATAATGCTTCCTTTTCAAAATTCGTAAAATGGCACGACGGACCTTCATATATTGACCTATATATGCCTATGAAACACAAGCAAACCAATTTACGAATTTCTACATAATTTTTGTCTGTTTTTTTATTAGAGCCAGGAAATGGGATTCGCTATCTACTCATGCGATTGGTACAACTATCCTGTTAAAGTCCAAAAGCTTATTCAAATGGTTATGATTATCACAGCACGTCCGTTGGAAATCACAGCTGTCCTGGTCCCACTTAGCTTAACAACTTTCATTGATGTAAGAATTCATTTTTAATTTGAAAAATTTATCAACTCCTTTTTTTACTTCCAGATAATACGTGCCGCGTACAGTTATTTCAGTCTCTTAAGAAATTCATCATCGCGTTGAACTTGAACACAAGAACACAAACACAACTGAAGCAAAACACTCTTTCTTACACATTGTAGATCTCTTTATTCTTTTTAGTTCAGATTATAAAAATAAAATTAAAATAAACTGTGAAAGAGTACACCCCCACTTGCACAGTACATATACAAAAAGAAAACTTACTTAAATTAACGTCTATCTGTTTTGCCTGCTCCACGCTTGCCAGCAAACAAATGCTTGGGCATTTTCGTTCCAATGAATCTGTCTGCTTCGCCCTTGAGACCGTTTCTCGTAACCTTCTTGGCAATATCTCTCTTGGCCATAATTGTAAGTTTCTTTTTCATTGCCGTATTCTTGACGCCTTGGTGATCCCTGGGAGGAGCTCGCTTCAGAGGTTGACCCGTCGAACGAACAACAGCTGATGATTCCTTATCGAGAAGGATTTTCTTGCCAATTGGAAGTTTACTTCCAACTTGGACAAGACCACGACGAATGTCCACCACGCTCTTTGTGAAGTTAGCATTTTCAGTACCTGACATATCCACTCCAAGGTTCTCCATGGTCTCACGCAGTTTGGTAACGCTACGATCACGTACTTTCGGTAACTTATTACGTGGTATCGCCGACTTGTTCTTTCTGCTCGACAAACGCTTATCATCGCGGAGGAGGAAGCGCTTACCGCGAATTTGTTGGGCCATATCGCGAATTTCTTTAAGTGTATCATCCAATGACATGTCTGGTGGGTTGTACAGTCCTGTTTCTTCGCGGATGCCTTCAGCACGTTCGAGTTCTTCCAATTTCTCGAATATATCCGGATCAATGTAGTCTGCAATGTTGTGGCCTTCCCAGAATTCCGGAATGACATCGTAACGTTCCTCTTCTGGTATCGTTGTGTAGTTCTTCTTGAGGTCAAGTGTGTAGTCGTCACCCATTTCCTCTTCGATTTCTTTCTCCAGCTTGCGTTTGCGCTCGGCTTTATCGGCGTTGCTTTGTAAACGCTTAAGTGCTCCCTCTGGTATACAAGGGGCGCGTACTTTATCATCTCGCGACTCTGGCATTGCCACATGCAGACGGTTGAGAATATTATCGACTTTCTTGGTGCGCATTTTCTGGTCAACTCGGAAAGATAAGAGCCTCTCACAGGCTTCGATTTTGACTTCCATCACGCCTTCCTCATTTACAGTCGACATGAACATCACAGGAATGTTCTTGTCTTCTTGCAGTTTTGTGATTATTTGCCTTCGGTTTTCGCTCAACTCTTCCAGTGTCGTGATATCGATCTTGTTAACGGCCACGATCAATGGTTTATTCGTAAAGAGTGGTTTGATTCCCTCGAAGAGTTTCACTTGTTCTTCCAGTGAGTGCCCACACTGCTCTGATATATCCATGAAATACAACACACAAGCTCTTAAATGTGCAAGAGCTGTAATTGCCTGCATTTCAATGACGTTACGTTCCTCCAAAGGATGATCCAGAATTCCGGGTGTATCAATGACCTGCCAACGCAGGTATTTATAATCTGTATGTCCGACGTACAAACTTTTTGTTGTGAATGCGTATGGCTGAACTTCTACATCTGCCCGAGTAATCTTGTTAATGAAACTCGATTTACCAACATTGGGAAAGCCGCAAATGATTATAGTTCTGTTGTAAGGATCAATTGTGGGCAAACGAGATAAATGCTGACGGACTTGCTCTAAATACGTAAGATTAGAGGCTTGACGCTTCATAATTGTGGCCATACGACCAAGAGAAGCTTTCTTCAATTGTTTGCAGCGATACAATGAGTCACCGTACTTGAGCAGACGGACGTAGTCTTTGGCCACACTGAAATTAAATAAAAAAGCAAATGGTCATGAATAAAAATCCGATTGTATGCAAAACTCTGGTGCCTTTTAATGAAAGCTAAGCGAATACAGTGTATGTGGGAGTTGCTTTATGATGGAAGGAGGTGTAAGTATTAGTAATAAGTGCTGTGGTTTGAGAAGCATTCAATAGTTTAGTATTCAGTAGTTTATTCAACGAATTTAGAATGACTGCTTCAGACAATTTCCACAGTTTTTTGTATTGATGGAAAAAGTACGACACACTCAGTATTTTCGGAAAAAGGCCTTTTTTAAGGATAAATATAGAACTATCGTTTTCGTCTTTGAGCACAGAACGCATTGTGGAAGAAGTTGGTACAAGAAACATCATTGCTGTTATTTGGGTTGACGATTCTCGAACTTTCACAGTCGCGACTTTAGATGTGATCGCAGTTTAAAGGCTGGTTTAAGTATTATCTATGTTAGTGGTCTTTTTCTGTGAAAGCCTCTCGTCTTTCTTTTGTTTAACCAAAATTTGGTATACACTAAAATGGTTGTTGACATCGATGTCATTGGTTTCCCCGATTCTTATCACTATTTAAAGATTTCTCTCAAGCGCAGGGTATTTGCGGTTGGCATAAGTATAGCAATCCATTCCAATTGTAGTCGTCCAAGAGTTAATAATGAATGTAATAACACCCGTTGCGAAACAATCAATTAAAACAATATATTTCAAACTTTATAGAAGCCTTCAACGATCAAAAGGCATTACAACTTTAATGAAAACTTAACATGTCTGTTGTAAACTTCCTGCAATTGAAATACTGAAGTGTCGCGAAAATTCTGACTTATTTAAGTTTACTCTTGAATTATATTTGGTACATACTCTTGAACTCTTATAAAAATAATGTTCAAAATTATTGAGTTCAAGATTTGGTTGAGTCATCGAATTCCTTACACATTCAGTAGAAGGTCGACTGTTCAACCAGCGTCTCAAATGAAAAAGATTCGTGTGTTTGAGAGACAATGTTTGTTTTGGATTGCACAGAGGTAATTAACAACGGGGCCCAAACAAACAGAACCGACAGCTTCATTATAAAACTGACTCGAGGTCACACTGCAAGAGCGATGACATCGACCAATGGCCTGATATTTGGGGCTTATAACCCTAATATTGAATACATGGAGAAAACGCGTTTCTTTGGATTTCGGTTCCCTTCTTCATCTGCCGTAAAAGTCCGTGGAGCGCCGGCTTCTTTAAAACCGAGACGTCACCGCAGAAAATAACAAAACACAAAACATTTAGTACAAATAAAAATCGTCCCATATATACATATATTCCATAGATAGATATACTCGTATTAATTCTCACATACATACATATATGATCACACAATTTACCTGACCCTTGATATTGGTAAGACGAAAATGTGTTTGTTTATTACTTAAGTACCTACACATATATGATCAGTCTGCTGAGTGGAATGAGTAAAAAACTCTAGCTACGCTCCAAATCAAACGAATAACTGCGCAAGTGCTGATTTCGTTTTTCTGTTCGAAAACATCTACTTCGCGTATATAAAAGGGAGCAGTTTCCATTAGAAACCATCAGTTCCTCCCTCTTACAAAAGATATCCAATCCACTAACTACAAAACAAAAAATGATCAAGTTCGCTTTCATCCTTTTGATTGCCCTCATCGGCCTTTACATGTCTCTTGCTACACCAGCACCAGCACCAGCCATAGGGGCTAGGAAACCAGCAGAAGATCTCCTTAGTAGCGTACCAGGTCTTATCGGACCTATTCTTGGCGTTGGCGACGTTCCAAATATTCCAAATATCGCAAATATTTTGGGTTAGGATCCCATCGTTTCTATGGACATTGGAGTTGTTTACTGAACATCTAATCATCATGAAATCTTTAAAGATTTAAATAAAATTTTATCAAAATTATGAATTTGTGTTTCTCTTACTTTTTTACATGCACTATGCACTATGTTGCGGGAAAGTATAAACTTTTTACTAGGTACCTACTTTAAGAAAGTATCTGCTTTGGTTAGCGAAACTATTTACTCGCCAAGAGCCTTAAACTCACCAGTCTTACCTCCTTCCTCCTTAAAACGCTTTTCATACGTAAGACTTCACTCCAAATAGACCCTCTGATTCAGATGCAACATGCCTACCAAAGAGAAAAATCTTGTGAGTCCGCACTTCAAAATCTTGTTAGCAGGACTAAATGCCTGCTTGACAGGAAAGACTTTGAGGTAGGCATTTTCATCGCCGCCAGAGTACATGGTGTGGACGAATCATTAGTCTTGTGGATTAATGCAATGCTACTCATTACAACCGTGATTGTTGAAGCAAGTATAGGCAATATGTTGTAACATCAGGAGTAAATAAGGGCTGTCAACTAGAGTTGAGTCGTTCTGGACCTTATTTCAATGACTGCCAACCACTAGGATGAGGCCACAAATTTTGTGCTCGATTTTCGCTATTTATACCTGGTGGAAGTTTTGTACCAGGAAAAGTTTATTACCAGTTAATAGATACGTATTGTCCGAAAACAAATTCATAAAATTAAAGGGTTAATTCGAAACAAAGGTTGGAATTTCCCAAGATCAAATAAGAAACTACTGAAAATAGGTATAAAAAGGTGCTCCAGAAGTGCGCATGTTCGAATTCTTGTATAAAATATCTAAGAGAGTGTTAAAAATAACCGTTTTATTTAGTTTGAAGCACACATGGGTTCCAAAAAAATTTTTGACTGCGACAGAAACAGCAAAAATAGATGCTTTTAAGGCAATATGACTTACAGGCCGTGAAGTAGCTAAGAGACTTCACACGAGCAAGACAGTTGTAAACAATTATCTTGCTGATCCACAAAACTATAGCAAAAATCAAAAAGGACGCACGGGAAAAGCCAAAACACCTACAGAAATTCGGTTGATTCTACGACTTGCCTCAAATTCCACTCTACCAGCGACTATCATAAGGGCCAAAAGCGAAGTTTCAGCCAGCATAAGAATAATACAATCGAAGAATAATACAAAAAAGTGATACTATTCAAACCAGGAAACTGAAAGAGAAACCTTATTTTGAAGCCAGTAAACAAGGAGCATCGTATGGACTTTGCAAGACAGCATGTTGATTGGAGCAGTGAATGGAAACGCGTTGTCTTTTCGGGTGAAAAAAAAGTTTAACCTTTACGGTTTATTTCCATGATATTAGAAAGGTTGAGCTTATTTTGGCAAGACATCATAGCCGTACATCAGGTGTAATGGTTTGGGGAGCTATTACGTACTATGGCACGAATAGTAGAACTGGAATTGAAGTTTTTGTCCACAACCATTTTCATTGATGTAAGAATTCATTTTTAATTTGAAAAATTTATCAACTCCTTTTTTTACTTCCAGATAATACGTGCCGCGTACAGTTATTTCAGTCTCTTAAGAAATTCATCATCGCGTTGAACTTGAACACAAGAACACAAACACAACTGAAGCAAAACACTCTTTCTTACACATTGCAGATCTCTTTATTCTTTTTAGTTCAGATTATAAAAATAAAATTAAAATAAACTGTGAAAGAGTACACCCCCACTTGCACAGTATACAAAAAGAAAACTTACTTAAATTAACGTCTATCTGTTTTGCCTGCTCCACGCTTGCCAGCAAACAAATGCTTGGGCATTTTCGTTCCAATGAATCTGTCTGCTTCGCCCTTGAGACCGTTTCTCGTAACCTTCTTGGCAATATCTCTCTTGGCCATAATTGTAAGTTTCTTTTTCATTGCCGTATTCTTGACGCCTTGGTGATCCCTGGGAGGAGCTCGCTTCAGAGGTTGACCCGTCGAACGAACAACAGCTGATGATTCCTTATCGAGAAGGATTTTCTTGCCAATTGGAAGTTTACTTCCAACTTGGACAAGACCACGACGAATGTCCACCACGCTCTTTGTGAAGTTAGCATTTTCAGTACCTGACATATCCACTCCAAGGTTCTCCATGGTCTCACGCAGTTTGGTAACGCTACGATCACGTACTTTCGGTAACTTATTACGTGGTATCGCCGACTTGTTCTTTCTGCTCGACAAACGCTTATCATCGTGGAGGAGGAAGCGCTTACCGCGAATTTGTTGGGCCATATCGCGAATTTCTTTAAGTGTATCATCCAATGACATGTCTGGTGGGTTGTACAGTCCTGTTTCTTCGCGGATGCCTTCAGCACGTTCGAGTTCTTCCAATTTCTCGAATATATCCGGATCAATGTAGTCTGCAATGTTGTGGCCTTCCCAGAATTCCGGAATGACATCGTAACGTTCCTCTTCTGGTATCGTTGTGTAGTTCTTCTTGAGGTCAAGTGTGTAGTCGTCACCCATTTCCTCTTCGATTTCTTTCTCCAGCTTGCGTTTGCGCTCGGCTTTATCGGCGTTGCTTTGTAAACGCTTAAGTGCTCCCTCTGGTATACAAGGGGCGCGTACTTTATCATCTCGCGACTCTGGCATTGCCACATGCAGACGGTTGAGAATATTATCGACTTTCTTGGTGCGCATTTTCTGGTCAACTCGGAAAGATAAGAGCCTCTCACAGGCTTCGATTTTGACTTCCATCACGCCTTCCTCATTTACAGTCGACATGAACATCACAGGAATGTTCTTGTCTTCTTGCAGTTTTGTGATTATTTGCCTTCGGTTTTCGCTCAACTCTTCCAGTGTCGTGATATCGATCTTGTTAACGGCCACGATCAATGGTTTATTCGTAAAGAGTGGTTTGATTCCCTCGAAGAGTTTCACTTGTTCTTCCAGTGAGTGCCCACACTGCTCTGATATATCCATGAAATACAACACACAAGCTCTTAAATGTGCAAGAGCTGTAATTGCCTGCATTTCAATGACGTTACGTTCCTCCAAAGGATGATCCAGAATTCCGGGTGTATCAATGACCTGCCAACGCAGGTATTTATAATCTGTATGTCCGACGTACAAACTTTTTGTTGTGAATGCGTATGGCTGAACTTCTACATCTGCCCGAGTAATCTTGTTAATGAAACTCGATTTACCAACATTGGGAAAGCCGCAAATGATTATAGTTCTGTTGTAAGGATCAATTGTGGGCAAACGAGATAAATGCTGACGGACTTGCTCTAAATACGTAAGATTAGAGGCTTGACGCTTCATAATTGTGGCCATACGACCAAGAGAAGCTTTCTTCAATTGTTTGCAGCGATACAATGAGTCACCGTACTTGAGCAGACGGACGTAGTCTTTGGCCACACTGAAATTAAATAAAAAAGCAAATGGTCATGAATAAAAATCCGATTGTATGCAAAACTCTGGTGCCTTTTAATGAAAGCTAAGCGAATACAGTGTATGTGGGAGTTGCTTTATGATGGAAGGAGGTGTAAGTATTAGTAATAAGTGCTGTGGTTTGAGAAGCATTCAATAGTTTAGTATTCAGTAGTTTATTCAACGAATTTAGAATGACTGCTTCAGACAATTTCCACAGTTTTTTGTATTGATGGAAAAAGTACGACACACTCAGTATTTTCGGAAAAAGGCCTTTTTTAAGGATAAATATAGAACTATCGTTTTCGTCTTTGAGCACAGAACGCATTGTGGAAGAAGTTGGTACAAGAAACATCATTGCTGTTATTTGGGTTGACGATTCTCGAACTTTCACAGTCGCGACTTTAGATGTGATCGCAGTTTAAAGGCTGGTTTAAGTATTATCTATGTTAGTGGTCTTTTTCTGTGAAAGCCTCTCGTCTTTCTTTTGTTTAACCAAAATTTGGTATACACTAAAATGGTTGTTGACATCGATGTCATTGGTTTCCCCGATTCTTATCACTATTTAAAGATTTCTCTCAAGCGCAGGGTATTTGCGGTTGGCATAAGTATAGCAATCCATTCCAATTGTAGTCGTCCAAGAGTTAATAATGAATGTAATAACACCCGTTGCGAAACAATCAATTAAAACAATATATTTCAAACTTTATAGAAGCCTTCAACGATCAAAAGGCATTACAACTTTAATGAAAACTTAACATGTCTGTTGTAAACTTCCTGCAATTGAAATACTGAAGTGTCGCGAAAATTCTGACTTATTTAAGTTTACTCTTGAATTATATTTGGTACATACTCTTGAACTCTTATAAAAATAATGTTCAAAATTATTGAGTTCAAGATTTGGTTGAGTCATCGAATTCCTTACACATTCAGTAGAAGGTCGACTGTTCAACCAGCGTCTCAAATGAAAAAGATTCGTGTGTTTGAGAGACAATGTTTGTTTTGGATTGCACAGAGGTAATTAACAACGGGGCCCAAACAAACAGAACCGACAGCTTCATTATAAAACTGACTCGAGGTCACACTGCAAGAGCGATGACATCGACCAATGGCCTGATATTTGGGGCTTATAACCCTAATATTGAATACATGGAGAAAACGCGTTTCTTTGGATTTCGGTTCCCTTCTTCATCTGCCGTAAAAGTCCGTGGAGCGCCGGCTTCTTTAAAACCGAGACGTCACCGCAGAAAATAACAAAACACAAAACATTTAGTACAAATAAAAATCGTCCCATATATACATATATTCCATAGATAGATATACTCGTATTAATTCTCACATACATACATATATGATCACACAATTTACCTGACCCTTGATATTGGTAAGACGAAAATGTGTTTGTTTATTACTTAAGTACCTACACATATATGATCAGTCTGCTGAGTGGAATGAGTAAAAAACTCTAGCTACGCTCCAAATCAAACGAATAACTGCGCAAGTGCTGATTTCGTTTTTCTGTTCGAAAACATCTACTTCGCGTATATAAAAGGGAGCAGTTTCCATTAGAAACCATCAGTTCCTCCCTCTTACAAAAGATATCCAATCCACTAACTACAAAACAAAAAATGATCAAGTTCGCTTTCATCCTTTTGATTGCCCTCATCGGCCTTTACATGTCTCTTGCTACACCAGCACCAGCACCAGCCATAGGGGCTAGGAAACCAGCAGAAGATCTCCTTAGTAGCGTACCAGGTCTTATCGGACCTATTCTTGGCGTTGGCGACGTTCCAAATATTCCAAATATCGCAAATATTTTGGGTTAGGATCCCATCGTTTCTATGGACATTGGAGTTGTTTACTGAACATCTAATCATCATGAAATCTTTAAAGATTTAAATAAAATTTTATCAAAATTATGAATTTGTGTTTCTCTTACTTTTTTACATGCACTATGCACTATGTTGCGGGAAAGTATAAACTTTTTACTAGGTACCTACTTTAAGAAGGTATCTGCTTTGGTTAGCGAAACTATTTACTCGCCAAGAGCCTTAAACTCACCAGTCTTACCTCCTTCCTCCTTAAAACGCTTTTCATACGTAAGACTTCACTCCAAATAGACCCTCTGATTCAGATGCAACATGCCTACCAAAGAGAAAAATCTTGTGAGTCCGCACTTCAAAATCTTGTTAGCAGGACTAAATGCCTGCTTGACAGGAAAGACTTTGAGGTAGGCATTTTCATCGCCGCCAGAGTACATGGTGTGGACGAATCATTAGTCTTGTGGATTAATGCAATGCTACTCATTACAACCGTGATTGTTGAAGCAAGTATAGGCAATATGTTGTAACATCAGGAGTAAATAAGGGCTGTCAACTAGAGTTGAGTCGTTCTGGACCTTAGTTCAATGAACTATATCCTTACTCGAACACAATTCCTTTCGTTCCACAAACAGAATGCAAACATGTCCATAGTTCCGACAACGATACACAGATATTAAAAGAGAGCGAGAACATGTCTGCTTAGTTTATTTACAAATAAATGAAATAATCAAACACACACATGTGTATTGTGTTTGTGTTGCGAAATTCCCAACCAAAGCCAATACACAAGAAAAAGAACGAGTAACGAGTTTTCAGCTCCATACAAATCCAAACCAAGCACAATCCACATAGCATAGAAACACATTGTCACATTGTCTATAACATTCCTTCATAGTTCCACACATATTGCTAGGCGTGTAGTAGGTATATTGGATTTGTTGTAGTTCCTAGTTCCTTCATGTCCGGCTGTACAGTGTACCTGTACACGCCCAAGCATATGCACACGACGCACAGTGGGTTGACTCCATACAACTAGACGTGATAAAGTCAATGACTTAAATTTCAAGAAATTTTATTTCTTATCTATAACGGATAGCTGTTAAATCTATCTCTATCTATTCTCTTGTTTAAACCAGGTAAGCAGTGAATAAATCACCTCCAATCTTGAAAGCGAAAAGTCTATTTTCGGGATGGCTGATTTAAGTTCTTTGAAAAACATTGGCGTTAATAGTTGTGGGCCTAGATGTTAAAAATGTGATAATGTGAACTAGAGTCTGTCCGACTACAGGACAATTTCAGGATATATTTTATATTATGCACTTTATTTTAGTAAAATTAAATGTTTTGTAAGATTTTAAATACGGATAAGGCGAATATCTAAGAGACCAAATCTATCCAATCCTGAGGTTACAATTTCAATCAATTTTTTTATTACATATTTGATTTCAATAACGGGGTGCCAGGACGTTGTCCCATCGTCGCGTCGGCCAACTCGAAACAAATTATTTTATTTTTAAACGAGTTTCATTTTGATATCAACTTAAAAACGCCATTGTAAAGTATACGAAGTGAAATGTCAAATTGGTTATCTTCAAAATAAAGTTTGTTCGAGAGAAGTTGAATTCCATTTAAAAATGATATGTTTTGATTCAGAGAGTGACGATGAGGAAGTATTTAACTCAAAAATCAAAAGAAGATGCCTTAGAGATTAAAGTAATCCATTAGAATTGCGTGCCATTGAGTAAATGGTCAGATATATGATGTACAAAGAAAAAATTAAACTCGAAACAAAACCGTTTGTTTTTTTGTTTTGTACAGCAGTTCAGATTGAGTAAAAAATGTTTCCTGATGGTAATAGGTTGCTTCAATTCCCTAAACAGCGTGAGAAGCACATTGGTTCCTCAGTTCTCCAGCTTTGCGCCACTTTGAATCTCATAGCCAGTGGATGTTACCAAGCGAATTTTGGAACAAATGTGTTACTAGGGATGGCACAAACAACAGGTTCAAAGTTCTTCCGAAATAAGTTTCTTGTTTTGGAAAACAAATATTGTTCTCAATGGATAAAATTCTATAGTTCAAAATTTCAACAAAGCAAGGAGCGCCTATTATAGTAAATTCAAGTTGCCGGGAATAGTAGGCTGTGTTGATGACTCACATTCCTATTTTAAGACCTTTTTTTAAGGATTCTCTTTGCTAAGTCGTGGTGACTACACGTGTGTGCTTTGTCTTAACCTGATTTAGGAATCTCATTTAATTTTCCACCGTATTTGACTATAAAATAACATAAAAAAAAAAACTTACACACATTACCAATTCAATTTATAAAGTTCTAATATAATACACCTTAATTTCATTATTCACGTCCAGTAATTTCTTAATTTCACGTCCAGTTTTACAATTTGATAAGTACCTACTTAATTTGTCTTTTGTTTCACTTTCGTACACATAAACCTACGGTATGTCTCCTTCGACCCGCTCTAAGTCATCATGTGAAGAGAAAACTACACCTGCATCGAAGAATTCATCATCATCTGGCAAACTAGCCTCATTGACCAATTCTTTAAAAACTAAAACAACATCACCTAATAAAGTACTCCTATCCAACAATCTAAAAGATCTTGAGACAAAACTCACTGTAAAACTTAAAGAATTATTTGATCAATTAGAAATAAAAATAAACAAAGAAATTAAGAAAACAATAACTGCTCTTGAACTAAGAGTAGAGGAGTGTGAAAGTGCATTAACTGAACTTAAATCCGAAAATCGAAAAATAAGAGAACAATTAGCTGACTCTCAGCGACAAAAACGTCTATGTGATGTTATAGTTCGCGGTATCCCACAAAGTCCAAACGAAAATTCGGTTGCTGTTGCACTCAACATCGCTGCAAAACTCAATCACCAAACGTCTCACTATCTGGACGCATTTCGCCTCAAACCGAAAACATCTTCATCAAACACTGGTTACCCCTACCCGTTGTTAATAAGACTGTCCTCCCACGCTGAACAAAGAGCACTATTGTCAGCTTATCGTGCAAATAAAGACCTGACTCTCGCACCTCCAGATTGAATCTTCAACCCGCTCTTCTAATCGAGTGTATATGAACGAAAGCCTAACACCTGAGAATAGTTCAATTTTGAAAAACGCAATCAAGCTACGGAAGGAAGGTTTACTGCATTCTGTGAACACTAGGAATGGTTTCGTGTTCGTAAAGAAGACGATTGATGATACTGAGATCAGAATTGTATCGACTAATCAACTCTAAGATGATCTGAAGCAAAACATTTGCAGCTACGAGCCTATTTATATATATATTTTTTTTTGTTATTACTTTATTTCTTCTCTTCTTTTTACTTGTTTTTTTTATTGTACTACATTTCATTTGTTGACATATTTACTTGCGCTATGTTTTTTTTTTTTTCTTTGTCTAATTTAACTTTTTTTTCTCTCTCTCTCTTTTTCTTTCTTTTTTCTCCTGCATATTGTTATTGCTTTCAATGTACCTTTAGTGTAATTTCTTTTTTATCATTGTTGTTATTATTAATATTTTTCTATTTGGTTTGGGGACTCTTGTTTTAGAGTTAGTTTGCTATGGACGGACTATCTGAAAGATCGGTTATCAATATCTTGTCTGCTGCCTGTGACGGATTCAAATTGTGCCATATTAATGCGCGTAGTCTTAATTTAACAAAAATTGATTTGATGAGATATGTGTTTGAAACTTCTGGGCTCGATATCATTTCTGTATGTGAAACCTGGTTCAAACCATCCATTCCTGATACCTTCTATAACATTCCCAATTATAACTTAATTCGTAATGACAGAGTAACTGACACCATCGGAGGAGGTATCGCACTGTATATCAACGCTTCCCTTGCTTTTAAGGTTATTGAAAAATCTGCAGAAAATGGAATTGAGTACGTTCTAATAGAAATTTCAGACGGAAACGTGAAGTGTATCGTTGGTGAAGCATACAACCCAAACAGATGTTTCTCCCCTGAACCCTTCTTCTCGGCTCTTCAAGAATTCTTATCGACATATGAACACATTATTCTACTAGGTGATTTCAATGCAGACTTACTTAAATCTGATAGTAGAAGCAAGCAACTCCTTGACTCTATCTCTACGTCTGGTCTAACAGTTATAAACAAATATGCTACCCGTTTTGCACCTAATGCTAGACCTAGTTTACTTGATTTAATTGTTGTTTCTGATCCCTTGAGTGTTCTTCTTCATGACCAATTATCGTTTGATGGATTCTCTGACCATGATATAATTTTTTGCACCTACAACATTGACTTTCAACGTACTGCTGTTCCAGCAAGTTTTGAATTTAGGGATTTTAAGTCAATTGATTACAACAGACTGAATCTTGAAACTGGTGCCCTTGATTGGTTTAGATGTCAGTACCTTTCCAACTCGAATGATAAGCTTGACTATCTACAAACTCATATAGGTCGACTATTCAATGACCATGTCCCTCTGAAGTCTGTGTACGTGCGTAATGTAAACTGTCCATGGTTCACAAGAGAAGTTAGTAATTCATTGAGTAATAAGAAAAAACTTTATCACAGATGGAAACGCTGTCAAACCACATATAACTGGGACTTGTACTGCGCTGCACGTAACCAATCCACATCTCTAATACGTAAATCTAAAAAACTATATTTTTTGTCTAAACTGTGTCTCAAACAAACACCAAAAAAACTGTGGTCAAATTTACGTTCTATAGGGGTAGGTAAACAAAATAATGTATTTAATACACTGGATCCCAATGAGGTGAACAATGCGTTCGTTTTGTCTTCGGCTAATGACTCAATCTTTGAGCCTAACAATCAAATTAGATTCCATTCCGATGCTGAATTTGAATTTGAAACTGTATCTGAAATAGATGTTGTCGATAGTATTTGTAGTATGCGTTCTGCAGCAGTAGGTGAGGATGGAATACCTATCTCGTTTATTAAATTGATCTTGCCCTACATCTTGGGGTCTTTGACTCATTTGTTTAATTTTTGCATCATGTCGTCCTGTTTCCCTGATAGTTGGAAAATTGCTAAGGTTATACCTGTCGCCAAAATTTCAAACCCTAAGTCTTGCACGGACTTTAGGCCAATTAGTATTTTGCCATGTCTTTCTAAGGTCTTTGAAAAAATCCTTGCCAAGCAAATAAAATCTCATCTTGATCATCACAGTCTCTTATCGCAGTACCAATCCGGTTTTAGAACAAATCACAGTTGTGAAACTGCCATGCTGAAAGTTTTAGATGACATAAGAATAGACTTCGATGCAGAAAATGTAACTATACTAAATCTTTTAGATTTTTCTAAGACGTTTGATAGTGTTGATGGAATCCTGTGCCTCAAGCTCAAAACATATTTTGGATTTAGTGACAGAGCTACAAGTCTTTTACAAAGCTATTTAAAAAATAGGAAGCAGAAAGTTGTCATTGGCAAAAGTTGCTCTCAATACAAAAACATTTTAGCCGGTGTACCTCAAGGCTCAATAATTGGTCCGTTACTGTTTTGTATCTTTATTAATGACCTTGTCAGTGTTTGCACTAATGTTAAACTACACTTATATGCAGATGACTTGCAAATTTATCTATCTAGACCTATTGGGCTCATTGAAGATCTTGTAGTACGAGTCAACGAAGACATGTCAGCGATTTTGAACTGGTCTAATAAAAATGGACTTATTCTCAACCCGAATAAATGTAAGTCCATTATCATTGCAAAAAAAGTGTATGACCCGGAGGTTTTTCCAGCGATCTTTCTAGGAGAAAATCAAATTCAATATTCTGATAAAATAACCAGCCTTGGGTTGAAAATCAACCGTACCTTGTCAGCAAACGACCACATTAACTACGTTCTTGGGCAGATTTATAGTTGTTTGCGTAAACTTTGGATTTGTTCGCACTTTACACCCAAGAACACAAAGCTTAGACTTATTAAGACATTGATTTTGCCACTTATTACTTATGGATCAGTCATTTATTGTAAGCCAGATTCTCTTTCATACCACAAACTCTTAGTTGCGTTCAATGATACGGTTAGATATGCTTTTAGCCTTAGAAGACACGAACATATATCTCATCTTCATAAAGCAGTACTTGGCTGTTCACTGCAAAGTTTCCTCGAATTGAAATGTTGTTTATTTATGCAAAAAATCATTCAGTCAAGAACACCTTCTTAAAAATAAAAAAAAAAAATAGGGTGGCGCAACAGAGCGAGGAGCCCCTGGGCCTAGCGTATTTCTCACAACCATGCCTTGTGAGGGAATGGAGGGGACCTACAATTTTTCGCCGGTTCCGAACGGCTAATTGAGAATACGCTTTTCATGGCAATGAATTTACTAACGGAGGACTTGCCAATTCCTCGCGAAAGGCGATACCCGTGGAAAAACATTTTTGCATTTTGCCTCTGCTGGGATTCGAACCTCGAACCTCTGGGTTAGCAGGTGGACAAGCTAACCATTACGCCACGGGTACCACATCACCTTCTTACTTGTACGAAAAAATTCACCACGGTCAATCATGCAGAACTGCAAGCCTTGTACCACCTCAAGCTAGATTCCTTAATTCCTCACGCTTATTCTTTGTGCATGCAACTAGGCTTTGGAACAATCTCCCCACTCCAATGAGACAAATCATTTCTACAGAAAAATTCAAAATCATAGCCTTAAATCACTTTGCTAATTACGGGTAATAGTTATGCACTGAGAGAAAAAAAAAAAAAAAAAACATTTTGTTATTATACTATAATTTAAAATAATAATACCAATCTATAATGTCTCTAACAAATTCGTATAATATATGTTTTCAATATTTTATTGTTATTTTTTCATCTTTAAAATTTTTATCATTTTTTATTATTTTATTTATCATTTATATATCTTTTAAATTTGTATCTTTTAATTTTTCTTTACATAACCTCTGTTTAAATGGCTGCATTATCTTGTACTATAAAAGACTAAATTGTCTTACTGTACTTCCTTATTTGTTAAATAAATTGAATTGAATTGAATTGTCATATTGTTAGTTTTTTTCCATATCTAACAAAAAGAACATTGCCTATGTCGACGGACGATAACTATTTTCTGTCATAGAAGACGATGCAATCGAGAAAACTCGATTGAAGTACGGCATCCCAGAATAGCACAAAAAAACCTTATTTTTACTTTTACAGGAGTTTTTGGTCTTTTTTTTCAATTTATTTTTTTAGGGTAATTTGATGATGCTGTCAATTTAATGCTTACTCAAATTGCTTCTCAAAATAAAATAAAATACATGTGTTTTCTGAAAGTTTTGCGCTCTTTCTAAATCTGCAATAAAAAATGGGGGTTTCCATTTGAAAAATCGATTTTTGGGTCGCTGGGGCTTCAAGGTTACGTCCAAGGTCAAATTCAAGGTCACCATCGGATTCCTCGTCAAAAAATACGTCGGATATAGGGTCTTTGATTTTTTTTAACGCATATTCTGCCATATTTCCAGGGGTTTCCATACTTTTGTCGCACCCGGTATATTAATCGTGTAGCCCCGGGAACGAACAAGGGAATTGAGAGGGGCCATTGACAGGAACGAGATTCGGAAGTTTTACGAAAAGGTAAAAAGATCCTGAAGGGTGGCAAACCCCGAACTCAAGCCTGTAAGACCAGCATAGAAACATAGTTGTAGAGTCACAGTCGCTAATGAGGATCTGGAAAGATCACTTCTGCAAACTGCTTAACGGCGATGAGGACACAAATTCCGCTGTCAGGCAGATTGCCCCATTCAGCTTGGACGATGATCAAGAATGCCGTCCTCCCGACCTAGAAGAAGTTAAACTTGCTATATGCAAACTTAAATCAAATAAGACTGCAGGTGCAGATGGCCTTGATGCCGAACTTTTCAAGGCAGCTGGAGATCAGCTGGAAAGGAGCATGCACCAGCTGATCTGCATGATATGGTCGGAAGAAAGCATGCCCGATAAATGGAACCTCAGTATCGTATGCCCGATCCTAAAGAAAGGAGACCCTCACAATTGCGCCAATTATAGAGGGATAAGGCTTTCGCTTTTAAGATCTTGTCTGCTGTAATATGTGAAGGTCTGAAATTCCACATCAACAACCTGATAGGTCCTAATCAATGTGGTTTTAGACCAGAGAAGTCCACAATAGACCAAATTTTCACATTACGGCAGATCTTGGAAAAAACCCGAGAACATATCGATATTCACCATCTCTTTATCGATTTCAAGGCCGCGTATGACAGGCCGCGTAATGCGATTTTTTCAACATCCTACTTGAACAGATTGTAAGAAACTCAAACGTCAACACCAGAGGAACAATCTTTCAAAAGCCTGTACAATTACTCGCCTATGCAGACGATATTGACGTAATGGGAAGAAAAAAGCGTGATGTCATAGGTGCTTTTGCGAGTATTGAAACAGAAGCGGTAAAAATGGGTTTGATGGTTAATGAGGGCAAAACGAAGTATATGCTGTCATCAAACAGGGACACAGAACATCGACGAATTGGACAAATCGTCACAATAGACAGACATAACTTCGAGGTAGTACAGGACTTCGTCTGCCTAGGATCCGCTGTAGACACGGACAACAACATCAGTGCGGAGATCAAACGGAGAATAACTCTTGCCAACCGTTGCTTTTTTGGGTTAAGAAGGCAATTGAGAAACAAAACTCCTTTCAGAAAAACCAAGGTAACCTTGTATAAGACCTTAATCATCCCAGTCCTGCCTTACGCCGCGGAAGCATGGACTTTATCGAAAGCGGATGAGGAAACTCTTGGTCGTTTCGAAAGAAAAATTCTCCGAATGATCTTTGGTCCCGTATGCGAAGACAATGTGTGGAGAAGATACAACAACGAGCTGTATGAGCTGTACCACGACATGGTTGGGCCATGTAGAGCGGATGGACCCAAACGCTCCGGCTTGTCGGGTTTTCGAAAGCACATCGCAGGGAAATCGCGGAAGGGAAAGACCTCGTCTTAGGTGTCGCAATCAAGTGGATGAAGACCTCAACCGACTTAGAGTGCGAAACTGGAGAGAGCTCGCCCGAAATCGAAGTAGTTATAGAAGGATGTTGGTTGAGGCCCAGGTTCACCCCGAACTGTAATGCCCGCCTAAACAAAACAAACATCATGGTGCAATTTGATCTCTTTAATTTATTGATTCTGCTTTCTTCAAGATCGCAGTTTATTTTTGAAATCAGGTGTAGCTTGAAACCAAAAAGTTCTTGCCCACACCACTGGAATAATTATCATTTTTGAACGCCCACTCCCGCCCCAGTTGAAAAAAAAACTTCCAGGCAGTTAGATTTGATATCTCGGTGCGTGTATCTACGCATACAAGTATTTCAGGGCGACGTTGCTAGTAAAGAGCGGTTGGTGCGTGCGATGCGATTGCTTTAAAAGGAACCCCCGTAACATATGTGTTTGATTTTGACAGAAATCGCATCGTACGCACCAACCGCGCTGGATTGCGTAGGGATTTAAAGGTGATCTACCTTTGCCCTATCTTTTTCTATTACTCGAATCAAAAAATTCGCTGCCGGTTCTTGGTCTATAAGGAGGGGGTCGCCAATACGGCACAGAAACTCAAAAAGTTAGATAAATTGGCCTAGAAAATCATCAACTATAAATCACTTTCTTGAAAAAGAGCAAAATGCAGACAAAAAACGAGTATGTAATTGAAATACAAAAAAAGTCTAATCTATTCTTCTGTTCAAAACACGAATTAACCGAACGAAATAGCATTTCTTTCCGGAATACAAAATCCAGAACAGAAATTAACATTATTTAGAATCTAAACTATTGAAACTATGTATTTCTATTCAGCCAACCTATTTTCCAATGTAGATATGCTCGTCTGTTGACTTAACCCAATACTCAAAGACTCGAATATGAAAAATTTATGTTAGATTATATCATGAAATAGGAAAACAAAAGATGAACCATTCACTTACTTATCAATCAAATGTCTGGCCGTATTCAACTGTCCTAAAGCCAACTTGTAATGGTCCTTGTCGTAGAGGACATTCATTAAATCTGCATAGAATGGATGTACATCGTCCAACTTAGGGAAATCCTGAATAATCTGCGACAGACGATCGTGGAAATTTTGTTGAGTGTATTTTACCTTGCGTGTGTAGAACGCACGAATGCGAGATATTTTGTAACCTTTGTGCACAACTGTGGGGGTTTTACGTTGTGTTTTCGATAGCATAATATCGATAAAGTCCTAAAACAAATATTCAAAATATGAGAATTCATTTTCAATGAAGACGCAATATAATTTTTTTAAGGTTAGACTATCGTCTTGTGAAAATATAAAAACACAAAGAAGTCTTATAATTTATTGCATATTTACCTTTGCTGGCGGAACCACCATGATTTTTTTGAAATTATACAAACTCATTTTGTATTATTTAGTTATTATTTTTCACAAAATTTAAAGAAAAATAAAACTAGTTAACGGCACTATAAACACCACGAGGTGATGGCCGATTTGTTAAAGGAGGTGACGTTTATGTGGATGTCACGTTGACAGTTGAGAAGTGATGTGCGATTTTTGGTTTATATGGATGAGAAACTGAAGCGCGACATCTCCTTTACGATAGAAGTATTAAAGGCTTTTTTCGAAAGGTATAAATTGGCCGTGAAGCGCGTTATGCTGGGCTTACATGCATCTGCAACTGCGGAAGTGCAGAAAAGTAAAGCGAGACGGATGAAGATTACAAAGCACAAAAGTTAAAAAGAGAGACGAATAGGATTATGGTTGCAGATGAAAAATTATGGTTGCAGATGAACATGTTCATCTGCACCCATAATTTTTCATCTGCAACCATAACTAGGAAGTTCGTTCCCTCTCTATCAGACAAGTATGAATTTTACATCTTGTGTCTTTTTCCGATTTTCATCTGCACTTGCAGATGCATGTAAATCCACCATTAACTTTTAAGATATGTACTGCCGTTCAAAATTTAAATGCCAAGAAAAATCGTATACTCTTAACCACAGCGTATTGTAATGTACACCCAACATTTCATGCTGATTTCCTAATTGAAAACGTTAAACCGAAAACACAAGTGCTGGCAACGCTATAATGGAGTGCTATAATGGCAGACGTGTGTGTGTGTGCAGAAAAATACCGGGAGGGGAACTTGTCTAGACATCTTGGTTCATAGAGAAACTACTAGAAATCTCTCGATGTTTCACACTACTATATAAAGAGGGAGCTGACGCAACCAGAAGTCAGTTTTGTTTAGAAAGTGATAGTGTGAATATTGGATAAACGTAATTGAGTTGAGTTCGAATAAAGTGTATATCGAAAGTAGATACTGAATAAAGTGGTAGAATTAAATTGAAAGGTAGAGTTTTATTTTGCGAACAAAGCGCACGTTACAGTATTTTATGAAACGAGCGTATTTTATTAGAGTAACTCTTTTCGTCAATAAAAAACCCTACCAGGAAAATACACACAGACGATTAGTTTAGTCACTCTTTTTATTAAAGTTAGCGATTAATTTCAAATTTAACATTTATTCTCAATTTTTCAAAAACATGTCACATGCATCTAGATAATTGGACTCGTTGAGACGTGATGTAAAAACTTCACAGATGTATGGAAGGCTACGCTCACAGTCGATGGTCATCCAAGTCACTGCCGTTGTGATAGCTACGCAGCTTGAATCAAAAAAGGCACCACTAAAGAAGAAAAAAACATAAACTCATTAAATACTAATTTGTTTACTTAATTTTACTTCCTAGTAGGATGTCCAGGAGCCCAGGCTCTGTACAAAAAACAACTCAAGTCTTCATGTTCAGAGTTCTTAAAAACGCGTTTCTGTGTGATAGAATAGTTTAAGCCTACATATGCCAACTTCAAGGTTCCGTTTACAAAATCAGGTCCTTGCAGAAGTTTGGCCAAAGCATTTGTTCTCTTTTCGGAAGCAACATGAGCCAGGGTGCCATTGGTGGACTTCTTGCATGACTTGAATGCAATTCCGTATTTCTCTGGTGAGAGATTTAGTTGGAAAATTCCGATTTCTGGAACACAGACAAATTTGTTTTTACCTGAAAATCAAACAACTTAAATCAACATCGGGGAATTTTAACTTGCGGTTTCCAATCACCTGGTGGATTTCCATACAAACTGTAGTAATCATAGCGACTGTCGTTCATCATTGTTGAGAAAGCAGAACTTTCAGGGCACTGCAATGCATGGCAATTGAAAAACTCTTCTGGCTGGCTGAGAAAATGTCTTCTGTTGGTCCGTATAGAAAAGTTTCCATCTGTTTGCTCTTTTCCATTAAAAAACTAGAATTTCCTACAACGCACTGAACCTACCAAATCGATGGTTTGGTATGAGCAAGTTTGATTGCATACCACGTAGTGGAGAATAGTTAAGAGCGAGAGCCTTTGCATTCTCTGCTAGTTCGAAACACTCATCCAATGAAGCCACATTTTCCAATTCTGCAATACTCTGCTCTGATCTTTGGCAGCGTTTGATGAGATGAAAAATTCTTGGAGGACTTTGTATGCAATGGTTCAAACAAATGTGTAGTAAATTGGCAAGTACATAAAACACAGAATTTAAATGCATCTTTATCGGTGGATGACTTGGGACAAACTAAACAAACCGAAACAAGGGCCTTAACAATTTACCTCTCTATGAAATTCGCCTTGCGTGTTAAGTCAGCAGTTGGGAGTGACAAGCATTCAATGTTGAGGTACTTTTTTCAAAGAGATCTACAGCAATGCATTGGGTTGCATTTGTTTATAAAAGTTCAATGTTTAGTGGATGAAATGAAACCATTGAGATTAATCACTGGTGTGATGGAGAACGTCATTATTATTCATTAAACAAAAACCAGAAGTCAAAAACTCACATACAGAGCGACTTGAGGTTTTTCAAAAAACTGCGTAGCAACTCCATGTCAAACCTAAACATTAATAAACGAATCTGTTATTAGTTTGTCCCAATCTCTCAATAGACTTACAATCAAAACAGCTAAACCGATTTCATCCAAAAATTGAATGATCAGGGTATTAACTGTTCGGATGCATTCTAGATACTGTTCTGTACCCTTATAATAGGTCTGTTCGTTGAACTTTCCCCAGGGTTGACCCAGGTTTTCTTGACAACCCTATGAGTTGTCAAAAAAACCTGGGTTTTCCAGTCCTCAAAAAACGCTAAACCACAAATCACCACACATCCCTGTCATTTAAATAAAAATACTTGCCATTTGACAGCCCTCAAATCGCCACAGCAAAAAGCTAGGGCGAGTTTGAGGAAAACCTATGGCAAACCTATGGCTCAAAAAACACTCAATTTGACATTCAGGGTGAATTTAGGTTTCTCAAAAAACGCTTTGGTGCGACCCTAGGGCAAACCTAGGGCTTCAACGAACAGACCTAATGTTATAGAACACAGTGCGAGCATTTACGAAAAAAAAGAGAGGATTTGAAAGTAGACACCGATGCACGTTGCTTTTGAATTTTTGTGAATCGTAATGTAGGGGAAAAACAGGGTCAGGTAGAGCATTCCACTTTCGGGTGGTTCGACTAAAATATGAATCTCTAAAACTGATGAGTGTTCCCAGCGAGTCGGGTGTTGCGGCTAAATTGTTTCATGGGAGGAATGCAGCTGGATATTTCACTACAGCACTGTTTGTGAAAAAAGCGATAAAATAAAAACAGATAACGTTTCGACGATGTTCAAGAGAATCAATCGATTGTATTGAACCATTACCTATAAATTTTGACGCTCTATTTTGTACCCTATCAAGTAGGCGCAAAGATGTTTGATGAGCACCTGACCAGATATGAGAGTTATACTCCAGTTTTGGGCGGATAAAGACCTTATAAAGTGTAGCCAGATCAGAGGGGGTGAAGAACTTCCTGCATCGTCCTAAGAACCTAAGCATTTAGTAGCATTTTTGGCGACTTCAAATATGTGGTCGTTCCAACGAAGATCATCGTTTACACACATACCAAGAAACCGAAAAGCTGTCGGTACTTGGTATGTGTGTAAACGATGAACCAGGGACCATTCATGGATAATGGCAATGGGGGAATGTTAAACTTCAACGACAAGAGACGACTTTGAGTATTCGAAGCATTGAATTCTACTCGGTTTTTATGACCCCATGTTACAATGCTGTCAAGGTCAGAATTCAATGCGCTTATCATACGCAACCGTTCCAGTTCCACATCCGAAGAGCAGGGACGTGAATTTGGAAACGAATATGAAAAGCTGAGGGTCGAGTCGTCAGCAAAACAGATGAGAGGATTAGAAGTTTCAGACAAGAGATCATTTATGAAAATGAGGAAGAGAGTCGGAGACAAAACGGAGCCCTGGGGAAAAACAAGATTTATGAAGTGGGTATAAGATTTGAAGCCATCCAAAAAAAAAAACTTGTATTGAATGGTCAGAAAGGTAGTTTCTAATCCAACGAAGAAGAGACTCATCGATACCAAAAGCACGCATTTTTGATTAAAGAGCCTGATGCTAAACTCTACCAAATGCTTTAGAAATATCAAGCACAATAATCTTACTTTCTCCAAAACAATGTAGAGATTGGTTCCACTTTTCGGTGAGATAAGCCTTCAAATCACCAGTGGACCGTTTTCTACGAAAGCCGTACTGACAGTCACTAAGAAACTTTCGTTCTTCAAGATATTTCATAAGTTGACGGTTTATCAACGTTTTCATGACCTTGGAAAGAAGTCCCTTCTTTCCAAGGTCTTGATGCAATTGGACGGTAGTTGGAATGACTCGATGGAGCTGACATACGGAGAGTCATTGAAAACGAGCGTTTGGACCGATGACGTGGTCGAGTTCTTAATGTTCTTCACAAAAGACCAAAAGTTTTTTCCTTTTGGACACAACAGTATTTTTTTACCTTACTTTTTGGTCATGTAAGAACTTAGCCTTTTGTATTTGAGCATTGCAGATATTTCTGGCCCGTTTGAACAAATTTCGGTTTTCTACAGTGGGCTCATCAACAAGTTGAGTTAAATGATTAAATTCAGTGAGGATATAAATATATTTTCCTTGGGGTGTTATCTGGCAAGAATCCGAAGCCAACCAGAATTGTGTACATTGTAATCACCCGCAATTGCGATTTCACTGTGAGGATACTGGGAAACAATTCTTGAGATGGAGTCAGATAGCACATCAAATTCGTTAGAGGTTGAATTTCTATGTAAATTGGGGTCTCTATTAAATAAAACAGTAGGTTTGTTCGTTGAAGCCCTGGGGTTGCCCTAGGGTCGCCACAAAGCGTTTTTTGAGAAACCTAAATTCGCCCTGAATGTCAAATTGAGTGTTTTTTGAGCCATAGGCTTCCCATAGGTTTTCCCCAAACTCGCCCTAGCTTTTTGATGTGGCGATTTGAGGGCTGTCAAATGGCAAGTATTTTTATTTAAATGACAGGGATGTGTGGTGATTTGTGGTTTAGCGTTTTTTGAGTACTGGAAAAACCAGGTTTTTTGACAACTCATGGGGTTGTCAAGAAAACCTGGGTCAACCCTGGGGAAAGTTCAACGAACAGACCTAATAATGAATGAATTTAAGGCTGCTTATGGAGTCAGCCGGTTAATCACCACCTGCTAGTCGAACCACGCGGAACTTTTAATGTATTTCGAGAGACTTTTAGGGTCTTTGTAAGCTAAATAGCAAGTATCGTCGAAGAAGTATTGACCGAGATGAGTTTTCCTCCTATGAAGTAGTGCAGGGCATGAGCAAAGGAGGTGTTGAACGGTTTCCTCCTCCCCTTCGTCCATGCAGCTCCTGCTGAAATCATTGGAAAACACACCAAGTCTTTTGGCGTGTCTTCCTATTAAACAGTGTCCCGTAAGAACACCTATGGTAGTACCTAGATACAGACGGTTCAGGGACAACAAACTCCTTTAGCGTTTTGAGTCTACACACGGCCAAACTTTTTTGGTTGGAAGGCAGTTGTTACTCTCAGTCCATCTAGTGTTTGTTATCCTTGAAGCGTCTTGTCTAACTAGGAGTTTACATGCAGCGATAGGTACACCTGTGTTGTTCCATTCTGAGCGTAGGGAAGTGGTCGTGCCCATTTTGGCAAGTTCGTCTGCCATACAGTTGCCTACAGAGGTAAATGTTGAACTGATTTGACATCTCCTTCAGAGACATCTGACATTTTTGGACCGTGATGGATTTTGTAAAGACAGAGGAAAGCGATTTAAGGGCAGCTTGGCTGTCCGAGAAGATTCGACTATCCGTGGAGGATATGACGTTTTCTCTGAGCCAAGACAGCACCTCCTTAATCGCCAGAATTTCCGCTTGCAACACACTACAATGATCGGGTAGGCGAAAGAAAAGACTGAGATTCAGTTTTTCTGAGTAGATTCCACTTCCCACACACTCGCTGGTTTTTGAACCATCGTTGTAAAAGTGTATTGCTTCATTTTCCAAAAGAGCGCCATTTTCCCAAGCTTCTCTTGAAGGTATGGTTACTTGGAAATTATTGTCAAACACCAACTTGGGGGTGGTGTAGTCGGATCGATTCGGGAAGAATCTAAAGTTATCTAGAATGGTATTGTGGCCGATTCAATGATTGGTCCACTGTGATGTAGCCCTGAGTCGAGTAGCTGAGCTAGCTGCGACTTGTTTGCTGAATATATCAAGGGGTGTCAGATCTAGTAGTACATTGAGGGCGTCCAACGTGCGCCACTAATACAACTAATACACCAACTAGTCGTTCTTTGAACTTTGTCCAGCTTGTTGTAGTTAATCATCTTGTCTAGTGCGGTCGATCAGAAATCACCCCGTATGTGAGTATCGGTCTTATTACCGAAGTAAACAGCCAATGGGTGATTTTGGGAGAGAAACCCCATTTCCCATGAATGGCTTTTTTTACAAAAGAAAAGTACCACGTTGGCTTTATTTACTCTTACCAATATTACTCGATATTGGGTTTCCAGGTAAGTTTTTTTTGTCAAAAATGAGACCTAGATATTTAGCCTGATTTGACAATGTGAGAGTTACTCCTTTAATAGTTGGGGGTCTGAAGTCTAGAATTTTGTATTTCCTCGTAAGGAGAACTAATTCCGTTTTGTGTGGATTGATGTTCAGATCACAATCTACAGCCCAATTGTTAAGCTTGTTAAGTGCTGTTTGTAGCAGCTCAGCTAGGGTTTGTGGGTGCTTGCCTGAAGGGCTATGGTTTTGAAGCCTTTCGTCCTCTAGGTCGATTAACAATTTGTTAATGACCAAACAAATATCGAAAGGTAATATAAAAAAAAACTTTATTTCTCAACATAGATACAATGATACACATATGAACTTAAATCTTAACCTGCGATTCAACTGCGGCTTCTATTCAGACTGACTGTAATTGGTATCCAACTTTCTTTATAGCATGAAGTTATTGCTGGGTCAGCTTTTACCTGAACTCTAACGAGTCCAATCGATTGCCAAACCAAAGCTCGTGTTGGGTTTCGTCGTATTGGCAGATGCTGACGTTTCATTCTTGGGGCGCGGCGCGGCGGTGGGAACATCCGTTGTTGTTTGGTTCGCTGACCTTGACATAACCCGCGCTATAAGCGTTATCATCTTAAAGGAATCTCAGCTTTCAAACTTGTCGGCTTTGCAGTAGCTATGTAGCTATCAGCTATGGCTACGGTGACATCAAGAACGTGAATCGGTGTTGTCCAAAGAATTATTTTCCCCTCATAAGAGTTTTATTGAAATTGAAAGAATCTAGGCCTATTTTTATTAATTGTTTTTATTTAAGCACCCCATCATACAATTATCTCACATATTTATATCAGTTTATTCTAAACATAATTTAATCACATGATCCCATCAGATGGGGGTTCAATTGCGAGTTGCAAATTATTATATCAGAATTCTTTTATAATTGCAAAGCTCCAGAAAACCATTTTAACATTCAAAGACAATCAAAACTGTCAGTTTTAAGAATCTCTCTTAACTTGAAAATGATTTTGTGATGCAATGCAATATTCCAAAGAATCTGGCCTGACCTCAGTATTTTTTTTTTTTTTTTATGTAAATTGACTTTTCATTAAAGTATGTAAATTTATTAGCTTATATATAATATTTCTTTCCTTATTATCATTAAACGTAATCAAAACAAAAGTTATACAATTTGTTTTAAAACAAAATACATAGTCAAATCAAATTGCTTGTTTCGAACTACTATACATAATAATGACTTAAGCGGACGGATGTGTTGAAAGGGTTTTCACTGTCGATTGAATTTTAAATTATTTTTATTTCAACTAAATATATTTTAAATAGTTAATAATATTATGACAAGATTGAAAATAGTATCCTAAGTAAAATAAAAATCGTTTACAGAATAAGAGTAATGGATAAACTTTGGCAAAAAGTATCCTTAAACGTAATGAAATTAGAAAGTCAATGAGTAGAATGAAAAGGAGTTAAAGAAGAAAGGCGGTTACACAGAAAAAGAGAGAGAGAGAGAGAGAGCCCATCACCATGAGAAGGTATTTTTACCACTTGATTTGTTTTAATACTATGAGACACTAATGAATATTTAAACTGTTAAATTTCAGAGACACCACACACCAGAGAACCTTTCTTTTCTTAAACTCTTGTGTGGAACATCTCTGCGATAGTAGTGGGCAATGCACTTATTGCCCAGTATTATCTGAATTCATAACCTTAAAACTATTGTTGTTCATCGTTACATCTTTTTGTGTACCTTGTTTTCTTTTCTTTACAAATAAAACTTAACGACTTCAATGTTTAACTTTTAAGTGAATATCCAGGACTCTGTGTTTTTGTTTTACATGCGTATTCGTTGTTTCAGTTATGAGATAATTTTGAAGAATCCTTTAAGCTTATAGCTGATGACAGGATGACTTGATTTTTTATGCACCAAATAACGTTTCGAATTTTTGAAAATTGTACAACCTATAGATAGTTTGTATCGTTTTACAATCCTGTAACTGTATATTGGTGATCATATTTAGCTGCTATGGCTGAAAGCTGTATTCGTGTATGGTCCACTGTAGATGG
This sequence comes from Melanostoma mellinum, assembly GCA_914767635.1. Classification (NCBI taxonomy): domain Eukaryota; kingdom Metazoa; phylum Arthropoda; class Insecta; order Diptera; family Syrphidae; genus Melanostoma; species Melanostoma mellinum. The sequence goes on along the minus strand of OU612059.1, from coordinate 171,681,764 downwards.
AGCTGCCAGAGTTTGAGACAGTCTTTGTTCGCCTTCGGGCCATGATACATAAAACGGCAGCCACAACTGCCAGCATTAAGACGAGACCAGCAATGGCAATTGCGATGGCGAACGTTCGTTGAGACACACAAAGGGCATCATCAAGAGTCTGGAAATTATATTAAAAAAAAAAAAAACAAAAAAATTAATGACTCAAACATAAAAACTCAATCTGTTTCCGGGGTCAATTGCTCGCTTTGAGATTTTGACCGTTTTCCAAGAATAAAATGTAAGTTGAAGTCCTTTTTTAGAACAAAAGAAATGCAAGGAAAGGTGTGAAATATTGTGAGTGCATTTGCTCTCTAAATTGGATTTGAGTATGTTTGAGCAGGTGGAAACATAACCCATTTTTACAATCTAGTTAAGGATATCGACAAAATAGGAGTTTTTGTCTGTTGGAAGAGATTTGAACGTACATATTGGGAAGGCAGCCTTGGACTATGAGGCCTTCCATTGGAGGTATGACATAAGGAACCAGAACAAACTTGGTGAAAAAAGTCATCTATGGTCTTATCGTAACCTTCTTACTTACAGCAGTAGTGCGGAAGTGCAACCCAAATTGAGTGCCAAAAAAAAAAGAGAATCAAGTGTTATAATTCTGACTAAGGAAAAAGCAACCATTTCATTTGGAACTTGCCTCAGGAGTGCCAAATCATCGCTAGGTGTTTCAAGGGGACACTATACCAACAAGCCAAATAAACATGTTGGTAAAATGATGAGGCTAATTCAGTGATAATTGGGAAAAAAGCGGCTTTCAAAGCATTCTCAAAGTGCACATCAAATAATAAATGTGAAAAGGCTGCGCTCTAAAGGGATTACAGATGCTGCAAGAAAGAAGCGAAGAAGAAGAGCGTCCAACTCCAAGCAAAGAGAACACAGGGAGGGAATGTAACAGGAGTTCAAAGCGGTTTCTGTCCCGGCTGCTTGTGCAAACAAAACTTTTTAAGAAATACGACAAAACAACCTGAAAGAAGTGGCACCAATCTTCAAAATAGCCGCTCAAAGATGGAGAAATGATTAGGAAATTCGTTCGCCAAAGTTCAGTTCATTAACGATGCTCATGGACAGCGCCTTGTAGATTAGAACAGAACTCTCCACCAGACAGTATTACAAAAGCCATTTGAACAAACATTTTCTTCAAAAGCTGAACTTAGCGGAAATCGCCGACATCACAGTCGAAAAAGTTAGTGAAGCAGTTAAGAATGCTAAAGAAGCCAAAAGTGATGCCATATGAGTTTTGAAAAAAGATGGGAGACATAGAGCTAAAGATGGATCACGATTCACATCTCCAAGCTAATAGGAGGGTATAGTCTGGTTTCTTCACCTCTACCTAACTATGCCAGTTAGCATACTGTGATTATGCATGTTATTGCTTTATCAATATTATGCATAGGTACTAACCGTTTCCGGGCAAACTTATTGTGACACAATGACTTAGTTGGCCAAGCTGATTTCCAGAATGCAAGTTAAGCAATGTATTCTGGAGTTCAATCAAAATTTTTTTGTTGTTGTTTGTTTTACGAAAAGATATATTACAGCCTTAGCAATGGAGGTAAAGTTACCCTCTCCCAGTGACCAAAGTAAAGGGAGATACACAAAATCGCGATATCTACCGTTTGATTTTCGACACTTTGAAGATCGGACAGCGGGTAGCCAGCCAACTGCGGAAAATAATAGAGCTATTTCATTACCATTACCAAGTCAATAACTGTCTCAATCCAAATTATAGAGATCCTTAAGAAAAATCATCTTGGTTCCTTAGAAGTTTACATGCTGTGCTTGACGACTTCAGAAAAGCATTCGATCGACAATCACGAGATATTATATGGATTGCCCTCAGTCACCTATTAGTTCCAGAGGCCTAAGAGCGGATCATTGAGGATATGTATGAAGGAGCGATGGCGAAGGTTAGATGCCCAGCTGAGATCACCGAAGCATTCTAAGTCACACTAGGCTCTTGAGTCTTCTCCTCCTTATTGCAGTCCTTGACGACTGTCTGCTGGAGGATAAAGTAGATGCAGAACACTTCAGTACATCAACCATATTTTACTTATGATGGAGCCATCATAAGTGAGGATCCTATACTCCTGCACTTAATGTATGAATAAAAGTCTTAGAAGGTAGTGGGTAACATATTGGTTCAAAAAGCTGAGTTCTTGTGTTGCCCATTTTCTGATGCAGACATATATGCTCCAGACATTTATTTGAATGTGAAAAGTTGAAAATATCTTGGATTAATGATCAATAGTGAAGTAATTTATGATAAGGATATCAATCATCGAGAAAGCATAGGGTGGATGAAGCGGTGAGAAAATTTCGCCACCTTCTGTTATAGAAAATTGTTCATAAGCTGATCACGGTTCTGTACTCAAAACTCGATTCACATTTTTGGACAATGTACAAATAGTATGAGAGTAAGTTGAGAGCAACTGAGGTGTAGATGCACCGCATGACAGCAGAAGTAACAAAGCTTTATCATATTAAAAATACGAAGATCCGTGAACACGATCGCGAAGGAAGAAAAAGAATCACAGACCAGAACTCTCTGGGTACACATAAAAGCAACGAAATCTGCATTTAGTTTGCCCCAGACATGGAACATTTTAAACCGGGAAGTTTTTCGACGCATTCTGAGGTTAACGCGGTGCACCTCACGTACGGATCACTAGAGTGAAGCAATTCAGTGGGAGCGCTCTGGTCCCTTCGAGATCACAACGTGTAGATGTTTTTAGACCAAAGGACTAAAAAGGGCACTCTTTGTAAACTACGCACAAGGGGCTACGAATAGGTTTGAAGGACTTTATCATTAAAAATAATAAAACAACGGAAGAAAGGAAAAGAAAAGAGGTCCAATTTAGAAAAATAAAAAGTTCATCAAAATTTTCATTTGAGTATTTAGGGACGGTTTTAGACCTTTTGGAGGCAGCAGTAGCTTTGAGTTTAAGTCATCCCAGTTCTTTCTAAGTGCAGCCAAGCGGTGAGCAATTTTTTAATATAATAGTAAATTTTAGTAGGGTGGCGCAACAAAGCTCAGCAACTTGCTGACATCAATTGATAACTTATATAATCTACAAAAGCTTTGTATTGCTTTACTTTTGTGTCACTGGAGATTGATATCGGAATTGATTTGGACTTGAATTCTTCAAGGGCAGCTTATTCTGATACAAAAATCAACCGTTTGTGCAACCAACTCGCGGTTAACCTCTTAACTAATCAAATTTGACGATGCAAGATGGTGATGTAAAGTGACGGTTTGCTACCAACGAAGATCTCAAAGTCAAAGCATTTCGTTTTCACAAGGTTCTGAAATCTTTCGAAAGGTGTAAAAATTGTTTCATATAGAAAAGCAACTCGAACTTATTCAACCATCAAACATCTCCCTAAATTCACAACTCTGAAGAACGTTTTGTTAGCTAAAGGCTTTTCAACTCAGTCTTCAACTGTTTGTTGTTAGCAAATGGTAATTTTTTTTAATAAATTCCATTTCTGGTGCTAAAATATTTGAACAAAGAATATTTTAACACAGTCATTCTTTTATTTACCTTCTCCTTGAAGACAGAATCATCATCGCTCTCTGACACATCGACGTTCTCGTTCACATAGAGTCCTGAATACACTTCGATTGTTGCGGGTAGACCTTCGTCGTCTTTTCCATTTGCCTGTCGTTTCGGTCGCTTAGCATTTTCTCCACACGCAGGTGCCTGAGTTGAATTAAAATACAAATATTTTTTTATCAGAAACAACACTACAAGTTTGAGAAAAAACAAACATGTAAATACCTTTCGACAATCGGGATCTTCAACGGCGCATAGCCTGACGTTGCACTGGTAGTAAACGGATGCTGTGTAGGGGAACTTATGTGCAGGGAATGTGACATTAGCTGCCAGCCTGTCCGCTGCATATTTGAACTGACCCATTATCTCGTTGTCCATTGGACATCTACAAACAAAATCAGTTAATAAGAAACACCTTATGCATACATCATATGACAAGCAACAAACATACCCATCCTCGCCAACCAGACGCTGTTCACCCCAACCCAGACCATCACGTACAAGACAGTCGGTCACATGCAATCCATAAACATCCTGTTTGTCAATGTTTATCACAATCGTCAGGGGGTCACCAATCTTAACGTTCTCGGCAATGTGCTTGTCCTCGTTGTAGATTTTCATATGACAACCGGGCATTGGAAGTTCATTGACGGAATTGTCGTCTTCATCGTTATCATCGATCGGTATGGATGAATCGCTGAATTTATCCAATGATCGTCCATAATCACGACGATCGCCGGTTCGTTTGTATGATTCTGGTTCGTCTTCATCACTACGCAACGGCTGGGGATTCTCGGCATATTTAGAAATTGAAGGCGATGTACGCCATTTGTTGTTGGTAGCAGCATCGCGACTCTTGTAACGGCAACGCACATGGTATCCACGTCCCAAATCTGTGACCAGTTTCAAATGAGGCTGTAGGACAATTGTGTTGAAGAATTCTATTCCTCCATCATCCTGGAATATAAATAAAAAAGAAATGACTTTTAGAACTTTCTTCTTACAATTTATTTGCATGATTTCAAGAAAACCACTAATTCAACAGTTTGTTTCAAGCTTTTCCAAAGGAACATTTAAGATGATGAACTTAGAAACATCCTGAAAGATCAGAATCAAGGTAGTACCCCTGCATTAGGGTTGTCAAAAAGAAGGTTAACGGTGTTGTTTTGAGGAAAGAAATGCCTTTTATCGAAAACCAAAGCATTCATCGTCCAACTCTAGCTGCCAGATTTCTTCTTGTCTACAGAAGCCTAAACCGCGAGCACGTACATCCTATCCAACGTTACTATTAATCAAGGCCAAAACTATTAACGAAGGTATTTTATCGAACACAACGTAGTCACAAACGTAATGCTTTCATATCGTCTATTCAACACTAAAGAGCTGTCACAGTCATGAGCTTGTCAGTTTAATTAATAAATTTTATTCTCTGCACATCTGTCCTAGTCATTCAATTAAACTTGACCCAAATTAAAGTGGTTCACCGCACCGATGGGCTTTATGGGTAAGTCATGTTCAATCACCTTTGCATGAAACGAAATCGAAATGAATCGATGAAGAAATATTTCATCTCAAACCGATATGAACCTAAAATCGGTCGATTAACATCACAGATGCAATCAATTTAGGACAATCATGGCTAGTGACCAAAAAGGCAAGACAACAACACTCCCAGACTGTTACGTTATTCAATTTGGTTCTCGCTATTTGTGCCGCCTACGAGTGCACGCATACAGTGCTTTGTAAGTGGGCAGTCGATAACCTTGACTGTTATTTCAATTGTATCGCGTATCGGAAATTTCATGGTTGATGATGCGTACAATAATGAGGGAGCTGTCGTCCAATGTCATTCATTGTTCGATGCCAACAAACTCTGTGTATGCTTTGCATGGTGTGTCTTGGTTCTTAGATTTCATCTTTCCATTTCTCCATTGTAGTTTGGATGGTATTCCGTGTGTCTGTCAGTTTTATTATTTCTTCAAATAGAACTCAACTATAGCTTGAGAAGAGGTATAGCTGTATTGTTTGCCTTTATAACAAATTATGATGCTAATTAATGCGCATACACAAGTGTATGGCATAAGATTTATATTTGCTTTGCTGTCTAGAGTCAGGAAGCTCTACCTTTTCTTAGATTCAAATGCAGCTTGTAAATTACTTTCATTATATGTGCGCGGCATGGTTGGCTGACGACAGAGATAAAAAATGGTCAGTAGCTGGTTAGTAATCAACAGGTGGATCTTCTTCAGAAGGTGAACACTTTGATAGCTTTGTGTTCATATGACGTTTGAGAATTGAGCTCATCGTGTTTAGTTTTGCTTTAAGTCTTTTTATCTAGAATGAGGGAGCCTAGAACGGGTCGGACATTTTCTTGGCTTTTGGATTTGGATTTTTATTTTTATTTTATTATATTTTACATAGGAATTAGTTGATAAAGGGAGTTCAGATAAAGATAATACACTTCCCGTATAACTTAATTAATTACTGAGAGGGGCACCACAGTCTTGTGTGAACCAGGGCGGCAACCAACACATTGCACCAACCCATTCCTATTTAACGAGAACTGTTTTCCACTTAATAAATTGATAAGAGAAGTATGATGTTAATAAATAGAAACTGCATGAGCTTCATTTGATGACTCCATGATTTTATGGAGTACTTTCGAGGAAAATTTTAAGAAATTTAACCAAAGTTTAATGTCTATCTGTAAAAGGAATGTTTTTGAACCAATAGAAGATACGATTTAAAGATGTAAAGACCAGCAGGGAAACATAGTTGTAGAGTCACAGTCACTAGTGAGGATCTGGAAAGATCACTTCTGCAGACTGCTTAACGGCGATGAGGACACAAATTCCGCTGTCAGGCAGATTGCCCCATTCAGCTTGGACGATGATCAAGAATGCCGTCCTCCCGACCTAGAAGAGGTTAAGCTTGCCATATGCAAACTTAAATCAAATAAGACTGCAGGTGCAGATGGCCTTTATGCCGAACTTTTCAAGGCAGCTGGATATCAGTTGGAAGGGAGCATGCACTAGCTGATCTGCATGATTTGGTCGGAAGAAAGCATGCCCGATGAATGGAACCTCAGTATCGTATGCTCGATCCTAAAGAAAGGAGACCCTCACAATTGCGCCAATTATAAAGGGATACGCCTCCTTAACGTCGCTTATAAGATCTTGTCTGCTGTAATATGTGAACGTCTGAAGCCCCACGTCAACAACTTGATAGGTCCTTATCAATAAGGTTTTAGACCAGAGAAGTCAACAATAGACAAAGTCAGGGGCGAACGCAGAAAAATTTTTCGGGAGGGGTTTTGAAAAAATATATTAAATATTAACGAACAATTTGTTTTTAACATTTTTATGCTTTTTTTATACTCTGTAGGTATTGATTTGTAAAATACATTGCTAGGAGAAATCCTAGAATCTGTCTGAAAATGAAATTTGGTACATAGATAGCCTAGAACCTGAGAAAGGACATAGGCTATGCATTTTATCCTTTTCTAATGAGAACAGGAACGTATACAGGAAACTACAGCACCGATCTTAAAAATTCTTCCACCGTTAGAAAGCCTCACTATCCTCAAGTAACATAAACTTCAACTCATCCCCATATTCCTACAGGAACAAGAGTCCTTACTACTATTACAAGTACGAAAGAATCTCCCGCCCAAACCACTGAGTCGATTTGAGTAAAATTTTATACAGAGATGATCTAGAAGGACATAGACTTCAATTCATCCGAATATTCCCACGGGAACCGGTCCTTACTAATATTATAAATGCAAAAGTAGCTCTGTCTGGTCGTCCTGCCCAAACAAATGAACCAATTCAAATGAAATTTTGTACAGAGTTAGTCTAAGACCTGAGGAAAGACATAGACTTTATGTTTTATCCCAATTTCTACGTAAACGAGAACTTAGAAACTGCACTGATTTCAACAATTCTTCCATCTTTAGAATGCTGCACTATCCCCGAGCGAGTAACATAAGCTTTAACTCATTCCCATATTCCTATGAGAACAATCACCATATTCCCTCGGGAACGGAAGTCGTTATTAATATTCCAAAAATTCCAAAATTAAATCTGTCTGTATTTTTTCATTGTTCCATTATTCCCATGGTACCGGAAGTACTTGTACTTACTACTTGTAATGTACCTACTTAAGTAAAATAATATAACAATAGGTTACTGAAAAATTCAAATTGCTGCCGCAAGTCAGCTAGTATTTTCAACCCCCAAAACCCCCCCCTGCGTTCGCCCCTGGACAAAGTTTTCACATTACGGCAGATCTTGGAAAAAACCCGAGAATATATATCGATATTCACCATCTTTTCAACGATTTTAAGGCCGCGTATGACAGTATTTACAGAGACGAGCTGTACAGAGCCATGTCTAGTTTCGGCATCCTTGCAAAACTCGTACGACTATGCAGGATGACTTTGGAGAATTCACGCTGCTCTGTCAAGGTCGGTAAAGAACTCACCGAGACCTTTGATGTCGAAAAAGGATTTAGGCAAGGCGACAAACTGTCATGCGATTTCTTCAACATCATACTTGAACAATTACTCGCCTACGCAGACGATATTGACGTAATGGGAAGAAAAAAGCGTGATGTCATAGGTGCTTTTGCGAGTATTGAAACAGAAGCGGCAAAAATGGGTTTGATGGTTAATGAGGGCAAAACGAAGTATATGTTGTCATCAAACAAGGACACAGAACATCGACAAATTAGACAAAACGTCACAATAGACAGACATAACTTAGATGGAGTACAGGACTTCGTCTACCTAGGATCCGCTGTAGACACGGACAACAACATCAGTACGGAGATCAAACGGAGAATAACTCTTGCCAACCGTTGCTTCTTTGGGTTAAGAAGGCAATTGAGAAACAAAACCCTCTCTAGAAAAACGAAGGTAACCCTGTCTAAGACCTTGATCATCCCAGTCCTGCTTTACGGCGCGGAAGCATGGACCTTATCGAAAGCGGATGAGGAAACCCTTGGTTGTTTCGAAAGAAAATAGGCATAGCCAGAAGAGTACGCATCGCGAGGCTACGATGGTTGGGTCATGTAGAAAGGATGGACTCAAACGCTCCGGCTCGTCGGGTGTTCAAAGGCACATTGCAGGGAAATCGCGGAAGGGGAAGACCTCGTCCTAGGTGGCGCAATCAAGTGGATGAAGCCCTCAACCGACTTGGAGTGCGAAACTGGAGAGAGCTCGCCCGAAATCGAAGTCGTTATGAAAGGATGTTGGTTGAGGCCCAGGTTCACCCCGAACTGTAATGCCCACCTATAAGTTAGTAAGCAATCATCGTCTAGCATTGGTAGAAGGTGTTTGGGCTGCGGGTAGAACAACTACAATCCTATCCAGCCAATATGTCTCTTTGTCTTAAATTACTGAACACCTTAAGATTCTGTGCATATTGAGCTTGATTGCGCATGGGATATAAACGTTATGAGGTTGACTCTGTCGCACAGATCGGCAGAATTTGAATTTTATCAATTGAACGGTTTGTTAAGTTCTACATACTTACAACTGAACAAAAAATACATATTCAACAGTCTCCAAAGAACCACATGACCCAACCCATTCAGCATCGACTTATTTATTCAGAAAGATCTTTCAAAAGTTAGTAACGCTCATTGATCATGTGCAGTACACTTATTCTAAAGATCTGGGCCTTGTCTTTCTTCTAAACTTGTTAAAAATTCTAAAAGTAGACAGACTCAGCAGACTGTTAAAACCACACACGATTCCGTACTCATCTCAAACAAAGGGGTAAAACAACATTGAAGCAACTGACTCCAATTTCGGTAAGAGTCAGTGTGTTAAATTAGAGTCAATGTATTCAAAAATTTATTTAGACAGCTCAAGTTTAATGATCTGTTATACCTACATTTAGTTCCTTCACCTTTAACTACTATTGCCAGTAAGCATAACTGTTATTATGCATATTATTGCTTTATCAATAATATGCATACTAACAGTTTCCGGCCACACTTATTGCGACATGGCTTAGTGGGTCAAGCTGAATTCCAGAATGCAAGTTAAGCAATGCATTCTGGAGTTCAATCAAAAGTTCCAGGCAGGTCAACAGAAATATGGAGAGTCTATTGTTAACTACCGAAGCGTGAGGTCGTGTTTTATTTAAAGTAATTCCAAAATATTACATTTGGCGCAGCCGGTTCGCGAACCTTTTTAAAAAAAAAAGTCATTTGTGTTTTTGTTGTGTTTCTAATGTGGAATAATAAATTAAATAAATTAAAATACTTATCGTACGTTCTCGCGATTGTGATTGTGTAGTGTGCACTATTAAATAAAAAAAAAAACGACAAACTACTGACACTCAAGAAGAAGAATTGGAAAGAAACGTGAACGACATACGGTAAAAAAAAAAAAAAAAATACTGGTAAGAACAAATTTTAAGAATTTTTTTCTTTTATTTTTTTCATACATTGCTTTCCGCTTGTTTTTCCTACTCCGTTTATGGTTTTTGGTTTTTTGTTGTGTTTTCGTGCAATTTTTTTTGTGTGGTATACTTTTCTGTACTGTTTTTGGCTACCTACGAATTGTTTATGTTTAACTTCCCATTTAGTTTTTGCAAGGTGTTTTGAGTTTCTGCCAGAATTAAGTTTATGGTATCGCCAACACTTTTCTTTCCACAATGGGGTACGATTCAGTTGCCAAATTAGTACATCAACTCATACCGCAGTTTTCTGGGGCACGAACCCCAGAACTATCGTGCAAAGTGTACGAGTTCTTAAATGCATGTTCCTTAGGGTTGAAGTGCATAGAAGCGGATAGTGAGGCAATTTATGTCAGTATGATATCCACAAAACTGGTTGGCGATGCGTTCGAACTGGTGAGATGTGGGAAGCCACAAACAGTTAGGGACCTCGAAACCCTAATTAAGGGGACGTTCCTGACTGTGAGGACTCTTGACGACGTTACGGGAGAAATCAAACAGTCCCATCAACTGTCCTCGGAAGATGTTCAGGCATTTGCAAGACGCCTAGCTGGTCTGCAAGTTAAAGCAAACGAGATCATTGATGCGAATTACTTAGCTAGTGATTCCGTAGCCCTAAAGACTGAATTGAAAAATGCTACTATTGCAAGTTTCAAAACAGGGTTACTGGATCCAACGCTGCGTCATTTCGTACTCACGGTCAACCAGAATGATTTGCAGACACTAGCAGACACGGTGTCAAAAACAGCTGACTTACTGCGGCCGAGATACTCCGCGAGCACGCAAGTAAACAGCTATTTGCCTCATCTTCATGGCGCCACATCACACCTCGCATCACCACATCTAAACACATCCATACACCTTGTTAGCCCATATAATCACACTTTCATGAATGACCATTCAAATCACAATTCCTCCCATGCTTACGGTGTTAATAACAATTTACACTCCATGCCTTCTGTGAACAGTAGTTTACATTTTCCGCCCCCACAAGCAAATGAACCAGATTACAGATTACATCCTCAGATAAAATGCGGGTTTTGTAACAAGTCAAACCATACTTACGCAGAATGCCGACTGAGGAAGAGCACGCCCTATTGTGAGGATTGTACCTCTTATGGGCACAGTAGAGATGTTTGCCCAAAATCTAGTGTCTTTACTGTGACGCGCACTACTCAGAAGACCAAAGTGAAGTGCAAGTGGTGCTCCAGACTGGGTCATGTGGAGGACGACTGTTTCTCTAAAAACAACTTCTTGAAGGAACAGTCGGGAAACGGACCGGGGGTAAGTCAAAAAACAGTAGGCTGCACCCCAAAAAATTTACTGTCTACAGAAATTAAAACAAATTCACAACCACCTAGCAACGAAACATTAAAAGCCGAAAATGAAACTGCATCAAAAAATAATAAAAACACAAAACAAAACCATCGCTGGGCTCAAGCAACAAACAGCAACGAAAAGTGAAAAGTTGTCTAAATGTAAATGACCGGGAGTCAAATTTCTTCACTATTCAGTCAGTCTGTAAAACAAAACAGAGAAAAAATGAGGTACACAGAAATAAAGTTAGCCTAGGTCAAACCTATCTCTGGTTACATTTTTGTTTGTTTTTGAATGAGTGCTTTAAGCTTAAGAAATGGACTGTCTTTGCGGTGTACAAATTACGTTCATATTTTTGTATTCTTTTTGCAAAATTGATTGAGTTAGGCAGTAAAAATAAAGACGGAAAGATATTGTACGCATACAAAAACACTCGTAAGCATGACGTGTTTGTGGAATTGCCGATGTCGTTAGCCAAATCCGGAAAGATTTTGGTACTTGTCGACACTGGAGCAGACTCGAGTTTGCTAAAACGAAGTTCTTTAAACAATGCGTGCAATATCAACACCCGCGAAACTAAGCAATTGGGTGGCGTTTTTGGTGGTATAGGCTCAACAAAAGGTACAATCAAAACTTCCTTATCATTCCACAACAATAAGTTCTGTACTAAGTGGAATGTTGTCGATGGCTTAGATGAAATACCTGCTGACGGTATCCTAGGCCGTGATATCCTATGGAATCAATCAATCATCGACACTGTTTCAAAAAGAATAACATTATTTAGTGGGAAAAGGGAAGTTATAATCGAATTACCTCTAAAGTGTTTACCTTCTAAAATACATTCAATACAGGAAACACAACAGAAGTTCAAAATAGGAGCTCAGACACAAACATATATTCCCAAAACAAACTGTAATGCGGATGCACTTTGTAGGATCCCAATAGATACACATACAATACAAGCTGTACAAACTAGGAGCAAGGCAAAAATAATTGAGAACAAAAAACCTCCAAAAGGTAATAACCAACTCAATGACAAAATAGTCACTGTTCCAAACAAAAGGTTTGTCACTTTAACGGATCCTGCTGATATTTTAACAGTTCTCCGTGATTTCCATGATTCCCCACTTGGTGGACATCAGGGAACATCAAAGACGTTTGCGCGCATTCGCTGTCAGTTTCGATGGAAGAACATGCACAAAGACATCGCAAGTTATATAAGGAACTGTGAAAAATGCCAAAAAAATAAATCGGGAAATCTAACAAAAATGCCAATGGAGTTAACGGATACTCCATGCTCCCCTTTCGAAAAACTATATATGGACATGGTAGGGCCCCTTCCACTAACGCATTCAGGAAACAGATATATTTTAACGTTCCAAGACGACTTGACTAAGTACATGGCTTGTGTAGCAATTCCGGATGCTGAGGCAGCCACTGTGGCTAGAGCCTTTTATGAGGAAATCATAACACGTTTTCTCATACCGAAAAAGCTCATAACGGATAATGGATCTAATTTTACTTCAAAACTGTTTTCTGAAACATGTAAGCTTTTGAAAGTTAAGAAAATCCATATAACTGCCTACCATCCACAGGCCAATGGTTCACTAGAGCGAAGTCACAGACCCTTAGCGGAATATCTAAGGAGTTTTGTTGATAATGACAGCCAAAATTGGGATCAATGGCTTAGGCAGGCTATGCATGTCCATAATAATACTCAGCATACATCCACCAAACTGACACCACTTCACAGTTTGTTTGGCCTCGATTTTGTTATGCCTACAAACCTAAAAGGTAAAACTACTCCATTATACAATATCGAAGACTATCCGCAACAGTTAAGGTTTCAACTCCAAAGGTCGCATGAGATAGCTAGAAACAATCTAGAAAAAGCCAAAATAGCATCGAAAAAGCAGTATGACCGAAAGGTTAATCCCACGTCCTTTACAACAGGGCAAAAGGTGTTGCTTAGAAATCCTGTTCGAAAAAACAAGTTTTCACAAATTTGGTTAGGACCCTATGAGGTAGTTTCAGTCAGAGGTGACGTCAACACAACCATCAAAATGGGTAGAAAAACGAAGCGGGTTCACAACAACCAGCTAAAAGCATTCTATCATTTGTGATCCAATCTTCAATGGGAAATTATTACATATCACCAATTCGTACAATCTTACTAATTCTTTTTGTCTTTCCAGAATTTGAAGAAAAGGATTCACTAAAAGAAGCCCAAAGAACCAAAAAAAAAAAAAATATCTTAACCTAATTTAAACTGTAAAAAAAAAAAGTGTTTCCTTATTTGCAACAACTTTTCAATAATTGCATTAAAATTAAAATAAAATGTTTAATCTTAATATAAATTTAGTAGTAGTTGCGTTATTAGTTATAAGCATTTACCCCGGGCAGACGAATAGTGAACAGCCATTCAACGTCCAACAACTGAAGCTGACCTCACCAGTGGTGTTCGAAGCGGTGGAAAATGCGGTATTTTATAGTGATACGTGGACAATATTTACGAAGTTCACACCACTGGACTCCGGAATGGTTATTCAAATGGTGGAAAAGTGCGAACAAAAACTGGAAACCCTGTGCAGAAGCATTCCGGACGACGATTTCAAACGTTACTGTCAATTGATCGCTCAAGAGACTGAGACAAACATCGACAACTTACGACGAACTGCCTTTCGTATGAAACAACTTACACATGCTAAACGTCAAAAACGCGCACTGGAGTTCATAGGAGGATTTTCAAAATGGGCCTTCGGTACTATGGATAGCAAAGATGCTAGGAGCGTTTACCACCAGTTGGAAGTTCTCCACAAACAGGATGCGAGCTCGTTCGAATTAATGCACCGACAGTTAAGTGTCATGAAATCAAACTTCGACACGTTATCCAAACCCATTTCACAACTGACAGACGAAATCGAAAATATGGCTGTGAGCATGGGTAACCTTAGTGCCACTTTCCGAACGTACAGTCAAGTCACGAACAAGGAAATCGCGATGCTGAAAGCGACAAGTGAAGCGACTGCAATGACTTCAGTCATAACCACAAAAGTTTTAGAAGTCCAAAACCGACAATCCTTGGAACTTTCAATTTTGGATGACCTGTACCAAAATAAGATACATCCTTTGGTATTAGACGAGGGAAATATCACCGGACTATTGCGGAACATAACGAGTAAAGGAAGATTTTTGTTGGACAACCCCCTCATAATAAACCAAGTCGCCAAAACCTCGGTGTACCTTGACGGGAAAAATTTTATGGTAAAAATTATACTACCTTTACCCGAATATGTTCGGTACAAGGTCCAGAAAATATACCCCCTACCAACATCCTTTAACGAGAACTGGGACCTTGTGCTAGACACCAAGCATGAGTACATTGCCGAAGCAGAAAACCATGATCGTTTTGTCATCATGAGCGAAACAGAGTACGCACAATGTGCAATGGTATTGACAGGAGGTTCCCTCACCAGGACGGCTATTTGTCGGCATGAAAGACCCATCCTTACATCGGGATCTAATGAGTGTCTGGTAGAGCTTATACAGCACGCGCCATCATCTAAGAACTCTTGTAAATATGCTGCGATTCCCGCAACGGAGGCGATATTCCTTAAGATGACGTCCGCCAACGAATGGCTTTTCAAAGTTAAGGAAACGATGTCATTGAACGTGAAGTGTGAAACCCAAAATTACGCAGTAACACTGAGCGATTCGGGAATATTGCAAATGAAGCAGCCATGCGAAGCAATTGCAAAAGGGTTCAAACTGTTTTATGAATTTCATGCTGAAGCAATAACTGAGTACAAACAGCCCATGGTAGACCACTCAGGACTCAAAAAAGCACTGTTGAGAAAAGTTAGCGTCTCGAAATCAGCACCTGTACCAGAGTTACTTCCGATAAAAATTGGCAATCATAAAAATTTTGCCAATATTTTAAATGAAGGGAAGAAGAGTATCGACGATTTAATTCAATCTTGGGACGGCCTGGAGGCAGAACGTAAAGCAGACAGCCAGGACTGGGAACTGAGTATTCATCGATATTCCATGATGTCCTTCGTTTCGTTAGTAGCAGTAGTAACCGCAGTAGTATTTTTGATCCGCTGCCTACGAAAAGGACCACCAACCATTCCGGCCCAACGAAAATATATAGCGAATTCCGAAGTGATAGAAATGCCAGCTTATCTACCAAAAAGAAGAGCGCCCGTAACACGACCACCACCACCACCAGTACAGACCGACAACAAAAGTTCAACAGTCTACGGAGTCACCTCTGCTCGGGTGTAAGAAAAAAAAAAAAAAAAACTAAATTATTCTTTTCAAAAAAGCTGTTATTTAATTTGGGATCGTAGAATTATATCAACTGAAATGTAAATTAGAGTAAATACTACCGAAAAAAAAACAAAGTCCCATAAGTTAATAATTTCCTTAAAATCAGACAAGCAACACTAACTATGAACGCATATAAATCAATCCAATAAACATAATGTAAAAAAAAAAAAAAACTAGATCTATATGTAATTATTTTTTATTAATGATTAGTATGTTGTACACATAACGCATATACTTACTACATAACAAGCAAATATCATGTTCTGAATAAAAAAAAAAAAACAAAAAAAAACCAAAAGTTAATAAAAATAAACATGTGAATATGAATATTTTATACCAAATTTAAAAGCAAATGCTAACTTTTGATTGTTATATTTAATCCAATGTATATTGTATAAGATTTCGAATTGATATACATAGCTAAACTAAAAAAAAAAAAAAAATACTATTTACACATAATCACACTACGTGAAATATTGTTAAGCATTACTCACTATAAATGTATGTGTAATGTTTTGTCTGTGTGTTTAAGTTTCTAGTTTAATATTATTTGATTTGAATTAATAGCGAATAGACATTGTTATTTAATCTCTTATTTTAGAATAAATTTAACATTATATTGAATAAAAGAAGACAAACCTATTTCTGGAAACCTGGCTTGAACTTCCCAACGGCGGAGGGATGTTATACCTACATTTAGTTCCTTCACCTTTAACTACTATTGCCAGTAAGCATAACTGTTATTATGCATATTATTGCTTTATCAATAATATGCATACTAACAGTTTCCGGCCACACTTATTGCGACATGGCTTAGTGGGTCAAGCTGAATTCCAGAATGCAAGTTAAGCAATGCATTCTGGAGTTCAATCAAAAGTTCCAGGCAGGTCAACAGAAATATGGAGAGTCTATTGTTAACTACCGAAGCGTGAGGTCGTGTTTTATTTAAAGTAATTCCAAAATATTACATTTAAAATATTACAGATCCAATAAATCAAGGTCGCCAACACTTTAAGTTCAGACTCTAAACGGTTAGTCATTGCAGTGGGAGAGGCGAGCACCAAAATTGAATTACTTGCTTCTCTGTGTGAGTAGATATTTAAAACAGGTGTATTCTTGATTGATGATGACAACCTGTAAAATATACCCAAAATCGTAATGAGGCTAGTTGTTCCTTAGTCACACGAATAGTTACAGTTAGTTATGCTAAACACACAACTCCATTCTTCCAGTCAAACTGCAGCCTTTCCAAGGCATTCCGAATACGTATACAAAAACAAAAAAAGTTTAATACCAAAGCCCATTATCAATCTAAAAGACCATCTTATCCGTCATCAAATCTCGAGAATGTGTCTGAAGCAATTTGCTTCCAAGAAACGCAAATAGACGTTGGCATACACAGAATGCATTCATTCTTCAAACTAAGTCCAACTTTAATAAAAGAAAGAGTTCAGCTCCTGGTTGCACTCAGATCGTGCAGTCGATGGATGGTAAAAACCTCTGGAATCTCATACGCACACTCATATAAATTTTGCGATTATATCACACAAAGTCGGTTACAATTAATCAAGTACAGTGTGATGAGAATAACGTTTCTTATGTTGAGTTCTTCTCGCAGGCAGGCCGTTAAGAGAATATATATATATAAAAAAGTAATGTGTGTTGAGTGGAAGTTCTTCATTGTTTACTGTGGCAGAAAGACCGCAAGGCAACCGTACTTCTTCGCCTTAAATTACGCATTGAAAACAGGCATACTACGTGATTGAATTTCTTAACAAGAAGTGACAAAATAGAAAACACAATCATTTTATTGCGCGTGGTGGCGTAGTCATCGTGTGTCGTCGATGGGAGATTTATTCGATAAAACGTTTGTGGAAAGAAAAATGATGTCTAAACGGAAATCTATTGCGAAATGGAAGGAATTTTGATATAAAACCTAAAATGACATTTCCGGTGCGAAAAGAAATGCCAACGTCATTAAATCTAAAAATGTCCCACAAAACAAAAGAGTTGGCGTACGAACCACTTCTTATATTATTCCTTTTCGAGGCTTTTGACCAAAATTCTTTGCTATATTACCAATTCTATTATTTTTTAGTTAACAAGAAAATAGATGTTCGTGTCCCACTTAACACATCCAACGTCTGCAAAAATTAATTGAACATCAGAACTATTTGTATACCACGACGTGTGTGGAATCATTAGATAAAGCCCATCCTGTCGTCGATTAATAGAGGCATTTGCCATCGCCCACTCATAGAATGCTATTGAGACTACAGATTACAAAATGGTAGACAAAGTACGTATAGACGTTCGGCTGTCAATATACATAATTAATTTATAAGAATTAGCCCGTTGACATTTTCTAACGAATTTTATTAATGAATTTATTATTCAAAAGGCGTCTTCGTGCTGTTAGAGATTTCTAACAAAATGCATTTGTTATATGCAGCTGTGTCAAACGAATCGATTCTTAGTAAGGCAAATGAAAGTTTTTAGTTGGATGTTTTTTCAGAAGAAGACAATTTAAGATTAGGGCAGAGTTGTATGTGTAAATGGACTTTAGTGGGCATATTTATAGTTCTATCGTTCTATGCTTTGTTTATTCCGTGAACTTGACCAAGTTTTTTGAGAAAATATTTATGGTAGCAAAAGAAAGTGTGTTCTTTTTGTTTATTTATATTAAAATGAAGATAAGGTTCCAGTTTTTAAGCTATTGTGAGGATAAGATACAATTGTAAACCAACAGAAAGACCTTGCATGCGCTTAATTTTGGAATCGTGAATATGATGGCAATGAGTCCATCCAGACGACAGAGAACAAAAACTTACTTGTGACACTAGGAATAGATCCAGATGACGCCATCTTGGATAATGACCACTTTATAGTAGAAAATGCTCAAGAGAAGGTAGAGACGGTGGGTGCTCTTTTCGAGCGAGTATTTAAGGTGAATGAGTGCATTCGCCCGTATCACGACCTTGAGAACAGAGCCTTCGTTGGACACTTCTATCTTAGAGACGAGATCTCGTATTGGCGATCTGAGAATCCTAGTTTCACTAGGTTCAATGACAACCGACTTGCAAATGCAGTCATCGACGTGCGAAACGGGGATAACACCCTGTTCGTTTCTAAGATGGTCCATCTTAGGACAAAATAAAGAAAAAGAAGTCAGCAGGAGTCGACGGCATACCCAATGCTATGCTGCGAAATCTCAATGCGGTGGACATATAGACCACGTTGTTTAACAATGCTCTGAATAATGCATTTTATCCGGTGCGTTGGATGGCAGAGTGGTCCATCGTCTCTTTAAGAAAGGGAAGGATGGTTCCAATCCAGCAAATCTCCGATCAATTAGTCTTCTTCCGAGTAACAGCAAGGTATTCGAGAAGGTTCTCAGTAGAGCACATGGGCTGAGGACAAACACATTATTTCAGAAAATCAGTTCGATTTTAAGGTGGGCCATGATATCACACATAGGTTCGGTTAGGTTGCATGGATGCTCCCCGGGAAAACAGAGGATGAGGAGGTGGGAGGATTGGAGAGGTAGAGGCAGAGCGTTGGGTTGGTGATTGGTTTATTGGGGTAGGGAATATCCACTGAACCATTTGGAGCCCTGAGTAAATTTCAGGACGTTGCTAAATGGGAGATTAGAGATGTCGCCCAGTTTGTCGAAGAAGTATTCTCCGAGGGTTTTTTCCTAGCGTGGGCCAAACTAGGACACTTACAGAGGAAGTGGAATGATACTTCCTCTGCCTCCTCATCTTGGCATCATCTACATAAGTCGGATGTGCTAATGCACATTCTCATCATGCGGGTATTCAATGAGCTGTGGCCGCTGAGAATGCTAATCAATAAAAATTCTGTTTTTTACTTGAAAATATCTGGCCAAATGTTTCTGGAGATGATACTACACATGTCGCGTCTAAACTAGTAACAGATATTCAATGGAATAAAGCTAAGAATCAGTGTACAGTGGTGGTATATTCTGAAAAACATACTTCATGGTAGAAAGCTTGCTGTTAAAAGTAGCAATATAACTTCTACCAGAACTTTTGAAATAACAGGGAGCAACAGGAAGCGGTGAATTCGCATATTTTGTTTAGCGTTTTCACCTGCGATCCAATTGGTTCCATTCACCGTGTTATAGCGTACGCTGACGACCTAATTGCGTACAGAACAGGTCCAAAGATCGAAGTCATCAGAATACCATTGCATCGTGACTTCGATAAGATTCAGCAATAATGTGATGACTGGAAGTTGAAAATCAACGTCCAGAAATCGGAAAGAATTGCCTCGTTGGCTCGGGCCTCAAGGGATAAAACAGACCAACAGTGATGTTCAAGTGATGTATGGGCAGTTTTAGGACCCCTGGTGATTGTGGGGCACTGGGCCCAGTGGAGGGGTCTGCCCGTGGGAATATGAGAGTAACAACCTAATGTTGGAAAAATTTAAGAAATCGGTAGAGTTATTTTAGAGTTTCCTTTTGCGTGGAAATCATTTGGGACAGAGACAATTACAACAAGTACAAAACAATGAAATTCAGTCCAGTCGTTCTCCAATTATAAAGATTTCCACAATGTGGAAGAGTTGTTCTAACGTTAAATGATTCATGATGGCAGACCAAAATCACACAGAACTGTCAATTGTCATCGCTTGTACCTGTCAGTTGGGAATAAAAATCATGTAGAATAGTCACTTTATTCAACGAAACACAATGTGCAAATCATCCTATAACATCAAACTAAAATCGTCAGGTGTATCGAAATTTTGGAATAAATACGACATATTCATAGTTTCGAAAGATTTATAAATAATTCTCCAAAACAAAAAAATTAACTCTGAAAATTACAAAAACTGTGATATTAAACTAATGTTGTCACAACCAACCACCAACATTTTCTGTTCTCAAATAGAAATTCTTTCATTCATCGAAGTTTTCAGTGAAATAAAAACTTTTTAGTATATAACTTTTAAGTCCACTAACGTATCTTTTTATCAGAGCCAATGACATAAGATTGCGTGAAGATTAGAAATGCCTCTGACAATCTATGCAACCTCTTGAGGCGATTTTATTTGTATTGTCACGAAATTTACATGATGCAAAATAAAAATGATTGTGGTTTTGGTTTATTACGTGTCACTTCGGATCATAATTTGATTGTTAAGTTCAATTATTTATTACATTTTAGAAATCATAAAGGTTATTGTCTAGTCGTCTAGTGGATAGAATAATGAAGAAAAGAAATATTTGCAATAACTGCATTTTATCACACTTGAAAGTTTCGACAAACAGTATCAAAATATCGTCACACCAAATGCTGTTTAACCGATTCCCATATAGGCTACTGCAATGCTGACTGATAAGTTTCGACAGACAGTAAGCATCGTCACACCGAACGCCATCCAAACCCAACATTTTCTTCTAAGGCTACAACAATGCTGGCTATTTTAATGAATCTAGAAAATTCCAGGCAAGCTATTTGCTCCCATTTCAATATCAAAATTATTTAAAATTGGTAAACCCGCCGAGGACCATTTCATTTCACAATGTTCATTTGGCAGGCAAGTTGAAACCATCCAGACATCTTAAAAAAACACTACGAGTGCTAATCTTAACACTCAACTCGGTGCGGTGCCGCATCAGTTACGTGTTACGCCACTTGTAATGCTGATTGTCGACGTTGTCGCTTCGTTTTAAACGATTGCACACACAAATACCAGTACCTCCAGCACCAGCCCCATCAGTGCACAGTACCTACTCGAAAAGGCAATCCCAAATGAAAACCCGATATGATTTATGCTTCACCAGAGATTCACATAGATCAGCGAGTGCTATGCTGTGTGCGATTTCATAGACGCCTATCAATGGATCGAGTTACGCATCGAAAAAGCAAAGGACCGCGTGCTTTGTATTGAGTAATTCAGTGATGAATGAAGCGCGCAGAGATATTTTTGCTCGATTTATCTTTCTTCTGCGCCGATTGCGAAAATCAACACCAAAACGTTCGAATTGAGTTTCCAATAATTGCACAAAGCAAGGGGCAGAAAGAGAGAGAACACTTCAACTGAAACCACCAATGGCATTTTCATTACTGCCTATGGCCCATCTGTAGATACCACAGTCGGAGGCGGGGAACTATTTAATTTCATAAATATTGACGATTCTCAGGTGATTCTTCGACAGGTTGGAATTATGTATTGTGTGTGGGATCTTCGTATACGTAATTAATCGTTGTAAGAGAAGGTACCTAGTGCTATAGATGTTGATCTTTGAGCCGGGGCGCGCACTGTGATGGCGTTTGGTTATGTCTTCTTCTTTTCTAAGGACTGCGTGAGTTAATGATATGTTATATGACTTGTGGGCACTCATGGCTATCGGTCATTAGCTAATGCTGAAGGTTATTTAAGGTACTTGAACTTCTGATTGACCAGCAGAGCATGGATGTCGATGTCGAGTGTGAAAGAAGATTAATTTCAAAGATGATGATGGGTGTTCCTGCACCAGTAATTACATATTATGTATGAGCAAGTAACTTGAAATTAATTGACCATAAACAGTGAGGCTTACAGCAACAATTTTTGAACAGTTTAATTTATCCAACGTTATCCCGCGGGTAGCATGTATACAAGATGCTGTTCTGTGCAACATAACATAACCTAGTGAGTCTACATATCAACAACTACATCTGACCAGATCATACCCCATCCTCCTTTGGGCGCATTCAGATTAAACGTTTTTTCTACAAGTTAATAAGACATCCCCTCTTTAATTTAACTGAAATATCTGCAGCTGTCTCCTTAGAGTTGTTATGGAGCACTTCTTATCTGCCGAGCATTTAAACTTGCTATGCTTGCGATACTACCCTTTGTGAGTCCTGTAGGAAGAATTATTACACTGCGGACAAGCGACAACTCCTCTGCAACTTTTTCGCGTTGTTTTGAATCTGGTTACAAACATTAAGCACAGCTTTTTATCTTATCATGGCTCATGGTATAGCGGCTTTTGGCCTTTCTAGGAGGACCTAGAGAGGTATAATAAAAGAAAGTTGCTACGTCTTAATATCATTGATGTCAGACTGATATTTAAGGAAATGAGATACTTTTAATATGAATATTTGCAATCAATAGCGATTTAACCACAAGGGACATTAATAAAAGCGGACATTTTGGAAAAGTGGACATTTATTTATATACGTTATGCCCTGCGAGGTCGACACACTTGGCCCTGCGATGCTCCCGTCCAAAAAATACATTTTCTGGAAAGCTGCAAAATAGGCCTCCGTGGCATGGCGGCACGTGTATTGTAACAAAAAAAACTTTAATGCCGAACAAATTATTGATTTCTGAATGAAATTGAGTTCTTAAGCTGTTAATCATTTAAACGTTGTTTATGTTGCTTCATTAAAACAATGATTTAAGAATCCATGAACAAATTTTTTCTTTGATAGTAGTAATAAATAAAATAATGATTTTCTATGATCTCGACTATAAGTTTGCTATATTGAGTAAAAAAAAAGAATCAACAGCGAAAAAAAAACGAGAATGTTTTGTTTTTTTCAACTTTAATCACGAATAACTTCTGAAGGAAGCATTTTGTGAAAAAAATGTAAGACACCTCTATTTAGAA
This sequence comes from Melanostoma mellinum, assembly GCA_914767635.1. Taxonomy (NCBI): domain Eukaryota; kingdom Metazoa; phylum Arthropoda; class Insecta; order Diptera; family Syrphidae; genus Melanostoma; species Melanostoma mellinum. Next base: position 171,658,425 of record OU612059.1, on the reverse strand, counting down.
AATTGAAATTTCTTAAAAAAATGTTAGCAATTTTTCACATATTGATTTCTAGATAAGTTAAGAAACTCCAAAATAAAGGAGCAAAATCAAAAAAACATACCATTTTTCAAAACTCGATTACTCGGAAACGGTTTGTCTGACAACAATTTTTCAAAAGATCTTTTTTAAAGGAAATCTAATTTGCTTTAAAAATATTTGTCGTTAAATTTATTGGGTTCAAAATAATTAAACAGTTTTGACGCTTAAGTAAGGTTAGGCATGAGAAATATAAAACACGATTGATAGATCTGTAAATAATTTTTTTTTTGAGCTGAAACTTTTTTTTTAGCTATACCAAACAATATTTTTACTATGGTTTTTGAAACAAAAAAAATTTTTTTTGGCCAAATCTAATATGTACAATATTATTTTGATTCAAATATATTCACTGAGGGAAAAACTGTGTCCGATATTCAAATGGGAAAGCATTAAAATTACAATTGTCGGCGTTTTTAAAGCAACACATTTGAATTGAATTGAAAGTAGTTTGTTTCAAATACAAAGTTCTTTTGCGAAAGCAGATAAGTAACTTTGTCTTTTGAATTAAATAGTTCACTTCATTGAATTGAAATATTACTTTTTCGAATTAAGATCAAAAGAAAACGTATTAAAAATAAACGAGAATAGGTACGCTTCAATTTCTGAAAAAAAAATGCATTTGCATTTTCGTTATTAAAATACTCTTAAATTATAGTAAAAACACATTTGAAGCAAACGAAAACGCTTTTCTATACCAACAGTTGGGCTTCATAGAAGTTTTCTTTGTTGAAATAGGAATAGCGGCATTCGCGTATTAGTAATAAAAGAGTCAAGTTCTGTAAACGAGTGAAGTGAAGTGAAATTTATGGTAAATATTGTTGTTTTTTATTACTTTTACTCGTAATATCTGTGTGCTCTAAAATCGATTGTAATAGGAAAAAAAGTTGCTAGCTAAATATGAAATTGTGAATATTCAAATCTTTTATAGCATCTTCTAAATCTGTTTAGTTCAACACCAAGGGGTAGGGGCCTACTTCAAGTATCTGAGAACAACAAGCGCTTCGAGAATACCCACCGGGAAGGACTTGTGCAGTTGAAAATTGAAATTGAAGCCTTATGTAAAAACATATGCTTAAAACCAGCTGACTTTAAATCCATTGTTGAAAAAACTACTAAATGTTGAATTTTTTGTCAATACTATTATTAATTCATTTGTTACTTATTATTTTTTCATATCATTTCAAGGATAATATTTTAACGAAAGTTGCTGTACTTTTGAATATATCTATTTTGAAATAATATACGTAAGTGCCAATTAAAGCATAACCACATTTATTTACGTTTTTGTAGATAAACACAGACTTCGACCAACTACATCCGGAAAATAACAAACAAAATCCTTCTAAAGGATATTGACAACTTTACTAGTCCACCCCTCAATCTTAATCAGCAAAGCAATGGCAAAACATTTGTTAGAAATAAGTACTTTTAAGTTTTATGAATAATGTATATGTATATGTTTAATTAATAACGCTTTTTTAAAAATAAATAAAATATGTCACTTTAATTGAACAAATTTGTTATATTATTTAAATTTTTTTAATTTATCTAGTTTGGTAATACATATACTGAAAATTACCAAACGTGCGATTACTTATTGAAAACATATTTGATTCAAATCGAATACGACCCTTATTTAATTGAAATTCGTGAAGTATTTGAAGCAAAAGGTGTCGCTTTTGAATCAAATGCATGCATACTTAGGTTGAATGAATCAAAGCTTTGATTTCAGAGTATTTCGATTGAAATTCAAGGAAGAATTTCATTTAGAAATAATGCACATTGTCTTTCATCTATGGTCAATAAGCATTTAAAAGAAAAGCCATCCGTAATTAAATCAGAGCTAATAGTTTTTAGAATTACAGGTCTCCTGTCTTTTAAATCATTGTCAAAAAGCATTTATTTCAAACGGAGTTTTCATTAAATTTTTATTCAAAAGCGTTGCAGCTTTGACTCTAAAAAAAACGCCTTTAGTCCAAAATTGTTGCCTTTTTTCTTTGATTCAAAGCCTTTTTTTTTTTGATTTGGTGATGTTTTTTGGCTCAGTGTTCGAACGAATGTATTAATAATTTTGTTAATTTAGCTTTCGATTCAATAAAACCTTCTGTTATCTCTCACTTACAATCAGCAATGTTAAGCAGCATGAAATTATATTTCGGGGGAAATTTTATTGATGAAATATACTTTTTCTCCATCGTATGGGATTTCTGTTTGTATTTGTAATGGGATGTTATTTTTGCTGATTTTGTTTTTAATCCTCATTCTTTAATATTTCTCCCACTTCGCTTCTATCTCTTTTAATCATCAACTGACTAAAAATTAATTACGAAAGCAGTGTTTTTAGTTCCTTCATATTACCACTTGTCAATTACCAATCTAAATTTGTTCGTTCAAAACACTCAATTCTAATTTGTTTGATAAAAAGATAACAGTCTGCAGTGATAATAACCGCAGCGACGAAATCAGAAAAGCAATAAAAGCCCCAAACACATCCCAGAAATCATATAGTTCTACCAAAATGGTGTCAACAATGAGGTACAAAGCGTTTCAAACATTGTTATTCAGAGTTTTAACTTTCAAACGTTTTATTTTAGAATTTCCGCTTTTATCGCAATTTGCTTGATCGGCTTTGTGTCGGTCTGTGACGCACAAATTAAACTTAAAGGAAAATGTCCCAAGGTTTCTGTTATACCGAATTTCAATGCCAAAGCGGTAGGTTCTTCAAAAATGTGCAAAATAACTTGTTTCTAAAAAAATATATTGAATTTCAGTACATGGGACGTTGGTACGAGGCAGCTAAGTACCCAGCTGCATTTGAAACTGGTGGCAGTTGCACATACGCCAATTACACACTATTGAGCAATGGAACTGTTGGTGTCGTAAATGGCCAGAAAAGTGAATAGTAAGACAGTAACTACCATAGCTGCAATGGTGACTAAAAAATATATTTTCCTATTTTAGCTTTGGAAATACGGAAATCAAAGGAAATGCTGTAGTCGTCGAAAACGCCAAGCTCTTGGTGACTTTCCCTAGCGTCCCCGCCCCCGGTAAGTGTACAGTTTCATTCAGCTGATGTGCAAAATGTCCTGACTGCGTGATTAAATTTTACAGTTCAGAAAAAGGGAAGCAACTACTGGGTTCTAGACACCGACTATAAAAACTACAGTGTCGTGTTCTCATGTACACAGACTGGATTTGCGTTCCATACTCACACTGGTAAGAAACACTATTTTTGATTCAAAAGAAAAAAGTTTAATTATGTCACTCTATAGAAAATGTGTGGATTTTAACCCGTCAGCGCTCTCCTTCGATTCAAATCTTCTTGGATGCCATGAAGGTTTTGAATAAAAACAAAATATCACTCGATCACTTGACAGTGACAAACCAGCAAGGATGTTATTGAGATGCATCTGTTTGAAAAGACATCAAATCGACTGCTGTAAGCAAAATCATTTAAGTTTTTATAGCTGATGTTGACAAGAAATAAACTTTAATGAACATAGTTTTGGCTCTTCTTTGTTTTGCTGATGACAACTTTTTTTTTTGATTACTTCTTTACGGGGTTATTAATCAACCAGGGAAGTTCATTGCTCATTTATACGTCAAAATAAGTCCACCCGCACATAATGAAATCTCTTCCGAGATGTTTTTTTGGTGAGTGTAACAAAATGGCGCCCACACAGTTCATGTTCAGTTCAATAATTTTATGGGAAACTTAGTGAGGAAGTATGAGTTAGTGAGGTGAATATTGATTTATGTATTCAAGAGATGTCATTGAACTTCCACAAAATTGTACAATAAATACAACAAATATATTTTAACTACAGAGCTGCTCTTATGACGCTTCCAGTTCAAATCGTTGCTTATATCGTTCTATAGATTAACATCATTCAGTTCTTTAACATTATGAGGTCATGTTAAAGACTTGGCGTTTCCTCTACTGACTTCTGCAGAAGTTGCTTAGATGAGGAGGAGGAGGAGACAATCTCGCACCTCCTCTGCTCATGTCCTGCACTATCTTTTAAAAGAAAACGGTACCTAGAAAAATATTTTCTTGATGATCCAGGCGATCTGGTGAACACAGATCCCCTGCATCTCCTTCGCCTTATTAAAAGCTCCAAATGGTTTCGTTAAGTGAGGTACTCCCTCGCACAATTTTTATGGTATTAAAATGGACCTAATATTGGTCTAAGTGTGTCAGTTGTATTCCTGACAGCCTTTTTAACCTAACCTTATCTAGAGGGAAGTTTGAGCAATCCTTGGCAAGGGTGATTTTGCAGAGACCAAACCGACTTAAACTTAATGAAAATGGTTTATATGAAGATATTCGAATATGTGCTCATATATGTGAGACTTGATGGACTTGGGAAACTTATTTTGAAAATGTTATTCTAATTCGCAAATAATCGCTACTCAGCTTTAAAAACAAATGTATGTAGGTATGCTGCAGCTTTTAAGTACGTGTCGAAAAAAAGTTTCGAAAACGCTTATGATGTTTACGAAAATAATGGCTCTTGAACTATTTCAAACAGAACTTACTTATTGCAAGCAATCTTTTCAATTTAAAAGCTCCCATCTTTCTTTCTAACTCTGTTCTTCACTCCTCACTCCTTTATGTAGAAGAAGCTGATGAAACAGAAACTAAAAACATACTTTGTAAATTGAATACGAACAAAAGACCAGGAGTTGATGGAATAAGAGCGTGTGACATTAAGAAAAATGCTAGTTGCCTAACACCAATTATACAAACAATTATCAACAGAAGTCTCAGCCAAGGATACATCCCAAAATTGCTGAAAACATCAGTTATTCGTCCCATCTATAAAGGAGGAAAGAAAAACGAGATTCAGAATTATAGACCTATTTCAATTCTACCCGTTGGGGAAAAATGCTTCGAAGAAATTGTATCAAAACGCTTAACCAAATTTATTGAAAAACATCGCTTGATACAACCTAATCAGTATGGGTTTCAAAAAGGAAAAAGGACCGGAAAACTTCTTGGGGAATTCTGCAACACGGTTAACATGAGCCTCAATAAAAACCGACACGTTGAGTCACGGAAAACTGTTGGATGTTCTTTACAAGATTGGCATTAGAGGGACCCTATGGAAATGGATGGAGAGCTACCTCATATAGGAAGAACTTTTAAAGTTAAAGTTGGAAGCGGAATGAGCGAAGAAAGGGTTTGCACACAAGGTGTACCACAGGGTTCAAAACTTGGTCCAGTTCTCTTTATATTATTTCCAAAAGCACTTCTTCAAGTTCTTAAGACCAGCACCGTTTTGCATACGCTGATGATATAGCAATTGTTCTAAGACACAGGTGTGGTAACGACAGCTATTTCTATAATGCAACAGGAGTTTGATGCAGTTGTTCGATGGTGTCACGATTTTGGATTGGTCTTAAATGCCACGAAAACGAAGCAAAACCCAGTATGTCCAACGTGGCAAAAAGGTAATCCAATCGAAATTGTAAAATCTATTAAATATCTGGGAGTTACAATAGATGACCACTATGGCGCGAGCATATCGACAACATTAGCCTTAATATGAGAAGTGCTATGTTTGCTCTTTATTACCTTGAAAGATACTCAACAAAAGGTGTCCAAAAACAAGTTTACTTTTCGCTGGTTGAATCCCGTTTAAGATACGGAGTACTTGCATGGGGAAACACTTCTAAAACACACACAGATAAACTTGTTAATTTGCAACATGGAATCATCAAAATAATTGATAAAAATAACCGTTATTTCAAGTTTCTGAGTGTAGGCCATATATTTAAGATGACAGCAATACTGGAGTATTACGATGGCCCAAGATTTCAACAGCGTATTTCGCACTATATCAACACCAGGAGACGAGCGCAGGGTCTACTCGAAATTCCAGCTGTTTTCAATAATTATGGAAGAAGACAACTGGCTTATACTATACCATCCATTCTAAATCAAATCCCAACAAACTTAAAAAATATCCAAAACTTTAAAAAACGCAAAAAATTCATTAAAATTTTCTTTTTAAACTGAATTTGAAATTTTAAAGAAAATTAATCCTGATACTTATATAAATCACAAAAAAAAAATGCGCATAAATTCTTTAAACTAACACCTTAAACCTCAATTCAATTTAAATTGCTCTTGAAAATTCAAACACCCACAGATAAGTATAAAGCTTCGTGGGTAGCACAAACGTTGCAATAAACTTTAAAATGAATAAAAAAATTTTGTAAAAAAAAATAAAAAAAAATAGGGTGGCGCAACAGAGCGAGGAGCCCCTGGGCCTAGCGCATTTCTCACAACCATGCCTTGTGAGGGGCCTACAATTTTTCGCCGGTTCCGAACGGCTAATTGAGAATGCGCTTTTCATGGCAATGAATTTACTAACGGAGCACTTGCCAATTCCTCGCGAAAGGCGATACCCGTGGAAAAACATTTTTGCATTTTGCCACTGCTGGGATTCGAACCTCGAACCTCTGGGTTAGCAGGTGGACATGCTAACCATTGCGCCACGGGTACCACTTTACATCTTTGTAATCTAATCTAATCTATTCAGTCTTTCTATGGAATATTTAGAGGCAGGTAGATGCAAAGAAAATTGCACATCATTACTGCCGATTGTCGAGCCACACGAATTTAAGTATACAAAAATTAAGTCGAAAAACTCGCTATAGTGGGTGCACAGCTGTCCCAATATATGGCTTTGGCGGTTCACCAGCAAAATGAAAACGTGTTAGTAAAAAGCAAAGAATTAACTCAAAAGTCAAAAGCAACACTAGGTATCCAGAGAAAATAAAGAAACGAAGCTATCCCGAAAATTCTTCCAAGAAATCTACCACTTGACAACAGTTTTCCCGCGTTTGTTGATAAATTTTGAATCGTCTTACTTTCATCACAAAATTAACTTTACCCAGACGTCCATTCGAGGTTATAACTTACTTAACCTACAACTTTTACATATCGATTTAGATCGATTTATTGCTTTCCTTTGTTGTCTTCGCAGCTTCATGAGAAGAAAACCTTGAATGTTAAAATTCAAGTGAAGATGTTATACTTTTCAGCTTCCAACTATCTGTAAGCACAACTCTTTGTCTGCCCCAGCCTACCACCACTTCATAGTGAACATCTCGCCGCAAAAAGGAACAATCTTGCGTAGCATAGCAATTCACTTGTTGCTTTTCAAACAGGAATGATTTATTGTCAGTGCGGGATGAGTTTTGGTCGTAAAACCTTGATGCCACAACAAAACGATGAGGCTAAGTGACACAAGTACACTTAAATGTGATTGCTTCAAGTAAAACTGTCGGTTTGCCCCACCTTAAGCGCATCAGCTTCTCTGTTTCTTGAAGAAATTTCAGCTCACACTCAAAGGCATACATCAAAAATAAAAATGCCGTCATAATTACTCCATAAAAAACAACGTTTGTTAAAATACTTAGCAGCGAGTGTACAGTGTAGACATTGCTCTTCGATGACGCCATTCGACGATTTTTGTTAAAAAAATCTTCCAACGAAAAGACTTCACTAAAGAGATACAACAAGTTGAATATAGTCTCAAAAGGACGACCTTAGCGGTGGCGAGTGTGGCTCTACACGCAAACAGACCTTGTTTTCGCCATGACATGAGATCAGACAGACAAACAAAAGCTTGAGTAAATTTGTATTTTTGCGCTTGTGCACAACCGAATGCGCCGGCCATACTTAAGTTTTGGTTGGAAGAGTATCTTCATTAATATCAAGTGAATGCCTTGGCTTTGGCGGTGCATCTTTAAAAAAATAAATTGTTTATGATTACTTATTTATAGTGTGTTCCATCTATGTACACATAAGCTGACATAGGCTTATTTGATTATATTAAATAAGCACACGAGTCTATAATGAGCAATCAATTCTGTGTAATTAAGTTTAGTTTAAGCAGACCGAAGGTCAGTGTCAGGTATGAGGCTTACTTGAAGTAAAAATAATCATGAAAACAGTCATTAGAAAACTTTTTATGATTTGACTGATTAATTTAAGAAGACCTCGATTGAGCTGCAAACAACAAATTACGTAAGAAAGCCTATTTATAGTCTGTTCGTGTCATGTTTGACAAAAGATTGTAGAAGGATGACTCAAGACGCAAATGCCATCTTGACTGACACCTTTACGTGATTGATAATTATTTATCTATGTTCTTAAGAACAAGAACAACAATGTAGTGACCAATTTGAAAGAAATCGCTTCGGTGCTAAGAGCTTTTAGTCACGATCTTGAACAGGGTTGAAGATTAGCATTGTGGTTGGGAGATAACGCGTATTACTAATTGAAAGCATGGAAACTTTGCAAGAACAAACTTGCTTCTCGATCTCGGAAGCGATTCGAGATATAGGCCTACAATTAAGCTTTAAAACAAGACTCAGTTCAAAAATAGTTCATTTTATAAAAATAAAAATCTGGCAATTCTAAAGGAATGAGCCGGACTTTTAAAAACAGTGTGGGCTTTCGCAGATCCAAAATTTCACTTTCTTTTTTCCCGGCTATAAAATTCTTGGTGCAGAGTGGAGTCCATATATAGATTCCCAAAAATACCCTGATTTGAAACTTCTGCGCCCGCATAACTTTTTTACAGTGGCAATACAAAAAGTTGTCTTTTGTAAACAATAAGAAATTTAACAGATTTAGATTTTAGATTTTAAAGTAAATAAATAGGGTGGCGCAACAAAGCGAGGAGCCCCTGGTCCCAGCGCATTTCTCACAAACACGCCTTTTAGGGGAATGGAGGGGACCTACCATTTCCATGGCAATGAATTTACTAATTAATGGAGGACTTGCCAATTCCTCGCGAAAGGCGATCTCAGTTGGGATTCGAACTACGAACCTCTGGGTTAGCAGGTGGACATACTAACAATTATTAACATTTGCCAAATCTGTCAATTAGCATCATGACTGGAGCGACTGACATCCATCTTGCTCTTGCCCAATCTTCGAAATGTGAACAAAACTTTATTATGCAGAGTTTAGGATTTGGTCACACCAGAATTTTTGCTCTTATCTTACCAAATCTGCGCCGCTGAAGGTTCCAGAACCAACAGCGGATCCTGTGCTTTCGTGAAGAGCATTTGAAGCGTTCACATGAAGAAGGTGTTACTTGAAATTTGTACATCTCAAAGACATAAGTTATTTACTCTTTCTGAACAGACCTACCTATTACTAAAGCAGCCGACTTCTTCAAAACATGTTACCTTATAAGCATTTATTATCGTTGAGAGACGTTTAGGAATAGCCAGATACTCAGATAGATAGATATCCCAAACACTGGAAGAAAAACATAAGAAACCATGAAAAATGCATCACTTAACCCCTTCTTCGCTTGAACGCTTCAATTACAAAAGACTGCAAACCTAACAAATAGGTGTTCGCTATTCTTGCCAGATAAGGAACTCAGACATCTCTCTCAGAACTAGCTATGGTATGATAAGTTAGGGCTTAATTTGAACTATGCAGAGACGCTACGATGTGAATGCAGACAAATTATCATTTCATATCCTATGCGAATATGTGTGTAGATTCCAAACCCTCGAAAAGTTTGTTGATCTTTAACCGCCTGTATCTAGGTTCTAACATAGGTTTTCTTGCGGGACACTGTCGAATAGGAAGACACGCTAAAAGACTTGGTGAGTTTTCCAATTATTTCCGCAGAAGCTACATGGCTTAAGAAGTGGAAGGAATCGTTCAAAACCTTCTTTGCTCATACCCTGCACTACTTTATAAGAGGAAAATTCATCTCGAGGCATTCTTCTTCTTCGACGATACTATCGACTTAGCTTACATAGACCATACAAGGATAGAAGTCTTTCAAATGAAACGACAGATTCATTAATCTCACATCGGTTTTTTTTTTTTTTTTTTTTTTGAATTAGTAGGTGATTAACTTGCTGATCCCTTTGGTATCACAATGGACCCTTGTGGTCTAAGTGTGTCAGGCAATGCATGTACGTAAACGTGATCTCAAGTTAATAATTCAGCTTCCACTTAACAGAATTGACCGCAGCAGACTTGTATGTAAGACATTCAAAAGTTGGGCTCACCTGCGAATATTGAGGAAAGAATTATTACACAACGGAGAACTCTGAAGTGCGTTTTCTCGAAACGGGTTATAAACACTAAGAACAGACATAAAAAGAGCTTGCTTTTTACCATAGGTCATAGCACCGTCATCTGGCCTTTCATTGAAGGTATGAAGCGTAAAAGCTAGTCTCTACTTGGTCTGAGTACTATTGGAGATATAAATGGAAAAAGGGTACAAAAAATTGAATATCTATGTTTCCAAAAATCAATCAAAAGAACTTGTTTCTGAGTTTTGGAATAAGGATTCAGCCTGAAGACATAACCTGAATGGAGACTCAATCAAAGTTATTCAGTTTTTAACTCAGTGTCTTTGAACTAAGCCAATATTTTTCACAAAACTGAGCAATGTTACTTACGTTTGCCAGATTTACAATTTTAGAGTGAAGAACACCTAGAACTTAACGAAGAAACCTACGCATCTAAAATGTACTCGTATATAGGGAATGAGATTGAAAGAAGTACCTACAGACTTGTAAATTCCTTGGATTTATACGTTTTTCGGATACGAAAATGGAAAATGCTCTTATTAAAAGAGCGTTGTATTCGAATGTCGTAAAATTTACGGATGATATTGAAATTTCTGCCTCTTCTTGATCTTGAGAATGAATTGCCTAGATATGAAATGTAACAACAATGCAAACATGTGCGATAGAAATTCGAGCTTTGTCGATATTTTATTACGAGCGAACCAAATCGCATCAGTATATTTTCACGATTCAAAGAAATATGAACAAAAGAGATGTTTTTAAAAAAAGACAAGCCTTATACACACTACTGCAATTCGATTGCTGGCACATAATGTGTAACATCTGACCTATAAGCTTTACATAATTAGATTTAGAAGATTTAGATTTAGAATATTTTATTCATTTCAAGCTTAAAAACTCAATTAACAATAATTGAAGTTGATAAGTTTAAAAATGGAATAATAGTGTCAATTCTTAACTTTAACAGTTAGTGATGAATGACACATCAGTAAATAAACAATTCAGAATTTATATAAGATGATAATTGGCAGCATTAATTTCACCTCAAAGTTATAAAAACATAGCCGTTTTCTATATTCAACGAGTATAATACAGAGTTTACTTATGTTTTTAAATCAGCTGATAGTAAAATTGAAGTTACAAACTTCAGTTCTTCACACTTTGACCCTTTTAACGAAGAAGCGAAATCACTCTCATTGACAGTGCTGCCAGAAATAATTTTTTTAAATCGGGAGATTTCCTCTTTGAAAATCGGTGTTAATCGTAATGTTTTTTTTAAATAAGTTTTTATTTTTTTTATTTTATTTTTTAAATTTTCAACTCATATTACACCTGTCAAGAGCATTTTTGGGTATGGGTTTAACCTAATATATTTTGAATATAATAAAAAGTTACGATTACAGAACGGAAAAATTTGCTTTTTAAGAAGTAAGGGGGGGGGGGTGGGGGTTAGGGTTTCAAAGTAAAAAAAAAGAAGATTTTTTTTGCAAATTCTTTTCCTAAACATGGATTGAGTTATTTTATTCGGACCTTTCGTACATTATTGAGAATACTTTCGACAATGTAGGGTAATATTATCATGCAGCAATATTGAAGCATAAGCCGGCAACAGAGCTTCCTGCAGAACGTCTTGAGAAGAAAACCTTTGCGGTGTTTTTGGTTCAAAGAAAGATTACAAAGTGTTGGAAGTAAATGCTTTTTCTATGCTCCTTCCAGCAATGATGTTTAAGATCTCCCGCAAACTGCAGACTTTAATTAATTGGCCCATAGCTAGATTGGGTTGGTAACTGGCGCGTTCATCGCATCAACTTTGGATTGGTTGTGAGTGCTGTTGCCAATAATACAGTTAGAGGCAATCGTGAATCCCACAAAACTTACACCGGCCAACAAAAAAAAAAAAAAGTTATGCTGAACACCGCAAATTGTTTTTTCCTCAAGACGTTCTGGGGAAGCTCTATTACCGGCTTATGTTTCAATATTTCTGCATGAACAAATTACCCGATATTGTCGAAAGTATGCTCAATAATGAATATTAATATGTTCAGGCTTACTTACACACTTTCTTTAAATACTTTTTCCATTGTTTTTAATAAATTTGATTTCGTCCAACGATTTCAAAAGAGATTCACACAAAAACACACAAATGAAAGTTAATGAATGTTTTTTCCAGAAAAAAGAAACTGAGAGTGTATGCATTCGTGGTGTCGGAATCGTATTTATAACGGTTCCAACGTAAGCCAAATGAGTGAAAAGGAAAGCTTTGAAACAAAATCCTGTATTTTTTGTTCAACGTTCACATCCAAACAACTTAGGTTATGTATGTATGGTGGGTGCATTAGGACTAACTTTCTGTCCCCTGTAATGGCTGCTTTTTCTATTGTAAAAAACAGAACACCGATCTTATGTTGGTATTTGGGAGGTTTCAAATGGGATTTTTTAATAAGCCGTTCCTTTTTTCATCTATTGAAAATCGGGAGAAAAGTCTAATTTCTTTTCAAAAATCGGTGCATCGTATTTAGCTTTAAAAATCGGGAGATTTACGATAAATCAGTGTTTCTGGCAGCCCTGCTCATTGAAGAAAACTCTTGGCAATATGTTTCACATTAAAAATTCTACTTTAATGCCTACTTATCAAAAAGAAAATATTTCTTTTAACGCCAAAATTTTTTAAATATTTTATACAGGTTTTGCATACGGTGCGAAAAAACTTAGAAGGGACTTATTTCCCTCCGTTTAAGCGGGAGACGAAACTCTATAAAGTAATGGACTTCATTTTTTTAAATAAATTATTAAAAATTATCTAAGCTATCAACAACCACATATTACAGTGTTTTTGAAAGCTTATACCTTGTTCTTTAACATTAGCATTAGTATTTAACATTTTTGATCAAGATAATAAAGTGAATAATTTTTAAGTAAGCTAGTCACAAAGTCAAAATTATGAAAAATAAAAATTTTTTTTCTTTAAATGAAATTACAAAATTTTGTCTTAACAAGGCCCATTTCATCTCATCTTCATATTTATAAATCAATGAAAAAGAAAAGCCATCCACCCATCTTGATTTTTTTTTTTTTTTTTTTTTTGTTAATGAAAACAACGAAACAGGTTTGACTGAACGGCGAGGCGGGAAGTACCATCTCAAGGTTAATCAACCCATCCATACTTGCTTTTGAAATTCAGTGAAATGTATCGATAATTTGTTTCTGAAATTGTATGTACCTAACAATGTCATTACATTTCAATTACTGAATTTAGAATTTCCCATCAATAAAAAGTGACTAATGCAAGATTAGATATCTACTTTTTGCGTCTTAATAGTCCTTGAGTTTCAAAATCAAGTGCCAAGCCTTAAGCAATCAGAGAAATATTCTAGAAGATCGACAATTTCGGCAGTTGTTTGTAGATTACAGTATTACTTCATATACATTCTGTTATCTCAACTACTCACAGTTAAGGAATTTAAAGGGGTAGTTTCAAGATCAAGACAACGATAAACAATACCTACAACAATACACGCCAATTTCTTATCCAATCAGTTTCTAAAAAAAAAACAATCCTAATAGACAGCCACTTGAAGAAAAAGCAAACAAACCCACAAAAAATACTTTGTTTACTCAAAATCATACCCTTCTCAAACATGGATAGACTACGTAATCTATGTAACTTCTATTAATCAATATCTGAGCACGTGTCTCATTACATTGTTTTTGTTTTGTCTCGACAGTTTTATCAAGTGGTATGAATGACTAATTCTCTCACCTCCCTTTTCTCTTCAAATCATCCAGTGTATAAAAAAGTTTAATTACGAAAACAATGAATATCATTAGTTCGCGTTATCACTCAAAAGCCTGATTGATCTAATTCAATCATAGTTTGTACGTACAAAAACACTCGAAATTAATCTTTTTGATAAAACGATAACACTCTTTAATGATTGTATCGTAGCGAGAGCGACGAAAGGAATACAATAAAAGCCACAAACACATTCCAGAAACCATAGTTCTATCAAAATGGTGTCAACAACGAGGTACGCAGCATTTCAAACATTGCTATTCAGAGTTTTGACTATCAAATATTTTTTTTTAGATTTTCCGCTTTTATTGCTATTTGCTTGATCGGCTTTGTGTCGGTCTGTGAAGCCCAGGTTCTAATTAACGGAGAATGTCCCAAGGTTTCTGTTATACCAAATTTCAATGCAACAGCGGTAGGTTTTTTCAACAATGCACCAGAGAACTTATTTCCTAATAACTATTGAATTCTAGTACATGGGACTTTGGTACGAAACTGCCAAGTACCCAGCTATTTTTGAAACTGGTGGCAGATGCATAACTGCCAATTACACACTTTTGAGCAATGGAACTGTCGGTGTCGTCAATGCACAGAACAATTCTTAGTAAGACATTGAATTCCAAAGCTGTGATCTTGAATTTAAAAACCAATTTAACTAACTATTTTAGCTTTGGACCTTTGGAAATCAGAGGTAATGCTGTAGTCATCGACAACGCCAAGCTTTCGGTCACTTTCCCTGGCATCCCCGGTAAGTGAATCTCATTCGATTAAAGAGGCTAAGTCTATAAATGATATTTTACAGGCCAGAAAAAGGGAAGTAACTACTGGGTCCTACACACCGACTATGTCAACTATAGTGTTGTGTTCTCATGTCAACCGACCGGACCCACTTCTCACACTGGTAAGAGAAATTAAATTTGTTTAACAAAGACTTGTGTCTAATTATTTCATTTTATAGAAATCGTGTGGATTTTAACCCGTCAGAGCTCACCATCAGTCCAAACCTTGTTGGATGCCATGAAGGTTTTGGTTAAAAACAAGCTATCGCTCGATCACTTGACAGTGACAGACCAGCAAGGATGTTATTGAGAAGCATCTGTTAGAAAAGACTTCAAATCGATTGTTGTAAGCAAAATGATTTAAGTTCTTGTAGCTGATGTAGACAAGTAATAAACTTCAAAGATCTAAGTTTTGTTTTTCCTTCCTTTAAAACTTATTTTGTTGACTTCTGTATTTTGGGTGTGGGGTCATTAATCAACCGACAGTGAAGTTCATTGCTCATTCATGCGTCAAATTTCCACCCGCACATATTCAAGTCTCTACCGAAATGTTAAGTTACATAAAAGATCTTTACTCTGGTAGCACCCACATATACGGCTCATACTGAGTTCAATAATGATTTTATGGGAAGCTTAGTGAGGAAGTATGACTGTGTAGCAGTGGCGAGGGGTGAATAATTCCAAAAGGTAACTCGAAGGAAACTTAGTCACCAACAAAAAAAAGTTTATTTAAAATTTTTATTGTGCAATGCTTGTCTTCGCATCAAGCCAAAAAGTCAAGTATTTCAAACCAACTTTGCTATTAGGTAGAGCGTCATAACTTGTTTTTTCATAAAACTAAGCTAATTAAAACTATTTGTTTCCTCTAAGTGAAAATCAGTTAAGCAACAGTCAACAGATATTAAGGCCATAATCAAACCACTGAAACTTACTATCGGAAAACTTTTCAGAATTTTTGTACTTTTCAATTTTTAAAGCCTAAATTTGTAATATTTAAAAAAATCACGAAAAGCACAAAATCAATTTAAATAAGTATTGAACTGCATTCTGCTGGTAAACTGCGTTTTTCAAATAAAATACGACTCATTGGGAACTGAATTCATTTAGGCCAGTTGTGCCACTTTAGAAAAATTCCAATTATAGTTTGCATTTTCTCCCAAAAATATGCTTTATGCTATGAGATCTAATATCCACGCATATTTGTTATCAAAGTGGCAACCTTTGAGCTTTGACACATGAGTCTAGTGCAGAAACAGATACAAATTCATGAAATAAGTCGGAGACCAGCGTGTTATTTTCTTGTTCTTCAAGCAGAGACCTACCTCAACCTGCAAACCTACCATATACATTTTTGTTTATAAGCATGTGTCCATGGGAAGAAATACGAAGCAAAGCGTTTTTTCTTTTTTAAAACCAATATCATGCAAACACCGAAGTGTGCAGAAGCCAGAAGCAATGCAGCAAATGAGTACTGGGCTACTGCGCCGGCGCTATATTCACGTGCTCAGAGCACAAAGAGATAACAGATAACAAACAACAGATTTACCAAAAAATATGACGCTAGAACACCGGGTTATTTTCTTCCATAAGAATAAGAAAGCATGTATTGAACAGAGAGGAGGCACCTCTCTGTTTAATACATGCTTTCTTATGGAAGAAAATAAGACGATGTTCTACCGTCATATTTTTTGGTAAAAGAAAAAAGAGGAGAGAACACAAATTTGTTCTATCCAGCAACAAGTTTTATAAGACGAAATATTTGGGGTTACCTTGTATGTTGCTAAAGTTTTGTGTTTGTTTATGGAGTGAGTTGAAGAGCCAACATGTGTGTAGAATAAAACGGAAAGCAGAGTGGTAGTTGTTAAAAAAATGTTGGCAGCGAGTTCATGTGTATGATTAAGTTTGATTCATGTTGCCAGAAGTCTAAGATGTTTCGGATGTGAATTTTAAAAGGTAAGTCGGAAATAATCGACTTATATGGACGCTTCGCCACTGCTGTGTAGACATTTCTTGGATAGCAATCATCCGTTCAAGAGATTTTAAAGTTAGACAAGTATCTAGAAAATGATCACTATCGCAATTATGCATAAAATAATTAACAGGTTCTTGGTTTTGTTGTTAGGCATTCGCAACCAACATGTTTTTAGTCCTTTCTTTTTGGCAGTAATTTGCTTCTTTGGGTTAAGAAGGCAATTGAGAAACAAACCCCTCTCCAGAAAAACCAAGGTAACCTTGTATAAGACCTTGATCAGCCCAGTACGGCGCGGAAGCATGGACCTTATCGAAAGCGGATGAGGAAGCCCTTGGTCGTTTCGAAAGAAAAATTCTCCGAATGATCTTTGGTCCCGTATGCGATGAAAATGTGTGGAGAAGAAGATACAGCAACGAGCTGTACCGCGACATGGGCATAGCCAGAAGAGTACGCATCGCGATGCTACGATGATTGGGCCATGTAGAGCGGATAGACACAAACGCTCCGGCTCGTCGGGTGTTCAAAGGCAAATTGCAGGGCAATCGCGGAAGGGGAAGACCTCGTCTTAGGTGGCGCAAGTGGATGAAGACCTCAACCGACTTAGAGTGCAAAACTGGAGAGAGCTCGCCCGAAATCGAAGTCGTTATAGAAGGATGTTGGTTGAGGCCCAGGTTCACCCCGAACTGTAATGCACACCTAAGTAAGTAAAATTGTAATATAAGATAAGAATGTGCGCTTGTAACGGCTCTTTGAAGCTCGTTATAGTCAATCACTGCAATAAAGAACAGAGGACTTAGACACTTCATCTATCATTTTGAACTCTTTGCTGAATCCAAGTGGACATCTACGTTAACGTCAGTCCTCGCTAGTAAATTTGCATATGACCACTCTCCAACAAAAGCCCGCATCTTTCACATCTTTCCAATGCTTTCTTGAAATCAACTACGTGTAGAGACGTGAGGAATCACGATGCTTTCCCATTCCCAACACCTCATTCATATCTTTTCCCTTTGTGCAATGGTTGAAGGTTACTTTTGTTCCATTATTTAGAAAGACTATCACCTCCTAACGACCAGCAGATGGGAATCGTGAGTCTCCTAGACACAATGTCTCCCATCTTTTGCCAAAACTCATATCTTATAAGGTATCTCGTTTGAGGTTTTTTGGAGTTCTTTACAAGTTCAATAACTTCTTTGACTGACACATCGGAGACCTTAAGTTAGGTTCAGCTTCGGGAAAGTGCTTTAGAGAATCTTTTCGTTCAACAAACTTTTACAATACAAAATAATGTCAATACCCACCGGTCGTTATTCAGAAGTTGTCTATGAGTATCGTTTATCCGGGCAGCGCTGTAATTATTTTGTTCGATTTTTTTTCAGGAGCTGTAGATGGGGGTTTTGAAAGTTCAAAGCCCAATTGAGTATTAATGAACCTCAATGAACAAGCCTCCAAAGTATTTCCCCTTGTTAAAGCTTCTACTTCGAAGGTAGTCGTTCGTGCCCTTATTTCCAGTTGTTT
Source organism: Melanostoma mellinum (assembly GCA_914767635.1). Classification (NCBI taxonomy): domain Eukaryota; kingdom Metazoa; phylum Arthropoda; class Insecta; order Diptera; family Syrphidae; genus Melanostoma; species Melanostoma mellinum. Next base: position 171,640,202 of record OU612059.1, on the reverse strand, counting down.
TGTCATATTTCTTGAAAAGCATGGTTTTCATTAGCAGCCCGGGCAGACTTTTTTCCAATTGAAAACGCAACTCGTGGTCCTCGCTTTTTTCTTGCAGTTTCGTCACGATGCCTTTAACTCAGAGCCATATTCATTACTCTACTCAATGGAACCAGACTAGCTGCCCAAAGAAACGCAAAGTATCTAGGTATCAATTTCAATGAGGTGCTTAGATTCAATCCGCACTCACGCACTGTACTGAAGAAGGCCAACTTCGCTTTCCACCGACTGTACTAGGACAGGACTAAGTCAGCCAACAAAACTACTGATGTACAAGCAGCTGCTGAGACCCGTCATCAACTACGGAAGCCCAGTTTGGTTCACTATCTCGAAGACCGCGATGAAGGATCTCCTAATTTAAGAAAGGAAGATTCTGAGACTCTGCACCGGCCTCACTTTCAACCACCAGCATCAGAAACATTACAGTAACCAGCATCTGTACGAGACAGCCAAGATGACGCCCTTGGACCAATACGTCTTATCGACTGTATTGAAAACGACTGCGAATATCAGAAACCACCCTAATCCCCTGGTGAGTAGGATGACCACTGAGGACCGACACCCTGAGCCTTGGCGTGATGAACATTTTAGACGAAGAAATAATATCCAGCCAACGACGAAGCCACCAACTTCTACGCTGACCCTGGGTCAGCATACTTCCGTGGCTGATGCCACCCCCCACAACCTCCCTATAAAGAGTGACAACAGCGACAACCGGGACGGAACATCTCGAGACAACTCAAGTTTGCCGACTTATAATCAACAATTCTCGTTTTTTCAGCTAAATATTAAGTTATTATTTTTATTCTAGACAATGGATTTGGTAAGGCCCCCTATGTGCCAACATTCCTACATTATTATCATTTCCTTAATTTTTAAATTACCTAGTATAAGTATCAATTGTATCGTTCAATAAACATAAACTGAACTGAACTGATGCCTTTGACTGGTACCATATACTGGTTAATCACTTTTTTTAGCACCCACGGCCAAGTGACACACGTGTCTCAATGAACCTAGGCCTAGGTATACCTTATTTGAATTCTAACAATTATACCAAATTGGGATAAAAAAGATTCAACTTTACAAACATTCCCACCGCCTGACAACATGAATGTTTTTCTATACAGAAATGCTTAGTTCAATGATCTGTTGATCAGTTTGCTTATCTTATCTGCCTACACTCTATACACGCTCATAAAACGATAATCCATCTTAAAAAAACACTATTTTGACAAACAAATCAATCAATTTTTTTTGAGGTAATAAGCATTGCTTATTCACTACCATGAGACCATGTCCACCAAGGTCTTATATCCCACGCAGTTCATTCGTATTTCTATAAATTGTCGATGACAAACATTTAGATTAAATCGTGTTTATTAGATTTGATAGTACTGAAGTGAGGAATTTCGTGTTTTTTTTAAAGAAGTGATTAATCTTAGAACAAATAAGGTGTTCTTTTTGACGCAAATGTGATGGCCAAAATAAGTCAATTCCTTGTGGTAAGAAAGCCTTAAAGGGGTAAATTCATAATGCCAATAAACTTAAAAAGATTATTCACCGTAATTAAGGCTTTGGTTGATTTATGGCATGAAAGCCGAAAATTTCTAATTTTTCTAATATTTGGCATCAACACCATAAAACGGTCATCACTAATTTATCATTTTATTGCCACTTGAACACAAACAGTTAAGTGCCCTTTATGGGGCTTTCGGTGGGTGTACTGAGAGTAGTTATAGTTTTTATTGAAATAATTGATGTAATCGGTTAAGAATTTAAGTTTTATTACCAAGAACAAGTAATTATGTGATCGAGCTCCATAATGTGCGTCAATGAGAAAGGCTGATTAATATTCCTTTTTTAAAATTTGAAGGAGCGGAAATGTTTTCCAGGAGTACTGATGTCTAAAAAAGGACAAACATGTTCCTTGAAAACACTGAACATTTTATTTATAAAAAGCATTCACCCCACCAGACGCCTACCTGTCAAATAAAACGAGCTTGACAAGGATACAAGCCATTTACACGAGTCTCCTTTTTACAAATGCCCTCATTCTGAAACACTGAAGTTGCTGTTTGTGTCCAATCCTTTCGATCTCAAATAGAGCTTCTTTGTAAATAGAAAACCAAAGAAGATCTGCAGCCTAGTCGAATTGACATCCCTTTATCGAATCCATAATTAAAAAATTCAGAAACAAAACAAAACATCACTCACAATTCTATCACGAGAAGCATTTAAAAAAGTACGCTTAGCCAGTTTTCGTTTTGGTTAGCAAAACGTTAAACAAAACGAATATTATGCAACCTGGAATTGACTTTCACTTTAACTAGGCTGCGGCCCAACGCACGTCTCCATGAAAATCGCCTGAAGCAGTTCGCTTGTCAGTCTTCTTTTCTTGTCGAGCATCATCTCTATCACTTGAATATTCCTGTCAAATTTTTTGATATCTCAAGTGTGTGAAAGTGGATCTCAAAAGCCAAGTGTTTTTTCATCATTGCATCATCATCTCTCTTTTTCACTGAACTTGAAAATTTGACTTAGAAGTGGGCGCCTCATTGTCACTGTACCCACCTCTAAGCCATCCATAATTAAGTCATATTTTTTTTTACTTCACACTAAGAGAACACTTGAATAATTTCGTTGGGCATTGTCTCAGTTTTGCTTGGAGGCAATATTTTGCAGAAAATTGTTTATGTAATTTGAAGCTACAATTGAAATAAATAAAAAAGACTTACCGTTTCTTGTGGCATCGTGTTGCAGCTTCTTAATGGTAACTTATACCTGAGTGGCCCCTGATGATCTCTGCAATTAAACGTTGAAAATAAAGTTTAGTTATCTGAAATGAAAAATCTTTCATCGGTTTATTTTACCGATATTCCGATAGACAAGTGGAGTTCTTGGAAAGCCCTTTAGGGTAAACCATTCCACTGAACAAACCGTTCTCATGGTTTGGTGGCGCATCTTTGATTGTAATCAACATCGATCCGGACATGCATTGTATTCGAACGGTTGGTTCAATGCCACTGCCACTGTTTTTCTGCAATGCAGGGGAATCTGAAAAAAATTCAAAAAAAAAAAAAAAAAAATTAAAACATGAAAGAGTGTCTCTTGTCCTAAAAAATTGAAGTCCTTGTTTTCACTCAATCGATTCTATGGTTTCATTATTTGTTATTGCAGAAAGTATAAAATCTAACTTTACACCAAATGAAGAAATTATTTTGTTAGCGTAAAGTAGTTAGCAAATTCTATGTGTGGCTCTATTCATTTGTCTGTCGCAAAAGTACTGACATTCGGATGTGTATTTGAATTGTGAACAAATAAAACATATTTATAAAGACGACATGTGCGAGAATGGTCAGAACCAAAGTTCTTGGGCTGTTCGTAGCTAAATTAGCAAATGGTTACTCAAGTACCGTAAATAGTGACATCTTCTGTTTGAAGCTCGCCCATGAAAACGTATTCCACATATCTATTGCACTACATCCAGTTCATTGCAATAAAGCCATTTAAAAAATAAACTGATTGGTCGCTGGCTGTGCAAATAGACTCGCGTGTTTGGTGTGTGGTTTTTTGGACCTGGGACAACAGTTAACAGGGCAATGTGAACTCGGGATTATACTAGCTATTTTTGGGCACCAACAAGAGGTTTTTCATTATATAATGGGAACGAAGATTTAAAAACCACTGCACTAATTTCAAAAAGGTTATATCATTAAATTGCAACATTTCGTCAATGGACTAATTTCATTCCCGTATTTCCACGAGAAAGGGAATGCGAAAGGGAAAAAAGCTACTGAACTGAATTGGAAAATTCTTCACATTCTAAAAATATGTTATTTTATCATTTTATCTCTGTTTTTGCAGACAAAGTGTTGTGGCATACGGGATACGGAGTTAAATCATAAGCCCTTATTGGTCCGGATATGCCAAAGAAGTATGACTAACGTGCGTTATTGCATAAGTACGCGATGTACTTAATTTTCTGAAAACATGTCTGTATGCATTAAGAATTCGGGATACATTTCGAATTATGCATAAATGATACAGAAATTCGAATTCTTTGAAAATCAATGGCCTGCTATCACAGTTTCAGGGTGGGATTTCAAACTTCGCTTTCGGTTTAAACTTGAGTTCAACAATTAATTCGGTTTCGTAGGCGGTAGTTTGAACCCTTTTCTTTTTTTAACCTTGAACTAAGTGAATTTAAGCCGGAGGTATTCTGCTGTCTAAAATTTAGTTCATGGTAGGAAACCATATATTCAATAGAAAACATGTGCAACTATCAAATACGTGCATACAATTAACGACCAATGACAAATATTCACAATTTGTAATAAAACTTCGCTCTGTTTAACTGGAGTTCAGTCTAAATGGTGAAACCTAGCGATACCTATGAGCATAAAAATTATATTGATACTGAAGGATGGGAGTTCTTGTAGAAGAAGCGATAAGCTACATAATTATGCACCTATGCAACTATGAAAATTACACCAATAAAGCTTTTTAACGTGTTTTTGAGTCATGTCTGTCTGGTTTTGTCAGTCCTCCAAAATTCGTACGACTATGCGAGATGACTTTGGAAAACACACGCTTCGTCAAGGCCGGTAAACAACTCACCGAGACCTTTGATCTTGAAAAAGGCTTTCGTAGAGGCGATAAACTGCGATTTCTTTAAAATCAACTTCAAAAAATTGTGCAAAATTCAAATGTTAGCACTAGAAGAACAATAACTCGCTTACACAGACGATATTGCCGTAATAAGAAGAAGCAAGCGTGATGTCATAGGTTCTATTACAAGCATTGAAACCGAAGCGACAAGAACAATTTACTGGTTAATTAGGGTAAAACGAAGTATATGCTGTCATCAAACAAGAACAGAGAACAAAGTTCGATAAAAAGTCACAAGAGCACAGGTCTTCGTCTTTCTAGAACCTATTTAGGGTAGTATCACCAATATCCGAACATCCGCAGTTTTCGACCACTTTATACGAAAATGCCTTTATTGTCTCTTATTATTCCTATTAAATTGAAAAAATTGGTTAAAACCGAAGACAACGATTCAGCAGTAACGATTAGTGATTTCGCTAGTACAAAGAAAGTTTTGTTGTTCAAATGTAGGAACTTGCCACTAAGGTGTTTGATTTGGAACGTTTATTCAAAATTAATCCTGAGCCTTTTGAAGTTCATGTATCGTTTGAGTTGCAGTAAAGTAAAGTAAAGCACAGTAAAGTGTGTTCAAAGGAGATTATCGAACTGGTAAGACTAGTAAATTTCCTTATTTTATTATATTATTTATTACACAAGACTAAAGTACATTTTTTTCATTATTGACAAGATAATTAAAACATCGGTAAAACATCGGAAAAACATCGATATATCGTTGTTATGACCGATATTTTCTTGAAATCGATGTTTGTCGAAGACCATCAATATTTTCCACAATCGATGTTTTTTATAACGATGTTGCCACTCTGATTGGGAGACTTCTAGACTTCTTCTTATTCATAAATGCTTCAAGGTCGATTTTTTTCCAATTTAAACATCCCAATCACTTCAGCAATTTGGGAAAGCTCTGCAGATGCAAGAATAGCACTTCAAAAACTACTAATTTAACGCTTAAAAAAATTTTAAATTACAGTTCATCTTCGAGTCTTAAAAAGTTTTTATCTCCATATCTTCTATAAATGGACAAATTTTATGGCAAACAAGCAACGAATAGAGGAGTAACCAATTTTTGTATTATTGACTGAAAATGAAAACAACGAAAATCGTTCCATTTCAAATCTAAATTTTTTAAATTCTCGATTTTATGTCTTAACATGTGAAAAATCCCATACAATTCCAGTGTTCGAAAATAGGAAACTTTTTGTTCGGCTTAAGGCAACTAGTGTTCGAAAATAGGAGAAAACATATATTTTTCAGTTTTTCCCTTTTTTTTAAATTTTTCGATGATAATAGTGATGAAAATTTCTACCGGACACAAAAGTATTTGAGTTTTGCTACGAAAATAAATTAACAGTATCATTTTGAGTCAAATGCAAATATTTTTTATTGATCATCAAATCTTTGAAGTCGCTCAAGTGTTCGAAAACTGGTGCCATGACCCTACTATAGACACGGAAAACAAAATCATAGCGGAGACCAAACGGAGTTTATTCTTGCCAATTGCTGCTTCTTTGGGTTAAGAGGTCAATTAAGCAATAAAACCCTTTCTAGAAAAACCAAAGTATTCCCTCATTAGAAAGACCTCGATCATCCCAGTGCTGCTTTACGGCGTCGAAGTATGTGGATGAGAAAACCCTTGGTCGTTTCGAAAGAAAAGTCTTTGGTCCCGTATGTGTGTGGAGACGAAGAAAGGACAACGATATTGTCCCGTGACAAGGGCATGGCTATAGAAGAGAAAGCGTCGAGAGACAAAGACCTTTGGTTCATGTAGAGCTGATGGACATCAACGTTCCGGCTCGACAGATTCTCGACAGCACATTGCAGGGAAAGGGGAAAGGGGAAAGGGGAAAGCCTTGTCTAAGATGGCGCAATCAATTGGAAGAAGACTTCAAGGGAATTAGATTGAACACCCGAAATCTTAATTGTTTTCGAAAGATGTTTGTCGATTCGTTGAACCCATTTAGACTTTGTGGTAATGTGGATTGATTGATTAGTGTTGTCAGACACATTGAAATAATTGTCACCAAATATGAGCTATTAATTTTGATATGAAGATCCTCCGCATCGCAGTTTTTTGTTTTTTTTTTCGCAGTTCAATAGAAAAAAATTTATACCTCATCATTAGATGATTGTACAGAAAAATGTTTATCGAGGATTTTGTAGATAATTTAATGTTCTAAAAAAATGTATCTTATATTTTTTCCGTAAACCTGAAGATTTGAAAGACATTCAACATTTCAGTTTGATTATTTTAAAACAAATTTCATTTTTGTTAATGTTAACAAACGGTTTTATAACTCGACAGTAAATGACTTTTATGAAATGCAAGAGCACAATTTTTTTTTAGAAAATCAACTGTTCTATAAAAATGGTGTGTAATGTTTTGGCGATTAAATAAAGCGTTTGAAAGATACGAATTATAAATTTTTTTTAAGGTGTCGTCTGGCAAACCATTAGGTATTCGATGTCACTTGTAAAAAAAATTGATTTTTTTTATCCACCCTGATGATTTGCTACGGACGCCTGAACGGCAGCGAAATTTTTGAAAATTCGAACAAACTGTTTTCTCTCTGACAAGTCAACATCACGCAACGAATATGTAGACTTAAATTTTTGAACCAAACTTGTTATTGCCTGACTACAAGGTCTAGAAATACAACCAAAAATTGGAATTAACGCTCAGAAGGTTGCGATCATCATCTCCGTAGAACATCTTTCTAATCTGCAGACATTGCTAAGGGCACCTGTGGGCCTGTGGCATTAAGGAAAGCAAAAAAAGTACTAGGGTAGATAAAAACAATTTTTTATTTTCTATTTTAATATACGAACCATAATAATCAACGATATTTTTACATCAGATTCTAGAGCATATATCTCTATTTGGATCTTTACAAATCCTGACTGAAAAAACCAAACCACTGCACTGGTACAGTAACTCCACAAACCTTTGAATTTGTGTTCCACAAGGATAAGCATTTGGTCCTGTTTTTCAAAAATGTTACTACATATTTGTATGTCCAATCCTAATCGCTGGACCAAATCAATAAAGTAGAATTTAAATAATGCAGCAGGTATCAGTCAAGATATTTAAATTCTGAGACATTGGCTTCACACAATTCTCCTAAAGAACATATGGATTTTGTTCAAGAAAAATATTTCCAACCTTACCACTGCAATTTCTGAATAAAAGGTGCGCATTCTTTAATATGACTCCAGATTGAAAAATACTTTGAACTTGAATTGTTTTAGCTTAACAAAGCCTGTGAGTGGTTAACCACTTTTTTCAGAGTTGTCAGAGACAAAAACAAAGCACATGTCTGACACTTCTTTGCATCATGCGCATGCGCACAAGTCCAGAGGCAAACCTTGTGCCATGAACTTTGAAGTGAAAAACAATGTACAGTTATGAAAAGTATATCCAGGCCAGTGGCAACTATTTCTCACATACTTAACAGCTGCATGCCTTTTTGAGGCCTTGCGAGCAATTGTGTCCGCATTTATCAAAAATATTTCAAATTCTCCCAAGACAATCCGCTGCTGTTGGGCAAAGAGTTTACATTAGACACAAAAAAAGAAAATACATTTGCACTACTTTGGCAGCATAAAACGCATTCAGTAAATTGTAATTTCCAATCATCGATATTATTCTTCTCATGGTCCTGAATATTTCCGCTCCCACCAATCATTCCACAACCATTTAGCAAAATTAGACCCTCGAGAGCTGTGGCATCGACACACAACCAAATATGGGCAAAAAAGAAAGAACTTGTTTCAGACAATTCAACAGATAAATCAATTCCAAAGCCAAATGTTGAAACGTATAACAAGCGTTGAGATGCAGATCTCCAATGCAGAATAGAGAATATCCAATCGCATTATAAGCCAGTCGCATTGGCAATGACATTGAGTTGCAAAGCTCCACAGCGAGCACAAAGAATTCGCCTTTCAAGAAGATCGGTGTGTTCTGCCAACTTCATCTTCTTTGGTTCCTGATGGCAGTTCCTTGAACCCCATAAATTCTGATGCTGCTCGCTGTGTCTTTTACACTCAATGTTGTTGGCAAACCACACCACCATCAGAGAGGAAGTCTCTCGCTTGTCGTGGTTGTGGTCCACCTAAGGGGGAACCTTTTGGTTGAGGTTTAGCTGGATTTTTATGGCTTGATGTAGGACCATTATTGCTGTGTTTTTTCTTTTCTTTTAGCATCTGCGCAAACGTTCGAATCGACCTTAGCTCCTATAAAAGAAGAAAAGCCCAACACGAGACCATTACGGTTGTGTACCTTGCAGATACAACCATGTCATCTTGGGCAAAGGCAAAAAAGGTGCATTTTAAACATTTTCTTCCTCATCTTGGTTGATTTAAAGGCAGCATTGCTGCAGGCACGAGTAGTCTGATCACAGTGCGCAGCAGTGTGGTGGACAAGGTGCATTGAACCTTTTTTCTGCGCAGTGTTGCATCTGTAAGAAATCCGAGACTTTAGGGCTATGCGGTGTATAAATCTCTAGCATATGCTATTGCTCTTCGATTGTGTTCGTGAATGTAAAGGTGTGGGCTTCATCGCATGCGGAATTCACCCCAAAGGTCAAAAATGACTAGAGAGGTGTTGCCTACGAAACATTGCGTGGGCTTAGAAAACATGCGACTGAGCACCTTGCGACTGCAGATAGTTTTTTGTTTGTTAACGAGAAGATCAATTATGACACATAAAAACTGACTCGGCCTGAAGGTTTTTAGTCGTTAGAGTGATTTCGCTGTGCGTTTGAAGTCGATAGATCACTTCAAGGGTTGCTTTTATAATTATGAATACAAAAAAAAGGTTTTAATACTTAAATCATAACAAGGTTGAAGCACAATCAACAACGTAATGTTAACTTCCTACCCCAACCGGATGTAAAAGTTCAAATATTTATGAGAATATTTTCAAGCCCTCAAAGATTGTGAATAGTTCTTAGCCAAATATGAAAGTGTAGAATTGTTCAAATAGCTTAAGAAGATAAAACGCTTGGAATCATTTGAATAAAGTTGTTTCTTGGCTTTCGTACAGGAAACAGCACTATTAAATCGATTCAGCATTTCCAAAGCTTCTTGAACACTGGTGTCCCGTTTTTTGTATATTTTTTGTGCCGAAAGTGAAAATTTTAGGTAACACTCAATATTACATCAATTCACATCACGACTTCCTAAAGCTATTACAGCAGTTTTTTTGCTGCCGCCAGCCAAAGTGCCACATATTCGTGCGCGAAATTCATTTTGTTTGCTTTAGCATCTCTTTTTTAGTTAACATACTTTCCTCGTTTTCCTTTCATTTGGCTTTGTTTTCATAGATCGATTTATTGATGCTTGCATCATAAAAATGTAGTTCACTCCCACCAAAGTGTTTACAATGAGGCTGACAAGGCGACGATGGATAAGAAACAATCAAAAACGTTCATTTTATGAGTCCTTTTATTCCAAACTGACCTGAATACTCACAATAAAAATTGTAGTTTATTACTTACTTGCTGTTGGAATTTGTGCTCCATGTGTACTTAGTGTTGCGATTGTCTGCAAAGAAAAAAACAAAGCAGAATGGGCGTGATTAAGATAGACTGAAAATCTTTTCAACTAAAAAACAAACAATAGAAGAAAAAAGACTTTAAAATGCGAAATTGTTGAAGAAAGTGAGACTTGATTCAAATGCTTATGAGATCATGATCAGACTGGATGATTAAATTTGAAGTATTAAAATAGCATGAAACCGGAAAGCGACTTTATAGAGGTAATCTTAAGATGTTATGCTTCGTCTCGCATTACAATTTGAATGGGTGCTCTAAGCATGCAAAAGAAGTTGCCTGTTTTATTTTCAAAAGAGGTGTTGATTGAATGGATTCACTTCTGGTAACTTTCAATTAAAAAACCTTAACTTTCTCATATTTTACTAACAAACCTAAAAATTAAAAATATAAAACAAATAATATGTTCCTAAGGACTCGGAGGAGCTATTGAACAATTTGAGGGACAATTTGGGTGAATATTGTCTTCTGTCATGACTCATGACGAAGGATTTACCTAAATGAGATAAGATCACACTTCCTCATAAAAGAGGTCTAAAAGAAGTCTTATGATGCTCCTAACGTCGAAAAAGAAAAAGATGAAGGAGAAGAATAGGGTGTAACAACGAAGCTCGTGAAGCCCCGAGGCCTAGGTCATTTTTATCTACCATACTTTTCAAGAAATGGAGGGGGCCCACCAATTTTCTACAAATTCCAAACGGCTAAAAGAGAAAGCGCTTTTCATGACTTAATGGTAACTCTAGGAGGACCTACCGACACTTCGGCGTCGCAAGTACCCGCGAACCTCGGACATTAACGTAATAAACAGATATGTGTAGTATGGCAGATCCTTCGAATCTATACCTGAAACGTGAAACAAAATGCTACAGTTAAAGAGTTAGTATACACGACGCCAGTGGTTCAATGAAAATTGCAGACCATGAAAAGCAGCAAACAAAAACGAAAACCAGCAGCTCACGAACTCTACAAGCAGAAAGGAAGGTAGGAACATCATATACATTCGCTAAGAAAAATATAAAGTAGGAGAAACTTTCTTTAAAGGATGCCTTTTTTAATCTAAGATTAGCTGCTTGCAGTCGTGTTAAAACTCTCATGGTGTTACCAAAATTCCAGCGAGCTTTTTGCTGTAACTTGTTTTGTCATTAATATGGAAATTTTAAATAGCTATATTTGATAATCAAACTCACGCTTGATTTTTAAGCCAATATTTTTCTAACTGAAAATTCTGTGATTGAATAGCAAAACTATTTTAACTCTGCATTTATTTCAAAGGCAACAGAATAAAATATTTTTTTTTTCACAGGCATCGCCCTTCGCAAAGAATTGGCATGCCCTCCGATTATAAATTGAAAATACCCTCGATTCTTTCACAAGGCAATGTTTGTGAGAAATGCGCTTGATTCCGGGGACCCTAGCTCTGTTGCACCACCCTATTAACTTTTGTTTTATCTCAAGAAAATTCTAATAACATCCTAATATCCGAGCGAAACCTTGCAACACCAAGAGCCTTTGAACTCAACCGACTACAATGAGCTGAAGTTAGATTGAACAATAGGAAACTTTTTTTTGTAAAAAATGACTGAGTGATTTCGTTTTAAACCAACACGAGTCACACGACTTTGTTCTTCCCCTTTAAACTACTCAAAAAGGTGGTGATAAGCGAACCTTTATTTTCTTACCCTTAAAATGGCTTGTGTGGGCTCCTGTTGGGTGGTTATGGAGACTTCCAAGAAAAACCCAAAAAAAACTTGTTAATTGAGTTCCAAATTAGCCTGAAACTCTGTTGCTCTCCTAAGAAAGTTGGTATGATAGCAAGTGTCGTCTAGCAACTGAATTTGGAGTTGTTTCTCTATTGCAAATCTTTTTTCCTACAAACATTTAACATGGTTACTTGACATCAGTAACTGATTTGACTAGTGACAACCAAGCTATCATCGACTCCTCTTTATTGCAAGACACTAGACCATAAATTCTGACTCAGATATTTTATTCGTTGCCGCTTTATGTTTACTAATTCTGGCCAAATGTGTGGCAACAAAAAGCTGAAACACTAAAAAGTATATCATCTCTCAAGAACTGACCTTTTTATTTCTTTTATAAGCAGCTCAGCTAAATTGACAGTGTTAAGTGAAAAAAAAGAATCGATCGTGAAGTAGGTGGATTTGCAGTACTGGCTCTCTGTCTGGATGTCAATTTTTCTTTTTTTTATAATTTACGCGCACTTCAAGGGGTTGTGCCTACCCTTATAATTTTGGAAAACACAGTGTTAGGAAATAAGGAAAGGATACGAAAGTAGATATCGATGCACATTATTCTTGAATTTCTGCGCTTTATAATGCGTTTGGTAAAGTATTCCACATCCGGGTTGAGCGGCTAAAATACGAAATATGAGACACGAAACGTCACGACGATGTTCCAGAGAATAAATTGAATCTACAATTATTCATCTGTCATCTATCAATTCAAATGGAATTATGTTTGAGGAGCACCTGCCCAAAGATGGGAGTTATACTTTAGTTTCGGATGTTTGTACGCTTTATAAGTTGTAGCCAGATCAGAGGGGGTGAAAAATGTCAACGTTCCAACGAAGGTCGTCGTTAGCACACATACAAAGTGCTGATAGCTTCTCGGCTTCTTGGATGCAGGCACCATTTATGGATAATGGTAGTGAGGGACGGTTGAGCTTTAACAACAGAAGACAGCATTGCTGTCAAGGTCAGAATTGAATGAGCTAATCATACGCAACCGTTCCAGTTGCACATCCGAAGAGCAGGGACGTGAAGTTGGAAACGAAATTGAAAAATTGAGAGTAGAGTAGAGTGGATTAGATGTTTCAGAAAAAAGATCATTTATGAAGATAAGGAAGAGTGCCGGTGACAAAACGGACCCCTGAGGCACACCAGCATTTATATAATGAGTATCAATCTATATAATGGGTCCAATACAACTTGTATTGAATGGCTTGTACTAAGCAGAACACTACAAACAGTGTCTTAATATTGTTGCAAGTCTTGTTTATCTTGGAAATTATTATTTTTACTATTTATTGAGACTTTTCTTTTTAACATTGGTTTTTTTTTATATGACTGAGAAAAATTTATTTGCTGACCTAGAATTAGTTTTGCTCTTAAATAATGGTTTTTTTTTCAAGATATTGTAAAGGGTTTTCCAATAGGTATGATATGATTTCGCAGTGGCGTTTCGGCCATTTGTAGTAGGTCATGATCTGTCATTTGTTATTTATTGTATTCAGAAGCGTTTACAATTTCACCATTGGACCACCGCACCGTAAACGTCGTGAGTTTTCTGATTTTGGCTTGGAACAACTTGAAACCGACAACGATTTTTAAGAAAACTCTTTTTTCCAATGAGGCTTACTTTCATTTGACTGGTGCGGTAAATAAACAAAAATGTCAATTCTGTGCGATGAAACTCCACAAAATATTCATGAAAAACCATAACATTTATCTAAATTGACAGTTTTGTGTGGTTTTTGGGCTGGTGGAACATCGGTCCATACTTTTACAAAATGAAGCTGGTAACACCATTACTGTCAATGGAGAACGGTATAGATCGATGATAGCCAACTTTTTATGGCCAAAATTGGAAGAAGTTGATCTTGACAAAATTTGAATGACGTTTTATTTAAAACTTAATTGTATTGATTGAACTGCACATTAAATAAAAAATATTTGAATTTCCTTTACATCAAGAGTGGTTTTTTTAAAAAAGAAAACATATAACTTTTATTGGAAAACCCTTTATATAAGACAGGATTTCCAAAACAAACTAATCGGTGATAACCTGCTTTTTTCTTCAATAAAACCACAATAAAGCTTTTTGTTTGCTCCAAAAAAAATGGAAGTAATATTTTACAAAAAAAAAAAAAAACACAAATATTAGACCAAAATAGAAACTTGTCTTTGATTCGCCTTCTTAATTTTTCTTCTTTATAATTTTGATTTTTCTCATCCCCAAAATACCAAAATAAAATAATCGAAGAAGGTTTGTTCTTTTGTTCGTTATCGACTCAGTTTGATGCAATGATTCTAATACTAGGGATTTACAATTTATAGGTTTTTTTTTTTTAAAATACGCGCACGCAATAAAACAAAGCTCTTAACATTCAATTTCCTTTAGTGTAGAACGAATTGGCAAACCCGAATTGAATCGAATTGAAAAAAAAGTGGTGCGTTTGAATAAAGTGATTTTAAACCCAGGAAAAATTCGCTGGTAGGTCTAAAGACTAACTGAATTCAATTAAAGTTTTCATTCCTACTAGGAGAGGAAAATAAGAAAAAAAAAAATGTTGTTGAAACCGATTCCACATTTTATCTATGTTTCTTTTCACTTTAAAGCTATGAAGATGTACTTTTTACACCACAAACTAATTGGCTAAGGAAAAACTAAAGAAATACTCGTGGGACCGTTTTACTACCGCCTACAAATTCCCTGTGTGAATAAAGGTGTAGCAATACTACTTTACGAACAAAGCCTATTTATTTCTTTCACATTTTTCTGCCAAAAGTTAAAAATGAAACAGCCAGAAACTTCAAAAACATATTCCCGATAGGATTCTATTTCTCCTTTTTATCAAGTTATCGGCGGTGTTGTTTGTGTTTTACATGTAAGGTCTTATCGTATAAGCGATGGCTTAAAAAAAAAAGTTTACTATTGATATTATCTCTCCCCGAATCAGTTTCTTCAGTTTTTCCAACCAATGTCTTTTCTCAAAATTGTCGCACTAAGATCCTTTGAATTATTTCTTCCTTTCTTCGAACCAATGCCATTTTTTTGAACTGCCGAATCCATATTGCCTTCAAAGTTGTTCCCACAACAAAATTTCTAACACATTAACGAGTTTCGCATTTCAAACTGTACTATCCCACACAAATTACTTAAAATGTACAAACAAGCACCCAAAACGTGTATGTCTACTTACAAAAATCTGCAGTGCTATGTAGATGATGCGAGGTGACGTCATTTTATCTGAAAAACGAAAAGAGGAAAAATAAATTAAAGAATGCCAATCAAAAAGTATTCAAGAAAAAATTTAAAAAGCTTAATGGAAGAAGTAAAATAAGTTGGCTTTATTCATTCAAGTCTTCCAAGCAAGATTTAACCGTTCTCTTGATTAATCCGTCATCCAACAAACAGGCCAACTAGCACAGATGCTTAACCTACTCATGTTTGTTATTCTCATAGCCGCTGATGAGTTTCACAACGCATCGAAATAGAACTTTGGCATCAGGTTTCGTTTGCGTATTATGGTGGAGGCACCTTTTCCAACAAATCAACCACGGAAAATATATTCGTATTTAAATCAAAGAAATTTGCATGCGACTGAGACGAACGAAGGATTTTTCCAAAGAAGTTACCCAGGGGCTGATGCAAGATCATAATATGATCCACTTCAGGAGGCAAATAATTGACATGTGAAGTATTCACAAAAGATACATACAAAGCTATACTTCAAAGTTTTATGTCTTTTTTCCAAGACTCTGAAGTGCACAGCTCCAGTGAGTGACACACGACCGAGGGATCAGAAAAGTCAAAAGGCAGAGGCGTTACAAGTTTACGACTCTTCAAGTCAAACTTGAAATGCAGATTTCGCACGTTAGCAACGTGATACATAAAACTGAAACTAAATACAAAATTCGTGTAAAAAGCTGTTCTTAGTTATAGCCGCCTATTGCAATACCTACAACACCATACTCGGAATACTAAAATGAATAAGTTACGTGGGGGGCTTAGAGCATTTAGTTGGTGTTTGGTGAAGTCTGGTCGTTTATTTTATTATCTTCGCGGCACATATAATTAAGACGTCTATGGCATGTAGGATTTTCCTTATGTTAATCAGTAAACTAAGGAAAGGAAATGCCAAGCGGATGGTCTTATAACTTTAGACGGTAATGTGCTGTGCTGTGTCTTGTGTGTCTGCTACATGCGGTGAAGACGATTTAATGCTTTCAAAAATTTAGCTGTCGGGTACTTGAATGCAGAAACTTCATGAAAACAGACACTTAAAATATAATTTATCATCGTCCAAGCACTGACTCTCTCTCTCTCTCTCTCCAAGTTTAATCGTCAATGAAGACTGCATATGCTGGGGCCAATTGTTGGACGAACCATCACTTAAGGTTCGTTGTCCTTAAATATGAAATATTTCATTGAATCAATCAAAGGCAACCGGGTTCTAAAATTAAAACCAAAGACTCCAATTTCTTGACTGTGGAAAATAGAAGATCTTTGACTTAAACACAAATTTACTGCATCATAACGCATGGCCTTCTCGTTAACTCTTCAATCGCACCATTCTCTTGTAGAAACAAGTTTCCCAGTCCGAGAAATATGTTCCGGAACCTTAGAATTTAGCAAAAACCACTTGATCAGAAAATAACTAGAAAAGGGATTAAATTAAAGCCTTCACATCTTCTAAACCTAACTTGGGCCCTGTGTATTTGTACGTCCTGTTTTATTCCTGGTCCGTATCCAGCATGCTGTTGCAATGTCAAATTGAATTCTCACCACCAAGTTGGCTACTAAAGCCCACATTGATCACCCGTTTATCTGCATAACTACTTTACAATTTAATTCCCGATGCAGTCAGTTCTGAACTGCATCAAGCGGTCGCCGCGCTGTCGCAACGTCGCCGTCGCCATCGCCACCGTGGGTGACTTTCAGGTAAAGTCACGTCTTATTCAAATTATTCTTTCATCTAACGGGTTTTAGAAAAGGAATCAAATACTATCCGCTCCCGATCCACAAAACGAGATCACAGGCCCTAACCAAATTGTTTGCATATACGAATACAACTCACCGTGTGGCATGATTTCGATTGGACACAAATTTGCATAGAGCGGACTTCCAATGTTCCATAAAGTACTGATACTGATGCAAAATCTTATGCGCCCACTCCAAAATGTGCATTGTTCTATAACAAAGCAATAAACAAACATTATCCGATTTCTTATGTTGGGTCTAGAAAAGTGGAACTTTTTCTCTGTGCAATTGGGCACCAAGATCCTCGATAGCAAAATACAATATAGTCTCCTCTCTATTTGGGGTCAAACCATGAATACCCATTGTGGTAACTCTATGCCAACACACGAATTTAAATTCGCTACGTATACTCTGACGATGTAATTGCAATTCGAGTGGTACAGTCAAGTCGTTTTATAAGCAAATGTGGAACGTAGGATATGGGGCTGACTTCCGTGTTCCTAGCACAGTAGGTATAGTGGTTGCAAATTGCAGAAGAAGTAGAAATCAGCTAGCTCTTTATTCTGCCGGTATGGCGACCAACATCTTGACATGCCATACAGTGGTATTGTGTAGTGTAAGCGGGTGACATTTCTATCTGTTCTGCCATCGAGAATGACACTATTTGCATGCTGCATGGCGGTCAAAATCGTGCCGCACCATCAAGGCTTGAGAAATTCTTCGTTTCTGTTAAATTCATGACCACGCATCTACCTACGTACCTGGTTTCACAAAGATACATTAGAAAATAAGGACACCGACTTTGACTTTAGTCCCATGAAGTGTCACCGAATGTTGTTTATTTAGATTGCGGTGTGTATCACTCCTAAGACTCGTGATGGTTCATTGAGGGTACTCTTCTGTACAATACCTGTGCTGACCTGTATACTTGGATCTGCGCCTTACCCCTCTGGATAAGAGTACAGCAAATGTTTACATGAGCACCATTATCATGACACAACGGGAATATAACAACACTTCTGTGTCGGGGCTACAAATGAATGGAAAAGCTAATGAGTGTAACGGCAACCTAGTACAGGCAGAGAGAGTATAATCGAAGTTTGAGATTGTTGAATTGGGTGCCGTTCACAC
The DNA here is from genome assembly GCA_914767635.1 of Melanostoma mellinum. Classification (NCBI taxonomy): domain Eukaryota; kingdom Metazoa; phylum Arthropoda; class Insecta; order Diptera; family Syrphidae; genus Melanostoma; species Melanostoma mellinum. The sequence continues at coordinate 171,622,086 of OU612059.1, read as the reverse complement.
CTAGCCCATGTTATGTTGAAGTAATTTGGGGTGTGTGTTCATGTAGAATGAGAAATTTGTTTCTTGATGAATCTTTGAGAGGCGATCGGTCTAAATTCGAAAGGTAAAAGGTGCAAAAGACAACAAAAGGAAAGGTTCGCCGTTGATTGTCCGTTAACTGGCCTCTTTTTTTTTTGTTTTTGTTTTTGTTTTGTTTCTTTTTTTTTTTTGTCGAGCGGAACGATTGATGTTTCAGGGCGAAATATATTTGGGATTTAGGTTTTAATGCCTGGAGATGAGTGGTTTGTGTTTGTTCCTTTACATCGAAGTTATTTCATTATGATGATGGGTGAGAGACAGCAATAGGCTTTTCTGCATTTTTTCTGTTTCATCACTTATTATAAAGAAATGTGGTGCTTATCTTACTTATATAATATTCATCCAAAAATTTCACAGAGGAAATAAAACCATAGCTCAAAAAAAATAAATCAAACAAAAGATTTGAAGTAAAAACTCTATAGACTGAGCATTTCGCGGTTGTTAATAAAAAAAAAAAAACAGAAGTGTAAAAAGATATTTGAGATTAAATAAACAAACTCGATTTATGAACTGTGGTGGTCCACCTATGTGGAACGCCGAGTTGAGCTTTCAAGGCGCCAAAAAACTACAAAGCTAATACCCCAGTCGAGCAATCTACACACAATTTGTAGGTTATGACTGCGTCACTCACCACAAAACACCTTTTGCGATTCACAGTTCATAAATCGAATTTTTTTCTTTAGTCTCAAATAGCACTTTGATTATATTGATCATATTTTACCTAGCTACAATGTAAGATGTCTGTTAATAGATTTAAAGACTCTCGAAGCTAGGAGGAAGTATTATTTAGTTATGCTTGCTAGAGATGTTCTCTGTAATCGTATTGATTTTCCTAAACTTCTCTCTCTTTTTTCTTTATATGCTTCTTCAAGACAGTTGAGGACGAGGCCGATTCTGTTCTTTGTTCCCCGATCTTATACAAACTACGGTATATCAGAGCCAATTTCACATTCTAGTTATGAATTTAACTGCGTTTATCAAAATACAGACTTATTTTTAAGCAGGGATGTTTTTAAAACTATTGTTTTGAGTTTAGTTTCGTAGCATGTTCGTATATTTATGTATATAATATGTGCATGTAAGATAATTTTTTTTGCTTTTCATTGTTTAATACTTGCTTTTACTTTTCTCAATATATGTAGTTTATGTAAATATTGTAAAGTCTAGAAGAGTTATGAACTCGATAGATGATAAATAAATAAATTTAGTTGAAACTTATTGTTGAAGTCTTCCTCTCTTTCTATAACCAATACACAATGTCGCGCTTGTGAGCATTTACGATAAGCTACAACATAATAGTGAACATAATAATTCGTCAATATTAAGATCATAATCACATTCTGCACATTCAGAAGTTTAAGTCCAGCAAGTGAGGAACATATCCTGCTGTAACAGAATACAAAATTTTTACAGGAGTGGGTAAATCGGTCCTTCTTGAATTCAACAAGAAATAGTGCGGTGCGCACTGGCGCACTATGGGACCAAATGAGTTTGGGCGTCTCATAATTGGTTTGGAGAAGTTCAAAAATCTAACTATAAGCCATCGAACTAGAAAACCAACTCTTTTCAACACAGAAATTGTTTTATCATTTTTTTTTTTCTGTACTTCAATTGCAAATTAAACCTCATTCATCAATTAGTTTTCAATTCCTTAGTGAAGAAGCCAAAGTTTGAAGTGAAATATTTGGTAATTTTGCAAATATAACTAATTGATTTTGCCTATTTTTGAAAGGGTCGTGTTTTCATCTTTATAGATCAATTATTTCTCTTAAGAATCACTCTTACAATTGAAGGAAAAAGGAACAGAACATTTTTTGTGGCTTATCATATTTTCAATTAAAGTTTTCTTTGTTGGCACCGAGGAAAATGATTGATCAATGTTCGTTATTGTTCGTTATATTGTACATTCAGAATCGAAAATTTATGTGTTTAAGATATGTATACAGAAAATAAAAACTGACCTCAAAAGCAAAGGGAAGCGACAAGAGACAAATTAGTCATCGCGGTTGAAATAGCTCTAGGTCTGTACAAGCATAGTTAGGTTACACATTTCAAATAATAGGTAATTGCAATGAGAAGGTTATTCAATTGATATACTTATAAAGGCTTTTTTATCAAAGAGAACATAACAATGTAGAACAAAGTTAAGGGAGGGGTGAACCCTGGGCATTTTCAAAAAATCGATTTTTTATTGCATTTTTTATACCACATTTCAAGAATGTTGTGTCCAAATTTCAAGTCATTCCGAGTTGAATTCGAAAACCTACAGTGATTTAAGATGATTTTAGAGTAGGTATGCGCGGCGAGCGAATATAGAGGGGCCGGCCGGACAACCTTGAACCAACCTTTTAAGATTGGTACAAGATAGATCGAGGTCTTCTTTTGTGTTTTTCGCGTTTAACTTTAAACGAGCTTATCTCGAAACTATTATTTTTAAAGTCGGTGTGCAAAATATCTCGGCGACTGTTGCACCGATCCTTCTGAAATTTTGTACACTTCTTTATTATATATTTTTAGAGGTAAATTTTCATTCTTCCGGAATTGACAACTACAAGATGGCGGCATTTTTAGGCAAAAAACGCTTCAATTGTCACCAAAATTTCGAAATTGCAAAAATATAATCTCGTGTTATTACCTGGAGAAAGTTGTCTTTTAAAGAAATCTTTTTAGAATTTTGATTTAAGATGATCCTGTCAAAATTTATCTTGCACACCGCAAAAGATCGAAAGTGCACTATCATCGGCTTGTTCAATATTTTTGTATGAAAAAATTATAAAAGATACTTGAGACTATACTAAATAATGCAGCAAATCAATAAATTAAGTGACTTCATTAGATTTTTCATAAAAAGTTCGTAAAAAAAGCCTTTTTTCAGCCTCCCAGGGTTTACCCCTCCCTTTGAATGAAAGAATTTTATTGTTGTCGCCGAAAAGTTTTTGAGTATTTAATCAGGAAAAGTGAGATAAGTGAACGATGTAGAAAGTAGTTTTTTTAAACCCAAATTAGTTTAGAAGTATTTAATCTTGGGTTCAAAGCCCGAAGAATATACATTTCACCAACAAACATTTTTTACCTAAGAAAATCAAAAGGAAGCCGTGGCAACCCCGCCTTGTCAACATTTTCTATTTTACTTTCATTGAATTCGCTCAAAAAATTGATCAAAGTCTATTTCATGTATTTATTTATTTTCTTGTTTAAAATTTCTACATAAAAATTAAACTTTAACACCTTGGCTGATGCAAGCAAGCATTGGCCGTCATTTCGGTGGTTAAGTCTCATCGGGAAATTTTAGCACTAATCTGCTTCAACACAATTGCTGACCAGTAGCTATTTGCTAACACTCACAAACTTATGGGCAACAAAATGCACCATGAGTAATATTGTTTAAGAAAGCTTTGAATTATGAGTCAAGTCTAAACTTTGCTAATTTTATGCCCGTGGCTTGCCGAAATGTACCCACCAAAAAAATAATAGGTATACACTACTAGCAAAATATTTTCATTCATTTTTAAGGCCAGTGGGAAAAAATGTTATTTCCTATTCTCTTACAGTAGAAAACGTATAAAGTAAACGGTAATAGAATTCGAGGCTCGAGGTTCGAATCCCAACAGAAAACAAAAAATGTTTTCCATGGGTATCGCCTTTCGCGAGGAATTGCCAAGTCTCCCGAAAATAATTTCATTGCTTTGGAAAAATCTTTTTTCATTAGCCGTTCTGAATCGGCCAATGTCCTTTACAAGGTATGGTTGTGAAAACTGTGCTAAGCCAGGGGATTCCCAATCGGAATTATTGAAACTCCATATTACATAGAGGCGACAAGTTCCTACTTTATGTACCTTCTTTCTGCATATTGCAGCATAGTTTTATTGAAACAAGCCGCATATGGTAAAGGAAAAAAAGTTTCTTAGTTCTAGCGAACACTTGATGGTTCGTCTTCGCAAATTAATGTCTCAACATTAGCCGAAAATCTTGAAGTTTTATCGAAAGGCAAAACTTTCAGGTCGAAAAAGACACTTAAGGAAATCAGCTTAGTTTATTGTTAATTTCAACTTTTTAATATCTAAATTTATCGTTTTTTTTTTTTTAACTTTTTTTAACACAGTCTTTGACGTCGTTGCATTGTCAACAGTAGACATGGTCCTTGTCATTGGTCGACATTTGTTGGTGCAATTTGCCGGTGTTCAGAGAAAAAACTAGTTTTTGTGGCTTGAAAACCGTTAATCCATTTCAAAGTTACCTTTAACAATAAATCATCGATACTCCATACTAGTAGGCTCATAAAATCACCACACAAACGAATAAGGCTATGAGTTTCAACCCACAAAAGGCATCACCTGACCTCATGAATATTAAATATGCATCTGGCCAAAAACCAGGTGCCGTCTCTCCAACACAAAATCACCAAATAAAGCATATTCGTGTGTGAATTCAACTCTTTACGTCACAATTAAAAGCCCAATGTTACAAAATGATTACATTCTTACCGACGATTGCAAAACTATAATCAAAACCAAAACTAACTTTCACTATATGAATGCAAGATCCTAACTGCGCCAAATTAAGCACGTATTAAATAACATCAGTATAACTAAATTAAGTTCAACTCATAACTCATCTCACTCCCACCCTAGATACAAATTCGTTGTTTTAACTTTAAAAACTCAAAAAGAAAAAAATAAACGATCATTCGCAAAAACGGAAGTCAGTATTAGTTCACCTCGATTGCATCACACCGCAGCAAGTTCGAATATACTTAAATATTTAATGCAAATAAATTATATACGAATAAAGTGATATCTCTCTCCTATCTTCGCACAAAAGATGACCTCACACTCATACCTAGCTGTTATTGTTAGTAGGCCAGTGGAGCTACCGCTGCTGCTATTTTACCTGTTAACAAATAGTAAAACTGCCACTACATAGACAAGACATAGTTGAATGCATACTAGAGGAGAAAAAAAACTGCAAATAAACGTACAAAAAAGAGAAATACTAATAAACGAACGAGTGGCATTTCCCATCAATCATTCAATCTAATTGAATGATACCACTCCATTACAATACTAGGTACACGAAAGTAATAATAGAAACCATAGTGTTATTAGCAAACAAAGTGCAGATAGCCAGAGTCCAGTTTGCAACGAACAACCAGTGGCAGATGCGCCCACTATAACCCCAACTATTTGATACCGCCAGGCAAACAGCCACCTCTAAACAATATTGTTTATTAGCCGGCCATTAATCAGGTTGATCTCACCCGTCTGATTGAGTCCATCCGCTGGACTCCATTTATACTTGGTATAGGCATATTGACGATGCAGCTCGGCAAGGCCGTTTGGCACATGATGCAATTAGTGTCAAACGCATGTTGTTGTTGGGTTTTTCTATACTCATCCGATGAAGATAAGGGGATTCTTGATATTCGTGCTTGTTGTTTTCATGGGAATGTTTCTATTCGAAAGGCATTCAAGTTGATTTGAATAAGCCACATTGTTGACGTGTTACTCTTTTTTTGTGTATTCCCATTTGTTATACGAAAAACGTAACCAAGTGAGTGATAATGAGCGTTTTTCTGGAGCGCTGCACGAGGTCAATACGTAGTGAGCTTTTAACACTTTTTGTGTTGTCTGGTGGAGTGGTGGAACGTAAGACAACAATGCTCCTTTTTTTCATTTGAAAATGAGTTTGTATTAATTTCACAGCATTGTATCGATTGACGACATGACGACGACCGACGACAACAGACGGTGTGTGCCAGGGTGACATGAATCCGTTTTTTGTACCGGGCAGACACTATGCCATTGATTAAACGACACACGTTCTTGTTTCGCTCGCATGATCCAATGGAGTATCAACGGACTATGAAAACACTTAAAAAAGCAGAGTCACAAATTGCATCCCAAATAAACAAGCGTCATTACAAAAAAAAGGAGAAGAAAATATCACACAGTTATGCATCGTTAATTTTTCAGAAAAAAAGTGATTTGAGGAGAAATGAGAAGAGGTAACCTTAATCTGCTCGTAGATTCGTGTTTGAGAGGTTCTTACTTCCTCTATGTTCTGGTTGTTATTGAGGAAAGTGATGATCATTAGATGTGAGTTCTGGTGTGAGAAGTATAATTTAATGGACCATAAATAGGTCATAGGTGAGCCTTTCCGTTGGGTTGTTCCACTTAATTTTCCATCGAAGAAAATCCCACTTTAAGACATTCATTTCTTTTAAGTAGATGGAGGATTGAAATCAATTTATTTTTTGTTTTTAACGGCACACTGATTGTTCTTTTCGATAAATGAACATCTCACCGTAATTGCCTACAAATTGAGTGAAATGTATCAAATGGGTTTTGTTAATACTTGCGATTCATGTATTCTTTTGCTGGATTGCCTAGGGCGAATGGAACAAAAAAAGTAATACTCTTAGTTCGTTGAAAGTCCAACAAAACGAAGAAACGATTTTAAAAGCTTTGTGGAGTTCAAATTGGACAACTAGATAACGGCTTTTCATCTTTTCATCAGTCCTAGAGAATTCGGAATGAAATACGATACCAAATTTTAAGTACGGCCCACGGCTACTCGTTAATTCGGTATTAGAGTTGAAAAATAGCAATGAATTAAAAGGAATGCTGAATAGCTGAATAAAAAAATCATTGAGGGTCTAACAAAATCATTATCCAGTAGACCTTTCATTACTTTTTTGCCTTAAGTCAAAAATTTTATAAATGAACCAAATTTTGCAAATGCAAGCCTTGCTTTAGGCAGTTGGAAAGAAACAAAACGAAATAATATGTTTTCGTTTTAAAGTAAGAAAAAAAGTGATCTTTTCAAAATTAATATCATAGTTTAATACAGTTTTTAAATTTACAGTGAGGATCTCCTGATCTCCTCTAGTACCGATTAACACATACAAATGGGTGCGGTCTCAATAAACAGTTCAAGATAATCGAAGCCTAGTGATAGTTATCCGCTTAATTACGCGTAATGACCTATCGTCATCAAGTCATTCAACACACGAGATGGGATCATATGACGCAACTAGCAAACTTTATTCGATACAATATTTTAACATAATATTCTTAAATCGAATAAATATGAGAAGCAGACTTTACAAAAAATTTAATTCGAAAGATTCAACCGCAACATCTAACCCTGTATGTTTAAAAGAGATTTTCAGTACACCCTTTATAAGAGGATTTTTTTGGAATTAGCAGCGGTGGTATTACTGATTGCTAATTAAAATTCACCAGTCGAAGTGAGAAGCAAATACCCTAACCTTCCTTGTACCAACAATCTTTTTTTAAAAGAGCAAAAAACCATTAGGTATTGAAGGGGTATCCAAAGAGACACTTCTTATTACAAGTCACAGACACAGGAAAATGGTTGTGGGATAATACAGTGAAAGCGAAAGAGAAAAAGCTGCTTTAAAAGCTTGGGCCTAAAGAAATATTTGCTGATTAAAATTGGGTCAGGTTACTTTCGAACATGTAAATATAACTCGAAAACGGCTGATTTAATAAGGAATTGGCAATATTGAGTTTGATCTGTAAACGCACCCTTTCACCCTTACCCTTTAGTTCAGAATTTTAGTCTTTATATTCATTGTGTGTCAAAGTTTCGAAAAAATAACTAGCGTTAAGGCACGTTAAGGCGTCCGTAGCAAAAGATCTAAAGTTGTAAATTCTACAGCGTCCAATTGGGCCCAACAAATCGACCGCTTGAAACGGGCTGCGGTGGCGATATGTGCGAAGTCGAGTTCCATTCATAAATGCCGATAGTAAAATTTTGAAATATCTCAAATAGTTTGCGTTTTAAAAAAAGTTGTCAAGTCCTTATAGCCCTGTTCACACTGTACAATTAGTTGGACAGACTTAGGTTTGAACGACCAATACTTGATAGTGTGAAGGTTCATTCCACTGTAGCAACCGAAACGAGCACTTTTCGACTCATAGAATTGTTAATCCTTATGCTGATATCTTAAAATTTAAATTTTTTTATTTTCTACGTTTTAAGTTGCTTTATCTCAATTGTAAGATTTGTAGATTTAAGCCAAAGGATAAACAATTTTATGAGTTGAAAAGTGTTCGTTTCGGGTGTTACCGTGGAATGACCCTGAACCCTTCATACGACCGCTTGTCCAACTTGTTGGATGGTTTTCAAAAATTTTTGAAAATCTAGAAGTTGGACAGAGTGGAAGGGTATGTGACATAAAGTTGGACGACAAGCTTGATAAGTGTGAACGAAAACTACATCAGACCATCCAACTTCCATCAAATGAAGTCTGTCCAACTAATTGTACAGTGTGAACCGGGCTTATTGGAAAAACCGATATTAATAACATTGGACTCCAATGGCAACAGGAGCGGGAATGGAAACTTACAAATCTACTGACCCGATTTCTAAAATTCTTTCAACGTTAGGATATTACATTATCCATCAGTTACATATACGGTATTTCATCCCAAAACGTGAACGGAAAGCTAAAAACTTTCCTGCAATATTCAGGTTAGCCCAGATCAGAACGAAATTTCTGTAATTTTAACAATTTGATGTCAAGGACGCTTTGAATAAGTTGGACCGGCGCGGAGCGGTGGTACAGTTAGTATGCAGCTATAAATGGGAGCGCACAACTGTTGTTCTGGATGTGGTGGCACCCGTGGCTTTATATGGTTTTCATTTCTGCCTATTAACCGAGAGGTTTGTGGTTCGAATCCCAACAGAGGCAAAACTGTTTTTCCACGGGCATCGCCTTTCGCGAGGAATTAGCAAATCCTCCATTAGTAAATTCATTGCTATGAAAATGGATAGTCAAGGATTCCTATTACGTTTAGGCACAAGATCATAACTTCCGTGAAGGCTATCAAATCTAAAATGGAACTCTAGAGTCCTGCTCCAAAAGTCACTTTCAAAAAAAAACTTCGTAAGCGCATGATATTTTCTGATTTCACCTTTAATACTCCACATAACATAAATCGGGTATTGTGGAAATATTGAATGCACTTTTCTGCTTTTCTTTGCAGAGTAGTAAAATGTTCTGATTTTTAAGCAAGACTGCCGCTTTTTCAACCAATCAATAAGTCAAAACAAGCTGCAACATCTTAGCCTCGTTTATTAATGTGGAAATCAGCAAAGCTCACACTCAACTTTTCTTTGAATGGGTTTCTTGTAATTTGCATAGATAAAAAGAATACCATTGTCAACCATTGTTTAAACCTGTCTAAAAACCATCAATCTTTGCAGTATGGCTTACATCGGACCTATTGCCAAATAGAATGATACTTAAACAATTATTCGACAAAATTTGATTGCTCTGACTGTGAGCTTCGAAACGAACTAGAGCGGTTTCGGGTTTTGTGGACACCAAATGTCCCCATATAATACCAAGAATTGGAACTTGTTGTGAAGCAAGCAACGTGTGACCTAAACACAGGATGAACAGTACAATAGGCTAACTTTTGTCATGAGCCGAGTTTTACCTGGAATTTCTATATTCACTAATATTCACTTAACTTGCGAGTATCAATGAAACGCTTTATATGGCTATATTCACTTACCAAGTTCACTTTCACAAACTCCATTTACCAACCATCCCTGTTGTTCACTTAGGCAAGTGAGTTATTTTTGTTCACTTACGCTAATCACTTAGGGGTTGTTGTTTTTCCATGAGCGATGTTTTGCGATGTTTTGCTTAAGTGAATATAAGTGAATATAGATTCCCAATGAAACCCGGCTATGGTAAGTTGACAGGAAGTAATCGATATAACTTTTTTAATACTATTACCAGCCGTAAAGCTCTGGAGGGTGGTTTCCCAGACCCATTTTAGAAGTATCTTCTCTACCAATTCGACGAGTAGGAATCCCACAGCACTTTTTAATGGTAAGTTCGACTACCTCGTCAAAGTTCTGCCTGAACTCTAGACGAAGCCACTAGAAGCTTTCACCTGACTTTTCAAGCTAAACAAACATCTAGGAGCTTCATCGTGAAATTCATCAACTACTGAAACTTCACAGGGTAGCCATTAGCTTTCTTGATAAGTCACTCAAGACCAAAATAAAAATACACTGAAACCTCTACCGATCAAAAAAGAAAGGTTCTAAAATGTCATACGATAGGATGAACTCTCCAAATAATTCCGGAAAGTATATAAAAACACTTAAAACTTAGTAAAGACTAGTAAAAATTCTAGAAAACAGCATCCCAAATAAACTGGAAAACTGCGAAAACTACACGGATCGGATACTAAGTTGAATCTATCCAAAACTACAAACTCATTTGGAAACCAGACTTCAATCAACTCACAACAGTTCATTACTCCTATATTGTAGAAACCTTGAAAATTGATTATACGTAGTGAACAGATATTTATATGTATCAAATTTTTCATTCAGACAGTATTACCCTATTGCAAGCCTACTTTGGAGATACTTTCAATGGCAGTCCAGCTTTAGGCACAGCTCCTTTTAAGCCGAAAACAAGGTACCTAGAATACTGAAATCCGGAAAGTTTAAGACACATCTGTCTTTTTCTTCTTCATGCTTAAATACTGGAAAGAATGCCCCAGGTACGCATACGCCTTTACGTGAGCCTCATCTGTCTCAGAATCTAAGCCTACCAACGAAACGGAGAGAACCTTGTCTCCAGGATTGAATTTTCGATTTAAAGTGGATATTCTCTTCGACATAAAACGTGCCAGTTTTAATGGTACGAGTATGAGCAGTATGGGACCACAGAACATGGTGTAGGCTAAAGTGCGGATTAAAGCAACGCCATCGGATAGAATTGTGTACACAGATGCAATAACTAGGACTATTTTTAGTTGTTAGCTTATAGATAATTCCACCCCTTTGATATTACCAAATAGTCAATTATTCTCGAACGGGTGACGAATAGTTTCACAACCTCATGAAATGCTGTTTGGTATCAAGTCCGCAATCCATTCAAAATTTTTAAAACGAATTATACTGACCATTTATTAGTCATTCTGTAGAATTGAATTAATCGTTGAAATCAAGAATTTACCAGGTATGTATGTTGTATGTACATTTTAAGGCATATATTTATAACGTTTTAGCAAATAGTTTGCTGTGTCTTGAGTGCACCTTGCACACATTTCACACCACTTCTCAAAAAAGAATCACCCTTGCAAGCCAAGAAAATAATTTCATTCGTCTTGGTTTATAAAATTAACTCTCAATCAAAAACATCTGAATGAATTTCAACCAGAACCCGATTATCCTGTTTCATTTTGCTTAAAAAATAACAATTCTTTTCGAGATCAGTATTATTTTCTTCTCATCTCAAGGCCGACTGGTTTAAACTTGCCACACCATAAGAATTGCTTGTATTACTCATATAACACACCACTCTCCATTTTTGGAAGTCACTCGGTCATGTTCGACTGAGTGAGCAAATTATAATCATCACAGAGTCTTAAATGTCAAAAGCGGTTGGTTTTATTGTTCTTGACACCATCACCGAGCTATAAAGAAAAACGAAGTAAAAAAAACAGATGCGGCTCCAACAACTTGAACTCAAGATGGAAGAAAATAATGTTAATTACCGTTTAGGGAATCTCCTCTGTCATAGAAATGTTCTTATTGATCTCAACGTTTACAAATTGGATAACAAAACTCAATAAGGAATCACTCCATCATGCTGCTTAGATACAAGATAAAATGGAAATATTTTGACTGATGATCGTTAAGTGTACCTTTACTTTGTTTTGGTGTGATGCGATGCGAAAGGGTCAGTTGAGATTGAGTTCACAGTCGATCTTTTGAGAAATCTAAGAGTAACCCTCGAGCAATCGATTAATCAAGTCGGGAGTTCTTTGAACTCTTAAAGTGCTTGTAGGTGAAGAATACATATGTTTGTCGGCCACGTGCTTCAGATTTTGGACGGAGGCGCCTAAGCCTTTATTTTGAATAAAAAGGACTTGAACGTCTGTCAATCATACACATATACGCACGGACAGGAGGTAAATGAACCTACGTGTTGGAGTACTTAGAAAAGAAAAATACTAAACAAAATAAAATCGATTAATTTACATCACGATTCGGAAACGAGTTTTGTTTTGACTCGAATTAATTAGAGATCTTATCTAAGGCTTTTTAAATTGGCTCAGCATGAATGATCATTGATAGTTTTGTTAGAGTATATGGAAAGACACGACACAAATGGCTGAAGTCCAATTAAGACTTCACATGAGCTTGAATGAATGAATAAGCAATAATGAGCTTGGTCCAGCATAGGAATGGGTTCTTTCTCTGGAGGACGGTTTTTGAAATGAGATTTATTTTAATTTCTTGGATCACAACAAATAAAACGAAACATAAAAAAAATGGAACAATAAACTTTGGATACCAAACATAGAAATGAGCTTTTACCTCTTCATAACTAAATACCATAACACATGTTTAAATGTCCATCTCAGAAGCTATGGGCACGGTAAGATGCCATCACGACACAGTCATCTTCAAACAACAACCACTTAGCCAACACGAACTAAGGATTTGATTAAATGTCTTCCACCAACTAATTTTCTCGTTTACATTTGCATTTGGATGGATTCCGTTTAAATTATAGCAAATTATCTGCACCAACTGGAAACAAACAAATAAAGTTATGTATCCACGAAAGATGATGTCTGCCGATGCCTTTCCTCATTTAATTAACTTTAATGATCAGCTTCTGTTTTTCAATTTTTTTTTTTTTTTTTTCTAACCGATGATTGCTTTGACATCATTACGCCACCAAAGAAAATTACCTCCGCTTGTTGCAACAAAACATCCCGTGAGAAGACGGAAGAAATTAAATAAAAACTCGTACAGCCTTTCCATCAATTACAATCAAGGAGTTTGCTAAATTGGAAAATTCCAAAACATGCTACAATGAACCTCTGGTGATGGCTGTTACTAGATTCAGCGCAGCGGTATCAACTCAAAGCAGGCGGTATAATAAATAAGTGAATGGCTTCAAACTAGAATTCCGCGTGCAAAACTGGAATCCATGATGGCGCCTCCTAAAGCCAATACAGATACAGTGTCATGCGCGCAGTCGCAGCAGCCGTGCGTATCACAGACTTGGGCTCACCTTGAGGGCGCACGTTCGATTCACTTTCAATTGGTCTACTGGTTAAAAAGTATTGGGCGGGCTAATACAGGCTCTGCTGGTCTTTCACGAGTACTCTACCATCGATATATCATTTTCATAGATCTCTAGCAGCGAATCCATTTTACCTCTTCAATTTTGAAATTCAAACCCGAAACACTTCGCAAAAATAAAAAAAGGTTTATGTACGTCTGCAGATTGCGTGCGAGATTGGCTTTCTCTTTACAATCAAAAGCAATTTGCGGTCGAAGATAGTAATTTGTACTTATGTGCCAAACAAAGGAAGACCGCATCAATTTCGTATTTGGCACATCGAATGGAGTGCGAATCGCTTACGCAACAAAAAAATATACGAGCCATCAATCAATTGGGTGGTCGTATTCCCGTTGGTTTTAATCAAGCAGATCATTCAAATTTTGTGCTACTTTTTCTTTGGTTTAAAATTAAAATGATATATGGGAATCCATTTTTACGGTTACTTGGGTTAAGAACCTTGGGAACCTATTTATCAAACTCTGTGGATAATCCAAAGTAGTTTGATGCTAATGAGAGACTGGGCAACGCCAGTGTGTTCTCGATTCTTTTCAAAGACAGAGAATAGGGAAAGTAGTAGTTTCCGATTCATTAATGACGTCGAGATAATTGAGGGAATTGTTTTTGGCCTTTTGAATCTTAACTTCTTACTTTTTTAGGTCGATACCAACAAGACTCCCGTTGAAAGACCCAGTCCCATTAGGACATTTGAATTGATTTTTTAATAATTCTACATAAATCACTCTCGAGAGTAGGAGGGGTTCCCAACATACAATTTGGTTGAATTCAATGACCGCTGCTTCACAACAATTTTTTCTCAGAAAAGTTTCATTTCGTAACGCAATGACCTTAAAAGTCTCGTTGATTCATTTCTGGGAAAATCTATTTCGAGTTTCTGTGAGAAAACGCCCAAACTTCAGGCACAACATCTCGCTCCAATTTTCAAATCACATTAAATCAATCACAAGCACAAACGTATGTGCTACAAAGTAAGAGCTACACGCCATGAAGTAAACAGCCCATATACCGGACTTTGCCAAAATCGGCTTAAGTCAACAAACCAAATATGGCTTCATTTAAGAGTTTTTTTACACTGTTTAACTATGCATATACCCGCAGTCTTATAAGCTATGTACCTAGCGATTGTATAGAGAAAAATTACAAGGACTTTGTTGCGCTCACGTTTTGGTCACGATATGACAAACCAGTCTTGGACGATATCTGTGGGCTGTATTAAAATGATCGATGTTCGATTTGTTGGATGTCGTCTTGTATAAAACGATCTAAGTGTTGATCTCGGTTAAGGATGGGAACATGTTAAATTGAACTAAATAAATATCTCGACATAATTCTCGCACAAAAAGCGTGGATGTGCTCAGACTAAAGGATTTTCCTGTTTCGATTCGAGGTGATAGTTGCTTATCCCACGGGATTGACAATGAAACTGGTTTTGCTGTTGCTGCTGCTGGACGATGGGCGATGTGGACCTGAAGCTGTGATTAAATTGTGCAAAAGGGGGTGTGGATATACGGTTTGAAATCGACTTGAAAGAACTGAAAGGCTTTCTGGTTAATTGAACCAATTAACGTGTATGGTTCTTATGGCTTTGACCATATTTGAACAACATGAAAGCAACATTAATGCTATGCATGATAATGAAGGGAGTGGCTGTATAGGTACAGAAATAGAGATTGCATTTATATTCGTGATGTGTCAGAGAGTGAATGGTAGAAAATTAGAACTGAGATAGGGTTAAGATATCGAAATGATTTATTGTAGAGATTTTTATTTTGAATTGTGACTTGGACTTGGGGCAACATAAAAGTGTAGCTTGGAAAAGACAAGGACAAGGTGAGAAGGTGTGACTGAGTTTTGATCGCATTTTCTTAACCATTATGGCTATAATTAATTAATCTTATCGCTATGAGGCTTATGAAGTATAAACATAGCTAACAATATGGCTTAATTTGTAGATCCATGGAAACTGTCCGATACCAGCGCACAACCACGCTTTAGAATGTATAATACAGGGTGTTTTGTATACGGTGCAACAAAAGCTCAAGACGGATAGGTTGTGTTTGATGCAGAACTGATAAGAACATTGATTATTTAAGGGAAATGTGACCCTTTGTTGCGGAATCATTTAAAAATTTTATTTGAACAAAAAAAAATAAATTTTTTTTTACTTTAACTCTGAGACTAGATAGCTCAAAAACTATCCACTAAATTAACTTAAATTAAAATGTTTATTTAAGTATAAGGTATTAGCTTTCCAAAACACTATAGTATACTAAAGTTAGTGGCTCAGTTGATTTGTTTTAAGAACTAAGTCAATTTCTTGTAAAAATTCCCTTCTCGCCTAAACGGAGGGAGACAGACCCATCCCCCTCCATTGCGCATTTTTCTTGTCTTAACCCAACCTTTCACAAAAGCTCCTTTACACAGAAAAAAAAAATTGCATTTTATTTTTCCTCATAAGTTGAAAGTACTTTTGCCAATACTTCGGCTGAAGGGACAGTTCCCAAAAAAGAGGATTATATAACGATGGCAAGATCAATTTTAACCTGTTAAACCATGCGGTCTTAAATAAAACAAAATGGTCACTACGAAATATGCATTACAAAATTTGACAAGCATTCTTTTATATAACTTTCGCAACTAAAGAATTCGGAGTCTTCTAAATACTGACACCACGAATATCTAGATAAAGAAGTACAGCAAAAACTATACTTATTAAAGGTTTGTCAAAGAAAATCAATTAGGAGAAAGTGTTTTTAACTCGAAGAAAAAACTTTCGGAGGATTCGACCAAAAGTATTCAATTAACTAGGTTTTCAATGCATAACTTAGTCAACAAAGCAACATGGCATAGTGAGACATAAGAAGTCGATTAGTCGTAGGCAAAAGGTACAAAAGCAGTGATTGGGTCGAGAAATAGAACTACAACACCGATAGGAAATCTTTTCAGCATATTCCAAATATGCTCAAGCAATATGTACAAAAAGTCACCGGAGCTGGGAAAAGGATGGTAAAAGTTCACTCTAATATTGCAAGAATATTGACAACTATACTTAGACTGCTGCTAACCAACTTCTGTATTAGTCAGTGTATGAAAGCTACTCATAGAAAGTCAGCTACAACGAACTTTTTGGAACTCCATTTGGTTTTTGTTAACCATAACAACATTTCATTCATTCGGAACCTAATTTGATTTCCATTAACCGTAACCATATATGAATTTGAATGAGAAGTAAAATAGTATTTCTATTCAAAAGGCTCCACGCTCCAACACAAGTGTCCCTGTCGACAATAATTTTTCTATGTTTCTATGGGAATATCATTTAACTAGCAGTTTATATCAAGTCAGTCAATGTGACAAATAGTCAACCAAAACTCAAAGTTAGCCTCTACATATCACACCTCAAAACTTGGCTGCGAGTGTTTAGACAAAAGAACTGCGGCAATAAAGTGCTTAATTATTTGGTACCTGGATATGTGGTTACTGCAGGAAAAGAAGCAGCAAATGAACAAGTTGAAGCAAGAACAAGTCATCTATAAGGGATCGGGTGATTTTTTGCTTGTAACTAAAATAAAAAAAAAAGTAATTAAAATAAAAAAACATAAAAGATTATTAATCAAGAATAAAAGGTCGCTAAAGTCGGATCTACGGAAAAATTGAAACAAAAATTTTAAACAAAATGGCGGCTAGCTGAAAAAAAAGTGACTATTCACCACTTTTGTCGGACTTTTTGCAATTTTTTAAAAAAGAATTTGGGGTGAGGGACGATAATTCTGACAAAAGCAAAACTCTCAAAAACTTCAGGATAAGTCGGCTGAGTACAACACGAGAAATTGTGGCCATAGCTTTGAAGAAGGCAGTTTTGAGAAACACTTGTATAAAGTTTCGTTTTTAAAACCCATGTCTCCGAAAATCATTTTAATTTTGAAAGATCGTCTTGTAGATATATTCTTTAATAGTAAAGATTTGAAAATAAGTAAACAAAATCTTTTTCAGCCCTGCAAAAGAATACCCCTAAAGGCTGGGTTTCTCAAAAGTCAAAGAAAAAGATAAACTACATATATGAGGAGTGGCTAGCCTTCATGGAAGTAACGAAAGATTTAGGTTTATGGAGTGAACTAAACTGTAAAGAAAACAGTACGAGGATTATTATTACTTAAGTAGAGGGGACAATAAATCGTTTAGGTTGGAGTGCACCAAACTACAATGCTCCAAGTTTTTCATGAGTTTATTCAATTCAAATTATGAAGAAAAAAGTTTTTTCTTAGTCGAGTTAGCTAAAGCTCTACCCGTCAATCTAAATCTAGCTAAAGCTGAATTTTTTTTAGGATCTGCAGGCTTATGTAAGAAAAAAGTAAAATATTCAAATGGGGTATAGCACAAGAATGTTTGTTGAGCCTCAAGCGTGCTCAGGGTGCTACAATTTTTAAATAAACTACAAGCTTCGTGGCAGTGTAACGATTCTTATAGGGCTTCCGTCAAATCGATAGACGTTCAAAAGCATTGGATGAGAAGAGACTGAGCCTCAAACTCAAAAAAGGCAGATACATATGTTAGTAAAAAATAGTTTGCTTATTTTTTGGTCAGCGCAGAATGAGTTGCAAACACCATTTTTTAAAGTTTTCTTCAGAAAGTGCTATACCTAGAAATTCAAACTAATGGCATATCAAAGAACCGTTTCCCAAGTTTCGAAGTCCATTTATTGAAAGTTTGGGAACAAGAACTTAATTTTAAATTTTATCAAAACAAACGAAGACAGCTTTGATTTTCCAAAGAATTGGCGATCAGATAAGTTGTTTTCACCACGTAAATATATTAAAATGAAGACAGCGTAAACTGAATTTTAGATACATTTTGTTGTTTTTATCTCCAGTTGTGTTAGATATATATATATATAATAAAAGAAAAAGAAAAATGAACTTATACTTTTTTATTTTAAATTTTAATAATTTTCACAACTTTTTATGTAAATTTTTGGTGGCGACGCGTTTCGGATATATATTCCATCATCGGGCGAGTTGACTGAAACTGTTGGTTTAATGTAATGGGGCCAAGTGTTGTGTGGGTCTGGAACTTTGTTTTGTTATTGCGTTTCTCTCTTTCTTTCTTGGTATTTTATTGCTGTGTCAAATAATGGATTAGTTTTTAGTGTTAATTTATCGTTGAGCAGGTTGTCTTTGTCTATTTTATTAGCTTTATAAATTTCGTACTCTTCTTTTGCGTCAAGTAATTTACCTCTTTTGCAGATATGTAATGGTGTTAAATTTATTTCTATGTTGTCGTAGTTATGATTGCTGTCAATTAAATGTTGTGCAAATGTGGATTTTGTATTGGGTTTTGGTATGTGTTCTTTAAATCTTTGTTTGAAAGTTCTGCTAGTTTGTCCTATGTAAAACTTATCGCAGGTGCTACATTTGATTTTGTATACTCCTGGAAGTGTCTCTATTTTTGGTTTGGTTTTGGGTTTTAATATTTTTTGTATGTTGTTATTAGTTTTAAATGATAATGTTATGTTCTGTTTTTTAAATTGGTATTGTAATATTTGTGGTATGATGTTGGTATAAGTTATAGATGTGTATTTATTTTCAGTTATTGTGTTGTTGTTAGTTTTTTTGTTGTTTATTTTTTGTTTCATTTTTCGATGTAATTTGTCTATTGTTGAAGGGTTATATCCGTTTGCTTGTCCGATGCATTTTATGGTGTTGAGCTCTATTTCATATTCTTTTT
The DNA here is from genome assembly GCA_914767635.1 of Melanostoma mellinum. NCBI lineage: Eukaryota > Metazoa > Arthropoda > Insecta > Diptera > Syrphidae > Melanostoma > Melanostoma mellinum. Next base: position 171,603,125 of record OU612059.1, on the reverse strand, counting down.
TGTCCATTGGTATTGTGAGGAGTCTATGGATTAGTGAGTTGTATGCTGCCATTTTTTGTGAGTGTGGGTGGTGAGAGTTTTTATTAATTGTTATGTTGGTTGTTGTTGGTTTTCTGTAGATTTTATATTTTAGCTTGTTGTTTACTTTTGTAATATTAAGGTCTAAAAAGTTTATTGTTTCGTCTTTTTCTATTTCTGTTGTTACTTTTATTTTTGTGTTAATGTTATTTATATATTTAGTTAAAATGTCGATTTGCCTATATGTACCGTCGAAGATAACAAAGGTGTCGTCAACATATCTTGAATATGATATGATTTTTTGTTGTTGTGGATTTGAGGAGGATAGAATGTATTTATTTTCATATTCGTTTAAATAGATATCTGCAATTAGTCCGCTAAGAGGGGATCCCATGGCTAATCCTTCTGATTGTGTGTAGTATTTGTTATTGAATGTGAAATAGTTTTGTTTTAAAGTTATTTGTAATATATATATTAGTTCTTCTATTTGTTGTTTGTTGATTGTTGCTGTGGTTATCAGGTTGTTTTTTAAAATATTGATAGATTCGTCAATTGGTATATTGGTGTACATGTTTGTGACGTCAAATGATATCATCTTGTGGTTTGGTAATATGTTTATGTTTTTCAATTTGTCGATTAGGTTTGCATTGTTATTTATACTGTTGTTATTTTGTATTATTATGTTGTTTTTTATGATTTTTTGTAATAATTTGGCGACTTTGTATGTTGGTGCTGTTGTGTAATTTATAAGAGGTCGAATAGGTGTTCCTTGCATTAATATGATAATAATAGCATTAATAACTAAAGCAGACAAAGGTAACACAATGGTAATACTCGATGAACAAGAATATATCACAAAAACAGAAACATTTTTTAATGACAACCAAATACAAATTCTAAATAACGATCCTACAATAAAATATACCAAAGAAATAAACAACGCAATCAACAAATGTACTCAACTATTTTCTAACATCAACAAATACTCACTAAAACAACCGCACGCACAAGCACCTATATTCACAGGCCTACCAAAAATGCACAAACAAGGAACACCTATTCGACCTCTTATAAATTACACAACAGCACCAACATACAAAGTCGCCAAATTATTACAAAAAATCATAAAAAACAACATAATAATACAAAATAACAACAGTATAAATAACAATGCAAACCTAATCGACAAATTGAAAAACATAAACATATTACCAAACCACAAGATGATATCATTTGACGTCACAAACATGTACACCAATATACCAATTGACGAATCTATCAATATTTTAAAAAACAACCTGATAACCACAGCAACAATCAACAAACAACAAATAGAAGAACTAATATATATATTACAAATAACTTTAAAACAAAACTATTTCACATTCAATAACAAATACTACACACAATCAGAAGGATTAGCCATGGGATCCCCTCTTAGCGGACTAATTGCAGATATCTATTTAAACGAATATGAAAATAAATACATTCTATCCTCCTCAAATCCACAACAACAAAAAATCATATCATATTCAAGATATGTTGACGACACCTTTGTTATCTTCGACGGTACATATAGGCAAATCGACATTTTAACTAAATATATAAATAACATTAACACAAAAATAAAAGTAACAACAGAAATAGAAAAAGACGAAACAATAAACTTTTTAGACCTTAATATTACAAAAGTAAACAACAAGCTAAAATATAAAATCTACAGAAAACCAACAACAACCAACATAACAATTAATAAAAACTCTCACCACCCACACTCACAAAAAATGGCAGCATACAACTCACTAATCCATAGACTCCTCACAATACCAATGGACAAAAAAGAATATGAAATAGAGCTCAACACCATAAAATGCATCGGACAAGCAAACGGATATAACCCTTCAACAATAGACAAATTACATCGAAAAATGAAACAAAAAATAAACAACAAAAAAACTAACAACAACACAATAACTGAAAATAAATACACATCTATAACTTATACCAACATCATACCACAAATATTACAATACCAATTTAAAAAACAGAACATAACATTATCATTTAAAACTAATAACAACATACAAAAAATATTAAAACCCAAAACCAAACCAAAAATAGAGACACTTCCAGGAGTATACAAAATCAAATGTAGCACCTGCGATAAGTTTTACATAGGACAAACTAGCAGAACTTTCAAACAAAGATTTAAAGAACACATACCAAAACCCAATACAAAATCCACATTTGCACAACATTTAATTGACAGCAATCATAACTACGACAACATAGAAATAAATTTAACACCATTACATATCTGCAAAAGAGGTAAATTACTTGACGCAAAAGAAGAGTACGAAATTTATAAAGCTAATAAAATAGACAAAGACAACCTGCTCAACGATAAATTAACACTAAAAACTAATCCATTATTTGACACAGCAATAAAATACCAAGAAAGAAAGAGAGAAACGCAATAACAAAACAAAGTTCCAGACCCACACAACACTTGGCCCCATTACATTAAACCAACAGTTTCAGTCAACTCGCCCGATGATGGAATATATATCCGAAACGCGTCGCCACCAAAAATTTACATAAAAAGTTGTGAAAATTATTAAAATTTAAAATAAAAAAGTATAAGTTCATTTTTCTTTTTCTTTTATTATATATATATATGAATTTTAGAGTCGTTGCTGCCCGTAGCCTAGTGGTATCCATGCCTGCCTCTTAAGTGAGAGTTCAAAGTTAGAATCCCAGTAACATCCATAAGTATCGCTGTCTTTTATTAACCCTCTGAGTGTTATTTACTTTATCATTTTGCTTTCTGAATTTGCCGTTTGGAATCAGTAAAAATTTGTTGGTCCCTCCGTTCCTTTACATGACATGGTTGACAAAAATGAGCAAAGTTCGAGCCTCCTCTTACTTACCAATGTTGTCATTACAGTTCGTAGTGAGCCTGAACCTTAACCAACATTTCGATAACGACTTCGAATTAGGGCGAGCTCCCTCCAGTTTTGCACTCTAAGTCGGTTGAAATCTTCTTCCACTTGATAACGACATTTTATACGAGCTCTTCCCAATTTTCCTGTCATGTGCCTTCCAGCCGGAGCTTTCTTATTAAGGATTACCTTGGTTTTTCTTAAAAGTTTTTACTTTTCAATTGACTTCTTAACCCAAAGAAGCAACCGTTGGCAAGAGTTATTACGCCTCTGTATTCATGTTTGAGTTTTGTACAATCTTTTCAAGTCTGATGTTAAAAAAAACAGCATGACCGTTTGTCGCCTTACCCAAAGCCTTTTTCGACATCAAACACCTCCGTGAGATCCCACCTCGACGGAGAAGAATGAATTTCTCGGAGCTCCTCTAGATCTGTGTATATTCCAAAATGTACTCCATCGTCAGGCTTCATTATTTGTCGGATCAGCTACCACTTTTGGTTAAGGACATCCAAACATAGAATTTTTGATCGAATATATTTCTATGAAGTAATTGTAGTAGATTTGTATAATTTTTACCTTACCAAAGTAAACTTTCACAGCAACATGTGATGTGCACTGTTGCAAGTGAAAGCAATAAAAATATCCATTCAGTGATTGATGCCTCTAACCAACCTTTTAGTAGAGCAACAAAATAAATTGTGGTCAAAATGCATACTCTGCTTGCAGGGCATAAATTATAAAAACTCCGTCAAACAAACCTGTGCTTGACGCGGTAACCGACAGAACATTTCATTACCTACTCTGTTCCGCAACGATAACATAAAAAATTGTAAGTGTGAATAAATGTCAAAGAAAATGCATGTATCTTCTTTCATTTTTAAATGCAACCACAAAAATTTTATCGATCACACAAATTCGTCATATCTATAACAATCGAACTGAAAAGATTAAAAGAATTCTACATTCTCTTATTAATAATTCGAGAGCTTGTACGTCAGCTCTTTCGTTTACGATGAAATTGAAGCTTATGATTTAAGATAATAGGCACGAGTTGCGGTATTGGGTTCTTTGTATTCTAATTGGAACCTTGAAACCAAATCAAGATTGAATATTAACACGCCTACATCAAGAGTGAATTGTAAGCTTAAGAGATGTTGTGCATAGAAATTCCCACAATTTTCTTAAATTCAGTTCAATTTTTTCGTAGACCAAAGGTGTTTCTTTACTAAACGTAATATTTCGTATACAACATAAGGATCAGCGATTTTCAACATGCAGATATCCATTCTCATCGCAGTAATAACTCATTTAAGCATTACAAAAACGAGCAATTGTTTCATTTTAAGTCAGCACTATTGCCAATGCATGTGGGTTCGAGTAGCAAAAACAAAAATTCATGCATGCATGGATATACGCCGCATACAATTACCAATCGATAGTCTAAGGTGGGTTCTAGCGTTAGAGATTGTTAACAGTTAAAAAAAAAAAATGGTAATTGGACACTGGCACATTGGGCCAGAGAATACGGAACAGCAAAGATTCTCACAATGGTTCTCGTTAATTAATTGTCAAGCAATAACAATCGACTTTCGCAAGAGAGCATGCAAAAAAACAGCTCCTTTAGTTCAGCAAAAGCAACAACATCTTTGTCGACAATTAGATACTTCCTAGCTGTTGGCGAACCAGAAATAGCTAAGCTTCACGAATGAATTTGATATCATGATTATAGTCCGGCTCTGTGTGTTATGTTGTTGAAACTGGTATCTGGAGGAGTAATTGTTATGAAGACAATGAGTGGCGTTTAACGGGGACGGAGACTACGGCTTTTTGTTTTGTGTGTGTGTGTATAAACAGCTATAGCGACGTAGTCATTTAACACTGCCAGTTGGATATAGCTATCCATTTAAACTAGGAAACGTGCTACAGATTTCATGCAGCTCACATAGAAATGTTTTTTTGTATAAGATTTATAGGAAAACGTCTAGTCGGTAGCATATAGGCTTATGAAATCGAAAGGTGGTTACAGTAAGTTTGTCGCCATATCATCGACTGGGTTTTCCTGACGGATCTATGGAAAAAAGCTTTTAGCTAAGTTGCAAATTCCCCGAACAACAATATGTATATGAACAACATGCCCTTGGTTATTCTTTAAGAAATAACTTTTTTCATGGGTGTGGACGACTATGGACTGAACTGTGGTTCATGTTGTCTTGGGACAGCCATGTTATATAATTTTACCAGCTTAACCGTAGACCTACGTTTGGGTCGTTTTCTACCCATTCGCTATGGTTTATCAAAAATAATATAATAACTGGTTTGTGGATTTTGCTGGTTTCTTATGACTTTGTTCCATGCACCCTTATGCATCGAATTCAAACTGTTTTACGATTTAAAACATAGTTGGGTATGATTTTTTGGATTTTGAGTTTTTTCTGTCAGATTGGGTCGATTTCGACCCATTATATGAAAAATCATTTTGTATTGATAAATTCGTTTGAGAATCGTTGTGTTTTGTTATTTCAATAAATAATAACATATTGTTTTGATAAAACGTCAAGTTTTTCATCAAGTAACAATGATTTTTCCGCGGGCAGTGATGAAAATTATAACCCTGAAGTTGGTAGCACCGACGAGTTTGATTCGGCTGAATCCGAGAATGAAGGTGAAGAATCACCCGTCGTTTCGGCGGGTTGTGATTCTCAGTTTGTCTCTTAGGACGCCAAACAAACCGTTGGCCAATGTGCGTCTTTGCCAATATGATAGACATTTCAGCATTGAACGCCTTTACTATTTATTTTATGAGACTTGCAAAAGTTGTAACCCAAAGTCAAATCAGCTGTTTTTTGGTCTAGTTCAAGCCCTGTGCGACACTCTTTCAAAGCCTTTTAGTTGTTGTACTCGTATATCAAAACACAAACAACTGTACTCCACGGACACATCATGAACGCCACCATTTAGTTTTTCATTCAAAGTTGACAGTTTGAAGGGTTATTTAGACAACTGTTGGAATGCATTTATAAATACGATGTTGGGTAAGGCTTGTCCAACTCTTTAGACAACGGCTAGCTGGACTGCTGTGTAAGGATGTTCTTAGAAAATTTTATAAATACGACTGTATATGTCTAACCGATCAAGAGCACCTAGAGTCCTAGAGCATCATCCTCACTTACCCTTCATGCGACACTAGTTGGGTCATCATCCCCCACACTAACTTGCAATCAAAGAGATTTCAGTCCTGCAGCTAAGCGGCTCAAGATCAATTTACGACAGCCAAAGAAATGAGGCAGATGTGCTTTATGCACAGAAGAAAAAAACAAAATCAAAACACAACAAAAGTGGGTTGGTCTGCGTCTTCTGCAATAAAAATGTTTGCAAGAACATACATAACCGGAATATATGTGTAAAATGCATTGAACACATTTAAATGTTTATAAATGTGTTTTTTTCTCTGTTGTTTCCAGGGCAATTGAATTAATAAATATAAACTATCAGTTTTTGTATTAAATATTCACTTTTGTTAATATTTTCCTAAGAAAAATATGAGGGTAGAAAACGACCCACCAACGTAAGATTAGTCGTTTTTTTTAAACGTAGGTCTACGGTTAAATGTCAAAAACACATTGAAACTCTATTTGGAAATTTGGAAGAGGAAAGAAAATATATTGGATGGAAATTACTATGTCGGTGAACAGATAAACGCAACTAATTTTAATGACATAGACCAAAGAGAATCAGTTTTGAATAAAAGAAAGCTGACTAGGTGAGAAAGGTCGACTTAAAGCAAGGGAACAGAACATAAACGTGGGATGGTCTCCTTCTTCTTCTTGTTTATGCAGATTCAACATTATATCGTTCGGGAACGACAAGGTTTGTGGCGTGTCCAATAAGGAAGTGTCTAGTTGTGACACCAATAACGGATCAAAGGTGAATGATACCACAGCTATTTAAAACATTTCGGGCAGATATTTAACCATTGTTTGCTCTATCCAAGGTATCTTGATTGTCAGTTTTACATGAAACGATTAGTATACAAATAAATTAACATTATTTATTTAGTCAAACTTACGATGGTATAATTATATCATCAGATTTTGTTAAATTCTTAAACTTTTATTGAACTTTTAACAACCAAAAATGGAATTTTGCAAGAGAATTACCAATTTAAATAAATATTTTCACAGAAAGATGTCGATATCATTATAAACAAAATTATCATATACATAAACAGATAGAATGAATATTGATAAATTTGATTCACGCTGTCCAGAGTTTGTTGAGAGAGGAGTTACGTAAACAAATTTTTTTGCTCAAAATGACATACTCAGAGCTGTCACCTTGAATGTCATTACAAAATTGCGAATTAATAAAACGCTAAAGGTTTTGCCTCTCGATTTTATAGTCCAGCATGAAAGAACTTCCGTAATTTACGAATGGGCCGAGTATCTGTAACCTCATGCGAGAAAAAGCAGGACATTCACAGAGGAAGTGCTTTGCGGTGTCCTCATCTTTTCCACAAGATTCACAGAGCGTCGTATCAGTTAAGCCTAACACGTTTAAATGCTTGGCAAAAGATAAGTGCCCGCTGGCAACGCCAATAAGCTACATTCTTTTCTGCTATGGGATATCAGAAATGTTGAGGTCTTCTTACTAACGTTGGGCAGCTTACGTTTGGTATGTCTGCATCCAATGGAGGCATGCCATCTACGGTTGTGCTCTTCACAGATTCAATCGTTGATTGAAGAACTTACTGAGGACGCTGACAGGCCAAGCAACGCAATGGTTCAGATCCTGAGAAAGCTGTCTGAGATTATTCCCTAGCAAGTTCATCGGCGATCTCATTTCCAGTTAAGCCGTGATGGCTGGAACCCAAATGAGACTCAAGGAATTTAATCTTCCGATCGCATTCAGAGAGCTCTTGCATTCCTGGATCACTTTCGAAGTGGTTAGAGTGTTGGGCTGCAAACACAGATACTTCTTACCGAGCATTCACTGTTCGTAACGTGGTTTAAGGCCATTAGGATAGCATACGAGTCCACTTGGAAAACGGATGCGTATGATCCTAAAGAGGCGTGCAGTCGTATGTCGTCGTTCTCCACATAAGCACTAGCGCCAGACCCCTCGTCGGCTTTGGAGCCATCTGTGAAGATTCGATGACAGATCTTTTTAGGCTCAGATTCTGGAGCGAACCAGTCCTGAACCGAAGAATAGTTGACTGAGTATTTTTGACGCAGCTTGAGCCCTGGGATCATCGTGTCAGACGGCATATCCATTAGAAGTGAGTCAAAAGATATGTTGTTTGCGAGTTCTTCAAAGCTCCAGTGCGAACACGGCGGCGGCGACGTCATCTGCATATGCTTGGGCGTGAACGTTAGAGGGGATTCAAACTGTTTCGGGTGGAATCATGGATGGGATTAGTTCAGTTAAAAAACTGCTTTTGAATTTTGAAAGCGAACTATTGTGAGAGTTGAAGGAATATGCTGTTATTGAAAAGACAAGAACACAATTAGGCAGCTGTGTAATTTTTCTTGACAAAGCTAAGACTAAAGAAACTGCATTGGTGCACTGTTGTGGTACCCGTGACGAGATGGTTAGCATGTTTGCTGTGAACCCTGAGGTTTGTGGTTCGAATCCCAACAAAGGTAAAAATGTTTTACCACGGGTGTCGCCTTTCGCGAGGAATTGACAAGTCCTACGTTAATATTCATTGCCATGAAAAGCGCTTTCTCGATTAGCCGTTTAGAACCGGCAGAAAATTGTAGGTCCCCTCCTTTCCCTTACAAGGTATGGTTGTGAGAAATGCGATTGGCAATAGGACTCGTCCTCCGAACCCATCAAATTTTTTATCACCAGTTATGAAGTTTAGGTTCCTGAAGAACTGTTCTCGTCAAAGATATACGAACCTTGTTGAATTTGTGTATTCGCTCTTGGTCTTAGTCAAAACAGCAAATAGTGAAGAAAATAAAAGAATAGGTTTAACTCTACAAAAGACCGGATACAATATTTGGGTGTACCTATGATGAATGGGTGGAAGTGTTGGATTCTTTTGCGAAAAATGGAGGAGCAGATATGCCCTCTCACGACAATTCGGCAAGTCTTCCAAGAATTCTGGTAAATTCCTCTGATCTAATCTACTCGGTCGATTCATCGGCTATCCGTTCCGGTATTTCATTAAACTTGTCCTCTTTCAATAGGTTTCAATTCTTTGTTTTGTGTATAGTTTGAGATTTTTTTTTCGTAGCTAAGCGAGTTCATTCCTCTGAGTATTTAGTTCTGCTTAACAGAATTCTTCAAATGTCCGCTTTTGACAGGGATCATGTTTAGTAAAATTTCAGAAATTTCCAAGTTTTTTAATTGAAAAAGAAAAACATGAAGCAAAGTCTGAGTGATTTTTAAAAACCAAATAACTCGCAGATTACGTCAGATTACTGTAGCAGTTCCATGAAACCAAACTGTCAAAGTCTCATGAATAACATGTTTCGAAGTGTGATTTGCATGCCTCGCCAAACCCAAACTCTCAAATTGACAAGTAAAACCACAATCTCACTCAAAATATCGATGTATAAATGTCGATATAGGTACTCCACATCTCGTCTACATGCATCATTGAACTTATATGAAAAGATCACCACCACCACTATGCAGTTACTTATGTTGTTCAATTTTTATTATCCCAATCCTACACCACCGTGCGCCCTCTCTCTCTCTCGCTGGAGTAGCACCATTAATGTTTACAAACTTTAAGACTCTGGTTTTTCCACTAAAAAGATCTTCGTGACTTTGAGATGCGATAAAATACAAAAATGAAAAGCATAGCCAAAACACGCAAAAAGACTTATCCCCGCATGCATTCGTTGATTACTTTACAATGTCTGTCTGCATCGTCTGCAATGTTGTTTGGGTTGTTATGAGATGCCTAATGCTTCAACATTAAACACGGATATCCGATTTGTACTGCTTGATGGGTGAAAATAGGCATGAAGTCAACATCGATGTGGTGAGGATTTATTCAAGCCCAGCTACGGCTATGGAAAGTGAAAGAGGAAGATCAACTGCCAGCTAGGGAATGACTTATAAGGTGTGACAGACTGTGTGTGTGTTTGTATGAAATCACGTAATTCAATGGCAATGACAGCGTCAACGCCAGACAAAAACAAAACGAGGACATAGAAGATGATCTCTCTCTCCTTCTCTCTAGTTCCTCGCAGTGTTCGATTAAACTTGAACAAAGCACCGGAAACTGATATCAAAAGTGGTATTTGAGCAATTGTTTGGTACAGCATTCCTCAGATGGCATAAGGTATCATCCATCTTTCTTGTTTGGTTATGTGGTAGGCACTTGTTTGTGGTTATATCATGGAATAAGCACCCAACACGTGCTAGAGAGAAAATCTAATGCAGAATACCCGTTTATTGTATGAGTGAACGACAAGTTGTGATTTCCTATAAAATGCCTGCACCAGACTAGCGTTCTATGGCAAGATGGGTCTGCGTAATTGGAAAACGTAGTCTCTAATCATACGAGATAGCATAATGGGGTCTATAATGGATTTTATTTGCGATCTCGTTGAGAACAACTGACAAGATCCTATTAACGGGTTTTAGTTATTGGAAAAGATAATAAGGAAACGTGCTTTGTGTGTTCTTGGGTAAATTAACTTGTTTGTAGGAGCAGTTTTTATATTGTAAATGAGTTGGTAAGCAGTAAAACCGAGGGCAGTTTTTAATTAACCTCTGCAAATTGACCATACAAGAGTACGATGGGAAGCCTAATATTTAAGAATCATCAAGTTGCCTATATTTTTCTCATTAAATTATGAAAGTTTGTTGATTTCGCTTAACATAGAAATTTTCTGCATTAACTTTTGTCGATGGTTGATAGTTGCCAGCGAAACAAAAGAGTTGACTTAAGAACCTGAATTTGGATTTAAAGGCAAAGTTACCCTCTTGAGTCCTATAGAACCGCCGCACTATTTGCATATGGCAAACCTTATAGGATATTCAATGGAAGGAAGTTGGATGGAGAGCTCCACTCATCAGGAAACGTTATCTTAAGCTGTGAGCTCAAAAACAAACTAATTCCGCACCGAAACTCATATTGTGCATCACTTACGATAACTTTCTGTGACGAAAATTGAAAACATGTATGTCCCTTAGAGAAAAGAAAAAAATACCAGCCAAATATGCAACCCAAGAGGAGACGCTATAAAGCTATTCAAAGTTCAAGACCATGGCCACCACAAACACCTCCCATCAAAATTCGAATTCGTCATAAAACAAGTTAAAGGATTAACATACTTTATGCGATTGTATCCACAAACTATCGTCTATCAGAATTTTAAATTTAGAAAGTAAGCCAAAGTCGTAAAACCTGATTCCACTTGGAATTCTAGGTTTCTGGTACATGTTTACATCGCTAAATTAAAAACACAACGCTCCTCTATTCTCTGTCAGTCGTTGTAAGACACTTCTGACATAATCGACTTCCTTTCATTCTACAATTACTCAATTACTTATAACCACGCTGCAAGTTGACACTCAAGTGCCAAATGCATACGAGCGTGAGTTCAAAGCAAATCCCAGATAATAGTCAGAGTACCGCCGACGTGACGCAGTGCCAAACCTTAGATAATTCACACTTTGCATTTTCTCTTTGAAGTGTGGTGGAGGAGAGTGTCTTCCATAAGATTAACGTCTGACTTCAAATCTATTTAACCTAAATAGAAATGGAATAAAAAAAGCATGCGCTAATGGCTTCAAAAGCTATACCTACAAAATCCTCAAACTAGGAGGTGCACACAACAACAACCAAATAAATAAAAAACACAAGCTGATGGAATTCGAAATGAGATGTAATCTGAATGAGTCGAAGTTGCCTCAGGTGAATACAAATGAGGAGTAGTTGGGGATAGACTTTGGCAGTATATTCGGCCGATTTATCTTTGTGGCACAAAAACGTGCAATCAATAAAAGAATGAATGGTTGCCAAAATGATAACGGGAATGGTAAGCCTCAACAGGTTTCAAGAACTATTTGGAATGGAATGAGTGAATGAGGCCCAAAAGGTCTTCGAGTGAGAACTGGCCAGCTGGATTGGCATTTTGTGTAAGTCCAAATTGCTTTTGTGAAAACACGCAAAGAGCGGCAGGTTTATGTTTCATTCAGACGTTATTAGCCTGCTCGAGGCTATATGACCACAAGGTTTGTCAAGTTTGTCGTTAAGCTTTAAAACATATATACATGTAACATGCGAAATTTACGTTGCAAGGGTGGCTTAATGTGAATATAACAAGTGCTCATAATTTGGTACTAATGAGCGGCCTAATGAATTGTAATTCATAACACAACAATTGTTTTGTGCTATTTGATGGTTTGTTGTGGAGTAACTTTGAATGAGCCGAACCAAACAAATAATTGAAATGGTGAAACTTGACAAATAGCATATGGACCTCGGTGTAACATGTATGAATGGCATAATGTCAAATTGGCGAATGAAATAAATTGCCGGCAGACAAAGGCAGGTTGTTGTCCGAAACTAAAGTCATATTAAATTTTTGTAAAGCACTCAAGGCTGAGAAAGTGTGATTTGTCTTCTAATACTTTCTTGAAAGGAGACATGACAACGAACATCAGATTGAGGTCATGCTTCTTATTTTTCTTTATTTCTTTCTTTGATAGTTTTTGATACTCAGATCAAAGATTGATTTTTATTTCAGCTAGCGATCCCGAATTTACTTAAGACTTCTGTATATGTATACCATGCAAAAGGGATCCCGAAATAAATTGCTCTAAATTTTATCTCGGGCACTTATTTGCTTGGCAAATCGACTGATGGCGAAAAATTGAATTTGGAAAATATTGAATACACTTCTATGATTTGATTTACGAAACAAACAAGTGAAGAGGTGACAGAAAAAGAGAGAGAAAATATTTAGTTAAGTTTCTGTTTTCGGCAAAAAATATATCGATTGAATAAGCGCAGCAGATTTTTGAAACCCTGAAAACATATTTAGTCTTTTCAGAGTTTCAAAGAGTATTCAAGTTGAAGTTATTGCATGATGGCATTGCATTAGAGAAAAATATCATAATCGGAAGTAATTTATGTACAAGCAATAGTGCCAATATTTGCTTACTTCAAGTGTTTCCGCTTTTTTTGCAAGCAACAAGTCTCAAATTTGCTCCTTTAAAGGCTATGGCCGTCGCAGTCAACTAATGCGCCAAAAGAATGAGAGAAGGCATTTAGTCGTCTGCAACTAAGTTCGAAACATGAAAAACAATGGAAAGTGAACCCAAGAACATAAATATATGGTAATAATGGGTCTAGATCGACCAGCTATACATTATAAAGCATCAAATTCAAGCTTTTCTGTTGCCAAAATTAGAACTTAAGCTGTTCTCAGGCCAGCAAATCTATTCCGTTTACAGAACTATTTGCAAAACAAATCATTTAGAATACTACAAAAAAAAACACCTTGTCGAAAACATCGCTTAAGATTTGCGAAGGAGAAAATACGATGGGATACAAAATGACATCAAGTAGTCTTTTTGGACGGAAAGAACTTGTGTTTGGATGGCACTGACACAGTTTCTACTTTCATGGCTTTGGATATAAGACATCCCAATTTAATGGAAGTAAGCATTTATGGCACAATAGATTTAGACTTTGAAATTCAATAAGGACAGCCGAAAAACATAAGTCTATGAGCCATTTGTAGGTTCGACCTGCCTGCAGGGTAATGCTCCTATTCAATCTCCCAAGGTCAAAATGTAAATCTTTTGTCCTGGCCGCCACGCGGTAGTCACTTAAACACTATGGAAATCGTTTGCGGTTGGCTCTTGCATAAAGAAGGGATGAAGGTTGATTACAAAGACGAAGTTATTGCAGCCATACAGTCAGTATGAACGGATATTTTACTGACTATATTTGACTATTTTATGACTCACTGCGTCGCGACGCGTCGTAGACTGCAAAAACTGATTGAACAAGTCTGGTGACATTGCTTATTGAGATAATAAATTTCCTTTTCAAAATAAAAAGAATAACAACGAATTTTTCATTGAGGTATTGACTCAAAATGAAGTCGTTATAAGATTATTTATGAGTTTTGTAGTAGAGATATTCCACGTGTTTTTTTATCTAATAAATAAAGAGATTAATACAATTTTAAACAGTAAAAAACACTTTTTATATTTCCTCAAATGCACATTTCAGAAGCAATGCTTCCATCATCAGTGAGATATATAAATTAAATTAAATTAAATTATTTGTCAAAAAACTAACAAAAAACAAAAATGTTTCTAAACAAAATTACAGTTGAGTTGAGTTGAATCTATTGAAAAATTTTTTGAATATTGAATCTTTGATTGGTCCATCATCATTATTCATAAGATTATTTTTGTTTTTAAATATATAAAAAGATTCAAAAGCATCTAATTCATAATTGCTATTTACATTTCTTATTAATTTTAAATTTTGCAAACTAAAACTATGACTGTTTTCTAGCATATGTTCTGCAACACTTGACTTTTCTTTTTCATTATATTTAAGATGTGCAAAATGTTCTTTAAATCTTTTTAGAATAGGTCTTCTTGTCTGTCCTATATATTCTTTTGCACAGTCATTACATCCGATAGAATAAATTCCTGATTTTTGAAGCTGTTCAATTTTATCTTTAGATCCTCCAATCAGATTTTTTATTTTTATTTCGCTGCACTCACTCATACGGATGTTATATTTATTAAAGATTGGTTTTATCTTAGATGTTATTTCTGGATAGAAATGAAATGAAGAAAAGAAATATTCAAAATTTTATTTCTATCCAGAAATAACATCTAAGATAAAACCAATCTTTAATAAATATAACATCCGTATGAGTGAGTGCAGCGAAATAAAAATAAAAAATCTGATTGGAGGATCTAAAGATAAAATTGAACAGCTTCAAAAATCAGGAATTTATTCTATCGGATGTAATGACTGTGCAAAAGAATATATAGGACAGACAAGAAGACCTATTCTAAAAAGATTTAAAGAACATTTTGCACATCTTAAATATAATGAAAAAGAAAAGTCAAGTGTTGCAGAACATATGCTAGAAAACAGTCATAGTTTTAGTTTGCAAAATTTAAAATTAATAAGAAATGTAAATAGCAATTATGAATTAGATGCTTTTGAATCTTTTTATATATTTAAAAACAAAAATAATCTTATGAATAATGATGATGGACCAATCAAAGATTCAATATTCAAAAAATTTTTCAATAGATTCAACTCAACTCAACTGTAATTTTGTTTAGAAACATTTTTGTTTTTTGTTAGTTTTTTGACAAATAATTTAATTTAATTTAATTTATATATCTCACTGATGATGGAAGCATTGCTTCTGAAATGTGCATTTGAGGAAATATAAAAAGTGTTTTTTACTGTTTAAAATTGTATTAATCTCTTTATTTATAAGATTATTTAAGCAAATTTCAGATTTCTTTCCACAGCCTTACAATGATCCCAACGATTGAAAAGAGAAAAAAAGTTGAAGAAACGCTGTGTTAAAACGATTGAAACGGAGTGTATACACAGAAAATGTATACACAAAAAATGAAACATTTTTGAATACCTATCGGTTTTCTTTTTATGTATTTCTATATATTTTGTACTACATCAATATCTACGTAATACATATCTTCTACTTATCGTTCAGAGTTCGGCTCAGTCAGGACTTCAATGCAATTTTTTAAATATTCAAAGTCATTGATTTGTTGCTCCTTATATCCAAACATAAGTCAGTGGGGAACAGTGCCGAGGATTGACAGTTGTTTCATTAGATTCGTAGTACGTAAAAATGCACCAAAAGTTCAGGACAGATAAGTTGCGTGAAGGCAAGAAAAAATCTTATGGGAAGGCGAGGGGGAGCTTACTCCCCCTGTTTAGTCTCTGTACAATTACTCGCCTACGCAGATGATATTGGCGTAATGGGAAGAAAAAAGCGTGATGTTATAGGTGCTTTTGCGAGTATCTATTGAAACAAAATGGGTTATGAGGGCAAATCGAAGTATATGCTGTCATCAAACAAGGACACCGAACATCGACGAATTGGACAAAACGTCACAAAAGACAGATATAACTTCAAGGTAGTACAGGTCTACCTATACTACCTAGGATCCGCTATAGACACGTGTAACAACTTCAGTGCGGAGATCAAACGGAAAATAACTCTTTCTAACCGTTGCTTCTTTGGGTTAAGAAGGCAATTGAGAAAAAAAACCTTCTAAAGAAAAACCAAGGTAACACCTTGATCATTCCAGTCCTGCTTTACGGTGCGGAAGCATAGGCCTTATCGAAAGCGAATAATTCTCCGAATAATTGTCTTAGGTGGCGTAGTCAAGTGGAAGAAGACCTCAACCGACTTAGATTGCAAAACTGAAGAGAGCTCGCCCGAAATCGAAGTGGTTACAGAAGGATGTTGGTGGAGGCCCGGGTTCACCCCGAAGTGTAATACCCACCTAAGTAACCAAGTAAGCTCTTTGATTAACATTGCAGTACATGTTAATATAGTGAATAGTTTTTGAGTAATCAAGTCTCAAAGTCAAAACTTTGAGAAAAAAATCAACTTTTTTTTCTTTAAATACTTAATTAGTTTGACTCAAAACTAATAAGAGAAGTTTTAAATCAAACAAAGAACACCGAACAAAAAAATTATTCTAAATTTTTGAAAAAATAAAAAAAAATAAAGGTATTTTCTTCAGAAAACTTCTTATTTTCGCAGAGAATAAAGTCTCATCAGCGGAAAACCCACCAAATTCATTTTTTTGAGAAAATGTAGATTTCAACTTATTTTAATTTATCAAAAACAAAGAAAAATTTTTTTGGTTCGGTTTTCTGTGTTTGAGATAGATTTAGTAAGAGACTATAAGCGCATTGAAAGATTATTGCCTCTTGATGAGGCAAACTTTTATAAAAAATGTATTTAAAATTTTGACTTTGATGATTGATTACTCCAAAACCAATTACAGAATTAATTCGAACTAAAATTTTTATTTATAAGATCAAAGTATTGACTTTTAAGAACACTATAGTTTGTGGTAGTAAGCGGCTTGGTTGAATTTTAATTTTGTCATAAAATTCCTTCCCCACCTAAACGGAGAAAGATAGACCGCCCCCTTCCACATGACTTTTTGTTGCCTTAACCCAACCTATCCGTTGGAGCTTTTTTCACACTTTATGCAGAACACCGCGTTTTATTCAATGATTCTCAGAATGTGTAAACTACAAAATTGAGTATGAATACATCAAAAAAGCTGCAGATGTAAACGGGTACAGTGCAAGCTTAGTAGATATAATGATAAGGAGTCATTCTAACAAAATTAAAAAATCTTCATTGTCGACTCTTTTTTCACAAAATATTGAAAAAAGTGAAGTTAAACGAGCTTCAGTGTGTTATGTGCCCGAATTAACAAACAAAATAACAAAAAATTTCCGAGAACATAACATTTAATTAGTCTTTTCAAATAAAACAAAACTATATCTAAAATCTACTTGGGTCGGCGAAAGATAAAATTTGACGACATGAAAAAGTCGGGTATATATGCAATAAAGTGTGGTGACTGCGATGGTGTTTACACTATGGTCAAACCAAAAGACCATAGAAAAAAGATTTAAAGAACATTATGCATACATCAAGCAAAATAAAAATCAAAGTTCTGCTTTTGCAGACCACATCTTAAAGCTCAACCACTTTAATGTTAATGCAAGCTGTGTGAGCTTGAAAAAAAAAAAGCAAATAGCAGATGAGAGAAAATTGTACGCGTATGAAAGCTACTTCATACAGACAGATAGCCATTCTATCAATGCTGATAACGGCAACATTACTTCGAGCCTCTTTTCTCTCATCTAATCACCAGTACCAAAGAAGATGCCACTGATTTGATCAGTCGTGATGCTGATGATGGACTGCATGCAGTCCTAAATGCATGCAGGTACGTGTTTTTGATGGTTTTTTCGTTTTTTTTTGTGACTATTTGTTGAATACTAAAAGTGTGAAAACATTATGGTGTTTTATGCCGCTTTCGTTTGGGAAAAAAGAGTACTCTAAGAGCAAGTTTTGCTACTCTAGAAATTTTTTCAGAGTAAAAATCAGGGTACTCTAAAAAAAGGATACTCTAGTTTTACCAAACGAAAACGGCATTAATTAGTCCTAATTAATGTTCATATAAATTCTGCTAAGTATTTTGTGCTTATAAATTTTCAAGTTGTTTTTGGCTTCCTATATCTAAATAGTCTCCTAATTAAATCAGTTTTTATGTTAAAATTTCATCGAGTCAGTGATTGTGTCTGTTACGTAAGACTTCCAGGGTCGAAACCCAAGGGCCGAATTACGGCACTCGTTATCAAATTACTCATGAAGGAATTATGTGAATTTGGTATTCCTGCTCACATTATGGAGTAATCTAGAACCACAATTTGGCATTCTCTCGTCAAATCATTCGACGCCTGAACTGCTAACTGATTATTCGTAAAATAAAAATATAAGAAACTTTGTGAACGATATTCCGATAGTAATTTCACTGCCACGATAAGTCCTTTATCACTCAGCCGTCTCCTTCGCCAAACATTTTGTGGGTCCTTCCATTCCTCACAACTTACTTTTTATTGTTGAATGAAGATGTGTCATTATTAGTCAAACGTGTTAGATTTAGGGCATGTTTAAAAAAGTTCGTGTTAGAGTTAGGCCATGTATGTCTTTATCAAGGGAGGTAAAATCAAAGCTCAAATTATATTTACAGCCAAGCCAAATAAAAATGCGATAAAAAAACAAAACCCACGTATTATTTTTCGTTATTTGACTAAAGAAACATACTTTCAGAGCTTCATGTCTCAGCTAAACAAATTTTGAGTTTTCATGTGAAATACTGCCAAAATCAAACCTTTAAACGGCTGGAATGCTTTCACAGTTCCTGCCTCTAGAGTCTCTAGAAAAAAAAATATCTCCTGCCTACAATAAACACCTTCAGTTTTATACAATAACAACCATAATTATCCTTGAACAAACAACCAATAACATCACATAACCCAGTTAACAATATAAGAAGAAAAAGCCATAAAAGGCTTTTATACTCAGCCAAATTAACCCACATTGCGCCTACTTTTCTTGTTTTACCTATTACCTAATCGAGGAATGAATGTAGACGATATGGTTACTGTTTCAGTTCGACACCAGCAGTCACCATCGTGCATCGCATAGCTAGCACATTGCATGGAATTAATTCATTTTCAATTATCTACAATAGCGAGTAAAAAAAAAGAAAAACAACAGCAGCAAACACTCAGGGTGATCTACGAGTTTAAACTGAAAAAAAAAAAACACAATAATAACAATTTCCACTCATAATGCGGGCTCTTTCATGGTTTTTTAACTCGCATCATCATTGAGAAGTGACGTTGGACCGCATTCACCTGTATGTACGTACATATATCCCACATAAACAAAAAAGTGTTGATTTAATATGGAATCAGTTATGATTAATTGATTCGAAATGGTGAGCTTGATGAATGAACATTTTTCTCTCCATCAGAAGAAAACCACAACAAACAGTTTACCTACCTTGTTTCGAATAGTCAAAGTGTGTGTATCCTCAAGGCAACAGGAAAGTTGTTTTAATTTCAAAAATCCAGATGGTTATGTAAAAATCCGTTAAGTGATCGATTCGTGATATGGCTGTGAGCGTGATAATTTTTTTTTTTTTTGATATTTTTTGCACAAGCTTTCCTTTAAATTCACTCTTTTCCACTCTTTGGGGGATTTATATCCACTATTTTGCGAAACAACAGCAGCTAGCTATATCCTGTTGTAAGCACAAAATTGCGAAACACTGTTACAAGATCGACCGAATTATTGAAAAAAATATAATAATGTGTGGTCACCACATGTTTGGCCAGAATCCAAGCCGTGTTTTGAATCTTTTACTCAGCAAAACACCGAGTTTGCTACCAAAATCGATAAAATATCGGAAATGAAATTGAAAATTAAATATTATCTTTTCCACGATCGGTGTGCGATCGGTCGACGACGACGAAAGAAAAACACCACACACACACAAACAAACACCTGTTACTGCTTTTTCTTCGATCGCGATGGTGTCCGTTGTTGACTTCGCTCGAACAATCTTAAGACTGGAGTTAAAAACGTTCAACCAAAGTTGGCTTAGCGTTGAAAAGATGACAACAGTATGGCTGAGTGATTTTGAATACGATTCAAGCCAGTCTTACACTACACACAAGCACACAATCTGCTGCCTTTGCCTCTCTTAGGCCTCACAACCAGAAGTTTAAGCCAGTGTAAGACGGAGTTTAACTCAGTTTAAGAGGTTTGCTGGTATCTTATGAATACATTTTGTATCTGTGTTCTGTGAGCCTTTGATTCGTATAGATACAACGACGTTTCTTATAAGAATGTGTGATACGCGATGTTGACCACTTTGGTAGTATTGTGCGGTTTATTTGGATTCGGGGACCCCTTTTACTTAACTGACATCATATGGCTTGTGCTGGTGATGGTGTGGTTGTTAGCTTACCAGTTTTTTTTTCTCAATTATTTTTTTTTATTGGAATTCGTGGGATACTGGAATACCTTGAGACGCCCGGATAAGAATACTTGAATTGAGCCGCACTGTTGCTGCTGTTTTAGCTGTTGGCGGTATAGGAAGGGTTACCTCTTTCGGAGGAAGGCAAATTATATTATTGTTGGTGTTTTGTTTTTGTTTATTTCTTCTGTTTCTTTCTGCTATCAGTGTGAGCAGTGGAAACTGTTGAAGGTATGTGCGTGCTGGCATGACGAAGAAGACAGAGACACCGCACTCGGATGATGGCACAGGAAGGGGTCAGTGAGTGATGACCATCTATTGTTTTTTTTTTTTTCGTTATTCGTTCTTATGATGGCACAAACCCTATTTTTAGAATGACGGGTATGATGTGAATGTTAATAGGCGAGGAATAATTCTTGCGAAAAGACTGGGAAGTGTAAGAGAAAGATAGGAGACGGCTTTTAATTTTTGTATCTTTCTTTACGTTAAATGTGAAGTGCTAATTTTCTTTTCATAAGTGTATGGGCTTAGAAGATTCAAGCAAACAACACCTTTCATTTTACATAAGAATTGGAAGTATAAAGTATTATGTACTGTTTCTTTTGCGAAGCATGACATTTATTGTTTGTAGCTTTTCAAATGAGGGTACCCACTACTAATAAGAAAGGTTCAATAACCATTTTATGCTTCCCGAGTTCTTAAAAATATTTATTTGTTAGTTCTGAAAAGAAGATCTGTATTAAACAGCTTCGGCACAAAACACCACCAAAGCGGACACTTTGCGTTGGTTCGAAAGTTCGATTTTGAGATTGTATGTGAATTTAAAAGCACCTTACTTCAATCTACTGCAGCTGAATATGCAAGGCTCATGATTTTATCGTATTAAGAACCATGTTCAACAAACAATACCCACACTTTGTCACTTACATTTGGTGATGGAAATAAGACCCAAATTGACTACTACTGAATTTTTGAAACCTAAGGTGAAGACTGCAAAGGCAGGCGGCGAAGGAAATAAAACAAACAAGGACAACAAAGAGAATCAAGTGGTGTAATTTGGAAAAAGGAGAAGCTACTTTCAAGGCATGGTTGAAGTTCTCCTCAAAAAATTATGATGAAAGGGCTTGCCTAAAAAGGGAATATATATCAGAAGCTGCTAGAAGGAAAGAAGAAGTGTACCAAGCAAATACAACTGAGAGCATGCATCGGGAGCTGGAAGAGGTTTCTACCCCGGCTGCTGATGCAAATCAAGTTTTTCAAGAAAAACTACAAAACAAATTGAATCGGGAAGCAACCATCTTTAAAATAGCCGCTCAAAGAAGAAGAATTTATCAGAAGATTTGTCGCTCATTAACGATGCTGAAGGACAGCTTCTTGTTTATGACGACAAATTTCTGCACAGGCAGCGACAGCATTTTTATTTGATACCCTTTTGAACGGAGGTTTCTAAAAGCAGAACCGAACTCAAATATACCAGTATGTTTAAAAGAAAATACCAGTATGTTTCTTTTTTTTATAATTAACGCGCACATCAATGGGGTATGACTACCCTTATAATGTTACAAAAACACAGTGCGAGCATTTAGGAAAATAGGAGATGATTTGAAAGGAGACACCGATGTACGTTGCTTTTGAACTTTTGTGAATCTTAATGCAGGGGAAATACAGCGCCAGGTAAAGCATTTTACATTCGGGTGGTGCGACTAAAATACGAATCTCTATACTTGACTGTACGTCCGAAGTTGGGCTCAAGGTAAAACTGATGAGCATTCCTAGCGAGGCGGGTGTTGCGGCTAAATTGTTTCAGGGGAGGAATGCAGCTGGCTACTTCACTTGAGCACTGTTTGTGAAAAAAGCGATCAAAGAGAGAGAGACAGGTAACGTTTCGACGATGGCCAAGAGAATCAATCGATTTTACAATTGAACTATCACCTATCAATTTTAACGCTCTATTTTGTACACTATCAAGTAGGCGCAAAGATGTTTGATGAGCACCTGGCCAGATATGGGAGTTATACTCCAGTTTCGGGCGGATGAAGGCCTTATAAATTGTAGCCAGATCAGAAGGTGTGAAGAACTTCCTGCATCGTCTCAAGAAACCTAAGCATTTAGCAGCGTTTTTGGCGAATTGAAATATGTGGTCATTCCAACGAAGATCATCGTTTACACACATACCAAGTACTGACAGCTTTTCGGTTTCTTCGATGCAGGTACCATTCATGGATAATGGCAATGGGGGAATGTTAAACTTCAACGACAAGAGACGACATTGAGTTTTCGAAGCATTGAATTCTACTCGGTTTTTATGACCCCATGTAAGAATGCTGTCAAGGTCAGAATTCAATGAGCTTATCATACGCAACCGTTCCAGTTCCACATCCGAGGAGCCAGAACATTACATTAATTTTCTTCCGATAGCGTGGTATTTTCTTCAATGTGCGTGGTAATTACGGATAACATAGATCGTCCATAAAAATGCAGTGACGAATGTTTTGATTATATATGAATACATAAATAAAATTATAAATAAGTGAAAATGCCTAGTATTAAAGGAATATCAATTTGCAAATAAAGCTGGTAATCACAACGACTTACAATACAACCGAGTAGTATTCAGAGTAGTGTAGTATTTAGAGTAATTATATTGCCTTACTCGGCTTTTACTCTGTTTACATTTGGTCCTTCGAGTCGGATCAACAACCAGATATTACAGTCCAAGAAGTTAGTGAAGCATTTATGATCTGCAGTCCAGAAACGGCAAGGGTGCTGAGTACGACGAGATGCCATAAAAGTTTTGGAAATAGATGAAATACGATGAAATCAATCAAGTTGATGACCCACACTTTGAAAATCGTTGAGCGGGTGCTGGGTAACCGATTGCGGAAAATAATAAACCTATCTGAAAACTATATTTTCCCAAGCAATTCAACAACAGATGCAATCCGAAGTATTTATAAGGATCGAAATGGAAAAATACCTTGATTCCTTAGAGGAATTACATGTTATACTGATTGAGTTCGAATATGGTTGCCTCTTAGACAAAGAGAAGTTCGATAAGCCAATGTGCGGATGAAAGAGGATGAGTATGAATAGTGATGAAGGTTAGATGTCCAGCTGGATTCACCGAAGCCTTCCACGTCACAACAGGTGTACTTAATTTATCGGTAAAGGTTTAAGAAGGTAGTGAGTATCGATAAAATGGAGCTTACAATAATGAGCTGTACGTCTGCATCGGTACATACAGGATATACGGTTTGGCAGATTTTTACTTACGATGATGGGATAAATTTTGTATTGTGCAAATCGAAAATTTTGAAATAACAATAAAACATTACATTACGATGATAGTCTTGCAATTTTGTCTGCCTGTCTAAATAAAAACAGATAAATAGGGTGGCGTTACAGAGCACGAAGCTCCGGGGCATAGCATTTTTCACAACCATTCTTTGATAAGGAATGAAGGGGACATATTATTTTCTGCCGATTTCAAACGGTTAATAGAGAAAGCGCTTTTCATGGCAATGAATTTACTAACGGAGGACCTGCCAATCCCTCACGAAAGGTGATACCCGTGGAAAAACACTTATGGCTTCTGTTGGGATTCGACCCATGAACCTCCCGCGTAACAAGCTTACCATAACGCCACGGGTCTCAATGTCTGCCTCTTCATATATGTATGTACAGACTGACCCGCTTGACTGATTCAATTCAAAATTAACAGTAAAGGGCTATGTGGCAGCCTGCAGAGGAGTTTTATTTGGAGTTGAATGACTAGGTCTTTAAATAACGGTACATGCCACAAAACCTAAATGATAATTTTTATTTTTCTCAACACGACTCTAACAATTTCCATTAAGAAATTTGTGTGAGAGATTAGTTTTTAGTTGTCTGCCTTTCGATGTAAAAACGGTGCTTCTACAAAACCGTTTTTACCAAACCGAATTTTTGCAAATGGCACAATTTTCTCAAAATTTTAAACCTATTAAAGAAGTTCTAGTTTGTTTATTAATTTTTGACAAAGTATTTTATTTTGTGGAATATTTTCGAATTGGTATCTATAATTTTCTTCAATAATTTTGTAAAAACATTTTCTGGTATGAGCTTAAGACTGACTTACCTGGTTCTTAAAAGTTGTTTTTAAGGTTAAAAATGAAAAAACTGGTTTTTGAATAAAGTTGCCTAACCATTTTGAAAGATGCGGCCTTGCAGTAAACTCCCTCTCAACAGATTTGGTACCCTTCACAAATAGAAGAAAACTATACCTACCTTGGAGATGCCAAGACTAAATGGAGCCCCACTTAAGATCTCTGATCAAGTAAGATACTTGGGTGTGATTTTAGACAAAAAACTTAACTGGGGTCCAAACATACGAGAAAGATACAAAAAAGGCAATATGGCACTGCATTCGTGTGACTTGATTTTTGGCAAAAACTGGCGACCAAATGCTAAAACCTTCATGTGGATGTTTACTGCCATTGGTAGACCCATTCTATCATATGGTAATTTGCTCTGGTGGAAGGCGCTGGAAAAATGCACGCCTAACCAACAGCTTGTATTTACGCAACCGGTGCAATGAGAACTACACCATCCGCGAGCTTGGAAGTAATCCTCAATCTCACCACCCCTTGATCTCTATGTTCAAGAATCGGCACCAAACAGCGCACTTAGGCTAAATCAGTGTAATATCTGGAAAACCAGCCAAACAGGACATGCACAGATTTTATCACAATACGTATATAACAATGATTACATAACTCCATACCTGGACTTTAGAAAATCCTTCTCAGTCAGCTTCCAATTTCACATGTTGATATCACTTTTATCATTGATAGCCAAGCAACAATAAAAGCGATTTCTGACACTCTTGTCAAATCAAAGCTTATTTCTTGCTGTCGCGAAGAGCTAAGGGTTCTTGGCACACAGCATAACGTTAGGCTCTGCTGGGTTCCCGGTCACAGTGGCATACCGGGAAACGAAAAAGCGGACGAACTAGCGAGAAAAGGCTCAGCACTTGACCCTTCCTTCATTGATCAATCAATCAGGGTCCCACCCTGTGAAATTAAACAGATCATCGGTAGCAAAACACATAATACGAAAATCCAATGAAAGATGGGAATGCCTAGATTCCTGTGTCACTTTCAGGAAACTATTGGCAAAATACGATAACAACGGATCTTGAAGGCTACTTTCCTTGAATAGGCCTTCATTACAATTGCTTATCAGTATTATAGCAGGACACAACCTACTAGGCTACCACAACAAGAAAATGGGTCTTTGCACCGATGACTTATGCGGAGGATACCACTCACCTCCTCTGTCACTGCCCAGCAATTTGCCACAACAGGAAAAAATTTCTTGGCAATTACTTCTTCAATGAACCAGAAGAATTTATCGGATACTCCCAGAAACAGCTTGTTGAACTTCATTAAGGCCACAGAATGGTTAAAATTGACCAAGACCATAAACTCATGATATATCTCGTCCAGACCGAAAACTTCCCACAACTTATTCAAAGATGTGATGAAAATTCGTAACAATGTTAATACGTAGATACGGTTAAAACAAATTATATCGGTTCTATGTCTAGGAAAGGTCAATATTTTGAATTTGGCTAACCCAACATCCGATATAGTTTGAAACGAAAAAAAAAAAACAATAATTAGCATACGAATTATTAAAATAATTGGCAAACTTCTATCCGGAGTAGCGCAGCTCGAGTATAGGAAAGTGAACAGAACATAAATTTATGATGTAAATACCTCAGTGCCACGAAGCTTGATGAATTGAACAAAAGCCACGGGCTTTGAACCCAAAAGTTTTAATTGCCTTCTATAAAATAATATTTAACTATGTAGAAAATTAATGAGTTATTTATGTTAATCTTATTAAACGTAGTGAGTACCTATGTAGCAGAACTTTTATAGACGTTACGCAATTTTCAAGATAAAAAAAGAAACATTAAAAATTGTTTGTCTTCCTTAACTGTTTTCATTGTATTTTTTTTATACTAATCGTTGCGGGAATAAGAGCTTATGGCCATGTTTAATGAGCAGAAAAGAGAATCATAAAGTTTTCGATAAAAAAAAAAGCATTGACTAGGCATGAGTTCCGGCATTGTACAATTTTTCATCATCAGAACATGATCAGATTTATTTTCTTCCACCTTCCATAAGCTTACGTAAGAGTCTTAAAAATAATTGCCATAACATGAGACACATAGAAATACAACAACAGTCTACGAGTCTACGCAAAGTCTAACGGCCTTGGATTTGAAATTATTCAACGCCTACCACTCATACAACCGCCAGTAGTTCAATCAGCTTAGCTCAAATGACTAATTCGAGTGAGTTCTAAGAATTCGAAGCGGGAGTCATTCTTAAACTGGATTTACCAAAACGACTAGGCCGATGTGACTTTTGCAGAGCAAATATAAATTTAAAAGAGCTTTGGTGAGATGTAAGCATAAGTAAAGCCTAAGCCATTAAAGTCTTTTAAGGAACAGACAATATGGTAATATTGTCACGGAGCCAATGCGTTCAAATTGTATGAACAAGATCCGCGTGACTACATGCAAATGACACCTACAACCAACGCTTCCATGTTGTAAGTAATAGTAGATACCTATGCTATTAAGTTTAGTTAAGTAATGTTTACATCGCCTTTTTTCTTTTTCTTTTTTTCATCTTCTTCGTATTGAACCACCTTTGGCTTGTATTTCACCAACACTTAAAGCCAAGTTTTTATTGCAAAAATTAATTTTGCTTAAGAAATAGGGGAACACGAAAGATATATTATTACATCTCTCCTCAGTAGACTGTGCAGTTGAAGATATTCATCTGCAGCTGATTTTTTTGCAGATGTATAGATCAAACCCAACACACACATTAAATAACAAAAAAAGCACAAAATGATCTTAGCCATCTCAGAAAGAGAGGAGGATATTGTTTGGCCAAAATTCCAGTGGAAGTAACGTAATGGCGCACAACTTTTGAGTGAGTCAATTCGAGTTTTACTACAGAGCCCTTCAAACTGTCATCAGCTAAAGGGTGCATCATATTTTTGGTTTTCGATTTGTTTGAATTTTGAATATGAATTGTCTAAATCTAAATCAACAGAAGAAAAAAATATTTAATTATAAAAACAAAATTGCTGTTGGTTTCGATAAAGTATAAAATATTGACATGTGAAAATTTGATTGGTTTAGTCGGGTAATATGTCACACTAAATAGTAAAGCTTTGAGTTTAAGAATTGGTGGCAAATTTAAGAAATGAGATGTAAATGTAATTCTTTGAAAACATTAATTTTATCTGCCGTATGGCATTGAAAATCATTGCAGAGTCTTCTCAATTGTCGTCAGATGGCCATAGAAATAACATTTGGCTTCAAAATGATTCATTTGGGAGCCGTTAAACAACGGCACGGTACGTGGGTTGTAACCCACGAGCGGATCGCTTGTGGGATTCAGTTAAGTGGATGAGCTATGATCCCTTCGAGATGAATCATCCCCCGATAAATAAGCCGTACACAGTCTCACACTCACAGCGATGAAACAAGTGTGATGCTTGTAGAAAAATTACGCAACACTCGTGAATACGAGCCTTCGCATTGCTTGTGCCCATGAATGATTAATGAATGGACCATTCAAACTCAAGTAGGTACACCATTCGCTTGTATTCGAAACGAATATTTTTTAATGCTCATAAATAAGTCTAAATACACATTTTGTGACCTGACTTGGGCGTTATTTACATTTTTTGTGTTTTTTTATTGTTTTTGTTGTGTTCTTCATCACAGTATTGCACTGTGAAGTATTCGTTGCCTTTTAAGGAATTCGTTGGTCGTTGCACTGTAGATGATTCGTTGGATTAGACACTTTTCGCACAAGTTCATACGCATACACATATTGTCATTGCCTGCCATTGTTTCAGTTAAGCGAATGAAAGTGAGAACCTGTCTTGTTGACTAAAAGAGAGTGCAGTGTGTGTATTGGTTTGGATTAAGATGAATGGTGTCTGAATGGTGTGTAAGGCAATAAATAAGTGAATGCATTCACAAAACGAGGCATTCACTGCAGCTCCCTGATGCCGATGCTCATAACGCCGGAAAAAGGGCAGAAGAAGGAAGAGGGAAGCTTCATGGCTTGATTCATGTAAACTTTTGTAAACCAAAATGCTTTCCCACAAGAAAACTCCGTGATTCCCAAGAGGATTTGCGTATTGTGTATTGTGTTGATTGACGAAAAAAAAAACAACGTAATACAAACAATCAAGTATATATAAAAGAAGCAGCGGTGTAAAAAGTAAGATATGTAGCTGTAGTCTCGAAAGAATACCACATCACAGAAGGTATTCCCCGAGGAAGCATCTTGTGGTATCGGTATGGCGAGTATTCTCAGTTTATCAAAAAGCTAACGATACGATCCTTCATCTCTGCAACAAGCTCTTCACGAATAGTTGAAAGTTTATAAGGACATGGCTACCATCTTCTTCTACTTCGTTTTTCTTGGCCTGCGAGCATGGTGATCTCCGCCTTAAATTCTCAACACTAGTATTCGTTCGTGGGGTACAGCTGCTCGCCGCGCCTCGAGAAAACGACTATTGTACTGGCTTTAAGAAAGACTGAATGCTTATGCTTCTGTCTTCTTTTCCTCTCCAAAATACTTTTTTAATAATAAAAAAAAAAAATAAAAAAAAAAATAAAAAAAAAATTTAAAAAGGAAAAGTACTACCCAAGTTTATATTGTTTAAATATCTGCAATCTATTGCCAATAGGAAAGAATGTCATGATGACGAGATCGTTCGTCGGATAAGTTTACGGAAATACGAGGATAAGGCAATACTCCGCTATCTTTTGTTATTGTAAAAAGACCCCAAAGCAGAATCAAAGACTTTACTTTGCAGTAGAACATGCAGCTCTTACGATTACAATGGTATGCAAAAATTAAGGAAGATTTCAAATAAAAGTGATTCTACATTTGTTTATAGCTCGGTTTGATTCACTTGAGTGGCCATTGCATTGGTACACCGTTTAATTTGGATCGTACACCGTACACCCCTATAACCCAATTCATGCTTTTTCAGGCGGATCTCAGTCTCTGCCAAAAAATCAACTCAGATCCTTTGGTTTTTGCTCATCTACAGCTAATGATTCTATGTCACCACTTTTGTTTGTGAATTTTGTGTTGCAAACATTTTTGAGAAAATCAAAAAAAGGAAAAGTAGGTACTACGGGAAATGACAAAAAAACGGAATTTTTGTTTATTTAGGTGGGCATTAGAGTTCGCTGTGAACATGGGCCTCTACCAACATGTTTTGATTGCAATTTCGATTTCAACTAAGTTCTTTCTCTAAGTCGATTGAGGTTTGCTTCCACTTGATTGCGCCACCTAACATGCGATTTTCCTGCAATGTGCTGTCGAAAACTCGCCAAGCCGGAGCATTGGTATATCCATCCGCTCTATATGTCCTAGCAATCGTCGTCCCGCGATACGTACTAGCTCAGCCCATATCGTAGTATGGCTCATACAGTTTGTTGTTGAATTTTCTTCTCTACACATTGTCATCACATACGGGACCAATGATCTTTTCTTACGAAACGATCAAGGATTTCCTCATCCGCTTCCGACAAGGTCAATGCTTCCACGACTTATAGCAGGATGGATATGGGATGACCAAGGTCTTATAGAGGATTGCCTGGGTTTTTCGAGAGAGGATTTAATAACTGAACTACTTTCTTAGTCCAAAAAACCCGCGGTTGGCTTGAGTTTAAACTCCGCACTGATTTTATTTTTCGTATCTATAGCGGATCCTAGGTAGACAGAGTCAGGTTCTACCCCAGAATCGCAGCTAAAAATAATTTCTATTTAGAAAAAAAAAACTGCTCCATTCTGTCTGTAAAATATTACTCAATATTCAGTTTAAACAGTTCAATCAGATAACGAGTACCAGTACCTCCTACCTACCTAAAGATGAGTAATTGCACATCATCATCACTATCAATCAATGAACAAGATTTTCAAGAGCTGTGATAAGATTCCTTATCATTTACGATAACCATGCCATGGCAAGTAAAAAACATCGCCACACAATGCAGTTCATTAGAAAAGTTGGTCGCATAAAATCATGTTGAAGACAACATTGATAGTTTTTCTTAGTACGTTGGCTTTGCACCAAGCTGCAGATTATCTTTGTAAAGAAGAATTCTGTTCGGTGAGGTTGCAGTTCTTTACTCTCTTGACTGTAATTAAATGATCATTTATACTTCAGTACTACGTCGAGAAAAATGAATGCATGTCAACAAGTGACGCTTGTAAAATTCAAAATAGAACCTACAATGGAGAGTTGTTTCCCGGTGAAGTATCTTGCGGCTGTTGTGAAGTTTGTCTCCAGAACTTAAGTATAATTTTTATATAAAGAAACTATTGTCTTGCAGCTTTAGTCTATTGTTTTATATCCGAAGGAGACGGAGACCCATGTACCATTGGCTCTCCAGATGTGACACCTCCAATGCTGGTATGTGGACCAGGACTTTATTGCCAACCAAATGAGATAAACTCAGAGCTTGTGTGTGCAAAAAGTAAGTAATTCTTTCAGTTTACAATTTCACATGACTTTTTCGTTCGTTTTCAGTGCGTCACACCGAATGCTTTAAAGAGCAGATCAGATATGACGAAAACAAGGCTGCTGGCAAAATAGGCTCCTTTATGCAACGTCCTCGATGTGATGGCGATGGACATTATCTGTCTGCCAAATGCAATGTCAACCAGACGTAGGTTTTATTCTACTCCAGTCGAACTGTGCTGTGCTTAAAATCTCTTCTTAGGTGTTTTTGTGTCAATCAAAATGGCAAAAGGATCTTCGGTGAAATGCCATATTCCACAGAGAACGAATTGACAATGAAGTGCGAGTGTTCGAGGATGGCTGACACATTTTCAAATACTATAAAATTTGAACAGCCCGCTTTAACAGCTAGATGTCAAGAGGATGGAAGCTTTGATCCGCTACAGTGTATCAATGAAAAATGTGTTTGCATAGAACCCGATTCTGGAGCACCATCAAATGCCATTACAGTCGTTACCGGGTCCGACTACAATCGTATGCCGTGTTGTAAGTTTTGATATCTTTTGCCTATAAATGTGACATTGTAACCCGTAAGGCGCTTCTAGTTGACCGTAAAATGCATTTGTCCTACAAATATTTGCATAATTGTGAAGAGATTCTGCATGATCTGAACGGGGAGATAGACACAGCAGAAAATAAGCAATTTGCTGTCTTTGGATATGAGTTTCCCAAATGCCAGAAGGACGGTTGGTTTGATGCAGTACAGAAAAGCGGTTCACTTCTCATATGTGTTGATAAATACAATCAAAGACTTGAAGATTTTGAGGCACTTTCTGGAACACAGGAGGCAATTGACATGAACTGCAGTAAGTCTGATGAGAGACACTTTTTATAACTGTGACTACAAAAAATGTTTTTATTCCATTTGAACAGAGTGTGCAAGAACTCGCGCACTTTTGAAGAAACACAACTACACAGAACTTCCAGCTTGTACACCACACGGAAATTTTGAAAAGGTATGTTTTTACTTTTGTGTGCGTCGCGTTGGTATAGCATGTTGTCTGCTTACTATATTTGAAATTCCCATCTTAGAAACATCTTTTTTCGCGATTATTTGCGAGAAATGAACAAGTACTCTGATAGTAATTTTCACTGTCAGGAAAAAGCTTTCTCGCTACGCCTTTCGGAATTGGCAAAAAATAGAAGGTCCCTGAAAAGCGTCAAGCCCCAAGGTTATTTGTGTGCCACCGTAATTTTTTAGCATATTTATCTTGAGCGCTGTTAGTAGCTATGGATGGGGTCTGCACGTCCAAACGAGTGCTGTTGTCATATTTGTTATTTGTTCTGTGTAATTCTTCTCTTGTAAGTGTATCAGCCTATGACTTTTGTCTTCAGTATTGCAACCCTCCCTAGACGTTGGGTAAGTTTAATTTTGTTTTCCTTCAAAAAACCATAAAGTTGAAGATCGCTGTCAAGCTTAGAATTTGTATAGTTTTCTTAGTATAAAATCTAAAGCCTTAATACATTCAAATGAGTTTCAAGTTCTTCATGAGAGATGAATGAAGACTGTCTCTTTTCTCAATGATTACATCCTTGAGAATGTAGCCAATGTAATAATAATTTTAAGCCTCAAACACTGGATACTTTTGAGCAACCAACATAATGTTATCAATGTGAGTAGAAAGGTCCTAAATGAATTCCAGTATTTTTACAGCCTTATTTATTAGATTTCACTATAATATTCGTTTCAACCGTTTTAATTACGCCCTGCTTATGTCAAATTTTCCATTAAAAAATGACTCATCTAAAGTTTCGGTTAATATAAACGTAAGCAAGCTCCAGCTGATATCCATTTTGATTTAATTTTTTTGTGGTGGGCGGAAATTTTTCTTCTTCCCTTTAGAGAGAAGATGTGTTGCACTGCAAACTACTTGATTATTTAATGAGTAGTATATAGTATCCCTTTCTGTTAACGTAGAATTGTCCTGAGGGCCCACTGACTTTTGGTATTCAGATGTGGATGCAGTCAATTGCCTCAATGACTTTTTATAAATAAGGTTTGCAATATTAAAAGAGTTTTAAATTCGGAGCAACTTTACTCCGCTGATAATACGAGTCTATAAATAAGGCTGATAGGGTTTACTCGTGTGACATTTAAATTGTCTCTTGTAGTGAGGTTCATAACATTTCTCTTATGTTTTATTAATTTTAAATGAGCATTGTAAATATAAGTGCCATTTTTATTGATCTCAATTTAAAATATCAATTTTGTTGGGATAATTGGGATATAGTATATCAACACAGCGTGTCTTTTTACTACTACGGAGAATATCCGTTAGTACTGAAGTAACATGCAACTTGCAAAAAGTATTTATTTGATTAAGTGTCTCATGAAGTCTTCTTAAACGAAAATTTCAATTCCACAGATCACAAAACTTTGTACAAAATCATGATCGAATTTATAAAATTTAATATATTATTTAAAATTGTTCTAACACAGTTAAAATAAGAAGGAAAAGCAATTCAAATAAAATCAGTGTTGAAAGTGGGTATTTGAAACATTTCAAACATTTAAATATTTTCAGATACAGTGCAGAAACGGTATGTGCTATTGTGTGGATGGAGATGGACTGCAAGTGGTAAAAGAACAACCAAATGCATCGGATCTGACGTGCTAAGCTTAAACTCTTTTTCTTTTCTCATTATAAACAATTACCCCTTCAATAAATAATCACTGCATACAAAATAAAGTTAAAGACAACATTCACTTGCAGAACAAATTTGTATTTTTTTTAAATGTTTGCTTATTTTGTATGTGTCCATCACATCAAGACAAGACTACTGACCGAATTCTCATTGATTGAAGAGCACTTCAAAAATCACATTTCAATTTAACACACTTTTCTTGATTTATTCGTCGTTTGTTGGTCTAATTTGAATAGTCCTTTACTCCAATCTCCTTTACTGCCAATCGCTGCTTCTTTGGTTTAAGAAGGCAATTGAGAAATAAAACCGTTTTTGCATAACCAAGATAATCCTTTAAAAAACCTATATCACCCCAGACTGTATCTTAAGCGAATAAAGAAACTCTTGATCGCTCTAAAAGAAAAATACTCTGAGTGATATTTTGTCCGTATGTGAAGACATTATGTGGAAAAGAAAATTCAACAATAAACTGTATCAGCCTCACCGTTAGAAGAACTGGATAGGCTTAGCTAGAAGAGTACGCATATCAAGACTACGATGGCCGGGACATGTAGAGTGGATGGATATCAATACTTCGGCTCAAAGTGTTTTCGTAGGACATCTAAGGTTTCAAATGGAAGTAGATCTGAACCGATCACTTAAAGAGAAAATTGGAGGGGGCTCACCTCGAGATTGTTGACGAAAGATGTTGGAAACGCGGGCTCACCACGCACTGTCATGTGCCACATACGAAGTATAAAATTATCAGAAAGCTCTGTAGACATGTTTTACTTGGGAGTTTTAGAAGGAAAATTTAAGGAAGTTTCAAAATCGACTACTCAGCGCAACGAAGACCGTAACTTTCATTTGGTTTCAGGACACCGTGACATAATGGAAACGATTTGTCAGATGAGTTCATCACTCGAATCCAGCGTGACCAGTACCTCTATACCTCAACTTAAAAAAAAATTGAAATCATTTAAGCTTTCTTAAATTCACCAACAGGTGATTATCTTTAGAAACATGTCGGGTTTCAAGAAAGCTGTGGTCAGATATTTTCAGAAAGAAAACTAATTTTTTTTCTCCAGGTTCACAGCGGTTTTCTTTGTTGATTAGCATTCTTACGGGTCACAACTTATTGGATACATGATGAGAAATGAAAATTTGTAACGCCAAAATTAAAAATATAATTACGACTTCAACGAACTGTATACTATTTTAATTTTTAACAGGAATTGGTCAGCTTTTATATAAGAGTCAATTTAAACTTAGAGTAAATTAGTTTGATTTAGTGGTACCCGTGGCTTGATGGTTAGTATGTCTGCCTGATGTTAATCCAGAGGTTCGTGGTTCGAATTCCAACAGAGGCAAAAATGTTTTCCCACGGGTATTATCTTTCGCGGGGAATTGGCAAGTCTTCCGTTAGTAAATTCATTGCCATCAAAAGGGCTTTCTCGATAAGCCGTTCGGAACCGGCAGAAAATTGTAGATCATCTTCATTCCCTCAAAAGACATGGTTGTGAGAAATACGCTAGGCCCTAAGGCTCCTCATTCTGTTTTTACAGTACATCCACTGCTGCTGGCCGCTGACACAAAAAAGTAAAAATTAAGTGAATGAATTTTCCCACGGGAAGTGGACGTCAACTCTCAGCTATCATCCGTCATTGCTGGGATGCGTTCCTGAAGACGGCTGTTGTTGCGCGTTTTGATGTCGCATAAAGGCTCCCCCAATGAAGGAGCAAACCGCAAGGGTCGCTTGCTGTTTCTCTCAACTCGGGTTTTAGACGAATGCGGATCGTCTTCATTGGTTTTTATCCTATAAGCCGGTTTAAAGCTGTGGATAAAATTATAAACATCTTTGTTTGGCAACATTAGCTGGAAATCCGTGATGTGAGACGTGGTAGTGGGTACCTACCTATCAGAGATTGTGACCAAATTGAGGCGCCTGGAGTCCTCACAGGGCCGAATTGAGCCGTTCTTTTTTACCACTATGTGCAGGGGACCAGCCCTTGGGCTACTTGAACGTCGCCGTCGGCAAATGCCGTCTATGATCATTCGATGAAATTCTTCCTTCGCTTGCATGTAGAATTTTGGTGGTATTGGTCTTGCATTGCAGAAGGATGGTTTACCACTAGTTTCTATATAATGGCGGAAGGAATGTTTCGGATTTTGGAGCGCGCTGAGTGGCGAGGTGATGATGGAAAACTGCTGGAGAAAATTTGAGTAGACGTCGTGGTGGTTGATCGCATTTAATGATACTTCATCCAGACGACGCGACGTTAGAAGTTAGAAGGTGGTAAAACTCTTACTTTACCGAAGTCCGGTACCGAAGTCTAAACCGAGTTTTGTCGTGACAAAGGTCTTGATTTATATCCCGTTGACTACCCGCAGGATCAGGCTGTAATCTTGTGGTGTTTGTGACGGACAGAGTGGATATTCCGGCTCCGCTGTCTACGAGAAAAAGTTGGCAAAGAATTTTATCATGAATGAAGAGGCAATTAGACTTACTACCAACCGTAGAGGCCTCACCCTAAGTTGCTGGTGGGCGTTTCCACGGTTGAATAATGTGCTAGGTGGATTGCAACTTATCGCTTTTGCTTCGTATCGCCCATGAAACCAACAATGAGCAAGACGTTGCCTGCCTTGTGGCTGCTGATGGTCATTCTGATAATTATTTTTTGGTTTCTCCTTCAGTTGCCTTTTTTGTGAAAGTTGGCTTTTATTTGTTTTCAGTCAAACACAGAAAATTTAACGAAAATATTTTTCTTAGTTTTGTATGTCGTAGTAAGTGGCGTATGTAGCTGATTTTTAGTAACTTTTTTTTCAAAAAAAAAAATACCATTTTTTCTTGTCTTGACCCAAACTATAAGTCCTGGATATTTGTCGTATCTTAGGTATGCAAAACGAGGAAAATTAATTTTTTATTTTTGACATCTTTCATTTCAATACTTTTTTGCTTTTAGACACTGGCTGGTCTAACAAGTTGCATCTTACAGTTTAAACAAACTTCTCTCAACTTTTGGTTTAAAAAGATTTTTGATCATATCTTTGGCTGTTGCAGGGTGCTTTCGAACCTCCGTTTTAAAATTCCAAAAGCTGCTGTACTTAACTTCGAAGTAACAAAGATTTCAAGTTCCTGATACTTTTGGCCAAGTTTGTATTTCTTTTAATAAATAAAAAAAATTCTATAGGTACAGAAAATATTGAAAAAAAACAACTCTTGGGTATCGTTCATATGTAAAAGGACTTTTAATTTTATTTACGTATTCGCACACAGAAAAATATTCCCCCATCACTTCAAATCTTTGTTTGCCAGTCTAGAACCTTTGTAAATTCTTTTTCTCCAAAAGCAATCATACGTGATTGTTCCATGTAGAGATTCTGTCGCTTCAAGTTATCAATCAAAAACAGTTGTTTCTTATAAGCGTTCAATAGATCAGCCCTCTGTTTTTTCAATCCTTTTATCTGCTTATCTTTTACATCCGTTTCATTTCGAATGGATTCCTTGATTTCCTTTTCAGAATTCTTCATCTGATTCAGTGTGTTTTTAGTGTTTTCAAGTTCCTCATTAGTTCGGTACAGGCGCTTCTCTAAGTTTGCATTATTTTGAGTTGAGACTTTGAGCTCACGTTTAACAGCCTCCAGTTCTTTTCTTGTGACGTTGTGAGCAGAATCACTTTCCTTTAGTTTGTGAAGTGTTTCCTCCAACTGCCCTTCCAACTTGGTCATCTGCTCTGAAAGGGCATTGTTTCTTGTATAAGCTAGGTCGCGTTGAGCTTCAATTTTCTTCTGTCGATCAAGGCTTTTTGCAACCGTGTCCTTTTGACTAGACATTTCCTCTGTCAACTTTTCGTGCTCGCCTTGCAAAATAACAATTCTAGACTTTAAATACCTGCAAATATAAGAATCATGCTTTGACTAAGTGTATACATGTGTATACATATCTTACTTGACAAGACCCTCAGAGCTAAGGTTCACTTTCGGACGAATTGTGGAAGTAGCTGCACTGAGTTCTGATGTACAAGAGGTAGCCTGGCTTCTAATGGACTCGTTTTCGTCTTTGACAAGGACTTCCAGAGATGGACTCTGAACGAAAGAACTGTTCTTATACCGTACCACTACATTTGAAGGATTCTTCGATGCTGTGCTTCTAGTCAATGGAAGAGTGCGAATAGAACTGTGAGGACTGCTCGCAGTATTGCGTTCGAAAACATGTTTCTTCTCTTCAACGATTCCCTTCAATGGACTTTCCCTTATTGGCAAGGTCTTTTTACGAGCTCCGTTTGTAGAAAAGACTTCTTTAGCATCCGAGTTTCGCCTTTCCTTTAGTCCGCTCAATGAAAGTTCATCGGCCTTTGCCGCCCGTGGAATGACGGTTATTGGACCCTTCTTCGTGTAAGTGGCATATTTCGAATCGATTTTCGTGGGTTGTGGTTTCTCAAACGTAAATTTAGCCATCTTGTCTAAGTGTTCGTTGATTTTGAGGAATTCCTGTTCACGTGATAGAATTCCTGCCATTCCTGGTTGTTAGTTTTTAGAATTTTAAGACTTTTTTCCACAAAGAAACAGCATTAAACGGAAACTTTTAAATTTAAAAAGAAAAACAACAAACAAAAATGTCGTTTCTACTTGACGCTACAGGAATGATTGAGTGAGTTTGAATATGTTACTAGGATAACACGAAGGATTTAAATACGAAGTTATTTTGGTTGTCAGGCGATAGTAGTGGGTGGTTCAAAAACAATAAATAGTTAATCGATTTTTTGTAGTGGAATGGGAACATATCCTAGTAACAACAAAGAAAGGGTGCTGAATTAACTGCGACAAAAACTACACCAAAGAAGGTGTGTGTTTTTTCGCTGTTGGAATGGGAACGTGTTTTGGCGCTTGTATTTAACTGAAAGAAGAAGAAACTGCCCTCCAGTAAATTCCTTTGTTGACAATATGTAACCAAATGTTGAAAAATCCAATTAGACTGACCGTTCCAACCCTTCTGAAGAATCAACCCTCATACCTCCTTTTCAATCAGAGAGCAATTTGCTTTCGATACAAGTAATTATAAGATAATTGAAAAGAAGCAATGCAATTCCCTCTTCGGGGACCATATTCCATCACACGGTTTTTATATAAA
Source organism: Melanostoma mellinum (assembly GCA_914767635.1). Taxonomy (NCBI): domain Eukaryota; kingdom Metazoa; phylum Arthropoda; class Insecta; order Diptera; family Syrphidae; genus Melanostoma; species Melanostoma mellinum. The sequence continues at coordinate 171,564,218 of OU612059.1, read as the reverse complement.
AACCCTGAGTTATTCTCAGTAAAGCATCAGTTCTATCATCGTCTTCAATCAGATAGCAGCAGTAGCTACTTCTTGTCTTCTTCTATTCTAAATACTTCAACAAATACAACAAAAAATGGCCGCCATCCGAGTTATTTCATTCTTCCTCATCGCATTCTTGGTCGCTGCTATTCTTTTGGAACCAACTGAAGCCGCCTACAGGAAGCCTCCATTCAATGGAAGCATCTTCGGCAAGCGCAATAGTATTGGTAAGTTTAGAAAACACTCATTGCTTAGTAAACACTAAATACACTCGCATATTTGCAGAATATGACAACGGAAAAGCCCTTACTGCTATGTGTGAAATCGCCCTAGAAGCCTGCCAATCATGGTTTCCCCAAGAAAACAAGTAAAGTTGTTAGTATTTGAAGATTTAAGAGGGTCCACTAGAATTGTATGCACTTGATAGACATAAACTCATTTAATCCTTTTATAATGTTAAAAATTTGATAAAATAAAAAATAATAAATATTGGAAATACTTGAAAAGTAGAAATGTTTTTGTTTTTGCTTTCTCATGAAATTCTCCTTCAAATTATTGAAAGGAAAGTTGGGTGAAAGACATGAAGACTTGTTTCTCTCATACTGAAAAGGCTGATATTGCAGCGAGTGAAAAAGTTTATTATCACCACTTAAACTGTGCAACTTTAATTTGCAAAACTATAGTGAAGACGAATTCTGATTGCAAGGAGAAATAGAAACACTCTTAGTTTTGAATGATTTGAGTCCACAACGGTTGAAATTGACAGTCGAAAACCAAAGTTGGTTTTAAAGTCATTAAAGGTGGTTTGGCGTGTTCTATTCGGGAAGGCTCATACTGGTGTCAGCTTGGAGGCGCCCAGGTTTTGCAACTTATAGTACTCGTCAAATGGGCACACTATACCTCCATGCGGTAATCACTGAGAACTGGGATGCTCCACCCGGAGAAGACCTGCTAAGCTAGTAAGTGCGAGTGTTGACAAAGGTACGAAGAAGAAATAGATCAACACTATAATTCTCTGCGAGTAATTATTGACTGCCCTAACTTCGGGCTTTTTTGGGAATGTCTCAGCAGATGAACTCGACTTACAGAATCAACGGTAGACTTCAGCCGTCAAAAATGCAGAAACCCCTGAATGAGCTATTTCGACATATTTAATTTAAAGGGTCTTTCAATACTAGGACATGGTATTGAAGAAGAGATGGTGGTGGATGACTTCCTGGCGAGACAACGACAGCTCTCATACCCCTGCAATAGAGTACTACTTCCAGATTATCCGGCCCTTTATGTAAAAGGGGATATCAAAAGAACCTGGCCCTCAAGGTTGGGGATTGTGCGTGGGGTTAATTACCCAACCATCGGAAAAAATTAGTTCCGAAACAACCAACAGCCTCGGATAACGATAATGATTTCAAAGTTGGGAACCCAAGCAAACGTAGAAAGGACAAAAACATACGGATCTGGACGTTGAACGTAATATCCCTAAACGGATTACGTGCAGCCGGAGAACTAGCGGACGCCATGGATTGCTGCAAAGCAGGCATATCCGCCATCCAACAAGTAAGATGGGGTGGGTCGGGCATAAAAAGGATGAAAAACTGTGACATACTATGGCGACTGCTACAGACAACAGGAACAACGCTTATTTGGGTGCGGATTTGTCGTTAGAGGAAGACTCAGGGATAAGGTTATCACCCAAAATCCAGTTGATGAGCGTATAATGGCCATCCGCATCAGGGCTAAAATTGCCAGCATTAGCCTCATAAGCGCCAACACCCCCACAGAAGAGGAAGAAGACAATTCCAAAGATTGTTTCTACGAGCTCCTCGAAGAAACATATGAGTAGTGCCCTAGCAACGACGTGAAAACCGTTCCTAGCGATTTTAACGCAAAATTAGGGAAGCAGGACATAATTGGAAATACAATCGGTAAACATAGCCTCCACGACAAAACCTCCGAAAACGGACTCATCAGGCTAGTTGATTTTGCTGCTGGGCTGAATCTCTAAATTTTGTACGCACTTCTCGAATCTCAAAATTCATGGTATACGGCGATCTCCAGATCAATCTCCCGTCAACCAATTTGACCATGTTGCTATCGACGCAGCACACTCTTCCAGTGTGATCGCTGTCCGAACTTTCTTAGAAGCCAACTTTGACTCGGACCCCTACATTGTATAAAAGCTACAATCGCAGGACATTGAATAAGTGCCTTCTCCAATGTTCCTCCAACTATCCATGAATAGTGTCCTGCCAGCATTAAGCATTGAAGACCAGTGGCAGCAATGCCAATATCCAATGTTTTACCAAAAGATAAAAAAAATCCTGCCAGGCAAGCCCCGAACTCAAGCCTGTAAAGACCAGCAGGTAAGCATAGTACTTCACTACTGAGGATCTGAAAAGACCGCTTCTGTAGGCTGCTTAACGGCGACAAAAACAAAAATTCCGCTGTCAGGCAGAATGCCACATTCAACTTGGACCCTTGGACAATAATCAAGAATGCCGTGCCCCCGACCTAGAAGAAGTTAAGCTTACCATAGAGCTTTTCAAGGCAACTCGGGATCAGTTTTGAAAGGAGAATGCCCCAGCTAATCTGATGATATGCATGGCATGGTAGGAAGAAGGCATGCCCGATGAATGAAACCTCAGTTTCAAGTTCTACAAAAAGGACACCTTCACTATTACGCAAATTATCGAGGAATAAACTCCTTAACGTCGCGTACTATGTGTCTGAAGCCTCACGTAAACAATTTGATAGGTCCTCATTAATATGGTATCCACAATCGACCAAAGTTTCACATTCCGGCAGATCTTGGAAATATATCGACATATATTATCTTGTTGCCCATTTCAAGCCAGTAAGTAAAATAAAGTGATGTCACTTCACTTTATTTTACTTATAGACTGTCATGCGATTTTTTAACGTCATACTTGAAAAGATTTTACAAAACTCAAACGTCAACACCAAAGACGTAATTTTTCAAAAGTCTGTTCATTATTCTGCTACGCAGACGAAAATGGGTTTGTTTGTCTTTTATTTTGAGAAGCCTAAAGTCACCCTGAATATCAAACTGAGTGATTTTTGAGCCCTGAGGTTGACCCCTCAACTCGCCCTAGGTTTTTGCTGGGGCGAGATGAGGATTGTCAAACGGCCTGTATTTTTATTCAAATGACAGGGATGTGAGGTGATTTTGTTTTTGACTGCTCATAAGGCTGTCAAGAAAACCTGGGTCAACCCTGGGTAGAGTTCAACGAACCAACCTAATAACGTAATGGGAAGAAGCAAGCGTGCATTAAAACAAAAGTGGCAGAAATGGGTTTGATGGTTGATGAGGGCAACGAAGTATAAAGTCATCAACAAAGGAAGAGAACATTGACGAATTTCCAATGAAAAAATGAAGAGAAATAAAAATAAAACGTTAGGTAGCGCAACAGAGCGGGTAGCCCCGGGTCTAGCCTATTTTCTCAACCATCCCTTGGGGGGGAATCAGAAGAGACATACAATTTCTTGCCAATTCCGTATGGCTAATCGAGAAAGGGCTTTTAATGGCAATGAATTTACCATCGGGGGACTTGTCAATTCCTCGCGAAAGGAGCGATACCTGTGGAAAACATTTTTTTTTTTCGAGTCCCGAACTTCCCGCGTAACAGATGTTGGGTTAGGCCCATGTTCACCCCGAAGTGTAATGTCCACTTTAGTAAATTTTATGATCTTTTCACAAAGCTATGTACTTTTCGTTTATGAGTAATGTTAAAGATGAGTAGTAGGTAATAATCAACTCAATGAAGTACAAAGATAAAGAAAAGAAAATAGCTGTTTCTTTGGGTTAAGAACGGCTTCGATTATTCAGTATTATCGAAAATTTGATTATTTCAATTTGAAATTGATTATAAATAGTTCCGAACCTAGTAATTGAAATTTTTCAAACCATTCGAGTCCAGCTCAAAGTTCTGTTCGATGTTCATAGCATGGTTGGATTCCAATTAGTAGGTATAGAGATTGCTACTTAAACGATAGACAATTTGGTTTGATATCAAAATCAAATGGGGAATTATTAAGATATTCAGAGTGAAGGCCAAGATCCTAACAGAAGAAAGCCTTACAGCCGGGTGGAAAAATACTACAAGTGAAATTGTAATGAAACTTACCATTGTTTCATTGTTTTGAGCTTCCACAAACTGATTTGCTTGTGCTGCAATTTTGTGTCGATTTTTTGTTGGAAAACATTAACATTAATTCATTTAGATATAAATGAATGCAAATATTAAATAAAAAACACCGACTTAAGTTAAAAAAGTTCAATCGGGCTGAAATAACCCACTTTAAGTTATTCTCCGCACACTTTAACATTAATTTTAGCAAGGCGGACTTCACTTCACTGACACTTTTGACAAACGGAGAACTGAGTTGCATTTTTAGAACAAAATCGAACACAATTACCTATCAATCACTTTCAATTCTATTTTTTATATTTTTTCACATTTACAAATTGCACTGACTAAACGGGACAAAATGGCAAAGAACAAATAACACACTTTTCCAATTCGACGATAGTCTCACATACCTACATACATACATGATACTTTATTCTGCATCGCAGTAATGCCGAATGCAACAAATGGGATTTCTTTTTCTTACAACGGGCACTGTAACTGTAGCCTGAAATTATGTATGTATGTACATAAACACAAAAAAAATACACAAAGGAATATAAATGTAAGAAAACAATTATTTTTCAAGTTAGTACAAAACGAAACATAAGAAAACTAGCATGGACTTATCACACTTTTTTTTTGACACAGAAGTATTAAGATCAAAAATCACTGAATTTTTCTGAGAGAGTGGTTTACAGTAAGGCGATGTTCATACTGGTCGATTTGTTGAAGCAACAAATCGACCAAAATGTTCACATTCTTCAACGAATCGACCGCAAGCCAATACGGACAAATTGGTGTAACAGAGAAGGAGAACAAGAAAACATTCGCATTTATTCGCACGAAGCTTCAACAAATCGACCAATGTGAACTTCGTCTTACATGTAAAATGTCGGAAGAAGAGAGAAAATACTAGAGACGAGAAAAAAATTCAGGAACGAAATCCTACTAAATTTCGTATTTATTTATTTATTTTTTATTTAGTATTTCGTTCCATTTTCCACCGTTTATAGCCGGATTTTAACGAGGCGATAAGCCGTGTACACTGTTCAATTAGTTGAACAGACTTTGGCTTGAACGACCAATGCTTGATAGTGTGAACCCTCAGACGACCGCTTTACCAACTTGTTAGATGGCTTTCAAATATTTTTGAAAATCTAGAAGTTGGGTGGAGTGGAAGAGTACGTGACATAAAGTTGGACGACAAGCTTGATTAATGTGAACGCAAACTACATCCGACCATCCAACTTCCATCAAACAAAGTCTGTCCAACTAATTGTACAGTGTGAACTGGGCTACAGTTACAAAACCATCGAAATCTGAATCATAATCTGATTCGACTACCCGATCCTACGTGGAAACGTTTTATATGTTTGAAAAACTGAAATATCTGAATGTCAGAAAAATGTCAGCTGAAACATCTGACACTTTTGACCAATCAGAGCTACAAAAACTGACAGTAGTTTTCGAAGTCCCAGTGCGTTGAATGCGAGCAATCACAGTGACCAGGAAAAACTATAAGAAAAAGTTGAGGCAAATGAAAATATGAATTTTTTTTTCTGGCGAGCGTTCATAGCGAATAGAAAACTTTATGTCAGTTGCGAGGCTGCTCAAACCAATGACAAGTTTTCCTTTTGCAATGCACACGAAGAAAAAAAATCCGCCGTATTCACAATGATTGGAACGAGTTAAATTTCAATCAGATGACATGAAAAACGAAATTGTACCAGGAAAATATAAAAATACATTTTTAACAAAAATATTCTTTTAATTGAACATTTTCTTGTCAGTAAAGATTTACTTTGTTTTTTTTTTTTTTTTTTTGAACGTACAAAATTTGTTATTCTTTTTCTTACGAAAACATTTTTTTTCGTTTTTCTGATCGCTATAGCTGGCCCCTAATATAGTCTTACTGGTGTAACGTAACCATAACCCCTTGTTGTTTTAGCTCCGTTTCTATTCTCACAGTTCCGCCCATGAAAATACATCAGCACAGTTTTCCGGTCACCGGTTCTAAACTGAAAACAGTTATAAGATGGTTTTGTATTCCATTTTACTGTCTAATGTTTCAATAGTAATTGAAAAAATTAAATTACTTAAAAGCACCCAAAAATGTAAAATATTCCAACGATAAAGTTCTACTTACACAATTTGTCCCTTTCCATATTATTTTTCTATTAACACGATGAGTGTGATATGTGATTTCGTTGTTTCATTTTCCTTTTAATTTCATGTGTTGTAATTGTTTTTATTTTCTTGTTTTTTGATATCGTCATGGCTAAAAGAGCTTCGGTGTGATTAAATCTAAAGAAAAGAGTGCTTTCAAAAAATGAGTGCTCCGAATTAGTGCCTGTGTCTAAATTTAAAGCCCTTGAGCCCAGTTTAATTTGCTAATGAAAGTGAGTGTTAATATTTCTCAATTTTGTTTTTTTGCTAAAAAGTGTGTAGTTAAATCAAAAGTTAATGTTGCACTTTAACGCCGAGTGTTTTTTAAAAAAAATGTCCCCTTTAAAGGATAGTTCAACAATTTTACTTTACAAACATCCAGAACAAAGGTAAGTTTGTTATTGTTTCTCATAACTTTCATATTTTATTTCGTAATTATTTTCTTCATAAGCTTTCCTTCTATCTTATGTTATTACAAGTAAATTCGCATAGTCGTTTACAATTAGTACCTAATAGCAAAGGAAATCACGATTCTCTACCCGTGCCGGTTGAAATGGTTTGTTGGAACTCCCTACTCTCTTCCCATTCTAATTGGAAAGTAAACTTACTTCGCGTCTAAAGTGAAACTTGTCCAGTTTTCGATGTGCGAGTTCGTTTTCCTTCCTTTTTCGATTTCCACGAGATAGCAAATTTAAAATTATAAATTTCCGAGTCCAACTTTCTGATTGGCAAACGGGATACCTACAAGGAAGGTCTTTGAAATTGATAAGTAAGCTCGTGCCTTTGTTCAACTGTGCAACTATGGGTGGTTTGTTCTATTTGCTATACTTTTTGCTTGTGATCATAGGAAATGAACGTGAGGCTAGTAAAAACCTGAGGTAAGAATTAAACAAGACATAACGATACTAGAAAGAAGAGAGAATCAAGTCTTGAACTGGTATCTGTCTAATCGAACGTCTATCTTCTTCTTCTGCTCCATTTTCTGAAGCTACGAGCTTCACACTAGTGATCTGCCTATTTGACGACGTGTTGGCCTCAGAACGCGTCGGCAAACCTCCACGTTTTTGAGTTATTCCATTTATGCAGATTTCATTGCGTTTGTCTGTTCGAGGAGTGTTTTGGTCTACCAAACTTTTTTTTTCCTTCGCGATCGTGTCCGAACATTGTATGATAATGGTATTTGACGGTGTTTTCTGGATCTCTCTTTTGAACACGACACTGAGCCGGTCGTGCTCTATTTTTTTTCCAAGACGTTGTTTTTGACGTAAAGGATTCCACTAATCTTGGTACTTCTTATACGATAAAGCTTTGTTATTGCTCCGATCATATGGAGCATCTTCATCTCAATTGCTGTCAATTTACTCTCGCACTTCTTGAAAATTGTCCAACATTGTGAAATGTAGATGAATGATGGGTGCGCAACTGCGGTGTAGAGTCTTCTTTTCAGCTTAGGGGACATTATTTTTTACCACAGAAGATGGCGGAGTTTCTTTCGCCGCTTCATCTACCCTAAGCTTCCTCGATGATTGATGTCATCATCACAAGTTGCTTCACTATTGATGATTGAACGCAGATATTAAACATGTTCACACTTTGGAAGCACATTTCCATTCAATTAAATGTTTGCGAAAGGTCTGCATCAATCTATTGGAACGTCTATACTTATTTACTTAGGTGGGCATTACAGTTCGGGGTGAACCTGCCCCTCAACCAACATCCTTCTATAGCGACTTCGATTTCGGGCGAGCTCTCTCCAGTTTCGCACTCTAAGTTGGTTGAGGTCTTCATCCACTTGATTGCGCCACCTAAGACGAGGTCTTTCCCTTCCGCGATTTCCCTGCAATGTGCTTTCGAAAACCCGACGAGCCGGAGCGTTTGGGTCCATCCGCTCTACATGGCCCAACCATGTCGTGGTACAGCTCATACAGCTCGTTGTTGTATCTTCTTCTCCACACATTGTCTTCGCATACGGGACCAAAGATCATTCGAACGTCTATACTGCAACCAATGTTTAAATGTTCGGCAAAAAAAATTACATACGCGTTTTACGGACATAAGAAGTTTAGAGCCTACTTTTCACCATAAGTCCATTATACGACTTAAAATGTGGCAATTTGCTTCAAAGTTTTCTGCCTTCAAATAAATAAGTTACCACTCACAATACAATTCTCTTGTTCTTCTTCCTTTTCCAATTATACGAGTATCGTGATCACGAAGGGTTAACTGCCACTGATCCGCTCATGGAGTACGCCGCATCTTATCAAAGATCAAAATACTAAAAATCAAGACCACATTTTCAATATAAAAAAGATATTTTCAAATTTTATTCGTTAAATTAGCATAATCAATTGTTTACCCTAGAGCCTACACAAAAGCAAAGTAAAAAAAACCGGAATACTTATTGCTGTTTCACTTCACATTATGCCGCACAATGTGATGAATGTGAAAAGGTATCCCAATCAAATTGGGTTCATGTCTTCCTATACTATACAGCGAGCACACACACTTTATACTAAATGGATAAATATTTTAAAATGAACTTCGATTAACTCGACTCAATGCGAGTTAAATATTCACAGCACATGAACACTCTTTTTAAATTTGTTCCTATAAAAAATATTTCCAAAATCTTAGTCATCTTCTACCGCAGAATATCGATGGGAGGCACTTTTCTTTCGCTTCTGTCGAAGTTCACTCACATATTTACGCAAATGGAGCATATAGTCTGTCATGAATGTCGTGTACGACTAAAAATGTTAAGATTAGAAATGTCTTCTGTCATCGAAATGGGTATGTGTTTTAGATACTTACAGTGTCCAAAACATAACGAGGCATGAAGCCTTTTAAATCAAGGCAGAGAAGCCACTCGAATATACAGACATCGGATTTGCCTTCTACTTCACGCATAGCCCAACACGAAACAAGATTTTCACCTCTGAAAAATAAAAACTCAATCCTCGGTTTCGTTTGGTAAAATTAAATGCTTACCTCGTGTACTTCGGAACTTTTGGCATCTTTGGAAATTCAAAACTTACGGCAGCACTAACATAGATCTTGTCCTTTCCTTTCGGCAGCTCACATTTCTTTTTTTCCACCACGGGCTCAGGAACATTATCTTCTGCATCGTGAAAGTTTTCCTCAAGCGGTGGTGGTTCGGGAAAATCAATGTGTCCTTGGAAACCCTTCGCTCCTAAGCTTTGGCTTAACGTTCTAAAAGTTCTCTCCGAATTAGTGGGGGATGTGTTTTCTTTGAGTTTTTCGGAACTTTTGGATAATTTCACACTCGAACTACCTACGCTACTAGCGGCATAGTCATTGTCTCCTGAGAGTGTGGAGACACTGCCTTCATAAGATCTATTCAAAATGTTCTCTTCATCATCATCATCACTTTGTTTGTAGCCCTCATCGTCACTGTCTTCAAGGACTCTACCATTGCGACATAAACGCCAGCAACGTAAGTTGACAAAATCACGACTTTTCACTATGCCACCACCTCCACTGGCAGTTGCCTGATAGCTGATGTCCGTATAGGTGTTCACTTTCTGCAACAAATTAGTTTTAAAAATTTCAAAGAATTACAAAATGAAATTATCAACTTACACGAAGAATTCTTGACTCCAGTAACGTTGGATTCCACTTGGGAATGTTTTCGATTTTATAGAACAGTTCCTCGAGCAGTGCTTTAGCTGGGAACTTAATCCGACCCTGTGAGTGGCGAAAGCGGAACCATTAGAGTTGAAAAGTTAGAAGTAAGCAATACTCACAGTTAGTCTGTATATTTTTCCCAGTTTTTCTCTATGGATACTCTGGATGGTGTCATTCTTTTGTGTAACCTTTTCAAGTTTCCAATCACTGGCTTGCAGAAGGTCATAGGCTTTGCGAACACAGTCCAAACCCATTCGTCTGTAGTCATCATCCTGTAAGAACATTTTATTTCTTATTTGTGGTCTGTTGTAAGTTGTAGTTGTATCATGACGACTCATCAATCGATACTGTTCGATATTGAAGGCGCGAGAAGTTCTTTAAATTATTTTATGAAAACAGAACTGATGCGAATTGATTTGCATTTCAAATTTCAAGCAAGCTTCATGAATGAATGCATATCGAAGTCGGATCTCGCTGTTCATTCGATTTATTATTCGGAGAAGGAGCGATCTTGTCTTCTAATCTTTGAATACAATGAAAACAGAGTTGTTACAATTATTTTTTATTAGGGGGGGAACGCAACTGTGTGTAGTCACATTTGGCGTTAACTTATGCGATACAATCGAGGTCTTTTCAATGTTCTCAAATCAATTGACTATACAAGGGCTGACGGTCTCAGACTGGAACATTCAAAGTACATATGTAGGCTTTGCCGGGCTCTATGTCGAATGAATTAAAGGTGCAAGCACTGGCACAGGTTTATCTGTCAGATAATAATGATGAATGTAATTTCAGAATTATTTTCCATGTAATTTGACAGCTCTGTTCGTTACCATCTTCTTTTTCATTTTCGGCGTTACGAGTAGTGATCTTGAAGCGATCACAACTCTCCCACTTTTCTGCTTCACACTAGTGATCCGCCTGTGGGGTACGCCGCGTTGACCTCAGAAATCGTCGGCAAGCATCCCGGTTTTGGATTGTTCCATGTCTGAGGCCAACCAAATGCTGCTGTTTTTGCATTTGCTTGTACCAGGAGTGTTTTGGCCTGCCTTTTCTTTTTCGTCGCGAATTTGTTGAAACGTTGTACGATATTGCCTTTTTGACGGGGTTCTGCGGATCTCTCCTTTGAACATGACAATACCAACTGAGCCGGTCGTGCTGAATTTTGTCCAAGATGGTACTTTTGACATGAACATGCTCTGTTCGTTACCATAACTAAGCAAAACCTATTGCTACTGAAGGTTGAGTGCAAAAGAAAATCTAAATCTCAAAAAGACTTAGGTTCACATTCAGGGCTAGCTGACATCTTTAGCACTTTAACAAACGAATTTTTTAATCCCTTGAACATTGCGAAAAGTATCAAGTTTCCCAATAAATAAAGAGGAGAAAGAGGATGGAGCAATAGAGCCGGAAGCCCAGGTACCTTGTTAGGATGTAGAGGAACTACAATTTTTTTGGGATTCGAACATCGAACCTCCCACAGGCAGACATGCTAACCCCTTCCCCAATGGTCACCACATCACATAAACTTTGCCTATTAATGGAAAACTTGTTTCTCTCTTCAAAAACTTGATCAATAGGTTTCTAGCACAGCAGACTTATCGTTCCCTTATTGAAAGATATTGAAAAACGTTAGAAATTATAAACTAAAACTTGTCACTTGTTCATTAATTTCCAATCCATGCGAAAGTTGCCATCCGCTAATCATTTGATTTACAAGCTCAGTTAGGTTCTAAGAAAAGGAGCTTCAAAATTCCAATTAGCGCTGGATGGCTCTATTCTTATTACCATAAACACGTTCGACTATGAAAGAGAGTTGATTCAAGCATGTGGATCAGAGAAAGAGCTAACTCTCAGACTGAGAAGTCTCATGGTTAGAAACAATCAAAAATTTAAACCACTAAAGTTTCTTTAAAAGATTAGGCAATGCTGAACCACCATACGCTCACCAAGTATGAGGTGAACTTGCTTGTCAAGAAAGGATAACAGATCTGCGATCGATCTTTTTGAAAGTTTATCAAGATCATAGATAACTGATGAAAGCCCTTAACGGCTGTCGGGGAAATAGATGACACATTTAGAGCAATATTAGGTTCGTTGTCCATTTTTGCTTAAAAAAAAAGTGGTAAAAGTGAAGGGTATCTGTATTCATCAGATCACTTGGATCATCGAAGAAAAATCTCCTAGATGTAGTTTTTGTTTGAGGGAGAGTTCAACGCATGAACAGAGGAGATGTGGGATTGTCTCTTCTTCTTTTTCGTAGAAAGAGCTTCTACATAAGTCGTTTTGGTGAAACCTGAAACCTACGCCTATGAGGCAATGTCCGGTAATGATACCGACGGAGCCAATTTGCAATCTTCTAATGGATAGCAAGTGCGTTTTAGATCCAGTTTAGGCCAAATTTGTTTTGTTGACAGACAAGTAGTGGTGTTTCTTCGACTAATGTTTGTTTTATTCGTGCTTCACCATGCGTTTTTGCATTGCATGTTCAGGCTTTTGGCTAAGATTGATTTCCTGGTTCCAGCCACTTCATCTGCCTTGCAGTTTCCGAGGATCAAAAAGTTGAATGTTGACTCCATGAAAGATAGTCGACAATTGAGGACGCTTACGAGTTTGTGGTACAACGCCAACTGATTTAAGGGCTGCTTGGCTATCTGAGAAGATGAGAATATTAACTCAAGATATCACTTCTCTTCTTTAAGCCTTTTTGATCGCCAGAACTTCCGCTTGGAACAAGCTACAGTTGTTTGAAAGACGGAGTGAGAAACTTATGTTTACTCTGTTCAAGTACACAGCGCAACCAACCCCTTTTTCGGTCTTTAAACCATCTCAAGAACAAGAACATAGAAAAGGACTTTTCCTAGGAACTGACACCAGCAAGAAGAGTCAGGTATTGCAACTTATTGGATCTGACACATAGTCTTGCATTGGAGTTCATTTGAAATTTATTATTGGTGGGCTATGTATAAGTAAATACTATTAAGTTTGATGAACACTCCGACCTACGAATGGTTTAAAAAAGATAGTGCTATAAAACATCACCAACTAAAAGGCTTATTACTTATACATCGATACTGTTTAAACATCCTTCAGGATATTGCGACCGAATAAACTACTTTGAGCATCTGTAAAAGATAGAGGCATTTGTTGCGTTCCTAGTCCGGGGTCTTATTATCAACAGGTTGTGTGATAGACCTGACTAGGCCGAATTAGCAAAAAATTGTTCCTACCAAATGCCAACGATTGTAAACAAAACAAGAGTGCACAAAATCTCTGTATCGACAACAACCGTCTACAATTTTCTTACTACTGCGGAACATTTTTGACTAGCGAACTCACTTACTAGCTTTGGCCTTTACTACATAAAAAAATGATTCTTGGCTTAGATTAGATTAGATTAGATTTAGGGGACGGGTAGAGCTTGCTCAGCTCCGGTCACTGCGGTGTCTGAATGAAACCTATTGTGCCAGCCCATGTGAGGTTTCAGTTCTTCTGCTCCTGAATTGAACCAGAAGTTAGCAATCTTCTGTGGGTGAATGAGTTTGAGTTTATCTAGGGGGATAATCTCATAATCAAGTATTTGCTTTCTAAGGCGGAAAAGTGCTGGACATTCTGTAATGTGCAGAGATGTTTCTTCATTTTCGAGGCATAGTCTGTTATCAGCCTGATTTGGTGAAGATGTTTCTTTAAAGAACAGTGACCGGTTAGCAGTCCTGTGAAAATTTTTAGGGTTTTCCTATTGAGGTTCAGTAGGAATTTTGATGATTTTTTAGTATATTCTGGCAAAAAGAGTTTTGAACAGATTTGACCAGATGAGTTACTCCAAGCTTTATTTGATTCCTCCAGAAGAATGTTCTTGGCAGTATGTTTGAAGGTGCTTTTATTTACACCGCAGAAGGGTTCAGGACCGACGAATGGTTTAGATGCGTCGTCTTTAGCTAAGATGTCTGCCTTCTCATTGCCATCATAGCCTTTGTGTCCTGGGAGCCAGTGAAGGATTACAGTGTTTTTCATTGCTAGTTCAGAGAGTGACATGACTGTCTCTTGGACTAGTTTGGATCTTATGACAGGTGAGCTTAACGCCTTTAGTGCAGCTTGGCTGTCTGAAAAAATGTATATTGTTTTGTTTTTCGTGTTCGATGAACACGATGTAAGCCAAGAAAGATTCTTGGCTTACATCTTGTCAGCTTTCGTTAATGTGACCAACTCAAACACAGCCAAACTGACTACACACATTTTGTTTTTCCGTACGTAACAACCTCACAAGTAAAAAAACAAAGAGTGCATCATTTTTAGGCTTCACAGAGTCTCATGCCCAACGTCAACAATCTGATAAGAGATTGTAAAAATGTTACATTCTATTGGAACGTGTTATCTATAATCGTGCTCTTGACAGATTCAATTGTCAGAAGAACTGAGGAGCCTGGCAGACAAAAGGCAGTTTTAAGCCTTAAAAAAGATGCCTGGAAACCTCAGAGATCTCATTTTCTGTGATGTAATGATGGATTGGAACCCAAACAAAACCGAATCAATTCAATTTTGCGTTCCTAGTTAGAGAAGTCTTACATTTCTAATCAATTAGTTGTTAGAAGGTTGAAAAACAACTTTTTCAAATCGTGATGTGGTTCCCAGCAAGTCACAACTCTTTGACTTTTTATAATTGAACACAATCTGACTTAATACTTAATAACTGTTAGCATTTCTGCCTGTTACCCGGGAGTTTGAAGCGAAGAATCATCATCATCAGAATCAGAATCACTAAAAAATATGTTTTTTCACTTTTTTCGCCTTTCGCGAGGAGTATAGTCCTTCGAAAGTAGTTACACATTTAATTGAAAAGTGCTTGTGGCATGGGCATAAAATTGTAGACCCTTGTAGTGTAATGAGTCAAGCCACGAAGTTATTCACAAAATGAAATCGAAATCGCAAACTCAGCGTATATTGAGTCCTACGTAAGACAATTCGGAACCGACATTTATAATTTTTGATTTTCTTCAACATTTTCGAAAGCATATAAAGGATACCCCTTACCATTTCTTATCTTGCAAACTAAAACATAAAGCAGTAATAAAGTTTCTGCTTTAAACGCGTCAGCAAAAATTCACAGCGAAACACTTTAAAGAACTAACATGTACACAGGCGTATCAACGGCATCATGCAACGTTTATTTTATTCTTTACCACAATCGTGAACGAAAAACAAAACTCACAAATGTTTCCCTATCGCTTAGCCTAATACCCGCAATAAAGACACTAATAGAAGGCCTTCTATATGATCGTGTTTCTTCTTTTTTTTTATTTGTAATTTTACCCCAATTCGTTTGCGTACAGCTATCAGTTTAATTATCAATTAATGCAAATGCAGCACAAGCAATACGTCAAAAATACATAGGCTAACAACTGGAGTGTAAGCTGACCCACAGAAAATGGCTCTCATCATGAATGTCGTCTTGAAAACAACAACGAAATGATTTTTACTCCCAGTGGAAGACAAATCAGGAACGCAAGAATAGTTTGAGGTGGCGTAAGTGGCGTAAGGCGTAAGTCACAAGATTGATATACAGAAGGAACTTACCTGCTCTTCTTCTTCGTCACTGTTGTGCTGCGAATCCAAGGGTGAATAAAATACACTATCCCCCGGCGGTCGCTCTCCCCCAGCAGCCAGGAGCGGTGCAATCACCGAAGAACGCTCAGTTGTTGTTATTGCTAATAGAATGCAAATTGTGAGTAGAACTTTAACTTGACTGCAAGGATCTTACTTTGGAAATAGCCTCGTGCACGTCGCTCCTGAGGTATGACTCTGCCATCGAAGAACCAGGCTTCACCCCATGACAACACAAATGAAGTCAGAACCAGCACAACTCCAAAAACTGGCTCAGGTGAATGCACCCACTGGAAAGAGCGGTTACTTAATAGTAAATGCAACAAAAATACTAACATCACAACTTACGTCAAAGTAAAAAACTTTAGAGATAAGAAAAACGCAGGAGCAAGACGTTGTAAGCTAAGGATTATCATAAAGACAATTTATTAGCAGAAAACTGTTGTAACGTTATCTGGTAAAACTTACAACAATAATCGACCAATGATTCATGTAGAACAGCCCATAGAACAATACCAGCACAATAAATCGAATGATTGACGTTCCGACGACATCAAACAGGGACGTGTAGATTGTGTAGCCTAGTATCTGTTTTTGGAATGCATCAAAGATGGTGTCTCCGTGTAACTAAAATAAACCATCAAATAATTGATTCATTGGAGCTACAAAAACAAATATTAGATATATGTACCATAATGCAGATTATCCATAGCAGAGAGACCATAAACAAATCGAAGGTGATAAAAAGACAGAAGAGTCTTCGCACCACCGACATTCCGCCATCATGCATGTATCCGCCAAGCAAATCGTCAGAGATGAGGTTGATAGCATGGGCGCGATCTATACCAAATTAAAAGCAGTCAAATGGATGGACAATAGAATTTGTTTGTTTTCTTTTAAGCTACTGTAGTCGTATTGCTGTTGGATGGGTCCACGATTATTCATTGTGCGGGCGTTGTTGTAGATTGATTCTGCTGCCATTCGAATCTCGTCTACATCATTGCGGGACATCTTATTCTTTAGTTTGTTTATCTAATACATGTCTGTATTTTCCTGAAAGAGAAACAATATCAATTATTTATCAATGCAAAAAGAAACTGCTTCTGCTGCTCTTGTTTTCTGTGATGGAATATCGCTTCAAGCTTAGAAAACATTGCCATTGGATAAACAAACATCATGCGTTATAACACTTTTGTCACCAAACTGATAAGACAAATAAAAACGTAGTTTAGATTAAACCGTCAATAGATCAATTTGAAAATTAGATAAAGTAGGCAAGTTTGTTCATATGCTAAACCAATAGGAAGTGAAAAGTGAATCATTCTGAAAATACTAAGCAAATCTCCTTTTGTACAAATACACTTCTTAGTGGTAACTATTTAAACAAAAATAAGCCCAAACAGTGTACCTTAGCAGGGCCTAAAAAGACGTCAATTTCTGAGTTAGAAAGATGCAATCCAATCAAATGAATGAAAAAACATATAGAAACTTAATCATCAAAACAAAGTTTACTTTCCTTTGTTTGCCTGAAACCTTAATCTTAAGGGGAAGTAATTTATTAACACACTGACCTATATTTCTGGTGAGAAATACAAAGCTTCAGGTTGCACTAAACTGTTTAAACGAAAGTATATTGTTTGAAGATCTAAAAAGCAGATTAAAAGAATCCAACAATTGCCTACGGGCTTGAAAATTTTCTCTATAAAACTAAAATCCTATTCAGATACACGGTTCACGGCTAAATGCAAAATGCAAACGCAAAAATAAAAAAAGGAAATGTCAGTTGTCAGTGTCAGTTTTCTGTCAAACAGTTTGATAGTCGCTGTAGTTAAAACGGATGTGTTCAGAATGGTTTAAATAAAATAAGTTATTATGCATGATGACACTGCTCAGTTTCATATTTGGGTATTTGAAGAGGTTTTTCTTAAAATCAAGTCAACAAATCTCGGGCAAATAAAGCTACTATTTGTCATTACTAATATTCCAATTTGTAGGAATACTGCATTGTGGTCGATTCGGTGCTTCAACAAATCAACTAATGTAATCTTCGTCCTGATCAGTTTATTCTGTTTTTACATTTTACCATACAGCGCGGTCTATTTTGGAAAGGCATGGAGCTACACAAACAATAGATGCGTTTTATTAAGAATCTAATAGCTGGCGCAGTAATGAGTCTCAATAAAACGCTTTACGGCTCGCGTACACTAAATCAGACATCGTCCGAATTATAATCGGCCGTTGTCGGCCGAACTCTGACGTTCGAACCAAACATGTGTTCATCAAAGAGAGTACGTACACCAATACAACCGACAACGTCAGATGTCGTCCGATGTCGTCCGACTTCATCCGATCAACAGACAAATCCGAACTTGTTTGGATTTATCGGACGTCGGACGTCAGTTTGCCTATAGATGTACACAATGTGGATAGTGAAAAGTTAATAAATTTCGTTTTTAGCAGGACACCACTGTGGAATAAGTTTTCTAAGGCGTATAATAGTATAAATGTCACTAAAAATCTATGGAAAAAAGTTTCAATTGAACTGAAATCAATAAATTCAATTACAGGCTGTCTGTCAGCTATCGTCAGAGAACGGCAGCAGTGTATGCAGACGAACGTCCGAGGTTGTCGTCCGAACAGTTCCGATCCGATATCGGCAGATAAATCAGTGTACGCGAGCCGTTAGTCACTAATGCAACTTTATTCCATAAACACCATTGACCTGCCATCCCTGTTGTTCACTTTTGAACACTGACATATTTCAGTTTACTCATCTTTGTTCACTAATCATTAGGTCTGTTCGTTGAACTTTCACCAGGGTTGACCCAGGTTTTCTTGACAACCCTATGAGTTGTCAAAAAAACCTGGGTTTTCCAATCCTCAAAAAACGCTAAACCACAAATAACCACACATCCCTGTCATTTAAAAAAAAATACATGCCATTTGACAGCCCTCAAATCGCCACAGCAAAAAGCTAGGGCGAGTTTGGGGAAAACCTATGGCAAACCTATGGCTCAAAAAACACTCAATTTGACATTCAGGGCGAATTTAGGTTTCTCAAAAAACGCTTTGTGGCGACCCTAGGGCAACCCCAGGGCTTCAACGAACAAACCTATTGTAACAATCTGCATATAGATTTTCAATAAAACAAGGCTTATATGGAAAGCCATATGAAAAACATTCACTGCCGTATTTATAAAACTTGCTTAGAACACTCTTAGGGTGGTATTCACCAAACAATCTTAAGAGCGCTCTTAAAGCTAAGAGGCCCTTAGTTTTAAATTTGGATGTGCTATTCACCAAGCAATAATAGGGTCTAGTCTAACCCTGCAGCTACACGATCAAGATATGGTAAGCCATCAGCCTACTTACACACTATGTCAAATTCCTGCTCGTGTTTCGGCTGTGACGTAGGCGACTTACAATTTGCCAGGCAAATGGCTTTCAATCGACATGTCATTATATATATTTTCAAAATGGCACCCACAAGAAAATTGAGATTCAAAGTTTTCTTCCAGGCACTCTTTTTTCTTTTTGAGGGTATTTGACGAAGCTGTCAATTTCATGGCTACTGAAAATGCTTCTCGGGTGGCTTTCAATATTCCATAGTCTGCTATTATACGGAGAAATTTGTTTCATGAAACAACTTCGAATTCTTCTTTGTTCTGTCATTCCGTGTCGCAAGTGCTATTATACGATGAAATCCAGTTTCATGAAACTAGTTTCACATTTCTCTTTATCTTTCATTCGCTGTTTTTATTTTTGGGGAAAAATAGTTATCTAGTAGTGCCTGGTTGCTTCAAAACCTCTTCTATTGGCAATTGAAAAACAAAGAAGTCATTATTATTAGTATTATTACTTATTTTTGAACCAAATGAAACAGAATAAACAAAAACACGAACAAAGACAAAGAGAATAGTGATGTGTCGGTATCATGAACCGAGTCAAACCGAGTTGAACCCAAACCGAGTTGACTCGGTTTACATTTTTTCAAACCGAGTTGGCAAACCGAAGAAAAAACCGAACCGTCAACCAAATAATTAAAATGAAATGAATGCAAGCAGACCGAGTTCACTTGAACATAATCAAAACTACCCTCCTTTAGTTGCGGTCTGTGCCAAACACAGTGCACTTATACATAAAGTCCATAGTCGACCGGTAGTAGTATATAAAGCATCAAAGCAAGTGAGTTACTTGCGCAGGCATACAGAAACACACACATCTGTTAAACTAGATGTTTTTTGTTTTTTTGATTGTCGTCTGTTAATAGGTAGACGGTTTGTCTGCTATTATACGGAGAAATTTGTTTCATGAAACAACTTCGAATTCTTCTTTGTTCTGTCATTCCGTGTCGCAAGTGCTATTATACGATGAAATCCAGTTTCATGAAACTAGTTTCACATTTCTCTTTATCTTTCATTCGCTGTTTTTATTTTTGGGGAAAAATAGTTATCTAGTAGTGCCTGGTTGCTTCAAAACCTCTTCTATTGGCAATTGAAAAACAAAGAAGTCATTATTATTAGTATTATTACTTATTTTTGAACCAAATGAAACAGAATAAACAAAAACACGAACAAAGACAAAGAGAATAGTGATGTGTCGGTATCATAAACCGAGTCAAACCGAGTTGAACCCAAACCGAGTTGACTCGGTTTATATTTTTTCAAACCGAAGAAAAAACCGAAGCGTTGAAATGAAATGCATGCAAGCAGACCGAGTTAACTTGAACATAATCAAAACTACCCTCCTTTAGTTGCGGTCTGTGCCAAACACAATGCACTTATACAAAGTCCATAGTTGACTGGCAGTGATAAAGCATCAAAGCAAGTGAGTTACTTGCGCAGCCATACAGAAACACACACATCTGTTAAACTAGATGTTTTTTTTGTTTTTTTGATTGTCGTCTGTTAATAGGTAGACGGTTTGAATGTTTTGGGTACATATTGCTACTCGAGTTAGGAATTAATTGTCTGTAAAATATCCAGAGTCAAGTCAAACCGAGTTGGACTGCGCATTGCGTTAATTTCTTTCTTGTGTGACTTTTTTTTTAATTCATTTTGATTAAATCCGTTTATTTTGATTGAAAATTTTGCTTTGTTTCTATTTTTCAAAACATAGTATTGAAGGAAAAAGCACAAATTTATTTTTGTAAACCGAGTTAGCTAACTCGAGTTACAACTCGGGTTAATCAAAATCCAACTCGGGTTAACTCGGTTTGTAAATTTTACGGTTTGGCACATCACTAAAAGAGAAACGTCAAAGCTGTTTCACCAAACCATAGCCCATGCGACACAGGGTAGCTCATTGTCCATCTCTCTTTTTCGAACTTTCGTTCTCTTTTGCACTTATGGTGTTCGAACAGTTTCATGAAACAAATTTCTCCGTATAATAGCAGACTTTGACTGTTTTGGGTACATATTGCTACTCGAGTTAGGAATTACAGTCAAACTTCTTTATAACGAACTTCTTTATAGCGTTATTCTCCCTATAGCGAGTTTTATTTTGTTCCCCTTCCCCTTAAAAAATATCCCATACGAATTAGGTTCTTTATAACGAAGTTCCCTATAACGAAATTTTCTTTATAAGGAACTAATTTTTTTGACCCAAAAGCAAATTTGTTTCTTTATAACGAAATGTCAATTTTCAAATTTGAAAACAAAGCTTACTAAGATTTTTATTCCTAGATTTAATAGGGAACTCCCCGTTTTGGCAAGAATTTTCTTAAAGTTAATGTATGTAATGTATGTAACGTATGTATGGATGGATGCATGAAAAAGGGTAGGTACATGTTTTGTAGAATTTTTACGCATTTAGACAGGTGAATCGTTTAAGTTTACATTTCAAGTTCGCGAATCGATTATACAAAAATGTCGAAGCGCAAGGCTATTTCGTTTTCAGAGAAATTGACGATTATTAAAAAAGTTAAAAGTAGAGAAAAGATAAAAGATGTGGCTGGTGTGTCGTTTAGTACACTATCAACAATTTTTAAGAATGAATTTAAAAATTTTAAAGTCTGCCGAAGCAAGTTCAAACAGAAGCGAAAAAAGATTAAGAAAAACAAAATACGGTGATGTGGATAAAAAAATGTTCAATTCAATGCATATTCTCTTTCTAAATTGGAAGATTTTTATAATAAAACAAAACCCAAAAATTTTCATGTTCAATCAAAAATTTATATGTTTTTAACTAAAAAATAAAAAGTTATAAATTTACTTGAAATGAGTTCTTTTTTGTACCACTGTTTTTTTTTTAATATGAAAGAATACTTGCAGTGTTAAAAAAATAAATTTTCTGTATAACGAATTTTTTATAAAACTTCTTTATAACGAAGCAATTTTTTGTTCCCTTGAAGGTTCGTTATAAAGAAGTTTGACTGTAATTGTCTGTAAAATATCCAGAGTCAAGTCAAACCGAGTTGGACTGCGCGTTGCGTTAATTTCTTTCTTGTGTGACTCTTTTTTTAATGCATTTTGATTAAATCCGTTTATTTTGATTGAAAATTTTGCTTTGTTTCTATTTTTCAAAACATAGTATTGAAGGAAAAAAAATTTATTTTTGTAAACCGAGTTAGCTAACTCGAGTTACAACTCGGGTTAATCAAAATCCAACTCGGGTTAACTCGGTTTGTAAATTTAACGGTTTGGCACATCACTAAAAGAGAAACGTCAAAGCTGTTTCACCAAACCATAGCCCATGCGACACAGGGTAGCTCATTGTCCATCTCTCTTTTTCGAACTTTCGTTCTCTTTTGCACTTATGGTGTTCGACCAGTTTCATGAAACAAATTTCTCCGTATAATAGCAGACATACCAGCTGGGTTTCAATTTCGAAAAATTTGATTGTATATGTAAGAAAATTTAAATGTATTGTAAATGGCTTACCATATCTTGATCGTGTAGCCCCCGGGTAAGCTAATTCGAATATTCGAAAAATAAGGCTGTTGAGCCTGTGAACGCACACTTTTCGAACTACTTACAAAATTTCAGTGTCAATTGTCAAAATCAGCTGTTAAGCAAACCAAAAACAGAAAAAATTTTCGGAAATTTAAGAAAAGGTAGAACGTAAAATTAATTCATTCTCTGTATTGCAAACCATAATTCGAATTTCTTATTTTTTTCAACAGTTATTTAAAAAACCCACACTTTGACACAATGTACATTTTGATTTTTGAATAACAACCACAAATGACGCTGTCAGTAAATTTCGAGTTTTCCAAGTTATTTAAAACAACAACCGCTCATAACTTGAGAGTGGTAGCGACCACTCTTAAGCATTGTATATAGAAACTATAGTATTATTATGTAGACTTTTTGGCTGGTGGTCTCCGTGCCAACTTAGCAGTCTCCGTTCCAAGCAATTTGTTTTACCATTGTGTGTAGAGAAACGAATGCTGCGCCACCATGCTCGTCCGGTCCAAAGCACTGTTAAATCGATTCATGAACTTACTATAGTTTCTGTATACAATGCTCTTAAGTGTTATGAGCGTTCATAAAACTGCACTAATAGTGGTCGGTGAATAGGTTTATGAGGCACTTAGTTTAAGATTTCTTGGTGAATACCACCCTTAGACAGCTGTCCAGCGAGACGGTGTCTTAAGAGTTGGATAAGCCTTAGCCAATTTCGTATTTATAAATTCATTCCAACAGTTGTCTAAATAAGCCCTCAAATACTTTCAAGTATCTATCTGGTTTGCATATTAGATTGTAAATAGCAAGATTTATGGCTGGTTAAATGGCCGGAGGGATGCCAAGTAAATGTACGTTCTTTCCACTAAATTTGGACGACTTGTAAATTACGATAATTTTCCAGGTCCAGATTTGTTGACGAAACTCAATTAAGTAGTTTACGAGGAAAGTTTCATCGATTTTTTTTTTAAATAAACAAACCTTAGCAGCCTTATTTATAAACTCGTATTATCGGCGGATTAGGGTTACTACGAATTTAAAACTCCTCTAATACTCCAAACCTTATTTATAAAAAAATACACCAGTATTAGAGGCAGATTAAGCTAATACTGGTTCATAGGAGTATTAACGGAGGATTAAGGTCGTATTAAGGTCTAAATGTCATTTTGTTCAAATTTTTGGAGGAAAAGTGGAAAATTATTTTGGTTTTGTGAATAATTTTAATTCTTTTTTCCGCCTTAACTACGAGATAAATAAATTAATGAATGAAAACTAATATTTCTTGTTTTGTTTTGTTCAATATCCATTTTGGAAAAATTTCCGCCAACCACAAAAAAAAAACAATCATAATGCTCGGGTTCAACGCAATTAAGTTTTTCAGATAATCTAACTTTTTTTGGCCTCTGATTGGTCAAAAGTCACGCATCAAAAGAAAATCTAAAACTCTGGCCAATCAGAGCCCGAAAGAAGTTAGATTATCTGAAAAAACTTAATGCATTGAACGTGCAAAATGAAGTCAGCTGGGATTTGTTTACGTTTATAGTAACCAGGGCTATAGATGGGTGATTTTTTTGATGAAAAATTTGACTTAAGCAAGTATAAACTAATACGGGTTGGAAAATGTTTTATAAATAAGGATTCGCTCGACCTGGCGTAAGGGAGTATTAAGTGCTAATACTAGTAATAACTAATACCAGGTTGAAACGAGTATTAGTGAAATCTAATAAATAAGGCTGTAGATCTTGTCGAGGAGTGGAAAAAGAAAGCCAATCGCACTGAGAAAGCCCGTTCATGTTTTCAGCGTCATTTCAGCAGAGTGATATGTCTCAACCGGATAAAATCGTCTAATGCATCGACAAAATAGAACAAAATAGACAAAATAGAAGAATAAGTGCTTGGAGCTATCGGAGTCCACACTTGAAAGGCAACTAACCAAACAACAAGCAAAAACTAAACCCGCGTGTTTACCTTCAGTGTGTTCACTGGATAATAAATAAACTAAAATTGGTTTGGTAACTTTCAACCACGACGAAGTTGGTTTTATTATTTTCACTCTTATCAGTTTAGTTGTCTTTTAGTATAACACATAAAATTTGTATTTCTTGTAACCACAGCTACTTCTGCGACCACGATTGCGTGCGAATTTGCGTCTCTCTGATTGCACATATGGACGAGTATGGTACTCCAGGTGCCTTGCAGATGTGTTTGTTAGGAGTAGGAGCAGTATATACCCTGCCATACCATACCCATACCCTGCAAGTACTCGGTATTCTTGCTTGTTAGCGAGTCAGGTTGGTTGGTCTCCTGAAAATTTGGCTTCCACGCTGTGGGGGCCGAATGATTTTGCTCAGGAGCAAATGTTTTAGAACAACTCTTTTTAAGTTCTTCGACGCTGAAGGAAGTGGTGCTGCAAACAAAGAAATAATTTTCAGCTAATAATTTAATAAAAAAAAAAGTTAATGAGCAAAGTAAAGCCTTGCGCAAACCAACGCTGTGAGTACGTGCGATGCGATTGCGTTAAGTCAAATCCCTATGTAATCTTATGGACGTTTGACTTAATGCATAGGGATTTGACTTAACGCAATCGCATCGCACGCACTCACCGCATTGGTTTGCGCAGGGCTTAACCCTTCTCTACTCCACGTTTATTAATACGGCTGTTGCATCTCAGAGACTTAAGTGGTACTGAACTTAGAGCAAGCTCGTCTGTACACACTTATCTACGCTCTTCATCATTAATGCAAGTGTTAGTGGTTAGTAAATAACGCCAACACAAGCACAAAGAGAACGTATACGAGGAAAAATAAAAAAACATTACAAAAATATAACAAAGTAAAACTTAAATTAAATTAACATTAAGAGAACAAACTAAACTAGTGAAACATAACTAAACAAGGTTATAAATAAAAAATGAAATTAAACTACAGTAATTAAAAATCTACTAAACATGAATCATGCAGATGGTACACTGGTTCTTAATATTAATTTTAAACTACTTTTACTAATGTTGAAATCAACAATAAAAGGATTAGAGTTGAATAACCTACTCATGCGTGCTAATGGCTCATGCATTCCATAGTTAGTTCGGTGGTGGTAGCGATGTATTAACTCTAGATTACGTAGTTGGTGAGTTCCTCCGCGATAGTTGAATCCTACGTGGGAGAGCAAGTCGGGAGCATCAATTATACCGGTTATTAATTGATGAAAAAATACTAAATCATTGTTGATTCTTCTCTGTGAGAGGGTTTGAAGATTTAATAAGCGAATACGATTTTCATAAGGAGGGAGATTGAAAGGATCTTGCCAAGGAAGACCTTTGAGAGCGAAGCGTATGAATCTGTGCTGTATTGCTTCGATTCGTGATTTATGAATATCATAAAATGGTGACCACACCTGAGAAGCATACTCTAGATGGGGACGAACATAACAGTTGTATAAAGAGAGGGTGACATAAGGGTCACTAAACTCCTTTGCCCATCGCTTAATAAAGCCAAGCATTGAATTAGCTTTGTTAATAATTAGGTTGATGTGTTCATTAAATTCGAGGTTGGTACTAAAAAGAACACCGAGGTCACGAAATCTAGAAACTTGTGATAAAGATTGTTGCGATATTGAATATTCTCCAATGCTAGGAGATCTTTTGCGGGAAAAAGTCATACTTTGGCACTTGGAAGTGTTTAAAGTTAGTCCGTTCATTAAACACCATACAACAAAACTATCAATATCTTTTTGTAAGAAGTCGCGATCTGAAGCATTTTTGATGATTTTAAAAATCTTCATATCATCAGCAAAGATTAAAATGTCGCTATAGGAGATGCAAGAAATTACATCATTTATAGCAATAATGAAAAGCAAGGGGCCAAGATGACTACCTTGTGGTACGCCAGACATAGCATTGAAAGGTTTTGACAAAATGTTACGAAATTTGACTTCATAAGTCCTATTTTTTAAGTAGGAGCTTATCCAAGCAATAAATACTGTGGGAAATCCAAAAGCTTTTAGTTTATAAAGTATGATGTTATGAGACAGTTGGTCAAACGCCTTAGAGAAGTCAGTGTAAATGCAATCAAGCTCGTTCCCACATTCAAGAGCATTGGAACACTTATGATGAAAGGATAGAAGGTTGGTAACCGTCGATCTTCTTTGCATAAATCCGTGCTGCTGGTGGCAGACAACATTCCTTGAAAAAAAGGATACGCTTTCGCAGACTACTTGTTCAAATACCTTAGGTATACATGAGAGCTTTGAAATAGGTCTATAGTTTTTTATATCGGATTTTTCACCCTTTTTGAAAACAGGTATGATAAAAGATTTTTTCCAAAGAGTGGGGAATATTCCAGATTTTAATGAAAGCTTGAAAAGATGTTCAAGTGGAAAGGATAATCGTGAGGAACACTTCTTTAAAACAATTGGCGGAATCCTGTCCGGGCCAGAAGAAACGTCATCTTTGAGAGAAGAGAGGTAGTAAGTAATTCTGTCACTTTGAATAGGGATATTATTAAAATTCACTTGCGAGCAGTGAGTTAAATATTCAAAGTAGTTTTCATCAATTTCTAGATTTGTATTACAAAAAGAGCCATTAAAATGGTCTGCAAAGGCATTACAAATGTCGGGAGTATTTTTTAATGAAATGGCATTATAAATAAAGTTGGCTGGATAGCCGTCTGATTTTTTTTTAGAATTTACAAATGACCAAAAGCTTTTTGGATCGTTTTTCAGAGAACAGCCCATTTGGGTGACGTAGCTAGAGTACAGGTTCTGAGAAAGCGTTTTGAAGTCTTCAAAAAAACTTATAAATATTTGGTGGTCGGTTGGAGAAAGAGTAATTAAATAGGTCTTCCAAGCCTTGTTTCTTTTATTTCTCAGAGCCTTTAGTTCCTTGGTAAACCACGGTTGACAAAAACTAGCATTTCTGAGCGTCTTTTGGGGAATGGTTTTTTCCATGCAAGTTTCTAGAATGGAGTAAAAGCAAGCGACTGCTTCGTCAATATTTGCAATGGTTGATATATTTTCAATACCAGCCCTGCTTAATTCATTCGAAAGCAAATCGAAATTCGCCTTTCGAAAGTCAAAAGTATATAAACAGTCATTTGAATTATTAATAACGTGAGATACGTTGCTTAGTTCAATAAAAATATCTAAGGGGGGATGAAGATCATCAATTCTAGTTATGCCTGAATTAGATTGAATAACAACCGTGCTAATAGCTTCGGAAGAGAAAACAAGGTCTAACATACGGTTTTGGAAATTTCTAATACAGCTTACTTGCTGTAAGTCAGTAGATATAACATTATCTAAACAAGAAAGCTCACGCTGCGGTGAAGTTAGAGAAGGTTTTTGGAATGATCCATCGTCAGAGGGTAACCATTGGACATATGGCAAATTAAAGTCACCTAGTAACAGAATTTGGCTTTCTAGGTCCGACAATTCAAAAATATGATCCAAAATTAGCGACAGTTCAGCATAAGCAGAGGCTGAACTTTTTGGAACAATGTAAACGTTAACGATAAAAATATTTTTAGACAGTGTACAGACTTTCACACAAACAACATCAATAGTCAGTTCAAACGGAAAGAGTATACGAGACGACATATATGTGTTCCTGACCGAAATCAGAACACCACCACCGACCTCATCTGGCCTGTCTATGTGCCGATCCTTACGGTAGACCGAGAACTCAGGGCTCAAGATTTCGGAATTCAAGAAACTTGGACTTAGCCAAGTTTCAGTCAAAACAAACACGTCATGTTTGAAAACGTGGGAGTTAACATACAAATCAGCAGTTTTACTGCGAAGACCTCTTACATTTTGATAAAAGAGGGAAAATCTAATTAGTTTTTTGGAGCAGTATTTATAACCAATTTGTTTTTGGCTCTCCTGTTGATGGAAAATTCTTTAACAAGAGCACCACCAGGCCAAGAGTTACTGTCACAAATAGAGTCGAAAGACGAGGGCGGGACAAGTAATTTGAACGAGGACACAAAGCTATCAGTTTTGCTTATCTTACTACATTTAATAAAATTTTCATTGGGAATCAATTTCTTTGAAACGAGATAATGCAAAACATCGTTTGTATTAAGATCTGGCCTAAGTCGAGACACAAAAATTAATTTCGGTTTTGGAACCGTCTCTATTGGTGTGAAAGATGCACCAGACTCAGGTTCAGAACTGGAATTAGTTGACAACGATCTATTTTCGAGGTCCACTACTTCTGCTACTACTTCCATCGGGACAGAAGGACCATTAACTCTGACAGAGTTGCTTCTCAATGTCTTGCGCTTTGAAGGAGGGCTCAAATTTTTGCTAGCCACTGTGCCTTCACTGATCTTCTTAGCGCCCGTATTTGGAAATGAAACAGAGCTCAATGTCGTAGATTGAGCATTAAGATCCTTCAAGCCAAGGGTTTTTTTGGGAATTGTAATTTCTAAGTCCTCTGTAGATGTAGACATGTCAACAGAGCTACAGGGAGAGGAAAATGATGCTAAGTTCAAAACGGATTTATTAAAAACTTTGAAAAGTTGGTCAAAACCTTTCGACAGCTTTTCAATATCTAGTTTGAACGTAGACATTTTAATTGCTAAGTGGGAGAGAGATATCTTTTTACACTCCTCACAATACCAACAAGCACTTTTAAAAGCACTTATTTTATCTAAAAGCGCATTGTTCGCCCCAATACATTTTGCATGAAATGCTTTGCCACATATACCATAGCATGCAAAAACAGGTGAGTTGGAACTATCCAAGCATTTAACTGCTGCACAATCCATAGTTAGCAAATAAAAAAAGTATTTAGAACAGAACAAAAATATAAAAATATTGGGCAAAAAAAAAAAAAAAATTTTTGGGATGGACTGGGAGTTGAACCTAGAATGGATTACTAAGTATGTATTCCAAAAATAAATCTACGCTTTTACCAACTGCACCAAGCAGACGATAATTAAGAGTTATACAAAGTTATATATTTCAAATGTGGTTATGGAAGGAAATTATAGTTTGAGGAGAAAGGATAGATTAGGAAATCAAGTAAGTTAAAGGGAGAGACAAATATTAAAAGAAAACAACTCAAATTTCACTCAATTAATGGGAACGGGTAAAAAAAAACTTTTTCTTACCAATCACTACACAATTAAGCTAAGGAAGAAAACTTGTAAATACACAGAATTTAGGTTACTTTACAAAGAAAATTAACACTTTAAACAAAGATACGAACTCTAAACACTTATTTAACTTGCAGTTTATAATTAAAATTATTAGACTACACAAGATAAATGAAAATAAATAAGACGCGATTAGAACACAATCTAAACACACAAGAACCAGTGTTACCACTGTTATTGTTTTTACGTTTTTTTTTTATTTTCTGCCCTAAGGCCACACAAGAGAACCACAACACACTTTGTTTATTGAGTGGAAAGTTAGTGACTATGAACTATTTTATTTTACTCACATGATTTTATTCTGCATAGTTAGTTTAGTTTTGATTGGTTTTAAAAATGCTTTTGTCTATTTTGTCGATTTTAATATTTTGGTATTGCAAGTCATCAGGCATTCTGTAAGAAGGTCGTTCCTCGATAGCTGAAAATATAATTTAAAATAGTTTTCTTACAAATCGAAATCTTTCGAGTGCGTCAATTCTTACTCTCGTTAAATGCAAATGGTTTATGATATTTTACCAATATTTTATTTTATAAAGGAATCTGAGTGGATCTAATCGCACCTTGCAAATCCCATATAACAAAATCGCCGCACGTAAACGGAATCCAAGGCCTAACAAAACGAGAGATTTATGTTCGAGCCAGTCCAAAAGTAAATTTCCTTCATTTTGTAGTAAATTTTGGTATTCGGTTAAAATTTTGTTTTATTTAAATCATTTTTTTTTTTTTTTTTGTAAAAATGTATTTGTTTTTAATTTGAACTTGTCAAGGAAGTATATGTGTTTTTTTTTCACTGCGAATGGACGCCTTAGAAGACGACAAAGTAGGTAGTACAGAAGACAATGCATCATTTAGACTAAAATACCCTCCTATATTATTCTAATGCGGAATCCAAAACTACGGTTGTATGTATATAAAATTTTTAATAGTCGTTATATCATAAACAGTTGCAGCGCTCCATAGCCATCGATATTGCATCAGCCGAACCAACCTTTTATGGTGGGTTTACATGCATCTGATAGTACAGATGAAAAATGGAAAAACACACACGATGTAAAATGCATACTTGTCTAAGAGAGAGAGAGAGATAAGACACAAAGAGCAGACGTACGCACTTCCTTAGTTATGCTGATGAAGATCTGTAGGTGCAGATGATTATGTTCATTTGCAACTTTAGTAATGCACCTAAAATACAGGGCCTCAATTTCTTTGCTTTTAAGACAGTAGCCCTCCAATTGTCTAATATCGTGGATTGTATCACCAAAAGATTGTTTCTATTAATTTTGATTTTAGCAATTGAAGTATAGCTTTTATACTACAATCTTACAAGCCGTGGTAGTTTTTTTCAGATCGTTAAACACTTTTTTAGCACTTAAAATTTAGACAATAGTCGTTTCAAACCTTACGGAATCCTATGCCGAGATTTAGTTAATTAGTAGAATCACAGTGACATGCTGAGTGGGTTATCTGACAGCCAATCGCTAACTCCCTCACTGAATTCCTCTAGCGAAATCGATTTTCACTATATATTGACTCACTTGACTTACTCCCGGGATAGTGAGTAAACCTCAGCACTGGCCTGGTACCCAAATTTAGTCGAAATCATTTTTAAAATCGTATCTGTGAACGCTTTGTGTGGTTGTTGTCTAGGAATAATGTCCACCAAAATAATATAAGACAGTTTGAGCAGCACAGTGGATGCAACAAAATACAGGCAAAGACAAGAATATATTTTAGGCCTCTTGTACAGTATAAGTAGAAATTATTACGAATTATGTATCAACTGTTGCATATTTCTAGGACATCTATGTTCTGAAAAGCAATTTTCAATTTGGAAATGCAGACGAAACTTTTCTATTTTATTCTGAACAAAGAAGTTTTATGAGCAAATTTATTGTCTAGTTGTCAGATGTCACAGAAATAGTAACACAGAACAAAAATTAGCACCATACCTTGTTGTATCCTCTTGTATCTCCATTCCGCCCATCAATCTCTCATAAACGATCATTCATACTTTCGAAATAAATCATAATTCAGCTGCAGACTGATCGTTTTCACCAATAAATCATCAATATTCAGATGATTTATAGTTTTTTCAAGTTTTGCACTAAGATTCTATGGTCTTAGCCATAGGCAATAAGCATTCCGAAACGAAACATACTCCGCATATCAATAAGCCTGTACAGTGTACAGGTATAAATGAACATAGGCAAAAACTTGGCCAAATTCCACGAAAGTATTCGAATCGCATTCAACACACACCTATTATTAGCATCACTGTTCTGTAGATCGACGTAGGTACGTGCTTCAACATAAGGTGGAACCATTCTTTGCCAATTCCATACCATTGACTTGGAGCTCGGACTTGATTGGCGTTCAATCCGCACAGAGCGTATAGAATCAAGTATCAATCTGTAGAACGCATAAATCAATTTATTTTTGCATGCAGTTCTTTGGAGCCGACATTGGAACTGAGTATTGAAAGATGAATTCAAGTCCGCCCCAAGCATATGACTAGACTGAGAGTATATGAGGTATGAAATGTGTGGGTATTTCATTGTTCGAACCCTTCCATTTGGGGAAATAAATCAATAAAAGGGCATTTTGAATGCATTTGGAGATATTTGGTTTATAGGAAATGAGGAAGGGAATATTATAACACCGCCCTAACTCACTTTAAACGAATTTGCTTTTACAGTACCATCAGGATTCTGTAGTGTAGCTTTTTTAAGGGTGGTGTAAACTATTGATATCTCAGTCAGAAAATTGAAATGCATTTCTACCACCAAGCGTTGTGAAATACACTTTCCGTTGTTTCTTCTATAAGATTTGGTTTTTTTTATAAAAGTATTTAACTATTATTCGGTCATTGAATCCGAATTTGTTTCAGATAAAGAATAAACCTAGTGGCATTGTGGCAATTAATTAGCTTACAGTTCTAAGACTATAGAGCGCTTTCGTTTCTCCCATTTATAGCTAACCTATTTCCATATGAGTTATGTTGTTTCTGTTACGAATTTCGCTAATTGATTTGACTGTTTCTAAAGACAGAACTAAATTGCTAAGCCTAAGGTTAATCATATTTCTCACGTGTGAATTGGTGGAGCCACTAATAAATTCTTAAATTGAACGAACTCAAACTCACTTAGGCTACAGATTTCTGATAAATGAGTTTTAAATGGACGTTTCTCTCACTACTGAAACAGATCGGTGATGATTGTTGTGTTGTTTAAAGAACTGAAGTTCTTCTTATACTTGAGGGAAATAAATTGTTGAAAAAGTGGAACATTTGAAACATTTGTAGTTCTGCCATAGCCCCTAACCAATCGAAGACTAAACAATGCCCTCAAACGATTTTGATACAAATTTGTGCTTTTTTTTTTTATTTGACGGTTTAAAGTAGAAGCAGAGAGACACATTTAGAATGCTTGCTCCCAACTGCGATGTTCTTTAAAGTTTACAAAAAGACTTGGGAATTTTTTCAATTTCAAAATCCAATTGGTAATTATTACTTTAACACATTGTTACATATTAGCAATAAGAGGTCTAAATTACTATTATAGATTATAAGTTATTTGCATTCAAAAAATTAGGGTCAAAAAGCATATTCATAGAAATAAGAAAAAACCTTTGGTTCTTTGACGACATGTTTCGTTTGAGCCTATAAAATGTGCGGTGTGACCATTTGAAAAGCATTTGAAATAAAAAAATATGCTTCATGTATCATGTGTTCCTTGAAGAAAATTCGGTGATGATCCCTCTTCTGATAACACTTTCCATGTTTTGCTGGGTTATTTGATTACATACCTCGAGTCCATTTTAAACTTTGAAGGATGATTGCCTTTATTTTTCCTTCTTTCTTATTGTTTACCTGATACGTTCAATGAAATTCAGGTCAAGAGAGCTGGCTGGCCAGTCTAGGTAGTGTTCGGGTGGCTTTATCAATTTTTTGTTATCCTTAACATATCGTTTTGCTGCCTTGAAGCCACTTTACAGCCTACTTCCCTAGACAATTTTGGACGTTTTTTTAACTTGTGGCATTCTGCATATAGCTCACACATATGATACACTCTCCTCCTCTCCTCGTCTTCCATATAAGTTTCACAAAATTGTGAACTCATTAGTAAAGAATATTGAGTTCCAATTGGTCTCAGAAAACATTCCACCACCCCAACCCAAATTATTACCTAGTCGACTTATCACAAGTTTATGGATGATTGTCAGCCAGCCTCTTGAACCTCTGACTAAATACTTTATAATATTTCGTATCTTTTTTAGTGAAATGGCAACTTGTCTTTTAGTTATTAATTTTCTTTTATACTAAGTACTTTCGTCTCTTTCTAATGAAAGGGACTAACTTTAAGTATGTCACTTATCTAATTCATTCTACAAAACCTAACCAACAAAAGGGCTCGTGTTTTTTGATTTAAATTTCATAGAAGAACTTGAAGGTATCCTGTAATTTTAATTATAAAACAGCATTAACTTACATTAAATTATAGGTCGTTTGTATACTGGTTTAGGATTTTTGTTGCTCACGTATTTATTAAAATACCATTTGTAGGTACATCTACATACTGCTTAAATGCCTCGAAGGCTACTTTATAATTTGTGAATTCTTGTAGGAAATAAAATCGAATTTATTACCAAGTGTTTGGACGATTTTTATAATTTGGATTTCTTGCGGTGCAGCAACAATGATATTCGGACATTTCTGCCTTCCAAAAGTCAAGGGAGGCCTCAACTGAGTCCGAGTCCTTTTTAAGACAACTGAACCTTCTCAAAGTTCAAAGACGATCAAAGAGCATTCGCGAGTGTATGCGCGGGTTTACTTGACTGCTGATCACCAGGGAATGGAGCATAAACATATCGAAAAGGACAAATCGAAGTCGTATTACCGAATTCCGAGAAATTTAAAGCGATTGGGAAGAAAGTAGAAATATTTATGGCACTTTACCACTGCTATCCATGATAATATGATCCTGAAGCGATCCAATTGCATGAATTCTGGGGGGGAAAAAAAAAATGCAACTCGCGAGCCAGGGTGTGGAAAAATGTCTTTACAATCTACTTACTAAAAGATATCCCAAAAGAGGATTTGCTGTTCCTTGGCGGCCGTTTGAACGGACATGGTTGTAAGGCTAACGAGGACGGTGAAGACTGCCATGGAAGATGGAACCCTCCTGTTGAGATATGTGCAAGTCCCACATATGTCCACCACCTACTATCAACAGCGGTTGAAATGAAATGGATGTGTGAAAAGTTGCAAAGCTATATACCTACTGGGAGATAAAAATAAATAAAAAAATAAATAAATAGGGTGGCGCAACAGAGCGAGGAGCCCCTGGGCCTAGCGCATTTCTCACAACCATGCCTTGTGAAGGAATGGAAGGGACCTACAATCTTCTGCCGGTTCCGAACGGCTAATTGAGAAAGCGCTTTTCATGGCAATGAATACTAACGGAGGACTGGCCAATTCCTTGCGAAAGGCGATACCCGTGGAAAAAACATTTTTGCCTCTGTTGGGATACGGGGAGATGCTGCCCCTCGATTGGCGAAGAACATTGTCTCGCCTCGAAGCTGAATACGAAAATATATCCAAATTAATGAATTTTTGTGTGAAAAATTGCAAAATTAAACTGATGGGGCCTGTTAGAAGAGAGAGACAGTGTCAAAGGGAGGGAGATGGAGAGA
This sequence comes from Melanostoma mellinum, assembly GCA_914767635.1. NCBI lineage: Eukaryota > Metazoa > Arthropoda > Insecta > Diptera > Syrphidae > Melanostoma > Melanostoma mellinum. The sequence goes on along the minus strand of OU612059.1, from coordinate 171,528,881 downwards.
GAAAGAGACAAAAGAAAAAAACTACGTTACTAGAAGTTTCAAAGGTACACTACCAACAAGCCAAAAAAGCATGGTCGTGGAATAGTCAAGCCAAATCAGCAATATTATAAGATTAAATCGGCTTTAAAAACATAACATGGTGACTCCTTAATAGCGGACAAGAAGGTTTCGTCTCGAAGGCGAATACGAAAGCTGAAAAAAATAAGTGGAGAATAAATGTAACCAGCTCCAAGCAAATAGCACGAAGGACAAACAAACTTCAGCCGCGACTGCTGAAACAAATCAAGGTATTGAAGAAATATTTATCGAAGCTCGAAGCTTATTTGTCGAAGCTCATTAACGGTGTTTAACAACTGCTTGCGGATAACGAAAAAACCCTGCATAAGCCGGTAACCGGTGGCAGTATGATGAGTGCTTTGTATACGAACTGTCTTTTCGGCGGAGCTTTCCGAAAGTTCAGTTCAGTCAATTCCAAAGGAGACGAAATATTATTTGAATTATGGACAAATATGTAAGAGATCGGGCCTAGGTATGATTCACTATTCTTCTCCTCAAGTTTAAAGGAAATGATGATCTGCCTTAAAAACGGAGAAAAAGTTGATTCTATTGATATACAAAGGAAAGAGACGTACACGAAAGTAAGATAATTAACGTTCGATCTCTCACAATTTGGAAATCGTTTAGCTGGCATAGAGTCCTTTGCATTTTTTACAGTCCTTGCTTGAAGACATGGTATCAGACACTGTTCATCAAGTTGTTCTTTGCTGACTACAGAAATACTAAGCAAATTCTCTACATTCCTGCAACGAACAAATATATAGACGTTCTAGAAGGAATTGGGTAAATTTAAGTAAAAAAGCAACTTGTGATGACCAAATCAATCATCGAGCTAAGCGTAGGGTGGAAAAGGGTGTTGGGAAAACTTCGATATTTTCTGAGACGGGCAAATGCGCCATAAACTGAATAAGGGATCTAACTTATGGTTTACAACGTTGGATAATACCTTTACAAAAAGTGTGAAATCAGAAGTTCCTATCAAAGTTTGACTGCATTAGAAGTTCCAAGATCCTTGGAAGGTTGCACGTCAAAAATACTGTCTTGCAATAAATAGGCAAGGTAAGAGATTCTTGTAAAGGAAATACCAAATGGCAACGACATCATTTTTGCTATAACGACCAGAAACGATCATTTCAAAGAAAAAACCAAATACTCCTGGTACAGACAAATGCCACAACTTAAGCATTTAGTTGTCCTCTGACATGAAATAATCAAAGACCGCAAGGCCAACCAACGCTTTTTAGGGTCAACACGAGGAACCCCACGGTCAGATCACTAGTGTGAATACGGTAAGTGGAATAGTCGTAATTTATTAGAGTTCACGATTGTCGTAACGCCGCGCCGGCCGCGGCCGTTGAAGATAGAAAATCTTGTCAGTTTTCAAGAAAAATAAAGATTTTGAAGAGAAAAAGAATACGATATCTCTTGTTGACAACTACTGCACTCAGCCAAACTAACAAGTAAAGTACATCAAAAATTGATTGCTCCAGGTCATATCAGGTCAAATTTTTACTTCTGCCTTTTACCACTGCTGCCCTACCATAAAAAGAGCATGTTTCTTCTTGAAAACTGAAAAAGTGGTGAGTTATAGGTACAAAAGAGCACGGGGTGCCCCAAGACCTAGCGCATTTTTCTCGACCACCATACCTTGGTGAAGTATGGAGGGGACCTACATGCCTACTCCGAAGAACTAGTGAAGAAGTCTTTTTAATGCCAGTGTAATTCTCTTCGGAAGGCTGCTCACAAAAAACGATAGTCGTGGAATAAGAATAGAATGTTTCGGGGGTTTGAAGGTCGAACTCAGACGTAACATACAGACGTGCTAACCATGAAGTGTCAGGTACGGGATCTTTCCATAAATAAAAATAGATTGAAATCTAAGCGCAACAAACTCTACCGTCTGTCAACCATTCCGGTGAGGAATGAAGCCGACCTACAGTTTTCAGCCAATCACGAATGACTAAGTGGTCTTTACTCTAGGATCTAGGAGGGCATATCAAGACTTTGCAGGATTGATACCCTGAACTCCCACGTCCGACTTTCAAACCATTACACTAGGGCTGCACAGTGTTAAGGAGATTAAAACAAATGTGAACGAATTTCATGTCCTTCGAACGTAATGAAAACTAAAGTGGACTGGAATGTTCTTTCTGTAGATAATTATCCAATTCAGGTGGTGAAAGCAAAAAATATAATTCAAGGAGATTAAGCTGCCACAACACATATTCCCAGCTAATTTATGGTTTTTCCCAGGACCCAGCTTAAAAGTCCTCACTTCTTGCATCGAAATACTCACGCTTAATCCCAAACCTTGACCTATACGCATTCCTCTGGCAATCCTTTTTTCCACACCATGCCGTAGATGATCATACGACTCTCTTTTGTTATAACCACCATCAAGTGTCAAAGTTTAGGTCACGAGAACAGACACAGCTAATACTTGATTCCTCGCATATAATCACCCTTAATACCTACATCTCTGACTGTCCGGTGTCAGTGAATTGATTGCCTCAATTTAGATCTCAACCTTGCAATCGATTACAAACAATTCGATACGGTTGTGTCTTTTTCGAGTGCTCACAGATGAAAATTATTGAGTCTCTATGCAAAAGTATGGCTTTGTGTGTTGCATCCTTTGTGGGGTTCCAATTTGGAATGCAGTTCACACTTGATTGGTTTAATGCTGGCAAAACGCGATCCACGTGCGAAATGTACGAATGCGATAATTGAACGATTATGGAGCGATTTACAAAAGATTATCGGAATCGGGGTTAAAGCGGTAACGTGCTGGGATTTTTCTAGTTTCAATTAAGGCTGTGATTTGATTGTCTTTGTTAGTGTTCTTTTGTTGTCTAAAGGTTGAATGGTCCTTGTTGTGGTTGGAAATGCTTTTTTCTTTCCATAAAACCATTGATAGAAATGACGCTAGTCTGCGTCATCAGCTCTCTTTACCCACAAACTACGAGAGCATCACTCATAAAAAAGACTGCAACTTGGAACCAACATTTTTTTAGTTGATTCTGGGAAATGGAATCAAAAAACCCGACAACAACAGCAAAAAGCCTAAGGTGTTATCATGATGCCGTCATGATACTCCCTATACACATCTTAGATTGGAAACAAAAAAACCTCTAACACTGCCCCCGTTTGGAGTTTCTGCAGTCAAGTGGCGCACCATATGCCACAGCCCACAGGAGCAATTAAAAAACTTAAAATTATAATCACTCCGAGGATATCAACGGCTAAGATCTGCACAGCCGAAGGAGCGTATTGTGTTAGCAGAACATTAGCGAGAGCGCATCAGCATCATCAGGAAGTCGTTACAGCCAGAAGGCTGTCGTTGCCATTTATAAGAAAGTCGGCCATGTTTCCTTCATGTATGCAGATGAGCATTTTAACAGTACTTAAAGGTGGGCGGAAAAAAATACAAAACACATTGCTGTGGGTTACCAGTAACTCGTAACAAAAATAAATTACCGATTTGACATTTTAGTAGCACATATGGTGGTCGGTCTTGGAGTTGGAGCAAATAAATGGAATACCATCAGGCCATAGTCTCGTGGTTGTGAATTTCATGATTCCACAGTCGAGCAGGTGCCAAAAAATTTTACCAAGGCCGACGATTTGTTTTCATTCTTTTTTTTTATAGTTTTGTGAATTGCTTCTGTGGTTTCGTTGGCATAGAACTTTAGCATGCCTTGAGGATATTTGCAAACGAAGCGGAGAACAAGAACACTTTTGAGTTACTTATTCTTATCGTAAAATTATTATCGCACAGGGACAGCTCGAGCAGAGCGCCACTTCAGTTCGTTTTTAGGTGTGGGGAGAACAGAACAGGAAACGAAAGGAGTTTCTGTTCGAAGTGAGTTTGTTTTATATAACTTGAAGTCTCAAAGGGTTACACAACAATGCAGTGGTTTTTCCATGCTCCTGTGTCCTAGATTCGTGGCAAAAAACACTTCTACATGTATTCGAAAATAAAATAAAATTTGTTAACGGAATATGGGTTTGGAGGGCAGTTTAAAATTTAATTACTCGAATTTTGGGAACCTCCTCGAATTTGCAATCACATAAGACAATCTTTACAACATTGAATCCTGTTACCATCTTCTTGGCTTCTGTAAATAAACAAGAAGGGCTGCGCAACAAGTCACGGAACCTGGAAGTCAAGCATATTTCCCTCAGCCAAACCTTTTAAGGAATGGAAGGGACCTACAATTATTTGCCGATTCTGAAAAGCTGCTCGAGAAATCGCTTTTAATGGAATGAAATTACTATCGAAGAAATGAACCATTCCTTGCGAGGCGATAGAATTCAAATGGTTCCAGTTTCGTAATAAAAATTTTTGAAATTCTTATACAAGGTATTTTTAGATATATATTTTAGAATATATAGAAGTAAAACTAGTTGTATCAATTGCCATAAAATTGACTATATTTGGAAGGTGGTGTTTCGTCATTCTTTGAATATGATGTCTGACATAAAGCTACCGGTTCGGATGTAGTCTAATATTGACGTCCCATATCCGATCACTCTTTGAATCCATTGGGATCGTATATCGGCAATAATCGGTGTAAACTTGCGACTTCACATACCCCCACAAAAAATATGTTGGTTTTTTTTAACACGATCTTAGAGGAAAAATCACAGATCCAAAAAGCGAAATTGTGCGATAATCGCCAAATGTGTGCAGGTACTCCGTGTCCGTTGGTCGTGTAGCTTCAATCCTTGCACGATGAAATAACAAATCAAACGACAATAAATCACATATGGGAGATGACAATATATAGCTTTAATTGAAAACAGAGCTAACAACATATTTTTAAATTCCACAGCTAATAACTCCATCAATTATTGGTATTCCATAAAACTTTTCAAGCGAAGTATTATCTTTGACAAAATGCGAAACTAGAAGTTAAATATACAGGAAATAATCAGCGAAGCCAACGCGACTCGCTTTTTTTTTTTTTTTGCAAAAATGCCCTTAAAAATATGGGGATTTCTCCCACAAGGCTTTGGCCCACCTGTAAACATTTTTGAATTGAAATTTCTTCCGAGTTTGCCAACTAGCGTTCACATTCGTCAAACTTGTTGTCCAGCTTGCAAAAATATCAAAACATTTTGAAGTCCATCCAACGAATTTGAGAAAACCGTTTGATGGAGAGTTCATACTTAGAAATTTGCTTGACAAACTCGATGCTTGAATTGGATAGTCTGAGCCCCGCTAATCTTACACCCCTATTTAGTATCTTCCGCTATCGCGGCCTTTCGTCTCAAAGCCATTGGTAACTCAAAAATTCTGAACTTGTTCAGGTCACTCCGACTACACCATCCCCCAACTGGCCTTTGAAAGCAAGTTCAACCTTCATATCACCGAGATCGATTTGAAATGACAAAGAGACGATTTCATCATTTCTATAAAGATGATCAGTTGATCAGTGTTGTGAGAACTTAAGCTAATTTATAGCTTAAGTGTGGGTTTAATTCACAAGCTATTTTGTGAATTGTGAATTGGAAAATATTCAATTCACAAGCTAGTTTGTGAAGCAGTCCTTAGATTACTCGGTGCTATATCCACGAGCTCAGTAACCGCCCTTATTGTCGACTATCTCTCATGGAGATGGCTGAAAAGTTCAACATTAAGTTTTTTTTTGTCCCGGGGAACTGAGATGTTCTAGGAAACCAGAAATGGAACCGGGAAACCAAATCTCAAACAGAAGGCTGAATATTGATATACTCATGCTTAAGCAAGATGTCACGAATAAAACAAACAGCAGGTGGAGAAATACTACTATTTGCTTGGCAACAAAACGGTTACTATCCCTAAGTACATTGAATATTATGGGTTCGTAATCGCTGTCATTACTGGACATTGCATCATAGGCAAACACAAAACTGGGCGTTCTATCAAACGACTTCTTTAGAATCTGTTTAGAATAAGAGGAAGAAGAGACAATCCCACACCTCCTCCTCCTCCTGTATGTCTTGCGCTCTCATTCATCAGAAAACAAAAATCTGGGAAAATACTTCTTCGATGATCAAAGCGATCTAATGAATACAGATACTATTCACCTCTACCGCTTTATTAAAAGCTCCAAATTGGTTAAGTCAATTGAGGTACTAAATAAATTAAAATAAATAGGCAGGCGTAACAGAGCGAGGACCCCCGGGGCCTTGTGGTTTTCTCACAATTATTGCCTTTGTGAGGGAATGGAAGGGACCTACAATTTTCTGTCGATTCCAAATGGCTAATCGATAAAGCACTTTTCATGGCAATGAATTTACGAACGAAGGACTTGCCTCTTCCTCGCGAAAGGATTCGAACCACGAACCTCTAGGTTAACAGGCAGACATGCTTACCATCACGCCACAGGTGCCACCTATTCAGGTGCTCCCTCAAGCATTGACAAAAGACCAAATATTGGTCTAAGTGTGTCAGTTGGTTTCCTGACAGCCATATAAACCTAACCTGACTTAAGGTAAATATGTATATGTTGTTAAGGCCAGGGATAGTAACTGTTAAGGTTTGATCCCAGTGCAGGGGAACTAAGAAGCTACATAGCCGACTTCAGAATTTTTTTCCAGCAGTAGTAGCAGTAGTTGCTAGAATATGCCTGTGTTCCTGGCAATTTTGGTTGTTTTTTAGCAATTTTGTGTGAACAGCGCTCAAAATAAGTTAAATCACAAAATTTCGATTTATTTAAGTGTTCATGAATATAACAGTATGATTGGTTATGCCTGAAAACCACTCCACCACATGACATCATATAAATAAAAAGACTATAATGCTCTGAGGGTAGCTACTTTGGAGTTATGAGAATGTGAGAATGTTACATTTGACAATTTTGACTTCCAGTATCATTGGTTGACATTCACATCAATTATATCAAGAGGCAATGATGTCATCAATAAGCGTATCCAACATTCATTCAGTATCTTTCAAAACTTATAAATGGAGTATTGATATAGGGATGATAACTCTCAAGCCTCTCTAGCAGTGAAAACAGAGCGGATTATCGGTCCCTTCAGTTTCAAACTGAGTAATTTCAACAGATTGGGGGTTGTGTTTGGACTACTCAACTAAGTAAAAATAATAATAGGTTTGAAACATCTACAAGCATCGGAATGATAAGAGACATGATTAGCGCTTGGTATCTTAAGGGGAAAGCCTATTTTAAAGGTTTCAAAAACTCTTTTTTGGCATAAATGGCTTTCCAAACTATCCATCAAGAATGTGTCCCGAAAATTAGATTAGATTAGATTAGATTAGACATATTTATTTATTCATTACATATTTAGGATATTTACAATTTTTGGTGTGAACTCTTAACAAAAAGAATAAATAATAGTTATCATTCATTAACATATAGTTAGAGGCGAATGAAACATAATTAACAATAAATAAAAGAAACAGGTGTGGGGTGACAACAGTTTCAAAATAATTACTTACAAAGAAAATCAATATGATAGATGTGAAATAAGATGATAGTTGGGTATGCAAATTTTATTTTTATTTTTAATAATTTAATATTTTAGTTTAAACATTTTAAAACATAATTTAAACAAGGTTAGATGAGTTCGAGAATTTAGTAACAATTTTCAATAGTTTTTAAGTCGATTGTGAAAAGCCAGTTTTTGATTTTATTTAGAGGTGGGTTACAATTAACCGTTGTTCTAATTGACAAAGGCAACTTATTAAAAGATCGTGGTGCTGAGACAGTATAAAAGTTAGAGAAGTGGGTTTTTTTCACAGTTGGAACCGTTACAAGATTCAAATAATTAACGCGTAAATTATAAATTTGCGAATTTCTGCTAGGAATATTACCACTCTGTTTATAAAATTCTTTAAGCACTTTGAAGATGTAAAGGTGTCTTATAGGTAGAACTCTTAGTTCCTTGTATAAGGGCCAACTTTCAGTAAGGCGATTTTTGTTGCAAATTATTCTAATTAGGTGTTTTTGAGCAGTCAACAATGGTCTTAAGGTATTTGCATATGAACCACCCCAGCTTGACAAACCATATTGTAACTTAGAATGCGCGAGACCGTAATAAATTGAAGTTAATAATTTTTTTGAGCAGAATGGTTTTAGCAGATACATTTTTCGTATAACGGCTAAAAGATAATTTCTTAGATTTCTAGTATGATCTTTCCAATTCAGATTTGAATCAATTATTACTCCCAAATACTTATAGTTATTTACCATATCGATTTTAAAACATGAATCTGAACACAAGACACTTTGCACAAAATTTTGCTTACCACAATCATGAACAGGAAAACTGAATTTGTTGCAACAAGGGTCATGAAAAAGAAAATCATAATGACAAGGATTAATCCCTGAGGTTTTAAACGACATAAGTTTAGTTTTTTCACTAATGACCAACTTATGTACAAAAAACCAGGCCCTTAAAAGTTCAAGATCATGTTCTATGTTCACGATGCAGTCTAATTCAGAGTAAGATTGATACGTTAGAGAGATATCATCTGCAAAAGCAGTTGGTACACCATTTAAAGGAAGTGAGAACAGTGAGTTGATGTAGATTAAGAAAAACATTGGTCCAAGGACGGATCCTTGCGGTACCCCTGTTTTGAGAGCACAAGCTTCGCTTAGTTTACCGTTGATAGTTACCCTTTGAATTCTACCTTTCAAATATGACTTAAGCCATTCAAAAATGATGCCTCTAAAGCCTATGCTGTACAGTTTACTTAAAAGCAAATCATGGTCAACCATATCAAAGGCTTTTGTCATATCTATAAAAAGAGCAAAAGTGACTTTGCTGTTGTTCAAATTTTCATAAAGCTGACCACATAACCTGAGAATTGCGTCTTCTGTACTCTTACCTGAACGGAAGCCAAATTGAAATTCACTAAAAAATTTATTTTTATTTAGGAAAGAAGATATTCTTTTTATAATTAGTTTTTCAAATAACTTTGAGAAGGTTGAAAGAAGAGAAATCGGTCTAAAATTAGCCATATTCTTACGATCACCTTTCTTAAAGAGAGGAATCACCTCAGCACATTTCAGTTGTTGAGGGAAACATCCTTGTTCAACACTAAGATTAAATATATAGCACAGGACGTCAGATACAAAAAATGCCATTTTTTTCAGTAAAATACTAGATATTCCATCTGAAGTACAAGATGCCTTATTTTTTAAAGATGAAATAGTCTTATATGTTTCAAAGGAGGTAATTGGTTCAAAGGCAAAACTACGAGGTTGTGACTGTTCTTGACCAAACTTGATACTACTAAAACAGTTACAATTAGATTGTAAATTTATTGAAGGCCTTAGATTTTCAGCGATGGTTGTAAAGTATTCGTTGAATTTGTTTGCAATTGAACAAGAATCCGTAAAGGTCACATCATTGACCACCACTGATTCAATTACATTAGATTTGGTATTTTTACCTAAAATACTGTCAATAATTTTCCATTCCTCTTTAGGATTGCCTTTATTCCGTTGCAATAATGTCGAATAGTACGTTTCTCGGCTTAATTCAACTTCTGATTTAACACGTTTACAAAGTTTACCGTAATATTTTTTTAATTTTGAATTCATTGGATGTTTTTTTAACTTTAAACACACTTTGTTCTTTTTATTGATTAAACTAAGGAGGCCTTGGTTCATCCAAGGTTTTAAAAACTTCCTTTTCTTAGACTGTCTTACTGATGTTAAGGAGCAATTCTTAATATGATGTTGTAGGACAGAAACGAAGATTGCGTAAGCAACAGATGGATCATTTTCTGCATAGACTGGTTCCCAAAATTCATGTTTTAAAGCATTTGTTAATAAATTGTAATCTATTATTGTTTTATGCGAAAAATAAGAAGGTATTGCGACTTCTTGACAATCAAAATTTAAAGAAATGAGTTTGTGATCAGAAATATTTAAATCGACAACATTACCAATAAAATTAAATTTGTTTTTTTTGCTAAAGCGAGAAAAAATATGGTCTATGCAAGTGCTGGAATTTAAAGTTACGCGAGTAGGCTCATTGATTAAAGACTTTAAACCGTATTCTGCCATTAAAAAAAGATAATTTTCAGAATCTCTATCAAACGAGTCGAGAATGTCTATATTTATATCACCAATTATTATTAAATTATTTGATTTACATACCTCGAGAATACGAGTGAATTCATCTATAAAGAAGCCTTTACTAAATGCATGCAATCTATAAATACACAGCATAGTATAGTTCTCTTTTTTATAACAAAATGATAACTTTACTATATCTGCACTTTGAACATTAACTTTTGAAAATTCGTAACTGAAATGTTCAGCGATATATACTGCCACGCCACCTGATGAATAAGATTCATTGCAACAGCTGACAAGGGCATAACCCGGTATATTATAACTGGAAACCTCATTTCCAAAAACCCAAATCTCTGTTAGAACAATTATAACAGGCAACATTTTTAAGGACTCAATGTGAGCAAGAAAAATTGAGAAATTTTTTCTTAAACTACGAATATTTTGTTGAATGCAAAAACAATTATCAAAGCAACTACGAAAATCTGGCGCATCACAAATACTTTGGACAAGAGGAAATATAGGACTAATAGTACTCATATTTTATCTAAATCAGATATACAATTAATTCTCACTGTATTGTCACCCTCACTTTTTCTCATAAAAATATTCCCATTTTTAGTCCAAACGTATTTTACTCCTTTCGTAGTTTTCATAGACAGTGCATTTCTCAGCAGTTGACGTCTCTGGTATGATAGGCAATCGTTGATGTATACATTCTCAGGTTTTGAAGCTCCAAACAGTTGTTTTGTATTCAGTTGCTCTCTCTTATTTCCCTTCAGTTTCATAATTTTTTCCTTCATAAGATGAGAGACAAATTTGACATGCAATATGTTTGTAGTAGTAGAATTCGGTTTCCTCTTCTTAATCTTCCTAGTAAAACATTGATCAATATCGGACTCTCTTACATTTACATTTACAGCATCACGAAAAAATCCAACAGCGAGATCGATGAGCGGAATGTCTTCTCTAACTGGAACATTAACTACTTCCACACTATTTGATAGAAGTTGTTGTTCCAGATGACTAATTTTCTCTTCAAGAACGAGAATTTTATTTTCGTTATTTTTGTTAATTGAATTTAACTTCTCAATCTGCTCCATATGATAGCTTTTCATTTGAAGTATTTCCTCATAGACCATCTCTAAGGTGACAGGTGGAAGGTGCATTGTTGCATTTAATTTGCTATTGGCGTTGGTGGTAAACGATACAGGTGATGGGCCTTTAGTGGCAGTGGGGGCAGCGAGGGCAGAGTTGGAAGCGGTGGTGTTGGTTGATGACGGTGGAGGTGTTGTTACTGGAAGCGATGATGATGGATTAGGCGATGGTGTCGGTGTATTATGAGGCTGTTGTAGTTGTTGTTGGTTTAAAGCTGACACAGATGACATGTGTACCCGTTTATTTTTTACTGATGGTGGTGGTGAGAAGCGACGTGAATCACGTCTGGATTTTTTGCAGAAATCGCAATGATAATCAATATTATTATTTTTCATAAAATCAGCATCACTTGCATTCAGATTTACACATTTTAAATGAAAAACTAATTTGCATTCAATACATTGAATTTTAGGAGCATTACGATCAACTTTTAATTTACAAATACAAGACATTTTGATATAGTTCTAGACACAAGAAGTGCACCCCACACGACTTATAACAAGACCAATTTAAGACGCTAATTCAAATTATTTCCGGAGTTACAGAAGAAATAGTGGGCAAGCGTCGAGCAGGTATACGAGTGGCCGGATCGTTCCGAGTGCCCGTGCTCAGCCCCTCAATCTATTGTATGTATTGTACGTTGAACCCATTGTAACTAGAAAACCAGTTCTTTGAAGAGTCTGAAGGGCAACTCTATGGACATTATTGCACGTTATTGCGGTAAGCGGCCTAAAATTTAAACAATTTAAAAAAATTGTCTGTATAAAAGTAATGAGTAATGCTTTCATATTCTTAAACACTTGTTTCTTATTAATAACAGAAAAATGAAACTTCAGACAAAAAAAAAAAAAATATTTTCAACTTAAACGATGGACTTGAAATATCCCTCTCTAAAAAATTCAATTCACTTGTTAGGGGTGATTTATCTCTCCCTCTGATGTGAAATAAGAAAAGTTGACCAATTTTTAATCAGAATAAATGTAGCTATCGCAGGAGCTAGAACTAAAAAAAATTTGTTTTTACAAAATGGTGGGCAGTTAAACATAAAAATTTAAAAACGAACGACTTTCTTTTAAATTTAAATAATAAAAAAGTATAAATATTTAACGGAAACTATTTGATATTTGTTTAAGTTCCTACGATAGAAAAAAAAATTCTGATTAATCGGTCCAGTAGCTTTTGTTTTTAGCCACAAGCAAGACAAAAAAAGTAGTTTCGAGATAAACGCGTTCAATGTTTCGAGAATATTCCAATATTTTTCAATAAAATTTAACACTCGACGATACTATCGCTGAGGACCGCGTTCAACTAACCAATATAACTCTTAAAACAAAAACAAGTCCAATTAAAAATTATACATTAGTGCTAGTCTAGTGTACAAACCCGAGCAGCTTCAACAATCGAAAAATAGAGCCCGACTTACCGATTCTTCTAGTTATCTGATCTTCTAGTTGACTTACTTACTTACTTAGGTGGGCATTACAGTTCGGGGTGAACCTGGGCCTCAACCAACATCCTTCTATAACGACTTCGATTTCGGGCGAGCTCTCTCCAGTTTCGCACTCTAAGTCGGTTGAGGTCTTCATCCACTTGATTGCGCCACCTAAAACGAGGTCTTCCCCTTCCGCGATTTCTCTGCAATGTGCTTTCGAGAACCCGTCGACACGGAGCGTTTGGGTCCATCCGCTCTACATGACCCAACCATCGTAGCCTCGCGATGCGTACTCTTCTGGCTATGCCCATGTCGCGGTACAGCTCATACAGCTCACTGTTGTTTCTTCTTCTCCACACATTTCCTTCGCATACCAAATATCATTCGGAGAATTTTTACCATGGTTTTTCTGGAGAGGGTTTTGTTTCTCAAGTGTCTTCTAAGCCCAAAGAAGCAACGGTTGGCAAGAGTTATTCTCCGTTTGTTCTAAGCACTGATGTTGTTTTCCGTGTCTATAGCGGATCCTAAGTAGACGAAGTTCTGTACTACCTCGAAGTTGTGTATGTTTAATTTGACGTTTTCTAATATAAATCCTGAAATACTTGGAATTTCGTCATCAGGTTTAAACAATATATTATTAAGATACTAAACTTTCAAGAAAAGTCGATTTTTCGAAAATTATATACCACCAAGCCCCCCTTGACCGGATCACTAGCAGTCGAAGAATTAGATTTACGACAGATTTTAGTGTGATGAAATGGTTGAAGTTGTGCTAGAAGCATGCTTGGTTGTGCTGTTTTTTTAATTTTTGCAGACAGTTTGTATCGAAGAGAAAATTCAAAACTTGGTGCGAGTTAGCAATGTCATAAATGAGAAAAAGTTTGCTTATTTGCACTTTAATTGTGCTGGATGGTTTTGCTTTACTTTTTTTGATATTCGCAAAATGAAGCTAGCGCCCCCATTTTTGATTCCAAAACAACGATCAACGCAAACAAAAAAAAAAAACCAAAAACGTTCATGAGCACATAGAACTGAACTTCCTTATTTGAATACTTTTGCATCGAGACTGAATACAAGTCGCTTGAACGCAGACGGTGATTAAACCCACACACTACTTTTAACTTTTCTAAATTAAAAATAACTTAGAAGCATAAAACTTTTCTATGTTTGGCTTGCCTACTAATCTATCCCTAAGTTTTGTCTTCTTTTTAACCCTCGAGAATTTGTGACAGACTGCCTATCCTGTTCTCCTTATGGGAAAATTCTCCTCGTTTCCACGAAGCTTTAATTTATCATAGGAGAACATAATTGCTTGGGACTAACTCGCCGCGTGTAAATCTAAAAGTGAATTTTCTCACAAGCTATAGGTCAAGTTCAGGAATTTTAGTGAAACCATAAAATTATCATCAAAGGATATAACAATAATAATTGCTTTAAATTTCATCCAAGGAGTCACGCAGACTCGCAGCAACTTAAACTAAAGGACCGCAAAGGAATCTCACTTCTTCTTCTTCTTCTTTTGCTTTACCATGGCGATGGCACTATAAAAGCCTTTTCGAAACATTGTTTGCCAAAACTATAGTGCATTCAAAAGGATGTTTGTGAGTTGAAAATTGCATGTTATTAAGTGAAGGGTGGACTGTTGTGTATTTCCTTTTTTTTTCTTTCTTGTTCTTGCATCTTGTTTGATTCGCTTGAACACAGTCATGATTGCTGTTGCAAGATGATCATGTTTTGATTTTGTTGTTGTGCTGCAGCACTCCATTCAAGGATAATTACAATGTTTTGTGTCTAACATTTTTCATTGGGTCGCTGATTATAAATGTTTTGAAATTTCGTATATGGTTGAGTTTAAATGGATAAATGCTATGTTTGATGATACGCTTTCAGAATAATGCGTCCTTGACCACACTTTTGTTTTTGCATTTGAATTTGGGATGGAAATACACGGTCCCTGGAGACCATAGGTACTTGGAACTCAGTCTACCGACGAATGAATGGCTTACCTTTTAATGTGGCTTATGCAAAGCTTGCATATTGGAGAATTGTCTTGAGCGCTTGTGTTCATAGACTTTACCCATATGTCGAATCGAAACCACGTCCTTAATTAACTCCGCGATCGCCCGATTCTGTTGATGGCTATGGACAGACAGCCTATCCTATAGGACGCCCTCATTATCTCTTTCCCTATACTACTGTAGATTGACAAATAGTTTTAGCTTGTGATTGTATAGTCTGAAGGTTGAAGCTTCTTCTCTCCTCGATTTTCTCATAGTTATGTGGCAAAAATAATTTTGATTTGAAAACATTTCAACTTCGTCATCAAATATGTTAAGCTGAAGTTAAAAACAAACAAATTACTTGAAGAAATCATGTAACCTTGATGATTGTTTTGCTAACAGCTTACATCATTTTGGATTCCATCGCACGTTCGTGATGATGGCCGGGCGTTCGTTTTATACTTTTTTAATTTCCAATTGTATTTCAGTTTTTTATTTTTTTCTTTCTTCAAATAGATTTTGTGATTTTTTGGGGGTTTTTTCATGTTGCATGTTACTCGCGACGACCACAACGACGTTGTTGTGGTTGCATGTTAAGATCCGGGCTAAATGTTAAAACATGACAACTTGGCTACCTGTGATGAGTGTTTGGCAGCTAAAAGGTATACAGAAGACTCCATCTAAATCGAAAGAAGTCATTTTTGAATTCTCGATTCAAACAACCTCACTAAATCGACCGTCGCGTCGGTAGTCCGTTGTCCGACGCAACAGTCGCTCCTAATTTTCACTTCCTGCCTTCAGGGCGAATATGCTCTGGCCCCAGACAAAGTTTACAAAAATCCAAGAAGACACATCTCTCCAAGAAATGCCGAACAACAATCAAAAATTAACTCTTTTCTTTTTAGTTTTCGTTTGATAGTAATTTCCTGGATTCGAATGTTTCATGTTTCAATTTTTTTCTTCTTCTTTTTCATTTTTGTTTGAATGAAAATCTTTTTGGCGCACTGATGTAATTATAGGTTATATTGTCTGATGAAGAACGACCATTGGATGTATTTCTAAAGAAAGGTCTTCTTGTGCTTGTAATATACATACGACGCTTATACGACGACCTTTTCTCCCTCTAATCGTGCCCATTTGTGGGCATAAGTTTTATCAGCAATAAAAGTTGTTCGTTTTTCATCGCTTTGGGGGGACTTCATAAATTGGAATATTAAAATCAAATTTATTTAAGATGATTAGGTACTTGAGAGGAAGCCCTTTCCGCTATCTAAACAACATGCAAACATTAAGACCAGTGGCTAGAACTGGACAATTTAATTACACCGTGTGGGACATGAAATGATTGTTGTAATCAATGTTTGTTGTGGTGTAATAGTTGCAGAGATCCGACGGTATAGAAAAATTGTCTTATTCCGTCGGCATCTTTTTGTTATGAGTGTGTTGGATAAAGTTAGTATGAAATTAATGAAATAAAAATGAAGTGTTTAGATGATTTTCGCGCTTACATTTCAATGTAGCTTCTGTTTACTTTCATTTCTTTACTTTGTTTTGTGTTATAAAATGGCGGAACGAATCTTTAATTAGTTGACGTATCACGGCGATGACACTGAAATTCTTTCTCGCTTTTTTTTGTAGATTTCTTTTAAATTTATGTCGCAGTTCTAATGTGTGGCATTAATGATTTAAAAGTTGTTTGCTTTTATATACTGTGTTATTTCTTATCAATTTTGTTATTTGCGCTTGAAAATATTTTTATCATTTAATTTGCTCGATTGGATTGGTTATTAAGATAAACCTCTACAACTGCAAAGAAATTTTCCCTTCAAAGCTTCAGTGATTTTGCATTTTTTTACTTCATTTTTACTAACTGGAGACTACATGAGATGAAAGTAAAATCAGTCAATGCACTGATAAAGAGAGCTTAAAAGATAAGATGAAAATTATGAATTGCTTTAAATCGAACGTGTAGAATGCGCCAAGTTCTGCCGCATTTCACGAATATAAGGATCTGCCTGTTCGCATTGAGCTACTTAGAGTATTCATGTTACATATTCAAAGGCATCGATACAGAAAACTCAAGTTTTTTTTTTTTGTATAAAAATAAGTGTGCACCAATTTTTAGATATAAAAGATTTTTCGACAGGGACGCTATAAAAGTAGAGCGACAGGGACAGCAAACGATGCCATATTTCTTGCCGTTCTTTTAACATTTCTCTTTAATAAGGTTTGCCATTTCATTATGAAAAAATATACGAGCCAACAACGAGTCGAAATTATTAAAATTTACTACCGAAAATCGGAGTCAGTGGCCTCAACGTTAAGAGCGCTACGTCCAATTTTTCGTCGTCATAATCGCCCTAGCAGGTCAACAATTGATTTGAATCCACAGGCATAGTACAAAATGTTCCCGTGCCAGTGAGACAAAGAAGTGCCCGTAGTGTTGAGAATATTGCTGCGGTTGAGGCTTCAGATGCAGAAAGCCCAAATGTGTCTCTAACACGTCGTTCTCAAGCGTTGGGCATCTCTGTGACGTCGTTGTGGCGAATTTTGAGAAAAGATCTTGGCCTACATCCTTACAAGATTAAATTGACGCCAGAACTGAAGCCGATTGACCACTAGAAGCATCGTATGCTCGTGAATTGGGCTGAGCAACAACTTGAAAATGATTCGGATTTCCATCGAAAAATCATCTTCAGCGATGAGGTTCATTTCTGGCTGAATGGCTTCGTCAATAAACAAAATATGCGGTATTGGTCAGGCAGCAATCCACACGTACTCCATAAGTCATCCTTGCATGCCGAAAAACTTACTCTAGGGGTGGTTTTTGGGCCGGCGGCGTCATTGGGCCGTACTTCTTCCATAATTATCAAGACCGGCACGTTACTGTGAATGGGGATCGCTACCGTTCAATGATAACCGAATATTTTTGGCCCCAAATTGGATGACATGGACTTGGAGGACATGTGGTTCCAACAGGACGGCGCCATGCCACAAGCCACATGAAAGTCACAATCAATTTATTGGAAAACAATTTTGGAGAACGTGTAAACTCACAAAATGGTCCAGTGACTTGGCCGCCTCGGTCGTGCGATTTGACGATGTTAGACTATTTCCTGTGGGGCTACGTCAAGTCTGTGGTCTATGCCAATAAGCCAGCGACGATTGATGAACTTCGTACGAATATCGAACTTGAAATGGCAGCAGTATCGGCCTATTTATGCTTGAAAACTGTCAAAATTTGAGTTTAGCGTCTCGAATTCTGCAAGCGTGCCCATGGCAGCCATGCAAAAGAAATCGAGTTCAATACATAATGGCATCAAACGTACTTTAACAGGGATTAAGAATTCATTGATATCCAAAACCATTTTTGTTTTATTTAAAAAAACCTTTTATAGCGCTCTTATTTAAAAACCCTTTACATCTAAATATACCAACGCGGCGCGGCGTACCTGACGAGCAGATCACTTGTGTAAAGGAGTTAAATGTAAGAGCTCCTTTCAAGATCACGATGCTCGTATCGCCAGAAAATGGAAGAAGATTTTCAATATCAAAGAGATAAACGGCCTCAGTACTACAAGACAAATGCAAAATGTTGTCGAAATGTCTTAGCGAGTGTACAAAATTAACACACATGTTTAAAGCTACATTCATTTTCAATTATAAAACTGAATCCATCCCAATGGTGAAGCATAAGTTTTGATTGGAGCTAGGAATCAGTCTAATGGCCTGTGGAACTTAGTATGAAATATTACAGAACGGCCTTTGTCCACGCAGAAGTCCGAGAGGATACCAATTACATTTTTCCCCATGATCACTTGCTGGAAATATTAATGTCCTTGCAAATATTAATGGCGCTATTCCTCCAGGTACTTCCACTGCTTTTTTTTTCATGTTGATCTTATGCTGCTATGGGCACTGTGGTGCGTCTCTTTGGAACCTATTTAGCTATACTTCGACTGCTACATGATACTAATCCTGGCCAAGAAAAGAAATGTTTTGTTCGAAGTTTCTAGAACTGGAAGAAATGATTAACGTATGTAAGAAAGTGAGTATGTATGCAAAATTAAAATTGAGAATACAGGAAACAATTCACGTTTCTTTAATGGAAAGACAAAAGCCTACAAGACGTGGTACTATTGAACAGATCAGGGTAATAAAGGAGTCGGTATCATCATTGTGGAAGAGCGTGTTGCCCATTTCGAGGTCTAAAAACTCTTTCTCTAATTGTGATGCAAGAAAAGGTGCGGAATATTGTCAGTGCTCCTCAAAATAGATGTACAAGAGCTTCAGGTGGAAAAAGATGTAGGTATTTTGGCATAGATTTTATCAACCCATCATACAACAGTATTCCAACAGAAGAGTTGTTTTTTTTTAGTAAATTTGAACGCACATGTGGCAAAACAGACGAGGACTATGACTATGAACTATGAACACTATGAAGACTGCCAATGAGAAAAGAACCATCAGGAACTCTTAGCTTGTTGGAAATAAAATCCGAATTGATTACCATCTGGTGGCCCAATTTATGAAATCTCAGACAAAAAAACTTCTGATAACAAACTGATGATAAACTGATACTGCGAGAGGCTGTCACTCAACAACACCTTCTTTTTCTAGCTAACAAGAACTACTAAGAGATTCAAGTGGTATAATTTGTACTTACGAAAATGCAAGTAATTCATTTTAAATATAATGAGACTTCGGTGTGGCACCATCGATTCATTGATCGAAATGGTAAAGAGCACAGCACATAGTGTGAGCGAGAGAGACACTACCAAGAAATCAAAGAAACATGGTGGCGGAAGTTGAAGCTTAAGCAGCAGAAGCAAACCTTTCGAAGCATGTTCAGAATACTCCTCAAATAGTGGAGATGAAAAGCATGTTCTCGAAATAAGATACAAAAACTGCAATCGAATAGAAAACTGCTAACAAAAGTCACCAATGGCATGTATCGGGAGCTGAAAGAAATATCGACCCCGACTTGTGCTGAAACCAAAGTTGATAAACAAATTACAAAAAACAACTTGAATAAGGAAGCAACCATTTCCAAAATAGTCGCTCAAAATAAATAAAAAAAAAAAAAAAAACATTCTCAGGAGATTTATTCGCTGAAATTTACCATAAGTGTCGAAGACTTTTGGACAGAGACACTATTTGGGTTTTGATAATAAGGATATCTGACTCAAATTGATCACAATTCTCATCTTCTAGCCCAAATGAAGTGTCTCTCTTCCTAATGTGGAGATAGTTACCTTCTATCAATGTACAAAATTGAGTTGATACAGGTGATGTACCATGCTTTGAACATTATTGAGCGTTTCTTGGGTAGCCGACTGCGAAAAAAAACACAGCTATCTATTTACCAATGCAGGCTTCTTCCGGCTACCTCAACAACAGATGTAATCTTAAGTTCTAAGGAAAAAACCTCCTGATTCCTTAGAAGATTTGCATATTGTGCTGGCTGCGTTCGAAAAAGTTTTTGATCGACTAAAATACAACAATACATAAGATATTCTTTCCTGATGATCTAACAATGGAGCCATCGTAAGAGAGTGTGGGTATACCTCTATAGACGTAGGGTTGTTGTCTATCCGCTCAACAAGGCCCAACCATCGTAACCTCGCGATGGTTGTTACTCTTCTGGCTATGCCCATGTCGCGGTACAGCTCATACAGCTCGTTGTTGTATCTTCTTCTGTACACATTGTTTTCGCATACGGGACTAAAGATCACTCGGAATTTTTTTCTTTCGAAACGACAAAGGGCTTCCTCATCCACTTTAGATAAAGTCCACACGTAATCGTACAGACTTCTGAAAGATTGTTCCTCTGGTGTTGACGTTTGAGTTTCTTACAATCTGTTCAAGTATGACGTTGAAGAAATCGCATGACAGTTTGTCGCCTTGTCTAAAACCTTTTTCGACATCAAAGGTCTCGGTGAGTTCTTTACCGACCTTGACGGAACAATGCGAATACTCCAAAGTCATCCTGCATAATCGTACGAGTTTTGCAGGGGTGCCGAAACTAGACATGGCTCTGTACAGCTCGTCTCTGTAAATACTGTCATACGCGGCCTTGAAATCGATAAAAAATGGTGTATATCGAAATCGATATTATATTCTTGGGTTTTTTTTTCCAAGATCTGCCGTAATGTGAAAATTTGGTCTATTGTGGAGTTTTCTGGTCTAAAACCACAAGTTGTTGACGTGGGGTTTTAGACGTTCACATATTACAGCAGACAAGATCTTATAAGCGACGTTAAGGAGGCTTATCCCTTTACAATTGGCGCAATTGTGAGGGTCTCCTTTCTTTAGGATTGGGCATACGATATTAAGGTTCCATTCATCGGGCATGCTTTCGGGCATGCTTTCGGGCATGCTTTCTGCCGACCATATCATGCAGATCAGCTGGTGCATGTTCTTTTCCAACTGGTCTCCAGCTGCCTTGAAAAGTTCGGCATCAAGGCCATCTGCACCTTGATTTAAGTTTGCATATGGCAAGCTTAACTTCCTCTAGGTCGAGAGGACGGCATTCCTCGTCCATCCTCATCGTCCAAGCTGAATGGGGCAATCTGCCTGACAGCGGAATTTGTGTCCTCATCGCCGCTAAGCAGCCTGCAGAAGTTATCTTTTCATATCCTCAGTAGCGACTGCGACTCTATAACTATGTTTCCCTGATGGTCTTTACAGACTTGAGTTCTTGGCTTGCCACCCTGGCAGGATCTTTTTACCTTTTGGTAAAATTTCCGAATCTCGTTCCTGTCATGGCACCTCTCAATTTCCTCAAACGAGCGCTTCTCATGCTGCTTCTTTTTTTTTTTTTTTTTTTGAGAATTAGGAGTTCTTCCCTTCTTTTCTCTTTGTAAGTCTTGTTATACTGATCGTAAGCAGCCCTCGTTCGTTTTCATCAGCATTTGTCGTGCTTTTTGTTTGGCTGCATTTGCCTGCCTGCATTCTTCACCGAACCATGGGTTTCGTTTTGGGGGCCGAGTGAAACCCAGAACCGCAGAGGCAGCGGTTGTGATGGCTTCTTGGCATTGCTGCCACTGGTCTTCAATGCTTAATGCTGGTGGCATGGGATTCAAGGATAATTGAAAGGGACACTCGATTGGAAAAGGCACTGGCAATCTCTTGCGATTGTAGCTTTCCGACGTCATATCTGTTGACAGAGTTTTTTCGCACGAGTCGTGAACTGAATATCCTCATTCGTACCATGGTCACAACAAGGTAGTGGTCCGAGTTAAAGTTCGGACATCGATCACACTGGAAGAATGCCATTTGTCGATCGCAGCATGGTCGATTTGGTTGACGGTAGATTGATCGGGGGATCGCCACGTACCTTTATGAATATTGAGATGCGGGAAGCGCGTATATTACTAATATCAAGATTTAGCTTGGCCGCAAAATCGATTAGCCTGACCCCTTTTCGGAGGTTTTGTCGTGGAGGCTATGCTTACCGATTGTATTTCCAAAAATGTCCTCCTTCTCTTGTTCTGCTTTAAAATCGCCAAGAACTATTTTCACGTCATGGCTAGGGCATTGCTCATAGGTTGAGAGAAATGCACTAGAAACCGGGCTCCCCTCTGTTACGCCACCCTATTAATTTACTTATTTAATCTCATTTTCTCGAGTATACAAAGACACAAATAATTCTTTTTGACGTTGATGGTTAATGTTTCTCATTTCTCATTGGGCACAGAAAGGCAGAATTCATTATTCATCATCTTACATCGTCTATTGCATCAAACTCACAATTGCAATTAATTCATACAGAAGTTTTCTGTACGTTTGTTTGCTGAGTTATCATCATTCGATCGAAGCCATCAAATAAAAGTTGTATTTTCACAATGAAAAGCCATTTAACACTCCAACACCCTTCTGAGTATAACTCAATTTATCTTCACAGAAACAAAAGAAAAAAGCATACCAACTCACACACTCCTACAAACGTGCAAATTGCCAGTCATTATCTAAGCCGCTTTAAAAAAAATGTTATTTTGCCGCATATAAATCGTTACCATCACACCATATACGATACACACTGTTTGCTTGAAGGAAATGAGTTTGCCACCTACAACCACCCATCACCACTAATATTTCACACAAAAACAAAAACAAAAATTTAACCGGAATGCCTTCCTGGCAGACATTTTGTGTATTTTCTCCTGTGGTTTTCTAGTTTTGTTGCTCAATGTTTTGTGCAATTTTCGAGAAAAACGTGTTATTATGAGGTTTTAGTTTTTTTTTTTTGCTTTGATGGCTTATAGTATAGCTGAAAACCATGCAATCGACAAACGTTTTTCTAATGACGTATAGCGCGCAAGAAGTTTTCTTAGTTTAACCATGCCTCAGCCATACTTCCGAGGGAAGTGCTAAACCATGGAAAAGTGGAAAGAAGAAATAAAAGTCTACTGATGATGGTTTGCTGCTTCTTCTTTAGCGATATGGGCTTTGCTATTTGCTGGTTGTTTGTTATCAATTCAATCGCCGCCCCCCGCCGGATCGCCTGCCACCACCGCTGCAAATAAATTGTATTGGCAAATTGTAGTGGGCATAAACAAATTCAGTGGCAAGAGAAAACACACTTTTGGATGTTTATGTTGCAGCAATTTTGCAATGAATAAAGAAATTCGGTAAAATTGTTGGCTGCATGCACTTGAGAGTATACCTATTGAATGATAGGTTGGTATGGGGACTCCATATAGCTA
Source organism: Melanostoma mellinum (assembly GCA_914767635.1). Classification (NCBI taxonomy): domain Eukaryota; kingdom Metazoa; phylum Arthropoda; class Insecta; order Diptera; family Syrphidae; genus Melanostoma; species Melanostoma mellinum. The sequence continues at coordinate 171,505,489 of OU612059.1, read as the reverse complement.
CCATTTCAATTGTAAGGATATGAACTTTAAACAATCATTACACTTTTGCGTCATGTTTCTCATCGTAACGATATATACTCGTATTTTGCTTAACGAAAGTGGAAGAGCATAAGCTATTTTGTTTATTTGACTGTCTAAAATTGACAATTATCCACCCTTGTTTTTCACAGATGTTCTGAATTCAGTAGGTGCAACAACAATCCTGTTAAGCCGATTATGTAAAAAAATGTGAGACACAACATCAGAATCTTCTTGAGATCTGCACTAAAAGGGATGTTCTTCCTGACCAACCTTTTACTTCTTCCGCTTCGGTGCCACGAGCACCTTATGATTTTGAAAGGATCACAACTCTCCCACTTAACAGCTTCACGCTATAGAGATCCACTTGCGCGCTACGTCGCGTCGAGTTGACCTCAGAATACGTTGGCAACCTCCTGGTTTTGAATAATTCCATGTCAGAGGCCAACTGTATGCAGATTTTTGTTGCATCATGCTGTACTAAAAGTTTTTTTAGTTTGCCTCCCTTTTGCCCGAACGTTGTATGATATTGACTTTTTGGCTGTATTCTTTTTACTCGTCCAACTGAGTCGGTTGTGCTCTCAAAATGGTGTTTTGACTTGAAATCCTTCACGGATCTTGGTACTTCTAATAAAACCCAACTTTGTTACTCTTGCAGTCAAAGAAACCATCTTCATATTAGTTCCCGACAACTTTTTTCATAATTGATTGACAATGTAAACAGTATGTCAGTGTGGGCTCAGAACGCATCAGCCAAGTAGGTACATAGTCATTTTTCACCTTTGGTGTTCTGTACTTTATATTGCAGCAGATAGTCAAAGTTTGTTTTATGTTCTTAGTAAAAGACGATATTTAATTGAAAATAAGAACGCGCAGTGATTCGACTGTCTGCCACAAGAAGTCAAAACGGAAGGGCTTTCTGCTTTTGAGTTTGACAGATGGTTATCTTTCCAATGAGTTGCGTTCAGGTTTCTTAGTACCTGAGTTGCGTTGAGGTTTTGAAGCTAACCTTTGTAGTTAGGACGTGACAATTTGCAAGACTCAGGACGCTTACTTGGTATAAACCTACTGACTGCAAATTGGAATGTCTCCCTGATTCCAGCTAGACATATAACCCACATCACTGCCATTTTATGCACATCTTTGCTCATCCGCACAGAGGCCTCTGGAGTTCTGCGGGCCATTCAAATTAAACCTCGAAACTGATGTTCTAATGCTTTTTCGAAGTGTCGCAACGCAATATGGAAATCCTTTATGGAATCACAATATTTTTCCATTAAGCCAATAAGATCCGACGTTGATCTTCGAAGTACCACTTTGCCACCTATTACTTAGCTGTTTGAAAGTGATTTTTTTTTCCAAAAAAAAGCTAAAATAACTTTATTACTTCTTCACAAATATTTTTCATGCACCTCTCAGCTTCAAAAAAAGGGTTATCAGTGATTGAAAACTTTGTACGATATCTTTTAAGCAATTTTATGCAATACGAGTTGGTATTATGGCTCCCTTGAAAGAAGGCAAATTTCTTGGCCCATGAGTGAGTAAAACACTAATAATGTGTGACGTTTATAGCAAAAACTGAAACAATATGATTGAAATTGTGCTTAAATAGATGATTACATATTCCAATTCGTTGGCGGTTGGCCAATGTCTTGAGGGGATGTAAAATACGCTGTTCACACTTGGTATAAGCCAAGGAAATGAAATTCGGCTTTTCTTTCATTTCTTTTCTTACTTGGAGTAAAATCACTCAAAGTGTCAGAGGGTGAGGAATTGAATAAACTAAGTAAAGTAGTTTCCAGGTTTCCTTTCCAACGGGAAAATGGAGACTGCATGTAGGTAGTCTATGTTACTCAGGAGCAATGAAGCACCAGAATCGGTCCAGTATTTTCCCAGTTCTCGGTTATGTCCCCGTTCCTTTTTCCCGTTTCCGTTTCTGTTTCCGAGCGAATATGGAAAGGAAATTTATATGTCAAATACATAAGTCATTTCTCAGGTTCTAGACTATTTTTGTTCCAAATTGCATTCAAATGGGCTCAGTAGTTTTGGAGCCTTTTCAATACAAACACAAAGTTCTCTTCTTACGTTTCCGTTCCCGTCGGAATATGGGGATGAAATATTCATATAAACCTTCCTCTTGTTGAGAAATGTCACCAGGCCTGTCGCCCGTTACGAGGGAGGTTCAAAGATCGAATCCCATATGAAAAACGTAAAATTATTTTACCACAGGCATTGTGTTTCGTTAGGGATCGCCTCCGAGATGAAAACACTGCCATCAAAAGCGAATTTTAAATCCCAGGAATGCACTCCTTAACTCTCTTTTGATAACATTTTTGAAGAAAATGGTCACAGTATTAACCCAAAAAGAAACAGTGAATTCTTTTGTTGTCCTTTTTCGTGAAAGCCATGTCAAAGCCAGACATTTATTTCAATAGAAAACTGCTTCCCAAGTGTGAAAAGTTTAAATATTTGGAGTCTATGAACAACACTTTAGGTTGGTGACCTCAATTATATCGTAAACGTAAGTTGGATAAAGCCGGCAGCTCGACATCGCGCTGTTGCGTGCTCAGTATTCACAATTCTGAGCAATTTATCAAAACTATGAGAATAAGCTGCGATGAAAATGCTTTTAATGGAAAATGTGATTAATGTAGAAGAACCTAGATCTGTCGGAGCCTTAATTTCAAAAAATATTATTTCTCCATTTTCGATCGCTACCACGCACGAAAAAAGGCAGACCGAATAGCTCCTGAAACTGTCAAAAGCAACTACACCATCAATTAACTGGCCTCAGACATGCAACAATCCAAAGCAAGGAGATTATAGAGGCTTTCTCAATGTGGGGGCACTAATGTGGAGCACGGTGAGTTGGATTCCTATACACCATCACCAAATACACAGAAAAAAAGAGAAGAATTCAATTCCTTGAAAGCAAAATTAGATTTCCAAAGCTAAAATTGAACAACATAAATATTTCCCAAAAATATTTTTTGATATTAATGGCGTCTAAACAGGCACCTTGCAATGAAAAGCGCATTCTCAATTAGCCGTTCGGAACCGGCGAAAAATTGTAGGTCCCCTCCATTCCCTCACAAGGCATGGTTGTAAGAAATGCGCTAGGCCCAGGGGCTCCTCGCTCTGTTGCGCCACCCTATTTATTTATTATTTTTTTATTTTTAAACAGGCACCTAAGATAAAATAAAAACTAAGTCTTGACCAGTTCAAATGTTCATACGAATTGGCACATATTTTTCACATCAGAGCATTTCGGCCGGTATATCCCAAATAAATGCTTCCAAGTGTCTTTACTTAGCCACACATTTTGTCTTAGTCGTAAATTTCATCGCACGATCTAGACACGTAGTGGAGTAACAGAGACCCGATTCCTTTGAAAAGCGCACTGTGGGGCAAAGGCAGAAAAAAGTTGATTTTCCTAAGTTCGGATTTCGATTTGCTGGTTCAGATTTCTTATAGTAAATTAGCCAGAGAATCTGAATCTAAGGATTTGAGCCAAAACTTGAGTCCTTACGACTAAAAAGATGCACAAAGTCAAATTGTTACGTGAATCCTGGGTGAACTAAGAATGTGATTGTATATTTTTTACTTATTTAATACGAACAGCGGCAATAAGAAATATTTTGAGTGAAGCAATTCAGCACAATGTAAGACTCAATCCACATTTATGGAACCGTAAACTTTAAAAAGAAGCTATACGCGTTGCTAATGGTCGACGTAGGTGTTTTCTTGAAATAGACACATCAAAGTTCACATTAAAGCAAAATCTAGCTGCAAATACCTGCCTTATCTGCACCACGACCCAATTCAGTGATAAATCTGGCCAAAAAAACAATTTTCTGTTTCATTAGAAGGAATGCTTGGGTTTCATTGGCATTGTAACTTATAATTTTTTTAGACTTTCTGATAAGCCTGATTCAAATCTTCTTTTGAGACTGTACCTAGGCTTCAAAATAATGCATTGTATTACAATTTTTGAGTATTGATGTAGCACAGCCGTTTTGAGACCAGATTTTGATTCAGCGGATAACAAATCATCGGGAAAGCAATGGTTTGTTTTTGGGGTTAAATTTTTTCCCTGCTAAAGCACAGGATTTTTTCGATCTTGAACGCTTAATATCTCGGAGACGCGACCTTTTAGGCAAATTCTAAGCTCATATTTTAATTCAGCGAGGCAAAACCCTTAAGTCTTAAGAATGACATAATTTGTTTTTGGAAGCAAAACTACTGTCGACCCAGAACACGGAAAGCAAAGAATATGTGGAGTTTTTTTTCTCGTATTTTTGGCGTTCTATGCTCTAAACGAGTGAATGTTGTCGAACAAGGCGGAACCTTTTTTTTCTGTCCATTGGTTCTATTTACCTCATAAGCAATATTTCCTCAAATTTAGTGTTGAATTTTATTCGCGACAAATATCTTGTTTGTCAATTTAGGACATCTTCGAAATAAAGGACTAGTAGTAGTAGAATGTGATTTTATTTGATAATTACAATAGGTTACATACATTTACAAATTCACAGGTATAGCATTGGCTTTTGCCGTCAGCCAGAAAAAAAGAGTATTATTAAAACATTATGTATAATCAAGATTAAAGAAAAGTTGAAAAGATTAGACTCCTTTAAGATTATCACAACAAATAATAATGTAAATATTTTGTTTTTCTTATTAAAAAGCTTCATTTAAAATTTGATTTCTGTAGTTAAGGGCTGTTTTAACGTAGCTTGATAACATTACCCAATCTTGACCATTCAAGACATTTGCAGCTTCATCAACAGTTAAATAGTTTTTCCCCAAGTGCTGTCTCCGTATTGCTTGCAGGATTGGGCATGTTCCTATAAAATGGAGAACATTTTCCGTCGCACGAAAATTGCATAAACTGCATTCCGTACTTACATCCGGTCCGTATGGTATGTAGTTCAGTCGTAGTAATTCTCCTCTGGTTTTGAAAATTAAATAGATTGTTTCTATCGTATATCGGTCGTTGAAGTAATTGTTAGGTCCAAGGTCGTATCTCAGGAGCTTATACATGTTTCGGGTACAACTCTGTTGGGCTGACTCCGTAAATTTAACAAAGAAAGAATCTTCAATCCTTCCCAATAATTCTGGAAAGATGTCTTTCCAGGTACTAGTATTTCTTTCCACCAACTGGATGTCGTGCTGAACTCCAAGTCGTGACCATTCTTCGAAGAACTGTGATTTTCGTGATAGCAGATATTTTGCGATAATATTAGGCAGACGATGATTCGGAAGAGCCATAAACTTTGCAATGTAGAACAAGTGCAATTTGAGCGAAAAGACGTAGAGCGGAGACACCCCGGTCTCTAAATGCAGCATATATGTAGGGGTGTTTTCGGGGAGCCAAAAGATCTTTTTCAAAAAATACCTCAGTAATTTTTCTACTTCCTCATATTGAAGAAACCCCCATACTTGACCAGCATAGCACATCACTGACCTCATAACTGCTTCGAAAAGTTTATATTTAGCACTCGGGCTTATGTGTTTTTTCCCAAGGACCCCCTTCCAGTTGCAGTTAATGGCTTTCTTTGCTTCTATAAGCTTTTCCTGCAAATGCTTTTTGAACGACATCTGAGGCGTAATGATGACGCCAAGATATTTATATTCCCTCACCAGCTCAAGCTCCACATTTTCCCACATCCATTTCTCCTCCCTTGCATATCGCCCTGTGCCATTCCGAAATATCATTACCTTGGATTTGTTTGTATTGACTGTAAGACCTCAATTGCGGCAGTACAATTGCAATTTATTAATCATTATTTGCATCAAATTTGGAGTTTCCGAAAAAATGACAATATCGTCCGCATACATTAAGGTTTTTATAACTGTACCAGCAAAACTAATACCTCTAGGCAAAAACGATGTAAGGTCATCCAAGAATAGCGAAAACAGAAGTGGGCTCAAAAGGCAACCCTGTTTGACCCCGGAAGTAGTATGAAACCAGGAAGATCCTTCATTTCCATCCCATTTTGCTCATAAAGTCCTCGTAATGTTTTCAGTATTTTTGACGATAAGCCTAGACTACAAAGTTTGTAGAAAAGGGCATTTCTGTCGATTGAGTCGAAGGCAGCTTTGAAATCTACGAAGAAAGCATATAACTTTTTCCCCTTGTCTAAGTACGATCTAGCAATGCAAGTTAGTGAAAATATGTTATCGACTGTTGAATATTCTTTCCTGAAGCCGGCTTGAAACTCGCTTAGAAGATTATTTTGTTGTATCCAGTTTAACAGTCTGTCTTGAATGACACCAGTAAAAATTTTCATAACAGAGTTCATGAAGGATATGCCTCTATAATTGCTAGGGTCGTTCGCATCGCCTTTTTTAAACATTGGGAAGATAATATTCCTTCTAAAGCTTTCTGGGATTTCACCAGAATTGAAAATATAATTGTAACTTTCGGTAAGCTTAATCAAAAAAGTTTCTGTAGCGTACTTGTAAAACTCGTACGGAACACGGTCATCCCCTGGAGCCTTGTTAAGATTACATCTGTGTAGGACTTTCATTACTTCTTGAACTGAGAATGCACGGTCGTGGTCTCCATTTTCTACTAAAGGGCTAGCATATAACATTTGATTCGGTCTTGGTGGTGCACATAGTAGCTGTTCGAAATGGTGGGCAAGCAGACTCGTACTTATTATTGTTTTCCTTGCAAAAGGTATACCGTTGAGTGCACGTGCTAGCTTCCAAAAGGATCGACTGTCTCTTACTTCCGACAATCTTTGCATGAGATATCGGGAGTATTGCTTTTGTTTTTCTTTGCAAAGATGTTTGAAAGCTTTATTCGCCTCTTGATACATCCTTCTTGCGAAACTCGATCTTGTTGCCCTGAGAAGTCTCAAAAAACTAAACGACTTTTTTCTTGCTCTCTCACAGTCTGCATCGAACCATGGATCTTTCCAGCTTTGCGAACGGACTGTTTGAAATGATTGTGCGGCCTGAGATACGCATGTAACTAATGTCTCAATGCCATTGATCGATTCAATTTGCTCATTATTTACAGAATCAAGAAAGTGGTTAAGATTTGCTTGATACAGTTCCAAAAAGGAATTCTTCCATTGAAGTTTTGGTAACAGCTTCATATTTTCGTTGGTGTGACCCGGTTCTTCATCAAATCGACACATAACATTCAGTGGCAAGTGGTCAGAATAAACCAGCTCATCTACTTTTAAATCATTTACATACTCGAACCATTTTCCACGTATGAGACAGTAATCTATTGTGGAACAAGATGTTCCTCTTATAAATGTAAAATGACCTTCTCTGTCACTTTCAGTTCTCCCGTTCACCATTGTCAGACCCACTGATTCACACATTTCTATAAATCTTCTCCCATTTCTATCTATTTTCTCGTCCAGAGCAGATCTAATTATACTAATTGACGCCGGTGTAAAGTCTGGTTCCATTTGTAATATCTGAGAACTTCCTACCCTAGCATTGCAGTCTCCGATTAGCATAATATTTTCTTTGCCTAGCTCCATTAGGAAGTCGTACAATCCAGTGAAGTCATCCATCCATTTATTGCAGTTAATATAAACCGGAACGATGTAAAATAGTTCATGAGTAATGGTCATTTCGATGACAATCCTGTTCATCTCCGTGACAAATCGACATCTCGTACATTCTTTAAATGATTTTTTGATCCCAAATAGGCATCCTTCACTAGCTCTTCCATATACATGAGTTCTCGTGGCTGGGGTCCATTGTAGTGTAAATTCTGGGAAATAGTTTTCATATTGTGTTGTGTCACCATAGATGAAAGTTTCAAATAGTAGAAAAATGTCGCTTTCTCTTATTTTATCGAAGAAATTCTTAAATACTAGTTTATTACCTAAACCTGATATATTATATGAAATAATTTTACAAGGAATATTATTGTTATAATATTGTTGTTATAAGGACTTTAGTATGGAAAACCGCATGTGGCTGATTCTCCCCATATGTGTCTGCCTGTTAAGTGTGAAACTCGGGGCTCGAGTCCCAGAAATATCAAAGTACATGAGTACGCCTTTTGAGAAGATCTGGCAATTTCTCCGAGAGTAACTTCATACCATGAAAAGTGCTTTCTTGATTTGACCTTCGGAATCGTCAAAAATTTGTACGTCCCTTACATTTCTTCAAAAGGTATGGTTGAGAGAAATGCGCTTGACTCTGGACTCTCTCAAAACTAAGTCTTATTAATTTCATATTAGGTTCATACCTGTACCTGTACCTGTGCTGCTTAAATACATCCAATGATTTGTGAAGTTGTCTATTTCCAACTCGAACATTAAAAAAAACAACGAAGGCAATTCAAGCTTCAAGCGTAAAAGCTAAGATTTACCTTCGGAAGATCAATTAAGGTTCTGATGATAAAAACAAAATTGATACAAAAAATTACTCTGAGCAGATATTTTTCAACCCAAGGACAAATTGATGCCTGCTTTCTGAAATTCGTACAAAATTGTCGCCTAGGAAAGAATTTAGAAATACAAACTGAATTGTAAACCCTACAACCAGTTATAGAATAGGATCCGAAATATACCCTCAACCGAAAAGGACACAGCTTTTCGATTTCATAAGAGGGTGACTTGATTCAATAATTTATGAATTGTTTCTCATTTCATATACCAAGTCAAACACATAAAAAAATAATTGACCGCCACACTGGTTAACTACCGTTCGTGACATCATTACAGTCTATTACTTTACTGTTCCCTAATTGAATTATCCTTTACTTCATGAATAAATATACCTCTGTCCCCCAATAAAGAATAAAATCATTTCAACTTTATTTTGACGTAAATAAACTGAAATCGAACAAAACATTGCGACACTTATCCAAATTACCTGAACTACATTCCATCCAGCGACGACAACAAACGAAAGTGAAAACTCCAATTTAACTTACCTCGGCGATTTGTCCAATTATTATCCTCGATTCTACAAAGAAAAAACGAAATAAAGATTCCCATGCTGAGTGCCGGTATTTATTTACAAATAAAATACCAACACGTTCCGACGGTGACCAAATAATCACCACTCGATTACACTTGTTTGTTGCCAACAAACACTTTCCCGGAACGTAATGGCACTTCTCAAACAACTTAATTGACATAATGTGCGATCCACAATCGAATTTGTAGTACAACACATCATTTCCCCCCAGCTCGAGGGATAATCACATTTCAACAGCAATCGACTGACGCGACGATGGAAACGATGACACGACGAGAGGGGTAATCCGTCAGCCATTTATATCTTCATTCCGGGATTTCCCCAAACCAACAACCAAAGGCCACGTGCTCTCACTCTCTCGCTCTCAGCCGATTATCTCGGATGGGATCCTGCCGCAGTAGTTTCTCACGCACCCTAAAGATGCTCTTTAGTGCGCTCATCAAAATCAATAATAGTCGATTAAATCGATTAAATAATTAGAAAATTGTGAAAATGACTGTAATTTAACCATGGAATCAATTCGCGCTGCATAGGAGAGAGATTCATCATCGTCATGGCCAGCAATATCAACGCCACCATTACCACCAGCGTCATCATCATAATCAAGCTTCGCGTATATGGAGAGCTTCGCAATTCAATCCAAAGACTCACACCAGCCATGTGTAGAGGAGGCGACTTTTGGGTCATGAGAAGAAGCGGTTCCGTTTCGTTCCACACACAAACACACCGCATCGAACCCCACCTGAATAAAGTAATCACATTGTAATAAAATAATGAACCATAATTCTCTAATCGTCCCCGCCATATGCAGAAGGGGATTGATTTCACAGCATCCACGAATCTCCTTGGATAGTCGCGGATAGGAATTGTTCCAATTTAAATGGTAATCGAGCTGAAAGAGACGCTAAAGCTTGCGAGCCTTATTAATATGCAAAATGCCCGCCACCATAGCTGTCACTCATAAATAACGCGTCAAAAACTGTCTGCGAAAAGTCATCCATCATCCGATCGGAGTGGAGCGCCTGCATATTGTTTTTGGCCCAGAATCAAAATGAAATAAAAACAAAAACGAACAAAGTAAAATCGACTTCAATTTGTAATAAATTATCGAATCGGTCAGGATCAGATCACGATATGATTTGTCCTGGGCTCGGCTCTGTCGTGATAAAGCAAAACACGCCAACACACCCTTTTCTTAGTCTACTCTATGCCGAGGAATGTGTTCGTATCTTAGGACTACGCCCACCGCCCTCTGGTTAAAGAGTCAAACTCGAGTTGTAAGGAAAATAAAAAATAAACTAAATCAGACCCGATTTTGATTGATTGATATTGATTCGATAAATTTGCCCTCAAAGGATCGATACTGCTATTATCGCCGTCGTTTTTGGAGTGTGCAGTGCATGTTGGGCACACATCTAGGCTGAAGAAAATGCCTATTATAAAGATCCAAAATTTGTTTCTCTTTTGGGAACATAAATCAGCCGGGTGAATTGTGACAGCGGAGTTGTTTATTATTCATATGCGTGTATGTAAACATTTTTGATGGAGGAACTGGCAAATTTATGGGCATAGCTATTCAAGGATCTTGCGTGTTGAAGATTGAATATTTCAAAGGAATTTTCAGGGGACTTGGTAAAAATATACTTTGAGTAACTTCAATTGAAAACTATGATTTCCACCACGATGAAGTTATTAGGAGCGCATGAGTGAACGCTGTTTCGGAAAAATGTGATAGAATCAACGATGAATGGCATTTGCTTTTCGAAAAATCAATTGATTCTGGAATCCGGAACAAAAGAATTGTGAGCGATCAACACTATAATTGCTCGGCGAACAATGACTGACTGCACGAATCTCAGTGGTCTACGAGAGCTTTCGTGTAAATGTTCCAGCGGATGAATTCGAAGGACAGAATCAACGGTGGACTTCAGCAGCCATAAAAGCAGAAACCCCTGAAGGAGCTACTCCAACATATTTGGTTTAAAGGTCTTTCAGGGTCTTTCAATACTAGGACAGGGTATTGAAGTGGAGATGGTGGCAGATGAGCTCCTGGTGAGCCAACGGCAGCACTCACACCCCTGCAGCAGGGTACTGACACTGGATATTCCAGCCCTTTGTGTCCGAAGGGATCCAAAAGGACCTGGCCCTCCAGGTTGGGGGCTGTGCGTAGGGTTAACTACCCAACCATGTAAAAAAGACCTTGTTCCGAAACAACAAGCAGCCTCGGATAACGATAATGATTTTAAAGTTGACGACCCAAGCAAACGAAAAAAGGACAATGACCTCCGGATCTGCACGTGGAACGTAAGATCTCTTAACGGACTAGGTGCAGCCGGAGAATTAGCGGACGCCCTGGACTGCTGCAAAGCAGACATAACCGCCATCCAAGAAGTGCGATGGAGTGGACCGGGCATAAAGAAGATGAGAAACTGTGACATCTACTATGGCGACTGCTACAGACAACAGAAACAGCGCTTATTTGGGTGCGGATTTGTCGTTAGAGGGAGACTCAGGGATAAGCCCCCACAGAAGAAAAAGACGACGATTCCAAAGACTGTTTCTACGAGCTCCTCGAAGAAACATATGAGCAGTGCCCCAGACAGGACATGAAAATCGTTCTTGGCGATTTCAACGCAAAACTAGGGAAGGAGGACATCTTTGGAAACACAATCGGTAAGCATAGCCTCCATGACAAAACCTCCAAAAACGGACTGAGGCTAATCCATTTTGTTGCGGGGCTAAATCTTGTTGTAAGTAGTACACGCTTCCCGCATATCAAAATTCAAAAAGGTACATGTTGATCCCCAGATCAATTAACCGTCAACCAAATTGACCATGTTGCGATCGACGCAAGGCACTCTTCCAGTGTGTTAGATGTCCGAACTTTCCGAAGGGCCAACTTTGACTCGGACGACTACCTTGTTATAGCCAAAGTACGGAATGAGGATATCTTGTTCAGGACCAACACGAACTAACGCTGTGAAGAGATATGACGTCGGAAAGCTACAATCGCAAGAGACTGCCAATGCCTTTTCCAATCGAGTGTCCCTTCAATTACCCTTGAATCCCAAGCCGCCAGCATTAAGCATTGAAGACCAGTGGCAGCCAGTAATACCAAGGAGCCATCAGAACCGCTGCCTCTGAGGTTCTGGGTTTCACTCGACCACCAAAACGAAACCCATGGTTCGATGAAGAATGCAGGCAGGCAAATACAGCCAAGCAAAGACAAATAAAAGAATTATTACTATTATTATTATTATATTTATTATTATTATTATTAATAAAAAAAAAAAAAAACGATCGAGGGCTGCTTACGATCAGTATAACGAGATTTACAAGGAGAAAAGAAGGGAAGAACGCCGAATTCTCAAAAAAAAAAAAAAATGAAACAGCACCTTCAAGATGGTCGGAAGAAAGCATGCCCGATGAATGGAACCTCAGTATCGTATGTCCGATCCTAAAGAAAGGAGACCCTCACAATTGCGCCAATTATAGAGGGATAAGCCTCCTTAACGTCGCTTATAAGATCTTGTCTGCTGTAATATGTGAACGTCTGAAACCCCACGTCAACAACTTGATAGGTCCTTATCATCCTTATGGTTTTAGACCAGAGAAGTCCACAATAGATCAAATTTTCACATTACGGCAGATCTTGGAAAAAACCCGAGAACGTAATATCGATATTCACCATCTTTTTATCGATTTCAAGGCCGCGTATGACAGTATCTACAGAGACGAGCTGTACAGAGCCATGTCTAGTTTCGGCATCCCTGCAAAACTCGTACGACTATGCAGGATGACTTTGGAGAATTCACGCTGGTCCGTCAAGGTCGGTAAAGAACTCACTGAGGCCTTTGATGTCGAAAAAGGTTTTAGACAAGGCGACAAACTGTCATGCGATTTCTTCAACATCATACTTGAACAGATTATAAGAAACTCAAACGTCAACACCAGAGGAACAATATTTCAAAAGTCTGTACGCAATTACTCGCCTATGCAGACGATATTGACGTAATGGGAAGAAAAAAGCGTGATGTCATAGGTGCTTTTGCGAGTATTGAAACAGAAGCGGCAAAAATGGGCTTGATGGTTAATGAGGGCAAAACGAAGTATACGTTGTCATCAAACAAGGACATAGAACATCGACGAATTGGACAAAACCTCACAATAGACAGACATAACTTCGAGGTAGTACAGGACTTCGTCTACCTAGGATCCGCTATAGACACGGACAACAACATCAGTGCGGAGATCAAACGGAGAATAACTCTTGCCAACCGTTGCTTCTTTGGGTTAAGAAGGCAATTGAGAAACAAAACCCTCTCCAGAAAAACCAAGGTAACCTTGTATAAGACCTTAATCATCCCAGTCCTGGTTTACAGCGCGGAAGGATAGACTTTATCGAAAGCGGATGAGGAAACCCCTTGGTCGTTTCGAAATAAAAATTCTCCGAATGATCTTTGGTCCCGTATGCGAAAACAATGTGTGGAGAAGAAGATACAACAACGAGCTGTATGAGCTGTACCGTGACATGGGCATAGCCAGAAGAGTACGCATCGCGTTGCTACGATGGTTGGGCCATGTAGAGCGGATGGATCCAAACGCTCCGGCTCGTCGGGTGTTCGAAAGCACATTGCAGGGAAATCGCGGAAGGGGAAGACCTCGTCTTAGGTGGCGCAATCAAGTGGATGAAGACCTCAACCGACTTGGAGTGCGAAACTGGAGAGATCTCGCCCGAAATAGAAGTCGTTATAGAAGGATGTTGGTTGAGGCCCAGGTTCACCCCGAACTGTAATGCCCACCTTAGTAAGAAGTAATTGATTCTGCTCTGTATCGGAATCGATTTAATATCTGTTGAGGTATCGTTATCGGTCTACGTATCGCTATCAGTATCGCTCTCGGTATTGGTGTCGGTTACGGCACCGATCTCAGTCTTGGCATAGCTATCGGTTGTACGTATCACTATAGGTATCGCTCTGGGTATCGGTCTCGGGGTCTCGGTCTCAGAGTCTCGGTCTCAGGATCTCGGTCTCGGGGTCTCGGGGTCTCGCTAGCAGTATCTCTCTCGGTATTGGTGTCGGTTTCGCTACCGGTCTCAGTCTTGGCATCGCTATCGGTCTCGATCTTGATCTGGCTATTGGTCTTGGTCGATCTTGCTATCGGTCTCGGTGTCGGTTTCGCTACTGGTTTCGGTATCGGTATCGCTATCGGTCGAAGTATCACTATAGGTATCGCTCTGGTAATCGCTCTGGATATCGCTCTGGATATCGATCTCGGTCTCGGTCTCGGTCTCGGTCTCGGCCTCGGTCTCGGTCTCGGGTTCTCGGTCTCTGAGTCTCGGGGTCTCGGTCTCGGGGTCTCGGTATCGGAGTCTCGGTATCGGGGTCTCGGTATCGGAGTCTCGGTATCGGGGTCTCGGTATCGGGGTCTCGGTATCGGGGTCTCGGTATCGGGGTCTCGGTCTCGGTCTCGGTCTCGGTCTCGGTCTCGGTCTCGGTCTCGGTCTCGGTGTCGGTATAAATCTCGGCATCAGTATTGTCTTCTTAATGCCCTCAATTTTTGTTCCGCTACATTCAAGTTTTCTAAAGTCGTGTTCTGTATAAGACATAGCTTCTCTGCTTACTATAAATTACTAAGTTCGCCCATTTTAAAACAACCAAAGACGATCGTTGGCGGCAGAAGTAAAAGTATCACTGAATGGAACGCTCTCTACAAGCTTTTCGCATCAAATTGTGATAAGCGTTTTGGCGCAACCCTTACGCCTGTAGAAGGTTCAGAGTAAATTTTCGAAATTAAATAATAAGTCGTAATCGCGTTTGGAAAACATTATTTGACGCCAAATCTTTGTTTTCTCTAACTCTACATCTCTATACCAATAGAAGCAAATGCATATTATTAAAATGGTGCTACAAGCCTTTGACTGAAAAGGGGATAGCGCCGATGAGTGCAAACAGAAGGTATGTAGGCATACTCATAGGTATGTCTGTGCTATGGTTTTGCAAAAAGAAATAAAACAAGCTATGAATGGTGGCCGACAAAGGAACGAACAGATAGACTAATCAAACCCTTTTCCGTTTCTTATTCTACCCATCAACCCTATAGCCGTTAAAGTATCATTCGAAAGCCTCACGCGAGGCCAGTGTGCTTCTCCAATTAGAACGCCTTCAGCTACCAATTATACGAGGTGGGTTTTGCCCTTAAGGCCAACGAATTCATACATATTTCCAAGTCTCTACATATGCCATCGAAGAGACGCCAACAAATTTTAGTTGTTTTAGAAGTTTGTATGTCCGTTTGCCACACCACACACAATATCCTGCAGCCACAACGACGACGAAGTCCACATTGAAAACGAATCCGCAGAGAGCCCAACAAAACCAAACTATTAAAGTAAAGAGAAATAAAAAATCTACAAAAAAATACCATTCCCTATACAACTGTGTTGAAAACTACCCCCGAGGGCAGAATTCGCTTGCGAATATATTCCCCTCCATCCCTTGATTGAAGGTTGTGTTGTGAGTATACCTTTATTGCGGATTTTGTGAAAACAGCAGCAATCGACCTTAAGACACGGATCAACATTGCCACACATAAAAGAATAAAACATCGACGTTTTTTTTTTTGGTTTGTATACCTACAGTTCTATGCGATCACCTCTTTGGAGCCTATCTTTCCTCAGCTAATCTTTTGTGGCGGGAAGATGTTATTTGGCGCGCATGAGATGGCAATTAAAAAGCATAGAGCTAGAGCCGAACAATCAATCACCATTAAATCACGGCCCAATAATAAATTTGACGTGGCTGCAAGACGTCAGCAGTGGACTGAAGACCTCCACAGTCCATATAGAAGACGAACAAAGTTGAGTTTGGCTGGTGGTTAGCACGAGCCAAAACTTGTGTTAATTTTTCTTTATCAAATGCGGCAATGGTTGTTGATGCATTTAAGTTAGTAAGGAGAAAAACTTGTGGGACAAACTCGTTAGAAAAGCTTTGAAAACAATCGTCTTACGTTCTAGGTTCTATGAGAGATGATTCAAAACTTTGTTGCTGTCTATAGATACGAGTGGTTAAAAGGCTAATGTCATTATTATGAGCTTTTGTGGCTTCTGTTATTATTTCCACGCCCAGGCAACTGATAATTATATATAATTCTCTCAAGTTACACGACACATAGTTCAACAGGTGTGGTAACCACAAGAAGGCAATTAAAAATCAATAAACTTAGAAAAAATGGACGTTGCGTCGCGTCGGTCGGTATAGTATCTGTTTACTGCTATTTGTTTTAATGGCGTATATTTACTTGATTACATTTCTGAACTTTATAATTCGTTCAAACAGTGGCAGGTATTTGGTGGTTGAGGAGAAAATTGGGAAGTTTTTTTTTCAACACATGAACGCTGGTGAGCTTAGTGAACTGTGACATATGAAGCAATTTATGTTTGAAAGCGAACAAAGTTGGTTTAGAAAAAATTCAACGATAAAGAGAAATATCTTAAATTGCCAGATTATAAAAGATCTTGCAAGAAAGCAACTGAAATTGGGCAAGAAATTTAGGAAATGTATGTCCTTCATAAGAATTAAAGACTTTAAAAACAAAACAATTAGTTAAGTGGATAAGAATGGTGAATGGAAAGGTTTTAATGTAAGGAATGAAATTTGTTTGATGTGATTTCGGCAAAAGCTCATTACGCGTGCGGTATTGCTTATGTCGTATTCCGTTGGATCTCGAGATTTGGATAAAGAATCAGCCTCTATTACTTCTTCATGGGTTTCGCTTTTCGGAAGAATGTGGCAACATCTTCGGTCCTAACGTTTAGTCGATTTGAGTAGGCCAACAATTATAAGATCCACACAAGACACGGCTAAGACAAATTCACTAGACCCTGGGGCTGTCCGAGCCCTGCTGTTCTACCCCTTTTTTATTTACTATGGATATCAAGATTTTCTGATTTAGTGTAAAAACTAGAAGTCACCCTAATTACAACCTCATTCATGAAATGAGCAAAAACGGACAAGCATTATCCATCATGGACTACGTAATGTTCAAAAGCTTTTGACATTACCACAACCAACAATAAGTGCTCTCCAGGGGATAAAGAATTGAAAAGTTGGAAGTCAGATTACCACTCTTTATGAAATCCCACGATATTCAACGATTCTTTTAGTCAGAATCTGAGAGTAAGATTGCAAGCAAGATTGAAAATCAGACAATAACCATAAAAACTTTTATTGACGACGTAGACTACAAAATGACAAACCTTGGAAAAACGCGGTGGGTTTTGATGAAATGCGTCCTTTGACGATTCCTCACGAAAGACGTGAGTTATGAGTTAAGAAATAGTGGGGGTGAAATGCGTTGAAATAAGGACGCGAGTGACATGTAACCCATAGCAATATTGGCACACCTATAACTCAACGGTTTTGATACAAATAAGAATGCTCTGATTTTATCGAGCACTTTCCAGTAAAAGTCAATATTATTTTCATTTTGTTATTAGCTCGGACATCCTCAAGGTTCCAGACTTCGGCCACTTTTGTTCTTCACTTCTTACTAACTATTTGTCTAATATATAAGACAAATAGTTAGTAAGAAGTGAAGAACAAAAGTGGCCGAAGTCTGGAACCTTGAGGATGTCCTTCTTATTGTGTTATAATTTGTTTCTTATTGAATTGGCCATAAATACTACTTAAAGTTTCCCTTGTTGATAAGATAAGGCTCAATCCAAATCTTTTGAGCACTTAAAGTTTATGAAATGTGCGGACAGTCCTTTCCTCAAAGCAGACTAACTTGAAGAGTTTGCATATTTACGCATGGTGACATAACAGAGCGGCGAGCCCCCGGGCCAAGCGCAATTTTCACAACCATGCCTTGTGATTGGATGGAAGGGACTTACAATTTTCTGCTCATTCCGAACGGCTAATCGAGAAATCGTTTTTCATTTCAAACAATTTATGGCCGAAAAAAAATACTTTTTTCTGAACCGCAAACTTCCCGCATAAAACGCAGACATGCTAACCACATTTACATACTAAGACTTTTCATAATAAAAGTAAAATCAACCAGAAATCAGTAGCCAAAAACACCATTAATTTTAGCTTTATTTTTGTTCATAACCTGGGAATAAAGGTATTTTGTTGGGTTTCCATTTCAAAAAGATCACCTTGCAGGTGATTTTCCATTTATGAAGAAATTCAAAACTGAGGACACGATTTATAGCTCATTTACAATTTTTCCCCGAAATTTAAATTGCAGGGCTAGTAGAAGTTCTAACTTGATTCCGAGTTAGCACTACCATCCATAAAAAAATAGTCAAATTGACCTAAAACCTTATACTGAGCTCACCTCTAACTCTACTTCAGTGCATACTGCCTACAGTGTTGATTCATAAGTTTACAAAGTAAATGTTAAACTTGAAAAGAAACCAACTGTTGTACAACTCCAAGAGTATCCGAAACGAATTCGGAATAGTACGAGTTTTTGCCTTGCCACTGCTTCAAGATAAGTTAGCCAAATAAAAAGTAAAAAATTGTCTTCCCACTAACTTGTCGATTAAGATAGAAAGGATTAGAAATGCTTAGAAGCTATAGCGATTTAGTTATCACAGTTTTGCAAGTAAAACACTGGAACGGAGTGTTGGAAAAGGGCAGTTTTGTCTCAGTCAATTTGAAAAGATTATTAGTAAATCATTTAATTTATATTTTTCGATTATCCTAATTCGTGCACATTAGATATCGAGCCCTAACCGCACATTTATCGTAAGCGACATTTTTTTCGAAATTGAGTTAAAGATGAAGTTACAAGTCATTCTATATCATTGATTTTACAATAAGGCTTTAAAATACTGAATTACCGGGAAAACAAAATTTATCGTAAGCGACATACAAACATTCTGTTAACAGCATATCATCGTAAATGACATGGATTAATGTTGCCATAAGCAAAAAGAGTGGCAATACTTATAAAAATAAGTTTTTGTTAGTTTTTACTATAAACTCTTGATATTTCCCAAATGACTCTTCGATATGCGCAGAAAAAAAAAATTCTCAAAAGAAGTGTTCGAAAACGTGTTGCCCATAGCGAGACCTCCGAGAACAAAATTAGCATTTTTAAGTCTTTTATTGAAAAACTCCCAAGGGTACCATCTCATTACTGTCGAAACAAAAATAACAAACTATACCTACTCCAACATACTCAGACAAAATAGTTCAAAAATAGGAATTTCGTAAATTTCGAAAAATATTGTCAAATGGCTATGTCAATAGCTACGAATATAACTACTTTTTTTCTGAGTGCAGTTTTTCAATGTTTCTACCCTTTATAAAATATATTGCTAAAAACTGAAAGCAGAAAATTTAGATTCCTCAGTAATATCGCAAAGAGTGTTTCGATTTAAGTTCAAGAATGATAAACATTTAGGGTTCCACTTGCCTAAAAAATACAAATGCACATTAGGAACACCAAGAAAAAATGATTAAAAATCCCAGCCCTTGCTACGAAAGCGAGTTAAAAGTATACCGAACAAAGTATTTTGATTTGGAAGGACTTTGTGAAAAAAAGACCATTCCTGAACGGTACCACGATGAGTACCATTCTTAAAATTTTACGGCTGCTATCAAAGACACTTTAAATGAAACAGATGAAGAAGATGGCCATTGAGATTAAATTTTTTTAGTTACTTTTGTACATAACTTCTGCATTAGATTTTTTTTTGAATAAGAATATTGTATGTTTGTTACTTACATACAGCAAATAATAGGCGAATGGTTTTTTTGTCGTGCCAACATATCCCAGTTATCGATGACGTACCCATATGAAATTTATATTCTCTGAAAGGTATTTGGTTACAGATGATTCCAATATAATTTTTTTGCGGATTTGTTAAAGTTTACACAGGTAAAACTGCGTTTAAAGGGACATGTAAAAACAACAACAACAAAACTGTGTACTTTTTAATTTTTGTTAAAAAGAGAGAATGAATTCAGTGTTCGGAATTCAACCACTGGGCGGAACTGGTTATGTTAACTTTTCACAAAAATGCAATTTTTACTTTTCTTTACTTTATCGTAAACACCAAATTTTGATCTGGGACTGGTAAAGTAGTGACCACCAAGTATATCGTATACGCCCAAAAATCGAAAAACAATGAAAATCTAACAACTGCGGGATTCTGTTTACAACCATTTAATGCGCATAAAAAACATAACTAAACTCTGAAAACTAGCTCGCCTCGTTTATTTGCTTCGGAAAAAAATATGTTTTCTGTAAAACTTTCTTTTTGTCATTAACGATAAATTGGCGGTAATGGAATGGCTCGATGTTACAAGTTTTCCTCATTGTAAAAAAAAGAGTTGATAAGCGAACTTGTTTTGTTTTGACTTTTGCTAATTTATTTGTGCTAAGTGTTTGTGTCAACGACCGACGGCGACGCTTTGAAGCAAACGATTTGGAGAGATAACTGGGATTAAATCTCTGATTACAGACAATTTGGCTGATACCAACCTGTGAAACACAATCTGCGTTTATATATTTTAGGGTTGTGTTTTATTATACTCACTTAGTAAAACAAAGAAGTGAGTTTACGGTGATTTCGAACTCACAACGTCAAGGCATGAAAGTGAAGTATTCATTCGCTTTTGCAGTCATGACGCCTTAATGAAAAGGCTTCAGTATGTTGTAAGAGAGAGAGAGTGACTCGATGTAAAAACAAAAACAAAAGATTTGATGTCCGAACTTGGTTAATATTGATTTTTCGATTAAATGGCCTGTTAGTTTTTCTTAAACGTTTTTCTAAACCTTTGTTTCCCTCTATTATGGGAGGTAAGGTGCCTTTTTTCTTTTCTATGTTTTTGGGAAAGTATTTTTTTTTCAACGACATTAATAAAAAAAAAAAAAAATTTTGGGGGATACTAACTTATGAAACACAATTGGCGTTGTGGATAGATCATTGAACAGATATGGGTCCTTAATACTTCGTGTTTTATTGTGTTCAATTAGTAAAACAAAGAAGCGTTTATGGGAGTGTGAGGTATTCATTCGTTTTCACAGTCATAACGCCTGTTTTCCTAGTTGGTTGATACATAAATACATATATAACTTTTAGACTTGTGAGCCAATTATAAATTCATGATTCTCATATACTCATCTTTGTTTAAAGTTAGATCACTCTGGCAAAAACACAGAGAGGAGTTTTATTCTTTTTCTTCTTCTTCTTTTTTTTTCATCATGTGTCTACATTTGAAAGCTAAATTGTTAAAGCATTACCCAGAAGGCAAGGAAAAACCTACGCTCGGGAACGCAAAGTTGTGTGAGGTGCGCTTAGTGAGCTGGTGAGAAGTGGTGATTAGCGTGGCGTACCGCGCACCAATTAAATATACATACGTATGTTACTCGTACGTACATCAAACTGCAGATTGCCTGCCACTTTGAAAGGTGTGTCAGTTTTTTGTACTGCTTCCCTTTGCAAATCGAATGCAAATGAGATAGTTTGAGCTACCAACCGCTGAATAAGATTTTACATTTTGTTAATTAATATTTTTTCTTGCTCGTCATAATTTGTTCACATGTGCCAACGGCACTTCAAATATATAATAATTGTGTGTAACTTGTTTGCAGTCAATAATAATTTTATCTTTCCTTCAACATACAAAGTTGCACGCGAAGTTTTGCGTATGGGAGAAAAAACAAATAGACTGAGAGTTTCTCATGATAGACAAGAAACCGATTAGAAAATAAGAAGACATGATCTTGAAGAAATGTTACCCTGGTGCGATTGACAGGGGCAAAAATTCTAGAAAAACTTAAACAGCACTTCGAGTTTCAAAGGCGAGGTCTACCATATGGGCCTTCCTTGGACCAGAATTGCATTTTGCTTTAAAAGATTGGTATTTATCTATTCAAAGCCTCGATTTATTATAAACTTAACCCCCCCATACGTTATAGTTTTATTTTCTTCTGAAGGTAGCCAACCGCTGAAGACCACCCTGGCCGAAAAATCCACCTTGCCTACAGCTCTCTCCCAAAAATACATAAAAACTGAACTCAAAGCGACTGCATTTGAAATTTTATGAATGAATTCCGTCGGTCTAAAAAAGAGACGATCAGCAAAACACTTCGTAGCACACAAACCGACCACCGCGCCGCGCCGCACCGATTCCAATGCACAAATTGTAATTATCCTTTGAGCCTATAATTGCCAGGCAATTAATTTCAATAATTCATCCGACAGCAATTAGAGTCAAACCTCACTCATTGCTCTGTGGCAATAGAAGCGACCTCTCAAGAGGGCGTGTACTCCACAGGAATCATTCAGATGCCCGGCGTTGTTCATTCAGGAAAATTTGTCGGCAATCTCCCCCCGAAAAAAAATTGATATTAATATTCTGATAGATACTTCCTATTTCATAGAACTTCTGTCATCCAACAGATTCAATCGACTGTCTCTACCTGAGAGTGAAGGTATCGTTGTTTAAAGATACGGCTTGTAGTTGTCCTGAATATAGGTGTACCGGGAAAGAGAGATGCCCTCGTAATTACAGAGCGCGCTCTCAGCCAGCATCTCGACTTTTGTCTCCGGATGAGGATGTTGTTTCCTATCTTACTCACGTAGGTATACTTTGGTGGGACAGGCCTTTGCTTTAGATTTTTCATTTCTACTTTATCATTTGGTATCACGAACATTTGGATTTGTACTTGCATCGTCTCATGGTATGAGAAGACACCATGAGAGGCTATAACCGCACAGAAATATCTTTGTCTTCCCCAGTGGTATGGTTTATACTAAGTAACACAAGGCCAGTTCTGGGGTGTACGATAATTATACTTGCATCGGTGTATCTTTGGCCAGAGAACCACACAATGTGACGTTGCGTTTTACCGCGAGTTTGGCTCACATGTTCCATCGAAACGTAGGCCCAGGAACGAGGAAACATTGGACTTTGTCTATTAGGCAACTCTTATGTTCTCCGACAGAAGACCGAACATTGGAAGAAGAAGAGTTTTTTTTTTGGTTTTTCTGTTCTTCTTACCCATGGACATGTCAAAAAGCCAACAGCAGTTGTCTTTGTACACGAGAAATACAAATTGGCGGATGTTGGACGAGTCGGGTGGTGTGCGCTGCTGCTGCATTGCATGCGTGCACGTTTTTATATAAGTTCTGCGTGAAGGAACGAAGCAAAAATTGACATGACGAAACGTGATGTCAAAATACGAAAGGAAGTTGTCTCTTGGTGGAGCGATTTTACATTTTGACAAATGACGGAACCCTTGTTTATGTAATGCAAATGCATTGACACGACAGCACAGCAAAGGGGGTCTTGAGAGAGCAACAAGCTGACAGGTATGTGCTCCAAGTCAATGGATAATAATTAAATGTATTCGTTTGGAATATTCAGATTTGTTGTGAGTGAAAAAGAGTGAAAATGGAGTCTAAAGCAAACCAAAAGAAGAGTAGAGTTTTGAAATCAAACGAATTATAAGCTTCATAGAAATAATGGAAAATGGAAAGGTATGCAAGAGCAGGGAGGAGAGCAGCAATCGTCCCTCATTTAAGATTATACATCGAAATTATGGTCACAATTAATGTCCAGTGCCGCACTATTTAGAATGAAAATAGGGCGATTTGATTGGGCGTGGCGGTGGCTCAGTAAAAGTGCCCAATATGCGGGTTTCAAGTGACTAATAGTTGTTTGCAGCAACATATTTTTATTTAGGATAACAGCGATCTTTCCATTTAATATCACAATTAATGTCCAATGCCAGACTATCTATAACGCAAATAAGGCGGTCGGCTAGGACACTTTTTAGAAGTGGTATGACTTTGTAAGCTTGAACTATGCTGACGTCCTATAAGAAAAAGAGGCGAATCTCCATTTTTGGAGTTTCAAGTAATATGCATTTTACTGCTTTTCGGTTTTCGCACCTTCAAATGGGCATTTACCATTTTTATTTGTGGTTTTTGAGGTATTTAGACTTGGAAATATGGTTTTTTGTTCTTACACCAAAATAAGACACTTTTCACTGATTTCAAATATGCCTCATACTCAATTTTCATTTGACGCTTACGCCATTTTTTCTTAGGACGGCTCCCCTACATTGCGGGTGTCAAGTGGTGGATTGTTGGTTGCCACAGGAATCGTTTTGTGGAACTTAAGAAAAATTCTTTTAAAGTCGAACACCTCTAAAAGCAATAAAATTTAAAGTATCTTTATTCACGCAGTCCCGTTGGCGTACCACCATGTCTAATCTGAAGACTTATTATTGGTTGTAACTTGATGGCGAAGTGCATTTCGGGGCTAAGGTTATTTTAACGTTCTAATAACATCACCGTTCTGAACTTAGTTGAACCTCGGAGTTTTAGTCGAATAGAGTAATTCATTGCATGTGAACGGTTGACCACAATTGCTGCTGCCACCAAGATGAACTTCCACTTTCACCAGCGTCGAAGATGCTCCTACGACCACAAATGAAAACTGCCACCAGGATAACCTCCAGTTCCACCAAAAAAAGAACGCCTCTTTCTTATGTATTTGTCTTTTTTTTGTTTATTTGTTACACGTAGAATTGTTCGTTTTATATAAAATTTTAGTTAAACTGTTTTGTAATAAAAATAATTCGAAATTGATGCCAGAAGGGTGAAATTTGTTAATTTTGAAAAATAAAATAAAGAAATGGCGGAAGGCCCAAGAGAAGTTTAATTTAACATGTTGTGTGGCTGCTGGTTGACAGTAGAATGCCGTGCCGTCGCTCTGCGACGAAACACTTTTTAGGCAAATGTAGTAGAATTTTTACCTTAGATTAAATTATTTTAGAGGGCGAACTATCAGTTGCCTATTTTGGAGTTAGGCACTGTTCACACTGATGTCGTATGAACATTACCGCCCCCCTTGGCGAAATACGCCAAAAAAAAAATATTACTGAAAATAAAGCAAGTGAAATTTTGTTTAATTGGCAATTTAGTTAATAGGCACAGTTTTACTATGGGGCGGACTATTTCTCCGTTTTGGGTTTTTAAT
Source organism: Melanostoma mellinum (assembly GCA_914767635.1). Classification (NCBI taxonomy): domain Eukaryota; kingdom Metazoa; phylum Arthropoda; class Insecta; order Diptera; family Syrphidae; genus Melanostoma; species Melanostoma mellinum. Next base: position 171,480,497 of record OU612059.1, on the reverse strand, counting down.
GTTGCAACTCTGACTCGACCATCGGAACCCGGGTGTATATTTATAACACGACCTAGACGCCATTCGGTGGATGGCAGATTTTCGTTTTTAATGACGACCAAATCATCAACTTTAATGTTGGTTTGAGGTGTTTTTCATTTGTGTCGTTGATGTAGTTCCTTGAGATATTCATCTTTCCATCTGTGGCAGAACTGTTGTTGGAGGCATTTTACTTTTTCCCACCGATTGATTAGCGATAAATTTGCATCGGCCAGATTCGGTTCCGGAAAAGATAAAAGCGGACCGCCGCGTAAAAAATGCCCCGGCGTCAATGCCAACAGATCAGAAGGATCTGTGGACATGGACGATATTGGACGCGAGTTCAAACATGCTTCGATACATGCTAAAACCGTTGCAAATTCTTCGAACGTAAATTTGGCCTTGGTCCCCAGCCCTCTTAAATGGCTTTTGAAACTTTTAACGCCGGCTTCCCATAGACCTCCCATGTGAGGTGCCCCGGGTGGAATAAAATTCCATTTCAAACCCTGAGATGTCATGAGACTTGTATTTGCTGGGTTGTTGCTTTGAGATAGACCCGAAGAAGCGAAAAACAAAGTACAATACGCGCATTGCGCGGGATAGAGTCGAAACAAAATCAAGAAAATCTTCCGGTTCTTGTTGAACTACCAATGAGTTGGTGTTTTGTTCGGAGTTGTCGAGAGAAATGCCTGTTAGTCCCACTAGAGGACTCTGAAAAATTGCGAAATAGGATTCGTTGAAATGGAGTGTCGCTAGGGTCGACCAAGATTTGGCGGTACAAGACAAATTTATAAATCTCCAGAGGAGAATGCGCGATGGTATGGCGAGATTACCGCTGATTCCGAAAATGGATGTATTCTTATTGGTTATGGGCAAGTTCAAAACGCTTTTGTCTTACCACTGAGATAAAGGATATTTCGGAACCAGGGTCGATAAGAGCGCGAACTATGTGCAACAATGCAAACTAGTGCCGTTGCAAGCAATATTTTCTTACAGGCACCGACATGAAAGTTTTGAAACGACGCTTGAGGCACGAATGGCTGTGACGACGACGACATTTGAGGAGCTGTAGTTGCACTAAGGAGATTAGTGGACTGTATTTTACTATTTCCGTCTTCGTTAACGTTTAGATGCAACAGTGAGCGATGCCGTTTTTGCATTGGTTGCCAAGATATGTGTTTAAAAAAAGAAACACGATAGAAAACGCGGACTCCTTCGAAGAAGAAGGTAGTCGTTTAAATTTCAAAAGGGAAAATTGAAAAGGAATATGGAAAGTAATCGATTAAATTTCAAAAAAAGTCAAAATTTAAAAACACGAGAATCTTCAAAAAGCTTGAAAGATTCTACTGCAGGGCCAACCACCCTTGTGACATAACGAGGACAAAACGCGATAAAGAAAACGCGATAACGCAAAAACGCAGACTCCTTCGAAGAAGAAGGAAGTCGATTAAATTTCAAAAAAAGTCAAAATTTAAAAACACGAGAATCTTCAAAAGGCTTGAAAGACTCTACTGGGGGCCAACCACCCCGGCTTGATACACCGTTACCAATGGTTTGTTTGGCACGAACGGGCACAAAAACGCGATAAAAAACGCGTCCGAATCTTCAAAAGGCTTGAAAGATTCTACTGGGGGGCCAACCACCCATGCGACCTAAACGAGGACAAAACGCGATAAAGAAAACGCGTAACGCAAAAACGCAGACTCCTTCGAAGAAGAAGGAAGTCGATTAAATTTCAAAAAAAGTCAAAATTTAAAAACACGAGAATCTTCAAAAGGCTTGAAAGACTCTACTGGGGGCCAACCACCCCGGCTTGATACACCGTTACCAATGGTTTGTTTGGCACGAACGGGCACAAAAACGCGATAAAAAACGCGTCCGAATCTTCAAAAGGCTTGAAAGATTCTACTGGGGGGCCAACCACCCATGCGACCTAAACGAGGACAAAACGCGATAAAGAAAACGCGTAACGCAAAAACGCAGACTCCTTCGAAGAAGAAGGAAGTCGATTAAATTTCAAAAAAAAGTCAAAATTTAAAAACACGGGAATCTTCAAAAGGCTTGAAAGACTCTACTGGGGGCCAACCACCCCGGCTTGATACACCGTTACCAACGGTTTGTTTGGCAAGAACGGGCACAAAAACGCGATAAAAAACGCGTCCGAATCTTCAAAAGGCTTGAAAGATTCTACTGGGGGGCCAACCACCCATGCGACCTAAACGAGGATAAAACGCGATAAAGAAAACGCGTAACGCAAAAACGCAGACTCCTTCGAAGAAGAAGGAAGTCGATTAAATTTCAAAAAGAATCAAAATTTAAAGCACAAGAATCTTCAAAAAGTTTGAAAGACTCTACTGGGGGCCAACCACCCCGGCTTGATACACCGTTACCAACGGTGTGTTTGGCACGAACGGGTACAAAAACGCGCTAAAAAAACGCGTCCGAATCTTCAAAAGGCTTGAAAGATTCTACTGGGGGGCCAAGCACCCATGCGACCTAAACGAGGCCAAAACGAGATAAAGAAAACGCGATAAAGAAAAACGCGATGAAGAAAACGCGATTAAAAGAACGCAGACTCCTTCGAAGCAGAAGGAAGTCGATTAAATTTCAAAAAGAATCAAAATTTAAAGCACAAGAATCTTCAAAAAGTTTGAAAGACTCTACTGGGGGCCAACCACCCCGGCTTGATACACCGTTACCAACGGTGTGTTTGGCACGAACGGGTACAAAAACGCGATAAAAAAACGCGTCCGAATCTTCAAAAGGCTTGAAAGATTCTACTGGGGGGCCAAGCACCCATGCGACCTAAACGAGGCCAAAACGAGATAAAGAAAACGCGATAAAGAAAAACGCGATGAAGAAAACGCGATTAAAAGAACGCAGACTCCTTCGAAGCAGAAGGAAGTCGATTAAATTTCAAAAAGAATCAAAATTTAAAGCACAAGAATCTTCAAAAAGTTTGAAAGACTCTACTGGGGGCCAACCACCCCGGCTTGATACACCGTTACCAACGGTGTGTTTGGCACGAACGGGTACAAAAACGCGATAAAAAAACGCGTCCGAATCTTCAAAAGGCTTGAAAGATTCTACTGGGGGGCCAAGCACCCATGCGACCTAAACGAGGCCAAAACGAGATAAAGAAAACGCGATAAAGAAAAACGCGATGAAGAAAACGCGATTAAAAGAACGCAGACTCCTTCGAAGCAGAAGGAAGTCGATTAAATTTCAAAAAGAATCAAAATTTAAAGCACAAGAATCTCCAAAAGGCTTGAAAGACTCTACTGGGGGCCAACCACCCCGGCTTGATACACCGTTACCAACGGTGTGTTTGGCACGAACGGGTACAAAAACGCGATAAAAAACGCGTCAGAATCTTCAAAAGGCTTGAAAGATTCCGTTACCAATGGTATGTGCGGCACGAATGAGGACAAAACTCGATAAAAAAAATAACGCAGACTCCTTCGAAGAAGAAGGCAGTCTATCAAATTTCAAAGAAATCAAAATTTTAAAGCACTAGAATCTTCAAAAGGCTTGACAGATTCAAAAAATTTCAAAAAAATCAAAATCTTAAAGCTCTAGAATCTCCAAAAGGCTTGATAGATTCAAAAAATTCCAAAAAAAATCAAAATTTTAAAGCACTAGAATCTTCAAAAGGCTTGAAAGATTCTAAAAATTTCAAAAAAAATCAAAATTCTAAGGCTCTAGAATCTCCAAAAGGCTTGAGAGATTCCAAAAATTTCAAGAAAAATTAAAATTTTAAAGTGCTAGATTCCTCAAAAGGTTTGAAAGATTCTGAAATTTTCAAAAAAAAAGTTAAAGTTTTAAAGCGCAAGAATCTTCAACAGGCTTGAAAGATTCTAAAATTTTCAAAAAAAGTTAAAATTTTAAAGCGCAAGAATCTTCAACAGACTTGAAAGATTTTAAAATTTTCAAAAAAAAAGTTAAAGTTTTAAAGCGCAAGAATCTTCAACAGGCTTGAAAGATTCTAAAATTTTCAAAAAAAAAGTAAAACTTTTAAAGCGCAGGAATCTTCAACAGGCTTGAAGTATTCTAAAATTTTCAAAAAAAAGTTAAAGTTTTAAAGCGCCAGAATCTTCAAAAGGCTTGAAGGATTCTACTGGGGGCCAACCACCCCGGCTTGGATACACCGTTACGAACGGTGTGTGCAGCACAAACGAGAAAAAAAGTAAGAATCTTCAAAAGGCTTGAAGGATTCTAAAAATTTCAAAAAAAGTTAAAATTTTAAAGCGCAAGAATCTTCAAAAGGCTTGAAGTATTCTAAAAATTTCAAAAAAAGTTAAAATTTTAAAGCGCAAGATTCTTCAAAAGGCTTGAAGTATTCTAAAAATTTCAAAAAAAGTTAAAATTTTAAAGCGCAAGAATCTTCAACAGGCTTGATAGATTCTACTGGGGGCCAACCACCCCGGCTTGGATGCACCGTTACGAACGATGTGTGCTGCACGAACGAGAAAAAAAATTACCACGCGATAAAAAAAAAACGCCGACTCCTTCAACGAGGAAGACAGTCTATTAAAATTTCCTATAAAACCAAAAAAAAAACTGGGGAACACAACCAAATCGCGTTTATTGAAGTTGCTTGAAAATTTCAAAAAATGAATGAAAGTCAAACTACCGAGTTGGAAAGATGAATATCTCAAGAACCGCTTCAACCAACACGAAATATGTATATACCGATATATGTATATATAAAAAAAAACGGAATGACGTGTTTGCCGGTCAAAGTGCAACACAGAGGTACCAAAAAAAATAAAAATTTTTGTTTAAATGGGACTAAAAAATTGCCAATTAAAAAAAAAAAACTTTCACTCACCCTTTACAAATTTGGTTGAAAACTTTTAGGTTGCTTCCTCGATGGCTGGTCATGGTAAGGTCCAGTGATGATCCAAATGATGAACTTTGTTCCTTCACAGCGTGGGCAACGTGCCGGGTTGGCAGCGTGTGGCGTTTTTCGCCAACAAAATGGCCGAACAGCGTGGGCAGCGTGCCGGGTTCTTGTGCCTTTTGTAGGTGCCGAGTTTTTGCTGTCGTGGGCAGCGTGCGGTGATTTTCGGCAACAAAATGGCCGAACAGCGTGGGCAGCGTGCCGATTTTTTGGCGTGGGCAACGTGTGGTGGCGTGTTGGCCACGTGCCGGGTTTTTGGCGTGGGCAGTGACTGATGTTGCAGCGTGCTGATTTCTTGGCGTGGGCAACGTGTGGTGGCGTGGTCAGCGTCGATGGCGTTTGGCAGCGTGTGGTGCTGGCCGCGTGTGTTATCAGCAATCCGCTCGGATGGACCAAATGAACGGTTGACCACAATTGCTGCTGCCACCAAGATGAACTTCCACTTTCACCAGCGTCGAAGATGCTCCTACGACCACAAATGAAAACTGCCACCAGGATAACCTCCAGTTCCACCAAAAAAAGAACGCCTCTTTCTTATGTATTTGTCTTTTTTTTGTTTATTTGTTACACGTAGAATTGTTCGTTTTATATAAAATTTTAGTTAAACTGTTTTGTAATAAAAATAATTCGAAATTGATGCCAGAAGGGTGAAATTTGTTAATTTTGAAAAATAAAATAAAGAAATGGCGGAAGGCCCAAGAGAAGTTTAATTTAACATGTTGTGTGGCTGCTGGTTGACAGTAGAATGCCGTGCCGTCGCTCTGCGACGAAACACTTTTTAGGCAAATGTAGTAGAATTTTTACCTTAGATTAAATTATTTTAGAGGGCGAACTATCAGTTGCCTATTTTGGAGTTAGGCACTGTTCACACTGATGTCGTATGAACAGCATGTCCGCCTGTTATGTAGAAGTTCAATGCTCGTCTTCCTAAAACATCACCAGTCTCGCCTGTCGTGAATAATGGAAAATTATTTCGTTATTTATTTCACTTCCATGAAAGTCGCTTTCTCACTTATTGGTCCCAAAGGGTCACGGATTGTAAGTCCCTTCGTTGCCCACAAATCTTTGTTGATAGAATGTAACAGGCCTCAGACCCGGCTGTCATTGAGCTTTCTGTGGCCCTATTTTTATGTTTTTAGACACAAAAGACAACTTACCTTGGCGCAGGCGTAGCAATATTTGCATCACCGTATTGAACCATTCTAACAAAACTATCAGGATTATAACTCCGTCTTAAATTGCCGAAGTAATAACATTACTAGCAAGTTTTTTGAAGGGGAGGTTTACCATCGTTTTTGTAAAATCAAAATGTCTTCAAGTCTGTCAATTGACGGTGAACTTAACAAACTGCCAAAAAGCCTTGTTAATGTTAAAAGGTAGCTACAACTAATGCAAATGCAGAAGAAGCATCAGTGCATCAGCAACAAAGAAACACCCCCAATTCAACAGCGGCCATCAAACAGATTTTAATTGTGTCCTTCGTATAGAATTTCGCAGGAAAGGAGTATGCATATCCTTATTTTTTCTCTATTCCCAAAGTAGGTATTAGGTATTTAGGTTCGGAATCAGCAGAAGATTGTAGGTCCGAATGGTTGTAAGAAATGCGCTAAGTGCCTGATGGGCTCCCCGTTCCTCATTTTTTTAGTAAGAAAAACGAAAATGGAATCTTATCTAGAAACAAGACAGAAAAGGATCTGCCAGGGTGATATGGCACCCTTCATCTTCTTGATAATTTTGTTATATTTGTTTCATGTGTTGTTAAATCACATGTTGTATGTTGTTGATCATTGTCCTCGCAAATGCCCACTACTTGAGTTCTCAATGCATTGAATTTTCCTGGCAATGAATTTAGATTTATTCATTGATTGCATAGTGTTATGCTAAAGAGAATACACTATAAAAACAGTGAGAAGGCTATTTTCTTAGAAAAATTATATACAAACATTTCTTCCAATTTTTATCTAAATACTCGTTAAATATGAGCAAGTCTGTACATAACTTTAAGCTTTTCAGTTCTTTATTTTAAAAAGAATTTAATTCTTATACATACATCTCATATAATGTTAAGTGCTTTAGTTTTAAAAGTCAATGCATTTTGTTTTAATTTATTTTAGTCCCTTTGAAAATAGTTCCGAAGTTCAATGCTAAACTTAGCTTGGCCACGTTTCATTTTCAAGTTTCTTGGCAGAAGATTCCACAGACGGATAGCGTTGACGAAGAATTGTTGTTCTGAGGTCCGACAAGAATACCGAGGGTGTGTTAACATTAAGGATATGTTTGAGGAGCTGAAACGTACCCTATTGAATAAGCTGCAGGGTTGTTGTGTGAGAATAATATTGAGAATATTGTTCTGTACCGAAAAAGATGGTCGAGGGACATATTACAAATTTGATTCGAGAAACTAGATATCCAATCACACCGACATAGGCCAAATATGTGTTATTAATAGCAACGTTCAGTTTTCTCCTATTACTAGCGTCACAATCGCAAAAGACCTCGCAGCCATAAGTTAAAATAGGAATTACTGGAGTTTTGGCTAGCATCATCCGAATATTCAAAGGTGTGAATTGTTGCGATGGCCATAGCATTCTAAGAACTCCACAGACCTTTCCCACCGCCGCATATCATCAGCATACATACATTTGAATATGGTACCCAGAAATCTTTGTTGGAAGTTCGTTTATGTGCAGGGAAAATAGAAGGGGTCCCAGAATAGAACCCTGGGGAACTACTCTAACTGTGGGAAGAAAGCTAGAAGTTTTATTATCAACAGAGATAAACCAAACCTACAAGAGAGTTCATCACATAAGCTATGATGGTCCACCGTATCGAAGGATTTTGAGTAATCCATTAGTACTAAGAAAGTTACTAGATCATCATCTAATGCTAGTCTTATATCTTCAACTACGTTTAATATAGCTGTCGTACAGCTATGTTTTTCGCGGAAGCCAAATTGCTAAGATGACAATAAGTTTTGCGCCCTTAGGTATTGAGTTGTTTTTGAAAGATTCTCTCAAGTACTTTGGACAAATAAGGTAATATGGAAATAGGTCTGTATTCATTTTTGTTTCGATTCCTTAGAACTGCAAGAGCTTTTGCTTGTTTCCAGACACTTGGAAAAACGCCAGTCATAATTATTGTATTAAATAAATGTGTTAAGTGAGGGAGAATATATGGCAAAATTGCCTTTACGAAAGCTGGATACCATCGATGCCAACCGCATTTGATTTCATACTAAGTATGCTTTCTATAACTTCTGTACTTTCTACACAAATAAAGTAAAATGCCGTGTCCGAATGCGAATCATAAGATGGTTCATGAACTTCAGATGAAGAATGAGAAAAATGTGGAAAGGGAAGCGAAATAAAGTTATGGTTTAGTACATCCACATCAATAATCTCCTTACATTCCATGTTTTGTTTGCCTATCCCTATTTGTTAGCAGTTCCTAGCTTTGCTCGATTTCTATTTTTGCGGACCTAATTTTGCTGGTAGCTTGGTTGCGAAGAATACGATATATCTGATGGTGAATCTCTAGTTTATATCTTTTCCACTGTTTGTAAGCCTGATCCTGCTGAGATAAAAGCCTTCGAATTTCATGGGAGAGCCAAGGACGTTGATAATGATTTGTGTTCTTGTGATTGTTGTTCTCACGGAAGTTTTCTCGTCCATCCGATTCATTGTGCAATGATCTGTGGGAATGGATGGCGACAAAGTAGAGCAGCCTCTTCCATAGCTTTTTTTTTCATGATTGAATTGGTGCCTTATTCAGCTTATCCTAAAAGACAAACTTCCTTCCTGAACGGAGCGAACTCGTGTGCCTGAAACTTTATTATACGGCTAACGATTTTTTCTTCTCTTTGCTCTCCTTGACAGGACACGGATCCTGAACTGGGTATTTTAGTGTCTGGTCCTTGCGAAACTTTTTATAAGTAGTGAAAAAAATCACAAAATGCTTTGCTGCAGTCTCTTTCACATTTTATTGTCACGCACATCTTTAACGGCTGATGTGAGTTAGGCTTGAATTCATTTGGCACGGTTTGCTGAAGATTTTATATACTTCTAGCGTTTCTAAATGAAAATATTAAGAACAATTGTTAGTTAAAAAATAAATGGGTTCAAAAGTAGAAGCGGTTGAAAAGGCAACGGTGCCGGTGCCTTATATGTTATATCTTAAGGTTTCTGGGAGCCATGTCCCCTTTTTGACTACACTTCTGTTTTTACTTGCGATTATAGGTAGGTACTTTAAGGCAAATCTTGTTTTTAATAGCACAAATGAAACATTTGCTCTGTTTTGTTACTATTCTTTTGTGTTAAAATAAACACCAGAGGTGCAATACTTTTGCAACTACACGCGCATCACTTATACATAATAAAAACTTTTCGCTTCAAAGGTACTTACTTTTTTTTGTCCGTTTATAAGTTTTAAGTCTCAATGGTTACTGCGGATCCGAAGAGATCAGTTGAGAGCTTACGTCAGACTCAATTATCTTTAGCACTTTTCGTTTTAGGAAGAAGTCATTAAATGGGAATATCGCCATATCACCCGTGGTGCCATATCACTCGAATTTACCCTATCTTAGTTCCATGTTCAAGGCTACCCACTATTGCAAGTTCTTTATTTTGGTATATTACCAACCGATGATATTGAATATGTTAAACCTTAAAAATTTGCTATCCGCTTTATCAGGTCTATTCATGAATGAGAAGAAAAAAATCAAATAGTTAGAAGAAGAAGAAGGGAAAACAGCTGGTGAAAAAAGTTCCCTTCACCACTAAAATGGAAATCATACTCGAATTTGAGTCTTTTCGTTAGTTACTCACCCTTTTATTTGCCACCTTTTAACCCCCAGAGTGTGGTATAGGCAACTGGCAAATATATGAGAAACAAAAAATTTTCGTCTACAAGGACATTTCCCACACGTTTTTTGTTTCTGTGCGCCATGAAAACTGTGGAAAAGTTGCAATGAGCTACCAATCAACAGTTTCGCAGCGATTTTCCAAAGCCCAAGGTATAATTGACAGCTCACGATCTTTTTTTAAGTTGATGGATGCATGGCTGCTATTTTGTGTGTATAGGTTTTCCAACCTCAATAATTATACACTTCATGACATGTTAAACTGGCTGAATTGTTGGCTAAGACCCAATTGCAGACTTACCTTTATGCTGGGTCTTCCATTTTATCCATTGTGTCTATCGCATTACTTTGCTTTGTTGTAAGGTGATCAATGGATGTTCGAGTGAGTAAGTGATTTTTTAATGTCAGGTTATCCCTTAAGGGGGTTGTTATGGGTTGTGCGATGCTTACATAATGCTGTGTTTATTGTTTTTTCTTTTTTCTTAGTTCAACCGATAGGCACTCTCGATGTTTTGAGAATATCTTGTCACGCTTATGGAACACTCCTTCTTCTTAAAAATAAAGTGATCGATAGTTTTGTCACGACATCGTATCTGTGCTTCCTTTAAGACATGATATAGAGTTATATGGGCGTCTAACGTTCAATGGCTTTTTTTTGCTATGAAGGCGTAATATTTTCAGACGGACTTTTCAGAAGGAGACGTAACATAAGCGCAGATTGGGAGAGGTATGGTTGAACTTAGATTCTAGAATGAATTGAGTTGGGTCGTGCACGTAATGCAAATCAGGAACATATCATCACATTTACCAGTTGCAATAGATGAAGCTTAAAAAATTTTCACTAAAAAGCTTTTGCGTCATTCTAAAAACAATTTGAATTCAAGTGACAGAAGAGTAATTCGTTTTGGCGGAATTATTGAATGAATTTGATATTTGATGCCTGTGAACGGAGAGTTGGAAGTTGTCAGTCTCATATAGAGAGCCTTTGAGAGACTTCGAAAAATAACGAAGTATTTTTTTTTGAACCCTCTTGGATGGACAAGCAAAATATGAAGAGTAAAAAGTTATGCCAAAATTTGAGACTGAAACAAAATTAAGAAAAGGTACTCATTAAACTTTACACTTTGTGTTTTATTTTTCATAATCGTTTCTTAAAAAAAAAGTTACCAAAAGTTTTCCATTTCAATAGAATTCCCTGTACTAACTTGAATCTAGTTAGAGTTCGCTTCTCAGCTCTTTTGTTTCGGTGGTAAAATTTTACTTCACCGGCCATATTGTAGAGCCATGAAGTTTCAACGGAAGTGGGCGTTTGGATATTGATTTCTGAGCTCAATTACTCAGACAGCAGCCAGAGTTGACTTCGATGCGCATGTGTCAACCTCGACAATTAAAAATTCTCAAAAGTTTTATAAAACCATCCACGTATTTGATTTCAAGGTGGAACACCGACCAGTCAATTGAATTCAATAGAACTTTAAAATGTTATCATTTTCAGCAAATTTGCTGAGAACTTGAAAGCTCCTTAAGTCCGTTTCCATACACCCTCTGATGCGTTTTAGTCAGCCCATAAAATCTTTCAAAATAAATAATCAAACATGAGGCATTTTGGTACCTTAAATTCAAAGCCTACAATTTAAAAATTCCTCGAGTGATTCACTGAATTCAAAGCGAATTTTATCATGCAATATACACTGGCCAGCGTTATAATAAGCAGTTGTTGCTAAAATAAAATATTTCGTCGTCCATCCGACCGGATCGTTATTTTTCAACCAAAACAAAGTAAAATAAATCCAACTAAACAGCCAACGAGCAAGTATAATCCATACATACCGCCTTTTATTCTGTCGGCCATTTTGCAGATCGATCACTTCTTGAATCGCCCGCAACAGTTTCAACTTCAACTCTGTACAATGCCAACCAAGAGGAGATCTATCTCCAATGCAAGTAAATCATGCAGCCAACAATGGTGGAATATGCTACAAATGATGGACACAAGCAACCCAACACGAACCAAGAAAGCCAACGATCCCGCTTTTAATTGTATATCCCTGGACTGTCTGTTAAAAAACCATAAATATACAATAAAAAGTAAAAGAAACCTAAGTATATATGTGAGCCGAAGGTAGAGCCCGCGTCTTTGTGTCTTCTGGATGCAAGATCGTGTTGCATTATTGGCTGTTGATGATCCTGATGTATCTCTTCCATTGCAAACATCAAGTGAAAATAAACACCGAGGCAGTCAATAAAAAAAAAATAACAGTCTGATGCTGCATATGGGATCCTCGATAGCCTCAGCACTGACGACGCGTCTCGTCTCGTCGTCGCTCTACAACGAAACCAATCCAACTGCAGTCCAATGAGGTGCCATGGTGCACTATCGTTTGTTGGAATCTTGAATCACGTTTTGTGGCGCAGCTTCATGCACGGATCGCGTAGCACATACAAAATGCCGCCATAGCCCAGAGGTGATTCAGCTGAGTCTATTTTCTTTTTTTCAACTCAACTGATTCTTTCGTTCTCTCCAGAGGTTTTGCCATTTTTCTTTAAGACAGTTTTGAAGGCGTGGGAGCGAGCTTCGCCATTTTTCATTGCAGCTTTGTATTTCTGCATATTCATTGAACATTGTTCAACCCGACAGCCTCTTTTGCAACTGACACCTCAGTTGGGCACTGAGGTGTGCTACTCCATAGTGTGGTTCTAACCCAAAAGACATGAATGGCCCTCAGAGCTGAAAACCACAACATGAAAGACAATGACATGACAAGAAAATTTTATAGTGCGGGGTTAAATCCACCCCTTGTTATGCTTGGTTGCACAAGCAAAACCACATTTTGACAACATAAAACTATCTAAGGAAACTTGTGTGTGAACTGCTTAGGGTAATCATAAATCGATTCTTTTATTTCCAATTTCGTTGAAAAAAAAAAAAAAAAATATATGCGGGACTGAGTTGTACGAACTTGTACTCGTAATTAAAGAATTAAAGTAGAGTATTCAAAAACTAGTTCATATTTAACTTGGCAAAGGTATATTCATTGTATGTTAATATGACACTACGAATTTGAGGATATTTGTTTGACCCACTCAAGGAAATTTTTGCAAAAAGCTTTAAAACCAAATTTCGCAGTGTGCGTTCTTAGCAAAAGAAACAGAAACTTGATATGGAGGGTCTCTTCAAACTCTCAAATTTTTTTAGAAGTAAAGTTTTTGTCCAAATCGTTACAACCGTTTCTAAGAAATCAGACAATAACGAAATCGTTATTTGGGATGGCTTTTTCTGTCACGCTTGGGCTTAGGTCGATGTAGTGCATGATGCAGAGACACACTGGCACACGTCAGCATAGACCGACGGACAGTATGACGAAAACCACCTTTTTGAGCTTTTCTATCATCATTGTAACGTTATCTTTGAGTAAATCCTCGATTCCTTTTTTTTGAGAGACGAAATTTTGCCTTTAATTTTGAACAATTTCCATGAGACTACAAATGTACCAGGAAAAGCATCACAAAGTTTGTCATTTCGTGATGAAATATTTTGTTTGGTCAGGCAATGTCTAAGTGGCTGTCAGCTTAATCTGCCGCCGCTGCACCTCCCCGTTGTGATGCAAAAATGGATGATATTTGTTTTCCTTTTAATGGAAACGTTATTAAAAAAAAGAAGAAATAATAAAAGAATTTATTATTTTTCTATGAAGTGTTATGATTTAAAAATTAAAATTAAAAGTATGTACAAGTGACCTTCACTCCTATGCGTTTCGCCCAGGTACAAACAATGGAATTGAATTTAAGGTTCCAGCAAAGTTTTTTTGCTGGTATTGTCTTTTGGGATCATTTTGGTTGGTCTTCCAAGAGTAATTAGAACACGCATGAAATTCGCTTTCTCACTGAGCCTTTTTTGCGTCAGTTCAGTAGGATAATCAAAGAAATGAAAACCTTAGTATACTTCTTTGAGCTTAGACTCGACGTGAGAAAAGGTATGGAGTGGTTTACTTTTCTCCTTGAGTATATGTATTTGTATATGTTAGCATAGTTCTCAATATGGAGAATTGAAGCTAAAGTACTCTATAGTTCGGTTTGTTGCTTATTTAAAAGAAACAACTTCTCTATATATTTTCTAAAAATGATGAAGTGAAATCAATGGGTGTCTGATGAATGTTGTTGGGTTCCCGGGGACTTCTAAAGCTTAATGCTTTTAATTTGGGCGTTCAATTTTTTCCTGGAGATAAAATCGATTCAATATTGTTATGTCTAAATGTGAATTATCCACCGGTTTTAGTTTAGCTCTTCGGAAATGAGTGTCCCGGAGCAAGTTGAGTGATTCCTTACGCGAATGTGTTCGATAAACATTCCATGGTGCATCGTTCCCCCATTCTATCATTAGTGGAGGGCCGTAAGCTTTTTATTTAGGAATCCAGTTTGAATGGCGTATAGAAAAAGAGAAAAAAAAAAAATCACCGCTCTCAATTTTTTAATTATTTTTAAAATTAGATATTAACTTTTAGAATTTTCTTTTATTTATTTAGGGTGTTTTAGATACGGTTTTCCAAAGGCTCAGGATGGATAGGTTTCGTCAAGACAAAAAAAATTGAATCGGAGGGATATAGACCCCCCATGTAGGCGCGAGGGGCAATTTTATATGAAATTTGCTCAATTTTTTAAAAAACTATTGAAAACCAACCAAGCCACTTACTTTCTCATACTTTAGTGTTTTTGAAAGCTATTGCTTTGTTCTTATATAAAAATTTTAATTTGAGTTCACTTAATGAAAAGTTTTTGAGAGATCAAGCCTCAAAGTCAAAACACTAAATTTTTTTTTTAACTTTTGCCTTACTAAGGTGCCAGTTATAGCTTTCAGGAAAACGAATCGTGAAAAATTTTCAAAAGGAATAATCACTATGTTTTCGTTACAATTGAATTAAAAGTGTTATACCAATCAATAGTAAACAGCCCAGAGAATTTTCTTTGCCAAGAAAATGTTCAATTGAACAAATGCTTTGCCGTAAATTTGTATTTTTCTATTTTCCTGATGGAATTGAAACAGGAAAATATAAAAATACAAATTAAACAGAAAATATTTGTTCTATTATATCTTTTTTGGGCACAAAAAGTACTTTGAGTGATTTGCCATCGATTGGTATAACATTTGTTGTTCAATAGTAACGAAAACATAGTTATTATTCCATTTGAAAATGTTTCCTGATTCGTTTTCCTGAGGGCTATAACTGGCCCCTATTGGCCATTTTTTTGTTCAGTTACCAATGCTTTTATTAATTTATACTCAAAAGCAAGAAACTTACTTACTTACTTAGGTGGGCATTACAGTTCGGGGTGAACCTGGGCCTCAACCAACATCCTTCGATAACGACTTCTATTTCGGGCGAGCTCTCTCCAGTTTCGCACTCCAAGTCGGTTGAGGTCATCCTCCACTTGATTGTGCCACCTAAGACGAGGTCTTCCCCTTCCGCGATTTCCCTGCAATGTGCTTTCGAACACCCGACGAGCCGGAGCGTTTGGGTCCATCCGCTCAACATGGCCCAACCATCGTAGCCTCGCGATGCGTACTCTTCTGGCTATGCCCATGTCGCGGTACAGCTCATACAGCTCGTTGTTGTATCTTCTTCTCCACACATTGCCTTCGCATACGGGACCAAAGATCATTCGGAGAATTTTTCTTTCGAAACGACCAAGGGTTTCCTCATCCGCTTTCGATAAGGTCCATGCTTCCGCGCCGTTAAGCAGGACTGGGATGATTAAGGTCTTATATAAGGTTACCTTGGTTTTTCTGGAGAGGGTTTTGTTTCTCAATTGCCTTCTTAACCCAAAGAAGCAACGGTTGGCAAGAGTTATTCTCCGTTTGATCTCCGCACTGATGTTGTTGTCCCTGTCTACAGCGGATCCTATGCAGACGAAGTCCTGTACTACCTCGAAGTTATGTCTGTCTATTGTGACGTTTTGTCAAATTCGTCGATGTTCTGTGTCCTTGTTTGATGACAGCATATACTTTGTTTTGCCCTCATTAACCATCAAACCCATTTTTGCCGCTTCTGTTTCAATACTCGCAAAAGCACCTATGACATCACGCTTCCTTCTTCCCATTACGTCAATATCATCTGCATATACGAGCAATTGCACAGATTTTTGAAAGATTGTTCCTCTGGTGTTGACGTTTGAGTTTCTTACAATCTGTTCAAGTATGATGTTGAAGAAATCGCATGACAGTTTATCGCCTTGCCTAAAACCTTTTTCGACATTGAAGGTCTCGGTGAGTTCTTTACCGACCTTGACGGAGCAGCGTGAATTCTCCAAAGTCATCCTGCATAGTCGTACGAGTTTTGCAGGAATGCCGAAACTAGACATGGCTCTGTACAGCTCGTCTCTGTAGATACTGTCATACGCGGCCTTGAAATCGATAAAGAGATGGTGAATATCGATATTATGTTCTCGGTTTTTATCCAAGACCTGCCGTAATGTGAAAATTTTGTCTATTGTGGACTTCTCCGGTCTAAAAGCACATTGATAAGGACCTATCAAGTTGTTGACGTGGGGTTTCAGACGTTCACATATTACAGCAGACAAGATCTTATAAGCGACGTTAAGGATGCTTATCCCTCTATAATTGGCGCAGTTGTGAGGGTCTCCTTTCTTTAGGATCGGGTATACGATACTGAGGTTCCATTCATCGGGCATGCTTTCTTTCGACCATATCATGCAGATCAGCTGGTGCATGCTCCTTTCCAACTGATCTCCAGCTGCCTTGAAAAGTTCGGCATCAAGGCCATCTGCACCTGCAGTCTTATTTGATTTAAGTTTGCATATAAAATAAATAAATAGGGTAGCGCAACAGAGCGAGGAGCCCCTGGGCCTAGCGCATTTCTCACAACCATGCCTTGTGAGGGAATGGAGGGGACCTACAATTTTTTGCCGGTTCCGAACGGCTAATTGAGAATGCGCTTTTCATGGCAATGAGTACTAACGGAGGACTTGCCAATTCCTCGCGAAAGGCGATACCCGTGGAAAAACATTTTTGCATTTTGCCTCTGCTGGGATTCGAACCTCGAACCTCTGGGTTAGCAGGTGGACATGCTAACCATTACGCCACGGGTACCACAAGTTTGCATATAGCAAGCTTAATTATTCTAAAAATTAATAATTAATTATAAAAATAATAAAAAATTGAGAGCGGTGAAAATTTTTTTTTTTTTAACTTTTTTCTTTACGCTATTTAAAATACATTTCCGAAAATTTCATAAAAATCCATGGACTGGCCCTTTATAACTTGGTTTTGCCATTTTTATGTCTAACGGCCCTCCACTAGATTTTGATGCCCCATTTTCTTCTTCAATTAAGTAAATTAGTTAGTATTTAAGACCAATTGCCAGCATCTAATCTGAGCATTTGAGTACACATTTATGACTTTCTGATATTTTCGACGGGTTAAAGTTGAGAAAGCTCTTTTCATAGCACAAAAAAAAAGCACTCCGGGAGTGCCGACAGAAGTGAAAACAGAATTGAGTTTTCAGTAAATATTTTAATGTACAGGAAAATCTTTTATAATATATGTAGAGTAGATGTACATATAGAAGAACATCAATGAAACTTATGAGTTTTCATTCACAATTTCATATCTTCTATTATCATCTCTACAATCATCGTATTCTAATACTGAAATAATAGGTCTATGGTAACTTAAATAGGAATCGAACAATTTTGTCTCGAATCTATTTAAATATATCGCAAAATTTATGACTAATAAAAATCTTATCTTATCTTATATCGCAAAGACTGCATCAATCGTCGCTTTATATTTCGTTGTACTAAAGCTGCGGTCATTCGTCATTGTAAATTAGTGTTCTTCTTTTAAAAATTGAAAAAGTGGCAAATTAGTAGCATCGGCGAAGTTGATGTTAAAATCACCACTCAAAATCATTAGGAAATCATCAAATCTCTCCCCAATTTTATCGTGAAGGTATGCAGAAACGTCTTCAGACTAAATAAATAAATTTTTATATAAAAACTGTCGTATTACACTTGAACACGTATTCGGTGAATTATAAACGCCTACTGTTATAACTTGCTGTCCATTTTCAGAGTGGCAACGAAAAACACACAAATCGCCGATATCAAAAACTAGTGTACCTCGTATGCAAATCCATATGATTTGAGCAAAATATGGCAGTTGTATCAGACAACCTTTTATAGATAGCTACTCCTGCTGCTGGACGATCGTGCCTTCTGAAACATGCAACTAAATTGAAATCTGAAATACCTATCATATCTATATTTCTTCGTCACCCTTGTGAAATTCTGTTAAAATCAATACATTCAATTTTTTAACGATAGTGTCTACAGATCTCGTAACTGCGCTCGTAAACTTTGACAATGAAATGAAAAAAAAGGACAATGCATTAAGTTTAGAAACGAAATTAATTAACATTTGAGTAATGGTTTTCAAACTATTTTCGTGCAACCATTTCAACTCCATCGATAAATCATCGCGATGAGTTGTTGATCTCTTTTAATTTGTTGTAAAGTTCGAATCATCGACCAGTGCGTCTCCTACTCTGCCATGATGAAATTTCCAGCTTCACTCATCCACTTTATTGTAATGATAGTAACATATTTGGTGCTTTTTATTTTTTTGCGTTGCATAAATTTTTTTCTGTCCTTCAATTCCTTTCTATCTTCTCTGAATTTCTCCGACTCGGTAATATTACTAGGTAATGTTGCTATTACATTCTTTTAAGTCATTTAGCAGCATCGAATTTAAGATGTTTCTTGGCTCAATGGTCGAGTCGTTGGCTATTAAACTCAGAGTCTCAGGTTCGAATCCCAGCCGTGGCGACAATTTTTATTTATGTTTTCACTTTAAATAAATAAGAAAATTAAGTCATGGCTGGGAATCGAACCTGAGACGCTATGACGACTTTACATACGAAATACTATGAGCCAAAAAATGGTGTCGGTCGCGAATTCATTGCTTTACCCCCATCGCAAAAGTGCCAAACGCGCCTAAAGAAGTTTTCACTTCAAAAAGTTTCGAAGGTCTTGGTAGTTCCTTCAGGGAACAGTATCACGCAAAACACTTTTTAGTTCAACCAGCAGTCATCGCAGTGACTTTCGAAAAACTATGTATTTATTCATCGTACGGTAGTAGGTGCTAAAACTTACTCACACCAAAATGCGAGTGTTAGAGTAAAAGTGAAAATTTATACGAGTGGTGCACATTTCATGACAAGTGACATGGTCACCCTCAACACTACCTTCTAAGCCGATAAAAATCGCGGCGGCTTAAAAGAAAAATCCCTATTTCGATAAGCTGAAAGAAATCGTGAAAGCTTACAAGTCAATTATAGCAGCATCTGAAGGAATGCATATATGTAAGCTTCATTTGCATTCGCTTTTTGTTCTATCGTAGATTAATAAGGTTACAAGGCTCTTGGAAAGCACCAGTACTCACCAACTACACTCATTTTTGAAGCTAATAACGCATGGGCAATCCAACTGAAGGTCAAATATCGTAAATTTTCGCTGGACCGTAAGCTGTCTACCTTTTCTCAAAATTGTCAAATTATTGTACATTTGAAAGCAATTTAATCTTCGATAGAAGTTTCCTTCGGACTGGAACAGTAACAAGGAGCAGAGACATTCAAGGAGATTTTTTTGTCATTGGTACTCACTCCCAAGTTTGAAATCCCCCTTTGCAGCCACTCTTCGTCAGTATATCGAGCACATCTCCGTTTGTGTTTTAATTATTGGCAATAGCTTCTTTCGAAAATTCTATTACAAAGCTCCCGACTCTTAATAAGGTTAATTAGATTTGAATTACCTTCTTCACTACAGCTACAACAAATCCTTAATTAAATAATAATTCATACATGCAGGAAAAATCAGCCAAAAGGATTCTTAACAAAGAAGAACATAATACCAACCATACCTCTTACGTGTGCCTATCTGCAAGGCACTTAAAAATCAGTGTCCCACCATGTGACACAATTCCCTGAAAAATGTTGGCTACTCTCTACAAATCCTCTGCAATGTAAGAACAGGTAGATACTACTTAACCACCTAAAGTATGTTGCAATAATAAGCCAATAAAACCAACAATCGAAATTGTTTCGTTATCCCGCACACGATGTAAGGATACGTACCTACCTACATACCAAAGTTGCGTGCCCCTTTGAACTTCTTCCGCCTGCCATTACAAATTCATCAGGACATACGAGTAAAAATGAAAACACATGTATGTAGGTTGGTACTTGCATAGCCACAAAAGTACATTACAAACTTGTCAGCATGTCTTATGGAGGTCACATTATTTTCCGTGTCCTATTCGCTCCCTTGTCCACTTGCCCCTTCTTCTTTCCCTTCTTTCATTTTTTTGTCGGAGTGGAACTCCTTGTATTTTATTTACTTATTCTGAATATTTAATAAACGAACAGGCCAACCACCTTTTCCTCTTGCGAACAAAACCATAACGTTGTTTCTTCGTAATTGGAAGGGTCACAGCACAAACATTTCTATTCGCGCGACTCCTTGATGGACGACATGCGACAATACTGGACATCTACATAACTAATTCTTAGGGCGGAATCGTATTCCTACCTGCAATGTATTGTGGTGGACACGATGAATGTCCTTTTTCACATTTTTCATATGAGCTAATCTACCCCTTGAAATTACGATTGTATCACCCAAAGACGAGAGGGCATTCCACTGTTGACTCAAACAACCTAATTCCATGTTCGTCAAGCAAACGACAAACGACATCTTTGGACAGTAGTTGTGCTTTGTACTGTTTACATACATACACAACATATGATGGTAACGCTCTTAGCCTATTCAATTAT
This sequence comes from Melanostoma mellinum, assembly GCA_914767635.1. Lineage (NCBI taxonomy): Eukaryota > Metazoa > Arthropoda > Insecta > Diptera > Syrphidae > Melanostoma > Melanostoma mellinum. Next base: position 171,459,871 of record OU612059.1, on the reverse strand, counting down.
TCAAAGTAAACAAATTATCCTCTGTAAGCCATTTCTTCGTCCTGCTTGGTGGTCGTCATCGTCATCGTCGTTCGTCATTATTCGTCGCTCTTGTGAATAAGTTATTTTGGTTACTCCATCATCAAATGACCGTGTATTCCGAGAACCGTGCGAGTAATGTCCAAGCTCACGTGTTAATTATTGCATCAGATTGAGTGCAACAATAATGAGAGTATATATCCTGAGCACAAAACCTTCACATGAATGCCCATGTAAATGGCATCCTTTTTACCTTATGATCTTTGGATTTAAATTATATAGGGAGGCATCTCGACGATGCACGGCTGTATCCAGCAGATGTGAGGCATATGCTTTATCTTTTTGATTCTGTGTAGCATGTTCGCGATCCTCTAATAACACCTTTCAATTACTCGGCAAGATGGATGCGCCAAAATCCTCGTAAAAAATTCATTTTATGTGAAAGAATGGCGGAGTGTGTTCAAGTCGGTCGCCATGTTAATTTTTTCTCTTCTGGGTTCCAGGAACAGACCGCATTTGGGTAAAGTTGTTTTTTTTTTGTTTACTTGTGTGTTTTTTTTGCTGTTTCGCTTTGTGGTGGGTAACATGTTGATGGAGGACAGGCATTGTGTGCGCCACATTATTGTGGTTTTGAGGAGCCCTTTGGTTTTGTAATTTTCTAGGAGTTACCGACAGAGTAGGCTAAAGATGAAGCATCTAGTGGATCTATGGAGTCACATTTTTGTTCCACTTCCAAATTGCTGATTTTTTGCTTTGGTCAAGAAGATAGAAGTTTTTGTGAGTACGCGGCAGTGATGCAAGCAGAGAGTGATAGCATGTAGCATTTCGCATGTTGAATGTATCATGTAGCATGTAGCATGTAACATGTAACATGCAACATGAAGCATGTAGCATGTAGCATATAGCAGGTAGCATGTAGCACGTGCCATGTAGCATGTAGCATGTAGCATGTAGCATGTATAGCATGTAGCATATCGCATGTTGAATGTATCATGTAACATGCAGCATGAAACATGTAACATGAAGCATGTAGCTTGTAGCATGTAGCACGTAGCATGAAGCATGTAACATGTGACATGTAGCATGTAATATGTATCATGTATCAGATAGCATGTATCATGTATCAGGTAGCATGTAGCATGTAGCATGTAGCATGTAGCATAAAGCACGTAGCATGTAGCATGTAACATATGCAATTCAGCATTTAGCAGATAGCAATTAGCATAGCAGGAAAATGACAGCAACAACCGTAGTAGTGATGGGAATGCTTTCAGCAGTGCACGGCTGTTGGCAGCAGAATCTGTATCGGGTAGCAGAAGATGTTAGGATTTTAGTACAGCAACTGTACATTCTACTTAGCCCTTATGAAATATAAGAGTAGTCGAAAAGTGTAGTACCAGTGGAAGAAGAAGATGAGGCAGAATGGACAGCAAAGGTAGCATCAGTACTAAAGAATACGATAAGATGGTGAATCGATCAGGAGCAGCCTAATTGTAGTTTGTAGCTGCAGTAGCAAATACAGTAGTGGTTGAAGCTAAGCAAACAAAGTAAAAGCAGAACAAATATTTCTTATATCGCTTTTTTTGATCCACCACTGAAATGTGCCAAACACACTCCCAAATCCCTTTTTCATGTCGTTCATCACTTTTGCAATAAATTGTCATAAGTTCCTTACAAGTTCCCTTTTCTCCCATTTCGATATCAAAGAAAAATGGCTGCAATAAAAATGATATACAACTTTATTCGGAAAAGAAGCAAAAGGAACAACGCGAACGAGTAAATGTATTTTCATGCATTGCGTTGGCTCTGTCTATAAGGTACAATCGCCCATGTTTGCATACCCTTAAGGCCCGGTGCAGATGAATCATATTTTGTAATCATTGTTTTGTAGAGTGGCCGTCCACGATATGACGACGACGGTGATGTACTTGATTCTTGATTGCATTTGTCGATGAAGGTTTAATTCTTTCATTTTCTTGTTGTTTAAAAAAAGTACGGGCTATTTGAAGATCCTAAATGTGATGGTCGTTAAGGTCAACGCCATTCTAGCAATGATTAAGGAATCATTTGATATGAAGAACATATATGTATATGAAGCAATGTTCTCTCTGCGACCTCGTGTAAATCAGTGTTTTTAAACAATTTGTGTGCTTGTTCTTATTTGTTTTTTTTTTTTTTTTTTTGATGATAGCAAATGGAAGCAGGAATCCAGAAATTTATCTAGAACATTCTCTTTGATTCCAATTATCTACACTTAGCTTCTAAGTTAATCATTTTATGATGTTAAAAGTTAAAAGTCTATGGCTCAATTGCTAATGTTATAAGCTGTGTTTTGAGCGTCACTTAAATAAATTGATTTGCGTCTCTTATGTGGAAGAGCAAAGGAAGTTTTCTTGACGACTTCTAGTTTCCTTGATTTGGATAGATGCACTTAGTTAACGGATTAGCTAAATACTGGGAACTGAATCCGTTCTTCATCTTCATATATTTTTGAGCAACTGAGCAGAAAATCTGGATATGTCGAAACGTTTCAAGGTAATTACCTGAAGTGTGTTATATGAGATAAATATGAGAACTATAATAGCAATCGATTTTGCAAAGAAGAAATTAGTAGATTTAGATGCGTTAAATGCCAAATATCCTTCATAACCATTGTTTTATTTTTGATGTGTGGGAGTGAAGTCATGGTTGCTAGGTCTGCCTGTACGAGACAGTTTGACGTTCAAGTTATGAAAACTTCCAATTGTTTTTCCAGGGGTATCACCTTTTGCAACCAAATGGCAATTAAAACTGCAATGCAAAGGGCTATCTAACTAAGGAAGGCCTTTTGAATGCGTAAGGCCCAAAATTCCAAATTTGTGGAAAAGCTTTTTTGCCATATTCTGCTGTGTTTTGATAGATAGGGATGGAAATAAATTGTAAATAAATAAACACCCCAAAATGAATTAAGTGGAAAAACGTACTTTTAAAGGATCTCCTAATATAAAGTGTTTTTGCTGTCAAAGCAGTGGTAATTGTAAATTGTCAAAGCTGACGCCACAGAAAAACACAGCTTTTCCATACAATTATATTGTCGCGACGGCAAAAGTGATGACAACTACGTATCTGCCACTGAGGCTACTGCAACTGGTTTGGGAGGAACTTAAACCGAAATATGTTGAAGAAAAAAATCCTAAAAAGATATATGAGATCGAGAAGAAGAAAACCTCATCATCAAATCTGCGCTTCGACTAGGGCTCTGCTCTACCAAAAATCAAAGATCATCAGCTTTTCACTTTTCACTTAGCAAATTTCATCATTTTGCTAATTGAAATGTAATTTGGTTCCACAAAATTCCTTGCAAATTTTACTTTGCACTTTGCCAGAAGAGAACTTACGTTTAAAAGTAATTGCAAGACTTCGCACATTGCACTCATCAAATTCAATTTTTTTGTGCTGAGCAACATATAGGTTTGCAAACTGACGAAAAATTTGAAATTTGTAGAGTGAAAGGTTGATAGGTTGTCTTGTGGAATAGGGTCCAGGTACGAAAATGAGCTCATCATTTTCGTCTTAGAAGGGTAGGTACTACAACATCTAACTGATGAGGTCATTGCCGTACCATATCGAAACGTATATTTGGAGTTGAGGTCTTCCTCTTCTCGATGTTTCATATCTTTTTTATAATTTTTGTCTTTTTTAGAACTTTTCAATTCAACTTAAAACAACTTCAGGTTAAAAATAAAAACGATTAAAAATTCTTTGTTATTGTTCTATGCACAGAAGCTTAAACTAGAGTTTTCACAGCCAAGTATTCTTGTCTTAATCTGATATTTATTCACATAAAACAAAGTTAACGCTAGACCTGCCTAACTTTGGTTTCTGATATTAAAGCTATGGCTAACTAGCTTAAGTCTATTCTTAAAAAGTTTTTACTTGTTTTTTATACACAAAACACAAGCCTCAGTAACGAAAAGGAAGGAGGCTTCTTAATACTGATTTGAAGAAAATTTTTACCGAAAAAACCAGACTTTGACAAATTACAAGACAAAGTTACTTTCTAAAAACGCGGTTTTATATTTCGAGATTTGATAAATGAATCTTGGGATCTTTGCTTTTTTCTACTTTTTCCTGTACCTTTTTTCTCTTCTTCCTCTTTCTTTCTCGTTTTTCTTCTCTTAGCCTTTTTCATCATCTTCCTCTTCATCTTCTTTTTCGTCGTCTTCTTCTTCTACTTCTTCTTACTCTTCCTCTTTTTTCTAGGTTCTTCTTTTTTTCTTTGTCTCACAAGTATTTGTTGATTTTTATATTTGATTTGGGCGATTGCTCATGATCTCTGATTGGAACACGACATCACCAGCTGAGAAACGAGTTTGTATTTATCTGAGCTACTATGAGCTTATTTTTATGCTTTTTGTATATTGCAATCATAGCGTTCGAGCCTCAGTAATAAAATTTAGGAGCAAATTAAAAAAAAAGTGGAGTAAGTGCAAAATTCCCGAAGAAGACTTTTGTCAAAAGGAAAATCATTACATTTTCTTTAAAAAAAAAGTCTATCATCCAATGGCTTTTTTTCACACTCTGATATCTGATATTTTGACACTGACAGCCTCTTCCCGTTGAGAACTTATGACAAAATGTCAGTTTCATATATCCGCGGAACGAAATAAGTCACTCTCTCAATGGTTAGTATGGTGCCCCTTTTTTTTTAAAAAAATTTTGGCTGAAGTAAAGCGCCCAGAATTTACAAAGTCATCCAATACAAAATACAAATCTTCAATTCATACAAGTTTCTGTTTCCCAGATTTCATTGGACAGATTGTATGATGTTCATTTTTGCTGTACGATTTGACAGCAAAAATTATTGAAAAAACAAAACTCGATTTTGTAAAAAGTCAAATTCTATAAAATTTATCGAAGAGAATAAATTTATTTGACTATATCAATACGTATGTTTCTTATATCTAGCAAAAGTTACTTTCTCTGTGATAAAAAATCGGTATACAATAGACTAGAATTCAAGAGGGGAATGCAAATAGGAAGAAATTATTAGTCCTAGCTCTAATGGGTTTATGGGTCTAATACAATCCGAATGGTGAATGCCATGGGATACTTGCAGAAGGGTAAAATAAAAGAATCAAATTATTTATTTATATATTTATTTACAAAAATTAACTTACAAAGTAAATTTAATAAGCTATTTATGAATTTAAGACATCAGGAGAATCAAATTATATGCACATTTTTTTTTTTAAATAAAATGACAGTTCAACCTCTAAAGTAGCAGTATAGTATGTTCTTAGCTTACACGCGAATTTATCTCTTCGTTTTGAGCTTCAGAAATCTTCCTTTTCGGTTGGACAACCCCGTACATTCTTTTCTGCGTTCCTTGAAATCCTAGTTCTCAGAACTCATCATTGCATCTCATTTTGTCTTCAAGAGCGGTTTTGGAAACTGGCTTTTCGCTTTTGTAGCCGCTTTTGGGATAAATATAGGTTTATACCTGTCCTTAGACAAGTGACCGTTTGTCAAGTTTGAATTGAGACAAGACAAGGAATGCGATTATAGAGGATTGGCGTTCTTCACAGACGTCTAACGATTTTTATTGTCTTCAAATTCCATATACAGATGTATGTATTTACATAGCAAACAAAAAATGAATGAAATGTATAAAAATTTATTATACATTTGTAGACACAATCAATCAACGTCTGAAGTCATACAATATTTTTGTGAAACAGTACTTTTTAAAATACATTTTAAAATCATACATTGTATGTGATGTATTATCTGTGAAATTTAAGCAAACTTATTTGAATTACATATACGTCGGAGAGCATTTACTTCACTTGTTCTATTCAATAATACAGTGAATAACTGCCAAACCTTTCTTTCATCAAATGTTCCAACTCGCATGGTTCATCCGAGAAAAGACTTCATGTGTACTAAGAACAAATTCAAAAACTTAATAAAATTATACCATAAGAAAGTAAATCCATACCTAAAAAATAAGAAATTAATTTTTACAATGTTGCCACTTTACTGCAATTGCAGTAGATCTACTGCATTTTTTTCCAAAAATGATTCTACTGCCTTAAAAAAATATCTACTGCGCTTTTGGTAAAAGCCGTCTCCCAGAATGAGAAGCTCAAAATAAAACAAAATAGTAAAAAGATACACTAAGTTACGTATTTGTATGAATTAAAACACTTCCTTTAATACCAATTTGGTTTCGATATCGGAGCGCAGTTTTAACAAAATTGATAAGAGTAGGCCAGTCTCAACCGTTCAGTATTTAAAAAACTTCATCCGTTTCGTAGTTCGAATTTTCCAAGTTTAGTTTGCTTTATATCTCCACGATCTTTTAAATTGCTCAAGCTGCATATTATGGGCAGATTGGGGCGGTGGGGTATGTAAATTAATGGCCTCTAGCTTTAAGAAATTGTTGAGATTTTGTCTGCATCCACATTATCTTCGAAGTAATTTATCGTGCTAAAGTCATGTTCCAGTTTTGAGTAATACCTACATATATTCTGTATATTGATATTGTGCTTGTTTGCATTCGATCGACAACCACGAGATCTGATATGGGTGGCCCTCAGACAACGAGGAGTTCCTGAAGCCTATGTGCGAATAATTATGGACACGTACGAGGGAGCAGTTACAAAAGTGAGATGTCCAGCTGGAGTCACAGAAGAATTCCAAATAACAGTAGGTGTACATCAGGGAAGTGTCTTGAGTCCACTGCTCTTTATTGCTGTTCTGGATTATTTGCTCGAAGGAAAAGTAACGGACAGTAAAGTACAACAATTATTCTTTGCTGACGATGCAGCCATCATAAGCGAGGATCCTACATCCCTGCAACGAGCACTTGACGTTTGGATTGATGTTCTGCAAGGAAATGGGTACCTTATTAGCGCTAAAAAGACTGAATACCTGTGCTGCCCTTTTTCTGATCCAGACAAGCCAATTCCAAACATTTATTTGAATGGAAATGTGCTTCCCAAGTGTGAAAAGTTTAAATATCTGGGATCTATGATCAATAGTGAAGAAACTTGTGATGACGACATATCATCGAGTAAGCGTAGGGTGGGTGAAGTGGCGAGAAAACTCCGATATCTTCTGTGATCGAAAAATGCCCCCTAAGCTGAAGGGAAGACTCTACACAGCAGTTGTCTGTCCAGCTCTGACATACGGTTCACAATGTTGGACAATGTACAAAAAGAATGAGAGCAAATTGACGGCAGCCGAAATGAAGATGCTTCGGATGACTGCAGGAGTAACAAAGCTTGATCGAATTAGAAGTACTAAGATCCGTGGAAGCCTTCATGTCAAAAGTACCATCTTGGACAAAATTCAGCACGACCGGCTCAGTTGGTATTGTCATGTTCAAAGGAGAGATCCGCAAAACCCCGTCCAAAAGGCAATATCGTACAACGTTTCAGTAAATTCGCGACGGAAAAGAAAAGGCAGGCCAAAACACTCCTGGTACAAGCAAATGCAAAAACAGCAGCATTTGGTTGGCCTCAGACATGGAACAATCCAAAACCGGGAGGCTTGCCGACGCTATCTGAGGTCAACGTGGCGTACCCCACAGGCGGATCACTAGTGTGAAGCAGAAAAGTGGGAGAGTTGTGATCGCTTCAAGATTACTACTCGTAACGCCGGAAATGGAAAAGAAGAAGAAGAAGATTGATATTGTGCTTGTTCAATAAAGGCTTTATGCATTTTTTAAATTGTAAAGCACTTCATTGTATTATTTTAGACTAACTCCTGTAAGATTAAGAGGACACAGCTCATCCTACATCCACCGCTAGTTCCTTACATTTTTCAAAGCATGCTGTAACCGACCTTGAAAGATTTGGTATTTCGCTCGGACTCCTATATTTTTTTCCTTCATACTCAGCATGTATGGTTGTGTTTAGGCCAATTTTCGCAGTTATTAATTTTTCTGCAAAGTGAAGTTTCATATTATTTTGTGGAGCTAGTATATAACACCAAGTTACTTATAATTATCGACTACTTCCACAACTTCCCTCTCCCGTTTCCAGAGGTAGTTCCCATTCCTCTGTCTCTTACCAAAATCATTATTTGGGACTTACTTTGGTTTGTTGTAAGTTTCCACAATTTGCAAAACTCATCTAGCTTATTTGTCATCATCTGAAAATTAATAGGAGTATCAGCTAACAGAACTAAGTCATCAGCGTACATCAAAACTTTGATTTTAGTTCCACTTATTTCGATCCCTCCATTAAGACAGGAGACTGTATCATTTATGTAGATGGAGAAAAGGTGAGTACTTAAGACGCATCCTTGCCTCAATAATGATGTGGTATTGTGGTTGCGAAACTTTCTGATATTTTTTCAGCATTTTAAAAGGAAGTCCCAATGAAACCATTTTAAAAAACATTGATTTTATTTGTATATTTATAAATGAATTTCTTTGAAAAAAAAAAAAAATCTACTGCATAAAAATGTAATCTACTGCACTTTTTTTGTAAATCTACTTCGGAAATTTTTTCAAACAGTGGCAACGCTCTGTACTTAATATTTAATGACCGCGACACATAATACATATATGAATATCATTAATTGTCATAACTGTTCATTTGAAGTGAATGATCCGGTTTTTTGCTAAGGAACTTGCTGTTACATAAAAATCATAAATCCTTTGAATTTCTAAGGTGTTAGGAAGGCATCCCCTTAAACAAATGTGGCTTATGGGGTTTGTTGCAAAAAACCATGGAGGAGAGATTTAATTTTGTCGGCATATTCATTTCACTTACAACTGCTTTTACTTTAGCTTTTAGCTCACTAGAAACAGCAGATACTCGGGCTTCACTTACTGAGTTCAAAATTATCAACTTACTTGCCATTTTAAAAGGGGACAGCACAAAAGATGTTTTAGTCGAGGAGGCGTTTTGGCATGGGAAAAAAATCATAAGCGAGCACACTGACGTGACACATTTAATTTAAAAAGTTTCAGCAATTCTAACATGGCTTCTAATATGCTAGATTCCTTCGCAAATGTTTAAACTAAGATAAAGACACTACCAATCACAAAAACACTGCACCCACTAGGCCTTTTGACTTTACCATAACCAGGGATAACGTTCAATCGTTAAAACATTTTTTTGATTAAAACTTCTTTTCATAACGACCGTTAACAAAGACAAGACATGGGCAAATCCATCGACGATCTCTTTCAACGTCCAGCAGATTGCAGTAGTTCACAACCACACGAAATAATAAAAATCTATTGAAATAAGTCTCAGATTCAAATTGCCCAACAGTCACCCCGCTGTTCAACTTACAAAGTCTTCACTGTATTCACTACCTAATCTACATTGGCCGTTCAACTATCACCCGTTAGATGACGCTAGCTGTATTGAAAAACACTCGCCATTTAACAACTTGCTGCCATCATGCTTCCTTCCAATGACCAGCACCACATCCATCCATCTCTTTCTTTCTTATTCACCTTATAATGCAACACAGCAAGTGAGTAACAAAAAGAGGAGGGATTACATGTGTTTTCCAGTTCCCATAACAAAACTACCAACACTCCACCACTTCCAGTTGAAGTCACTTCTGTGGTTTCCTTGGTGGCCAAAATAATAATTAAACTGTCAGTATACTGGACAAGGAAAGGAAATAAATAAAAAGTAAAAAGAAAGTGACGGGAGGAGGAGGGAATCAAGGGAAGAAGAAGACCACAACCATAAACAAACCACCAAACAAAATCCGTGCACTCCAAAACGAAACCAAAAGTGTCTCGATGTTTTGATCATTTGTTGTTTTTATTTGCTGCAGTACAATCTCAAGGCAACTTGTCCATTCGTAGTAATGTTAGGTTTATAATTTTATAGGTATTATAAAAGGTAGGTACCTATCATACCACCTTCTAAATATATATATCTGGTGTTTCATTCTTATTGTTGCTGATTCTCCCCCTCTTGTATTGGCATATACAATTCAGCACTCCATTATCTGTTAATTGCAGTGTATCATGAGCATTGAGTTTTTTTTAAAATTATAAATTAAAAAACAGAAGAGAGGAGAATAATAAAAGAAAGAATAAAATGCTAAATAAAGTGCCATTAACTGAGTGATGGCGCACTGAGTAAATTATGATTCTTTTGCCGCATCGAAGTGTGCACTTGTCACCAAGCTGTCAATTAGAAGACTTTGATACAAATTTTCATCGTTTAGGGGAACATTATTGTTAATCGCTGACATGATAACTGTTGATTGTTATTATTAAATCATGTTAATTGGTGTTGGTTGGACTCTTGGTGTTTGTGTTTGGTTGGAGAGGAACGGGTTGTAATAATTTGCGCACGTTGAAGAAAAATTTTACTGAGGGGGCGAAGTTGTTTTGATGAAATTAGTTGCATTGCAACTGACTGCAGTTGTTGAACGCATAGACTTCTACACTTGTGTAGGTACATTTTCGAGGACTTGTGAACATACCTATGCAGTTTATTTGGCTAATAAGTAGGTAGGCAATATACGTAGGTATGTGCGTTTGTCGGTATTTATATCAATGGAATTTTTTCATACATAGGTTTGTTGCAGTATGAGAATAATCGTCTGTGTTCATATGTATCAAGATTCCGATGGGTCAGACGTAAATCTTTCATAAGTTTTTTTTTTTTTTTGGAATGGAGTTAAATTACCTATGTGTTTGATTGGGGCTAGGCAAAAGGTTTTCAACAAATTGTTATGACATTCAGCCTTTTCATCGCATCTGTTCCTTGGGGGATCATACAAAGATTGCCTTTCTCGCGGTTTCTATTTCACCAATACCTTGGATCGTATTGGTATATCCAAGCGGAATACTTAGTCCTAATTAAAGGTACCTGATACCACACGATTTTCAGAAAGGAGTTGGCTGGTTGGACGGATTCATTCGATAAAACTAAACTAACCATAAATTCATGGATAAATCTGTAGAGCCAACCCACATGGAACAATAGATATACCTAAGCCTTCTATGGCTATATGGCCAATTGATTGCGCCACCTAAGTCTTGATTTTCTTCTTCCGCGATTTCGCTCTAGTGAGCCTTCGACAGCAGAGGTAAAAATGTTTCCCCACGGGTATCGTCTTTCGCGAGAAATTGGAAAGTCCTCCAGTAGTAAATACATTGCCGTGAAAATCACTTTCTCGACAGAAAATTGTAGGTCCTCTCCATTCCCTCACAAGGCATGGTTGGTAGAAATGCGTTAAGCCCTGGGCAGTGGCGGCTGGTAGGTTAACGAACAGGTGGTGCACTTTACTTAAATATTAAAATTAGAAAATTGAACAAAACAACAATTGGAAATTACAAAAAACAATTACGGTAATATAAACAAACAAAAATTAACGCGTCACACTTCACACAAACTACATACAGTAAAACTACACTGACAACGAGATGTCAAACATGTCTGCCGTCGCTTCATTTTATTCTCTATACTCTATAGTGCATACATATTTTGTGCACAATCAAACTTCAATGTGTGTACTGTGTGTGCTCTTGGCAATCTTCGTTTCTCTTTTCCCGTGCGGCGCTCGAAAACCGACTCATTACTTGGTACATTTCTATGAAATATCTTTTGTTTCACGCGTCAGGCATATTATTCCTATCTCATACAAGTTATATTAGCAGTCCTCGTGCGCTCGCCGAAGCGCACGAGATTTTATGTTTGCAGGAAAATAAGTCTTGATAGTTTAGCAAAGCGCTCAAACTGTTTCACATAATTTGAAATTAGATTTCTTATACGTTTTTGTATGCTTAAAAAATAAATATTAAAATGGTAATTTAAAAAGTTGAAGTTATATTTTGTAATTTTTTAATCTTTTGAATTGAATTGGTGGTTCAGCGCACGAGCGCACTTAAGGTACAGCCGCCACTGGCCCTGGGGCTCCTCCCTCTGCTGCGCCACCCTATTGATTGATTGATTGATAGATCGAGACATCGAAAACTGTTCGAGCTGTAGCGTTAGTATCCATCTGCAACATAGATCGCAGCCCTTATTCAGAGGTTGAAGGGTTACCTCATCCGCTTTTGATAAAGTCCATAGATAATTCTATGCCGTATACCAGAACTGAGGTTATCACGGTCTTACAAATAGATATATCTACCTACCTTGGTTTTGAAAGACAATATTTCAATTCTAATTTGCTTTCTTAGTCCAAAGAATCAGCGATTGGCAAGAGTAATTCTCCACTTGATCCTCGCACTGCTATAATATTTTGCACATAGCGGAGCCTTGATAGAGTAGGTCCTGGACTAAATCAAAGTTATGATTTTCTATTGTGCCCTTTGAATCCAATTCGTCTCTGGCCTTGTTTGATGACAACTGCTTACATTTTGTTTAATGATTATTATCAATGATTATTATCATTACCAAACTTAATCTCTCCATTACAATCCTTGTAAGGAAAGCCATGAACCTACCATTGCTTTTTCTCGTTGCCTACTTCGAAATCCTTAAACTAATAATTGAAGAAGCTTTTGAAAGATTGTGCCTTTGGTGTTCATAGTACAATCTATTCAAGTCGGTATTATGATGACAAAATGTTATGCAGGCTTAGCTCTTAGCATCTGCATGACAGTGCGCCGTCCTGTCGTGCCGAACGGTTTTTCCCGTTAAATGAATTTATTTCTTTACTGGTTTTGACGGAGTAGCGTGAGCTCTCCAAATTCATATGCCTAGCTGGAGGGTGCATATAGATAAGGCATTTTCGTTTTCTCTTTCGATCTGCCGTAATATATAGAATCTGTGGATTCTGTTGATATTTATTTATAAGCCATTAGACTACTGTACCTACTGACTTTGTTCTTTAGATCATTTATACCACAGCAGACAAAATGTGGCATGCCACGTTCATGAAGCTCATCCCATATATACAGGGTTTTCCATTAAGAGCTATCCATTTTATTTTTTTAATAAAAACGCCAGCCATTTGAGATATCAAAAAAACATTTATTTCATATTAAAGTATACACCCAATACCATTACGAATGGAACTCTATTTCGTTCATATGTCCTCCACGGGCGCGCTTGCAGCGATCGATACGTTGAACCCAATTTTCGACCACTCTCTCGCACATATCGACCGGTATTGCGGCAATTTCGCGTTCAAGCTTCTCCAAAGTCTCTGGCTGTTGGCGTAGATCAACTACTTGACATAGCCCCAAAGAAAGAAATCCAAAGGTGTCAAATCACACGAGCGCGGTGGCCAATTGATCGGTCCATTTCTTGAGATAACACGTTGACCAAATTTCCTCTTCAAAATGTTGATGGTTGCATGAGCTGTATGGGCTGTAGCTCCATTCTGCTGGAACCACATGTCACTAATATCCATTCCACGCAACTGACGCCAAAAAAACGCCACAATATGGTGTGTGCGATGCCCAATTCCTGTGAACGACGTGGAATTGACTGATTTGAGTCGTTCTGAACGGATGCACTTACGGCCGCGATATTTTCAGCACTCCATCCTAATCTTTGTCTCACTGGCACGGGAGCATTGTGCAGCGAAAACGTGGATTCAAATTTGTGCACTTAACTAAGAATTGCGGCACGGGTGGGGCGATTATAACGACCAAAAATCGGAGTTAGCGCTCTTAAAGTTGCAGCGACTGACTCAAAATTTTGATAGTACGCTTTAATAATTTGGAAACGTTGTAGATTCGTGTTACTCACCATGATGAAATGGTAGACCTTAATGAGCAATCTGACGTTTACAGAATGTCAAAAGACCTTGAGGGCGCGTTTACATTAAAGAAACAAAATGGATAGTCCCCAATGGAAAACCCTGTATATCATATATAGCAGGATTGTGTATCAAGTTTTTAGGATCGGATAAGCGATGTGGGGTTCCCATTTATGGGTATTCTTACTTCGACCTATATGATGCAGATTAGCTGGTTAATGCGATGTGCTCCTGATGGTTTCTTCGTATTGTTGTCGCTGATGGTCTTCGATGCTTAATGCTGGCAATATTGAATTCAGTGGTTGTGGTAGTGACACTTTAAAGTCTTGCTATTGTAGTTCTCCGACCTTAGATATATCGCTTCGTAGCATTTGCTTAGACGTGAACGGAATATATTCTCGTTCGTACCTTCAGTTACTCCAAATTAATGGTCGGAGTAAAAGCTGAACCCTTCGAAAGTTTGAACATCTGCATAATACCTACTGGAAGAGTGTCTTGCGTAGATCGAAACATAATCAGCCTGTTTTACTGCGATAATAATGGATTTGAATGAACTTTTATGAAATTCAAAATGTGAGAAACGTGTGGTTCTTAGAACGAGACTCAGCCCGGCACTAAAACTTGAATGCTCAGTGGTTTTTGATTTTGAATCACCAATAAGATTTTTCACGTTATGTCTAAGTCGTTTTTTGAGGAGCTCATAAAAAGAATCTTTAGAATTATCATCTTCCTATACTGTGAGGTCGTGAATGAATATCTGGCATATGTTGAAGAATTCACCCCTGAACTAAGTTGTCATATCTAATGCTCTTCTCTTCTTTAACGCCACCTGTCTGATGACTGTAACCTTAATTGGGCTAGAACGACAAATCCACACCTAGATAAGCGTTGTTTTATGCTAGAGTTCCTATAATAGATTTTGAAGTTTAGCATCTACATAACGCTCTACCCAATTTATCGCGCTTTTTGGATGGTGGTTAAATCGGCTGGGCATCAATCTCGAACCTTCGCTTATTTTTCAGCATGTAAAAGTTACCCAAGGTTCCACGTTCAAATCCGAAGATCATTATTGTTATCCACGAACTTTCTTTTGGTTTTGGTTTATTAGCTTACTCCATGGAAGAACAAAGCCTTTAGGAGTCTTCAAAGAAACAAGGGGCCCAATGTTCTGGGGACAAAACTATTCTGCAAGAGCTTGAGAGATAAATAATAAATTTAAAAAAAAGTAGTATAAATCTCACAACTATGCCTTTTGATGGAATGGAGGGGACCTAAATTGTCTGCCGGTTCTGAACGGCAAATCGAGAAAGCGCGCTTTTCATGGCAATGAATTTACTCACGAAAGAATTACCAGGAGCATATCCGCCACCATGCCTATTTCAAAGCCCTGCCCTAATATTTCAAAACTTGCAAATATCTTTCAACCAAACTTCTTGCAGTAGCTAATTCTTTATTTTTATGCCTTATGCCAAGTAGGGTAGGGTGGGGTTAGTTGAGTAATTTTTAATTTAATCGATTATAACTCCTTAGCAATAAGCTTTTACATCTAATTATATATACTCTTTATATATATATACAAATGCCTATATTACCCTCCGAAACGTTTATGAAGTCGCGGGTAGAAGTCTACTTTTTCCAGCTAGCCTAACAACTCATAATTATAAACTTGGAAGTATAAGAAAAATCTCAAGCTGTCTGGTCTTGAAATCTTCCATTGTTTCTTTTTACAAAAACTCATATGTCTCATATGGTAAGACTGAAGACTGATGAGTAAATTCCTGGCAAGACGGGTGTTGCGGACGGAATTTAAGAAAAATGAGCAAGATAAAATAATAAAGTTCCAGACAGGGGATGTCCTACAAAATTTAGGAAGAGAGTTGGAGAGAATACGGAGCGCTGGGGTATATCAGCGCTTATGAATTAAATATAAGGCCTTGAAGTGAACTTCTGGCTCAATCCCATTTGCTTTTTAATTTCGGGCTACCACACTAGCTTTTTCGACTTTGGTGTTGCTTACTTCTGAAAAGTTAGCTGAAGAATGTGGAGGGCTTCAACTAGTTTGTGACTCTCGATTTAGATGGAGGCTCCACAGAATCGGTTAAGTGACGTTTTTTTTTTAACGGTAAGTCAGCGCGTACTTTTTGGAGTTTGTTCTTACCTGCAATGTTCAGTAAGTTGTTTGTAGACTACAATAACAAAAACCAAAGGTTGCGCGGAACAAATAAAGCCTCAGTAAAAGTCTCTGATTGGGCGCCATTTCTTAGGATGATTTATTTCTAAAGCTTATGCCTTACCGAACAGGAATCAATTCAGGAATCTTTTTTTTTACCCAGCTCGCCCTTTTGACTGCCGATTGATATTCTTATAATTCTATTCGCTAACCCTAACGCGAACGGTCTCTACTAGTGGAATCTCGTGTGGTCCCATGTCGTAGTGGTTAACAGGTCTGCCTTGTTATAGGAGTTTCCACCAATCCCAGAAAGATTGTATCGAGTTTTGCGAAGAATTCGTAAGTCCGCCGATAGTAGTTACAAACTGTCATTAAAACGCTTCCAACTTAGTCATTCCGAATTTGCATAAAATTGTAGGCGTCTGCAAAGTGAACAAATCAAAACAATCAGCAGGAATATTCACGATTCTGTACATGTGATGTGAATGTACTTTAGAGTATAAAATATCTAAGAACTAATGCCCGGGGCTAAACGAAAAGGTAAGGCTTAGCCTTTCTATTCAATATCGAAAAGTTTCTTATTCACGACCTTATTTTTGCGTTGATGTGGATAACGCCTCTGTTTTTCAATGACCGTAGAAGGTCTAATTTTACTTTTTGAGCAGCGAAGATTGTTTCTGTACCTCTCATTCCCACAGGAAGGGACATTCTGAAACAAAATTAGACCCTGCACAGAAGGATCTAATGAAAAAAGGACCACATTTTCTTAAAATTTCTCACGAAGAATTGCAGATATGTTGACGTATATGCAAAATATTGCCGTAGACTAAAACCCCTCGCGATTTACATTGCTTTATTGAAGCAGCCAGCAACCGAGACAATATAATGACGACTACGTCAGAGCGTTCCTGTCATCTAAGCACCTTTTGACAAGAACGAAAATTAACCTTGAAATTCAATTCCTTTCAGCAATCGAACACTTTCCAATTCACTTGCTTACATTTGACGTCTTCCACTTGTCTATATGTTCCCACCTCGTATGTGCTGTTCTGCTCATCTGCCAACCTTAGAACAGTGCACATGAGTTTTATCAATATTCCTTCAACATCATTCAGACCGACGACGACGACGATGGCGACGACGACAGCGTTTCCTCTTTCAACGGAAATGTCTATTCGGCCTTCCTCATCTTGTGTTTTGCAACACCGCATCGTTGCCGACGCCGGCCGCACCACTCCGCTTCCCTGTAACTCTTCGTACCTAATACCACCTTCAACATCAGTGTAATTACGATAATTATTCTCATCGAATGAGCAAATGGCCATGCAGATGAATAGAATTTGGTATAGGCTTGCTGCCTAGACAAAGGGCGTGTCGTACACCCTCTCTTCAGTTCAAATGTGACTTTTGTCTGACACTAATTACGGTCCCAAAATTCACCCACAATGTGTATATTCCTGTGAACAGGCACTACCGATGACGAATAGGAAAAGGGAACAGGATAGACCCACACACATGAGATATTCTTAGGTATACATGTGATCCGCACAATTTTGGACAAATGACCCATCAATTTTATGGGACACAACCAGTCGAGCATCACAAACTCGCTCTCTTGCTCGATTGCCGCACAGTTGACCAAGTTAATTACTGGTTAGTGCGGTTGAGGATGGCTCCGTCTTCAATTATGACCATAACCAGGAAGCCGCCGCTTCATCTCCGAACTTTTTCTGAGACTAAAAACCAGAGGAATGTCGTGTTTGATAAATTAATTGAGTAGTCTATTGGATTGGGACGGGATAATATTTTGGGACAGATGTGAATATGAACGGATGCACTTGTGCCGGTGTATCCATTTTCTCACCTTTAAAGAGGAAATAACCAAGAGCTAGGAGCGACAACTATGTAGCAGGTGGTTCCATAGCTACGTCCATGAACTGACTGCTGGTGCAACTTTCTTTGGAATCTCGCTGATTTTTTGCTGCGTCCAGTGCGGGACATTCTGTCCTTTGACTCTGTGTCATTCATCAGACCAGGCGCGCTACCAACAACCAACCAAAGGAACACCGGTGGAATTCTTATCATAGTACCGCGGACAGTGACGGATCTCTTTGATGTCATGCCGACTCGGTCTGTCAAAAGCTGAAGGCTGTTAAACTGGTCACTCTATTCGAGCAAATGGTCGCAGACAGAGAGGGAGGGGGCAAGAATTTCGTTTGTTTTTATGTTTGCGGAGATGCCGCGTGCGACACAACAAATATTTCTCCATTTCCGACCACGGCTTTTGGCACAAAGAACCGCATCTACTCTATCCGACCGATTTTAGCAACGTTGAGGCAATCCACAACCCAACTGCACTCGCAACTTCAACTTTTCAACCACACCACGACGATTGGCCTGGTGAATGTCGGTGTCGGTGTCGGTGCCGATCGTCGCATCAACGGATTAAGAAAGAAAGAAAGAAATTCCCACATTTTCCCTACCCATTCACTTGACTCTAGTCTATGCTCGGCGAATTTATGCGAAACCAAGCCAATCCAATGCGAAAACCTCACTCCCAGTCGCGCAAATCAACCCCACTGTTCGCTTTTGTGTCCTCTATCACTCAACCCAAACGACGCGGCTTCGACGACGACAACGACGACGAAGAACGACAGACAGATGGAATTAGTGTGGATGTGGATGGACGGCAGATGGATAGACGCCAATTTATATGTGGATTTTACTTTTCCAAAGAAATCAAAAGGAAAAACTCTGAAATCTTTGGATTTTCTTGCTGCGCTTTTCCCAACAACTGAGACGGGCTTATGTGTTCAAAAAAGAATAAAAAATACATCGCGCTGTACTTATGGTTGACAAGCAAAGTAAAGTAAAGCGGAGCCTTTTGACGCCGCTGTTGCACACACAACATTGACAGGACAGCGATGAGTAAATCAATGGGACAAGGTGAGTTTGCCAATTGATGGCAGGGACGCAAAGAAAGAAAAACACAACTCGGTATGCTAAATATTTGACTTGAAGCTCAGTGTTCCCCAGCTGCAGGTTGAATGAACCGCACGGAGGTGGAGGAATAATGACTTTGTTAGATGAAACCTATAAAGTTGGATTCTTTTATTGTGGATTTACGGGATTCAGGTAGAGCATGGAATGTAGCTGAGTAAATTCCAAAGATTGCGGTTGAGTTTGACTATTCACTGGGTCTGGGAGTATAGGGGAAAGAGCTGACCATTCACAGATTCCTTAACTTTAAGTTTATGGTTAAGGATGTGTTCCCAACAAGCGTCTCACTGGTCTGAAGGAAGCAGTTAAGTGGAAGAGCCGAAGAGCTGTGATTGCACCGAGGTCGGGATACTAGTAAAGCAGGAAAAAGAGAAGAAGAAGGTCTCTATTTCCTTTTTAAATCATTTTCTGAGGACCGCACACATTAGGGGTGGCTCAAAGCTCAAATATAGGCAAGCCTGTGGGCTCTCTAGTTCCGAAACAACTTATAACCTCGGATAACGATAATGATTTCAAAGATAACGACCCAAGCAAACAAAAAAAGGACAATGACCTCCGGATCTGTACGTGGAACGTACGATCTCTTAACGGACTACCTGCAGCTGGAGAATTAGTGGACGCTCTGGACTGCTGCAGAAACAGCGCTTATTTGGGTTCGGATTTGTCGTTAGAGGAAGACTCAGGGATAAGGTGATTAGCCAAAATCCAGTCAATGAGCATATAATGACCATCCGCCTTATATCACCCACACCCCCACAGAAGAGAAAGACGACAATTCCAAAGACTGTTTCTACGAGCTCCTCAAAGAAACATACGAGCAGTGCCCTAGACACGACGTGAAAATCGCGATTTTAACGCAAAACTAAGGAAGGAGCACATCTTTGGAAATACAATCGGTAAGCATGAAAAAACCTACGAAAACGGACTAAGGCTAATCAATTTAGCTGCGGGGCTAAATATTGTTGCAAGTAGTACACGGATCCCGCATCTCAAAATTCAAAAGGCACATGGCGATCCCCAGATCAATCAACCGTCAATCAAATTGATCATGTTGCGATCGACGCAATCTACCTTTCCAGTGTAGATGTCCTAACTTTCGGGCCAACTTTGACTCGGATGTTCACGACTCAAAACAGCGTTCGCTCGTACGCTGTGAACAGATATCCGATTTCCGATGTCAGGAAAACTACAATCGCAAGAGATTGCCAAAGCCTTTACCAATCGAGTGTCCTTTCAATTATCCTTGAATCTTATGCCGCCAGCATAAAGCAGTGAAGACCAGTGGCAGCAATGCCAAAGCCAAAAAGATCCAGCCAGGATGGCAAACCCCAAACTCAAGCCTGTAAAGAAAAGCAGGGAAACATAGTTGTAGAGTTACAGTCGCGACTGAGGCTCTGGAAAGATCACTTCTGCAGGCTGCGGCCATGAAGAAACAAATTCCGTCCAACTTAAACGATGATCAAGAATGCCGTCCTCCCGACATAGAAGAGGTTAAGCTGGCCATATGCAAACTTAGGTAATTCAAATAAGACTGAAGGTGCAGATGGCCTTGATGCCGAATTGTTCCAGGCAGCAGGAGATGAGTTGGGAAGGGGCATTCACTAGCTGATCTACATGATATGGTCGGAAGAAAGCATGCCCGATGAATGGAACCTCAGTATCGTATGCCCGATCCTAAAGAAAGGAGACCCTCACAATTGCGCCAATTATAGAGGGATAAGCCTCCTAAACGTAGCTTATAAGATCTTGTCTGCTGTAATATGTGAACGTCTGAAACCCCACGTCAACAACTTGATAGGTCCTTATCAATGTGGTCTAAGACCAGAGAAGTCCACAATAGACCAAATTTTCACATTACGGCAGACTTGGAAAAAACACGAGAACGTAATATCGATATTCACCATCTCTTTATCGATTTCAAGGCCGCGTATGACAGAATTTGCAGAGACGAGCTGTACAGAGCCATGTCTAGTTTCGGCATCCCCGCAAAACTCGTACGACTATGCAGGATGACTTTGGAGAATTCAAGCTGCTCCGTCAAGGTCGGTAAAGAACTCACCGAGACCTTTGATGTCGAAAAAGGCTTTAGGCAAGGCGACAAACTGTCATGCGATTTCTTCAACAATCTTGAAAAGATTGAACAAAACTCTAACGTCAACACCAGAGGAAGAATCTTTCAAAAGTCTGTACAATTACTCGCCTATGCAGACGATATTGACGTAATGGGAAGAAGGAAGCGTGATGTCATAAGTGCTTTTGCGAGTATTGAAACAGAAGCGGCAAAAATGGGTTCGATGGTTAATGAGGGCAAAACGAAGTATATGTTGTCATCAAACAAGGACACAGAACTTCGACGAATTGGACAATACGTTACAATAGACAGACATAACTTTGAGGTAGTACAGGACTTCGTCTACCTAGGATCCGCTATACACGGACAACAACATCAGTGCGGAGATCAAACGGATAATAACTCTTGCCAACCGTTGCTTCTTTGGGTTAAGAAGGCAATTGAGAAACAAAAAGCTCTCCAGAAAAACCAAGGTAAGACCTTGATCATCCCAGTCCTGCTTTACGGCGCAGAAGCATGGACCTTATCGAAACGGATGAGAAAACCCTTCCTTGGTCGTTTCGAAAAAAAAAAATTCTCCGAATGATCTTTGGCCTTGTATGTGAAGACAGTGACATTGTGTGGAGAAGAAGATACAACAACGAGCTGTAGGAGCTGTACCGCGACATGGGCATAGCCAGAAGAGTACGCATCGCGAGGCTTACTGATAACAAGTGAGAACTATTAAGCGCTGAGTATGGATTTGTTTTTCTATTCAGGGGTAAAGTTCATTGCTGACCAGATAAAGAATGTGCTAAACTACGACAAAAACCACCTTACTATGGTAGGCAGTTTCTCCTGATTTCAAACCTTTTTAGCAAAGGCTATTCAAACTAAATTCTCCTTCTTTTTTCTTGTTTGATCAACTATAGGTACTGGCTTTGGCCTTTCAATGCATATACTTATATGCAATTCACTCAATAGATTTCAAGGTGCATATATATTTCTTAAAGGAAATCCTTGACCATTCCAATTTTCCTCATGCAAAGTAAACTACAAAAAGCAAAATAAAAGCAGAACCAATTAATTTACAAAATCGAGTGTTGAAAAAAACTTACGTAATTTCATATTCATCAATTTTTGGCGTGCTCGAAATGTGCGCACAATTTCAAAGTACATATATTAAATCTGGAAAAAAAACATTTTCAACATTTTGTCAACTGTGTTGAAATGAGGAAGCAATTCGCTTTCCCATTGAAGGGTTGAGGATCCGAACCTTGAAGTTGCCAAGTAACCTTTAATTTTAAAATTAGAAGCTCCCGATTTGGCCTCAGAAGTTATGCTGTGTTAGTAAACAAAAAGGTGTATTTATATATAATTCGGATTGTTTCAAACACTCAAAATATTCAATTGTTTTTCACTTTGGTTCGCCACCGTTGTCCTCACGGTGTCATGGTCATGGATAAGAAGATGGGTTACACACGCCCTAAAAATATCAATGGACGAAAGGGAGCGCGATATTTCAGAAGATGCGGAGGAATGTAAAAAGAAGCCAAACTTATTTTTTTGAAAAACCACCCACTTTCTTTCGTCAATCAACTTTTTTGCGCATTGCTCTAGGAAACTGTTTAGCATCTGAAGTAACTTGCTGATGGGCTCAAATCTTACTCATAGACTTATTTTAAATCATGATTATTTTTTTATAACAAATCATTCTGTCTCACGCGTTAAGATGCTTTTAGTGTCTTCATATATCTAAGAAATAATTTTGACATTTTACATATATAACGTCATTGAAAAGAAAAAACATTGACTTTAAGCTGAAATTGATTGGAATACTGCAGCCCGCAATGTATTATCACAAATTAACAGGCCCAGGGAGTTTAAGAACTAATCATTTTTCATTTCACTAAATAATTCCAAAGTTCTCATAAGAAAGGAATTTTACGGCAGGTGTAAAGTGAAAACAATATTTTTAAATGACTCCTCTCGGCAACATATCAATCATTATCCAATTCCAGACAAAAACAAACCACTTGATTAGTGCGTACCTTTAATCGTCTATCACTCAATCAAAAAAACTAACGAAAATCCAACCAACCACTAGACAAATAAAAGGATAACAATCATCATACAATATGTTGAATAGGACATTAATGTCATTTGGGCAATCAAAACATCCCAGCGGGATAAAAAAGGGTGCTGTGCTCGTATAGCGACGAGACACACACGCACAAGATATTCCCACACCCATCATCATTTGGAGGAAAAGGCAAAAGGAACCCTGTTACACAACCCACCATCAATAGCCATGCCGCATAATGACACGGGATTACCCCTGTTTAATGAAAGGGGATGATGAAGACGGTGTTCTGACGATGTTTGACGCCACTACAAAGACGTCGCCGCACCGTCATCATCATCATTATTCTCCCAAACGACCATCGTATGATCGTTTGGATTTCTTCCTTTTTTGTGTGCAACTTCATGTCGCAGCACACAATATGCAATTGTGTATATAGTCAAGGGCTTAATTAATTGACAATAGCATTAAATTGAGGATGCAATGAAACATGTAATCTCCGAGCGAGCACGTGCTCTTTAAGAGGACTCGATGTGTGATACAGTTTCTTGGATGCAAAACTATTCATCTTCAAATGCAGTCCTCTATTTTAGATTTCTTTTTCCGAACGAGCTTTAAGTTTTTGTTCGATGTGTGGAGGAGTAGGTATATGAGCCAGTCGACCTACCGGAAGAAGTGACCCCTTACAACGAGACAATCGTAATCTCATTACACAATGATCAAAATCCCATTATAAATATTCCCTAATCGTTGAACTGGAAAACGAGCAGTGTTCATGTTCAGTTGAATGGGTATGGATCCAGAGTTCTGAGTTATTTCAACTTCTCCTGTGCTTTACATGGTTGTGTTAGGAGTGAACTCAATGAATGCGAAATTTGTCGTGTATATTCTATGACAACAACAAAAAAGGCCACACGTTATCAAAAGTCACGCGGCAATTGCTGATGTCGCACCAACGCACGTCGATGAATGGGAATATCTTTTAACTCAACGGCATAGATTAGGAGCCGGGCATAACCAAGGCGAACCAATGTAATGCCCGGGAGCAGCTTTTGTGTCGATTCTGTGAAGTGACAAAATTTCAGCCGCCACTGCACCTATTCAAAGTCAGCCAACTGATATGATTCAATGAGAATTGACACTGTGTCAAGATGGGTTGGTGTGCTGTGTGGGATCCGGGGTGCTTTGTTTAGCTATACGCAGCATAGTAGCAGCAGGACATCCGTGTTAGAAAATTGTGGCATAGCCTGGGGCCAATGACAACCCCGGCGAAGACACACAGCAACGACAAGGGGAGAAGAAACAGCGCGGAGCACAAAATTAGAGCTGATTGTTGTGATTTGAAGTTGAAGGATTCAACAAATTGAATAGAGCTGATTGTGCGGTGTATGCGCTTTATGTATTAACTTCGGCTGTCTAATGTGTGTGGCAAATGATGAAAGAAGCTAACACACGAGAGAGAACGACACTTTTTGCGGTCAGCAGGTATTATGACATCAGTAATTGCTCAGGGAATGGTGCATAGTGAATAAAGACGAAACGCGTTTCTAGGAGACCGTTTGGAAGAATGAATAGTCGTGGTGGTTTTACTAATGGGGGTTGAAAAAAGTGAAACAGTATCTTCCACGATTAATAATCGTTGACGGGAGATGAGAGCCATGAGATTGAGACATTAGACTATGGCTAATAAAGCCTTTGAGTACAGAGTTCATACAGGGAACACCAAACACCTGCACTTTACTTCAATTTTTGGGCTCTAAGTACCTCAATTTCAGGTTGAATTTTCCAACGGAGGAACATGACAGGCACCCAGTACCAGAAAACATAGAGAGGGGTTCTCTCACCGAAGTTAAATGAGGAGATAGGTAGGAAAAAAATTTTTAGGTACAGAGGAGCGAACAAAATGTTCCAAAATTACCTGCCTGGAGAAACAAAAAGCATATTCGCTAGAACTTGTTGCAATGCTCAGGAGTACAAAAGACAGTAGAAAATTTTGTAAAATTGCAATAACTCTCAATGGACCATCCTTTAGGCGAGGCATAACAGCGGAAGTACACATCCTAGCTGAATATCTCAAAAATCTGCTGGATACATCATCTATCGAAAACGACATACGCACAGCCTCTGTTGGAAGACGAGTTTCTAGATCGGCAGATAACACTCATGTAGACATAACAAGAATAAATAACCGCTGCAATGCAAACAAAGCCCCTGGGGAAGACCGTATCCCCTACGAGTACTTCAAAAATGCAAGGGAAAACTTCAAAACGAAACTGGGAAAAAGTTTCAAGCGAAGTTCCTACACTGAAAAAAATAATCATCTTCAATATGAAGAATGGCGTTCATCAACTGAAAATCATCTATATGACGCACTTTTCATCCCTATGATGCAAAAATTCATGAAAACTTTTTGATGACGGTTTCGTCAGTCATCAATAAGATGAAAGTGCGTTCATCAACTTTTTTTGGAGAATTTCATCGTAATTTGGAATGAATTAAGTTCATCAGTTCATCAAAACTTTTCATGCATGTGATGAAAACACTTTTTTTGATGGTTTTTCATCCTATTGATGATTTTTTTGTCTAAATGACGAATTAATTTTAAAATGACTTAGATATTCATCATATTTAAGAACAATATTAGTTAATCATACTGATGAAAACAATCATCAAAAAACGGACTTCGATTTTGAGATAGGGGAAGGTGAAATGATGTAAATCATCGTCATATATGTAGATGAATTAAATCATCATATTGATGACTTTCGGTTATATCATGGAGAATTTGAATAGATATGCGTGATCATTTTATTGATGAAACAATATCATCACATTGATGAACAAAAGTGAGGTTTTTTAACATGGAGAATGTGTGTCGATTTAAGCAATCATTTTAATGATTAAACCAATTCATCATATTTATGAACAAACGAATGATAGAAACAGGCTTTTGTTTTACCACATCAAATGTGAACCGGTGATCATATAGATGAATTGATTCATCACATTGATGAAAAAATAGGCTTTCGATTTTATAATGAGGATGTCAATCGATCATCATATAGATGAATTGATGTTTACCATATATCATCATATTTATGAAAAAATAGACTTGGAATTTCTGCATTGAAAATTTAAATAGATATGCGCAATCATCTTACTGAAGAACTAATTCATCACATTTACGAACAAAAATGACTTGTTTTTATAATATCGAGCAAATGAATTGATTATACTCGTATCATCATATTCATGAAAAATTCATCATATTTATGAAAAAATAGACTTTTGTTTTTATAATTAGGATGCAGCTTGATCATCATATAGATGAATTGATTCATCATATTTATGAAAAAATAGACTTGGAATTTTTGCATTGAAAATTTAAATAGATATGCGCAATCATCTTACTGAAGAACTAAAAAAAAAAAAATGACTTGTTTTTATAATATCGAGCAAATGAATTGATTATACTCGTATCATCATATTCATGAAAAATTCATCATATTTATGAAAAAATAGACTTTTGTTTTTATAATTAGGATGCAGCTTGATCATCATATAGATGAATTGATTCATCATATTTATGAAAAAATAGACTTGGAATTTCTGCATTGAAAATTTAAATAGATATGCGCAATCATCTTACTGAAGAACTAAAAAAAAAAAAATGACTTGTTTTTATAATATCGAGCAAATGAATTGATTATACTCGTATCATCATATTCATGAAAAATTCATCATATTTATGAAAAAATAGACTTTTGTTTTTATAATTAGGATGCAGCTTGATCATCATATAGATGAATTGATTCATCATATTTATGAAAAAATAGACTTGGAATTTTTGCATTGAAAATTTAAATAGATATGCGCAATCATCTTACTGAAGAACTAATTCATCACATTTACGAACAAAAATGACTTGTTTTTATAATATCGAGCAAATGAATTGATTATACTCGTATCATCATATTCATGAAAAATTCATCATATTTATGAAAAAATAGACTTTTTTTTATCATTAGGATGCAGCTTGATCATCAT
This sequence comes from Melanostoma mellinum, assembly GCA_914767635.1. Taxonomy (NCBI): domain Eukaryota; kingdom Metazoa; phylum Arthropoda; class Insecta; order Diptera; family Syrphidae; genus Melanostoma; species Melanostoma mellinum. The sequence continues at coordinate 171,432,817 of OU612059.1, read as the reverse complement.
ATAGATGAATTGATTCTTCATATTTATGAACAATCATCTTATTGAAGAACTAATTCATCATATTTACGAATGAGTTTTGTAGTAGAGATATTCCACGTGTTTTTTAATCTAATAAATAGAAAGATTAATATAATTTTCAACAGTTAAAAACACTTATTTTATTTCCTCAAATGCACATTTCAGAAGCAATGCTTCCATCGTCAGTGAGATTTAATTTATTTTATAAATTTATGAATTTAATTTATAAATCTCACGGACGATGGAAGCATTGCTTCTGAAATGTGCATTTGAGGAAATAAAACAAGTGTTTTTAACTGTTGAAAATTATATTAATCTTTTTATTTATATTTACGAACAAAAATGACTTGTTTTGATAATATCGAGCAAATGATTTTGGATTGGGATGGGAGTCCTTTTCCCCAAAATCTACTCGCTTGTAGTATTCATTCAGAATAGGTTCGATAAAGAGACTTTAGAAAAGTGTTACTGACTCAAATCTTGTTTGGAAAAGAATATCTGTTCTTGCTTCATTTAAAGTCAAATATCTCAAATGTCTGTCCTAAATAAGATCGAAAGCCTTACTTTTTGTTCTTCAAATGTTAAATAGATCAAAAATGAAGCTTAGTTACACCTATTCTCTGCCCTGCGTTCTTTCGCAAATAGCTTTAGTGGTGTCTTAAAAAATACATACGAAAGACACAATTTTTTTTTGCAGAGAGGAGGTTCGTCTCTTTTCATATGAACTCTTAATATTTCTTTCGGTTGAGCATTAATGATATCTTTCATAAAAATAAATATGTACTTGCTTACTTACTGCAAACATTTTTCATCAACTCAAATTTTTTCGACTAAGAAGTGACAACGCTGTGTCTGTCTACCCAATTTTCTTCATACTGATGAATATATTTCCTTAGTCATCATATAGAAGAACGATTTCGTCAATATGATGAATAATGTATAAGAATATGCAATCAGGGTTGGATAAGCTAACTTAACTATATTTTTAACATCATTAAGTTCACTAAGTTCAGAAAATCAATAAATTTCCAAAAACCAAAAATTGGAAAACGAAAAATACCATAATGTTAGGACAAATAACTACAATTTAGCAGAAAAACAATTTTGGCAAATATATAACCAAAACTTGAAAGTTCTGGCTCAGTAAAATTTGAAATTATAGCCGAAAAACGTTTTATTACTATGTAGAGGTCGCTGTTTTTGAACGGTTCTTACGAGTTAAATGTGGTTGGCCTTAACAAGTACATATGTGCAAAATATTAAAGTTAAAGTTGAATACAGTGCTTAAGAAATAAATAATTTTTTGTCTGGTTCTGCAAAGTAAGTAAATCTTAAATAAATATTTCACTGTTACCAATATTCATTTCAGTACCTTTTCATAAATAATTGTTTCAATTAATTGTAGATGATGCCATCGGAGGGTGAAAATGTGAAAAAATAAGTGAGTATAAGATGATTTCTAAACTTGATAGGTATTATGATACAGTTTCTGTTTTGGTCCACTAGGTACTTATCACGAAGCTTGCAGTTCAAAATAAGAGTAAGTTCATCGTTAACGTACCGTCTTAACTCGTTGAAAGAAACCCCTGTCTCTTAAAATCTTAATACAATTTTATTGGTTATATTAGACCGTCGCGTCGTTAGCTTCATATCTGCCAACTCCACTTGGTATCTATATCGCTAGCGAGTTTTCTTTTACAAATATTAAAATTGGGGAATTTCATTTTAAACAAATTTCTGTGCATGCCTAATTCCATTTTAATATGACCAGCTGCTATTAAATAAGTATCTCAAAAGTAGAAAAAAAATATCTGTATTTCCCTAATTGTGTTGTTTATGTATTTCTTAGAAGACCAGATTAAAGACAAAATCATATAAATCATACCTACCATTGAAAAATTAATTAAAAAACATGTAACCCAAAGAAAAAACCCGAACGTAATAAAACAATTGAGTGTAATAAAAACAAATTAGATCTGGTCACCCAAGCTATTAAGCAGCACAACAAAACCATATACACACTCACGATCATTTGGGTGCGCATTTAAAAATGCATTCATAAAAAACTACTGGTTGCGTATCTTATATTGGAAGTTTATTGGTAGTCCACTGAAATTAGTAAAAAAAAGGCCAAACTGCGGAATAATTCATACAAAAGGTATAAGGGTGTTTTTAGGTACATATTGGTGCCCCGAATAACCCCTCAAAAGTCCCCTACGATATCTTGTACGCATAACAATTGGCAACAAAGTAAAGATCGTAAAAAACGGTTTTTCGGATTTTTCTCGTTAATTATTGATTTTACGATAAATATACCTCTATACAAAATGAAAGAAGAGATAATTATACACAAAAAAGGTCCCATAACATTTTTTTGTCCGAGCAATATTTCTAATGATAAGCTCCGCTGAAATTTTTGAAAAAAAAAAAAAAAAAAAAATTTCGCCTGTTTTTTTACAATATAGGGTTTAAATATTTAAAAAAACAACAATTATTTTTCTGAAAATCATGAATAAAAATTTATTACATAATTATACATCTATTTGTTTATTATTTATTGATCTTCATCCTCTGGCTGCACATTAATACTTTGCTCAAGAAAATCTGCCGGATTAACTTCATCCAAATCTTGAATTTCGATGTCGTCGGCTTGTTGCTCAGATTGATCATCCTCAATTGGTTCTGTATTAGAACAAGACAGACCATGACAATTCCCACAAACTGCTGAACAATGCAGCCCCAATCTCCGGCATCCACACATTGGCCCACAACCTTTTGTACAATTACAAAAAATCATATGCAAAAGACAATCAGGTGCAGGAGGTTGAGTTGTTGTCTTCGGCCACAACAGGTTGTCCTTTAACATCCATCCCCAGTCCAGAGGATTTAATTCGTTACCCAACCATTTTTGAATCTGATAGTAGACACGGAAGAGGTGCTGTTGTGCTGCTTCAAAAGTGGGTGGCAACAAATTCAATTTTACAGGTTTACCTTTGCTCACAGACTTAGTGAAAGATGAATACCGATGGTTGTTGATTGAATTTTCTTTCATTGGAGCACCATAAACTGCGAGGAAGAACTTGAGTCCATTCGAGGAAATGGTGTCACGGGAAGTATCAGTATCATTAAAACATTCAGCTGCAACACGTAAGTCATTCCGTTTTTTCATTAGTTTCAATGCTGCTGTTTTGCCTTTATGAAAAAGAGCCGATGTAGTATCACACCCAGAGAATGCGTGCAAAAATAAAACGTGATTTCGAATGTTTTCGTGGAGATCAAAGCTTCGAGATGAATAAATTTTTTGTTCGACTATTCCTTTGGCCGGTTTTAGGAGAAAAACTTCTCTGTCAACAGGTGTACGTGCAGTTAGAATAACAAGGAGATCTATATCTTCCCCAACAACAACTATTGTATCATTATGAGGTTGTTCCAAAGCCGTTTCAATTATTAAAATATCAGCATCATCTTGAGCATGCTTAACAGAAAAATTATTAATTTCAAACTTTTCTGTCAGCATTGAAATTAATCTGGTTTTATTCTTGCTGTTAGAAAGAAGCTTCTCTTGACTAACTGTAGCTATCATTTGTCCATCAAAACAAATATCAACAGATGAAGATTTTGAGGATCGACGAAGTTGTTCTACAGCCTTGACGCTATTGCTGATGTTTTCATAGCCATCGAAGACAACAATTGAATTCGAACCAAAATGATTTTGTACATAATCAACATATTTCCTACAAATTTCATTATATGTTTGATTCGTATCCCACACAACTTTCCGCAAGAGAAATCCTCCATCGATGACATGAATGGCATTGTGAAATTTATTCAAACAGGTTTGGTGATATTTTGCTTCAGCTGCAACTAAATCTGTGTTTATTAATATACGTTTCTGAACAGCTTTGGCCCACTCATCTCCTCTTGCTTTAGCTTTATCAATGATATTTGTTTTAAAATCAAGAGTAGAGACATGACAGATTTTTAAACGAAGATCTTTTCGTTTTTTATTTTCCTTTTTCTCATCTGCATCTTTTCCACAAATAAAACAACAATTTTTGAAATTAAAATCTGATTGATTTGACCTCATTCTCTTTTTCAAAGGACTCGTTGAAGCTCCCGCTTCTTCTTCATTCTCTCTTTTTTTTTTATAAGCGTTGATACTCGATGGACGTGTATACTCTTTACGGCACTGAACATGAACTGTCGTTGAAGTTAAATTTTCCAATTGTTTGTGTTTTCCATCACCTCTTTCAACACTGGCATTTATTAACTTGTCTAATCCACGCTCAACGTCGACAGTAGAACCCTCGCCAAGCGATTGATCACAAATAAAACACTGGGAATCACTTTTACTCATTTTTTAACAGATCCTTCACATACGATAGTAAAATACGTTCGCATGCGACAAGGGACTATTCAGTACTGATGAATTCCTGTCCCGTGCTAGCTAGAGACATACATACACATACATATGCTACCCAGGTATACCTGAATCGACAAATAAAGAGAAAACGATCCTGCACAAGCGGGTTTAGTCTGGAAGATTGAGGGGAGGAGCAGATGTTTAGTTCAAGGTTCTTTTCGAAGTAATCGGCCTTTGTAGTAGTGTAAATGTGCCGGCATCGATTCATAAGTAAAAAAAAACTATCAAATCTTATGCATAATATCTATCTAATACATTAAAAATTCTTAAAATGAATCTACGCTAATTTTTTTAAATATTTAAACCCTATATTGTAAAAAAACAGGCGAAATTTTTTTTTTTTTTTTTTTTCAAAAATTTCAGCGGAGCTTATCATTAGAAATATTGCTCGGACAAAAAAATGTTATGGGACCTTTTTTGTGTATAATTATCTCTTCTTTCATTTTGTATAGAGGTATATTTATCGTAAAATCAATAATTAACGAGAAAAATCCGAAAAACCGTTTTTTACGATCTTTACTTTGTTGCCAATTGTTATGCGTACAAGATATCGTAGGGGACTTTTGAGGGGTTATTCGGGGCACCAATATATACCTAAAAACACCCTAATACCTTTTGTATGAATTATTCCGTATCAAAATCCTAATTTCTGTGGACTATGGTATTACCCTGGGAAAACCTATTGTGTATCCTTCAAACATTTGGGATTGTCCGAAGGGATTACTATTCACAATTTTGACCTGCTTCCACTCATTGCAGTTTTTTTATTTTTTTGCTGTTTATTGTTGAATGTAGTAGTAGGCGTTGCATTTGTGTAGAGAGTGTCCCTACTCATTATTAGATATACTCTGCGCAAAACATAGTACGAGTACAGTCTGCGTTGGATTTTTGAAAGCAAAAGATAAGATATAGCTACGGAGTGTGAAAAAGTGATTCGTAAATTTTATAAAATTGTTAAAGTTGTGTTAAGTTTTCAGTTTTAAATTCATTTTTTATTGTTCTTTCTTGTGTTGTGTTAAATAAGCTGTGAAGTGCGGAAGGTATGCCTTGTTTTTATTATTATTTCTTTGGGTTCTTGTAATTTTTTTACTTTGCCATCATATATGTAGTTAAATTGTACGGGGTTTGCAAGCATTTTGAGTTAGTTTTCATTTCTTGAGTTGTTGCATTGCATTGGTGTTTTAATACAGAGATTCTATAATCTGCTTGTTTCGGTGGGTGGGAATCTGGGAATCAAATATTAAATCTATTTCTTATTTCTTATGCATTTTCTTTCCAAAAATTTTTATTTTTTTAACAAATGAAATGTTCATTTTATCATCACTATAACGGTACAATTTCATCATGTTGATGAACAATTTCTTCATATTTATGAATTCTCATAGTTTTCATCAATATGATGAATTACGTGATATATGTTTTCATCATTTCTTCATTCTGATTATTGTGTTCGTCATATTGATGAACAAAGATGCAAGGAAGGCGTCCTTTTGCTTTTGGGCGTCAGTCTAGCCTCATACGCATATATTCGTAGTTTTCTTCATATTGATGAATTTATTCATCATTATTCTTCACATAGATGAATTGTTGCTTCATTTTCATCAATGTAATGAAAATCTTAAAAAAAAAAACATTTTAGCTTATTCGCAGATTTTGATTTCATTGCCATTCATATTCAGTTTATGTTTGAAAGTGAAAGTGAAAGGATTAAGTTCTCATGTAGGTACTTTGCCTATGTGAGCTGAGTATAAATTTTATAAAATTGTTAAAGTTGTGTTGAATAAGCTGTGAATTGCGGAAGGTATGCCTTGTTTTTATTATTATTTCTTTGGGTTCTTGTAATTTTTTTACTTTGCCATCATATAGTTAAATTGTACGGGGTTTGCAAGCATTTTGAGTTAGTTTTCATTTCTTGAGTTGTTGCATTGCATTGTTGTTTTAATACAGAGATTCTATAATCTGCTTGTTTCGGTGGGTGGGAATCTGGGAATCAAATATTAAATCTATTTCTTATTTCTTATGCATTTTCTTTCCAAAAAATTTTATTTTTTTAACAAATGAAATGTTCATTTTATCATCACTATAACGGTACAATTTCATCATGTTGATGAACAATTTCTTCATATTTATGAATTCTCATAGTTTTCATCAATATGATGAATTACGTGATATATGTTTTCATCATTTCTTCATTCTGATTATTGTGTTCGTCATATTGATGAACAAAGAGCCTCATACGCATATATTCGTAGTTTTCTTCATATTGATGAATTTATTCATCATTATTCTTCACATAGAAGAATTGTTGCTTCATTTTCATCAATGTAATGAAAATCTTAAGAAAAAACATTTTAGCTTATTCGCAGATTGCGATTTCATGAATGAATTTTTTGTATTTTTCCCAACATTTAAACAGCAGAATTGACGTGGCTTTTATTTCTTTCAATTTACAGTTCAAATGAGAAAGAAGAAAATATTTTGCTGAATACTAAACATTTCATAATTGTAAATCGTTGTCGATCAAAAATTAAAATGCAGTGTTTTTTGTGCAGGATGGATTTAGACTGCGTCTTTGCATTAGGCAAACATTTTAGAAAGATACATAATTTAGAACATAAAAGCACATTTATTTGCTATGTCAATTCTTGCGGTCAGTGTTTCACAAATCTTTCAAATTACAAACGGCATATTCTCCGATTACATTGTCCTACCACAAGCTTAAAATGTATTCAAGAAGGAAATGCAAATTCAAATACCGCAGCTGTAAGTTTGCCAACATCATCAAATAGTGGCTTTGAAGTTAGTGGCAGTAAAACTAATGGTTCTCAACAAATGACAGCTGAATGCATTAATCCAAATAAATTCTTACCTGATTTTTTTAATGAAGCATTAAAATTTTCAGCTCTCCTGCATGGCAATTATAATTTTTCCCGAAAAGATGTGTATGACATTCAAAAAAACGTTAAGACATTTTTGATAGATCCTTTGCTAGATCAGTTCAAAACTTTTGCACAAGATCATCTTAATAATAACATAAAGGCTCGAACCGATTTGATGAGCCTGGTTTTCAGTTGTCGAGATCCATTTCAATATTGTGGTACGGACCATAATTTATGTCAAACACTTAAATTGAATGGATGTATGGATGAAATTAGAGAGTTTACTATAAAAAGCGATATCCAGCCCATTTATGATCGGTCCGAATTAGTGTATGCGGAAAAAATTTGTAAGGGCAGCGTCCTACCACTAAAGTCACAATTTCGAAAAATCTTCGAGCAAGAAAATATACTATTGGAAGTATTAAGACATATGAACTCCTTATACTCTAATAAACAGTACACGAACTTTATTCAAGGGCCAGTTTGGAAAAAAAAGTGTGACATGTATCCAGGAAAAACTTTGATACCCTACTTTTTGTACGCGGATGATTTTGCTGTTAATAATCCGTTAGGTGCACACGCCACAACTCATTCCGTTTGCAACTTTTACTACTCATTTCCCTGCTTTCCAAGGCGTAGTTCTAAGCTAGAGAGCATTTTCTTGGCAGCTGTTATAAAATCCAAAGATTTGAAAAATATTGGAAACGAAGACTGTTTGCATTATCTAATCGAGGAGTTGATATATCTTGAAGAGACTGGAGTAGACATATCAGTTGGCAAGGGAGAAATGCATCGCGTTCATTTTATAATGGGTCTTTTTCTCGGAGATAACTTGGGAGTAAACTCGCTTCTTGACTTTTCAAAATCATTCTCGAGCACTTCTTTCTGCAGATTTTGTAAAGTAGACCGAGAAAATTGCAGTAAGCTTGGTGTTGAAGTACAGGAGCACATTCGAACGGTCGAGAACTACAGTTATGATGTATCTGTAAATGATCTTAAAAAAACCGGTATCGCAAAAGAAAGCCCATTTAACAAAATACCTTCTTTCCATGTTGTGGAAAACTTTTGTGTCGATGCAATGCATGACTTATGTGAAGGTATATTCCATTATGATCTTTGTCACATATTATTATATCTGACACAGGAAATGAATTATCTGACATTGGAAATGCTTAATAAAAGAAAGCAAACTTTTGACTATGGGCCAATGGAGATTGGGAATTTTTCAACTGAGCTAACAATGAACCATTTGAAAAATAAGCACTTAAAAATGACTGCGCGTGAAATGCTTACTTTTGTTATGTATTTACCCCTCATGATCGGTGATTTGATTCCTTCCGAAGATGAAGTTTGGCTTTTTTTACTTGAACTAATTGACATTACGGAACTTATTTTGTCGTTCGAAGTTACAGAGTTACTCATCTCAACATTAAAATTAAAAATAAAACATCATAATGAGCAATATGTCAAATTATTCACTGATAATTTGAAACCAAAATTCCATTTTTTAACACACTACCCTACTGTAATAAGAAATTCTGGACCGGCACGAAATTTTTGGTGTTTTAAATTTGAAGCCAAGCACAGGCCGTTCAAGGTGTATGCCCATGGAATAACTTCAAGAAAAAATATATGTCTCACTCTGTCCAAAAAATTTCAATTCCAGTTTGCAAATCTGATTCTACATTCTAACAGTAATATAAATGAATTTCACATAGAGGAGAAACATTTATGCGATACTGGATTTGCTAACATTGTTCGAGATAAGCTGAAGTTAAAAGAAGACAAAAAATTAAAATTTTATGATGAAATAGAGTATATTGGCAAAAAATATAAAGCTGGATTTTATGTTGGTAAATGTTCGAATGACTATAATATATACATTATTAGGACTATAGCTAAGGCAGAAGGGAATATATTAATGTTTTGCCAAAAATTATTGAACATTTACTTCAATTCTCACTTTAAAGCTTTTGAGGTTGATACAAATATGTTTGGTGAATTCAAACTCCTTGCATTTGATGAAATTATCGGACCTCCTGTTACTTTGACAAAAACATCAAAAGGAAAGCACCTGATTAAGCTTAAGGAATATTTTCATCAATAGTAAAAACAAAATATCTCCAGCAACTTAAAACACAAACTTTCGATAAATTATAATACATACTAATTAATATTTAGAAATGGAAAATTTGCCTGAGAGCTCAGCAACGCTGGACGATGGAAATTCGAAGCTCCTTGAGGAAACTGTAACAATCCTCAGTACTGATGGAGAACAGCAGCAGATTTCCCTCTACACTTTAATACCATTCACGGAATATTCCAGCAACAATACGGACAGTGATGACGATGAGGAATTAAAAGCACTTTTGAAGGATTGGGGTTGCATGTCTCTGTATAATTACATGCATGGTAAGATGATTATTTTATTGCTTAATTTACCTTAGCTTATTGTTACAATGTGAATATTTTCGCTGTCAGTTTAGCTAGGCTGAAAAGCCTAAAATTAGGATAAACAAATAAATAAAAGTTTTGGCGCAACAGCTCTATAAGAATCATAGGCATGTGATTTTTTTTGAAATTGGAAAAATGTACTCTCAGATTCGAGAATTACTCTTTCCAATTATACATGTTTTTTGCAGTATAAGTAGTAAGACAATTTTGCGTGTGCTAGTGAGTTCAGAAGTAATCTTCTAACTATGAAAAAACAACTATAGAATTATAATTTTTTTTTAACGAAACATGAAATATTCAAAAGAGTAATTCTATCTATAGTAAGAAATAAAACTACCGTTTTAGTGATTCAACTGACAGCTGAATTTACAACTTCATACAGGAAGGGACATAACTTTAAGTATTTCTTTTTTTCCTCAGGTGAAAATGTAACAATCGACATTTTAAAAATAATTAAAGTGGCTCAAGTAACATCTTTACTTTCAAATTTTAAACACGGTGACCGCATACTCTTCGAGTATAAGTTAGAAAAGTGGAGGGCTTCAATTGGAATGCCTCTTCAACCAGGCATTGAGCTTCCATCAACATCATCCGAAGTACGATGTCGAACTCCAAGCTCTCCATCACCATCGAACTTGTCGTCTAGAGGGATATCACCTACGTCGTCACCCGAAACAACACAATGCAAATCCATTGATCTGTCTACAATTTTAAATGTAAAAAAACATGGACAAAATATTGTGGATTATTACAATAAAAATAATAAATTTCAAACGGAACATCGGCAGCGTCTCATTAGTATTATTGCGGAATATTTTGATGAGAACAGTATTCCCTTAAGCCTAAAAACCAGCTATAGGTTGGAAGAAGAAATACTAGAACTTTTTCCCACCGAAAAGCTCGAGTACTACCGTACAGAAAAAAGAGGGAAGCTGTACACTAAGCTGCACAACATGAAAAGGCTTTATAAATCTCTCACACTACAAAAAACATCACCAGAAAAGGAAACAAAAAAATCAAAAAAAAACTTAAGTGAGTAAAGGTGTTGCAATATTTTGTGACGTCTCCAAATAAAAAAATCGTTTTCCTAAGTTGCGGAGTCAGATGCAGAAGCTTGTGTAAAAAGCTTGAATATCGACAACTTGTCATCTGATGAGTTTGATGGTGCTTGGGATGCTTGCACCGAGTACCGACTTCTGCAAATACGCAAATGTTCATCACAAGAAGAGATTTTCAAGACATGGCCGCAATACAAAAATTTAAATGGATATCGTTTGGTAAGTAATAACTTTAAGTAACTTTAATTTTTTAAGTTAATCTCTTTGTTTTAATAGATTGACAGAGATTTCAAGACCCTATACCCTCAAAGCTTAACTATATGTGAGAACTGGGAAACTAATTTTAAGCTTATTAAACAGTTCCTCATCAGCAATGTAAAAGACAAGAAAGTAGCAGAAATTATAACACAAATAGAAGACCGGGATGCAAACAAAGGTAAAAATTACTTTATATTCATTTTGAACAAATTTTCAACTATACCTATCTTTATGCTTACTTTTTTTTCTCCATAGAAAACGCGGTACTTTGTCTACTCAAAAGCTTGCACAGCTATTTGTTTCCAACAAGGCCAGTAGTAACGAAATCACCATCAACCTCAACATCACCACGGCAAAGGATGATTCAACGATTCACTATCAAAGACTCCCAACAGGCTTTCATTTTTGAGGGAGAGAGCGTTCAGCAGATCGAAGACCACTTAGACTTCTTAAAAACGAAGAATACCAATATTCAACCCTTAATTCTTGTTTTATCGAAAAACGACGGTTGTGAGGAATATTTTGTATATCTAGATGGATATAAACTCAAATTTAAAAAACTACTGCGTGCAGTAGATATTTGTCTAAAAATTTTTTTTGTTTTTAATTTGCAATACCCAGCTGCTTGCGAGCAGTTTTGGAATTTTATACAATACTTTTTTTATTCTATAGAACCTAATAAAAAAGATATTACCTCACGAATAAGTACTATAATTGAAACGCTTAAAGATCAATAAAGTATTTGTAAACATTTTAAATTCAAATCTACTTTTTTCTTTTATTTTTCTATAAAGTTTAGAAGGAAAGTTTCTTGAACAGGTTTTCAAATTGAGGAATGACAACTTTGAAGAGCTTCATCTTAAGGTGCAGAATCGATTCCTGTATTAATGTGGAAATGTTGGGATAAGTATTATATTGGTGATTTTTTACTAATATGTAGTGCTTTTTCTAATTCTAGGTGATTATTTTCATCGGTATGTTTAATGGAATTCAGTAATGCAATGAAACATCAGTTCACCAACCTGGTGCGTTCCTGTTCGTCGTACTAATTATCGGATTCTTCAACATTATGAAAAGTAATTATCTTGGTGATGAAGGGCTTCAAAATCTGTCAATTGTCACATTATATAGCAAGCACGCCTCCTTTTAGATTGCCCGTTGCTCATAAATATTGGAATTATTAAAATCACTGGTAGATATACATGAAAGCACTTTTAGCAAATATCAAAAACAATTCCTGTATTGTTTTTTAAATGTTTATTAACAGTGCCTTCATTCTTATAAGTGATTTTAAATATGCCCCATATTTATGCACAAAGTTCACAGTTCATCTAAAAGGAGAGGTGTTTGGTTTATATGTGAAAATCAACAGATTTTGAAGTTTTTTTTATCACCAAGGCAATATTTTTGCATAATGTTGAAGAACACGATCATCAGTACGACGACCAGGAACGCACCAGGTAGATGAATAAAATCATTGCATTCATGAAATCCATTATCACAATGATGAATATAATCACTGAATTGATGTAGAAGATCATCAATATGAGGAACATATATGCTTCATATTAATGAAAATGTTCATTGTATTGATGATCCTATACATCAATATCCTGAATAGTTTTCATCAAAATTATGAACATGCTCATAGTATTGATGAATATATTCATTGCATTGATGAAAAACGTTCATGGTATTGATGTATACGATCATCAATATGATAAACATGTTCATCATATTGATAAATATATTCACTGTATTGATGAAAAATATTCATGGTATCGATGTATGCGATCATCAATATGATAAACATGTTCATCATATCGATGAATATATTCACTGTATTGATGAAAAATATTCATGGTATCGATGTATGCGATCATCAATATGATAAACATGTTCATCATATCGATGAATATATTCACTGTATTGATGAAAAATATTCATGGTATCGATGTATGCGATCATCAATATGATAAACATGTTCATCATATCGATGAATATATTCACTGTATTGATGAAAAATATTCATGGTATTGATGTATGCGATCATCAATATGATAAACATGTTCATCATATCGATGGATATATTCACTGTATTGATGAAAAATATTCATGGTATCGATGTATGCGATCATCAATATGATAAACATATTCATCATATTGATGAATATATTCATTGCATTGATGATAAATATTCATGGTATCGATGTATGCGATCATCAATATGATAAACATGTTCATCATATTGATGAATATATTCATTGCATTGATGATAAATATTCATGGTATCGATGCATGCGATCATCAATATGATAAACATGTTCGTCATACCGATGAATATATTTATAGTATTGATGAAAAATATTCATGATATTGATGTACACGATCATCAATATGATGAAAATGTGAATCACGTTGATGAACTAATTCATTAAATTTATCGAAAATTTTCGTCATATTGATGTGCACGATCATCAATGTGATGAATACAGTCATCACATTGATGATTATTTGTAAATGAAAATTTATTATATTCCTTCAATTTTCATCATATTCATGAATGCAATCATCTATATGATGAACAAAAGGAGGGGAAATTTAAGTTATCACTTTTCATCACATTCATGAACAAAGTTGATGTATGATGAACGAGTTTCATCGCTTAAAAGCTTCATCATATTGAAGAAACGCTTTTCATCATATGCATGAAAAGGTTCACTGGATCAAAATTGACGAATTTTTCATCAAATAGATGACGTTTTTCATCATTATTATGTACCTTTTTTTTTTCAGTGTAAGATCTTCAAACTTACTTACTTAGGTGGGCATTACAGTTCGGGGTGAACCTGGGTCTCAACCAACATCCTTCTATTACGACTTTGATTTTGGGCGAGCTCTCTCCAGTTTTGGACTCTAAGTTGGTTGCGGTCTTCATCCACTTGATTGCGCCACCTATGACGTGGTCTTCCCCTTCCGCGGTTTCCCTGCTTTCGAGAACCCGTCGAGCCGGAGCGTTTGGGTCCATCCGCTCTACATGACCCAACCATCGTAGCCTCGTGATGCGTACTCTTCTGGCTATGGCCATGTCGCGGTACACCTCATACAGCTCGTTGTATTATCTTCTTCTCCACACATTGTCTTCGCATACGGGACCAAACATCATTCGGAGAATTTTTCTTTCGAATCGACCAAGTGTTTCCTCATCCGCTTTCGATAAAGTCCATGCTTCCGCACCGTAAAGCAGGACTGGGATGATCAAGGTCTTATACAAGGTTCCCTTGGTTTTTCTGGAGAGGGTTTTGTTTCTCAATTGCCTTCTTAACCCAATGAAGCAACGGTTGGCAAGAGTTATTCTCCGTTTGATCTCCGCACTGATGTTGTTGTCCGTGTCTACAGCGGATCCTAGGTAGACGAAGTCCTGTACTACCTCGAAGTTGTGTCTGTCTATTGTGACGTTTTGTCCAATTCGTCGATGTTCTGTGTCCTTGTTTGATGACAACATATACTTCGTTTTGCCCTCATTCACCATCAAACCTATTTTTGCCGCTTCTGTTTCAATACTCGCAAAAGCACCTATGACATCACGCTTTTTTCTTCCCATTACGTCAATATCGTCTGCATAGGCGAGTAATTGTACAGACTTTTGAAAGATTGTTCCTCTGGTGTTGACGTTAGAGTTTTGTTCAATCTTTTCAAGATTGTTGAAGAAATCGCCTTGCCTAAAGCCTTTTTAGAAATCAAAGGTCTCGGTGAGTTTTCTACCGACCTTTCCTGTTTTTCGTTTTTAATATAAATCAAGTTTATATATCTTTTTTATAAGATATCCTTTGACTTTATGCGAAATGCTATATGAGGTTCACCGAATGCTGTAAACACACCCATGATACAGGTCGTTCTCCTTTAGTTTCATCAAACTCTAGCCACTATCACATGTTGTTTGTGAGTAAATGTCAAAATCTTTCCTTCATTAAATAACACATCTATGATATCATTTAGAAATTCCATGCAATATAACTTTTGTTGAAGAGGACCTAAGTTCCTTTCTCGAACTACAAAAGAGTGGTTGGTGCAATTCTTTACCGTTGCCTTACTTTGAAGCAAATAAATTTTTATATTTTTCTACAGCAAGCCCAAGGACTTAAAATTACTCCTTATTTTACCTACAAAATGGAGTAAATACTCTCCACCTCCATAACAGACCACAGTACTGCAAGGACTGAGAATAAACAAAAATTTGTTATGGCAGCAACAGCACAGCACGATGGACTTTGCCTCTACCACGAAATTCAACCGCAATCCACAATTCGATCTGACTTGCCAGTAGATGGGTTCTAGCAACCCAACTTATTTATCATTACCGAACATCTTCACGTTATAAATAAGGGATGAATTACCCTTGTTGCCTTGCACATGTCACATAGCTAACCAATTCTAAAACTCTATTCCACTTCCTAGTTTCTCGACATTTTAGAAGTTGAAAATTTTTCATACTCTCATCGGTCGGCGTCGTCGTTTACAATTTAGTCCTTCCTTTATGTAAAAGTCCTCTACTCTGCTTGGCTGACTTCCGTGTAGGGATGGAGAATCTGCCATTAAATTAATTGCAAGAAAATGGAAAACTTCTTGGCACACACAAGCTAGCGCAGACATTTTTCTTTTTTCGTTTCTATACCTCCGTTCTGTCGTCTTTTTAGTTTTCTAGTTTTGTAAGGACGACTTTGTGTAGAGGTATGTGTAGGTATCTAAAGTGGGTTGTATATGACATATTCTTTTCCTTTGTCAAATATTCATAAGAAACTTTGGCTCAAGTTGATTTCTTAGGTTTGAAGAAGGGCTGTTCAAGCAAATTAATTTGTATATGCCATGGAGCGAAAAGAGGTTGGTAGTTGTCCAAAAATTTTTACCACACAGGGTTGGTTAGCCACAAAGACACAAAGAAAGTTGCTTTCAAGAAGTTTTCGTTCTATGTGGTTGATTTTGGAAGAAACTTTATCAAGAAATTAATTCAGAGGATATTTCTCAATTTTTGTGTGAAACTTTCTATGAAAAGCTTTTGCAGCAGTTTTTGGACAAAAATTGATTACACTTTTTCGCTTTCTTAGCTTTTAGAATGTGACCAAGTGGAAAATCAGTAATTTGTGGGCAATTATTGGCTATGCGACCACAGAAGTTTAACTTTGATTTTGCAGTTGCGGTTGTAAAACTTATTAGGGAACTTTTAAGTGTAAAATTATAAAAATATTCCTTAAGAGTGCAGTTTTGATGGTTGAAATGGAGTTCTTCGACATCTGCTTTTAAGAGCCTATTGTTGTGGAAGAACCATTGTAACTATGGATCAAGGCAATGGCGAAGTGGTTAAAGCATTTCACTCCATTGTTGTGGGTTGGATTGTCTACGCCGAATACTTTACATCAGTATCGTGCTTCCTGGATGACCGACCTTTCAACTGTCTAATCATATTCTTTTTCAACTCCAGGGCAACAGTTTTACTGAATATTTAAAGGTTTAGTTCTAGAAATGGGTTCTCTGTCAAACCATTCGTAACTAGGGTGATTCTCTTTATGAAACCTCGAAAATTGACTGGTTTGACCCAACTTTCCGTCAAAGCAGTCAATATCACTTTCTATGCTGAAGTCAAAAGTTTGGATCATATCGAATTGAGCAGTGAAAATTACTGTCGGTCTTCTGCTGAGTTTTTGGCAATACAAATGCTCTATCGTCCTAACTGGTTCCTTAGATATAAGAACAGAATAGCTAATTAACGGCAAATCCGCTCACGTTGTGTGCCATAAAAAACGCAGAAACTTTATTGTTTTTTTCGCAAAGCTTCAAAGAAAATGTTGTCCTTGTCTTGGCTATGTTGTGGCCATCCGCAGTGCAATTGCTGTTCGCAAGCCTTTCTGAAACTACAACCTTTGTGAAAAGGTAAACTCAGGCTCACGCCAATAAGTTTTCTACAGTCTTTTCTGTTACAAGACAGCAAAATGGGAGCAGTTTCGTTATTATCGTTGGAGATAATCAATACGTACGGTCTGTGTGCACCCAATAGAGGTATGACATCTACGGTTGTGCTCAGATTCAATAGTTGATTGAAGCCCTCACTGAAGATCAGGACAGATCAAGCGCTGATTCAGGTCCTAAAAGGCTGTCTGAAATCAATGGCTAACAAGTTTATCAGCGATCTCTTTTCCAGTTATTCCGTGATGGGCTGAAACCCAAAAGAGACTCAAAGAATTTAGTCTTTCGACCGCATTCAGAAGGGTTTTGCAGTCATGAATCATTTTCGGAAAATTAGAGAGTTAAAAGAATCCTTAAGCTTAGCTTGGCGGTCACTGCAGATACAATTGTTTCAGCAGCATTCATCGTCTATTCTCACTCCCGCTTAACACCAGAAAAAAGAATAACTACTGTATACTGTCGAATGTTTAACAGAACCGATGCGATGACGCGGGTTTTTTCCCGGTTCTTATTGAGAGCAATTACCTCGCTGGAAACCAACGCGTTTGTCTAATAAACATATGGACGAATGTTTTTACTCTTGTTATAAAGTCTATGAAAAAGCTTAACGGGGAGAAGTATCTGTGTGATATTGACAGCCATTTTGTCAGACAGCCAAGCTGTACTAAAGACCTTAAGCTTACCTGTCTTATGATCCCAACTAGTCCAAGAGACAATCACTACGATTTCTGAATTAGCAACGAGAATAGGCAGACATCTTAGCTAAAGACGGCGCATCTAAACAATTCATCGGACCTGAACCCTTCTGCGGTGTAAATAAAAGCACCTTCAAAAACACTGCCAAGAACATCGTAACTCATCTGGCCAAACCTGTTCAAAACTCTTTTTGCCAAAATATACCGAAAAAACACAAAAATTCCTACTGAACCTCAATAGGAAAACCCTAAAAATTTGTACAGGACTACTAACCGGCCACTGTTCTTTAAAGAAACATTTTCACCAAATGAGGCGTGTAGCGGACCCCATCTGTAGACTATGCCTTGAAAATGATGAAACATATCTGCCATTATTACGGAATGTCCAGGACTTTTCTGCCTTTGAAGCAAATGCTTGACTATATGAGATCATCAACAGCCCCGGATCTAGGGGGGGGCAGACCGGGGCACTTGCCCCGGGCGGCAAGTTTAGGGGGCGGCAAAAACATGTTCGAAATTCCAAGAAGTGGACAATTTTTCTACCTTTCGGTTTCAAAGCAGCATCGGTTGCTGCGACCGAGAAGTGGACAACTTTTCTTCTTTTCAGTTTCAAAACAGCCACTGTGGTTGCGAGCGAAGGGAAGGACAGTCAAAAGGAAGTCAAAAGTCAAAGTGGACAGATCGCATTTTACTATCATTATAAGTTTTTGTACTTTCTTCTCGATCATCTAATTGTGCTCATCTCATCACACAATGTCCTCAGCCTAATCAAGGTAACTTCTTGAACTTGATCTCTCTGCTCGCCAAACATAGTTCAACTCTTAAGTTTCAATTAAAACACTTAAAAAAGGGACAAGTATCATATTTATCAAAGAAAATTCAAAATGAAATAATTGACATAATGGCAAAAACAGTTAGAGATAGCATTTTAAATGAAATCAAAGAAGCTAAATACTACAAGATAATGTTCGACTGCACTCCAGATGTATCCCATACAGAACAAATGAGCCAGGTTATTCGATATGTAAAAAGAACTGGCGATGTGTGTGAAACAAAAGAGAGTTTCATTGATTTCATAGAAGTTGCTGGAAAGACAGGATAGGACATTTGTCAACAGATTCTAGACAAATTGGCTGTAAATGATTTAGATATTGGACAATGTCATGGCCAATCTTATGACAATGGGTCCAATATGGCCGGCATCCATAAAGGAGTACAAGCCAGGATTGCAGAAAGAAATGAACTGGCCCAGTTCGTACCGTGCTTGGCTCACTCCTTAAATCTTGTAGGTGCTCATTCTGCTCATTATGCCAGGAAGCTATTAACCTATTTGGACTGGTTCAAAAAGTATATTTCTTTTTTGTTGGCTCCACTACTAGGTGGGACATTGTGAAAAAAAATGTTAAGGCAAATTTAAAAGGGAGTAGTCAGACGAGATGATCGGCGAAACATGTTTTTTGTGAATGCTCTATTGAATAATTTGCCAGAAATATCGGAAGCCTTAGAAGAAGTTAAGCAAATTTCTCATGCTCCAGAAACTAAGTACGAGGCAGGTAATATCTTAACAGCTATAAAGAATTTTAAATTTATTCTCAATTTAACTATTTGGGCGAATATTCTCCGCGAAATCAATCGAGTGAATATTGAGATTCAGAAAGAAAATATAATCCTTGCACTAATCTCGCTCTAATGGGTGGCCTGCTCAAAACTTTAGAAAAAATGAGACAAAATCCAATAGAGTATTGGATAAATGAGCCTAGAGGAGTGGCTGAAAAAAGTGGTTTTGACCCTATGTGAATGTGAAGATGATATATACAGACACTCAAACCTGTTCAACTCTTTTCTAAAGAAATAATGATGGTATTTGATCGAATCATATCAGAAATTAAAAAGAGGTTTGATTGTGCTACCATACTGAATATGAACTTCGCTTTTCTTAATGGCTATAATATTTTAAAAATGTCAATTGTAGAACTGTAAAAGTATGGAGCGGATCTGGCTAAAAAATATGAGTGAGATGTGAGCACCGTTGAATTCTGTCAGGAACTTTACGTTTTTAAAGAGCAAGCTCTGTGCGTTTGTATTTTGCAAGCTGGTGACATTGAAAAACCTAACGGTTTCTTTCTCTTGCAAGTTGCAACAGATCTATGCGCATGATTTGCAGGATGCTTTTCCAAATATTTGTGTTGCCTTGCGAATTTAATCTACGCTTCCCACTACATTCGAAAGCTGTGAGCGAAGTTTTAGCAAACTGAAACTAATTAAAAATTATTTGCGATCATCTATGAGCCAGGAACGCTGATCCAGTTTAGCAATCTTAGCGAAAGAAAATCGAATCGCACACGAATTAAATTATGATAAGGTCATAGATTTATTTGCTGAACAAAAAGCTCGAAGAGTAAAGTTGTAATTGCAAATGATAAATACAATAGTTAATTTGATTTTGTCTTTATTATAAACATTTTTATTTTAAATCCTATCATGTGCTGTGTATAAAATATATATTTTACATATCTGTAAATAAATAGGATTAAAACAGAAAAAACAGCGGTTTAAGAATTTTTTCTGAAAGGCTTGTGTCCAGTTGTCAGTCAATTAGTGAAGATCTGATAGCTGAAATAATAAAGATTTTAAAGGTAAAAGCAAATATAAATTGGTGGGGGCGGCATTTTTTAGTATTTTCCCCGCCTTTGAAAAATTGAAGATCCGGGGCTGATCATCAAGATTGCTAACTTCTGGTTCAACTCAGGAGCAGGAGAACTGCCCTGAAACCTCACATGGGTTGGCACAAAAGGTTTCATTTAGACACCGTAGTGCTCAGAGCTGCCGTCCCCTGAATCTACTCTTATCTGACCTAGTCTCACATTGACAGCCAGGTTATCCTTAAGGCTGAACTGGAATGCTTTGTTGGTACTTCGAGATTGATTTTGGGAATTCACTACTTTTATCCTGAATGCGGTCGAAGAACTGAATTCTTTGACTCTTCTGCGTAGTTCGTATACTGAACACCCATCACTTAATCGCAGGAAACAAAATGGCTAATGAACTTCCCAGACAGTGATCTAAGATACTTCAGTACGTGAAAAGAGGTTAGGGTTTGCAGTAATCTAATACTGGGATTGTTTTGAAGATCTGGGGCCGAATTGCAACTCACATTACATGTCGTGTGAGTGAGTGAGTTTCTAGTGAGGACTAGTGAGTACCCATTTTGGGATTACAGCATTCGTGATCTTATAACTAATAGCAACTTAAAATTGTAGTGTTAAGGTCGAATATTAACCAGCATATTTCGAGCCAATATTCAATTCACAGATGTCTCTCTGGTGCCCCTTTGGACTAATAACATTTTTTTCTGTACTCAAAATTCATGCCTTTAGTGAGAACTTCAGAAAATTTAAACATTAAATGCACTCAGGTGGTGTTGATAGAATTTAATTGGTTAATTGATACGATCGTCTTTCGGTGGATGTTTGCCTGAACATCGAAAATCGGTTTGAACGAATGGGTACGTTTTTCCTTTAGATTCAGTTGGTTGATTTTGTATTGACGTTGGAACTTCTTACAAATTTGGCATAAAATATTCTAAATCAATGCAAGAAAAATATACGCAAAATTTCTTATATTTTCATTTCATGAATAGTAATCAATGAGGACTTCATACGACGAATGAAATTCCATCCGATTACTGATGAGAGAATGCCAAAAATGGGCTAGGCTCAAGTCAAACTACCCTCTGTGAAAATCATGCGTTGAGAATGAACTCAACTTAATTAACTGAAACGAGTTCATCGTTACTAAGCTTAGATAAAAATCCTCCCAACTGACAAAGCTTTCATACTCATGGTTCTTTACTTAACAGATCCAAATTTCCTCGTGATTTTTTCTGACAAAACCAACACTTCACTTCTACCAAAAAGTATCAAAAAATAAGTTTGTGAATTTGTGGGAATCGAAAATAAAGAATTTTAATTTAAAAATAAATGACTTTACTTTAAGTAGGCAGACTGATTGAAATGAGGCTACATTTCATCTTTTGGTAAAGTTTGTGTATGTTTCATGACAAAAGTTGGCAACAAATCAAAATCAAACCAAAAAAAACTTGGGCCAGTAAATTTTTTATGATGCTTTCCGAAGTTTTGAACAAGGTTATTGGTATTAACCTTCTTCTTTCTTTATTGCATCAGCGCAGTGCAGTGTGGTGAGTGGTGTGATCTTTTAACGATCACTTCTCTTACACTCATGTCTGCTTCTCATAAGTGAGCTTCATTTTAGGTTAGCCGTCCTCAACACCAATGAATTTACTTGCCTACTTGCATATACTTCGTCAAATCGGTTGGTGAAACAGCTATATCAGTAAAATCTTCTACAGCTATTAATTCCTTTTTGGCCAGCGAGTAAATTCATTGTCTCGAAGCTATTTTGCAATATGAACTTTTGGTGAAAAGAATCCGTAGGACAATCAGTAATCACCTGCCATATAGTTCATTATTCTTGTCGACCCTAAGAAATAATTATTGAAACAGGGTGACGCAACAAAGCTACTCGGGGACTAACGCATTCTCATATCTCATTTCCTACAATTTACTGCCAAATTCAATGGCTAAATCAAAAATCGCTTTTCATGGCAGTGAATTGTACTCTTGGACGGCCTTGCCAATTCCTCGCGAAAGGCTCTGATATTTTTTAGTCTTGAACCATGAACCTCGCACTCAACAACAAGGCAGACGTGCTAACCATTACGCTACAGGCACCACCAAAAGCCTTTAAAACCTTCTTAAATTTGAAAATCGAGTGTTTACTATAGTTAGTTCCAAGCTCTGAAGCGAAGGCGAAAGAAAGAAATTGAGTTCCAAATAGTCTTCCAGTAATCTACCAAACCACAAACACATTTTGAATTCCATTGAACAGACCTTGGCTCTAAAAACTTGAAATGAAAAATTTGTTGTTTTCGCCTTCCACTCCACACACTAACAGAATTCCGTTTAGCAAAACAAAAGCAGACAGCATAGCCACATATAAGGCAAACACAATATTCAAACTTAAATCGCTACAACCGACATGAAATACCACTTCTTTCTGATGTTTGACTGTCCGAGGGCCGCTTCTGTATCCGGATATCCGGAATTCCATTGTTTCTCCAAATGACTGCTTCAACTCTGAAGAACCATTGTTCTAAATTCGAAAAATACCCGAACGTATCAGACACTTGAATTTCTTCAAGTTGCGTGTTGAAACCATAAACAAAAAGAAAAGAAATGCGAAGAGAA
Organism: Melanostoma mellinum; assembly: GCA_914767635.1. Classification (NCBI taxonomy): domain Eukaryota; kingdom Metazoa; phylum Arthropoda; class Insecta; order Diptera; family Syrphidae; genus Melanostoma; species Melanostoma mellinum. Next base: position 171,409,804 of record OU612059.1, on the reverse strand, counting down.
CAAAACGCAGAAAAGTCTTCACATTTTGTTGAAAATCCAAAAAACAAGAGAATAAAATTAAAACAATGCAAATGCACTTGACACACTTCCTCCTATATTGGCAGGTTGGTCCAATGCAGCTATAAACGAGGACCACAACCACGTAAACAGAGTTGGTGGTGATGTAGTCGTCGTCGATTGTAAAATTGTTCCAGCACTGGGATGTCTTGATGCATGGTCGACCGGGTGCCTAGCTGTTTAATTCATTGTTTCCCCACTTGCTGTAGCTATTGTTGTACAATAAACAAAACATTTTTCAAATTCCTACTTCAGCTCAGCGTTGTTGTCATTGTTTTCCAAAGGGAAAAAGGGATGCAGTGGATATTCCCCGCGATTCATTTACAATTTGGTGAAATGGGGAAAGTGAAAATACGACGAAAAAAATATTGTTGCCTCTCTGTAATTATGCTCAATTAGGGGATGGAATGAGTTACACCTTTTGTCAAAGCCAAGTCTTGAGTCTTATACAATATCCCATCCGTCCTTGGCTTGTATGGTTAGGTTATAGCTTTGGTTTGGATATACTGCCAGTGTGTAACAACCTAACAGCACTTGAAAGGGAATTTCTATTGTTTTGATGTTCAACCCCTAGTCATCATTGGTGGTTTTTTATTCGCGTGAATTGATGATGATTATACGTACTTAGAGATGCCGGTGTAAACAAATGGGGTGGCCGACCTTCGTTCGGATTACGTTTACTTCTCGCTAATGATATTGCGTCACAACAATAAGAAAAACTAATTCAATATTGGGTAAGGAGTAGCGATTAATTTTAAATGAAATGTTTTCTTTTTTACCTTCACTTTAAGGCAGTGACTCGGAGATATGACGTGTGCCTCAAGAACTCTTTGGGTAGTTTCAATTATCTACCACTTGAGTCAATAGTTTTTCTGGTTTCATTTCTGGTGTCTTCTTTTTAACCCATACCCATACCCATACCCGTACCCATACCCATACCCATACCCATACCCATACCCATACCCATACCCATACCCATACCCATACCCATACCCATACCCATACCCATACCCATACCCATACCCATACCCATACCCATACCCATACCCATACCCATACCCATACCCATACCCATACCCATACCCATACCCATACCCATACCCATACCCATACCCATACCCATACCCATACCCATACCCATACCCATACATATACCCATACCCATACCCATACCCATACCCATACCCATACCCATACCCATACCCATACCCTAACCCATACCCATACTCATATTCATACCTGTACCCATACCCATACTCATACCCATACTCTAACCCATACCCATACCCTTACCCATAGCTGTTAGCTGTTCTCGAATAAACACGCCTCACATCGCTCTGATGTAGCAAGCAGTCTTATGATTCTGGAATGAAGTTGCAAACACCTTCTTTCTTAATGTGTAAAATATTTCAGAAGTATCCTTGAATAGAATTCATCTTCGAGCTTTATTTAAACGAATTCGTTCCGGCAGTCGTCTTAAGTCGTCGTTGACTGCCTGCTCAACTACATTCCATGACACAAAAAGTCAACTCAATTATAAATTCACCTGCATCGCAACGGACGTGTGCATCTAAGTACACATTACCCCTTCGCTAGAGAGAACGTCCTTTTGCAAGTTATTGCCATTTCCTGCAATTCAACTTTGAGCCATCATCATCACCTTGAGGAATATATCAGTGCAGACAGCCAACCCAACAGCATCAGCGCACTCGTCCAACTAATAAAGATAAAACGCTCTGAACTGCACCGGAGAGCGGTTCAATTAAAAGCGATGATGATAGGTTCCATGTGCTTCCACCTAACCATTGCCATCGATTGGAAAATAGGATCTGCATCTGATGGAGCGTAGCTAATCATTGTATCCCTCAGCTAGACCCCCCTTTTATCGTCATCACCTCTTGGAGTATAGGTTGGAAGGTATGAGCGCAAAGACGATGAAGATGAGATATCCTGGAATCTGGAGTGAGCGCCAATTAAATCGAAGGTAAATGGCTTGACATGGAAATGTTTAATCAAATACGTGACTTGATTTCAGCTGGAGGAGATTGGATTGGTGCCATGAGATGAGAGGTTGATGATGCCTCCATTGGGAGATGCTTTCGACACGTTGCCGGATGATTGATTTTTGTGTTTTTTTTATATTTTGTTGTTTTGCACCCAAAAGACTATGGAACATCACACGCAAACATTCAAGGGATGATGGTTGCTTCTTCGAAGGGTTCCTTTCAGTACATACAACGTTTCTGTTCCTTCGCTTGAATATTTGATTCTGAAGTATGCTTTGCTTCTACGTTCAAAATGGCGAACCAACTTTCATGTGTTTATAATCAGAAACCATCCGCAGGAAGCAGGATCACGAGCATGAATATACACATATATAGACGATGAACTTCGTTGTTTGAATGGAAAGTGCGTTCTGGTTTTGCCATTTTAAAATCCGAGGCGTGGCGAAATTGTATATGGAGGAAAAGTGTTGCTCAAGCCTCAGAAGTGCATTTTCATGAATATCTTCAGAATCATTGGGGCTATGTACAGCAAATGGAAAAGGGACAGCGTAAAGCATTTGGAACTTGATAGTAGTAACCCTTTATTTCATTTCTTTAATGGTGGAACTTCTCTCAAAGTTTTTATCAAGTGTAACGGTCGAATTCATTTGGATCCAAAATTAAACATGGATAAACATTTACATAAAAAAAGATTTGAATTGTTTCCATTTAAAAGAAAATTACAGTTCACATACCTAATATCAACCACACCGAACCAGGACACAGAAATCTACCAACTTTAGTGTGACATGACATAATTAATTTGAATGATCTTGAGGTCTTTCAGACCAGCTCCTTCTTTGGGCCAGCATTAAGCTTCTTGCGCCTTGCTTCCTGGTGAATTGTGTTTTATTTGGGTGAGGTCGAGAGGCTTGTTGGAACAAATCATCTTGCAGTGCAAAATTTTTGACAACATTTCAGAGCTGTTCAAATTTTGCAATTTTAGAGGATAGAGGACAAAAGACAGAAGACAGAAGACAGAAGACGGAAGACAAAAGACAGAAGACAAAAGACAAAAGACAAAAGACAGAAGACAGAAGACAGAAGACAGAAGACAGAAGACAGAAGACAGAAAACAGAAGACAGACGATAGAAGACAGAAGACAGAAGGCAGAAGACAGAAGACAGAAGACAGAAGACAGAAGACAGAAGACAGAAGACAGACGATAGAAGACAGAAGACAGAAGACAGAAGACAGAAGACAGAAGACAGAAGACAGAAGACAGAAGACAGAAGACAGAAGACAGAAGACAGAAGACAGAAGCCAGAAGACAGAAGACAGAAGACAGAAGACAGAAGACAGAAGACAGAAGACAGAAGACAGAAGACAGAAGACAGAAGACAGAAGACAGAAGACAGAAGACAGAAGACAGACGATAGATGACAGAAGACAGAAGACAGAAGACAGCAGGCAGAAGACAGAAGACAGCAGACAGAAGACAGAAAACAGAAGACAGAAGACAGAAGACAGAAGACAGAAGACCGAAGACAGAAGACAGAAGACAGAAGACAGAAGACAGAAGACAGAAGACAGAAGACAGAAGACAGAAGACCGAAGACAGAAGACAGAAGACAGAAGACAGAAGGCAGAAGACAGAAGATAGAAGGCAGAAGACAGAAGACAGAAGACAGAAGACAGAAGACAGAAGACAGAAGACAGAAGACAGAAGACAGAAGGCAGAAGACAGAAGACAGAAAACAGAAGACAGACGATAGAAGACAGAAGACAGAAGACAGAAGACAGAAGACAGAAGACAGAAGACAGAAGACAGAAGACAGAAGACAGAAGACAGGAGACAGAAGACAGAAGACAGAAGACAGAAGACAGAAGACAAAAGACAGAAGACAGAAGACAGAAGACAGAAGACAGAAGACAGAAGGCAGAAGACAGAAGACAGAAAACAGAAGACAGACGATAGAAGACAGAAGACAGAAGACAGAAGACAGAAGACAGAAGACAGAAGACAGAAGACAGAAGACAGAAGACAGAAGACAGAGGATAGAGGACAGAAGACACAAGGTCGAAGATCGAAGATACACGGTTAAAAATCCTGGGGTGTTTTTTAATACGGCCCTCGTATTACAGCCGTATGCAATACAGGAATAATTTGTTTTTAATATTCCTACTTTATTAAACATTTTTTTAAATAATTTGGTATTAAAATTCAATACATCTCCCACTAAAATGCCCTTTTTAATACTTTACCACTGAAATCTAACCTTCAAATATTAAAATCCAATAATTTATTATTTGATTTTAGTAGAGGATTTAGATAAAAGTGACCATAATATAATGTTCAAAAATAATGTATTGAAATTTAATATTTGATTGTAATTAAATTTTCTATTTAACGTGAAACTGTACTGTATTTTACTTATGGAACAGTACATTCTAATACACAATAATATTTATTTTTAGTATTTCAGTATTACATTCAAGTAGAAACTGCATAGTAAAACAAAGTATTGGAATTTAATATTTGATTGTATTACAAATCTCTTAAGGTATTTATTTTGAACACATTAATGTAAGATTTTAATACCCACCAGGTATTAATTTTTAAGACGCAAGCATTGATTTTTAACCCTTTAGCCTTAGATTTTAATATTTTGGTATGAATTCTTAGCCCTTCAGTATTACATTTTAATATCGAAAATAGTTTTGTCGAAAGAAAACTCCGTTAGTTTGTTTCAACATGTCGTGTCGGTCGTTCAACATGGAGTTCCAAATGGAGAATTTAGTTACACTAAAGTGAAAAACGTAGAAAAAAACTTTTAAAACAAATTAAAAATCAGACGAATGAATCATCTGAATCTTTTGGCGTTTGAAATGAAGATTTCTTCCTTACAAGTAAGTGTAATAAACAGCAAGTTTAAGTGTAATATATATTTATTTCCTGGTGAGTGCAAACCGTGCGAATTTAAAATTTGTTTTTGTTTTAGTCTTAGAAAACGAAGAACTAGTGAACAGATTCACTTTGAAAGATCGATATATTGCGGCACTGTTCAGGCTGTGCCTTGTGGTTCTTGGCACTGTTGATGAAGAGTCTTCTAATAAAATATCTGAAAATTTGAACAAAGCAAGGAGCAGCAATTGGAAGCAGTCTTCTTTTATACAAAGAAGTAAGTAGTTTTTTCAATATTGAATTTACTGTAATTGTATAAATAAAATTTTCCTAATGTTACAGGGATTAAAAGCATTTGTAAAAACAAGCCCAGCAGCGTACATTTTAGATGAGTACAGCCGAACAAATAAGCTCAAGGACCTCTTCTCGAAGGGCGTTAGTGACGGCGCGAGCTGAGTACCTACGGTTAGTAAGTGGGAACCAGATAGTTTTTTGTAAAGTTCAATAGTATTTATTATGCTTAAGAATCCATTCAAAGTTTTCATATTAAAGTCTTTTTTTGTGAATAATATTTGTGTTCAAAAGCTTAAGCTGTTGCATAGTTATAAGATTCCTTTGTTTTCGTTTTCAATAAAATAACTTTTTTAAAAAAGAATTGTTTCTTTGTTTACTTTGAAAGTTCAGGATTAACAGTTTGATATTCACAGGATTTAAGGTTTTGTTTTGAAATTCAATAAATAAGTATTACTTTTTAATACTATGTGGATTTAAAAGTAATCCTATCAAATCTTCAATAGTATTGAAATTTAATAAATAAGTATTAGTTTTCAATACCAAGTGGGTTAAAAAGTAATCCAATCAAACCTTAAGTAGTATTAAGATTTAATAAACTTGCATTAAATTTAAACCCGCTTTGGGCTTAAAACAAGTAAGAAAATATTGAAATTGAATAAATAAAAACATGTTATCAATACCCAGCGTAATTGGTTCTAATATAAATTACCTTAAAATCAATACATGAAGTAATGAACTGTAATATTTTGGTTTAAATACTAATACTTATCTGTGTTACTATTAAATAATACGAACTTGTTTTTTAATATAAAACAGTATTGAATTCCAATATGTCTTCTATTGAATATGAAAATTAAATATTTTCAAAGTATTACATTTAAATACGATTTTGGACTGGTCATATATGCAACCTCAAAAATATTAAATTTAACGCCAGTATTTTTAACCGTGTAGAAAACAGAAGACAGATGACAGAACAGAGAAGACAGAAAACAGGAAACAGAAGAGAGAGGACAGAAGAGAGAAGAGTTATTCAAGATATCCCAAAGAGTTTTCGGTTACACATAAAGCAAAACCACTTATAAAGAGCTAAGTAAGATGTTATTTAGTGGTAGACTATGCTAAATATTTAATTAAGACCTCGTTAAGTGCTAAGCATTTTTTGATAACTGAGAGCTTGTCTGGTGCTCGGGTTGTTGTGCACTATGCACTAAATGTACATCAGGATGACATACAGGACTTCTAATAACAGAAATTGCTTAACAATTTTACCGATTACTTGCATCGTCTCTCAATTATGACGACCATCAATTTGAATTTATTTGCAGGGATACTGCCCTCTTTAATTTGTATATAACCACTGTCGGTATATCAATATCTATTTCTGTGACGACCATAAACGCACAAAAGTGGCTATAGCTAATACTTGCTTATGTACTATTGAGTTTTACAGGTATCGAATGCCTACGCTACCAACTTGCAAAACTTATTTGGGTTTGTTTTTAGTGTTTCTTAAGTAGTTTTTGTTTTCAATTATTTTTATTAAAATTGAAAAATTGCACAGCGCTTTCATACTAAACAAGACATGTTTATTTCAGATAAATCAGCGTTGGTAGAAAAAGCATAACCATAAGTAAAAATATGGTTTCAAGCGCATATCATACATCACTGTAAGTACCTACATTCAACATACCTATTTCTTTATTTTTGATGAATTAATTTGTTGCTTGACTATTGACTTAATAACCTAATCAAATTACCAAGAAGTAAAGAGATAGTTAATTAGCTTTTTTTATGTAGGTACTTGGTAAAAATAATAAATTTTGAAGTAGTTCTTGTTCTGTATCTCCCTACTGCCTTTGCTTCCAATGGAATTGCGGTTTCTAAAAACTACGTTTCTTCATTAAACTGTAACCCTGATTTGATCGAATTAAAAGCTTTCGGATTACAATTTTTTTTCCAATTGTCTTGTTGACTTATTCATAATTATGGAGCTTCAACATTATTAAGAACTCAAACACCTTCCGGTGGCTTGACATTTGCTTTTAAAGCTTTCCACAGTAAAATTCTGTCTCCATCAGCTTCAATCTCCAAATTTGATGAAATAGAAAAAAAAAATCAAACGCCCTAGTCACGTTGTTGTCGCAATAAAAAAAAATTCAGATAAAAAAGATTGCCAAGTGAACTCTACAAAAAGAGCAAATTGAATAGAAAAAAAAACAAAAAAAAATTGAATCCATAATGAACCAGGAACCAGTTGCCAACTTTTTACTCCACTTTCAGCAAAGTCTTACGTGCTCGCTCCCAGAGCAACGTTTTTTTTTACGTCAAACCTCACCTCCATGACCACCTTCTGCGTCAGTTCATGAATCGTTGACGAACGCCATCATGAAATTTCATTCACGTTCCTTATTCTCGCATGACTGCCTTTGCCTTGTTTCCCTGTGCGGTGGCTCTGGGGGATGAATAAAGGATCATGCGCATGGCGGTCCATAGAAATGGAGCCATGGAAGATGGAACTCTTGAATATATATTTTGTCATGGGGTTGGTCAACTGGGTGGCGAAATGATGAGTTTCATCGCTTTTCTTATTACATATAATCTGTTCGTGGCTTAGAGCTTCTACCACTTTTTTAATTAATTTTATAGTCGGCTAGAACCTTCTGTTGGTTATTGTTTAGGATGTCGAAGGCACATAATAGCATATTTGCATTAGATTGCACTTTACAGGATGGTAGATGTGTTGCGCTCGGAAGGGTACAGGGTATCAGCTTGGCAGGTGTTCTGTGCTCTATTAATTCCAACGATCCGATTAAACAGCTTTTCTCGCGGGACAAGCAAAACACCTGATCTTAGAGACCTTACACATCATGGCCTGGGAATGATGAAAATGAATCACATTGACTTGACGACCAACAACGACGATGGTGGCAACTGGCAAAAGGCAGGCCAACACAACAATGCTAATTGAAAACACACAGTACTCGTGCAATCAAAAGTTTAAAGTAAGAACAGGGAGCTGGGCACCGCATGCACTCACTCAACACAGAGCAGCATATCTTTCCCTCGTCATTGCAATTTCCATAGAAATGTGCGAAGATTATACGTTTGGCGGTCATGAAATTGCACAGTTTCATGGAATCTAATAACTTAAATTGTATACGATACACATTAGGTGCGGATATGGGGAGTGGGTACTTTGATGAGACCGGGGAAAAACGGCTCCATTCACGTCATGTTATTGAAAAAAGGTTTTTGTTGTTTCTCACCTGAACTATTCAAAGTGAACTCGTTGCTGTTGCTAAATGTAAAACAATATCAGGTTATGGATTAGCTATACATCATCGCGCATTTCCGGTTCGATTAAGTGTGAGTGTTGGGGCAAATATTTGTCACTGTTTGATTGAATGCCTTGTTTTTATTAACTGTAGAGTAATTAATCTCAGAAAAGAATTGTTTCATTCATAACTGAAGCGATGTTTAGTGCTGAGTCAGACTTTGCAATTTTTGTATTTTATCAAACATCGGTTGAAGAGAAGGTTGTAGCATTCAAATGCCTTTAGATAGGCACAAGAAAGTGGAGTCAGATTCATCTTTCTCTAGATGATAGATGATGAAAATATCTCTGATCTCATTTTTGTAAAAAATAGGGTGGTACAACAGAGTTCGGCGATCTATTTGGTCTTGGCAAGGAAAATCATTGAAAAGCGCTTTAGAACTTAACCGTTCGGGATAGGCATACAATTGGCATGTTTTTGAAATGCGCCACTTATTATTAATCATTTATGGCTAAAAGAATGTTTACCATACGTCTGAGTCACCTCAAAGTCAGAAAACATTGAATTTTGCAAAAAAAATTTCAGTTCAATTGCTAAAATCAAAAGTTGCCAAAGTAGCGTAAAGTAACACAAAACTACGGACAGCTACGCAATTTTTAACAAGGTTGCGCAAAGTCGCGCAGAGTTACGTAAAGTTGCATTCAGTTACTCAAAGTATCACAAAACTAGGTACGTATCTTAATTTACTTAACGCTCTACACAGTCACGCAAAGTTAATCAAAACTGTGCAGCCTAACGCAAAGTTACGCAAAGCAAGACAAAATTACGTAAAGCGACACAAAGCTTTCCAAAGTAACGCAAATTTATTCAAAGTCAACACAAAGCTATAGGCCAAATTTGGGAAAGTCTCGCAAAGTAACGCAGGTCTGATACAAAACTACGTAAAGCTACGCAAAGTTGCCCAAGAAAGTCAAAAACGATTGATGTTGATGACTTTATACAGGCAGAACTTGAGATTTGTAACATATTTTCAAGATACAGAAGAAGCAATCGGACTTGATGGAATGAATAAGACCACAAAATCTTATATAAAGATGCAGCATGTACAAATAGGCCATTTGTAAGCTCCTTCCTTATAAGAAACATGTCGTGGGAATTATTTGTTGAATTGTTGGCTGTTGAAAAGTTTTGTAGCAAGCCAACTGCTGTTCGAATTTCAGAGAAAGGGTTCCCCGAGTAGTAAACTCACCAAATGTCTTCAAATATTCATGAGGTTGATGTGGTAAAAACAAATAAGACACAGGTGCCAGGACCAGATGCCCATATTATTGTCGGTATTATCATTTTTTGTATAATTTACGTGCACCACAAATGGTTGCGGCTACCCTTATAATGTGGGAAAACACAACACAGGAGAGGATATGCCGATGAACATTATTTTTGATTTCCTGTGCATGAAAGTGCGTGGGAAAAATTAAGTTGAGTAAAGCATTTCACATTTGGGTTGCACGGCTAAAATATGTATAAACTTGACTGTACGCCCCAAATTGGACTGGAGGGAGAACTGATAAGCATTCTTTGCAAGGCGGTCGTTGCTGAAAAAATGTTTCATGGGAGAAATCCAACTGGCTATTTAACTAGAGCACTGTTTGTAAGAAAATCGATAAAAATGAGACATAAGGCTATACGATGATGTTCTGTAGCTGGGATGGCGAACCTTCTTAGCGCCTCGTGTCATTTGGAAAAAAACATTGAGTGACTTGCGTCTTGCGTGCCATTCTGACCTAGTTTTCTAGTGACTATGAACAAAAAATAAATAGTTTCCGTTTGTGAAGCAGTTTATTTGTAAATGTATTAACTTAGCTTTAATTAATTATTTTATTAGAAGAAATAATATTTTAGTTTGACTTCTGTTGTGCAAACTCGGTGCCAGGTAGTTTATACAGGGCTGTATTTCGTCGCCTTGAGCAAAATGCAAGCTGAACTAAAATCATCGGACAAACGGTTTCCAAGCGAATCTTTAATGTTATTCATTTCAGAAAATAAGGACTCACACACATACATACATAAACGAAAATATTGTCAAAATAGCAAATACCAGCTTTTCAAACAACTATATGTGCCTGAAATTGAATTCCAAGTTTCCATTCATTAGGAATTGGCGCTTTTCGTTTTATTGGCTGACAGTCTTTCTAGCTTTGAGTCCATATCGAACTGGTCTGGGATTCGTTTAACTGCATTTCCATATCTTCAAGTTCCAAGCAATCAAGTTTGGAGAAGTATAGCTTATCAAATGATGTGATATGACATGGTATACAGAATAAGCTTAAGCGTTTCCGATAACTCTTTAAATTGTGAAAACCTTGACGAAAATTGTTGATGAATTTATTAATTTATTATTATTAAGAATTTCTCATGTAAATTCAAACCTCTTATAGGTTTTTCTGAGTTTGGAAAGTACCATTAGTTTTTCAGAAATATATCTTTATTTATTTGAATTTGAAGTTTACCCTCAAAAGCGCGAATGAGATCTATAACAGTTTTGTTTGCCTCTTGAAGCTTTACGTTCAAATTGTTAAAATGTTGGCAAATATCAGTTTCGAAAACCATATGTTAAATCCATCAATTAAGAATCATGGTCGATTTTTCCTTCGTTTTGTAAAAACAATCTTAATTCTTTCTTTCAAGAACGTGACCGCAACTTAACCAGCGAACCAAAAGGTGGGATCGAGCCAAAAGGTGCAAAAAGTAGATACGCTCATGAAAATTTCTAACAAATGATAGGCAAAAAAGAAGAAAACTATTTTTGATGTAGACGGAACTGCAATGAATTTCCGGAAGCGAAAAACAATAAAAAGACCTTTATCAGGGGCCAAATTAGCGTACATGTTATCGAGCAATGCGTGACTCAATTAAAAGAGTTTGGCATTACCACTTACGTTATAGAGCAATCTAGTACCATAACTTGACAATCTCCTATCAGTAAAAGAATGAAATTTTTATTTGTAAAATGGTAGCTGACTGGTATTGTGAACTGTCTAAGCGACATGGCAGGATATTGTTTATGTAACATAACAAAGAAGCTGCTGAAGAAGCAGTCTTACTTACTTAGGTGGGCATTACAGTTCGGGGTGAACTTGGGCCTCTACCAACATCCTTCTGTAACGACTTCGATTTCGGGCCAACTCTTGCCAGTTTCGCACTCCACATCGGATGAGTTCTTCATCCACTTGATTGCGCCACCTAAGACGAGGTCTTCGCCTTTCGCGATTTCCCTGCAATGTGCTTTCGGAAAACCGTCGAGTCGGAGCTTTTGGGTCCATCCGCTCTACATGACCCAACCATCGTAGCCTCGCGATGCGTACTCTTGTGGCTATGCCCGCGGTACGGCTCATACAGTTCGTTATAAGCAACGTTAAGGAGGCTTATCCCTCTATGATTGGCGCAATTGTTAAGGTCTCCCTTCTTTAGGAACGGGCATACGATACTGAGGTTCCATTCATCGGACATGCTTTCTTCCGACCATATCATGCAGATCAGCTGGTGCATGCTCCTTTCCAGCTGTTCTCCAGCTGCCTTGAAAAGTTCGGCATCAAGACCATCTGCACTTGCAGTCTTATTTGATTTAAGTTTGCAAATGTCAAGCTTATCTAACTTCCTCTAGGTCTGGAGGACGGCATTCTGGATCATCATCCAAGCTGAATGGGGCAATCTGCCTGACAGCGGAATTCGTGTCTTCATTTCCGTTAAACAGTTTGCTGAAGTGATCTTTTCAGATCCTCAGTAGCGCCTGTGACTCTATAACTATGTTTCCCTGCTGGTCTTTACAGGCTTGAGTTTGCTGCTTGCCACCCTGGCAGCATCTTTTTACCTTTTGATAAAACTTCCGAATCTCGTTCCTGTCATGGCACCTCTCAATTTCCTCAAACGAGCTGCTTTTTTTCAAAATTTAAGTTGGATATTTTTTTTCAGGGAATCCTTGAAGACATCCGTGTAGGGTAGACTGGGTACGGTTGAAACAATTTGGCTTATAACGTTCATAACATTAATTTCTGTAACCCGAGCGGTGAAGACAGGATGTCTAATGAAAAATCCGATTTCCATCTACAAATTAGGAGTGTCTTTTTAGTGCTAAGTGCATTAGTTTTTGTAGAACATGGAAATTTAAAAAATGTCTTTTTTGTTTCAACCGTACCCATACCAGGGGCGGTTGAAACAGCACTAGGGGTCAGTTGAAACACATGGAAATAGTTAGCATTTTTTATATTTAAGTATAAGACTGATTGGAAATGCTTATAACATACTGTAGTCCATAGTTTGTGTTGCTATATTCTATATTACATACATCTATTGTGATATTTTTTTTTTTTATATAATTCTATTGTTCCTATTTTTGTTTTTTTTTTTTTATTTCTCAGAAACTAAAGAAGATTTTTTCGATCGAGCTTTTGTGTTTGACTCAAAACTTATAAGAGCGTTGATTATTGAAAGAAAAGTGACTCTTAATATGCCAAACTTTGTAAAAATTTTATTCAAAGAAAACATTTTTGATTTTTTCAAAAGTTTGACTTTTACACCTGACTACTCAAAAACCATTCACTTAATTAACTTGAATTAAAATAACATTGAAAAACATAGTATAAGCTTTGATAAACACTTAAGTGTGTGGAAGTTAGTGGCCTAGTTGTTTTTTGAAAAATTATTTAAAAAAATGATCGATTTTCATTAAATAGACCCTGCCGCCTAAACGGAGAAAGATGGAAGGGGGCCCCTCCATACGATTTTTTTCTTAGAACATAACCTAGAATCACATCCCAAAGTATGTTACCCAAATCACTTATTTATTTTGTTTTTATTTTCTCCCTCACCAGAAGCATCTCGCCTTTTTATAATATCTATGAAGCGAACAGTGATTTAATCTATGTTTTTCCGTCACATTTCGCAACAAATCGCCTACTTTGTCATAGTCATAGGCCTTGCTGTAGGTTGTCAAGTCAGTCTGTCTTCTTGAAGTCATTCTTACACGAACGTTTGGCATCTGGAAAGCTGGGAAACTAAGTAGACATTTTGTTTCAACGGTACCCAAAAAAAGTGTTTCAACCGTCCCCAACCGCGCTTTAGTAACAAAAATGTGTATAATTATGGCCATATTAGCAACACGTTGAAACAAGTCACTGCGATGCGTTCTACATTCCTCGTTTCAAACACAAACTCATACTCAAAACTCTAACATCAATAGAAGTACAGTTATTACAAAAAAAAACCGCTCAAAAAATTTTACTTTTTGTAATGGATTAAGAAAAAGTCCATTTTTGAACAACTGCCACTTGCCACGTGCTAGGCCAGACTGACAATTATTCGAATATGTTTTCGCTTCGTTTTCCTTCAGGAAACATTCTCGTACCGTCTACTGTTCGTAGAATATTTGCGTTGTTTCAACCGTCCTTTGTTTCAACCGTACCCAGTCTACCCTACTTAATTTCGTTGTAATTAAAATTAAGTCGAAAAAATCTTGTTTTCTGATATCTGTAATCTGTCATCTAATATTTAACATGTCATCTGCCATCTGCAATCTGTTTTCTGTCATCGGTCATTTGTTATCTAACATCTAACATCTGTCATCTGTCAGCTCTCATCTGTCATCTGTCATCTAAAATCTAAAGTCTAACACCTAAGTTCTAACATCTATAATTTGTCAGCTTTCGTCTGCCATCTGTAATATGTCATCTGTCCCCTGTTACTTTTCTTCAGTCATTTGCCATCTGAGATGATAAGCGATATAAAATTTAATGTCTGGAAATTTTTTGATACAAATATTCTTCACTCACCATTTTTTTTTTTTTTTTCTCTGCATTTGTTTGTAAAGGGTTTTACATTTTGTATAGGAACATTTTGTTTTAACAACTTCTCTCTAAGATAGGAGCATCTTCATAGCTCAGAACCAGATAAGGAAATGTTTATTTGTGTCGAAAAAAATTACTCGTTAGTGATCAGAGGTGTAAGAAGATTTTGCATTAGATGATCTTCGCTGAAAGAAAGCAAATGATCGAACTATGATGGCTAAAATATGTTATAGGCGCATGTATAGCAATGGCTTCAGAAATATACAAGGAGGTGTAAATAGGTGTATGGTGTATATATATATAAAACCAACTTAAAACACTCTCAAGTGGAAACGGATCTGAGCTTATTGCTAGTGCTAGCCTCCTGGCATCAGATTTGAGAGGTTTATTGTCAAGGCTTTAAGTGTCTCTATTAGAAAGTGAGTAAGTGGCGTATATTGGGTCGATAGCCCTTGAGAACAATATGATATTATGGTATTCCATATCTTCTGAGTGATCTTTAGCTGAAAAGAGCTGGTGGTTTCCCCCGCTCGCATTGAAATTCCAGAAATGCAGATATGGATTGCCCTATCCAACGTTCCCATGTATCTACCGACTCCTCAGAGTATTGGTCTTGGTCCCACTCAGCCATTAGAATAGGTCAATTGCGAACGTGCTGCATATTCAATCAAAAAAGCATAAATTTTTCATACCTATTTCCAAACATCCACACATATATATGTGCTAGCTTCAATCGGCGAGTTCTTATACCTTTCCGTGTCGTAAGCCATAAGCAAAAATATATAAATTGTATGATGGACGCCATCATTCTGCGGCTATATGGTAAGCTTCGACCAAACAAAAACAAGTTCCTCATGTTGTGTAGAGAACGAGTAAACTATGTAAAGGATCCCGAATAACCAGAAAACCTCAAGACCAAAAAACCATTTCGAATTCCCATTTTGAACGTGTTGCAAGACTCTTTTTTCTCGATTTTTTTAGTTCGATAACGCCTCCTGCTATCGGCGATTGCAGCTACATACTCGTATAAGGCAGCTACAACACTCTCTCGGTTTGTTGTACATGGGCTCTTTCGGTTAGCTTTTTTTTCTTTCTTCTGGATGCATGTCATTTCGATATGTTACGGGTTGTGTGTGCTTCGTGCACGATTTAGCTGAATCTCACTACGTACGTTCAACCTACGCCTTGTACATATGCATGACGACGTGACGTTGTTGCTTTTCTTGAAAGAAAATGGATAAAAAAAAATGATAAAACAATCCCCGAGTGCCTGGTGGCCCGTTGGTCTTTTACTATACACCACCTCTGTAGTCAACGTGCCTCCCTATGTTGGAAAAAAATACATGGGGCCACCGGCACCCAATCCAATGCCAACGATATGAATATTTTATCATGCAACAGCAACGAGAAACAGCACACGGGTTGTATTTTGTGTACCTGTTCGCATATAAGATATTTTATGTAGATACGCCGCACACAAAGTTGAATAAAAGGCACAAAAAAAAAGAACAAAACTAGCGCCCTATGCCAAGGTATTCATAACCGCAATCTGAAGTTGATGGATCGAGGCAGGTGTGGATTTTGGCAGTGGAAGGCCTTAGTCTTTTGGATATACTTGAAATCCTTTGATTTTAGAAACTGTGCAATGGATTCGACTTTTGTGAAAATATTGGCATGTCTTCATTGAGGAGAGGATAAGATCGTTCGATTTAGCCGAATAGGAACACATTTGTGTTTAGTCGTGTGAAACTCGTTGCTCAAATCATGGAAATGCTCTGCAATTCAGTTTCTAGAAGAGAAGATGTTGCAACATGTAAGCCAGTGAATGAGAATATTTATATTATTTGAACTCAATGGAGTCCAATATACAATCGGAGGTTTTCAAATATATACTAATTGGAATACTAATACCCATCGTTCTACTAGATAGTGACCTTCTTTTGTAATAGTTTTCTGGATGTTAGTTTAAAAGCAAGAAAACGTTGTCATGAAAATGAAACTAGGTTCTGGTGTTCGAATGTGTCTAAGCTGATACGAGAAAATGCAGAAAATGCATGAAATACTTCGCTTTGTCCATCCTCACCACAGTGTGGTACCACTTAAGCCTAGCGTGTTCAAGTAATTGGCGAAAGGTAACAGCCCCGTTGCAACGCCAACAAGTTTAGTTCAAAAGTATTTTTAATAAACATAGTCCTAGGATGCATCCAATGGAGGCATAGCATCTACGTTGGGACTCTTGGTATATCCAATCGTTGAATGAAGCCATCACTGAGGGCTCCGGTACACCATTGCTGGTTCAACTTAGAATACCACACTCTGAAGTTTAAAATCCTGCAAACCTTCTGATCTTCGGAAACATTGGCATTTTTTGAATTCAATAAACAGAATGTGGATGTGGAAGGATAATATCAGGTGACCCGGGGCCTAGAGCAACCTCACAACTCTCACAACCTTGGCTTCTGAGGGATGGAGGGGAACTACAATTTTTTGCCTAACGGCTAATCGAGAAAGCGCTTTTCATGGCAATGAATTTACAATCTTAAGACCTGCCAATGCCTTACGAAAGATGATACCCATACAAAAACATTTTTTTGTTTTGTTTTCTTTTGGGATTCGAACCACCAACCTCCAACGTAACAGGCGGATATTCTTACCATTGCAGGCACAAATGTTAAAGTTTGTTAAAATTCAGCTGTATCGACTTATTATTGGAAGATCTTAATTTCTTCTCCTACTGTCGCGGTAAAATTTACCGCTACAAAAAATATCACATATCCCTACCTCTTCTTCGTTTTTGGGCGTGGCTGCATAGTTCTGGGAGAGTTAGGGCAACCAAGGTTCCATCAGCCTTGGGTTTACTCACCCAGCATTCTGCAAAAACATCCCACGTAAGGTGATGAGGCAAAATTGGTCGAGGCTAGACCGACAAAGGGACAGGCGATCCCCAACGATGATCAAGAAGCGTGACTTTGACAAAATTAGTATAGCCTTCTGCCCAACATAAATTTACTATTTACTTTCAATTAAAATTAAATTGATATTGACATCAAGGAAGAATCTCCTAGAGACGTGTTTCCGATTCTATTCTCACTTTTCTAACAATCTGGACGAAGGTCTACGGAAAGTATGTCGAGCTTTCAAACTCAGCTTCTTCTGCTTCGTTCTGCGAGAAAATATCTTCTTCGTATTTTAGTTTGAGCCGGTTTGGGCTGGGGACTTTGCGCGAGTTAAATAATTTTTTGGAGTAAGTCTTTCTTTAGGGGTTGAACTCGTCCACTAGGCTACTGGTGATCACATCACCGGAATGCAAAGGACCGCGGGTAGTTAACTCGTGACATCTCACTCGCACATCCTAGCCTAATGGCGGAATGCTGCAGTAAAAGTGAGACCGAACAACACCACCCTTATAGGTCTGACAAGGATGGCCGGATGGCCGATGCCGCATTTTGGTGGTGAAAGAAGAAAGATCTGGAAGAAAGCTACCGAGAAATTATAGCGATTTTTGGATATATGTAGCAGAATTTTCGTTTTAGCGGGAGGAGATTTAACTTACTGAGAGGCGATATTCCGGTTGGGAAATTTTGAGAAAAAGACTAGGAGGTCTACGTAGAAGATATTTCCTCACGGAGTTCAGGATAGTGGTGAACAAAAGAAGAGCTAAGTATTTTGATTTTATTATCTTATTCCTGACGCATCGAAAAATCCTTCCTTATTCGCCTTATTTGAGGCAAAACTAAGATCCGCTAGGCCTTCGTTGTCCTTCCGTTTGTTTTCTTTCCCGAGAATGCGGAACTCGCGACCGTTTTACTTCCTTCTATTTCTATTACTTCTTATTTCGGAAACTTTCCTCACGTAATTCTTCTTTGTGTTCAAACGACACACCAATCTGTTTTGCTATTTTTTTTTATTTTTATTTTTTTATTTTTAAACTTTCTAACTTTTTTTATTTCGAGAATTGGCCTCCTGCCAATCTCGAAAGTAAATCTGCACTTTTCTTTTACATTGAAAATACTCTGGTTTTTAGTCCAGGTTTCGACCACGGTTTCCCAGACACCCTAGTAAAACAATAAAACTATTTAAACTTCCCTTGGGAGTTCAAATACATTTTTATTTTTTTTTCTATTTTTTTAGCGTCACGGTTTGAAAATGTAATCCTTCAAAAATTTTCTGGCGCTCACGATTTTGAGGACACTCTGTCCTTTAAATTGATTATTTTACAAACTTTATCAAGAATTTATTAGCCTTCGATTAATTTAATTTCCACTCGATCAACCTATCGAACACACCCAGCTGAGCTAGTCGCGTTGGAGTATATATTCGTTGCTGGATGCACTATCAATTTTCTTGCCAACACTTCCTACCAAAACCATCTGTCATATCAATTCAAAAAATATCAATAAATTTTTTAGAAAGTGCTATATATTCTTCTTCCATGGTCAATAAATCAATAAACTTTTTTGTTTGCAACTTTCCACTGAAAAAAGTTTTTCTTTTTTTTACAACTAACGCGCACATCATATGAGTTAAGTCTACCCTTATAATGTTATAAAACACAGTGCGAGCACTTAAGGAAATAGGAGAGGATTATTAACTAGGAGATATCGATGCAGTGAAGGTAGGTGTTGTCGCTTAAATGTTTCAGGGGAGCAATGCAAGTGGCTATTTCACTAGAGCTCTGTTTGTGAAAAAAGCGATAAAAGAGAGTCAGACACAGGTAACGTTTCGACGATTTTCGAGAAGATCGATTGATCCTACTGTTGAACTATCACCTATCAGTATTACCGCTCTGTTTTGTACCCTATCATGTAGGCGCAAAGATGTTTGAGGTCTACCTAACCAGATATAGAATAATACTCTAGTTTTTGGCTGATGTAGGCCTTATATATTGTACCCAAATCAGAAGGGATGAAGAATTTTCTGCGTCGTCTTAAAAAACCTAAGCACTTTGCTGCATTTTTTCAAATATGTAGTCATTCCAACGAAGGATCGTTTGGATTATAAACCCGAAATATATGTCCTATCAAGTAGGGTTTATTTTGCCAATATCAATTTCAATTCTCTGCGACTGCATCTTCCTCAACGGGCATTCATTTAATGCTGAAGTATTGTGGATTTTCGCACTTTCTTCGTTTCACCTTTGACGTCGAAGTTTCATTACTATCATAGTTTAAGCCATATTACGACTCGATGTAACTTATTCAGTTCTTCGACTGTGTGGTTCACGACAAATAAATAACGGGGAGAGTTTGAAATTTGTTTCCATTTGGTTGTTTTTCTCAATTTAATTTTTTTGGCGACCATTAAAAACAGGTGACTGTTTAGAGTTAAACATTCAAAAAATTTGTAAATGAGATTCAAAAAGTAACGATCTCGGAAATGGTCTTCTCAGCGAAGACGACCGTTTTTGAATGAATACTCCCGTCAATCATTAACAATTAAAGGCAATGATTAAGACAATAATTAAAGACAATGTAGGCCGTATGAGGTAAGCTTTATTGAGCTGTAGGAAATAGCTTCCATAAAGACCACTCCTGGAGACTTTTAAGCTGTTTTGGGATTTTGAACTCCATAGAAGTGTCACGATGACGGATGCGCAGGTGACAAAAATGAGCGAAATGTCATCATGAAAATCTCAAAATAGACAACAGGATAATTACACTCAAAGGTTTCCTTTACCAAGGCTCGACTATTTCCTCGTATAGTTACATATCAATGAAGATAGGTAGAATAAGCGGATATTCTTGTCAATCGATTCACGCAGCGTCTCACGGGACGGGTACAATCCTTTGCTTTCCCCAACAAAGTCAAATAAACATTTATATTAGCCTCTTTTTAATACTTACAACTGTAAGATTAGCAAATGATAATTCAAAGAAAATCACGTTTAGTAAACGGATAAAACCAACGGAAAATGTTGTTTTGAGCAACTGAAGAGCTTGAAGATCAAAGAAACCAGACAGACGGCCGTTTGTCCTTTTCGAAGTTGTTCATTTAATTGAATAATGAGACATGCAAAAGTGTCCATTTTAAGTTGAAAGTGATCTTTACACACCATCAAACTTTGCAAAGGGTTTCCAAACTCTCTTCTTAGCGCCCTTTTACCAAAGTACTAAGTATGGCCGTGTGCTTTGTTCTCTTGTATAGAGACATTGTGTCCAGATACTCTGGCCCAGTGCTTTTGTGGCTCCCCCAAACACACACCAGCACATTCGTTCTCCGTTTCTTCGCCATATTGGATGAAGACAGAAAAAAAAACCAACCAAGCCAAAGAAACACCGACTAGGGAAGCCAAAAGCGACCGTATAATGCAAAAGTGCAAAATATATACTCGTATAGGTATAACCAACCAACCGCTCCTCTCAAGTGTTGGCTACGCCGAGGTATGTAAAGCAACCGAAGCTCTGTCATTAAATATGGCTGCGTTGGAGTTGTTCCTGTTATATTTTTTTTCTTATAATTTTTTTGTTGCTGGTTTTCCCTTTGTGCCGTTTTTTCTGGCCGCCTTTTCCACTTCACGGATTGGGGCGACTTCTTTACTTCAAAAAGAAGGAACACATGCAAATCTGATGCTTGTCCCACAAGAGTGCAAGGAGACTTGAGCTTGCATCCCAAGCCCCAGCTCAACACTACACAACCATAGCACTTCTAAAGTATAAGATGAGCTCGGTGCTCCATGGAAAACCTTTGGAATAACCTTTTGCTTTTCCCTGAATGGGAAATTTATGAAAATTGCATGCCACAGTAAATCTGGGTGGGGTAAAGTGGATCACAGTTTACGTACAGATTTGCATATTTTATGGAGTACGACGACAATCATGACCAAGATGATGACGATGACTGACTACAACGAAGACAAAACTACAACAACAATAACGCCGAGGTGATGTGTGGTGCGTCCTGGGATGGATAGATAAGCATCGACAATGGTGTAATCGAGTTTACAAGATGTTGGACAAGGTACAAATGGATGCGATGACTTTGATGGGGTTTCTCCAATGATGGCTTTGGACGGAAGTTACACCAGCTATACTAAAACTGGTTATATAGGCATCAGAAGCAGAATATTGCATGTGAAGTAGATTGGCAATGGATTAGAAAAGCGTGTGCAGGTGATATCAGTTTGGCCAGCTTCGGGGTAAGATGTAAATTAAGGTTTTTGAACTGAAGTTTTCTTTAAAGTCGTTGACTCTCTACACTGATAACCTCCCATTTGAGTATTGGGAGGTGGGAAAATTGCATTGGAGCATGAAGTTGTCGCTCTCATGAAATAAACAAGAGTAGCGATATTTGCTTGAGAAAGTTGAAACACCTGACTGATTTTAGTGATGCCCCAAAACGTTGCGAGCACATTGTCTCTGTAATGT
This sequence comes from Melanostoma mellinum, assembly GCA_914767635.1. Classification (NCBI taxonomy): domain Eukaryota; kingdom Metazoa; phylum Arthropoda; class Insecta; order Diptera; family Syrphidae; genus Melanostoma; species Melanostoma mellinum. The sequence goes on along the minus strand of OU612059.1, from coordinate 171,388,077 downwards.
TCAATAAGAAGTCAAAATTGCTCACTTCGCTTTTCTTGATGACTCCTTCTCAATGATACGATGCGAGAAATAAAGATTTTAAAAAACAAGAGTTTAATGTGGCCCATGCTGGCAATTGACCAGGTATCAGAAAAAGTTTTCAGTAAAAGAAGAAAAACCATAGATCCTCGTACTTCTTGGGCCTTTTTATAAAGAGAGGAGAAAGGAGCTAAAACACACCACCATCTGATCTGCATGATATGGTCGGAAGAAAGCATGTCGGTTGTACAGAACCCCAGTATCGTATGCCTGATCCTGAAAAGGGAAACTCTCACAATTGCGCCAATTTTAGAGAAATATGATTCTTTAATGTAGCGTCGCGTATAAGATCTTGTCTGTTAATACATGTGAACGTCTCAAACCGCCGCGCCGCACGTCGACACTTAGATAGGTGCAAATCAATTTGTTTTCAGAACAGAAAAGTCCACAATCGACCATATTTTTACATTATATACATATACATCGATCTACACCATCTTTTTATCGATATTTACTGAGACGACTGTACAGAGCCATGTCTAGTTTCAGCATCCCTGAAAAACTCGTAATACTATGCTTGATGACTTTAGAGAGTACACGCTGCTCCGTCAAGGTTTGTAAAGAACTCACCGAGATCTTTGATGTCGAAAAAGGCTTCAGGCAAGGCAACAAACGATGCGATTTCTTTAACTTTATATTTGAAAAGATTGTATAAAACTCAAATGTCAACACCAGAGCAATCATTTTTCCGAAGTCTGTACAATTACTTGTTCCAGCAGACGAAATTGACGTAATGGGAAGAAAAAAGTGTGATGTCAGCATTGAAATGGAAGCGACAAAAGTGGGCTTGATGGTCAATGAGGGTTAAATGAAGTATGTATATGTTGTCATCAAACAAGGACACCGAAAATCGACGAATTGGACAAAACGTCACAACAGACAGACATAACTTCGAGGTAGTACAGGACTTCGTTTAACTAGGATCCAAAAGACGCGAAAAACAGTAAAAGTGGGGACATCGAACTGTGAATTACTTGCCAACCGCTGCTTCTTTTGGTAAAGAAGGCAATTGAGAAACAAAACTCCAAAAATAGCTAGGTAACCCTTTAAAGGACCTTAATCAGTTCGACCTTCTCGAAAGCGGATGAGGAAACCCTTGGTCGTTTCGAAAGAAAACAACTCCGAATGTTTTTTGGTTTATGTGAAGACAATGTGAGAAGATGAACAAACTGTATAAACTGTACCGTGACATGGCCAAAAGAGTACTCTTCGCGAGAATTCGTTTGCTTGGACGTGTACAGTGGATGAACAATGGAATATGAAATAATTTCTAAGCTTACTATAGGAAAATTTTAGTACAATGCAGCTAATTTATTTTCAAAGCTTCGGGGATCTGTTATACGTTTAATTCTTATAGGAAGATTATTCCATAAACGAGCGTTGATGAAGAACTGTCGTCCAGAGGTTAAACACGTAAACTGAGGTTATACAATTAGTTGCGATCTATTAGAAGAAGATATTTGTAATCGATCAAAGAGATAAGAATGTTGATGTGTTTGCTTTACCCGAAATAGTAAGACTAAGGCCCTGTAGCGGATGAGGTTATCAAATGTTGTGTTATAAATAGCTTTTGAGTAAACAGATATCCTAACATATCTTTTAAGCTTATATATACCTAATCCCTAGCAATACTTTTGTACGCAACATTCAGCTTCCGTCTGCTATTAGAGTCGCAATTGCAATAGCTTTCACATCCGTTGGTCAGTATTGGTATAACCAATGTTTTGGCCAGCATTAGCCTAGTTTTCAGGGGAGTATAGTTTTGAGCGGCCCATAACATGCGGAGAACCCCATATGCTCTTCCTATTATTGCATTAATGTGTGTGTCCCATGTTAGTCTCCGGTTAAATATCATTACTAGATTTTTTTCAGTCTCTACGTATTTTACTATACTGCTCCGTCCAGTAAAATTTGTGGAAAATATGAAACATCTACTGGACATCTACTGAGACATTTAGACTTACTCGGGTTTAAGAAGAGCTCATTTCTTTGGGCAAGCAGTGAAATTTTGTCTAGGTCTTCATTGAGACAGAGTCCTCCATCAATTCGAGGGGGCAACTTTTGTATAGTTGAACATCGCCTGCGTACATTTGAATTGTTGATTGAGGAACGATTTGAAGGAGTTCATTAATATAAAGGGAGAATAGTAGTGGAGCAAGAATTGATCCCTGGGGAACACCCCTTGTGGTAGAAAGAAAACTAGACATTTGACCGTTTGCATACACAGCTTGTTTTCTTCCAGTCAATTATGAAGCCAATAACTGAACCGCAGAATTTGAAAAATTAAACAACCGTGACAGCTTATTGCAAAGGTTGACATGATCGACTGTGGAAAAATCGAGCAACAACAGTAATCTAATGTTACCACTATCCAAGGGTTTCCGTATATCTTCAATGATATTAATTAGTGCAGTGGAACAACTGTGTTTCTATCTAAAACCAGATTGATGAGGTGATATCATATTATTTCTTCGAAGGAATCACCTTTGATAAGAAGGGCAAAATGGAAATGAGTCTGAACTCATGTGCAGTTTTCCGTACAGGTACTATCTTTGCTATTTTCCAGTGATCAGGAAAAACACCAGTAGTTGTATTGAAGGTGTGAGTTAAATGCGGCAAAATGATATAAGGGTTTTGACAAACTTAGGATGTACGCCATCTACTCCAACTGCGTTTGACTTGATCAACAACAGGCCCTCAACAACGTCTGTGCTCTCAACTCTTGAGAATTGAAAAACATTATTGAAGCTGTTTTGGGCGTCATGATCATGTCGAAACGGAATCATAGCCGGCAGTGTAGGAAAGGGTAAATTTACAAATTTTTGGTTTAGAGCACAGCTATCTCTGCATCATACAAATTCGATAAACTTCTTTTCTTTGCTACACCCATCTCTCGTAAATTATTCCATAATTTCTTTCTACTCAAAGAAATGTTCTAGTGGTTACAATAAAAATCTTTTTTTGTCGATCGAATTTTGCAGATAACTTGATTTCGTAGATTTCGATAATCTTGTTTAAATTCTTAAAGCCTACCGTTTCCAATTGTTAAAGGCTTGATTATGACGACGCATAAGTTCACGGATTTCCGTGGTTAACCATGACCGTTGATCCCTTCTGCATATTCAAATAGTGATAATAATTGTAAGTTCATGAATTCTATTTGATCACTCGGAGAAGCTAAATAAAAAATACTGTTCCAATCGATATTTCGAACATGTGTTTCCAGGATGGCATAGTCAATAGAATTAAAATCTCTATACTGATACGAAACATGTGTTCTCTGAACTTCGAAGTCAAATGACATGTAAATAAGTAGATGCTTTGAAAACCCGGATGCCGAAAGCTAATCTTTGAATAGCACCTTATTCGTATCACTCACAAAAAACGTCTAAAAGTGTCCTCGAATCACCAGAATGTGTTGGAAAGGAAAGTTTTCATTCCATCAATTAGATTTCTTTCTGTTAAGAGATTAGGTACTGTTAATGTCTCCTCCTATAACTCTTAGAGGACTGAACGGATATTTTGTCCATTTATTGAAAAAGTGCGGAAACACTGACATTCTTATTAGGTCTATACACCGTTCCAACAAGTAACTTATCCTCACCACATATCAGATCCACAAATACGTATTCTATAGAACTACCAGTACCTGAAAAACATTATTTTCAATTCAATTCTACTTTTAAGCCATGTGTCGAACGACATAGCAGGCAAAAACCACATCACCACGCATCATCGGTCACCGAAGCGATGCTCATGATTTATGCGTAAATTATTGGTGTTAAAAAGATTGCTCTGCGTTGGGCGCCACAATGCTCACCGAGCTGTTGACGGTCATCACCATGTACATTTAGCTCAAGGACCACTTTTCTACTGAAAGTTGCAACTGTGACGGTCAAAATTTTTGGCATAAACTGATTCCGTTGCGTCGTCGGATTTCGTCGGCTTCCTACTCTGCTGTGCTGTCGCCGCGCCCACCGTGTTCCTGCTAAAATGACAAGCGATATATGATGTTTCTATATCAAAGCTTGTTTCTATAATCATAAGTCTTGGTTTACAAAAGCGAATGGTGCCAGAAATAATTCTTGATACAATTACTTTTTTATTTATGATTACCTATAAAATAAGAAAACCAACATTACATGCAGGAACCTTGTTCTGTATTTAAAATTGACTTCGTAGACTTCAGTTTTTTTTTTTTGTCAGGAGGAAATCTTTAAAAGACACTTGGCAGTATTCGACACCAAGTAGTGTGCGATTCTTACCTCACTAAAAACTCCTCTTAATCAGAACCAATCTATGAACGATCGACAAAAGATTTTTCTTTCTCAATAATGTAATCGCTTTAGGGGAAGCTTAAGCTTTTAATGCTTCTTTTGACTTTTAGACGTAATGTAAAGTTTATATGTGCAGATTTAGCTTCATTGAGCTCGATACGCCATTTTTTGGTCCAATCACTTACGGTGTCGACGGCATTTTGCAATTTCTCAGCAGTCTTGACGACGCACTTACTGGATGCCAAAATTGCAGTATCATATACAAAAGTAGCCATAATTGTGATGTTACCCACTGGAATATCCCTTGTATATAGCAAATACAGAGTAGGGCCTAGGACGCTTCCATGTGGAACACCGGCTTGTATTTTAATTAGCTTTGAATATCTCTTTTTTGATCATTCCGTACTCTGAAGAGCCGGTTTGAGATATCAGATTTTAGTTTTTCGTAGTACTGCCTGGGTAGGTCCCTTTGCAGTTTGTACTCTAGCCCCTCATGCCATACCTTGTCGAATGCTTGAGCAATATCTGCTTTCCAGAGCGAATAATCGGTTGAAGCATCAGTCGTTAAATTTTTCAAGAATTTACTTAATGAATCATTTTTGAATTCGTAGATTTGTTTTTTCAGTTTGTTGCTAACGCTGTTTTGTCGTCTGGAAATCTAGTATCAACTCTCAATATCAACTCTCTTATCTCCACAGGGTATTTTGTTTCAGCTTGCTTCCTACTCGAGTAAGTTGGTGTACTTTCTTCTGCAGCTTGTTGAACATCGGCAATGAATTGTTCTACTTCTAGGTCGATTTGCTCTTCTGTTTCTATAGGGGATCTGAGATTTATATAGCTTTCATGCTTTTCTCTGAATTTACTCCAGTTTGTTTTATTATGTACAAGCTTAACTTAGACTTCAGTTGACACGGAAATTGTCGTATTGTGGTAGAGGAAATATTCGTCTAAGTGATGATAATTGATTTAGAAGCAAAATTCAGCTCAAATGCAGTTATTTTTCGACTAAATTTTAAAACCAACTGTAAAAGAAAAGATTTGCAATATGTAGTTAAGAGGCCATTAGCCAATCGCCAGAAAATTTTGTAACTTAATTTGGAACCATGTCGTCGTTCTTCAAAAATTATAATCACTTAAAACGCCCAAACCGAAATGCAGAGACCACAAATGACTTTATAAAAATAAATTACTTTCTGATGGAATATTAAAACATTTTGCCGGGCCGTCATCCCACTTAGCTGAAAGTAAATGAAAGTGGAAGAACTAAAACCTTTCAAATTACATTAATTTCTACCATCTTGAATTCCCTTCCCATTAGCCTCCAAAAATAACTAAAAAGAAAAGACAAAAGAAAAAACTTTCTCGATCCCGCCTCTCCATTAATCGAAATGAAATAAAAATTAAGTTGTTTTATTAACGCCAATGATAAACAAAGGAACGAAAAAAAGATTTCCTCCATTAAATTAACCAGAAATCACTTCATCATTGCCACCGCCTGCCTGTGTGCCACAGTCTATACCAACAAACCAAATTACCACAATGACCACAAGACTCTGTCGACCAATGCGACAGTCATTCCATCAAGTGGCTCATAGCCGCATTGCCATAAAAGTAATCGATTTCTATCATTAACACCAATAGAGTTGTCAAACGTCAACCGATAACTGAATCGAGAGGCCATTAAGTCCACCATCATGTTGCCACCTTCGTCCGTCCGTCCGTGCGTCGTCGTGACGCGTCCGCCGGTCGTTCGATTGGTGGGCCAGGTGGAAGTGCAAGCCAAATCTCTTTTGTATGTGCCGGTGTCGATAAACGAGTGGTGTTGGTACAAACACTCGGTGTATTTGCTCTGGCCCATTAATCATCAATCTTTGAGCTATTTTTTTTTCTAACCACAATAAAAGATGTGCGCCTCCTCTTGCAGCCGCCGTCGCTGGCCGCCCCCACAACTTGTGACACATGAGCCGGACGAAGATGCATTTTTGTGGCGTGTAAAACGGCCCCGGCGACGCTGCGTGGCGCGTCCGGTCTAATGAATTTAAGTTCGCATTCGAGTGATAATCACAAGACGTGAAGATATTTTGTCGCCGTTGAATTGATTTTTTGTTTCGTGCTTAGAAAACCTACGGACTGTGTATCTAATTGGTAGCAGTTGTGACAACACACCATCAGTCTTTTCTTAACCGGGGCCAATGAAACCAATTTGTAACCTAAATCAGGTTGTACTCGTATCTATCCTGCGACACGTTACCTGTGCATTGGCACATACCAATCTAACTATCGGCAGAGATCGAAGCCGCACGAACGGATATGGAAAATTAAGTTTTGAAATGAAGACAAGCAAACGGGTTGTCGTTTGTCGAAGGCGATCCACTTTCGGTCGCCCTGACTCGCTGAAAAGTCCAGGGGTGGGGACATTATGTTGGAAAAGTGCCACCTGATTGACCGAATGTCATTTAATTTATTCATAAGCCCAAATGAAAGGGGTGCTCTGCCCCACGGCCCCAACGCACACGAGGTGGTTGTTTTCTCAAGCCATCGCCTGTGTTTTCGTTAAGGTATCAAGTCGACTGGTATTGGTGTATCTGATATCCGATAGTCATCGTTAAATTGGAGAATATGCCGAGAATTGTAATTTTAGTTGAAAATAATTGCAATCACATCCATCGCCCGACCACTCGCTGCTGATATAAGATTTTATTGGAAATTGATAATTGTGGACAATGGAATGGAATTTTTATAGCAAAACAACATACGTCGAAGTGACACAAGTAGTGTATCTGACTTATCTAACAGCAGAGACACTTGGTTCTTCGAAGTTGTGAAAAGCCAATTAAACGTATTGATGGTGTGTGGTCGAAGTTGGTCGATTGGACGCTTGGTTGTGGCAGGAGAGGTTTTGTATGTTTAGTATGTAATTACTGTTTTGGAAAGTTATTTTAATTTTATTTCCTGACTTACTTATCCGTGGGGTTTAATCATGAACTTGTCCATATAATGAGACAGGCTATTTAATGACTATGGTTGGGGCACTGTAATGATATGATAGCTTGGCCAAGGTGAAAATACAAATTATTTTTTTATTCTTTCATAAGAATGTGTCGAAGAGTTTGAGGCAATAAGTAAGACATTGAGTTTATAAGTTGTGAGCTATATGATTATATACGCAGTGGAGGCTGATCCTCAAGTCTATAGAATGATGATTGGTTTGGAAGCTTTGCGATCAATTGTACAAACAAGGCTAATCAAAGCTTTAATTCGAACTATGTTTGTTCAATCTATGGCTGGGAAGTTCTTCAAGACTATTATGCGTTAAACATTTCCGGTGTCTTCATGCGCCTCCAGAAGTGTCCGTTTCACAGTTTGTGGATGTAAAGATATTTCTACCATTTCTATCAATTTCACTTATTTTTGTTGTGTATAGAAGTTTTTATCTTAGGCTGGTGTAAATACGTCCGATGCAGGGTTACAGAAGCGCTTATCTTTAGTTCTCTTAAAGGGACTTAGTCTGTACAGTAAGTAATACTTAATCCCTCGTTTTGCTTTACTGAGCAATAATTGCTCCTTTCTGAACGAATAATAACTAGCCATACTTTTGGAGGTGGTACCCGTGGCGTGATGGTTAGCATGTCCATTGTCCACCTGCTAATCCAGAGGTTCGATGTTCGAATCCCAGCATGGGCAAAAATGTTTTTCCACGTGTATCGCCTTTCGCAAGGAATTGGCAAGTTTTCCGTTAATAAATTCATTACCATGAAAAGCGCTTTCTCAATTAGCCGTTCGGAACCGGCAGAAAACTGTAGGGCCCTTCCATTCCCTCACAAGACATGGTTGTGAGAAGTGCGCTAGGCCCAGGGGCACCTCGCTCTGCTGCGCCACCCTATTTATTTTATTTATTTTATTCATACTTTTGGAGGTAGCCCACAACTTCTGTTTTGAATGAAAGAAGGGACAACCTGCTTGCTCGTAGGACAACCTCTTTTGATAAGATATGCTAAGAAAATTATTCAATGTGACAAATTGAACACCAATGAAGATTTGTTTAAGAAAACTTTTATAAAAGAAATTACACTCCTATGACTACTTCTTTCCATTAGGCAAGTTATCCTTCAAAGACAACCTCCTTCAAAGAGATAAGCTTTATTCTAAAGCGAGGTTGCCTAAGAATAAAACTTATCTTTCGTAAAGAAAAAATGCTTTGCATTGAATAAGACATCATCTTTAAATGGGGTATGTAGTTTACGACCACGCCACATACGGAAATTGTATGACATTAAAACTTGCAGTCTTGTTCTGCATCGTTAAGTAATGTTCTAAAGCTTATATCGGGTTTTAAAATAAGAGCGCTACAAAAGTTCTTTTTAGTAAAACAAAAAACGGTTTTGATCGAATCAATGAAATTCTAAATTTTTGTGAAAGTACGTTTGATGCCATTATGAGCAGTGGCGGATCTAGACTAATGGCGCCCCTAGGCTGTGAAAAGAAAGCCGCCCCAAAAATTTTTTTACGTATTTATACTCACCACAGTCATATGAAACTCGACCCATGAACGTCGATAACATAAGATTGTAAAATAAAAAATAAAAATCAAGTTGACATAAAAAATAAAAAAACAACATTTCTATTGAAAATTGTTTTTGTTCGAGAAAAAAATTCTTATTTTCAAAATATTTGCCGCCCCCTCTGGAGTTGCCGGCTGCAGCCTACTCAGCCTATAGCTAAATCCGCCACTGATTATGAGACTCGATTTCTTTTGCATGGCCACCACGGGCACGCTTGCAAAAGTCTAAACGCTGAACCCAATTTGCGACGGCTTTCAAGCATAAACCGACCGATACTGCTGCAGTTTCACGTTCGATATTCGTACGAAGTTCATCAATCGTCGCTGGCTTGTTGGCATAGACCATAGACTTGACGTAGACCCACAGGAAATAGTTTAACGGCGTCAAATCGCAGGTTCGAGGTGGTGAAGCGACTGGACCATTTTGTGAGATAACACGTTCTTCAAAATTGGTTTCCAATAAATTGATTGTGACACTCGCTGTGTGGCTTGTAGCGCCACCCGCCGTCCTGTTGGAACCACATGTCCTCCAAGTTCATCCATATCATCCAATTGGGGTCAAAAATATTCGGTTATCATTGAATGGTTAGCGATCCCCATTCACAGTAACGTGCCGGTCCTGATCATCACGGAAAAAGTACGCCGTTTTCGGGTTGCAATGATGACTCATAAAGTACGTGTGGATTGCTGCCTGACCAGTACCGCATATTTTGTTAATTGACGAAAACATTCAGCCAGAAATGAGCCTCATCGTTGAAGATGGTTTTTCGATGAAAATCCGAATCATTTTCAAGTTGTTGCTCAGTCCAATTCACGAACATACGACGCTTTTGGTGGTGAAGCGACTTCAGTTCTTGCGTCAATTTAATCTTGCAAGAATGTAGGCCAAGATCTTTTTGTAAAATTTGCCACAACCACGTCACAGAGATGCCCAAAGCTTGAGAACGACATGTGGGAGACATATGTATTTGGGTTTTCTACAACTGAAGCCTCAGCGGCAGCAATATTCTCAACACTACGGATACTTCTTTGTCTCACTGGCTCGATAATATTTTGTGGATTCAAATTTTTCCACTAGTCGCAAAATTGTTTATTTGCTGGGACGATTATCACGACCATAAATTGGAATTAGTGCCCTTAACGTTGAGGCCACTGACTCCGAATTTCGGTAATAAATGTTAATAATTTCGACTAGTTATTGGCTCGTATGTCTTTTCATCATAAAATGGCAAATCTTGCCGAAGAGAAATGTCAAAAGAGCGAAAAGAAATATGGCGTCGTTTGCTGTCCCAGTCGCTCTACTCTTGTAGCGTTCCTGTTGAAAAACCCGAGGTTAGCGAAACCAGTACTTTTTTTTAAATTTTCATACTCAATTTCTTGTGTGGAATTACGAGATGTAATGTGATACCGGTGATGTAATCATTAGACCTTCGGACTAATGTTTGAGACGTTGAGGTTCGATTCCCAGTTAGACCCAAAATGATTTTTGCGAGTATCCCGAATGGTTGCGAATAGGCACATCCAACGAGACTTTAAACTAATGCAATGAAAAGTGCTTTTTGTTCCGGTCGGGCACGATATGAAACTATATTGATCCTTCATTTTCGTTCCATTGCTCATAGAAATTATTGATGGAACTTTTCAATATGTTCTGATTTATAAAAAGCGTTTTACATGCATAATGCGACAAAATTTTAGGACATATAAGTTGGCTCAAGACATGAAAAAAATCGTACGGGAGTGGCGTCTATCTTCCTCCTTTTAATCAGAAAGGTAAATTTCATTAAAAACCTACTTGATTTTCTATAAAAATTATTACAATCTATGTAAGCAACTAACTACCACATACTATAAAGTTTTTGAAAGCTTATACTTTGCTCTTTAATTAACATTCGAGTTCTAGCTAACTTAGTGAACAGTTTCTGAATAATCAAGTCTCAAAATCTAAATTTAGAATAAAATTCTTACAAAATTTTGCTATACTAATAGTCACTTCAACTTTTTTGCTCAGAGACCAAACTCCAATCAGCGAAAAACCCACAAATTGGCTTTCTAAAAAAATTGCCTAAATTTTTTCTTATATTTCAAAAACTAAAAAAGACTTTCACGTTGGGTTTTTTACTCAGGACTAATAAGAGCATTGATTGATATATTTTATGTTTCTTATGCATTTTATTTGAAAAAAAAAATTCTTTTAAAATTTTGAATCTGAGATATTTTTATGTTTTGGTGGAAAGCAATTTCTTTTTCCAATTCGAATTTATCTAAGGAGATGACTGAAACTAATTTTGTTTCTAGCTTTTTCAATGATAAGTAAAAATTTTACCTTGATGTTTTGCATTACTATCCAAAAATCAGAGCCGTATTTGCTTTGCGTTAGACTTTTAGCTTGCATTTTACTGAAGCTTGCCTTGTTCGGTTCGCATGTTTGCATACTTAAAGATACTTTTTTGTTGATCTTTTCACGATTCGTCGCACGAACAAATTTTGGTCTGAGATAATGTCAGACATGACGATAGAGCAGACTCTTATGCGATCTATGAAGATAACAGGAGAAGGGAGACTAACTCAAGGATGTGAAATTACCAACAGTGCACTTCCATATTGGACTTGATGGTTTAGCTTGAAAACAAACAGAAAATTCTACGCTACGCAAACGGATATCTTTCGCTGCTACTAAACAGTATGTAGACATGAAGCCCTCGCGGACTTGACGAGACAATCGTGGCATTGAGAAATTGTACCTACATGCTTCTCCTTTTCTTGAAAGTGAAAAATTGATGTCTATGGACACTGGTGTTGTTGAAAACCAGAACATCAATTTTCATCAATCCAATTCAATGCCGTCGCCGTAGTTGGAAAAAAGTCAAAACTGTTCCATTTAACGAAACTTCGCTACTATGGCCATATTTATCAACAAAAAAAACTGAAGCTTGTGCCTTTCGAAAGCCTACAAATGTTGTTTCAAACGAAAGTTTGAGAGATCATGTTCCCGATATCAATTCTTCCAATTTTTTTTACGTTGAGTTTGATAAATGAAAATAAATAGGGCGGTGCAACAGAGTAGGGATCCACCGAAGGGCACTAGCACATTTCTCTTAGCCATTTTTTATGAAGAACGGAGCGGATCTTCAATTTTCTGCCAATTATGGACGATAAATTGAAAAAACCCTTTTCATAGATATGAAAACACTGCGTCGTAGGGCTCAACAATTCCTCGCGAAAAAGCCTTTTTACCTTGGTGTTTTTGGGAGTTGGATGTAGCAGTGGAATCTATTCTGCAATTTCGACAAAAAAGATCCCAAGAGACATTTTGAATAGACGTTGTCGAATTTCCAGACTTTCAGCTCTATCCTCCAAGCACTGTCAGGGTTAATTGAGGTGAATAAATGTGCCTACTTTGTTTTGTGAGTTAGACGACTATAGTTTTACCATATGGAACACATAACCACCGTCTGAATGCTTCCACGGCTCTTGAAAGGTAATTCTAATTTGGCCAAGCTTTACCTATAACTTCCAACTTACCCTCTCTTACAAGTGAGAAAGTTGGACGCTCAAATTTGGTCTAAAGGTTTCCTTTTAGATAGGTCTCCTTCAAACATTACGCGACGTTTGAAATATGGCGCGGTTCTTATCTTTGGGTCGTTGATAGTTAAGAAATAAAAATAACGGAAACCATCGCACTGGACGAAACCGAACTTTTCCCGTACGAAAACAGCCGTCTTAACAACAGAAATATTCGAAGACAGTGTCCGATTTTAACCGTACAAGTACAGACCATCGATCGTGTTGAATACATTCCTTAAGGGAACATTTTTTGGTCACAGAAGATAAGTGGATCCCACTGCATCCAGCTTACACTTATCTGTTGATTTATATCGTCGTTACAAGTTCGTTTATGTCTTAGATATTAAAACTGTCCACTCTTTGAAGGCGTATTTCTATTTAGTATTAAGTCTTTTTGGACTAATAGGTACCGTATCGGCTCAACATCTATTCGCACACAGACCTTCAGAAATCCTTATTTTGAAAGCCACTGATATATGATGATGGCGTATGGTTGTCAATCATTCACAGGAATGACATTCCTGTTTTCAACGTGGACAAATGAATCCCTTGGAGCTTCTCATTTGGTGATTCCTTGTCTTGTATTGGTTGTCAGGACTCGGGACAGAAAATTCTTCTAGTTCCCGGTAAGTACAAGCTTCTCGCATACTCTGCTAAAAGTGGAATTTACTCCTTCTGTGTTCCTTTTGGCAGCTTCTGTATTACACTTATTGGCAAGTCATTTCATCTCTTTTACTTTTTTTTCTTTGGTTTAAGGTCCGGCTTTACCTTTGACATCTGCTATCTCCTAAACTATCATTGCTTTAGTTCTATTATTCAATCTCCATGTTTCATCACAATAACTTTGCTCCTTCAAAATGAATTGCTTGCCTTCAACTCTCTTCAGATTTTACCGATGGATTCTCCGCGCATACAAAGGACCTTGTTTCTTTTTAATCACGCATTCGCAAAAAGTTCTGTCAACAGAATACTGCTTTGGAAGACGAGGGCATTTCCCAGTATCACTTTGCAGTGCTTAACCTGATGCTTCAAATGTTTCAATATGGGCTTCATTTAATATTGCATTTCATTTCGCTACTTCAGCATAAAGTTTCTGCTTGAAGGACATGATGTTTAAACACTACAAGACCGAACGTATGATCTGCATACACTTAAGGTATCTTCAAATAAAGGGTTCCTGGTACCGCACCCCAGACCTCAATGACAGTCTTTATCATTCTTCTTTATTGTTCCGACATGCGACTTATTCAGGGCTTCGAATCTTATCCGACACCAAAAGCTCTTGAGTTCTGAAGCTCATAAGTTGGTTAGAATCGTCCGTATTCTTGCTACTCACTTTCCATCGTTACTATAAAAGTTCATACTCGTAGAGCATTCTTGCTTAAAGAACGATTTGACCTCAAATAAGTTTTTGGCCATATTTTACAAAAAAAAGTTGACAAAGTTTTATTTTTATGACAGTTACTTGTTTGATGTGAAATTAAATGTTATTGAAACTTTTTATCTCTTTAGAATCTGAATGTAATTTGAACCTCCCGCCGCCGGCAGTGCGCCGCTACGAACCGATCCCTTCAACATAATACATACTTTTTGATATACAACACAACTTCTTGTAATGAAAACCATGTGATCAAAATGTGCGATTCAGCTGCTTGATTATCACCAAACGATCACCCTTTGACTCACTGTCCAGGCTTAAATATCGCACCGTTACAACTCCACCCCTAAAGCGTAGGTACCTACTGATAACCAAATCCATACGCTTACGTGATTCCATGGACCCCAGTTCATAGTTTTCTTTAAAGGAATTCATAAACTCAAACACCTTTTCGCAGACAATTCGATTCCAATTGCACTCCTCCCGCGTCCCGCCCCATGTTGCCCATAGGAAGAAAAAAAACTTACAAAAATCAAACGCGATAAGAGACACCTTTTGCAATTCAAATCCAAGCAAAGGATACACAGTATTTCTATTTTTTTTTTTTTTGAATTTTTGTTTTCTAAGTCCTGAGCACAGCGCAATGTGAGTATTGCGCAACATCCATTGTTCCCTTCTAAGACGGAAGGCGGAATTCCTCTTTCTTCTTTCCTACAATGTGTCCTCTGAAAGGTGCTTCGAGCTACATGCACTGGTGGCTTGAATGTAAAAAGGAAAAAAAAAAGAAAGAAATAAAAGTCTCCTTTGTCCTTTGGCAATGCTCACTCTGAAGATGTAACACAAGAAGGTCCGGAAATCTTTAAAAAACTACGACCACACCCACTTGGGTGCGACAATTGAGCTGAACCAAATGAAAAAATGTGAAAACTCGTTGGCTGCTGGGAAGTTATGGCATAGGTGGTACAGGGTACACTATACAGCTAGACGGAGCCAAAGGTGACGATAAACATTCATCGCAAAGAAAAAAAAGAAGCAGATCTTTGGTTCGTATGGAAGAGGAACTCGTTTTTTATCCTGGGTGCTTTCTGAATTGGTCGTCCTTTACCAATGAATGGCATTTTTTTGCTTGATTCCTTTGTTACTCAAATAGCGATTATGTTGTTAAGGGTGCTCGCGAAGCACATCAAGTATACCTACGAGCTACGAGTTAGATTGCAAAACAAAAAGTCCTTTTGTTTGCCATCAAACCCTACACGCATGCAATGAACTGCGGTACGTATATATGTAGTCCGTATGCTTTGTTGATCCTCTTGAATATTGTTGCTTTGTCGAGAGTGTGTGCTAAACTTGTGCGCCGCGCCACAAATCACTGGTAACGCACACATTATTTTCTTGATGATACATCAATTAGGATAAGTAAATTACTGTTTGGCAACTTAACGTCTTCAACAGCTGCAATTATGAGGTGTCAATGCCGAGAAATCAATTGCTGTATAGGTACGGAAAGAAGTGTGAGTCAAATTAAAACACCTCAACTCTAGAATTGGTTTCCTAAAAAGGGAAGCGTTTTAAGTGGTCCTTTTTTCAAAAATTGGGGATCCTATCCATTTAGTTAGTAAATATGGAAATGTACCTGATGCCAACACATCGAAAAAACTTCAAAAATTTAATTTAACTCTTGGTGGAACGATTTGTTTTTTTAAGAAGTGTGGGTTCTAATTGAAATGAAAATGGGCTCTATACCAGTTAAATAAATTAATCTAAATAAGGACAAATAAGACGGCGATGTTTTTGAAGCATTAGACTTTAACTTTAAGACAGTTACAACCTTGACTGTGATATCGATTCATACAAAAGAATATGAGCGCTGAGATCAGAAGTAGAATTGCTTTTCCTTGAAATATGAAGGCAATTAGGTTGAATTGCCCTCTGCCAAGCTGCTGAACTTACTTACTCACATGCTTAGGTGGACATTACAGTTCAGGGTGAACCTGGGCCTCAACCAACATCCTTCTGTAACGACTTCGATCTCGAGCGAGCTCTCTCCAGTTTCGCACTCTAAGTCGGTTGAGGTCTTCATCCATTTGATTGCGCCACCAAAGACGAGGTCTTCCCCTTCCGCGATTTCCCTGCAATGTGCTTTCGAAAACCGGTCGAGCTGGAGCGTTTGGGTCCACCCGCTCTACATGACCCAACCATCGTAGCCTCGCGATGCGTACTCTTCTGGCTATGCCCATGTCGCGGTAAACCTCATACGGCTCGTTGTTGTATCTTCTTCTCCACACATTGTCTTTGCAAACGGGACCAATGATCATTCGGAGAATTTTTCTTTTGAAACGACCAAGGGTTTCCTCATCCGCTTTCGATAAAGTCCATGCTTTCGCGCCGTAAAGCAGGACTGGGATGATCAAGATCTTATACAAGGTTACCTTTGGTTTTTCTGGAGAGGGTTTTGTTTTTCAATTGCTTTCTTTACCCAAAGAAACAATGGTTGCAAGAGTTAATCTCCGTTTGATCTCCGCACTAATGTTGTTGTCCGTGTCTACAGCGGATCCTAGGTAGACAAAGTCCTGGACTAACTCGAAGTTTGGTCTGTCTTTTGTGACGTTTTGTCCAATTCGTCGATGTTCTGTGTCCTTAATATATACTTCGTTTTGCCTTCATTAACCATAACACCTATTTTTGCCGCTTCTATTTCAATACTTGCAAAATCACGTATTATGACATCGCGCTTCCTTTTTCCCCTAACGTCAATATCGTCTGCGTAGGCGAGTAATTGTACACTGTTGACGTTTGAGTTTCTTTCTCTTCCGACCATATCATGCAGATCAGCTGGTGCATGCTGCTTTCCAACTGCGATCCAGCTGCCTTGCAGAGTTCGTCATCAAGGCCATCTGCACCTGCAGTCTTATTTGATTTAAGTTCAATTCTGATACTCACTTTATAAATGCTGGTGTACCCCAGGGCTAACTTTTGTCTTTGGTTTCATCTATACTTTTATAAACATTCCGCAGCACCTGCCTCGCCAAAAATGCTCGTCAGTTTCAACTTAACGATAACTTCAGGCGTACAGTCAAGTATAGAGATTCATATTTTAGCCGATCAACCCAAATGTGGAATGCTCTACCTGATTCGTTTTTCCTTCACATTATGATTAGCAGCGATCTGAAAACAATGTTCATCAGTGTCTCCTTCTCAATCCCTTTCTATTTTTCTAACGATCGCGATGTGTTACATAACATTTTGAAAGACTATCAATAATTCCTTGGTGTGCGGGCGTGGTACCCGTGGCGTGATGGTTAGCATGCTTACCTGTTATCCCAGAGATTCGTGGTTCGAAATCCCAACAGAGGCAAAAGTGTTTTTCCACGGCTATCGACTTTCGCGAGTATTTGTCAAGTCCTCCGTTAGTAAATTCATAACCAGGAAAATTTTAGGTCCCCTCCATTTCCTCACAAAACATGGTTGTGAGAAATGCGCTAGGCCCTGGACCTCCTATGAAAAAGACATAACGCATACAGGTACAACAGAAACTAAGAACGGATGGGTCAAGACAAGAAGAAAAACTCGGGGAAAGGGAAGCCTAGCTCCTGCCAATTTAGCCCGCCCAGGGGCAGTTTTATAAAAAAAATTGACGTACATTAATTAATAACGAACACTTTTTGAAATTTTATTAAAAAGTCATAATTACATGGAGGATCTAGAAATCCATTGACCTCAACTCCAAAAAATTAAAGCTAATACTAGGTTGTTTTTGTTTTTTCTTCAATAAAATTTTTGCAAAATTTTGCCTCGTTAAAAGTAACTTTTTTCTCCATGAAAAGAAGCTTAATAACACTAAGCCACATGCGTCAAAAAGATGATCGAGCTTACTAGAGCTCATTGGAATTTAGAAATCTAAAATTTGAAATTACTAAAAATGTTGTTAAACAATAAAGTTTTTGCTATGTTGGTACGAGATAGCGATAATAAAACCTTAGATAAAGAAGAAGTGTGAAGAATTGCAGATCATAAGAGTTTGAAGCAGACCAGTGGGAGAGCTTTGATCCTTGAGATGACTTCGCTCATTGTGCCCACCTTTAAGAAGGGAAAAGTAGAGGCAAAAAAAAATATGTACTTCTAGTGACACTATCTTTACATTTAAATTGGCCGACAACCACAGCACAAGACGTCTATATGAACAAAATTATAAGTCAAAGAATGCCAATTACACAACCCACTTGTCAATTGCCATTTGAAGACAATAAGACAACATCATCATTGGCAAGCTAATAATAAATCCAAGTGAGTGTCAAAACGAAAGTCAAAACATTGTTTATATTCCAGTGCTTCGCAATTGGTAACGCGCGATACTAAACATATGCCAATAGGTTTCCAACTATCTCTTTCTCTCTCTCCTTTTGTTTTGTGTTCCCTCTTGAGTATAAAAGTTCGTCTGACCATCAAAATCATTGACCATGAGATACATTGGACCTTCACTTGATGTTTTGTGTCTCCATAGTCTCTATCATCTGACTGCGGCATTCTACTGCTACTACTGCTTCTGTCGCTTCTGTCGGACGAGACATAAACCTCAAAAGGCAGGCTTCACCCGCTGAGGGGTGGCACTCAACTAGACGTATAATTTGAGTCGCTGTCGACCGGGTCAACCTTGTCATTAGTGGTCATTAAGTTTGATCTCGTTGTTGTGAGTTTCGTTTCGTTTCCCTTTTTTGTTTGTGTGGCTATAGTCTTTTGCTATAGGTTTCCTTTGTTTTATGTTTTTGTCCTAAAAACATACTTCCTCCAGTACATATACGAACGTTCATGTATAGATAGGGATAGTTGCGGTTGGTCGGCACGGCCGGTGCGGCGGCGGTTGTAAAGGACCTTTGTGCCTGGCTCAATGTAATGAAGGTGAATGGACTTTTGATGTTCATAACATTATTGATCCGTAATTAGGTTCAACGTTTTAGTGCGGTAACAATGCCCAATCCCAAACATAAAAAGACGTATTCACAGAAATGAGATTGCTTGCAGAGATTAGGGATGTTTTTTTTTTTGACACTTATACATTTAGGCATACGCTAAAGTAAAGTAGTCTTTTAGCTGAGTGAGCACAGCTAGCAGCAGCCGCAG
Organism: Melanostoma mellinum; assembly: GCA_914767635.1. Classification (NCBI taxonomy): domain Eukaryota; kingdom Metazoa; phylum Arthropoda; class Insecta; order Diptera; family Syrphidae; genus Melanostoma; species Melanostoma mellinum. Next base: position 171,369,098 of record OU612059.1, on the reverse strand, counting down.
GAATTAAAATAAAGTTAACTTTTGCGGCTCAGGCTTGAGTTGTTGTGTAGACATAATTGTAAGCAACTATAATCTTAGTAGCGGCGGCGCGACGGCTCTTTATACAGCTTTGAGTGAACACAATCACCCAGTAAATGTACAACATTTGGCCCACAATAAAAGTTCAAAGGAGCTACAAAAGTTTCGATCTATTTCTATATTCAATTCGACTTTCTAATGAGCAAAGCACTTTCATGGACAACTTTATGTTTCTAACCTCAGTTTTTCTCTGATGAATGTCTTGTTGTGTAATGCCAAACGTAATTCAGTCACGTATTACTCACTTGATCACGGGTGCGTTATTTGGCCCTAAGATGGTGCGTGGCTGCGAAGGATTGAGACCCTGGCAACTGACATATTTTTTCTGTTCGCCATAAACGCTTATCAGGAAAATTTTCATGTTTCCATTAGTCTCAACTTTTCCTGATGGGTTTTCCTTAGGTATCGCTATTTTTTGGCATCATAGAATTGATCAGATTTTTTGTTTTTAGTAAGCGAACTAACTTTTTCTACTACTGATGGTGTGTATAGTATAAGCTCGATAAAGGCGATACCCGTGGAAAACATGATTCTGTTGAGATTCTAACGTCGAAAACTTGGCGCCCATTTTGCTTTTCCAATACCTTTTTGGCTTGTTTTTCTTCTTTCCTGGTCGCGATCTTGTCGGAAGTGATGTTTCTTCTTGAAATGGTGGAGTGCCGTTAGACACGAAAATGGCAAAACCTCGGAATTCAGGACCAGTCCATGGGTTTTTATGATGTGTTTTAAATAGCATAAAGAAAAAAGTTAAAAAACAACATTTCACAGCTCTCATTTTTTTAATCATTTTTATAAATAATTATCAACTTTTAGAATTTTCTTTTAATTATGCAGGGTGTTTTACATACGGTAGGTAGCAGGGGCAATTTTATAAAAAATTGACTAAATTTTTTAAAAATTTATTAAAAATTAGCTTAGCCCACTTACTTCAACATAATATAAAATTTTTAAAAGCTATTGCTTTGTTTTTTAATAAAAATTTTAAATTGATTTTACTCAAAAGTTTTTGAAAAATCAAGAATTAAAATCAAAATTTTGAATACAAAATGTTGCCTTATTAATGGTAATTTTTTTCCCATAATCAATGCTCTTATAAATATTTAATCAAAAGCAAAAAAAAAAGGAACGAAAAATCTTTCTTGGTTTTTGAAAAATAAAAAAAAGCGAAAGGTAGAAAACAAAATGTTGGTAATTTTCCGCTGATTGAACTTTATTCTCGGAAGTGAAACCTGAAATGTGTTTTTAATAGCACATAAAAAAATGTTAAAAAAAGTATTTTGGTGATCTTAATCTTAATGTAAATTATAAATAATTATTAATATTTTAGAGTTATCTTTTAATTATATTAGTTTTAAGTTAAATTTTAAATCACAAACTTGAAATTTGGTCTCAAAGGACTGCACATATAATGACTTGTGTCCCAAATGCTGATTCCGGTCAAACGAGTTGCTGTAGCCAAAAAATTCTGCTTTTTTGCCGAATTGGCAATTTTCAACAAATAATACTAGTTAAATTGTTTGTGTTGTGATGTTTTTTTTTTTTTTTTTTAATAAGAATTACTGATATATTTTTGTCTGCATACTGAATGCAAGTAGACAAATTCACGAGTATTTTTTTGGCAAAAAACCACAATTATTTGTTAACAGCAACTTGTTTGACCGGAATCATCATTTGGGGCACAAATCAATCTATTTGCAGTCCTTTAAAACCAAAATTATAGCTTGTAATAGTTAAAAATACAGTGGTGGTCCAACGATATAATATCCAGAGTCAATTCGTTATATCGAAAATTGGTTGTATCGAAACATTTTTGTCATACAAATCGTCGGCTGAGTTCTATCTTGTTCAATGTCCATTTTTCAAAATTTTGGGAAATCGATTTTTAAGGTTCAGATCGAATTTTTTTTATTATATTAGAAGATTATTTTTCGGAAGTAAATTTTTTCTGCAAGCGTAGACAATTTTAATTTTAAAACAAGTCACACTAGATGTTTTTCGTTTCTTTTAAAAAAGTTATAAATTAAAATCAATAAGGAAGTCGTTTTGGATATTGAACAACTTTGTATGGAGCAATGACAAGTTGGAAATCATCATGTAAATAATTGAACAAAGTAGAATTGAATATTGAACAAGATAGAAAGAAACTGTTCAACATAATAAAAAATGAGTCAATAAGTGTTTATTGAACAAAAAAACAGTTAGAAAGTTGTACTATTGAACAAAGCAGTTTTCCATAACTTAAAAACCAAAAGAGATAGGACAAAATGGTTTGCGCCAAACGAAAGAGCGCCCCCAAATTATGAAGTCTGAAGGTATGCCTTACTCAATTTCGTGAAAAATGGCCTATTGAACAAGATAGAACTCAGCCGACGAAATCTCTAAGTAAATCGAACGTCTAATTGCATATTTCATAAAAAAGTGAGTACATACTTCCCTTAATAGAATGAAAAATTAATTTAACTTCATTTACATATGCATAACGAAACATTTTAGCAATATACTTGTTAGTTTTTTTTTAGTAATGTATGTACATAAATAGCAAAATAGTACATACAAGTATTTGTACTCAAATTTAAGAAAAAAAATCGTTGAATCGCATTCGTTTTTTTGCGCGTTGAATGTTATTGTTGAATGCCTCCTCCACTAAACTACTTAGAACTAAGACTTTAGAGTTTTCAATGCCATTTCGTTCTGATATTCGTTATTTTTTCGTTAGGTATATAGAATAACGAATGGACTTGAAAAAAGTGTTTGTAATATCGATCATTTGTTATATCGGCATTCGTTATACTGGACCACCACTGATTAAAAAATTTAGAGCGGTGAAATATTTTTTTGCTTTATTTTTTAACACATTTTCCAGAATTTCATGAAAATCCATGTATTGGCCATAGATTCCGAGGTATGAGGCTTACGGCACTCCATTAAAAATTTTATTTTTTAAGCTGATATTGGGTTGGAAGATTTGTGCAAATGATTTGTCGCCCCAATGGTTCAAATCTTGCACTGAAATTACTTTCATTGCATGATTTTGGAGCTTAGTGAGCACTCTGCGGAGTGTTATCATTCGATGATTGACTCTTTTGAAGAGATTCGCGTTCACTACTATTGGCTATTGGAACTGGAGGTGTTTCATTCATAATTCGTTTTCTAAACTCTGAACACACATAATAAGCATTTAGCTCATAGGTAATGTTGGATGTGTGAGGCAGCGGCACTGAGATCTCAAGAATCCATTAGCTTCACCGGATAACTGAGAATGTGGTGGATGGGGTGAAAGGTAGCATAGGATTGGGTTGGTGACTGGGTTATTGATGCTGGGAAGTCTCACTGAACCATTTGGAGCCCTGAATGAATTTTATAGGATGCTGTTCAGTAGGGAGGTTAGAGATGTCGCTGTTGCTCAGTTCGTCAAAGAAGTATTCTCTTAGGGCTTTTTTCTCAGAGTGGCCCAAGCTAGGGCACTCTACATAAGTCAGATGTAGGTTCTGATATACCTATTCTCATCATGTGGGTACTGAATGAGCTTTGACCCGCGCGAGTGCCAATCAACAGAGTGTCGAGACATGCTAAGCTGGATCAAAATTTTTTTCCGACCTGACACTTCTTAATCCTCCCTGAAATGGTAAATGGTATAGTTTAATACATTGGATGCAATTGTACTTCCGTCAAATTAAGAATTTATCTTGACGGACAAAGCACAGTCTAAGAAGAGGAAAAGAATTACCTCAATTTCATGGGATGATATCCTTAAGCCAACTAAGAAATTGCTGTGCTGTGAAAAGAAGTCGACAATGCGGCAGGCTTTTATTTTTCTACAACTAGAACTTGAGCTGTGTGAAAGTCTTTGGAATCAGAATGTGGACGGTATTAGTTCAAAATAGAGAAAGTGCCCACCGTTTTCTCCGATCCAACTGCATACGATGCCGTTTAAAGTACAAGTAGTTTTATGATTTTAAGGCCTCAAGGAATCTCAGAAAAATGAAAATGTCGAAATTGTTCTTCTCAACCCGTAATGTTTGGAATATCTCATCACGAACATAGCTTTGTATATGTACAACATCTCTAGAAAGTTGTTGTATTCGATTTATCAGAAATCGCCTGGTACTTGAAAGGCAATTGGCAAAGCAAAATGGCCAAAAATTCGATACATCGTAGATCTTTAGTCTTAAAATGTGATAAACGGAACTCCCAATCAACTGACCCACCAAACAGCAAAAAAATATGGACAGCTTATAACTCATAAGTGCCAATGCACTAGACTTGGTGTGTACCTATGAACGTCTTAAGCTCTAAAATCTACCCATGATTTCCTCTCCTCATGTCACCTCAAGACAGAGTTTAGTCTTCAATATTAATCCTTTCAACACAAAGTATGGTTACCGTTAGCCAGAGCCAAGTTCTAAAAGTCTAATTATATAGATTAAATCGTATCCTTTTAAGTTTCCCAAACCATACACACATCCGCTAACACGAAAATACCTTCAAAAAGTTGATTGTTTATGTAATTAAATTGGCCATCCATCCAAAAGCTGCTGTACTATGGACTGAATGAACTGTGCGGTATATAAATGCCCGCCCCAGTGACCACTTTCGTTTTCCTTTCGGAACGAACTCATTTGGATTTGGAACGTCTCTCTCTTCTCCGGGTGCTGGCTGTTTTCCTTTCACCACTTAATTGTGGTTGGTCAAAAACGGAACTATGGCCCCCGACATCGATTTCATGCGAAATCAATGATTATCCTAATTATGTTTTGGTAATTTGAACATCAGATTTGAAAGCAAAACTTACCTTGGACTGGGAGAATGCATTTAACTCCTCGAACTCGAATAGTGTATAAAAGTGTTATACCACCATAATGAGGAGGCCTGCGTTGGTTGTTTGTTGGAGCATATTTAAGACTGACTGACTGACTGCCTGAATGGAGCCGTCCCCTCTGACAAAAATGTTGTATGTTATTCTTTCGGACGGGTTTTTGAATCTAACTCGTTGTGTAGGTATAGGAGTGTACATAGGCATAGGCATAGAAGTATAGATTCGAAACTGCTGCGGTTAGAATATAATTGTTTTTGCGTTTTTGCGAAATACACAAAACGAAAACACGCAATGGTTGTTGGTTGGCTAGTTGATAGGAAAACGTGCACGCAAAATGCCATTTTCAATCAAACCCACCCAAGTGACTGTTGTTGTTGTTGTTGTTGTTGGTGGTGTTCAAAGTTTTGGTTTTATAAAAGGGAAATTACTAGAGGCCACATTTTGTGGTTTTTGTTTGGCTGTTTTGCGTGTTTTGAAGGTTTTCTTGCTTTTACGTTTTTTCCAAAGTTTTTTTTATTTGAATTTCTGGTTGGTTAATAGATATTGAGTGTTAGCGTACGAGTTTGGCCGAAGAGTTTGCCCATGGGGTGCTTTGATCGCGTGCACTTGAATTTCGGTTCTCAATGTATAAAAGTATACATTTGTGGTTGTTTGGTGTTAAGGAAGGGGGTTAACATAAACATGGAAAATATCATTTCGAAGAATAGTTCTTATGTTCATGTTATGTATTTTTACATATGACCAAGTGTTTTTGTTCAATTGAGATGAAGAGGCAATAGTGCTTTGTGAAGTATTTGTCTCAACAGAAGGCAATGGTATCTAAAATAAAAACGTTACTTGCAAGCTACAAGACTTTTGTAGCTGGACTTGAAAAAATCATGTCAAAAGTACCTATCTCAAAGGAAAATGCGACGCTTGAAAATCTCATCAGCGGGCCTCAAAGCTATCACCGAAAAAGGCATATTAATTTTGAACTTGGCGCATCCAGTCATAGCTTCCTCCAGACTAATGAGAAGAAAGAAAAGTTTTGCTTCGTACTTGAATCAAAATTTGCCTAAAGTGCCTAACTAGGTAGGAACACAAAAAAAAAAAAACGGTTGAGTTCGAATCGATCAGGGATGCAATGTACAGCTTCAAGCGGCCTGGCAGTTATGGTATACTGAGAGTACCTGCCCATCACTAGATTTCAGAAGTCTCGTTCGCTTTATGCAACTTACTTACTTACTTAGGTGGGCATTACACATCAGTTCGAAGAGAACCTGAACCTCAACGAACATCTTACACCAGCTTTGCCCTCTTAGTCGGTTGAGGTCTTCTTCCACTTGATAATGCTACCTATAAAAGGAGGTCTTCCCCTTCCCCGTTTTGCCTACAATCTGCCTGTCGTGTTGGAGCGTTTTGGTCCATCCACTATGGTTCAGCCATCATGTCGCGGTACAGCTCATACAAGTCGTTTGTTTTTGTATCCACAAATTTTTTCCCACACCGGACCGAAGATCATTCAGAGTACTTTTCATTCGAATAGACGGGTTTCCTCATCCGCTTTCGATGAAGTCCATGCCTCCGCGCCGTAAGGCGGGACTAGAATGATCAAAGTCTCATACGGGGTTACCTTGGTTTTTCTCTAGAGGGTTTTGTTGCTCAATTGCGGACGAAGTCCTACTTCAAAATTATGTCTGTCTATTGTCAGTGACGCTTTGTTAAATTTTTATACTCGCAAAAGCACCTAAGACATCTCGCTTGCTTCTTTCCATTACGTCAATATCGTCTTCGTAGACTAGTAATTGTAAAGAGTTTTGAACGACTGTTCCTCTGGTGCGTTGACGTTTGAATTTCTTACAATCTTTTCAAGAATGATGTTGAAGAAATCGCATGGTAGTTTGTCGCCTTGCCTAAAGCCTTTTCGACATCAAAGGTCTCGGTTAGTACTTCACCGATCTTGACTAAGCAGCGTCATCCTGCATAGGATACAGGGATGCCGAGACTAAAAATGGCTTTGTACAGATCATCTCTGTAAACACTGTCATACGCGACCTTGAAATCGATAAAAAGATGGCGTATATCGACAAAATATTCTTAGGTTTTTTCCGTAATGTGAAAATTTGGTCTATTGTCTACTTCTCTGGTCTAACACCACATTGATAAGGTTTCTTTTTGTTGCTGCTAAAAAAAAACATGGAAATGGCTTAAGCGATTCAAAGCACCATTTTCCTCATAACTTAACTCTGGATCTACCGCATTTCAGAGAACTACAATTATTTGCATTGAATCAGACATTGCCAATTACTCGCATCGCAAGATGCGATATATTTTAAAAACAATTTTTTATGTTTCGAGCCTCGAACAGGCAGAAATGTTAACCATAGCGCAACGACAAGTGCACCTCGCTATAACTTCCAGGGGAGTCCCAACTAAAAATACCATAGAAAAAGGCTTCTTCTTCCATGGACCTAGCACATTATCTTGCACGGAAATTAAGACAATCTTGAAATAGTCCTTAACAAGCTGCTTGGAGAGCTCAAAGCTTATAGATTTTGAGAAATTGACAGAAGTCCTTGCCTGGAGCAGTTCTGTAAATAGCTTGGCTTTTTAATGATAGACTAAACGACTCTGAGTCTCTGCAGAGCCTTCAGCATCGACCACCTTCGTAACCCAAACAAGACTCATTGAAACTGAGCCTGAACTTTGGAAATTGTAAAGCGACTATTTGTAGGCACTAAAAAACGACGTTTTAAGCATGAAAATGTGAGCTTTTAAGATTGTGATTCAATCGCTCAAAGCGAGGTTATATGAAATAATCTTTTGATGATACGGAATTCAAGTCGTGGTTTTTCAATCGCACTCAATGTCTTGGAGTACTGGGTCCATATGCACTGTTTGGCTCTCACTGCAGATATCTTTTTTCTTTGTCCTTCAAGCTTCCTCCTGTTGTTATTTTTAGGTCATTAGAATAGAGCATACCTCGTCTTGATGAAAAGAAGTATTGTGGACTTACGATGTGGGTACCTACTACCTACTTCTTATGTTTCAACCTCTAAGCCCCTAGGCCTTATTATTTTACCTTCTTTGGTAATTTTTAAGTTGGTTGCCTTATTTACTTACTTAGGTGGGCATTACAGTTCAGGGTGAACCTGAGCCTCAACCAACATCTTAAGCTAACAATTTCGATTTCGAGGGAGCTCTGTCCAATTTTGCACTCTAAGTCTTCTTCCACTTGATTGCGCCACCTAAGCTGGATATCACCCTGGATAGTTATAAATAGTGTTAAATCGACTTTTCACTGCCTGCTTTCCTTCTTGTGGTGCCTTACCAAGTTTCGAACATTTTGACTGAAACAACTCCCAAATAAAGGATTAAATTATACAAACTCAGAAAGGCCACCACCTCTCTAGTGGCTGAAAGAAACAGTAAAGTTTCCGATAAAGTATACTCAAATCACAACATCCATGTTTTGTCCACAAACCTATTAAAGTGCTCAGAGGATGGACTCTCGGTCTACCCTCATAAGACAGTCATGGTAAAAATTCACAAAAAGAAGAAAATAGATCTTCTAATACCCTCCTCTTTCTATGGAAAAACAGTCACCAAAGAATCCAAATACCTTGACATTATCCTAAGCAGAAAAATGTCATAGAACCCACAAATAGAACGTATCTCCAACAGAGCGACCGATTCCCCATATGGACTTGCCTCTGAATATGCGGGAAGAATTGAGGTGTGAAACCTAAAGAATAAACTGACGAAAGAAATACCTTTCTACAGTATAGAGTCTAGAAAAACTCAATACTTAAAAGTATGTGCTTGAATGCTACTATTCCCGTGTAAGCTCAACTTTTCCATAGTCTTCCCCTCTATAGGGATGTCTAGGAGAACACAAAGCTCCACCCTTCAAGGTTGTGGTCTGGTATACTGATGGCTCAAAAATCGAAACTGGCACACGTTGCGGCATTTTTAGCGACTCTCCTAGAACGAACTTTTCACTAAGCCTCGGCAGTCGTTCGTCCATCCTCCAAGCTGAAGTCTTTGCCCGTCACCAATGTTCGAGTTCATTTGACTCGGAAAGCAAAATAGTCTTTACTTTCTCAGAGAACCAAGCTACCCTAAAAGCTTTAAGCTCACTTATCATAAGACCCAAAGTTTGTTCTCCAAACTAAACTAGTCCAAAAGACAATTACTTTACTCTCTGAAAGGGCAAGGAAAAACTGTCACTCTCTAGGATCCAAGCACACAAAGGCTATGATGATAACAAGAAGGTAGATATCTAAGCTAAGATGGCACATCTCAACCATTCGTCGGTCCTGAAATCGTCTATGGTGTAAATAGAGACCTCTTTGAATTACAAAGCCAAGAACAGCCTTCTGAATGAAACCAATAAAGCTTGGCGTAATTAATGCCATAATATAATGCAAAAACATCAAATTTGTTACTGAAACTTAAAAGGAAGACCCTTACACCAGTCTAACACGGCCACTGTTCTCTAAAGAAACATCTTTACCTAATGAGTTTGGTAGCAGACCCGCATCTTGCGAAAATGCATCTTCTCGAAAATGAAGAATCATCTTCGCATATTATTAATAAATGTCCAGCGCTTTACTATGATTTCATCGCCCTAGAGAACCTCAAACTCATCCATGGCTTTTAATTTCTTCCTTAATTTATTAAAGAACCACTCTGAACACCTTAGTGCCCACAGCTGCGCAAGCTTAAGTCACCAACACCGCGCACGATACCGACCGCTCAAACCAAAAAACGTAACCTTCCACGCTCATAGATGACTATCATAACGAAAATAAAAGAATGATTTTGCTCAAATCTCTCCTAAGTACAATCAATTTTACCAGCTGCCCATTATCTTTTGGATGACTGTTGATAAATGTGTTTTCTGGTGCTTACACCATATCCTTTATTTGTAATGCCTACAGTTAAGACTGAGCCTTGAGGTTGTCTAGAGAAATGTGCTGACAAATTTGACGACGCAGTCCAATGAAAAATGAGCTTCCTCTCGTCAATCTTGAATGCGCAACAAATTCTTACTCAAAAGGTATTCACTAATCAAAACCCACTTTTACTGAACGTATTCTCCGTACTGGATATCCCGCTGATTTTTCTTAATTAGATCGATGCCACAAACCAACGAATCAATCCAATCCAATCTATCCAAACGGGGAATCGAATTAGTCACGGTAACTAGGTCCTAACAGTAGCCTACCCTGCTACTGTTAAGGTTTACTTCATCAATCCATAAAAATAAATTAACACTCACATTTCTGACTTCAGCACACATGTGGCCATAGTGAGAGTGCGCAATTAATTGATTCCTCTCACCGGCGATTCTTCTTATACATTCCAAGCACAGAACACGGAACTACCTTTCAACTGACACTGGGCGAGCAATTAAAGATACAAAATCTCATCTAAAGGTTAAACTAATTGCATTTGTCTTATGAAACTGCACAAGCTCTATACCCATGACATTGGGTAGAAGATTCGCAGGTTGTGACAACAACAAAAACTCATCGAGTTGAAGTCGTGTATCATTACCACTTCATCTCTTTCTCCAAATATACTCTCTAACCAGGCGAGGAACGTTGAGTGTCGTATTATTTTTAATCATTCCGTCTGTCAAATGGGCTGTCAAAGTTGGATTCAGAACAGTGATTGACTCAAATTGAACTTAATTTCTTCTTCCTCTTAAACACTTAACTTACTTATGAATATTATATCTATCTGCACTGGATTGGATTGGATTTACGATGCCGAATGGGTATAGGCAGACGAACGCATCGCTTCATTCACTGACCAAGGAGAGTGTTATTGGCGGGAGTGATGTGAATCATGTTGCCAACGACTGTCTTTTTAAAATGTGTTTCTTGCTGATTTCTTTTTATAAAATTGTTTTACGAGGAACTCTGCTGCCTTAAAATGAAGATTGTCTCCCAGTTCTATATGCTAGCCATCAAAGGCCGTTTTTGAAAAGTAGGGCTGTAAGAATGCTCGCTTGGTTGAACTAAGATTAATGAAGATTTCGCCTTAATATGGATGAAAAATATTGTGACTTTATGAATGATTTCATGTTTGGCCATTTTGAACTGGCAGTCAAATATTTTGTCGGGGACACTTGCTGCTGAACAGCAAACTACTATGTCCAACCATCAAAGCAATAAATACTGTCTTTTACTGTCCAGTGGTCTAAAATGTTTTTTTTCTTTTTCTTTAAAGAAGAACAAATCTTTTAGTACCTACTGTTTCAAAATAGGTTTGCCAGCGTCCTCAGTGAGGGCTTCAATCAACGATTGGATCTGTGAAGAGCAAAACCGTAGATGGCATGCCTCCTCCATTGGATTCAAAAAAACCAAGCGTATGCTCCCCAACGTTAGTAAGAAGACTGCAACATTTTTGCTAGCAGAAAAGACTGTAGAAAGCTTATTGGCGTTGCCAGCGGGCACTTCCCTTTTGCCAAGCATTCAAAAGTGTAAGGCTTAGGTGATACCACACTCTGTGAATCCTGTGGAGAAGATGAGGACACCGCAGAGGACTTCCTCTGTGAATGTCCTGCTTTTTCTCGCATGAGGTTACAGATACTCGGCGCAGACATTGTGAGAGCTGGTAACTTAGGCTCCTTATCATAGCAGCGTCTTTTGGCTTTTCTCCGAACATCTGGAAAGCTATAACAAATGGAAGGTTGCTATCTGGTAGTACAATGGTATTTAGGTCTGAGTGCTCCAGCTGGTATTTTAAAAACCTCCAACAACAAAAAAAAAAAACTGTTTCAAAAGTTGAAAGTATAAAACGATCGTTTAGGAGGTAATGTGAGCCTTTCATATTAAATTAATCGTTTTTCTCGGAAAAAATGAGAAAGAAGAAGCACGAATCATTTTATTGCTGATTTTAGGTGTTCGGCACATGATTAGGCCAAGAAGCTTCAAAGTTTGACGACGTGAAATATACTATGTATATCGACAGCACTCTGTGGATGTAATTGATTCTTAAACGTGCTACCATTGTTACTAAACAGCGTTTTTACTTTTAAGTGTTATAGATCTTTGAGTAACTCTGGTGTGGTCGGTTTCAAATACAGAAGAAAGTAAAAATTATTTTACCAAATCAGTTTGGATTCACAAAATATGCCGGAAACCGAGTGCCAATAACATCCGCCTTCTATTAAACGTGTCCGAAGGTTGCTTTAATTATTATTAAGTCCTATTGGTATATCCTTGTGATCCTAAAAATCAAAATCTGAATATGTGGATCGCCAAGCTCTGGATCGTCAATCTTTGGATCTTCAAGCTTAAGATCGTCAAGCTTTGTGTCCGGATTTCATTATGGAAGTCTGAAAACCCATTTGCAACCGGAAGAATAAACTCACCTTTTCAAAATTACAAGTGAAGGACCTAGAGAATACAACAACACACTGAAGTTTTTGACATATCATTATCTTTAAAGCTTTTTCCCAGATTTTGTTTAAGAATGAATCTGTCTTTTTGCCTCTCTTTCCTTTATTCGTAACGGTTATTTGTTGCAGAAACTTCATTTACTTAAAACTTGAAAAAAATTAAAGCCAAAAAGTCCTCTTTCAAAGTTGTTTTACAAACGCACAATACCAAGTATTAAGAAAAATTACCCAAGCCGTCGATCTGTGATCTTCATTCCAAAATTTTTTCTTTTCCTAGTCCTTTTTGATTCAAATGAAGAACTAGAATGAGAAGAAAAGAGCAGCTTATGTGTGTTGTTTCACTTTCAAAATAAAAGAAATAAGCCAGATAATGAGAACAGAGTTTACTTCAATCAAAACGAAAGTGCAAATTTCCCCGTCGAATGTCAGATAATGCGATGAATGTCGAATGAATTTCGAGATAAACGACATTTCTTCGTAGATTTGTACAGCAAACTTCCAAAGATTATAGCCGACTTGACAGATTTTTCATCCCGAATCTAGGACAAGTGCATTTTTCTGAACGATCTCTTTGCCAAATGAAAATAGATTGTAGGTATATTCAATTTACATTCGGCTGTATCTCAATGGCTTTGTCAAAAAGAACTTTCTCAGGCATTTTAACTCTCGGGGTCTTTTGAGTTTCTTGCGAGAATTGGTTAATGCTGAGATTGTACCAAGAGTTAAATCCAGATACAACTAATGAAAGTCCGAGTGGGAGGACCTACATTTGCCACGGTCCAGGCAAAAACGATATGAAAAACGATGTAAGGTTAATTTGTCGCATATTAAGAAATGAGGACTCTGCAACCTGTAAAAGCTGCGGCGATCGCCTTATTGTTATCCCTATATCATTTTTAAAAGCCTGTTCTAGAAACAAGCAACTTACGCGATATTTATACCGCCATGAAAAGTGTTTATTAGCTAGTCGTATGGATTTTCTCATTCTCAAGAAAGTTGCTGCGAAAAATAATAAGATCTGGCCAATCCCGTGCTGCATCCGAATTTTCATTAAAATATAATAAAACTAGCTGTGCCCGCGACTTCGTCCGCGTGGAATAGTGACTTTCGGCAGCATTCTTAATTTCTTAGGCTACTTATTTTGCAAAAAAGGACACATTCTTGCGTTTATTTAGGTATATGTTTGCACACGACGTTCTTATTTTTTCCTTTTTTTGCGAAATAAAAAGGTTTTGTGGGATTGATACACGGGGTTCTGCCACATAAAGTTGCCATGGGAATTTTTTTTAAACGAACACCTGCAACTTAAAGCGTCTGAGCCTTATTTATAACGACAAATCAGTGTAAATTAATGGAAAACGGGGAACCAAAACGTTTTCTCCTTTTGCCGTTCCATTCATTATTGAAATTTTTATAGTGCCGCATCCCAGATGTGTAATTTGTAGCTGTGTACAATTCTGGATAACTCATTACTGGATTACTGAAACACCAACTTGCTGCCACTCCTAATAAGCCAAAGAAATTGAGAAACTCTATAGGGTATGATGTGACTTGCTCAGTGTCCATAATATTGTCTATTGATAGACATTCGACTACATCCCCCAATACGTCAAACGTATAGTTTATTAGTTTATATGGTTAACTATCTCATTAGTCGGCGCCGAAATCGACCTTTCACACAGCCATTCCCGATTGCCAATTTTTTTTTAAGATCAATATAGACATTTCTTCTCAGGTCAAATGTATTTTCGACAGTTTGACAGAAATCACCCCGCAGTGAAAGAACTTTTTCGATCCAGCGGTTTTAAGGTTCAAGTTTACGGTGCCGATCCCGTCGAAATATAGGGATTACTTATCAAGCCCATGTCTTTTCTCAGGCTCTAGGCTATCTCTGAATAAAATTCCATTTAAATCGGATCAGTGGTCTGGGCGGGAGGTGGTTACAAAGAAACACGAACAGACGGAGTTAATTTTGGATTTGTAATATAAGCAAGGATGTCCATCTTCAGGTTCTAGACTATCTCTCTACCAAAATTCATATAAATCGGTTCAATAGTCTGGGTGGTAAATATAAACAAAGAAAAACAGACAGACAGAGTTAATTTCGGATTTATAATGTTACTAAAGTCTTCCATTCCCGTGGTAATATGAGGGCCGTTTCCGGAGGATGACTTAAAGTTTATATTACTCGGGAATAGTGTAGTATTCTAACTGTGGACATTTTTTGAAATGGGTGCTGTATTTTCCAAATTCCCGTTCCCATGGGAATACAGGGATAAAACATTGCATAACATATATGTCCATCCTCAGGTTCTAGACTGTATCTGTACCAAAATTCATATAAAGAGGTTCAATAGCTTGGGCGGTTAATGGTAACGAAGAGAAATAGACAGACAGATTTAACTTTGGACTTAAAATATTAGTAAGGACTCCCGTTCCCGTGAAAACATGGTGACCGTTCCTGAAAGGAATATGGGGATGAGTAAAAGTTTATATTGATCGGGGATTATGGAGCATTCCAACGGTGGAAAAATTTTTGAAATTGATGCTGTAGTGTCAAAGTTCCCGCATTCGTTCCTGCTCCCATGGGAATATGGGAAAAAAATATATAGCCTATGTCCTTACTCAGGTTCTGAACAATCTTTGTAAAAAATTTCATTCAAATTGAGCTTGAGCGGGAGATGGTAACATAGAAAGGTGAACAGACAGAGCTGCTTTTGCATTTATAATAATAGTGAGGACATGTTCCCGTGGGATTATTCGAATAAAATACAGCCTATGTCCGTCTTTACCTCAGAACAATCTTTGTACAAAATTTCATTTAAATCGGTTCATTAGTTTGGGCGGGAAATGGTAACATAGAACGACGAACAGACAGAGCTACTTTCACACTTATTATATTAGTAAGGACTCCCGTTCCCGTAGGAATATGTGGATGAATTAAAGTTTATGTTACTCTGGGATAGTGAAGCATTCTATCGGTGGAAAAATTTTTGAAATCGGTGTTGTAGTTTGTAAGTTCCCGTATACGTTCCCGTTCCCGTAGGAATATAGGGATGAAATGTACAGCCTATGTCCTTCCTCAGGTTCTAGACTATCTCTGTACAAAATTTCATTTAAATCAGTTCAGTAGTTTGGGTAGGAGACGGTTACATAGAAAGCCGGACAGACAGAGTGACTTTCACATTTATAATATTAGTTAGGATGAAAGCATTGAATAAATACATATAGAAGCTGACACCCGACCTATACGATTTTCTCAAACACGGTGATGATCAAACAGTGATGCTTTTGAGATCTAAAAAAGATAACAAAATTTTATTCAGCCTTATAGCGAAATACCCGTCGGGTCGGACATCATTCCGGAAAGCATTCTTCGTAGGAGGTTCAACTTATATTCCTCGGAGGCTTTGTGTCTGTTGCGCAGCGTTACAGATTGTTTGAATTCTGAACAGCCGTTTAGATGATTTCTTCGAAGTAAAATTCCAAAAATTTTTCCATTTGAAATCAGAGAAGTTTCCAATTCGACTTAAACCTCTCTCATTTGAAAGACAAAGAGACGCTAAATTACAAACGATTTTTTTCTTCTCCTTTGACGGCAATGTGATCATTGTATTCTCAAAAAAATCCCACTTGCTTGCTTCACATTACTGAACCGTCTGCGGGCCACACCGGGTTGACGTCAGAACGCTTCGATAAGCCTCTCGATTTTGCAGCGTTCTATATTTGAGGCCAATCAAATGCTGATACATATCTGAAATTTTAGGCTGCATTTTGCCTTTCATGGTTGTGTCAGAACGTCGAATGCTTTTTGGTGTGGCTCTAAGAATTATTTCTTTAAACATAAGAATACCAATGGGACCTATTTGTTGCATCCATTGAACTTTTCGCGATCAGCGGTACCACCATCGCACTCACGCTATTTTCCTTCGACTAAATTAAGTCTTATACATAGTTCTGCTCAAAATTACAACAGAGATCTCAAGAAAGTTCGAAAAGAAGATTTGAAATAGTGAACAGAATATTGCATTTTTTTTTTAATATTTGGCGCTCTGTAATTAGACTGGCTTTTAGGTGGTTTCTACGCACTCTTAAAGCAAACTTCACTCTAATTTAAAATCAGCTGGTAAATTTTCAAAATCTGATTCAGTTTACGCTTCCGTACGATCGTCTCTAAGTAGTTGAAAACTTAGAGGAGATATTTGGTCTGACATGATGATGTTGAACAGGAAGATTATCTTCAACACCTGGTGATTAAAATAGAGAATGTTTGGTGTGAGAAACTTTGTTCCACCTCAGTTGGCAATACACATCATGACAGAATGATTCGCATAAAGTATTCCCGATCGTGGCACGCAGAGCACCAGTATAACGCGAGGCGTTTCAACAGCTTCAGCAAAATGTAGGTATACATGAAGGGGTCATCTTCATGACAAGCTATTGCTGGGATAAAACACAACAACACTGTCATCAATAGTGCCACCACATCGGCAGAGACAAGCAGCGCAGCATCATCACACACATAAACACTTATTATCTAGCGCTAGTTAATAGAGACAAGTAGTGCGTTATACGAGGGCGATGATGATGGGCATTAAGATGTTGTGGCATTGCCGATTGACTTTGGATCTGCTGGCTATGATGCCATGCCGTACTTATCTGCGGTCCACCCTCATGTTCTGTACATAGACGTACGTGTTTTACTGAGGCTGAGAATAATTAAATCAATTACGCTTCAACTTGGTGCTTAGATTAGAATCAATGGATTCGGCAAAACAAAATGCGTGACTTTGGTTTCTGAGTTGTGACTTGTGACCTCTATACTCTCTGCATAGAAATGGTTTAAGATTGTGCTATGGTATGATGGTGCTACTCAATCATATTTGATTTATGATGAACTCGCACATGTGTGAATTTCTTGAGTAACCAACGAACCACCATTCGCCAAAAAAAAATGAGGTTAATTATTCGACCTAGTGTCAAAGAGAAACAAATCCACACCACCTAACCAGCACTATACCAAAATCAAGGCTTAAGGGTCGACCTGGGTAATTATTATATTTTCATATTTCATTGCGCACACCATCTATCATTGGCCTCTGTATTAACTTTACGCATAGAACCCTCCGAACACCCAAATTATAAGCCCAATAACAACACTTATCGAAGAGTGTAACAATGGACGAACATGTTGATTCCATTATTCCCTGTGACATGAACAAAAATATAAAAAAAAAATTCAACAAAAAGGACAAAACCCAACTCACCCCAAACGGGAAATGGCATACAAAAGTCCTTCAAGAGATTCCACATTGCTAATCCCCTTAATCCGGTAGAAATATGTTTACACATTCGATCTTCCATTGTCAATGGTCACTCCTACCCATCAAAAATTGCACCTATGTATGTTGTGTATGTTTCGAGTATGGGAAAATGAGATTTATTCAAAACCAAAGATAAAGAGGATTCAAGGATTTATTTGAGGATGAGGATGCTTTATCTAAAGTGTTCAATTTTTTCTGCATTTTATTCAAAAGGGGATTAAGCAAAGTACATGTTTGTATGTTTTTTTTTTTTTTTGTTGCTAGTTTCAGCCGGAACACTTGGCACTCTGTTCGTATAATGACACAATAGGGATGAAGGAATTTTGTGATGATTTGGGCGGAACGATGCTTTTAGTTTCGACCAAATAAAACTTACTTTGGTTTGTGTGGAAGAACAATGCTAATCTGTTTCATGCAGAGATTGTGAGAAACAAGGAGTGTGAAGGTTACCAATGCCAAAGTGTGCAATCTTATTCAATTTTAAGTACTTAACGAAACGAAATGACAAGCCTGTCCTTTAGTCAAATTTGTGGTCTCTGTCTCTTGAACCAAAGTATAAAACCATCGAAAGTGCGAAGGCTTGGCATTGATCCATCCATCAGAACGTAATTCGTTTCAAAACTTACTATGCGTTTTAAGGCATGTCATTGATATCGTCGTTTGAAGGAAGTTCTGAAAACAGTTTTCTTGTACATTATGAGGATTACAAGGAAGCTGTGCTCGAAGTAAATTAATCGTATTTTCACATAAATTTTAAAACTATCTGTGGGTCCCCAGACTATCGTATTGGGCACTTGTGGTCTGTAAATCGGCCTTCTTCCTCGTCTTTAGCGGTGCTTTTGTGCTATATGTGATCTCAAATGAATCACAACTCTCCCACTCGTTTGCTTTTAACTTTAGTCCGTTAGGTACCCCGCGTTGACATAAAAACGCGTCGGCAAGCTTCCTGGATTTAGATCAAAGAATGTCCGAGGCCAACTTGTTTCTGAAGTATTAGCATTTGTATATGTCCTAAGAGTGGTAATGCCTGCCTTGGGTTTGGTTGTGTGAAGGTAAAGCCGCCAGTGGCAACACTTCACTTGGAACTCAAAGAATCGTTTGTGTGCGTAGGGAGAGCGGAGGATGAGGGGGTAGAGATGCTATAAGTAGAAGGAGAGTAGGTGATGGTGATTGCCGATCTGGATTATTAGAGTTGAGAGGCCATCACCCAATTGAATTCCAAAATACATTTCAGGATGTTGTTCAATGCAAGCTTTGAAATATTGCCCGATTTGTAGAAGATGTTTGGAGGACACCCGCGAGGCTATTATCCTAGTGTGTGCCAAGCTTGGACACTTACAGAGCAAGGGGAATCACCTTTCCACCTGAATTCTCGTCGTGGCATCCTCTAAATGAATCGGATGTGCTAACGCCCATTGTCATCATGTGGGTACCCAATAAGTTGTGACCCGTGCGAACTTCAATCAATGGAGAGAGCCAAGGGCTTCTAAGCTGGAGTGTGGATTCTTTTTTTTCTTGTAAATGTCTACCCATAGATTCCTGGAAACTCAACAAGTTCCTAAAGATAAAGTTCTGCCGGATTTTGTTTTTTCTTCAACTTATTGGCTGGTGTACAGGGTTAGATGCATTAGCTGGATTTGAGTTATGGCCGAATTTGGCAAGCTCCTCAGCCATTACCCCCCCTTCCCCCTCCCCCACCGTCGTTTATTTCACGGTCTCCTGAAACCCAAATTAAAGGTACTTTTTTCATGAACACAGTAGTTTTAAATTACAGCGACATTTTTCTACTATAATCTGATGATTAGAGACGAGGTAACTTTTATGACCGCCTGGCTGTCATTGACGATTGCAATGCTTTTCTTAATCAATTTTTGCTTAGTGTGAGATGTTTTTCGGCTACACCCTACACAGACTGCAAGAAGATACTTCTGCCTGAAAGTCTGATAGCTTCATTCCTAACAGGAGAATTTGACCGTGCACCGTCCGGTTTGGAACCGTCTATGAAATCCATAATACCTGGTTTGTCTTTACAACTCTGTTGTTCTCAAGCAATTGCTTGGCGGTGTGTCTATCAGTTAGGGCCACTGGTTTGAGCCAAGTAGTTGGTGTGTTTGAATGCTTTTATCAATATGATTCACTATCGTCCTGTGATCTAAAAAGCATATTATCCAATTATTGCATTTCTTGAACTGCAGTGTGCTTTTCGCCGCCATCTTTTTAATGAAAAGATCTAGGAAGCCAGCGATAAAATACGGAGTCAGAGCTGCCACTGATTTCGTTCTCATGGCATTAGTTGAGTCATTCATGTACAATATGTAAGTAAGATTTTGGATTTTATTGTGATACGCGTGGCAAAATTGTAAGCATGTCTGCCATGTCTGGGAATGATTCCCAATAGAAAATTAAAAATGTGGTTCTACAGTTATAGCCTTTAGCGCAGAGCTTGCAAGTCCTGCGTTATTGAATTCATTTACATGAAAAGTGTTCACCCAACTTTCTCTTTCTTTTTTTTTTTTAAAGAGGAGGCTTATGCTTATCAGGAGCGTCCAGACCTAATTGCTGGTCCATTGTAAAGTGTGGTAAAATTTTAAGGGCCGATGTTGATTGTGACCCACACCTAAACATCCTGTTTTTATATTTCTTTTGACGGGAAGATACGCAATCGAAAAACGCGTTAAAAATAATCAGACTTATTTTGAAAATGGGCGTTCAAGTAAAAAAAAATCACATTCAATGATGAGGCACATTTTCTCATTAGTGGACTCGTCAGTAAGCAGGATTGCCGCTTTTGGGCAAATGATAAATCTAAGACTGTTGAAAAACCAATGCACCCACAAAGAGTGACTGTTTGGTGCGGTTTATTGGGTGGCGGCCTCAATAGGGCGCTTTTTTTTTTCAAAATGAGACCGGTCATGCAGTTACTCTGAATGATGTTCGCTATCGTTAGATGATAACGAACTTTTTATGGCCCGTATTGGAAGTGGTTTCAACCAGGCGGGGCGGTGTCACTTGCCACACATCTAACGAAACAATGGCTCTTTTGCGCGAAAAATTCAATCGCTGTGTTATCTCACGTGGTGGCGATGTCAATTGGCAGCCAAGACTATGTTATTTGACACCGTTGGACTTCTTTCTTTGCGGTTATTTGAAAAAAAGGTGTACTACGTCAAAAAGCCTGCAACAATTCAAGAGCTAAGGAATGAGATAATTCGGCACATTCAAGGAATAGAACCTCAATTATGCGTCAGCGTCATAGAAAATCAATGTGTGCCGCCGACGGTGACGTCGCGGCGCTGCGGCCATTTAGCCGATATTTTGTTCCATACACATAATTGAACCATATACCAATATTATCATAACAAAAAGAAATGGCAATAATTTCCATAATAATTTGTGTTTTATTCAAAATCAACATCGGCCCTTAAAATTTATTTTGCCACCCTTTACTACCGTAAATTAGCCGCCTTCCCTTTTCCTATAATGTAGTATGGAAAAGAGGTGATAGAAATTTCACTTAGATGAACTGGAAGGCTGAAAGAAAAGTAGATGCCTATAACGGGAGTGAGATCATAGATCAACCAACGCTTACTCGATCATTGATGTCGTCTTCGCTTTACAAACTAAGCATAATCCTTGATATTTGATTATTTTTTTTATACTTGTGGAGGATATTTCCACTCACAAATGACCGGAATAGGCATGTATGTATCAATTGATACTTAAGTATTCAATCTTTTAGGACTTATTCGTTACGTACCCAATTCCTTCCAAAACGTCTATCTACTTCAATTACTCATAACAAAGTTAATGTGCTTTGTTGTCCAGTATTTTGCCCTGCATTGATCAAAGACTGTTAGAACAAAGAGTGAAAAACACATGACTCGTCCTAGGCGTTCATCTGTACCTAGTGTCACTTGTCATCTTTGAAAAAATCACGATGCTTTTCCATTGCTATCCTTATAGTTTGAATTGCATCGGTTGTTGACTGCTTAACGTTAATCATAAGATTTTTAGTGCTTTATGTTTTCTTCTTTTTCTTTAACAGTGCGATATAAGCTTTGTGAACTCAAAGCGACCACAGCTACTTGTACCATTATTTGCTCCACACAAGTGATCCGTTTCTAGGGTAGCGACGTACCCTAGAAACTTCAGAGCGCGTCGACTATAGCTCCCCAGCTTTCTGCTGCTTGTGAAATTTTGAAACTCAACTACTACATTTCGTGACCTATCGAACCACAAAAGTCTAAAACGAACTAGTTTCTAATTTTACAAGAAGTTTGGAAAGGACGGGAGTTCGACACACTCGTAGACACGCTCCGTCCTTTTATAGGCCTTACGATCCCTATGGCAGTAGCTACAGAACAAAGTTGTGGAAAGCCGTGGTTTTTAAGTTAACGTTGGTGCCGTAGTGGCTAATGAGAAACTCAACGAAATCCTAAATATCGATAAAGGTTTTCTATAAGGCAAATCTTTGAACAGCACACTTGAAAAGATGATGCAAAACATAAACGTTCTGGTGCACAAACTTCTGAAAATGTGTATTGTTACTCACTTAAGCAGACGAAGCGAGCCTGTCTATTTTTCCATTTGTAAGGACAGAAGCAGAGGTGGCAGGACTGAACCTAATAATTAATGAGTGTAAAACTGAGTTTATGTATTTAACACTCATTGCTTCTGAGTAGTCCAAGAAAGCTGACCAACAGCCTAAAGCGTGAAAGAGAAGCAAATAAATACCTGAAACTTTCTGCTGTTGCATTCATGCAATTGCTCAGTTTTCTGGTCGGGAAAGTAATTTGTTTTAAAAAACTAAACACGAAATTATAATTGGATGGCGTTAATAGTTTTTTCTTGCTTCGATCATTTTCCTTGTTTGCTGTTGCCAAACACCAACATCCAACATGTCTATTAGTATCGATTACACTGATCAACAAAATTTTGTAACAAAAAAGGAACTTACTAATTTTGAGTTACCTATATACGCTCATTTTATTGCCTTTTTTATTCGGATTTCATGAGGTCTAGTTTTCCATTAGCCAATCAATTCTGAGGCCAGATTTGAATTCTGATAGGCAAAACCTTTAGGAAAACATGGTCTCCTTTCTGTTAGAGAAAAAACATAAATTTTGTTGACCAGTGTTATTGGAAAATCCTTGCCATTCTCAAATCGATGCATTTCTATGATGAACTTGCACTTAAGACGAAATAATGCTTTTTGATGTTAATGATCATAAATGTAGTGATTTTGTTTGGAGTGCTCTCTGATTATTGTACTTGAGTTTATAATAGTGGCCCTAAAACAACTTTCTGACGACCTCCATGATGAAGGACATCGAAGATTTCCCCATTCAGAACGTTAAGCAATTCTGTTCACATGCCATTTCTGTCAAACAAATTCGTTAGTTATGTTCGCATACCGCATAAACTCTAATCTCTTGACGAAAAAAAAACTGAATGAATTTCTGTGTCCTTGAACTCAATTCCTGTCTTTCGTCATTGCCTTACTTGCCTACATTGTCCTTGAACAGTAGTTTTTTTCATCGAAAACATAAAAAAGCCATCTGCTTTATTCCAAGAAATTCAGTCACAACTGTTTTGTTTTGCAGATCGTAGAGTAGGTACCTATGTATATAGAACCGTCCACTTGCCTTTCTTTTATTTAAAACTTAACATATTTTCTATTTGCACCAGCTGATGGCAAACACCGTTTGTTGCATTCCTTTGCCTTAAGGTTGCGATCTCATTCACTGCTTTTTGTATAGGTTTCTTATTTAAAATGCCGAATGCGCATTCATTAGAAAGCTTTGACTTTTGCACATTTCACTGGAAGGCATGTGTGTGATTTACGTTTGCAATGAGCGCAATGAATCTCCATAAAAATCGATAGCTCTTGTGTACTTTCATCAATTACTGGTGTACAAACAATTTCCATTGTGCGTTAGGGTGAACCATTAATCTCCTATTCACAGCTCTCAATAGCCCCCAGTAGCCCCCAGTGTAGTTGACATTTGTACATACAAATAAAACAGAGCGATAACGAAATTCATGATATTCTAGATCGTTTTCAAACTGAGTTGGTACTCGTGTTACTAGCGATTTTTTTTTTTGTGAGTGTGTTTTTCTATTGAATCCGCACAAATCCGACGATGGAACACATTGCTCTACACGTCGTTGCCAGTTGCCACTTGCGCAATTGCTTTGTTTAATGTTTTATTTATGTCCAGTGTCAGTGGAATTTTAATACAATTTTCCGGACCCAAACCGCAAGACTCATTCCGCCAGACTATATCGTTGGTTGCATAGGTACACTGGTACTGGTACTCAGCAGTATGATGAAATGCGGAAATTTTCAAACTCATGTATAATTCGAAGGACATTTTACAAGAACATCAGAGGCTCCAAGTCCACAGAAACAACAACAAGAACGGTGTCGCATTGACACCTTTGGTGAATCCTTTTGGGACCCATGTGCGTCTGTCGCCAGCCGTTGTCTGGATTAGATGTATCATTTTGTATAAATAGTGGTGCTCCCTTGGGAGGAGAGCAATCGACCTCAAAATGGAGCAGTGCAATCTATCTCTGATGTCGTGTTATTTAGTTGTCAAGTCTTTTCGTGTGCCGGACCAAGAGCGCAGAATCGGTCTTCGGTTTTTGAAGTTAGCTGTGGTTGATCTTGTTACTTTGACATTTGTTCGAGGTTGTGTATGGCTCTGCAGAAGCGCCAATTTTATTGCTGAGGAAATTATGCCCTGCGCACACTTTCAAGAGGATGTTATTGTTTAATGGACAATGTAGTAAATCCACACAAGGAATTTGTTGTTGAAAGTGGTGATGTGATGTTCCCTATGAGAGAGATTACGGCGAGCACTTTTATTTACTAATACATATGATGAGCTTGCCCTAAGCTCCGAGAGACTTAGTCTCTGAGATGCTGAGATGCAAAAAAGGCGCTTAAAGGGCATCATCCCAATCAAATTGTCAATACCAAACGTTAACTTTCTGATAAGCACGTATACGAAGAATGGACTAAAGCCAACTTTTAAATATTTTAGTTTTTAGGCATTTTAGGCTCTTGCAATATAGCATTTGTTCCACTTTTCTTATACCATCAGTTTTTCAATCTCGTCTCTTTCTTTCTCTATTTTCTCCATTTTTTTTTTTTTTTGAAGAGACTCCCCTTTCTAGTAAAATTGAATTGAGGTAAACTTTAAGAGCATCGTGGAAAAATTTAGACTTAGGGCAATCCTATGAAAATAGGGCTCCTGGACTAACTCCTGCGACGAATAACTAAACTTGCTACTCGATACGCAATTTTTAGGTATCTCTCAAATTGCATTTCTGATCTAAATGGAATAAGAAGCATCAAAACAAACAATCTAATTCTGATTACAAGGGATAAACTAAACAGGGCTGTTAACAGCTTTGACCCATAGAGGTCTGCAGGACCCGAAGGCATAATACTAGTTAAACTTCAAATAGCCTCGAATATGATTATTCGTGTTGTTGTCCTGAACGAGTGCATTGAGGGAAGTCTAAGTTGTATTTACACCCAATGCAAATACTCTCAAGTTAATCATAAAGACATTAAACCGATTAGTCTATCATAATTCATTCATTAAAAAACTAAAGCGACTGATTGATATACATTTGCGGTGTTTTATAGAACAAAACCTTCTCCACACATCACAACATTCTTAATGGAACGTAAAACGGACTCACATTAATTTGTACATGTACATACTGCCGAATACTTCCTTCATCACAAAGAATACACTCTAGTTGCATTCCTCGACATCGATCGAGCTTTTAAGAACTTCAGTAACGCTGTAATTTCAACCAAAGGTAAAAGTTCACTGGCTTTAATGATTAACCTCATAAATAGCAAGGCAATCAATTCAACCCTAGAAGCCTTCTCTATCACAAGAACTGTCATTAGAATCACAACGCAGGTTGGAGTCCTATGTCCTATCCTTAGAACATAGTTGTCAACGATTTTTTTTATGAATTTGGAAGCTGAGGGATTCAAAGCAATCGCATACTCTGTTGACGTTGCTATCGGCGTATCAGGAAAATAGACCCTGAGCTCATGCAAACCACCTTCAACAAAATACTTGAATGGACATAAAAATGTGAACTGGATGTAAATGCCCACAAAACTGAGCTTGCGTCTTCACAAGGAAATATGAAAAGCTATAAGCACACACTCAAATCTGAAACGAAACGAAGTATTTGGTTCTTTAGACAAAAATCTAACCTGAAAATCAAATATACTAGAAAGAATTAGAAAATCCACTGAGACTCATCTTTTCTAGAAAAAAATCATCGGAATCAAATGGGAAATATCCCCACAAATCACCGATTTATTATACACAGCGGTCGTCAGACCGATACTTGCATAAGGTGCTACTCCGTATAGTATGGTGGAGAGCCTTAAAAAAAAAACTATTGAGCAAAGCCTAAAGATTAGCCAGAATATTTTCGATATATCCGCGTTTTCTCGGGGATCCAAGTAGCCCTTAACTTACTCGGCAATGTTTGTTCAAACTCTGTGACCCCCGTGACTGTCGGATACCTCTTATGGAGATGACAGAATAGTTTAACATTCACCTTTTCTTGAGTGCCCATGAGGCATTATGGGTAACAGCATGCCGAATGAACTCGTCAGGAAAGCAAATTCCATGCATCATCAGTTCTACCTTCAGCCCAACTTTGGTCGTACATTTGAGTATAGAGATTCATATTCTAGCCGCTCAACCCGGGTGTGGAACACTTTACTCAACTCAATTTTCCCCACGCAATATAATATACAGAAATTCAAGAAAAATGCGCATCGGCATCCCCTTTCTTAGCCTTTCCTTATTTCCTTACATCCGCACTGTGTTCTTAACATTATGAGGGTAGTCACAACCCCTTGAAGTGCGCGTAAATTATAAAAAAAAATGAAAAAAACAGATGCTATAAATACAACGAACAAAAGATGGACTATCACCACCATTTGCGTGGCTAGTTAAAAGATCTGGCCAAACCCTGATGTAAAACGTACCGCAGATTGAATCTTAGCTCCATAATCGGGGCTGTAACCGGACAATGCCTGATAGGTAGACATGCCGAAAGGCAAAATTTCCCTTCTTATGTGGAAACAGTAAGGACGAGGAAGAAAATGAAGCCTTTTCTCATCTTCTTTGCACATACCCTGACTCGCAGACGTTAAACACATTTGGGAGAACACTCTTTCGACGGTTCAAGTCATCATAGAAAGACAGACATTCATAGTCTTTATCGCTTTAGAGAGAGCTCAAAAGGGTTTGAATAAAGAGTCGATTCCTCAAATTTCTATTTAGTACCACATTGAACCAATTATTGATGTAAGTGCGTCGCGTCGGTTACTTTACCGACAGTCACCTTAATCTAATCTAACCTAACCTTTTCTTAAAAACCCTTCGCTTTTTTCCCTATCTTCTTCGCCCTTTTCTGAGCTTCTCCTTTTTGGACTTTTAATTCTAGCCTCTCTTTATGTTTGTCAATCTACTAGGTACTCATTTTTTTTTTTTTTGTTTTCATTTGAGCTTTTCCTGATTTGTATTCCCCCTTTTTCATTTGCTTCTTTTTGTTGTGTCATTCTTTTCGTTTCTGAAATATCAAATTCATTTCTTTTCCTTTTTTTGATCACTTCTCTTATTGCCTTTTGCCTTCTCTTTATTTTCCTGGTTCGTTCCCCATTTTTCATTTGACAGAGTCCCTTGCTTTTGTTATATGTCCCAATAATGTGAACGCCTTCTCTTTGCGTAGCTCCTCAACGCTTCAACGCTTGTCTCCATTACTACTTATCTCCTTAAGTATAAGAATTTTTCAGCTCCTTCTTCTCCTTAGATCTTTTCCCTTTTGAGTTTTGCTTCTACTCTTGTCCGTTATTTTCTGCACTTTTCAGAAGCAACTTTACTGTCACAGCTGTTCCATAATTATTCGGCTGACTGAACTACTGAACATCATTTCAATATTTAAGTGTCCTATTTTCTTTGTTTTTACCTTAATTTACTACAAGTAGTCAAAAGCACAAAATAAATAGGGCGCATTTTTTGATAGACTAAACGATTTCCTCCAACTTTGTCACTGTAAGGTTGAGAAGTAAACCACCACCACACGAAATAAAGTAATGTCTTCTTAGCTTAAAACAGACAAAATTAACTTCCAAGGAACAAAAGGTCTTAAATCAGCCGAATCAAACTTTATAAGTCGCATCAATTACCCTCACTTGCCAGCGAATGTCATCTCCCCAACCATTTAAAACTTTTTGCTTTCATCTCCAACGATGAATTGAAAAGATGCTGTCACAGCCAAAGACCATAAACAAACAAATTCATCGACCATTTAAGAAAATCTTCCTTGAACAACACGCAAGTCCCACCATTAGAATCAAGACTTTGGGTGTCTTTCCGTGACGTTTTGTTTCCCAAGCCTCTGCAGAATGTTTAGTGGGTCCTCTGATGGTCGATTTTATTGTGACGGTCGTCATAAATTCGCTATAAAGTCTAATAAACTACGATGCTACTCACACAACAAATTCAAGCCACGCAATGATGCTCTGCATGCGAAGCCAGTATTTAATCCCCATGAACAAATACGCGCGCCACCCCAAGTTTAAAAGATCGCTGAATTCAATTTAATTTGGATTACATAAGCGTCAAGCGACCAGAAGTTGCGGGTTGAGAATATCTGGAGTATGTATGAGGAGCCAGAGTTGGTTCTATGGCAGCTCTGACCCTCAAGGGGGTCAATTCTATCTGAAGTGAATCGAATTAATGTTTTGGCGGCGCGGCGTGTTGTTGAAACAATTTACTTGACCCCGACAAATATTGTCTTGTGGTTTATGGAGCTTCTACAGAATGACAATGTTGCTGGATGTTTGAATTGAATTTTGACCTCAGACTGCACTTGATGAATCTGGAACGGAATTAATGAAGACAATTCAATTAGATTAGCGATTGCTTGGCAGTGCGGATGGCGTGTTACGGCTGTGGTTTGGTTTCTTTTCAGTCTCTATTCTGAGAAAAGCCGTCTTGATTTTAAGAAATTTTTGAAAGGTTTTCTTTGGTTTAGTTGAAGCACGATGGCCTATATAAACTTTTCCAGAAAACTAGACTTTGATAAGATTTGAGTGATACAAAAAAGAGGATGTTCTATCGAAGGTTTCTTTTCTTTTGCCTTCCTTTAAGTTCAGAGCAGAGTGTTTGGAAAACTTTGGTCTTCCTTATTGTTCTATTCCAACCAAAGCCTAAAAAGAGGGGACGGTTTATCACTGCCAACCGAAGCGGAAGATTTTGGACCTGAATGACTACTCAAAGATTATTATGTGTAATCACTTGAAAGAGCCTTTGACATTTTACATAGTAGATATTTTTCCACGATGCCAGGCTTACCCCCACAGGTCATCATTATCCCCAATTTAAAAAAAAAAAGTCTTATTTCTATTGATCAAAAAGTTGTTATAGTTAATGGTAAGATTAAGCAAGTGACAAATGCCCAGAGTTTTGGTAAAGAGAAGCGATACCTATTTACCTGAACAATCTTCCGTACAAAAGGTGAATATAGCTTGGAACCTGAACCGGCCTAGAAGAAGTTAAGCATACCATATGCAAACTTAAATCAAATAAGACTGCAGTGCAGATGGCCTTGATGCCGAACTTTTCAAGGCAGCAGGAGATCAGTTGGAAAGAAGTATGCACCAGCTGATCTACATGATATGGTCTGAAGAAAGCATGTCCGATGAATGGAACGTCAGTATCGTATGCCCGATCCTAAAGAAAGGAGACCCTCACAATTGCGCCAATTATAGAGGGATAAGCCTCCCAAACGTCGCTTATAAGATCTTGTCTGCTGTAATATGTGAACGTCTGAAATCCCACGTCAACAACTCGATAGTTCCTTATCAATGTGCTTTTAGACCAGAGAAGTACACAATTGACCAAATTCTCGCATTATGGCAGAACTTCGAAAAAATCCGGGAATATAATATCGATATACACCATCTTCTTATCGATTTCAAGGCCGGGTATGATGATTATTTACAGAGACGAGCTGTACAGAGCTATGTATAGTTTTGGCATCCCTGCAAAACTCGTACGACTACGCAGGATGACTTTGGAGAATTCACGCTACTCCGTCAAGGCCGGTAAAGAACTGACCGAGGTTTTGATGTTGAAAATGGCTTTCGACAAGGCGACAAACTGTCATGCGATTTCTCTAACATCATATGTAATTGAAATGGTTGTGGAAGGCATAATCTTTCGAAAAATAAATAAATAAAAATCTTTCGAAAGTCTGTACAATTAATCGCTTAAGCAGATTATCGGTTCTGAGGTAATGGTAAGATGGCGTGATATCATTGGCGCTTTTGCGAGCATTGAAACAGGAGCGGTAAAAGGGTAAGACGAAGTATATGATGTCATCGAACAAGGACACCGAACATCGACGAGCTGGACAAAACGTCACAAAAGACAGACATAACTTCGACTTAGTCCAGGACTTCGTCTACCTAGGATCCGCTATAGACACCCAAAACAACATCATACAAACTCTTGCCAAACGTTGCTTCTTTGTGTTATGAAGGCAATTGAGAAAAAACCCTCTAGAAAATCCAAGGTAACCTTGTATAAGACCTTGATCATCGCAGTCCTGCCTTACAGCCCGGAAGCGTGGACCTAATAGAAATGGACTTTATCGAAAGTGGATGAGGAAACCCTTGGACGTTTCGAAAGAAAAATACTCCGAATGATCTTTGGTCCCGTATGCGAAGGCAATGTGTGGAAAAGAAGATACAACAACGAGCTGTATGAGCTATATCGCGACATGGGCATATTAAGAAGAGTACGCATCGCGAGGCTACGATGGCTAGGCCATGTAGAGCGGATAGACATCAAAGCTCCGGCTTATGAATAGTCACTAGTTTTGACTAGCTAATAAATGAAAAAAATGTGTGTCTAATTCGCTTAAGCAAATGAAAAAAAAATTGGCTTATACAGATCTCGTGGAATCCCGGTGCCTATAGAGCTTTTCTCTTAACCTTTTTATGTGAGGATCTAATAATTTCTACCGATCCGTTTTTTACAACATTGGAACTACCGTGAGACTGGTCAAATCCTTGCGAAAGTCTATATTCGTGAAAAAAAATTGCTTTCTGGAAATTCGAACCTCGAACTCCCACGTAATAGGCGGACATGCTAAATTATTTCTCATTTTTATCGAATTTTTCTTTTGATCCATTCCTTCCACGTTTCTTTGACTCCTATCTAATTGAAGAAAAGTTAAATCATCTAAATGATGAGTTTATTCCTGGCCCCGATGGTACACCAGCCATATTTCTTAAGAAATGCTCCTCCACTCTTTCCCTTTAATTTGTCCATATCCCTAGGAGTTTTCCCCCAAGCTTGGAAAACGGCGTTTAAAACCTCTATACACAAAAAAAAGTTCTAAGTGCGACGTGAAAAATTATAGTAAAAATTTTCAAAAGCATATTGTATAATTGTATGAAAACTTAAGTGCAAATCTCTCTTCTCCCCTAGACATTACGGGTTCCTCAAAGGCAGGTCAACAACATCAAACCTCGTTGATTTGTCTCACTTTCCCTCTCAGCCTTGGAAAATGGAAAGGATTTCGATGTAATTTCTACTGACTTTAGTAAAGCTGTCGATTAAATCTCCCACAAACTTATTCTTTTTAAACTTTCCACCCTGGGCTTTGAACCCATTCTGTAGCGTTACAGCGTTCGTTTCAGATCCGCCTTATCCATCCGCTCTTTATCTACATCCGGTGTTCCCCAAGGCAGCCATTTAGGCCCTCTCCTCTTCATTCTCAGTATTAACGACATTGAAATGATCATCAAACACTCCTCTATCTCTCCCTATGCGGGCGGTTTTACCGAGCCATTTCTTCTTCTCAAGACTCCAAAAACTGCCTTGTGCTAAATGTTTCCAAATGCCAATCAATAACCTTCTCACGTAAACTCATCAGATCTCCTTCCAGTCTCTATCTCCTAAGCAGTAAAATCATTTCCCCCGTTCAGGTGATCCGTGGCCTTGGGATTATTTGCGACCGCGTGAGCTGAATTTTCTCAAGAGTATTGTATCAAGCGTATCATTTGTTCGTCCGCTTCTTGAATACGCTTGTCAAGTCTGGTGGCCTTACCAAGAAATGCACATTGCCAGAATTGAGAGCATACTACGCCGTTTCCTCCGATTTGCTCTTCGAGGTTTTAATTGGAGTTAAATCCTTATCAAGACCGAATCAAACTCCTCAACCTCAAAGACGCTGAATGATCGCTGAATCAAAAACGCTGAAAAATCGAAGAGAAATATTTAACATTCTCTCCATTCACGGAATCTTTACTGGTACCATTGACTGTCTAGCCCTTAACGAATCCATTTTTCTAAATACTAACCCTCGTAACACTCGGAATCCTCGTCTCTTCTATCTTCCCACATATCGAACCTCTTACGGCTCCAATGAACCCATCTCCCGAATGCTGAGGAATGTAAATTCTCACTCTTCTTGTTATGACTTCAATATATGAGTACTTCCTGCTTAGAACTTCGTCCCTTATGCCCTCCAACTAGTTAGTTAAAGTCTTAGCTATTAGGTTTCTTAGTTTGTAGGTTAATAGCTTGTATTAAGCCTATGAGCATCATATGAATTCATCATAAAAAGTGCTTACGAAATTTTCGAAAAGTCGTTTGTCAAATTGGATTGAAAAAATAAACCAAGTAAGGAATTCCAATCCACATTTCTCAATGTCTCCTAAACTTTCAACCCTAGACATTGTTTTCATACTAAAGAATATTGCTAATACATTATCAAAACGAGAATGAAGTTACTAGCCGTTTTCGTTGATTTCTAGGTAAGTTCGCTCTGGGATGAGTCAAAAATTTGAAAACGTTATCGAAAGTGCTTATGAGGAAAAAACCAGAAAAAGTGTACAGCGATATGGGGGTCAATTCCCGATCTGTGAAGCTGTGAAGTGAAAAAAAATATATCATTTCAGTTTTCATACAGTTTTTTCATTTTATCACTTCACGAATCCATTCTAAGCGATTCCGGATCTAAAAAGTACTAAAATGTTCTAAATGATAAATTCTGACAGTATTCTCTCATTTTCTCTCTCATTTCATTTGGATTCCAATTGGATTTTTCATCGTTTGAGTTTTGCGGCCATTTTTCATAATTGAATTTTTCACCGACTCATACGGCAATGAAAAGTAATTTATCATATGAAAAAAAATTGACATTTGAGGTTGGATTTTCCCTAATGGAGAATCGAATATTCGGTGAAGCTGTGATAAATGTTTTCACTTCACAGCTTCACAGATCGGGAATTGACCCCATGGAAACATCAAAGTGGTTTGCAAATGGGAGTTAGGCAGGGATGTACTCTAATTTCACATCTTTTAACTTTAAAATGTTGACGTATAGTTTAAATAAAGGCATGACGCACGTGGTACTTTCTCTTTCTGCTCATCAAATAGAGTCCTGGGAACTTATAATAAACCTCCAACTACATGGAATCCTGCAGCGAATCTCTCCAAATCAACAATAATGATTTTTGAACTTTTGGAACTGTTAGAGTCCAAACAGAAACACTGGAGCTGCTGGATTAAAAGATTTTCTAAAACCATTGCCACGAAAAGAATTGAACGGAAAACGCTTTGATATAAGAAGCTCCGTAGAAGAGTTTGCAACACTTTGCGGGCTTGGTACAAACATCGATGAAAATAGAATCTATTCCAAACTACTACCAAAAACGAAACCATACCGACTTCTTATAAACTAAATTGAAACACTCAAACTCGAATCTCATTCCCGGCCTATATACCTACATACACGTATACATAATGTAACTTCGAGTTTCCTAAAATCCATGATTGTCATTTGGAAAAACCTTTCCCAATCTAAATGCCATTGAAGATTCCAATTCGGGCGCATCCTTCCGCCTCTATTGTGTGCTCATATGCAATAATTACTCACTCCCTTCGTCCTCTTAGATCCATTAGTGTGTCTCATCTCATTCTGATGGTCTGGTCGACAATAAGAAAAAAAAAAGTATATTTTATTTGAACCACTACCATCGTCACCGTCACCGTGTGCTCTGCTGCTGTGTGATGCTCTCATTCTGCGACTCCTGTGAGGCGGAAGAAATCCACAGTTCCATTACGTAATGCGCACTTTGTGTGGATTTTAATTTACACTTTGAAAAGCCACTGATGTGTGAAGTGTATAGGGAAGCTGTGTGTGCCTGTGCTGCGCACTCATTCTTTCTGCCTCCTCGAAATCTACAGCCACTAATCGCTGGAACAAGATGATATAATGTTGCGTTCTACAAAAATGTCTCCTGCTGGCAGAGAAGCAGTGTGAATACATCTGTAGGTAGGTAGGTACTTTGAAAATCGAGAAAGTCCTCTAATGGAGTTGGCATTGAGTGGCCATCAAGCATTGTCATCGTTTTAGCAACGAGTGTTCTCTTTAATGCGCTATAATCCCTTCTTCTCCACAATTACGAGTGTATATATGGAAAAACGATGCTGATGCGCTTTTTGGTGCTTCACAAGGAATTCACATCTCGCGCGTAGTGAATAGTGATACCTTCGTCCTGAGACTCTTCAGATACATCAGCCGAAATAAATGCACTTGTGGATTCATAACGCCTGTTGAAACCAACCTAGTTTGTGTCTTCGAGTATGGCAAGCAGCAGCTTTTGGGTGCAACCTTTAAGAAACGCTCTAGGAATCTCACTCTGAAGCTATTTAAACCAAAAGTTTTGTTCATGGCAATGCTCGTATTTCCAATAAAAGACTTCAACTTCAATCACGTCCGTTGGCGACCATTCCAAAGTGTATCATATGCCAAAACATTTCTGCACTGAAAAAGAACTCCTCCAGCATTGTTGACATTCGATATAAAACGAATCCTCAACGTACCTTGTAGTTCCAAATGTGTACCTACCTTTGTTTCTCATATGCACCCCAATATGTCCAGCGTAATGTTATTGCACCGAATAAAATCCAATATCCCTGATGCAAGTTTAACAGAGTGTATCCCATCAGCTACTGTGCAACGCATTCACAAAATATTTTCGAAGAAAAATATCTCCTTATGCTGCTGCGGCTGCTGGTCAATGTGTCCCCACCAACAATACAACACCGCCGCGCGCCGTGAGATCCAAAAAGCCCATCTCCATAAAGTGTATGCACACTGGCTGGCGGTGGCGGTGATTCCACCGATACAATATACTCAATATAGTGATGCCAAAAGGATTCCCGCAAGGAGTGGAATTCGTTCTCGTAAAAAGGCCAAATTCCATATGTGACTTTACTTTCCAATATCGTCTTCATATACGAAATTGCTTAACCCCATCAGGAGGTAAATGTAACACAAGCGAAGCCACAAAACCCAGACGATCGATGCAGAAGCGATCAGCGAATAAAAAGAACAAAAAAAAGTATAACAGAAGAAGAACAACGATCCACACCACCGCAGCACATATCAGGAATGATGAACGACGTGTCGTTGACGACCTGATCAAAATGGAGCATCTGTGCGTTTTCAGGTGCGTTGCTTGTGCTGAATTGCGTTATTCCCAAATGGGTGACAATAAAGGAACTTTACTTCTCTTTCTGCTTGGAGTTAGATTTATGAAACATGCAAAAATATTTGACGATTTATGAAAGGTCGAGTTTCAAAACGAATTTTGGTGCGATGGTGGGTGAAGGAATTGCTACACTCTACACATTGAAGATTTACGATATTAGATATGATTTATGAACAGATCCATGATGAATTATTCAAATTGCGGTCCCATTAATTGGGAGCCGCGAGCAGGATTTTCTAATATTCAAGCACTTGTCGAAACTATTATCTCCTACTAGAGATAAATTTTTTTCTATTTGAGTAGTGTGACGAAGCGTCACAATTTCTTTTCCCTACCTCCTCTCAAAATGCCGCACCAAAACAGTGCAGTATTTATTTCTATTAAAATCCCCCACACGTAATTATATTACAAAGTAAATGCCTACTCCAAGGCCAAACATTGCTTACTTCTCCGTGCCTTATTGGGAAATACATTGGCAATACTCATAAAATTTTTTTCATGCGAAATTGTCACTGACCGATTACAGCTCACATTCGGTTTCAATGACAAAGTTAATGGATAGAGGTGAATTAATCACCAAAAATCAGAAAAAAAATTCTATGGTTTTCTAAGTGTTGTGGCTTGTTCTCAGCTGGACAAATAGAATTTACCTAGTTAATACTTTTTTTTCGCTTCACCGTAAAGGCGATTTAATCGTTGTGGCTTTTTTTCAGCCGGGCGTTTAGATTTTCCTTGGTTAGGCATTGCGTCTCCGAGAGTTTTCTGCCCCTTGTAAACGCAGTCACTTTCTACGAAGTCCACCGCCGCTGATAAATTGATCTGTCTTTCACGCAACGCAGACCTTTGCTACGAAATCCGCTGCTGCGGGTAGAGCACCCTGCCCAACGTGAATCTAGATAGGAGTCAACCGCCGCCGAACAGAGGAAACAACTGCCGTGGTATACAACCATATCCCCAGAGGAACCATCGCCACTTCACCACGGGAGATTGATACCAGCCATTCCGTGGACCAGCACCAGAAATTGACCTTACTCAAGCAATCATAAAACTTGCTTTTTGTAAAACTGAATATAAAATTTGTTAATTTGTGAACCTAATCTTGAGAGAAGATGATGAAATAAATTTAGAGTTATTTTAAATTTAAACCGACCGTTTCGCGTATCATTTTGAGAAGTTGGACCACCAAAACCCAAGCCTTTGAAAAAGAAGCATCACAGTTGTACTGTCATACAAAATGCTTCTTTTTTTAAATGTAGCCGCACCAACAGACCCTATTTTATTTACCCATGTAGTTCTTCAGGAAACACGTTCAAAAGAATGAATGTAACACAAATCTACAAGGTAACAACTCAAGACTTGTAGGGCTTATGTCCATGTACTTGTAGAAGATCAGGCAAATTTGTAGCTTTGTGTTTCAAAAATTTCTTACATTTGTCAGAATTTACTCTCATTCCAAATAGTTATAGTTTTGTGTTACAGCCCTAAGGTTCTTTCTGTTTTATCAAAGTTATTTTATTTTTGTATCTAAAAAATCTTAAAAACGTCTTTACACGTTGGTACTTTTTCTTATAGTAATTTTAGTGAATTTTACTTGTGTAAATTACTTCTTTATAATGTTAATGAGTAGATAAAGAGTTATACACTGAAGAGCTGTCAGCTTTTCTTTTTCCTTCTCTTAGAGTCTAAAATCTTTTTCTTTCTACTTGAGTTTGTATTCTTTTTCTTTCTCCTTCTCCTGCTCTTTAATCTTGGTTTCTTTTTCCTTTCGCTTTTAGAGCTTTAACATTTTAATTTGTTGGAGTATGTGGCGGTAA
Organism: Melanostoma mellinum; assembly: GCA_914767635.1. Classification (NCBI taxonomy): domain Eukaryota; kingdom Metazoa; phylum Arthropoda; class Insecta; order Diptera; family Syrphidae; genus Melanostoma; species Melanostoma mellinum. Next base: position 171,332,041 of record OU612059.1, on the reverse strand, counting down.
CGTTCCGGGTTGCGTCTGGCTGGTGAGTAGCTTAGATCGAAAATTGGTTCATTGGAACTAGATGAAGATGATTGACTGAAGGTTTCGATTGTTCAGAAGGTGAGTTTAGGTGAATCTCTTCCTTCTGTTGGTTGTTCTTGTTAATTTTATTGGTTGGAAATAATCTTCTGTTCCATCAGGGGGCAGGGGTTTCAGTATTACTTTCCTTTGTAGGGGGTTGCAAATTTAGAAATTTCGTTCGTCGCGAAAACGGGATGATTCACGATTTGGGTAACCTCTGATTCGACTGCGGGTTGTACTGCGTCTAGTTGAACGAGGTCTGGAAACTTTTTGGGAAAGTGCTGCTACAAAGAGAGCTTGTGGTGTAGAACCCAAGTTCCTTCCATTGCTGCGACAACAGCTTCTGCTGAAGGAACGTAGAAGCCGAAACAGAGGCGAACGCGATCTTTTTATTTTCTTTTTTGGTGAAGGAGGGTTTTGCTTTAAACTCTTCTGGACTGTTCTTGTTCGGTTTGAGCCAGAACGTGAAGTTCTTCATTCTCAGTCTCAGCCACCTTACGCACTTTAATTTATTTGATCGTCCAATATCAATCTTTAGATTTTATCGGCGATTTCTGATATGGTGTCTTCTTTTGGGTGGCTTGGGCCTGTAACACAAAACTAGTAGTACTTGTGTAATACAAGCAAAATATAACAAGTTTAAAAATTTCTGCAACAAAAAGCTTCAAGTCTGCCTATTCTCCTAACGCGGACAAAATCCTACGAGTGGACTTTAACTTGTAGCCTTGCAGCTTGTGCCTCTGGCCGTGAGGCATCACTTATGCTGATACGACCACAACGGAACTCCGTAAATAACTTTTTAACCATGGAAATTGATGGCGCAGTAACCTTATTGTATTTATAAAGTCTTTCCTAGGTTTTGGTAATGCTTTTTTGACCCAGAAAATAATGCTTCATTAGCAAACGACTGTAACTTTTCTCCATTTTCATTGATTTTCACGAAATTTTGCTTTGAATGGCTCTGAAGCAAAACTAAGCCACTTTGCTTCCCCAACATTTGAGAGAAGCCTATAAAAAGATGGCATTTGACGAGACTAGTGTCGCATTTAAAATAGTTAGTTGCGCTGGAAAATCAAAAATTTATCGACTTATCAAACCGCTCTCGTATAACACAAATCATCAGGGAATTACAGAAATCTCCTTGATTGACTATATTTTTCATTTTTAGTATAAAAAGTTGATTTAAGTCTTTTCAAAATTTTAAATTCGATCAAAGTTTTTCCTTTGTTAAAACTTTTTATCCATACCTAAACTTCTTATCAAATTATTATTGTATATTTATTTATTTGGCTTGTTTTTTTCTTTTTCAGAAAACAAGAGCTGAATGTAACTTAAACTAAATCTGGCATTTTGCTGCGTAATCTCGCCAATTGCACATCGTTTCAAATTGGATCTACCTACAACACAGATTTCATTCGATATTTAGTGGAAACGCTAAACTGACTTGAAGGAGACGACTGATGCTTTAAGCTCTTGAATAACGAGGTTGACAGTTGTAAATAAAAATAAATGGAGTTGCGGAACAGAGCTCAGCCAGACCTTGGGCATAGCGCATTTAAATGAACCATAAACCGTGAAGAATATAAGGACCTATAATTTTTTGCCGAATACTAAAGGCTAAGTGAGAAAGACGCTTTTCATGACGTTGTTATTATTCGGAAAGGTCTTTCCGCTTCCTCGTAAATACGATGATACCCTTCGAAAGACATTTGGATGTTTCTGAAGTTCGAGCTCCCACGTTACAGGCAGACACGCTAACATTGCGCCTCGGGCACCACAACTAGTTCACCAGTTATTTGACATATTTTGGTAAGTAAATTAGGTTAGTATTTATAATAATAATCACTATTACATAGACCATTGATGTCGCTTGTAGGTAACAAATATTGATCAGAATATAAAAAAAGTGTTCACCAAGAAATATGGAGTATGCCAGAACCCCAGAACAACAGTTAAAGAAAAAGTTTTCTTGATCTTTCTCTTCCCTTTTTTTTTTTTTTTTTTTTTTCTTTTTCACATTTTAGTCGCTCTTTCTCATGTAGAAGTAAGTTTAGTATTATTTGCGGAATTCCATCGGGATTGACATACCAACATGAAGGCGAGTTTCACACTTCTCTCTTCTCACACACTTCTCTCTTATTTTCATATTAAAAATCCTTTTGCGAGGGTATCGCCTTTTGCGAGGAACTGGGAAGTATTTCGATAGTAATTTCATTGCAGCGAAAAGTGCTTTCTCGATTGGCCGGTCGGACTCGGAAAAAATTCTAGGTCCCTTCCATTCCTTCACAAGGTTAGGTTGTGAGAAATGTGCTAGACCCGGGCTCCTCGCATCCTTTATATGTGAGGATGTCTTCTTAATGTCAAGTTTCTATAACTCATTGGGAAGTTGGTTCAATGTCAAAGAAAAAATTTTCCGCGGACTTCGTGTGAGTAGTAAGTAGTAAGATGAATAAAAACCCTCGAATCAATTTGTAGAATGTAAGATTCCTTGAAAGATCGTGCTCAACCATTGAATTAGCTCAAATAGTTAATTTAGTTGAGACTGACTTGAAGTAGATACAAGTCCTCAACTGTCACCTGATAGGCGATGCCCTATAAAATTCACATAGAAACTTAATCCGTTCTACATGACACCACACAATAGAAATGCTATTTAATATTATTTTTCCGGACTTTTCGAACAACAGTAAAAAATTTACCAAGTAACGGAAGAAGGACATTTTGATATATATAAATATCTACAATTTAAGCCGGAACGACAAAACTGACGACTACAAATTCAGTCTAATCGCTTTTGAATCAATTTTACGTTACAATTACACGTTAACCGCATCTTAAAATTCAAATAGGCGGCTTGTGAGTAGGGCTTCAGTTCATATCCGGATCTTCAAACTATCCGGATATCCGGATATCCGAACAGGAATGTTTTGAGACAGCTGATATCCGGATAGTTTCGGATATCCGGATAGTTTCGGATATCCGGATAGTTCGGATATCCGGATATCCGGATACCAGAACTATCCGGATATCCGGATATCCGGATAGCTTAGAGATCCGGATATCCGGACCCAAACTGTAAAATTATTTTCTAGTAGCATTTGAAAACATCTTTGCTATTCACACTGGCCTACACATAAAAAAATACAAACTTGCTACTTAGATATAGATATTTCCCAACAAGTATCCCGAATCTATGCATTGGTCTACAGACACTTCGCCTTTAAATCCTTTCAAAGTTGTTTTCCCAGACACATGAAGTAAATTCCATGGAAGAAACTGCAGCAATTTCGTTCCTTCTAAACGTAATACTCATCAGGAATTAGCTTCGAGATCCGTATAGGCGGACCCAAGTTTAAAAGTGTTGTTGTATGTAAAGTCGGTTTATGGATGACAATTTTACGTTATAATGTCGTCAGAAAACATTGATGAAAAATTGCATATTTTTATGAATTTAATAGAATTATTATCAATAAATTACATAGATTAATAACGAGTAGCAATATTTTATGAATACTTCACTTATGCGAAATGACCATTGTTATCAACCTACCCATACCGCCAATAGACTTGATACTTGAAGTGCAAACAAGTTTTGAAAGTTAAGAAAACTTTGATCAAATTTTGAATGGAATGTGTGAAAAAAAAGTTGACATCATCGTCTCACTTGTAGTTAAGGAAATTTTTTGATGGGGGTCTAAATACTACTTTAGCTTTTTTAAGCTAAATTATTTGGAATGGTCTCCTTTTGTAATGATCTCATACAACAATGCATAGCTTCATTAGGCAGTTCATATTTCGGTCGCAGCTATCACTTATTAGGAAACAGGCATTCTTGCAGTGACTATGACTACACTTAACACAATATATATATAAATCAATTGAATTTTTCGCTTTAGTGAACTTGGATGCTATCAGGTAGCAAGATTTTCATACAGCAATTCACAGCTTCAGTAAACAATTCATTTCTTCTACCACTTATCAGTAGCAAGCGGAGATTTGGAAGAAAGAAAACAGGTGTTCTTGTTATGACTATACAAAACACAATAAATCGAATTGGCATACCTAGTCAGACCGGCCGACTTGCGTTGTGAGGCCCAACAACTACTTCTTGAGAGCGACTGAAGTGTTACCCTACACAACGTTATTGTTGGTCTTAGCGGAATTGGTATCAACGAAGTGGTAGACACCGAAGAAGCGCAGTGGCTAAGGCTACTGATACTGCAAATTGCTGTATTAACGATTTGCTACCTGCTAACATAAAAGTTCGCTGAAGCCACAAATTAATACAGTATTAGAACTTCATCTTTGTGTGACTCAGTCATTACAGCAGCAGTCAATCGCTGAAATTGCTAAAAAGGTAAGCAAGCTAGTCTCCCACTTTCAACATTCCAAAATTGCATCGAAAGAACTAACTAAAATTCAAAAATCTCTTGAGCTTAAAGAACATAAGCTAGTTCAAAGCTGTTCGACAAGGTGGAATTCGGTGCTTATGATGCTCAAATCGGTTCAGAAAATAAAGTCGCTATACAAGCAGTCCTAAGTGATCGTAGAATCACGTCTTTCTACAATGACAGCCGTCTTTCATTTACGGATGCCGGGTTGAAAAGTATAGATTGTTCCGATGTTGGAGCCTCTGTTTCTAGCCACCACCGTTTTTTCTGCCTCCAACGCCCCGACGTCTTTAGTTCGACCGATTGTAAATAGTCTTTTAAATCTACACTTTTCTGCTTCGAGTGAAGCGAACAAAATCAGCACTTTAGAATCGTCTTTGTTCCATACTCTATCAAAAGAAATTGCGCAACGGTTTGATGTAAATAGTGTTACTGTTCAGCCAAAGCGACACACAAAAGCAAGGACCAATGACTGCTTTTGACATACTGTTTAAAAAAAAAGATGACCAAGATGGACCAATGTTTCAATTTGAGACATATCTTAACGAGCCTCAGCTAAGCCATAACGGAAATCCTATGGAGTGGTGGAAGCATCGGGCAAGAAGGTATCCCTTCGTAGCTCATCTTGCCCGGAAAATGATCAGTATTCCGGCTACGTCTGCAGCTGCAGAGCGCAGCGGGGAATATTGTGACAGCAAAAAGAAACGCTTTGCTTCCCCAAAATGTTGATATTTTGGTTTTTATTAACCAAAACAAAAAGTAAAACAAAAAAAAAAAAAAAAAATGTGTAAGATTTCCAATAACTGTATGTTTTCTTTCCACTGTATCCTGCCCTGATACTGGATTTCTTAAATAAAATACTTAGCATTTTTGGAAAACTTTCTTATGCCTTTTTTAAGTAAATGAGTGTATTGCAACTATTCGGGTTTTCCAAAGGATCATATAATAATTGAATATGTATATTTGATTTATTCCGATCTTTAAACTCTTTTGATTCCGTGAAATTATTTTGAGATCCGGATATCCGGATACCGAAAAGTATTCGGATATCCGACACCATCCGGATATCCGGATATCCGACACTATCCGGATATCCTATACTATCCGAATAGGTCGGATAACGGATCCTGGATCCGGATCTGTTTCGGATATCCGGATATCCGAAGTATCCGGATACTTTGAAGCACTACTTGTGAGTGATTGGAAGTGGCTTAGAATTTGTTTGCTAATTCCGAACGGCAAAGCAAGAAAAGACTTGTCATGGCACTAAAATTACTATCGGCGGACTTAAGAATTCCTTGCGGAAGGCGATGCTTACTTGTATTCTGTTGGAATCTAAAACTTAAAACTCCCCTAAAGGGCACCTGCTAACCATTACGCTACGGGTTCAATGCTGTGAATCCCTAAAGACCATCGGTGGTTCTAGGTATCACATGGCCTTCAAAGCAAAACCTATGGGTTCGACGAAGAATGGAGGTTTGCAATTAATCAAAAAGTAATAAATAGGCCGAATTTGGATTCAAAAAAAAATCAATGTCAAATTTAAAACCAAAGTTAGAGGATGGCATTAGAATAGTAGATAAACAGAATAGAAAGAATAGGAGAAATGCAAATTTTTGTCCAAAGTCATGGCTTCAAATACCAGCAGGAAAATCGTAATTAGATAAACCAAAGGTCAACAATTGCCATTAACTAAGCCCCGTGAACTAAAACGGGGTAGAGGTGATGATGGCCTTGATATAAAACTTATCAATAAGGCAGCTGCAGGGCTGAAATGAGCGGGAACTCTTATAAAAACCCTGGTGATACCGTCCTGCCAAATACAAAGACTCGAAAAAATACGTTGAGTTCCTTCTTGCGATGTATGCAACACCTTGCAATTGAAAATTTATGTAGGGCCCACCACCAGGTATTTCAAGCTTACCAAAAATGTACTGTAGAATCTTCATGAAAGACTGACACAAAAGACTAATACTCGTTTTCAAACAATCCTGCAGTGCTCCAGTACAAACCCCACATCGAACATTCAAAAACTCAAATAAAATATTTAAAGCAAAGCCACCACTTGCCGATCCTCATACTGCCCACGAAATCCTTTTTTTATACCAATTTCGATTATCTGCCATCCGAACGAATGACGAAAATAAAACATCAAGATCAGTCGTCAGAGATAAAGGCAAAAACGACAAATTAAAATCGGTCCGCGATCGGCTACTGTGCATTTCAATTTCACTTCTTCCAACCAACCAACACACATTTGGCTGCATAAGAAAAATTCCTTTATTTCGATTCCAGCGTCGAAGCAAAACCGAAATACAAAGCCAAAATCGAATAAAACAAAAGCTCACCCGTTCCTTAGCTCACCACAATCCGAAGTGAGATTTATATATGGGCATTGTTCTGTGGGATGCGACACGATCTCGAATGATATATTCTGAGGGATATGTCAAAACCTAGTGTTAAAAATGAATTAATTTGTTGACAAGTCTTCACTAGAGGCTTCCTTTTTATGGAAGCCAAGATTTATGATCATCAAACAACACAAGGAACCCCTTTTCCCCCGTCTTCCATCTTCTGAACTTGAAGACTGCGCAATGGGAGCTGCTTCCTCATTGAAGTGCAAATCGATGCATGTACCCGAGTTGTTGCACAAGTCCTTCGGTGTTTCTTTTTTTCTCTTTTCGTCTCATTTGGTAAAAAGTCCTCAGAGACCAACAAAAGTCATATCATAATAATGTATCTTGATCCGCTTTTCTATTTTTTACTTTTAATTTAATATCACGTTACGATACGATGAGTAAACTATGGGCAAAGGAGCACGCGCCTTTACGAAGGTAATTCGAAACTACTAATTTGCTCAAAGGACATTGTTTTTTTTTTACTTTGCTTTGCTTTTATTTGTTGTAGGCAGTTGGTTCTTGGTTCATTTGATCCAAATCCAAATGGAGGGTAATTTTTAATGATATGGTTTTCCGAATTAGTCGCACAATCCAACGTTCAACTGAATTGGTATGAGTTGCTGTTAAATATGGGAAATCAAAACAAACAGAGACATATGAGCGGGATTCCTTTCAAGTTAAAGCGTATAAATTTGGGCACGTGGCAGTTGTAAATTGAAATTGGCGCGACAATTTACTGTCGGACGGCTTTGATAAAAGCAAAGGTGTTAGTTTCAACATTAGGAGCACAAGTAACAGGGAAGAAAGAACACAGATTCCTGAGAGGAGGACATGGTGTATAGAGAGAGAACATTTTTGTGAAAAGCGCAGTTGTGTGAACATAAGTTCATGTTAATGTTAATGAAATCGTTTTAGCTTTAAAAACGCTTAAAGCAAACAACGGCAGAATGGAGCGTATTTCTACTCCCTTGCTAACTTTAACAATCCCTCCTTTTCGACGTTGATGCAGATTCTTGACTATCCATAACAGTATATTTAAATAAAAGTTCTCAAGTTTTAGTTCGGGCGGCAGACTTTTTGGCTTTTGCTTTTTGCGCTCAGTTTCTTCATTCTTTTGGACCGACCACCGTTTTTTTTTTCTAAGCAAAAAGAATTTCTTTGAAGGTATATAAAAATTAGAAGAGGAAAAGGTAAAATGGTCACTGAAGCCACAGAAGAGTTCCGACTTGACTTGTAAATATTTTTGCAGTCTTTGACAACCTCCTGCTGCTGGAAGAAAATAACAGAACATCGAAGTACGACATGTATTATTTGCTTCCGATGGAGACATTATGACTAAAGATCAAGAAGCACTAAACGTTTATGTAATAGTTTAAGGAGCTCTTTAATACCATATCTGCCCAAAAGACTGAGTACTTGTGTTGCTCATTATTGTTATTGCTCATAAACTCTACATCGCGACCGTATACATCCAGCATTGCTTTTTGTAAGAAATCGGGCAGTACTTCGAAAGTTATTTCATAGTTATGAAAAGCGCTTTCTCGCTTAGCCATTTGGAAAGGGCAAAAATTAGCTAATAAAATAAGACAATAGTCCACACACACCAACGACAAACACAAATTTTTCACACGACAAGAAGTTCATCCGAAAATTTTCTAGTCTCCATTTGAAGGCAACCAAACCGACAACATTTGTTCAGAGCACTTCCACACACGCGGTCCTCGTAAAGGCTCAGGATAGTGCTCTGCTTCGAGCTTAATAGGAAAAATCTTTTTGGCGGAAGAAAGAAACAACCCTTCTTCAAATATCAAAACAGCTGTGACAGAATACATAATCAGCTTCTGGTAGAATTATTCAACCCACGGCTTTTCAAAGCAACCGCGGAGCTAGGAAAGCAACCATCAATAAAAATTGGGAATGTTCCAAAGATGGAACCATAGAAGAAAATACACTGTTCGCAGTAAACGAGATATTCTGAAATACGACAGCTTCAACTTTTTTGTGTTTAACGCATATTGACTTTATTGGTTGCAAAATTCGTAGCTCACAAGCAATCAAAGATATCATGATAGCGTTTTGAGATGCAAGAAAAAATAATCACATGGTGTCTCAGAATTTTCTTCAATAAAGCCTTAAAAGAACTGTGTGGCAGTACGAGAAAGTCAATTGGGACGGCCTGAATGATTTCTTTCGAAATTTTAATTGGTCATTGTGCTTTCTCGACGGAAACGTTGACGCATAAGCTGATATGATATCTAACGTAATTCTCAATAGCATGGAAAATTTGTTCCTCACAGAACAAAAAGTATCATTCCCAAAGAGAATTTGTGGTTTGATTCAAGCTGTAAAGAGGCAGTTAGGGATAGTGAAGCAAGTTTTCGTATATTCAAAGACTACCCTACTGCATAAATTTGTTCAAATAGGCCAAAAATATCTGTAATGCTCAGAAGGCTAAGTTTTTGATATGCGGAAAATACTCTTGTGTCCTAAATGAAATAAAAGCTTTTGGTCTTTTGTCAAGAATATTAAGAACTCGACCACGTCATCGGTCCCATGACGTGGTCGTGGATGGTTTCAGTATTTGTTTTCTTTGTACAGCTCCATAATTGGATTCCATAGGTCCAAAAAGGTTAAAGTACTTGTTAATAAAACATTATTTTACTTTCGACAGATAAGTCCGAATTTCTACCTAGTGACCAGTACATTTTTCTATACTTCAAGTTGAGCTCTTCCCTTTTCTTTTTGATATGCTCTTTCCATTTTAGTTTCGCATCCAAATTCATCCCAAGGTTTTTGGCCGTATTGGCGTAAGGTACAGCTTGATTGTTTATGAATATTTGTACGTAGCTTAACTTTTTATTCGTAAAGTTTATATGTGCAGATTTAGCATTATTGAGCTTGATACGCTATTTTTTGGTCCAATCACTAACGGTGTCGACGGCATTTTGCAATTTCTCAGCAGCCTTGACGACGCAATTACTGGATGCCAAAATTATCATCTGCAAAACTAGCTGGTGTTGTTATCCACTGGAATATCCCTTGTTTATTGCAAATACAGGGTAGGTCCTAGGACGCTTCCTTGTGGAACACTGGCTTGTATTTTACTTAGCTTTGAATAGTCTTGATCATACCGTACTCTGAAGAGCCGGTTTGAGATATAAGATTTTTGTATTTCGTAATACTGCCTGGGTAGGTCCCTTTGCAGTTTGTACTCTAGCCCCAAAAAGACAATTGGCTGGCAGCTCAATTTGCTGCCACCTCGACACTTCCTGATAGCATATTGGCTCCACCCGAGCTTGAGTCTGTAGATTCTGTGATGTAGCAGATTTTTTTTCGAACTCGCTCGGTTGCGAGAGTCCTCAAAGATTTTAATATACACAAATCTGCTGATCCAGATAGTATCTTCTGGTACGCTGTCAAAACCACTGCGTAAACTTTTCCATCTTTCCTATTCTGCTGGGATTTTTCCAAGCAGATGGACAACTGCATTTGTCCAGCCCGTCCCTAAAAAGGCGAATCTTCCTCCCCTTCCAATTACCGTCCAATTGCACTAACGTCCCTTTTTCCCAAGGTCATGTAAACGCTGATAAACCGTCAACTTATGAAATATCTTGAAGAACGAAAGCTTTTTAATGGCCGTCAGTACGGCTTTCGTAGCAAACGGTCCACTGGTGATTTGATGGCTTATCTCACCGAAAAGTGGAACCAATCTTTACATTGTTTTGGAGAAAGTAAGATTTTGCGCTTGATATTTCTAAAGCATTTGATAGAGTTGGGCATTGAGCTCTCTTATCGAAAATGCGTGCTTTTGGTATCGATGAGTCTCTTCTTCGTTGGATTAGAAATTACCTTTCCGAATGTTCAATACCAATTGTAGTGGATGGCTTGAAGTCTGATACTGACCTTATAAATGCTGGTTTGCCCCAGGGCTCCGTTTCGTCTCTGACTCTCTTCCTCATTTTCGAAAATGATCTCTTGTCTGAAAATTCTAATCCGCTTAACTGTTTTGCTGACGACTCGACCCTCAGCTTTTCATATTCGATTCCAAATTCACGTCCCTGCTCTTCGGATGTGGAACTGGTTGCGTATGACAAGTTCATTGAATTCTGACCTTGACAGCATTGTTACGTGGGGTCATAAAAACCGAAAACTAGAAAACTCAATGCTGTCTCTTGTCGTTTCTAGCTTAACATTTCCCCATTGCCATTATCCATGAATGGTACCTGCATCGAAGAAAACGAAAAGCTGTCAGTACTTGGTATGTGTGTAAACGATGATCTTCGTTGGAATGACCACATATTTGAAGTCGCCAAAAACGCTGCTATAGTCTTAGGTTTCTTAAGACGATGCAGGAAGCTCTTCACCCCTTCTGATCTGGCTACAATTTATAGTGTCTTCATCCGCCCAAAACTGGAGTATAACTCCCATGTCTGGTCAGGTGCTCCTCAAACGTCTTTGCACCTGCTTGATAGGGTACAAAATAGAGCGTTAAAATTGATAGGCGATAGTTCAATCGTAGAATCGATTGATTCTCTTGAACATCGTCGAAACATTACTTGTTTCTCTCTTTTTTATCGCTTTTTTTCACAAAGAGTGCTCTAGTGAAGTAGCCAGTTGCATTCCTCCCCTGAAATATTTTAACCGCCTCGCCAGGAGTGCTCATCAATTCTACCTTGAGCCCAACTTCAGGCGTACAGTCAAGTATAGAGATTCTTATTTTAGTCGCACCACCCGTATGTGGAATGCTTTACCTGGCTCTGTGTTTCCCCTGCATTACGATTCACAAAGGTTCAAAAGCAACGTGCATCGGTGTCTCCTATTAAACCCTCTCCTACTTTCCTAAATGCGCGCACTGTGTTCTATTGCATTATAAGTGTAGGCATAACCCCTTGATGTGCGCGTTAATTATAAAAAAAAACTCGCCCCATATTAGCCCTACGTTTTTGCTGGTGTGAGTTCGAGTAAAGAAATTGGCTGTCAAAGGGAATTCACTTTTTTTTACTGACAGGAATTTAGTGTAACTTAACATTTTTTACTGATCAAAAACCCAAGTTTTTTTTGGACAACTTGCAGGGTTGTCAAGCGCAAACCTGGGTCTAATACCTGTGAAATAGCATCAGTGCGAAGACTAATCGAAAAATCACTGAAACCCATCGTTGATTCTTCGAGCTTAGAAAGAAAGCTTCACCAATAAATCATCCCGGTCTTTGTCTATTGTCAGAAGAATGAAGTTTACCATAGCTTGAAGAATATAATGCTGTGATGTTTTGGGACGGATTTTCATTGAGTTGGCATTCATTCCACTCTGATAAACGCATCAGACTGACTGATGCATTCTTCAGGTTAGAAATAACTCGGGAGCAGAAATTAGTTACAAAAAGCTCTGAACCAGAGCTGCAAAGTGTGAAAAACTTTTCGTTTTTCTATACGAACATACTTCTTCCATTCCTGATTTTCTTTCCTGATGATAAATTATATTCGACAGCGCAATTAACTCCAAAGCTGATTTATCAAAACATTTCCTTTTATATCAACACTTCGCAATCTTTCACGAGCGACTAATTTTGCCAAAGGAGAGAGAGCACAGAGCATTAACATATTTGTGTTTGCCCAAAAAGGATACAATTAACAAATATTGTCATCTCCAAAGATCATCGTCACCCAACTTTAATGATTACCACAATCAGATTATTCCGCACAATCTTTTTGCTCATTAAGTCAGCACCTTCGTCCAAGTGGAGCAACCTTTTTTTTCCCCCATCGCATCTGATCAATTCCATAAAAGCCATGACCACCAGCCAATGTAGCGGCAAAAATATTTTGCATTTTGGAGCATCAGTATCGCAGGAGCCAAATCCCACAACACAAAAGTGGAGCTGATATCCAATTTGACGAAACAATTCGAAAAACATTGACAGAGATAAACTGTCCTGGCCAACAAGTTGGTCCTAGTTCCACAAGTTGAACACGAAATCTTTCTGTTCTGCATCCTTGCGGAACGAGGAGGAGTACGCACAACCCAAAAGGAAACAATCTCCGACTTCTGTCTGTGTGTATCGCATCTTGTTGGGGGCTGCCCCAGCAATCTTACAAGATACTTATCGTTTGCGTTAAAAAAGATACACTCCAGCAGATATTCGCAGGCAATATCTCGATTGCCCGCATCCACATGTGTAACACTAGCAAAAAAGAAGAACAAATCGATTTCTCAACAAATTTGGAATGCCATTGCTTTAAAGAAGCCGCGCTTGCGCTCATCATCAAAAGTCTTTTCTTAGTTGGATGGTGCGGTGCAGCTCCATGGAAACAATGTCACCAGCATCACGAGAAAACAAATCAACCAAAAGGTGAATCTTAATTCCAGTGTTACCGGATTTTGTCACCACGGACAGAGCGACATAGTGCGCGCGCGCGCGCTCGCTCAACGTACACTACACTCTCCAGCACACAAACAATAACAAAACAATGGAACATTTGTCTTGGGCTTGAGACAGGGTGACAATGACCGCTTACGCCGCCGCTTGAATGATAGTTTTGTGAGATGCTTTTGTGAAGAAATATTTTGTTGGCTGGTTGAACAATTGCATTGCAAACTGTAACAACACTGTCATCCAAAAGGGGCAACTAGGAGACGAAAGAAAACCCATTGATGTTGCGGATGGTAAGGAGAGGAATTGTAAAATTCCCAGTGCAATTCTTTTGATGAAATTCCTTCAAATTCCATCGACTGGCTTGCGGGTCTTTGGCGGAATCAAATACGCGAATTGTTTTATATATTTTCTTTCAAGGCTTTTGCCTTTGGTTAAGCAGGCAGACGTTTTAGCGGGGAATATGCTGCTCTTGAGCATGAGAAGCTTTAATTTCAATACAACTTGTTTTTCTATACACTGGCTAAATATTTGAGCTTTCGAATGTTTCACTGTATTTAGTTTTCTATATTCTATACGAGCTCCATTAGGGTTCCCTCAAACACAAACTTTTTAACGGTTGATATTGTGGCCGGGCTTAATCAGTATGAAGATGTATGCAAGTCCGCATACTAAAACGATTTGGTATCGGCCGATTAATAAGTTTGATGGGCAATATGAGCTTAATAAATAAATAAACAGTGTGGCGCAACAGATCGAGGAGCCCCAGGTCATAGCGCAACCATTCCTTATGAGGTAATGGAGCTGACCAACAATTTTCTGACAGTTCCAAACGGCTGATCGAGGAAGCTCTTTTCATGGCAATGAATTTACTAACGGAGAACTTGCCAATTCCTTGCTAAAGGCGATACCCGTTGAAAAACATTTTTGCCTCTTTTGGGATTCGAACCACGAAACTGCCGGGTAAAAGGTAGACATGCTAGCCACCAACCACAACATAAGTTAGTTTTTTTTTTAATTCTCACTGAGTATTTATTCACTAATATGGAAGAAAAAAACGACAAAAGAGATAGATGAAATGAGAAAATTAATAAAAAGTATTAAATGAGTTATCGTATAACTTACGGATTCCTATCATCGAATGAGTGATTCCATGAAAAATGGCATGAGTCATTCCATGGATAATCGAACCGTATGCATTCTTTAAATCATCGAATAAAAGGTCACTCAGTGGCTCATCCAATGAGATATTCAATGACTTCCTCCGTTTGTCATCCAAAGAGTTAATCCATTAGCCGAATTGAATAAAGAGTCAATGGGTGAACAGTTTTAAGTTTAAAAGGTCACCGACTGAGTTATCCACTCAGTAGTTATTCCAACAATCAGTCATTTAATGAGTCATTCATTGAATTCTCTTTGACCAACCCATGCTTAACTTATAGCCTAAAAATGAAGATACAACTAATTTCGGCATTAGATTTCTCTTGTGAAAATTAATGTTACAAAATGTGATAAATAACTGTTGTCGGAGATTAACAAACAGTGTAATGTAGTTATAGAAGTTAAGGATACAAGCATGTATGCCTCTCCCCAATACTATTGTACTTTTTCAACACAAACACAACTTTATCAATCATTTCACTTAATTTTGTCCGTCTTTTAACCTCGTGCTATCAAAACATAAAGCTTTCCAAGCCTTCAGAGTTGTCTGAAAATTGATAAAGTAAACAATAAAGTAAAAGAACTAAAATTTAAAAAAATAAGCAATAAAATGAGCGCTCATTTTTTCAGACACTGAACAAAAAAGAAACTTTGAGGAAACGACGAATATTGAAAAAAAAAAACAAATTTTTTTTTTTCTTCAAAATTTTAATTTTAAACTTTAAATTGAAAAGTACTAACAATTAATCAATTTTCTAACAAAAAAAAATTTAAAGTTTTCTGTAAAGGAAATGGAAACTCTCGGCCATATACAAAGGTATTGGCAGTGAATAAATGCAAATGTGTGATTATCGTTCATCGAATTATTTTGACACCAAGAGGTTTTTGATTGAGAACTTCGCACAATTCAATTACTACTAGAGGACAAAGTCGAAAAGTTTTTAGCAGCAATCTTTGTAGTGACAGCAAGGCGATCTCAAGTGACCATAAAGGTGCACTCAAACCAATGCCCATGCCCTGCCCACACTGAAGTGACAAAACCAACGCGCCGTTTCCATCCATGCGCAGATGACCCGATGAGCGATGACAGAAATCCTATAAAGAATCCTGTTTATGAGAGACGAACAAAATTTTTAACTGAGCGATAGGTATTTCTCAAACACCACAAAAGCTAAATTTTTAAATTTTGAGCACAAGAATTGTGTTCTTAACTCTTTTGAATGCTAAGATTGGTTCTTAAGGGCACTGTCGCACTATAAAGGGTCGAAAAAGTCGATTTTTTAAAATAAATATATATATTTCTAGAGAATATCTCCTGAAATTTTCAAGTCGATCTGACGAATGTTTCCGAGTTATGGCCGTTGAAAGTTGGCCGGTTGGCGCCTTTCGTTCGAGTCAGTGCCACCCACTTGGTGAGTGAACTCGATACTACAAAAAAAGTGTAAAAAAAGTTATGAGACTCCTTTAAATCCTGGGACTATTTGAAGCCAGTGTGAGTTGAAGACAATACAAAAATTATTTGCAGAATTTTCTAGAAACTAGACTCGGTTTGATCAACTTAAATCTGTGTTCATAAAGTATTGTTGCTTAGCTTATTTTTGAATTTAACAGAGTAGATTGCGGGTGTTATCAAAATGCATTACAGACATTCAATTTGGCAACTTGCAATCGCAGCAGGGCTCTGGTGTAACAAGTCCACACTTGTACGCACTACAGCGTACCTTGCACAAATGTGATCTCTCATCGATATTAAAACAAAATCCAATTTCTATTTGAGCGGTGTATGGAAACAATAATACGATACCAGGCGATCAGAAACAAGAGCGAGCAGCAGGTACTCATTCTTTACAACATAAGCATTTAGCGCAAAAAAACAAAATAAGCTGTGCTAGCTAGAGATGGACTACTCTGAATGAGTCACTACAAAGAAGTGGTTATGTTCGGTTTGAAGTTAAAATGAGTTGTTTCACAATTCAGTTTTTCATATTAAAATTTTCTCCAAAGATCAGTGGTTATTTTTCTTTCTTCTGAAGGTGATAGATGTTTCCAATTGAAAGTTTAATAATTTCTTAAGTTAGGTAACAGAAATACAACCTGACAATATATTTCAATTGAATTGTTACAATTTTGTTAATTTATTCTAGTAATGCTTGTCAATATTCAGCCATAAGTTAACAACTGGAAGTCTCGCGTTGCTGCATTTTTTTTCTTAATTTGATTGTAAGAAATCGAAACGCGATTCGTATCATTCTACTATTTACTTACCAGTATAAATTGCACTATGAATAGTTCAACTTAAAAAATGTTTGGATGTTTGCAATGTAACTTACTTAAAAGTTTAAAAAGTTTAATCACCAAAACAAAAAAAACTATAATTTTGTAAAATATTGAAAGTTTGTAAGAAAAGGTTGATTTGTTTCATCGATGGCTTAATCAGTTAGAAGATAATAGCAATAGAAAACTTGTAGGCATTGAAGATCGAGTACGAACATCTTCTTAACGGTTAACACGCACAAAAAAATTTCAATTTCTACAAAAATATTCGTGACGAGGTACTTGGCAACATATTCGGTCGGACAACGGAGCAATCAATAAGAATCCCCCACTGACATAAAGAGATCGTTGTAGCGCTTTCCTGTATTTTCATTGCTGTCAGCGGTTAACTCATATCACTTATCGAAAATTGATTTTAGGGAGTAGATCTTGCAGACTGTCAACCTTATTTCCTCTGGTTTGTACTCAAATGCAATTACCTTATTTTCCATTCTAAGCTGAGTAAAAGAAAAAAGTTCAAAAACTCTCATAAGATAAAAAGCAAATATATCGATATTCCTAAGATTGCAATTCCTATGATATTAAAAAGAAACCAAACCGATAATAATTCAACAAAAACCAACCTTGTGATTTCACCTCAAACTGCACATCACTATGTCTTTGTTGTGAGGTAGTCGGAGATATGTACACATCTCCTTCAAACACAGTTCATTATGTTTTTGGTTATCTACGATCAAGGAGGTAGAAGTGGATAAGAGAAAATCATATTTGGTGCCAAAAGCTAATAAGGAAACAAAATCATACTTGCTGCTGCCTGTTGTTTCTGATGGCCTGGTATTTTCTCCCACAACGTTGATAGAATTTTGTATGAAAGAAACTTAATGGAAGAACTATAATTGGTTCGTATATATTGAAACGAGCCTCGATTGGCTTTGACAAATTTCATTGAAGTTGTATCTCTTAGCTTAATCAAGTCGAAATGGAAAAATAATGAAATTATGACATAGCTTCTGCGCAACATAATGAAAATATACTTTCTACGTTAACAAATTTTGGGGATAGGTACGAACATGCAGACGTTCTGATGAACTTGAATAATTTCGGTAAATCATTTCTTTAATCTTTTACATTTCATTTGTTAGAAATATAAAGTTGCTTATCGGTATGCTTGTCAAGTCAAATAAAGTATATGTATACCATGGTATAAAATGTTATCTGGTTTTCGAAGATAGTTCTATTACTCCTCATAGTTTCTGTGTGCAATGTCTTCTGTTTCCAGAAATAAATGAAATCGAGGGCTCAATATTACAGATTATGTGTTTTATTAATGCTACCATTAAATTCAATTTATTTCAATCACGCCTCAAGCTGGGTAAGGAGTATTTTTTAATCGAAATCAAATGTACGCCCCAAACGTCTGTGTACCACGTCGTTTTTTCTTTGCCCATGAATGAAATTTCACAGTTTTCAACCAATCATCAGTTGAGTTTGATTTTAATAGATCTTTACTTGCTATTACCTAACGATCCAATTTCCTTGCGAAAAACTCGAGAAGCTAATAGCTAACACCTCGGGTAAAGAGCTTTGGGTTGGATAGCAGAATCATACTAAAAAATTAGATAAAATCGAATGTCTTATAGTTTTGTGAAAGTTTTCAGCACTTTTTAACTTTAAATCCAATTCCTACCCAAATCAAGAATAGTTAGATTTAATCATCAAAGAAAATTAACGAAACTATTACATATTCAGCCCTATCGAGGTAACCGTCGGAGCAGAATTCTCTCCGATCGGAGACATTTTGCTTCGTGGTAGTTCTCCGATCGGACAATCCGACGTTCTCCAACAAGTTTTTGTTGCGGAGATTTAAGTTTAAAGAATACATTGCCGCATTTGTGTAAAAATTCTTACGACGACAACTACTTCGAAGCAAAATTGAATCTCCGAAAAAAGCGTTGCGGACAAAGCTCCGCTCCGACGGTTACCTCGATAGGGCCGATTATTTGTTGTAATTAAACAAAAAATTTGATTTTGCAAGTTTTATATCCTTCTTTCCAAATAGCTTCTTCTTCTTATTCTTTCTTTTCTTTTAATAATCATGCCTCTAATAAAAAAATTACTCTTTGTGCTTTTTCTTTCAGAAGAACCTGAACACAACATTGCTGAGTTCCTTATCCAACGCAATCAAATCAATTCTCAACATAAAATTTAAAAAGCTGGGTCACAGAATCTGTATTACGCTTGAAGGAATTTTAGAAGACATCTGATCTACCAAACCACAAGCCGACAAAGAACAACACACTTCAATTAAAATATATGATGGCCTCGTCTTTCATCGCAGAAAAAAAAATAAGCACAACTCAGTTCTAAAATTCAGACCAACGCAGCATCAGGATATCAGAAGCAGCCAGCGCAGCAGCACAGCAGCAAGCAAACTAAACTTTCTTCCCATTCCATTGTCATTGTTTTTTTCTCTTATTTTCTTTTACTTTCTGTGTCCGTAGGAGAGTAAAATAGACTAGACACTGGCTTATGCTCAACCCACTAGAGATGTGCAATTCCTTGCGACACGTTTTGCATTACTGCTAACGTAATAGTGATTTGCATTAGTAGTCTAAAAACATATTGTGACAAATAATATTTCAGTTTGCAATGTCACAGGGGTTACATTGAATACATAAGCGAGCAAACATGCATTTCTACTCAAATGTCAAACGCACGTACACTCAAAAACCACGTTGTGAATCGGGTAAAAGTCCTGCAAATGAGTGAAGACAGTTCTCATTCTTTTATTTGTATGTAAAGAATTTTCAATTAGTTTTATAGAAAATAACAAAAATGTTCGATCAATTGAACTCGTCAAAGGTTATTCAAATCAAATAAAAACAACAAATTAAAAATACAATGTGTTCGTTTACTCTACTTGAATAACTTTGGTTAATTAATGGATGACATCCACTTGATTTACGTTACTGCAAAATAAAACACATTGAATTTCAAAGCTAAAAAAAATTTAACCAAACCCAGTTTTCCTTCAAACTGCACATCACTATCTAACAAGTGTAAGTCACAATGAGTCACACAACTCTAGAAAGAGCAGCATTGTCTTGTATTTTGTTTCTCTGCGGACATGGAGGTAAAAGAAAACAAGAGGAAAGAAAATACTTGGCGTTAACTTCTTACAATGAAATGTGGGTATACCTGCTGCTCCTGGTTGTTTCTGATCGCCTGGTACTAGCTGGTGGAAAACGTATGATTTCTATTGAATTTGCTCGAATTTCGTTTTGAGGAAATGACACACGTACTTGAAACGAAGCACAGTGTGTATTGTGTTATGTGTATAATTGAATCGTGTTGATTTTAACTTGTACTGCCATAGGCCTGCTGTAATTTCTGAAAGTCTTATGAAATGATCAGCTCGTAAACTTTTGACCCAAGAATTGATTTGAACATTTGAAAGCAATAAATTGAATTAGTAAGAGAACAATCATTTTTTTTTCCTTTTATTTGCTGAGTTTTTTAAACTGAGTCTTTGAGTATTAGAAAACATTGTAAAGTACAACTTAAAGGTAAGAAATGAGTTCATTTCGATGCAAGTAGGATACTTTTTATCGATATTCTGATTGACGCCAATGTCTTGAGTTTCGCTGATCGGCAGGCAAATGTTCGGTAACCAAGGTAAGGTTGATAGAATTTTGTATGAAAGAAACTTAATGAAAAAATTAACTGGTTTGTATATTGAAACGAGTCTCGATTGCCTTTGAAAACAATTCATTGAAGTTGTATTACTCTTAGCTTAATCAAGTCGAAATGGAAAAACAATGAAATTTTGACTTAGCTCTTGCGCAACATAATGAAAATTTACTAAAGGACTATGTAAGCCAATTTTGGACGGTGAAAAGTACAAACATGCAGACTTTTTGATGAACCTGAATCATTGCGTAAAATCATTTCCTCAACTTTTAACCTCAACCTTACCAGAAATAAAGGAAATCGAGGGCTAAATATTACAAATTATGTGTTTTATTAATAAAATAAATAAAAATAAATAGGGTGGCGCAACAGAGCGAGGAGCCCCTGGGCCTAGCGCATTTCTCACAACCATGCCTTGTGAGGGAATGGAGGGACCTACAATTTTTCGCCGGTTCCGAACGGCTAATTGAGAATTCGCTTTTCATGGCAATGAATTTACTAACGGAGGACTTGCCAATTCCTCGCGAAAGGCGATACCCGTGGAAAAACATTTTTGCATTTTGCCTCTGCTGGGATTCGAACCTCGAACCACTGGGTTAGCAGGTGGACGTGCTATCCATTACGCCACGGGTGTTTTATTAATGCTACCATTAAATTTAATTCTTTTCAATTACGCCTCAAGCTAGGTAAGGAGTATTTTTCGCCAATATAAAATGCACATATAACGATCAATCTTCTGCGTTTCACTTTTTTTTTTTTTTGTTCAAGGACCTGAATGAAAATCTCGAAAAGCTAACACCTCGGGTCAGGAGCTTTGGCTTGCATAGGATAATCGTTCTAAATTGTTAGACAAATGTCTACAAGTTTTTGAAAGTTTTCAGCACTTGTTTAGCAACTTTAATTGCTTTTTAAGGAAATCCAATTCCCATCCATATCATTATTAATTAGATTTGATTTCATCAGAGCTAGTTGCCAAAACTATTACAATTATTTATTGTAATTTTTAAACACTAAATTTGATTTTGCAAGTGTTTCATATTCATAGTAGTCTCCTTATTCCAAAATAACTTCTTCTTCTTTCTTTCCTTTTTCTATCCACCTAGAGTTAAATGTCTCTTGTGTACTGTTTTCTTTCAGATGAACCTGTACACAACATTGCTGAGTTCCTATTCCAACGCAATCAAATCAAGTCTCAATATAAAATTTGAAAAGCTGGGTCACGAATTCTGTATTATGCTTGTAGAAATCTTAGAAGACATCTGATCTACCAAAACACAAGCCCCCAAAGAGCAACACACTTCAATTAAAATATATGATGGCCTCGTCTTTCGTCCCAGAAAAAAAAGAAGCAAAACTCAGTCCATTTAAATTTTTCTAAAATTCAGAGCAACGCGGCATCAGGATATCAGAAGCAACCAGCGCAGCAGCACAGCAGCAAGCAAACTAAACTTTCTTCGCAGGCCATTGTCACCATCAAACCAGTTCCAATTTTCGCTTATTTTATTTTACCTCTGTGTCCGTAGAAGAGCAAAATAGAAAACTGGCTTAGGCTCCACCCACTAGAGATGTGCAACTCTTTGCGACTCGTTCTGGGTCACTGCTAACGTAATAGTGATTTGCATTAGTAGTCTAAAAACATAATATTGTCACAAATAATATTTCAGTTTGAAATGTCACAGAAGTTACATTGAATACATAAGCGAGCAAACATTCGTTTCTACTCAAATGTCAAACGCACATACACCCAACAAGCTCGTTGTGAATTGGATGCAAATCTTCCAAATGAGTGAAGACAGTTCTCACTCTTTTATTTGTATGAACAGAATTTTCAATTAGTTTAATAGAAAATAACAAAAAATTTCGATCAAATGAACTCGCCAAAATGTTACTCAAATCAGATAAAAACACCAAATCAAATAACAATGTGTTCGTTTACTCTACTTGAATTACTTTGATTAATTAATGGCCGACATTCACTTGATTTACGTTACTGCAAACCAAGACACGCCACATTTCAAAGCTAAAAAATACTTAGCCAATCGCAGTTTTTCTCAAAACTGCACATCACTATCTAACAAGTGTAAGTCACAATGAGTCACACAACTCTAGAAAGAGCAGCACTTTCTTGTTGTTTGTTTCTATACGGACATGGAGGCAAAAGAAAACAAGAGGAAAGAAAATACTTGGCGCTAGCTGCTTACAATGAAATGTGGGTATACCTGCTGCTCCTGGTTGTTTCTGATCGCCTGGTACTTGCTGGTGGAAAACGTATGAATTCTATTGAATTTTGCTCAGTTTCGTTTTGAGGAAAGAATGAATGATGACACACGTACTGAAACGCAACACAGTGTGTATTGCGGTTATGTGTTTAATTAAATTGACTTTGACTTTTTCATAGGGCTGCTGTAATTTTGAACGTGTTATCAGCTAGTAAATTTACAGCTCAAGAATTGAAATGAATATTTGAAACCAATAAATGTAATTAATAAGAGAATAACCATTTTTTGCTTTTTTTTGGTTAGTACCTTCAACTTCTTAGACTGAGTTTTTGAGTATTTGAAAACATTATAAAGTAGGTATACTTAAAGGTAAGAAAGAAGTCTATTTTGCTGCAAGTATCATAGTTCATCGACGTTCTGCTTGCCACTAATGTCTTGAGTTTCGCTGATCAGCAGGCAAATGTTTGGTAACCAAAGCTTTTGTTATAGCTGTTCAAAGATAGAATTTTTTGATTTCTAAATGAAATCATTGAAACACGTAGCCTGCGTTGATTCATGGTAAGCGATCGTCACAATCAACATAAAGTTCAATGGAATGTGACTACCACTTCACCTTCAAACCACCTGCTGCGATTTCACCTGAGATATGTTCTTGGAAATGAAAAGAAGTACGAAGTTAGAAACCCAACTAAGACCCTCAAGAAAAACAAACCAGCTTTTTCTTTTCAAAATTTATATTTTCATGTTTCTTTTCGTTTATTCATAATATACGACAAACATTGTGTTTTTTTTCTTAAGAATTTAATTGTTATAAAAGAAAAATAACTAAACTTTAAACTTTATTACTTTAATAATAATTTTTTTAGATCTTTTTGTTTCTGTTTTTCTTTTCAATAATATTAATAGTTTACACATTCAATTTTAATTAATTTTTTTATTGTAAAACTTAAACTAACAACTAAATACCATTTCACATACTAGAATTTACTTAAAATTGATTTATATTTTTATTTTTATACAAAAATTTACACAATAGTATTACAATCGTATATTTGTATTTGCTCCAGCTTTATGTTTTAATTTGCAATCATTGTTTCTCACAAGCAAGACGAAAAAAATGAAAATGGATTTAATTGATTCAAAAGAGCCGTTCTATTTTTTTTTTTTTACAAGTAAGAGTGTTTGTTCATTCACAACTTTTTGATTGTATAATTTTGATGATAGTTGATTTGCTGGGGGTAGGTATTTGTAAATTCACAATATATTGCACACAATAAGATAAATTATTTTAATCATGTATCTACAAAATAAGGGCTTTATTAAATTGCTTTGAATTATCAAATTGTTGTTTGAGAAAATCTATCACAATTTTGAAACATCAACATCAGGAAAGAAAAGTTTGAAAAGAGGGAATTTTGTGAAAGTTTCCAAACGGGAAAAGAATTTTCAAGTTGCCTCATAACAAGAACTGCCAGTTGTTGATTTTCCAACTTTTCCACTTGTCTTTCTTCATTTAAATGAATTCATATTCCGTTTTGAAAAAACATTTTTTTTATTAAAATTAGTTGAAAGTGATAACTAAAACGTGCTGGTTTATATAGCAGATCTCCTGCTATTTTCTGACATTTCAAAACCGAGGCTATATGTGATTTGCTTGCATTTAATTCGATTTCCTTACTATTTTCTTCTTTGTTTTTAAATTTATGTACTCTACACATACGATTTGTCTATTACCTATTAAATTTTCTGTTTTTCTTTTATTTACTTTTATTTAAAATAATATGTACTTTATTCCAATATATTACAAGGCTCTATTAAAATTAAAATTTGAAGAAAAAAGAAAAACACATTTTGAAAATTTGTTTAAGGAATGTTTTAACGTTTACACTACAGATTTTTTTTTATTGAATTTTCTTTTTGTTTTTTTGCTTTTATTCCATTAGAATTTAACTTAATTCTATAAGAACATAATCTTTTTTTAAAAATAATAATTACAGTTTTTGCTTTTCCTTAAATTTTATTGTTGTGTGATTTTGTTTTAATGATTTTTTTTTTTGTATTTTTTTTTCTTGTTTTTATATTTAAATTTGTAAATTTACGATTTATCTATGTAAATAGGATCGGTTTTGGTGTTAAACGGCAGGCCATACCCTGAAAATAAATTAAAATTCATCATTAGTTGAGGGTTTGTACAAAGAAAGTTCTTTTTGAAAGTAAAGAGGAAGACTTTTAAGGATTAGAAATAGTCCGACCCATCAATATCTAAGAATATACAATTTATGTACCCAAAAAGTCTATCGCATTTTAAATTTTGTGTAATGTTGAATTATTTCCTTAGTTAAAATTTATTTTAAAAACAAAAAATTATTGAGAAAAAACCTCGAAAATAAACAAAAATAAATACGATCGTACGGATGAAAAAAAGGAAGATTTTAGGAAATGGATCCAACTTCGTGGACATGTACAAGAAATTTTTATCAATTAAAGATATGCTCTTTATATAAAAGGTATCCTGTACTAGGTTCCAGGATGTTTTTTTTTTTTCATAATTTTTGTTATTTTCCGAATCTAAAAAATAAACTAACTTAAAAGATATGACATGATCAAAGTAAATAGGTAAAGTGGTACACGTTTCGTGGTGGTTAGCATGTCCGCTGTTAACCCGGAGGTTCGTATTTCGAGACCCAACACAGGCAAAAATGTTTTTCAACGGGAATCGGCAACCCTCACGTTAATATATGCACTGGCATATGAAAAGCCGTTCGGATCCGGCGGAAAATTGTAGGTCCCTTCCATTCCCTCACAAGGCATGGTTGTGAGAAATGTGCTAGACCATGTGGTGCACGCTATGTTCCATCCCAACATATTTATTTTTTCATTTTTTATCGAAATAAAAAATTGTTAACTAATGATCTGCAAGTCTCTGTCATAGACTGGCTAATGAAAGAATCTTTCCCCGAACCTTGGAGTTTTTAAGAAAAGCTAGGTTACGAACAAACTACTGCAATACTGTTGAGCACGTGTTAAACAAGTTCAAAAAAGGACCGTTTTTACGCGAAGCTTAGGGCAATCGAAACGTTAAAATTAAGTATGGGAGGAAAGTTTATCACTCCTAGGATTTTAGGAGCTATCTACTGTTCCCATATTGGTTTGGGGATTGCAGTCGCAAGCGGCAAACACCTCCTTCGGATCTGAAGGGTTTTTGATTGCTGTTAGAAATATCGCCCAATTCGTTGAAGACGTATTCTCCACGGGCTCTTTTACTGCTGTGAGTCAAGTCAGGGCACTCACAAAAGAAGTGGAATGACCCTCCCATACATCTTCGTCTTAGCATTCTCTACATAAGTTGAATATGCTAATGCCTATTTTCATCATGTGGGTACACAATAAGTTGTGACCCTAGATAAATTCAATCAAAAGAGAGAGAGTCGATGCCTGCTGAGCTATCTTGCTTCTAAACTCCTTGTACTTAATCTGAAAGGCTGCCACGTTCCACCGCCTTAATGTACAAGTAAAATTCAATGCAGCCAAGGAATCCTCAATTTGCGTTGACAGTCTTTCTTTTCTGTTAATTTATGATTTTCTTTTTCGATTCAGGTTGACTCTTATATGAGCGTTTCTTGAATGAGCTTTCAATAAGGACAGAAAATCAATGACGAGAAGAAGAAACAAAACTGATTTAGTCATCAGCCTACTACTACGCAAAAATGCGAAAGTGAAAAAAGTTGCAATTTGGCGAAGGGTGATCTTAAACATAAATGCAATAGCTAAGCCCTCCAACTATTCCAAAATACACTTCGTGACGGCATCAAAAAAGGCCAACGCAAGGAAACAAATCTTTTCGACACTACTGGCAGCTGGTTAGGCTAATATTGGACCGCTCTATTTCTTCAGACATATACATATCAACAACAGAGTATCCATCTCTTTTAAAGGTTGGTTTTGAACAGTTGTCGAGAATGATTGCGAAGGAATTTTGAAGGTATTGCCCTAGAAAACGCTCGAGGAGGCATGGAGAAAGATAACCAGCGTCTAGCCTAAGTTTAACCCATAACTTGCTTTAAAAGAATTGTTTCAATTGTATTGCCGTATGGTTTCTATTTTAACAAGGCAAATAAATACATGTACATGTAATCGAAACAAAGTGCTTTGAGTCCTAAATCACACAAAACTATGAATTAAAAATTCATCCTTGTTTTGTTTATTTTTTCGGGAAGGACACGTGATGGATAGGAACTGCAAAAAAACCCAATTCTGATGGAAAGTGAGTACTGATGAGAGCTTTAAATTGTCGGTGGCGATAAGTGACGAAATAATCTAGCTAATTACTCCATGTAAATGAAGTAGAAAACAATATACGACCTCCTGATTGTACCCAGTGCAACACATCTCGGCAGCAAGAAAAATTACAGACAAATGACGATTGAGACGTAATGGTAGGCATGCCTGGTCGAGATTTGATTGTCTTTTTCTAGAAATCGTCTATTACCTACTATTCTCCGAGAATAGTAACTCTACCATGAAAAGCGCTTTCTCACTGAAAACGGTTCGCAAACGGCCACAAACTTATTGATCCGCAAGAAATTAACAAGTCCTCCGATAGTAGGTTGATTGCCATAAAAAGCGCTTTCTCGATTAGCCGTTCGGAACCTGAAGAATAATATGGGTCCCCTCCATTTCTTCACAAGGCATGGTTGTGATAAATGCGCTAGGCCCTGCTGCGCCACCATATTTATTTATTTTATTTAATGCAAGTTGCGTCTTTTAAAATTCTTGAAGCAAAAGCAAATAATTCGGATTCAATTAGAACAAAAGTTATAATTTTTTGCAGCCTTTCCGCGCAAGTACCCCACCGACGGATGGCTAGTGTGAATATGCTATGTGAAAGAGCTGTTATCTCTTCGTAATCACGATGCCCGTGACGCCGACAACGACTTTTTATCTTTTAACAACAATTTGGGTTTTTTTTTTTTTTTTTTTTTATAATTAATGCGCACATCAAGGGGTTATGAATACCCTTATAATGTTGTTAAACACAGTGCGAGCATTTAGGAAAATAGGAGAGGATTTGAAAGGAGACACCGATGCACGTTGCTTTTGAATCTTTGCGAATCGTAATGAAGGGGAAATACTGAGCCAGGTAAAGCATTCCACATTCGGGTGGTGCGACTGAAATACGAATCTCTATACTTGACTGTACGCCCGAAGTTGGGCTCAAGGTAAAACTGATGAACATTCCTAGCGAGGCGGGTGTTGCGGCTAAATTGTTTCAGGGGAGGAATGCAACTGGCTACTTCACTAGAGCACTGCTTGTGAAAAAAGCGATAAAAGAGAGTGAGACAGGCAACGTTTCGACGATGTTCAAGAGAATCAATTGATTCTACGATTGAACTATCACCTATCAATTTCAACGCTCTATTTTGTACCCTATCAAGGAGGTGCAAGGATGTTTGAGAAGCACCTGACCAGATATGGGAGTTATACTCCAGTTTTGGGCGGATGAAGGCCTTATAAATTGTAGCCAGATCAGAAGGGGTGAAGAACTTCCTACATCGTCTCAAGAAGCCTAAGCATTTTGCAGCATTTTTAGCGACTTCAAATATGTGGTCATTCCAACGAAGATCATCGTTTACACACATACCAAGTACTGACAGCTTTTCGGTTTCTTCGATGCAGGTACCATTCATGGATAATGGCAATGGGAGAATGTTAAGCTTCAACGACAAGAGACAGCATTGAGTTTTCGAAGCATTGAATTCTACTCGGTTCATAATACCCCATGCAACAATGCTGTCAAGGTCAGAATTCAATGAGCTTATCATACGCAACCGTTCCAGTTCCACATCCGAAGAGCAGGGACGTGAATTTGGAAACGAATATGAAAAGTTGAGGGTCGAGTCGTCAGCAAAACAGTTAAGTGGATTAGAAGTTTCAGACAAGAGATCATTAATGAAAATGAGGAAGAGATTCGGAGACAAAACGGAGCCCTGGGGCACACCAGCATTTATGAAGTGGGTATCAGACTTGAAACCATCCAACACAACTTGTATTGAACGGTCGGAAAGGTAGTTTCTAATCCAACGAAGAAGAGACTCATCGATACCAAAAGCACGCATTTTCGATAAAAGAGCCTGATGCCAAACTCTATCAAATGCTTTAGAAATATCAAGCGCAATAATCTTACTTTCTCCAAAACAATGTAAAGATTGGTTCCACTTTTCAGTGAGATAAGCCATCAAATCACCAGTGGACCGTTTGCTACGAAAGCCGTACTGACGGTCATTAAGAAGCTTTCGTTCTTCAAGATATTTCATAAGTTGACGGTTTATCAACGTTTCCATGACCTTGGAAAGAAGGGATGTTAGTGCAATTGGACGGTAATTGGAAGGGGAGGAAGATTCGCCTTTTTTAGGGACCGGCTGGACAAATGCAGTTTTACATCTGCTCGGAAAAATCCCAGCAGAATAGGAAAGATGGAAAAGTTTACGCAGTGGTTTTGCCAGCGTAGAAGAACACCTCTTCAGAATAACGGCGGGGATACCATCTGGACCAGCGGATTTATGTATGTTGAGATCTTTGAGGACTCTCGCAACCGAGCGAGTTCGAAAAAATATCTGTTTCATCAAAGAATTTGCAGACTCGAGCTCAGGTGGAGCCACTATGCTATGAGGAAGTGTCGAGTTGGCAGCAAATTGAGCTGCCAGCAAATTGGCTTTGTCGATGGAGCTGACATATGGAGAGTCATTGAAGACGAGCGTTGGGACCGATGACGTGGTCGAGTTCTTAATTTTCTTGACAAAAGACCAAAAGTTTTTGCTTCCTTTTGGACACAACAGTATTTTTTGCCTTACTTTTTGGTCATGTAAAAACTTAGTCCTTTGTATCTGAGCATTACAGATATTTCTGGCCCGTTTGAACAAATTTCGGTTTTCTACAGTGGGGTTGTCTTTAAATCTACGAAAACTTCTTTCTCTATCCCTAATCGCCTCTTTACAGCTTGAATCAAACCACGAATTCTCTTTGGGGGTGATACTTTTTGTTCTGTGAGGAACAAAATTTCTCATGCCGTTGAGAATTACGTTAGATATCATATCAGCTGAAGCATCAACGTTTCCGTCGAGAAAGCACAATGACCAATTAAAATTTCGAAAGAAATTATTCAGGCCGTCCCAATTGGCTTTCTCATATTGCCACACAGTTCTTTTGGGGACTTTATCTTTTTTTACCGTGACGGAAAGCGAAAAATCTACCGATATGACACAATGGTCCGATTTGCCTAAAGGAGATGATACTACAACCCTGTATTTTTCGGGATGAGAAGTGAGAAATAAGTCAAGGGTGTTGGCCGCATGGCCTTCAATATCTGGAACCCGAGTGGGCTCATCAACAAGTTGAGTTAACTGGTTAAACTCAGCGAAGATCTCAACACACTTTCCTTCGGGTGTTGTCTGGCCAGAATGTCGAACCCAACCAGAATTGTGTACATTGAAATCGCCCGCAATGTGAGGATACAGGGAAACAATTCTTATTATGGGTTGATGAGGGTCTATTTATGGCTTATAAAGCTGATGGGGTAACACGTTTCGGGGACCTACGAATTTTTGGTGGTTTAAGGATGAAATTTCTTATGAAATGGTTTTTATTTTCATAGCTCCGAATGGTCTATTTTCAAGAAAATCGCCGATCCACAACTTATCCTGTTAAACTTGTGAATCCGAATTTCTGAATCACTAATCGACAGTTTTAATTTTTCGCGGTAGGGTAGGGAAATGGGAAATTTGAACATTTTAATGCGAAATGTATTTAACACTATATCATAACAAATTGTGCAGTGGCGCAGTGCAGTTAGGGGCACTACAATACTCCAGCTAGTAGGTGCACAAAAGGATCAATGAACCTACAACAATTTAAGAGGATAGAGAATGGAAAAAGTATGGCATGCATTTCGGTGGATGAATGTGTCAAAAGCCCACATGTACTTTTTATACATATAAAGATCAAGCTGAGCGCTTGCATAAGTTTTCGAATGAATCTTAGGTCAGAATTGAAAAAAAAAATAAAAATAATAATCCAGGAAACGGTAAAACAATTCTATGGCATGTTACATGGTAGGTATCTCGAAACACTCTTGGGTAAGCGTGGTAAGTTATATAAAATGTGAGAATTCAGACTTATATCAAAATGGTTGACAAGAAAAAGTGGTCTCAATCAAGGTTAAGAAAGGTATTATGTTTAGCAGTATCTCAGACAGACGCGGTGGAAGTTTTTGTATCTAAATACCACAATATTTCGAGACAATTTTTTTTGTCATGCTTTAATAGGAGTAGGTACATAAGAAATCATACCTAATGCAAGCACTACCCTTACTATAAATAAAAGTCACCAAAACCAACAAGAAAAGAAAGTTGTTCATTCATAAATTATATAGTTCATCCATACAAAGGGACTTACAGGAATAATCTGCAAGTCCAGGTATGGTGTCACTCATTCCACCACGTCTGACTATGTTCTCGATGACAGCCATCTAAGTCAGTGGTACGTCCTTTGTACGCCACCCCAGAACGGGACCTCTACAAGTCGTTCCAGTTGTTGGTTGGCCTTACCATTCGCTGGATCAAAGCTGTTTTGAAATTAACAAAGTAAAGTAACAAAAACAACAAATAAAAATAAATAAAAATTAATTTAAATTTTCTTAAAATAAAAGAGTCGGACTACTGATTCTAATTTTTACATTAGCTAATGATAAAGTTCAAGGTTTTACCTACGTTAGTAACGACGGATTTGTTTCTGGCTGGTACCAATAGCCACCCATTTGCGGTGTGGTATGGTATGTTGGCTGGTGCGTTGGATGAGGTGGTTGTGGCACCATTTGCGGCGGAGGTTTATGGTCTATCCAATGTGGTTTTTGATCCCAGGGTGCTTGCGTGGGCGGACTGAGGCCAGTTGGAGGAAATTCTGAAAATACATAAGGGACAAATTTAGTGCTAGTAATTTAAGGGACATTTTTTTAATTTAAATATGCCCTTGTTCTCACACACACACACACGTTAGAACTGGTCATCAATGATGGCTTGCGATGAACATCAAGCAAAGATAGTAGCGACTTAGAATCCCGTGGAATGTGAAAGGATTTTTTTAAACGTTAACTGTGTATATGGGTGAGTGCCGTTTAAGTGTAAATACACAGGGCTCCAAACAAGGAGTCCCTCTTTTAGCTATAGAGGTTTATAAAGAAAATAAAAAAAAAACTCACCAGGTGATAATTCGGATACGGGCGTACTTGATGGTGTCGGACTGTGTCCAGGAGGTAGGTAATGTGATGGCGACCCACTATTCGATCCACCGCCGTTATTACCGCCTGCAAAAATAAAAATAAGTTAAATTAGTTCATATTATAGTAAATGAAAAGATTAGTAAAGTTTTTAAAAAACTCATCATATTATAGCTGAAAATGTTAAAAAACTCTAAAACGATTTCATAATGAGCGACACTAGGCCTGGCTAGTTGAAATTATTTTTCAATTTGAAATGAAAAGCAACTTCCAAAATTACAGAAACGAGAGGACTACCATTCACTGACTATTGGCCATTCTTCATGACAACTGATCAATCGTTTAAGTCATATTGTTATTTGTGGAGTGACTAGAAAAATTAGCATGCCAATCCACCTTCAAATCAAAGCCTTATTAACTCGCATGACAAGGACTGTCGAAATCAGCATTGTAAAATAATAAATAAAAATCCAGATCGTTTCCTCCAGTTAATTGTCTCGCAGCTGAATAGATGAGTGAGGTTTTCATTTTTTACGCTGTTGTTTGGTCCAAATCGAGATTCTTCCTCACTTGGACAATTTCTCAGCATTTGATGTTAAACAGGCAAATTGGGAGCGCTGGTTTCAGTTTGGTTACAATGGTGAGACGGTTTTGTGATAAATCCAAACATTTTTGATTAGATTTAAATTTTGTTTGGAAAAAAGAAAGGATATGTGGGAAACAACATAAATCTTTATCAAGTATGATAGCGCCGTCGGCCGGCGTCGGTCGTTCTGCGCTTTAAAGTGATCGAGTCACAGTGATAACCTGACAACTTCAAGCCCAACATGAGCAGTGAGCCATCTTGTTAAGTTGTATCATGCTTATCAAGTACTCAATGACTCAGCGATACCAAAGGCTTATGACAGAAATTGTCAACATTGACAATTTAGGCCTAAAAAGACTTCTATGTGGAACCCCATAGAACAGACTACTCTCTCTGCTTATAGGTACATAGATATCGTACAATTTCATCGGTGCCGGGTTTATCTACAACCAGCACTATAGGAGGATTAAAATAGCTTTAAAAAAAAAAAAACATTTCAAAGACCTACAATTCTATGCCGACTCCGAACGGATAAATTTGAAACCGTTTTTCGTAGCAATGTCTCTCGGAGGAATTGCCAGTTCCTCGCACAAGGCAACACCCGTAACACACATTTATTTCTTTGATGTTTCTGGATATTGAAATCCGAACCTGCCACGCAACACCCATCAGATATTTAAACCAATACGCCAAAGGCACCACACAGGCATGTTGTCCCTTCTTTAAGGAGCGGATCTTTACTACAGTGGATTTATGAAAAGCCTGAATTCGATAGCTCCAAGATTCTGGAGTTCATAATGTTGGCAAATGCCTATGAGGAATAGAGGAAATGTCTGCTCAGAACTAGTTCTCAATAAGTCCGAACCTCCGAACACTTGGTTTCAACAAAACGAAACTTGCTGCTTTTTTAAGTACATATGTCCGCATTGACAACAGAAGTTTTTTCAGGATTTGAACAGCGCAAAAAGCGTAGTTAAGACCATAAAGTAAAACTTGGACGAAGGAAAACAATAAGAATTCAAGTTTAAGCAAACATTTTGACAAAAAATACAAAAAAATAAAACTTTTCGTCGAAATACTTCTGCATTGTTTTGTAAATAAAAATAGGTACGACCCTTCGTCCAAGTTCTAGTGAATTGTATTTTGAAAACCAGTTTTGAATTAAATCAACAGTTCTCGAGAACTCTTGACAACCAATTTTAAAAACAAAATTTCGAGCAAAACGTGTTGTAAGATTTGAGTCAATCTCCCAAACTATTACTCGGATCAGCATGAAAATTGAGAAAAATATTTTAGAAATATTGTATGGGATTGAATTTGATCCGTGAAACCAATTAAAATCGTAAAGTAAACTCCTGACGGTGAAGAAAATGAATTATTGACATTTCTCGCCAGTATACACATGCGTAAATGCGATGCACAAATTTAATGTATATGATCAAGTTCCCATTATCAAAGCGATGCAGAAATATTTTTTTTAATTTTTAGAACAAGAAATTACCACAAACAGTAACCAAACGCACAGATGTTTTTCTTTTGTAATTAAACTCTCAGAGCTTCACGTCGTGTATTCAAAATTCCCGTACATTTAGCACTCGAATGAGGTCCACGGCACGTGAAAGGAAGCTCTCCACTTCGGTCTCTACACAGCTTCACGAACAAGTTTACGAGTGAAAGAAAATGACAAATTTGTATGGATTCAAGACATGGTTCACAAGTGAATAGGTACTAGGCCTTACGATGAATCAACGTCTGGACTTTAAGTGGAAGCTGTTCATATTTTTGTCTTTTAAGATACCTCAACGAAGCTATAAATCACTTCACTGTTGAAAAAAGATGCAGTGGAACACAATACCTATAATTTTCAAAACTATTGAGCATATAACCAACAATATAAGGGCCCAATTATAGCGATAAGGAAAAACCATGGAATCCAAATAATTGGAATGATTTGTTCCACTTTGGCTGAAATTTCAATCAGCTGACACGAAAATTGAAATTGTAACAGGAAAATAGAAAAATACAATTTTAACAGAAAATATCAATTCAATTGAACATTTTTTCTCTAACTTATTTGCTATCGATTGGAACAACATTTTCTTATTCAATTCTAAGGACAAAATAGTTAATATTCCATTTAAATTTTTCCTGATTCGTTTAGCGGATCGCTATAATTTTCTTCTAACTCAATTGAGTCGTTGAGTTTTATTGAAATTCAAACATAAATGGCAAAATGGTTGGAAAAACATCAGATTTCTGTATTGCTATTGCTAAGACTTAAAAAAAAATTCGCGAAGGATATACCTACTCATTAGAAAGGCTACCCATCTTAACGTTCAAGCTAAGGGACCGCGCCGCCGCCGCCGTGCCGCCCCGTAGCTTTTGGGTATCTACCGCACTGTTTTGTATACCTAATTGGAATTGATTCTTCGCATTCTGTTTTGTAAAATGCGCCAACTCACAGTGACAATAATTAATTATGGTTCTGTTCGAACTGAATGTGAGACCGACCAAGTAATCTTTACACTATTGTAACGTGCGCTTAGTTCGCAAAAATAAAACTCTACCTTTCAATTTAAATCTACCACTTTATTCAGTATCTACTTTCGATATACACTTTATTCGAACTCAACTCGACTTTTGGACTATCACTTGTATTTACTCTTAACTTTATCACTCTATAAACAAAACTGCCCTCTGGTTGCCTCGGGCGGGCTATTTATATCGAATGACATGCCATCTAGAACTCTCCAGTAACTTCTACATTGTCTCCACATTTGCTGTCTACTCTCTGTCTGTCTGTCTCTCTATACACTCACACACACTGGCTTACAAGCAACGCCTGTCATTTATACCATTCCATTAAAGTGTTGCCAGTTGTGTTTTCGGTTGAACGTTTTTCGATTAGGAAATTGGTATAAAATGTTGGGTTCACGTTACACTGCCCCCTCCTTAGGATTGTTCGTCCCGAATAATTCCATCTGCAGCCTCGCCACTATATCGATGCAGCCTGTCACAATGAACTACTTTTAACTTGCCTCTTAGTCCTCTTTGGATGCGGTAAACCACGTCGTTAATCCTCGTGACAACAGTATAAGGACCTTCCCAGTTTTGCTGAAGTTTCGGTGACAATCCCTTTTGACGATGAGGATTATAAAGCCACACACGTTCTCCTGCTTGGAATCCTGCCGTTCTCGCTTTTGTGTCATACCGAGTCTTCATCCGGTCGCCATACACTGTGGCCCATGTCCCTGTTCTATTAGGTCTATCTGTCAGCCTTCCCACCTCTATGTTTGAATCACAGACATAACAATTTCGGAACCACTTCTCCACGTCACCTCTAACATGCAGCCAGTAAAAGCGTTTTCGCACATTCTCCAGCGTCTTGTTGACTCCCAGGTGGCTTCCTGTAGGGCTTCTATGCATCTTTTGTAAAACCTCTTTGATTTTCGATTGAGGAACAATAAGCTGCATTACAAAGGATTTACCGTCAGGAGATTCCCATTTGCGCTGGAGTACACCTTCTTGCACGCGAAGCGAGTCCCACTGTGCCCAATAAGCTTTGACAACAGAGCTT
Source organism: Melanostoma mellinum (assembly GCA_914767635.1). Taxonomy (NCBI): domain Eukaryota; kingdom Metazoa; phylum Arthropoda; class Insecta; order Diptera; family Syrphidae; genus Melanostoma; species Melanostoma mellinum. The sequence continues at coordinate 171,296,045 of OU612059.1, read as the reverse complement.
TGGTCCGAAATGTCGTTCCAGTCAGGTTTCGTGTTGTTCTCTTTCCATTTGAGAATCGGTCCGATGTCTGGATCCTTCTTTTGAGCAGACCTCAATTCTTCCTTGTTCCATCCGAATATGGGTTCCACTCTCATCCGCTGAGTCTTGGTCTCTACTTTCCGCCAGCAATTCCATTGGGGGTTTTCTACCTGATGTCCAATTCGGTATTGATAAGTCTGCGGTCTTACTCTACAGCTCGCGGATTGATTTTCTTGGACTTCACAACGTCGACAAGCAGTTTCAGTTTTAATTGGTGGCAACCGGCATTGTCGCTGTAAGTGCCCCGTCTTATTACAATTCGAACATCTGGCAAGTCCGTTCCGCTGGTTCCTTTGTAGCTTAATTCCTGGGCATGATCCAGCCTCGAATATGGCTTCTCTTTGACAATGTACCATTTGAGAAGCTTGCTCAGATGCTTCCATCATTAATGCAAACTCTAGAGTCTCAGAAAGAGTTCGTGTTCTAGCAGTTCGCAAAGATCTCTGAAGATGTTTGTCAGAAATGGCACGAACGAAGGACTCAACAGCCAGATGGTTGATGATTTCTTCTCCAGCATCCGGGTATGCCAGGTGAGCCAGTCTTTCGACGTCAGCTTGGAGCTGCTGTAGACTTTCACCCCTTTTCTGGACTCTGCTATTGAGTTGGACTCGGAAGACCTCTTTCAAGTGGCTATCACCAAACCGTTTATCTATAGCTGCCACGAGAGAACTGAAATCGTAGCTCTTACCAGCTGGAACAGTTTGAAGTAATTCAGCTGCTGGTCCTCTAAGAGCAAGAGTCAGTGCTATGTATTTGTCTTCGTCATCCCAGCCATTTGCTGTCGCAGCTGCCTCGAATTGTCTCCTGTAAACTGACCAAGACGACTGTCCGTCGAATGTTGGTGGTTGTACTTCTCTTTGCTTTAGACAATCTCCACAAGTTTTCCGTAGCTCCATTTTCCGCATCTGGTCTAGTTCTTTAGCCATGTTTTCGATTCGTTTCTCCAAAGTGGCAAGCTGACTTTCGCATTGACTCTCAAGCTTGGAAAATCGTTTCTCAACACATTCAATGCGTTTTTGTAGGCCACAAACATTTTTCTCAATGTTACCCAATTTGCTTTCTAGAATGTTTTTCTGACCTTCCAAAACATTCTGTTGCGCCTCAAGTCTTTCGAGAATATTCTGTTGTTCTTTCTTTTGTTCGTTTCGTTGCTCTTCCATCAGCTTCTTTTGTTCGTTTCGTTGTGCTTCCAGTTGTTCGAGAACATTCTGCTGTTCTTTCTTTTGCTCGTTTCGCTGTTCTAACAAAAGTTTCATCATACTAGAAAAATCTACACTTTCACTTACTTCCTTTTCTTCCACTTCTGTTTCAAAAACAAAAGTGTTTACGTCTTCCCCTTGCTGTTCCAAATAGTTACGCAAGCGCAGGACGAGCTCATTTTTCGATCCCGCTCTAGAAAGATTTCGCTTACCTAACTCACTTTTAAGCTCAATGCAAGTGAGCTCTTTTAACAACTTACCCATTTTCACTGTATATAATTATTATTTTCTTTTTACTTTTTTTTTTTTTTTACACTTTAATAGTCAAATAAGTTTTATTTACACTTCTGACACCAATGTAACGTGCGCTTAGTTCGCAAAAATAAAACTCTACCTTTCAATTTAAATCTACCACTTTATTCAGTATCTACTTTCGATATACACTTTATTCGAACTCAACTCGACTTTTGGACTATCACTTGTATTTACTCTTAACTTTATCACTCTATAAACAAAACTGCCCTCTGGTTGCCTCGGGCGGGCTATTTATATCGAATGACATGCCATCTAGAACTCTCCAGTAACTTCTACATTGTCTCCACATTTGCTGTCTACTCTCTGTCTGTCTGTCTCTCTATACACTCACACACACTGGCTTACAAGCAACGCCTGTCATTTATACCATTCCATTAAAGTGTTGCCAGTTGTGTTTTCGGTTGAACGTTTTTCGATTAGGAAATTGGTATAAAATGTTGGGTTCACGTTACACTATTATAAAGCCTCGCCCTAGGAAACAACATAGGAAATATTTCATACCCATATTACTTTAAAAACGCAAACGGGAACGTAAACAAAAACTTGTTCCTTTTGAATAGGCTCAAAAACTTACTGAGCCGAGTTCAATAATATTTTAAAAGATATGTTTTAGACTTTAGAGCCTGAGAAACGACTTCAGCTATATTTTATCTCGCCATATTCCTATGGGAAACTTGACTGAATGAAATTATTTTCCATTATTAACCGGAAGGATTGTACTTTCAAATAAAAAAAGGAATTTGAGAAAATATTCAGTAGTTTTTTTTAAGCATTTTCAAAAACGAAAAAGTTATTTGGCGGGCTCTTTATATCATGCCCAATGCCCATAATTAAATGGAAACGGGAACGTATAGCGAATTTAAAAACTGGTGAACAGATTTCTAATATTAGTTCAACTTTAGAATGCTTCAATGTTCCTCAGTTACATACATAGACTTAACTTCATTTAAGTATTGCGAGCAGAGTAGATTCTATACAACACAGATCACCGTAGGACCGGAGCTAAGCCGCGCCGCCGCTGGGCGGTTCAACTTGGGTTTTACATTTTAATAGGAGTTCAGGTTCGGTTTAATTTAAGCTTAAATTTCCACTGGAAGACTGGGCATAAGTGTATCAAAGCGATTGCTTAAAAAAAAAGATCCCACTACTATATAATAAATAATAAAATCATATTTCAACTCGCTTGAAGAGGCTAGTTATTGAAAACGAAGAAACGATGGTTTTGGTTTCTCGGACAATTCTATCTTCTTAAATAACCCAAGCACTTTATCAATGAGAAAGAAGCACACTTTATGAATTTCTGATGATATTTTGAGTGCCCATCATCTCCCCCTCTCTCTCTCTCTCTCTCTTAGGCTCTACTGTCTCCTACTCCTTCTGGTAAAGGCCAAAAAAAAACTTCACATTTGAAAAACACTTTCTAGAAAAAGTTTTTTGGGGTTTCCCCGACAATATGTTTAATTCAGAAAAACTCACCACTATGCATATTTTGATTTGGACTATGTGAACCAGGATTTTGTCCACTACTCAATGGCATTCCACTACCAGTTCCAGGAACTTGTGCGGCTTTCATCATCTTTTTGTATTTTGATCTTCTGTTTTGGAACCAAATTTTCACCTGAAAGTAAAGAAAAAAAGGAAAACTTTTGTCAAGTACAAGTAACATAGCAAAACAAAACAAAATCCATTGTCAATGTGAAAAAACTACCTAGGTATACCTATATTTGCGAAAACATTGTTCAAGCTGCGAAAATACATAAACAAAAAAAATCACAGTACTCACTACTCACTACTGTTGACTAATGGCAGTAGAGAGAAATAGAAAATAAAAAAACGTTACAAGGTTGCCATGTTTCACATCACAGCCGCAATCTATTCTGATCGTCTATCTCCATTGAAATTGCAGTATACTTTTCTATTCACTGTCTTTATCCACTACCTCTGTTTTTTTGTAAGCTGTCTCTCTGCCCCGTTCCCACAAGACCGAACTATAAGCTTTCCGTAAACTTAATACAAAAAAACCCCAAAGCTTTGGATTCATTTGAGACTTTTTTTTTGTAACGCGAAGCACTCTATCATTCTATTCAAAAGTCAGAGAACTGGTATCTGTATCTTTGAACGAGTATCTCTCTGTGCTAGCAAATACCCAGATTTTTTTTTATTCTTGCAATGAAGGTCGCCACATTATTATAGTGAACTCGTACATAGATACACAAAGTCTACATCTACAGCGAAGCTATTGTTTCGTTCGTCCCCATCAGTTTGCCGTTTATTGCATTTTTTTAGATTTCAATCGAGGAACTTGTATGAATTTGTTATTAAGTAGAGTAATAAGATTTTATTCATTATATCTTTTATGACAAAAGACATAAAATAAACAATTTTAGAGCTGCCACACCGCCAAGACCCCACAGCCACGCTAGGAGCCAACCATGGCTCGAAGTTGTGCCTATATACACCTCTATATCATCACATAGCTAGTTGGGGGGATAATTTATGAATTTTTAAGTGAATTCCCATTAGTATCTGAAAGATACTTTGGCTGCATATAATAATGGGGCTGCAACTGCAACATTTTGTTGAGAGACAATCGATTTATTATTTTGTTTCTCTCCGAGTCCGAGACAAATGAAATATTTTTGTTTTCGAAATTAATCGCGCGTTTATTATTTGACTTCTAATTGTTATTGTTTCTACACCTTGTGGAGTCATTAATCATTCTCATGCCTTTTTTTGTAGTTTTTTTTTTTTCTTGTCTACTCCCAACTCTTTTTTGAGAGAGTCAGAAATCGGGTATCATCATTCAAATTTTGTGTGGGATTTTTTCTGTTTTGTTTACTGCGGTGGTTAGATTTTTGGATAGATTTTCGGATTCAAAAATAAATGTGAGTAATGAGGTGTATCTGACAGCGGAATGATACATTCGAATAGGTCAAAGTTGAACGGGTGGCTAAACGTTTTAGGGGGATTTTGTGTTCTGTCATGTCTTCATTATCATTTGCAAATTTATGGATAGGTACACATTTTTGGATTGTATTCAAATGTCGAAGAAAATTTTGAAAGGCACAGACAGGCTGACACGAGGGGTATTTTTGCACGGTTAGACGTGCATTCAAGGTTGAATTATTGAAATAAGTGAGGCCCAAAAGCTCTTTGGGATGAGTCACACATGAAGAAAACAAAAAGACGTTTCTGTCGCAATAATTATCAGTTGTTGCCATCAGGAAGAACAGTTCTTTCGGGAACTTAATTGTTTCTATGTGGTATCTTCCGAATTTTCATATTACACAGCGTGCTTTTGCAGAAGATGCGATTAAAGGCCACGAATAGGCTAATTCAAGACCATAAAGCATAAAGGAATCATATACCTAGGAGGAGTGCATATTTCCACCCGTTTAGAAGGGAGATGTAGTCTTTTATGAAATTGATTTAAAGCGAATAAAAAGTTATTTGAAGTCAGCTAAAGTCACCAACCACCATGTAGGTAATAATATCGCAAAATATTTCAGATATTTCAGAAACTTGATCATCGGCTTTAATTAAAATCAAAAGTTTTATGAATGGAACTCGACTTCGTTCGTTTGCAAAAGTCAGTTCTTTGAACACCATTGAACGCTGAATTGACTGATTTGGATCATTTGCTTCGGACGCCTGAACGACCCTTCAACCAACCGATTGTCTCACTAACACGGCAATATCACACAACGAATGTGAAGAATCAAGTTTAAATTTTTGCACTTAATTTGTTATTGCCTGTCTTCTAGGCCGACAATTAAAACCGAAAATAGGAGCTAACGCTCTAAAAGTTTCGGTAATAACCGACACCGGGTTTCGGTAGAAAATTTTTATAACTTGCAGACGTTTTTCATTTGTAGCGTTGCCAGATTGGCGATATCCTCCCCAGATTTAGGGTTTTTTGTCCTTCAGGGGGAAATCTAGGGGGAGAAAATGTTTAGGGGAAAATCCGGGGGTTTCTTTTCAGATCAGTTAAAATCGTATTTTGAGTCACAAAAATTCAACTTTTCTTTTACAGATTTCAAAAAGTCATAAGTGAAATCTGAAGACCTAAATACAGCATTGCAGCACAACAAGTTTATTCATTTAGTTAAATGTGTTTATGCTAACGTATTGACATTTTCAAAGAAAAAAGAGTGCTTTTACTGTATTTAGTATAGTCAAGTTAAGAAATAGAATGAGCATCGAAACAACCAACTGTATTATAAGAACAAGATACACTCTCCAAAATATTTCGGGAGGTATTTACTTCAAACCATCAGATCAAATGATAAAAATGTTCAAATCAGAACAAATTTATAAAAACAACGATGAAGAAGTCGGCTATATTGTTTTAGACCTATTTATCCAACTATAATTTTTTACAAATAAAAATATGTACTTATTTACAATTAAAATTAAATCAAAAGAAAATTTGGGTTTTTTTCAAGAAACGGTCAGATTCTGAGGGTTTTTGGAATCGTTCTGGGGGAAAAAATGTTGGTCTTGGCAACGCTGCTCATTTGTGTACTTTAACATCATAAAAATATTGAGCTTGCTCAATAAATTAAGAATGACCTTTCGATGATTATTGAATAATTTCAAGAGTTTTCAGTTCTCTATTGGAAAACTCTTTATATTTTCATTTGAACTTCTTGTTTTTATGCTATTTTCATAACCGATCGGAGAATAATACGATCAAAATAAAAATGGCGAAGGCGATGGTGAGATTTAGCCTCGTATTACGACGAGTAGCAAACCGAACGTTCGACGGAAGCAAATGTTGATTAAATTTGCTTCCAGTCAAATGTTTCATTCGCTTTCCGTCGAATGTTTGATTAGATTTGCTTCAAGGCGAACGTTCGATTCGATACCAGTCAAATATTCAAGTCGAACGCACGATTTTCCTCCAAATCGATTCGCTTTCAGTCAAACGTTCCATTCACTTTCAACCAAACTTTAGATTCGATTTCAGTTGAATGTTTGATTCGCTTCCAGTCGAATATTCGATTCCCTTCCAGTCGATCGTTCAGTTTGTTTCCAGTTGAACGTTTGATTCGCTACACATAATAAGGGCATTATTTTTTCGAAATTTTCTGTCACGGACAGTAAAAAAATAATTTTTTTCATTTTTTTCTGGAGATGCGTTCGATTTATATGCCAAAATGGTTACAATAATACAAATGTCTAACATTACGTTTCGATCGACTTTGATGATAGGGCGGACTCCTTTTCTTACAACTCGGTTTTTTCTTCACTAAAATTATATTAAATCTTCACTTGAACAAGACATAATATAGCGTATTGTGGTCAAGAAATTTGAAAATTGGTTTTGTTATTCTTTTTTGAAATTTCGACGTCGTAAAAGGTTCAGTGTAGGTAATTAGGTATACCGCACGATGGCATAGAGTAAATTTAATTTTTAAATAGCACTTCATGACATACACTGCGAGAAACTTAACATAAAATAAATAAATAGGGTGGCGCAACAGAGCGAGGAGCCCCTGGGCCTAGCGCATTTCTCACAACCAAACCTTGTGAGGGAATGGAGGGGACCTACAATTTTAGGCCGGTTCCGAACGGCTAATTGGGAAAGCGCTTTTCATAGCAGTGAATTTACTAACGGAGGACTTGCCAATTCCTCGCGAAAGGCGATACCCGTGGAAAAACATTTTTGTCTCTGCTGGGATTCGAACCTCGAACCTCTGGATTAGCAGGTGGACATGCTAACCATCGCACCACGGGTACCACAAACTTAACATGAAACTGCTTTTTTTGGGTATGTATGGTCGAATACCAATTTCTCTAGATCCCCTACTTGATTATCTGCTAACTTTTTGAAAAATTTTTTGAAGCAATTTTTTTTCGGGTCCGCTTTTTTTCAGCGAACATTTATAAAACGCCTTGCACAAATTTGATGTGAATCTGTAGCACAACCAATTCGATTACAGTAATAATCATTGAATGGGTGATGAGAACACGCGGTGAGGTTACCGTCGGATCACTTAGCTCATTCTGCTAATTGATGTAAAGTGCTGAGCTAATTTTGAAGAAAAAGTACAAAAAGTGGCTATTTTTGATATAGGTGACCAAACTAAAATTGACAATCAACTCCGGGTAAAAACAACGAAAAATTCTTAGTTATTTCCTTTTTCATCAGATTGAATGCGTCAGTTTCTGGCAAATATCTCCGCTGCTTCCAAAATGCCACCGCCATATCGTTCATTCATTTTGATCGCATTTCTGCAAGGATTTGACTTTTGACCCGAACTTTTTTCTCATTATTTTTAATTTGTAATGTCGAAATAACATATTTTTCCAGAAATAAAATCACTTTTAACTAAATTTTAGAAGCCGTCGCCTTTCATTTTTCTGTTGGTGGAAAAAGACCCGGGCAACATCTGCCGCGCCCCGTTCTTTCGGTTAGTAGGTAATGATAACACTGCCTCTGCTTCTAGAACCCGAATTCTCAGTTCAATTTGGAACAAAATGTCTTAAAGACACGAGAAAAAAAAAAAACACATAGATAGGGTGTCGCAATAGAGCGTGAGGAAATGGAGGGGACCTACAATTTTCTACCGATTCCGAACGGCTAATCGAGAAAGCGCTTTTCATGGTAGTGAATCTATTTTATCGGAGGACTTGCCAATTCCTCACAGCCGATACCCGTCTAAAAACATTTTTGGTTTCTGTTTGGATTTGAACTACGACAGGCGTAACAACAAGCTAACCACCCATTTCGCTAGGTCAAGCCTCTGAAAATTGGCAATACGCACTTTTTTTTGATATACTCATTAGTTCTTGTCCCGATTCGGGCCAATAGCATGACAGCTGAAATTATAAAACAATTTTAAATTGATTAGAATCGCTCTATTTCTTGCAATTTTTCAATTTAAAACTTTGCAAAAAAAAACTTCATCCAAAGCCATGGTTCCATTCAGCACCCATGTAATTTTTAGCCACGCTATCGCCCTCATACAATGTTTCTCGTTCAAGTTCCAATAGTAAACGAAAGACAAATACAAAACTTTAACCAATTTCAGCCCCTGGCTATCGGACGTCGTTCTATTAAAAATCGCTTTAATAAATCCAACGCCAATTTACCAGTCCAACCCACATACACAGTGGTGAGTGGTAGGTAGTGAGAGAGGTACACTACTCCGCAATGAGGGTACCTTCTACCTTACCTACTTGTTTTAAAACGCAGAAACAAAATCTGTATCTTTATGAATTTATGCATTTTTTCTAATACTCCAATAAAATTAATTCGATGATTTATTCAAGGTCACACAGATAGCACTGTGCATTCTTCTGCTCTGCCTTTAAGTAAAAGTATCTGACACGTGTAGGTACGGTACGTTACGTAGGTATACATGAGCGACCACAAAGTGATTCATTTCTCCGCATACTAAATACTCGATGGAGAATTTAGATTAACAAAAGCGCAAACTCATTGCTCTAAATAACATGAACAAACAATATCATCACAATTTTAATCGATGATTGATGGAACGACTTTTTATTCTTCCACCAGCAACGACGGCAGCTTGGGTGGATGGAGTAGAGCAGGGTGTATCTAGACCGGGTATAGAGGAGTATTTATCTCAGGAGTGAGCGCGATAGTGGATTTTAGCAAAGACCAGCATCTAGTTGAGTTGAGAACTCGTTAGACACTTTTTTGTATTTAGTGGCAGCAGCAGCAGCAACGGTCTTGATGGGAGTTATAAACACTTACGGCCAGCAGCTTATGCATTCAATTCCCGACAATTGCGCACTGCGCAGGGGCTTTGTGCAGAGGAACTCATAAATATGTTAAACATCTCGTCAAATGAGATTTTTATGCAATCAATCAAGTGAGTGTGATGAGGTGGGTTTTTTTTGTTGCTTTCTTGAGATCGTATTTAATTTTTTTTTTCTTTTTTTTTTGTGAAAAAAAAATCCGTTTGCCTGGGAAGAACACAGCAGACGACTCTCGTCGTCTCGTCCGACATGAGACAGATTAGAAGAAAACGAATTTCATTAGATTGTCAGTAGTAACGCCATTACGGTAGCCCCCGAACAACTGTGTAGAATGTAACCGGGGCTAAGATTGAGCAAGGAAAACAGGTAGCTTCAGAGAGATGTACGCAGCGTTCACCAGTGATTTTTCTATCTCTATTTTTATTTGCAACACGTACTCCTAATGTCCTCCCCTCTGAATCCAAAGTGCGTCCTCGTACTGTCGTTGTCACGTCTGCGGTGTAGATATACGTAGAGTGGGGCTGTCAAAGTCATATCATAGATGTTTCGGTTGGGGTATTATGGCGCAAATAATCTTGTCGCATGTTTGTCTAAGATTGTTTTTGCACTGTCAGACGAAATCTCAAAGCTTAACACTCGCACGCCTGTCACTGTCACGCTGCCATTGAGCTGCGGCTCAATAGAAAAAGTTGATTCCCTTATGCATTTCCAAAGCGGAGATTAACATAGATAGCTGATCGATCAAAGTCCCAAGAGACTTGTTCGACATGACATTAGTGACAGACTTTCTACAAGCCAATTCATTTTTTTGTTCCTTTTTTTGCGTTTTGTATCTGCGATGATGTTGAAGGATAGAGAGAAGAATCTTACGAATCAAGCTCGCGATCAACAGTCACACGATCGGTTTTGAAATGCGGATACAAAATATAAATTTTGCCGCGCGTTCTCTTCTCAGGCACTTATAGGAATGGAAAAGTTATAAAACAATGTCAGTTCGGAAAACAATGCAAATTATAAAAAAAAAATGGAAAACAAATTTAAAAACACAAAAAATTCCCCGTGAAACTCAAATTGTAGGTAGGTATATCTAAAAAAGCAAAGAGTCATCGTCGTCGTCGTCGTCGTGGTCGTCGTCACATCCCCACACACATCCATATCTATACCATCATCATAGAGTGCATATTTTTCGCTTGACAGCTCTTGCGTAACGAACTTGTATTTATATTTTGAAGGCACATAGATATACAAAGTAGCTACATACATAGTGTGGCATATACCCAATGTGTAGATATTTAAACCGCTTTTCAGCCATAAAAGCTAGTTGTTTGATGAACGAACGTACACGTTCTTCTTTAATAAACGTTTGCCAAGGAAATCCAATGGACGAGCTTGTTTTGATGCCGTCAACCTGAATTTATAGAATTATTTTGGGTTTCAAATAAGTCTGGTTTTGTATAGAAAGTAAGAATATCGTGATAAATATACTTTCACTTGTGCCTTTAAAAAACCGCACCATAAGTGTAACAGAAAAACAACATAAGAGTTCGGGCTGTTTATGAGGCCAACTTTTATTGTTGCTTGCTCAAAAGGTGAAACTCATATAAAGCAAGCTTAGCAAAAGTGAATTGCTATTAAATCTTCATGGAAACAAAGTGCATTAGAAACAAGTTCATTCGATGGGATACCACGGGTGGAGTTCTTTGAACAAAATCCTTTACAATGAGGTAAGGAGTTCATCGATGTCATATGTACTCCAAAGGCTTTGTTAAGCATATTCAGTTTGTAAGCTTTCTTAAAGTCTCACTAGAGTCAAAGCCAGAGTCAGGCTTCAAGTCGTACCCCAGGAAACGAGCAATGACAGAGATACTTTGATGCAATTTAATTTCTTTCAACCCCGAATTAATAACACTGCCAACAGGTGAACTATACTAGGTTAGGTTAGGTTGCATGGGGGGTGCAGCCACAAGTGGCAGCACCTCAATTGGATCTCAAAGATCCATTGTGCTCCCCGGGAAAAACAGAGGACGAGGAGGTGAGAGGATTGGAGAGGTAGAGGGTTGGGTTGGTGAACCAATGAGCCTGAGTAGTTTTCAGGGCGTTGCTCAACGGGAGATTAGAGAAGTCACGCAGTTCGTCGAAGAAGTATTCTCCGAGGGTTTTTTTTACTAGTGTGTGCCAAGCTAGGACACTCACAGAGGAAGTGGAATGATCTTCCTCTTCCTCTGCCTTCTCATCTTGGCAATATCTGGCCAAAGGTTTCTGGAGACTCGGCATGTTTCTAAAGATGACCACCTGTCACTGGCGATTTTTGGAAAATTGTGTTTGATTCTGTTTTTTTCTTGCTCTAGTGGCCATAGAGCTGAGGTGTTTGTTTCGCTGGATTCGAAAGCTGACCCGATTTTGGCACGCTTATCCGCCATTTCATTACCGATTATGTCACGAACCCAGATTAAAGCTATGGTGATCGTTGAGCTGAGCAGTCTAAGATCACTGCGACAGCTTTCTTCTAATCTGAATTTTGTGATAGTGGATGAGATAGCTTTAATGGCCGCCTGACTGTCTATGAAGAAGTCAATATTTTTGTTGATCAACTGCAGAAGTCGGGAAGGTTTGTTGATCTATTCATGGTAGGGTAATCTGAAAAGATACCTGACCCTACACCTACGTCCGCTTTGGAACCATGTGTGAAGACGGAAATGTGATTTTCTTTTATAGCCCTGTTTTCCTCCCAGCTTTCTCGTGTCGGAAAGACTGTTAGGGCCACTGGATTGAAGGGGGGGGGGGGGGGTATGTATAGTTAAAATGTCTATATCTGTATGGTTCTTGAGGGCTCTATGGCCTGATATGTCTGTTTTCCAATTGCTGCATTGTTTGAGTTACAGTGCGCAGGCCGCCATCTCCAAGATCTAGGGGGGCTAGCGACAGGAAGGTTTCCAGAGCTGCAGTTGGTGTTGTTCTCATGGCACTAGTTGAGCCAATGTAGGCAAGCCTTGGATTTTGGTCATGGTCTTAAGGTTTGAAGCCTTTTCTAAGCTTCATGAAGCCATCAGACTAGACAGGCATATGTGAGGATTGGTCTTATTATGGATGTATACAATACATCCAGTGAACAGTTTTGGGACCAGGTCCCCATTTTTTCCCAACAGGCGAACTACTACTTCTATAGCAATAAAGCAGATCAAAAGGGCTGCAAACGCACAAGACACTTGCTCGCTATAAGCTGATTGTATATGGGTCAGTGTCATTACCGCACATTGCCTCATACGAAGACAAGCCATAAAAGGTTCTGTCAAACAACTTCTGTAGAAGCTCTTTAGACGAGGAGCAAGAAGAGATTTTCCTACACATCATCTGCTTATGTCCTGCACTCACCTCAAACAAAACCTGCATCCATGTTGAACAGAGATACCCTTCACCTCTACCGGTTCATTAAATTCTACGAACCAATTTGTAATGAGGCGCTCCCTCACTCTAATGGTATCACAACGGAGCTAATATTGATCTCAATGAATCAGTTGGTGTCCTTACAGTCGTTTAAGCCTAACATAACTAAGCTCAAAATGAAAAATTCAATTCAAGGGAAGACCACAGAGATGAATTCTAAGGCCAGTATTGTTTTTAATGAAAATTTGACAATTTCGGCCTCTCGACAATAGCTGCAGTTGTAACAGGATAGGCTGTAAGTTTTTGATCTGCAGACATATTTGGAGGTTCATCTAGGCACTTAATCCGCAAAATAAAATTTTACTACTTTTTACTAAATCAGGCGTGAGCTGCGAAACGAGCACAGCTTTTCATGCAACTATTTTGGCAGAAATATATTAGAAAGACAAGAGAGAAACTAAATACAAAAAAGTCTTTTGAAGAAAGGATAACTGACATAAGCTGAAAATAGAAAGTAAACTCAATTTAACAAAGTACCACAAGGCTTAACATTTATGTCGCTTTCCATTGGTCATCTCACTTTAGAAAGAATTCATTTTGAAATTGCTTCCGCTCATTTTAAAGTAGAGAAGAAAATATTTCATTGAGTAACATGTGTTAGGGCTTCTTGAATGTATTCTCAATTCAAGCCGAGAATCAGCTGTCACTTCTCAGAATCATGAGAAGCGATCATTTTGCATCCATCGAACCGTTTAAAAATGTTCTCGAACGTTCCTTGACGCTTCGTTTTGACCACTGACAAAACAATAGTCAGATACTTGTTTTGCTTTAGAGGCAAAAAAGATTGCTGAAGCTGCTTTTCTAATTCATAACAGCTTTTTTCGGTAATATAAGAGTATTTCAATTGTTCTATCATGCGTTAAGCACAAATTACACAGCGCTTCCTACCAACGGCAACGGCTTGCAGTAGCAGAAGCAAGCATTCAACGGCAGCTCAGTCACACTACTCGCCAGCTTCCATCAGCAAACCGTAAACAAATTGGTTTTGGACTGTATTTTTAATAATTAAACAAATTAGACATATTATTTTGCAGTTTTTTTTTTGTTTTGCTAACCGCTGCCAGTAAGCCAAAAGTTGAACTTGTTCAACCTTGCCAGACGCTGCTAAATACTTGCAGGCTGGCTGTAGCGGCTGCGTGTGTGACCCGTTTTTAAGATCAGGAAAGACGGCAACTCTAAAATGATTCCCTTGACTAACCAATTTTTACAGAATGAGAAGTGGAAAGATATTCGGATTTCGGAGCGTTGGAAGAAGAAATTGGATCTCAATTACAATCTCAGTGCAAGAATATTGTATTTTTATTGCAATACGAAAATACCTTCAAGTTGAAAAAAAGAGAGTGACGAGTCCTTCAGAACATCCCCTACGTTCTAGGCTTACTTTTGCCATGAAAGAAAGACTATCGAGCCGAGTTCACACTGTACTTAGTTGGACAGACTTTGGCTTGAACGACCAATGCTTAATAAAGTGAACCCTCAAACGACCGCTTGACCAACTTGTTGGATGATTTTCAAATATTTTTGAAAATTTAGAAGTTGTACGGAGTGGAAGAGTATGTGACATAAAGTTGGACGACAAGCTTGATATGTGTGAACGCAAACTACATCCGACCATAGAACTTCCATCAGACGAAGTCTGTCCAATTAATTGTACAGTGTGAACTCGAGGAATCACCAAGTCCTCCGATAACAATTTCACGCTTTTTCGATTAGCCGTTCCGAAGCGGAAAAAAATTGAAGCTCCCCTCCATTGCTTAAAAAGGTATATGGTTGTGAGAAATGCGCTAGGTCCCAGGGTTCGCAGTTCTGTTACGCCCCCGTATTTACTTTTATTTCAATTATCTTTAATCTCCAGAATCGGAAATCGTTAAACGGTATCAGTGAAAGGAAAGCTGATGGAGAAAGGAAAATATCATCAAATTAGGACACCGATCAATCGTTGCACTTGACCTCTTGAATGTACCTACGTCGATGAATTGCTTCTATAGAAATGTCTGGGGATTTGCTTATGGTTTGGTTAACCTACAGGAAATAGCTGCATAATTTTAGGGCAAAAGAAGCTCAAAAAATGTGTGAAAAACTTGACTTCCAACGCGACGATTGATAAACCTCAACAAAATTTGGACTTTTCTTTTTAAGGGCACTTAAATGAGGCTGCACACCGCAAACGTATCCCGAATTAGGCGTGTCAATTTTGATGCTTTCAGTCTTTTGCTCCGTGACCAGTCATAATGTACACTTGGCTCGTGTTCTAAAGGAATAGAAGTAGAGCTCGGGCGATCAGGTCTTACTGAAATGAAAAAGGGATATTCCTTTTTTTTTTGCTGCTCTGTTCATTGTGGGGAAACACAGCCACCAAACGTGTCCTTTTAATATAAAGGAGAAAACTCATAGTTCAGTAAATTTGCGTATAGAGGGGAAATTCATAAGCAACGGTCCTGTAATAAAATTGAGATTGCACCCAACATGTATCTCCGATCACACTAATGACAAGGCAATCGAGGAGCAAAACAATATTCATTTGAATTAGATCTTTCCAGAGAATAAAGCAGCATCGAGTGTCCTACGAGGGACCACGAGTAGTAGGTACGGCTTTAGACAAACCTGTGGCCTTTGTAAAAGAGTTCCAATAGGTGAAAATTATAATTACAATATGTATGTATGTCAGCAAAAAATTGAAGAAAATAAAATATTAACTAATGCCACAAAAAACTTCAAACAAGTTGCGAACCAAATGCAAACCAGTTGCAAATCAATTGCGAACCAAAAGCAGACCAATGACAAAGTAGTTCCAAACCAGTCGGAATAGTTAGAGACAAGTAGTTGATAACCTCTTTCTTCCAGATTATCTACAATCACCTTGGTAAACGCTTTTGTCGAGAAGCTTTTAAAGGAAGGAACCTTCAGATAAACACACACCGAACAATTTCAGAATTAGTTACCTCCGAAGCCACCGGACTAAATAAGTGAATCTTACCAACTGCGACCCAGAAAAATGACTTAGGTAGTTACACATTTTGTCCAGTGCTTTTCAGTTGAATGTGAGGCACTTTATTTCGCAAGAAAACAAAGTGTCGCACATGATCACAGTTACCAAAATGAACTGTATGTTTATACATTGTATACCTACCCCCTCTGGCATATTAAGTTAACATCAAAATGAATAAAATTTGCAATTAATATGCACATTGCACATAGGGGCATGCCTACAACTTCCACACAACACACCGCCGCAGATGAGGAACGAACGACAAAAATAAAATTATGAAAATGTTGTCAATGATCTTGTGGCAGCAGGTCCAATCTGAATGAGGGTACCTATATTTTATTCACAAAACGCGGTTTTCAAGGCAGGGCAAGGGAGAGATGAAAACCGTACGGGGCAGGCAACACCACCAATACATTTATGCTTGCAGAAGGAACCAAACTTTGGACATTGATACGCGATCGCTGTACCATGATCACCTGGCATAAAAGAGTAATCAATTGCGATTAGTTTGACTATGTTTTTCGTATATTTACTCCTCGCATACGAGCATTACCTACGTAGGTAGAACGTATAGACCATGGCCGGTTATCCAATGTCCGTTCACGTTGAATGTCACTTGCGCTTGTGTCATAAATGTCTAGCAATTGCTAATCCGTTACGGTCGTCCGTCGGTATATGTGCATAGCAAAGATATAGTGAAAATGTAGGTTAAAAGGATATTCTCACTCACAAACACGGTGACATGGTGATTTCGAGCAAAAATGACATATGACCGAGCATAAAAATGACAGATAGGTTGTTTGTAAGCAACCGACAGTTGCTAAATGAATGTGCTGTGTCCGTCCGTTCGTCTGTTGATGGTGAAGGTTTTTACAATATGATCTCTTTTTTTAACGAACGGGCAGTTAAAACCCAATTTGTAATTGAAGTCAATTAATTTATTGCCTGTTAGCCCTTTTTTTATTTGCTACTGTTTGTGGCAGTCGCACGCAGTAAAAGGGACAAACGGAGATATAATCGATGATGCGTGCTCATCAAAGCATCACGTTGACGTTTGCGACTCTCTTCTTTTTTTTTTTTTTTTTTATTGTATCTCGACAGTGACATACAACTGTGTTCAGTTCCGGTCGATTAAACACACTCAGAGGAAAATGTTAAAAAAAGCCAACGTGACAACGACAGTTCGAGGAGAAAAGTCATAGAATTGCTGATTCGATTTCGGGGCCAAAAGCGATCATGATGAACGACAACAATGCCAACATTATACACGTTGATCGCCTGTCGTGTGATGTCATGTCTTGAGTTATATTGGACAGATTTTTGGGATCAGCATAAGAAAGAAGTAGGATTGAGGAAGAGTTTTCAAAAGTGTCCTAGAAAGTCGTTCGAGGGAGACTTCTCCGTTTGATGTTTTCTTGCAAAGTGTGAGTAGCACATATTTTCACCCTTTTTTAATCTCTTTTCTGTACCTTTGTTCTATTTTGAAGGTTAAAGCTGTGAGCTAATAAGCTTTCATTGGCTTTGGAAAATAAAAGGCTATGATACATTTTTATCAACACTTGGCTTGTGGGGCCATAGAGCCGTTACTCTAAAATTCATTGAAATGAAGGATTTTGGAAGCATCATGCTAATACTCAACTTTGATACTTGTATCGCGTTAGCAGAGTTCATGTCAATAACCTTTTCTGTCCAACTCATTCACCTCTCTTTGAAATATGCTTACAGAGCTGAGTTTTGTTGCTTGTGGCGTTATGGTTAGCATTTCTTCCTGTTACGGAGTTAAAGGTTCGAATCTCAGAAACATATAACTGTTTTCGCACTGCAACAAAATGCGCTTTCAAACTCAACCTTTCGAAATCGGCATAAAATTGCAGGTCAAGCTTTATTGGGCCAATCAATTAATTTTTATTTATTTGATATTTGCAATACCACCGAAATATCAGAATTTAAACACACAAAAAAAAGCTTTAAGGTTTTATCACTCACTCACTAGTTTTTGCCTAGAAAAGTGACGCATTCGTTTGAAATTAAAACTCATACAATTGATAATTAAAAGTCTTGCCTAATTTTAAAGTCAACGTAACAATTTCTAGTAACGCGAGTGAGATGAACCCTCCTTAAAAAAGTTCTTTCTTCAATTCTATTCTTTACTACTTCACCATCTTAAGAGGCGCCCTATTGTGGACCCAATCGTTGGAACTCAGATCAAATCCACCGAAATGCCACTACACTCGTTCAACTGGAAGATTCCTCACCAAAAATGCTTTGCAACTTCAAAATTGTGCATAGAGCTAAGCTTCTTAGCTAATAATCTGCCAAGCTCATTGAGAGCACAAAAGTTTTAACAGTATTCGTTGGATTGCTCTTTAGTACTTCATATTAAGAGGCAACCAACTCTGGACCTAGAAATAAATTTAGTAAGGCTCAGATCAGACGAAATGAAATCAAACATCTCGCTTCTTCAGATGATTGTAGCGTGTTCCAAATCGAGCCGACGGCTATTAGCGAAGCTCGGTCCTGGCTGAAAGAAAACATGATATCCAAAAAGGATATTTTTGCATCTTTTCAGACAGTCAGGCGGCCATCAAATCCCTGGCATCAAATTCCTTCAATTCTATTCTAGCTCTTAACTGCCGATCATCTCTCAGGGAGATGTTAGAGCAGTTAAACAATCACCTGTGCTGGGTGCGGGGGCATACAGACATTCCAGGAAACTGCAAAGCAGATAAAATCGCCAGAAACGGAACACTTCTGCCCTTCTCACCGACAACGGAGAGTAGCGGCATACCAATCGCTAAAAACAAACTCTTGATCCAACCGGACTCATAGAAGAAAACTAACCTGAGAAGGTCAAGCAGTTTAAAGTGTAATGTAACGAAACAGATCTGGCCCAAGCTAGATCTTAAGCGGTCAAAAGGATTTATCTCTCTCAAAAGAACACATTTATGCGACGATAGATGTCATGATAGGACACTGTGTTAGTTGGCTAAGAGTTTTTTTTTAAAGGAGGCTTATGCTAATCTGGAGCACTCAGACTTAATTTCCGGTCCATTGATCTTTTTTTTTGCAGTAGATGGAAACAAGGTGTTAGTCATTTAACATATATAACCTCAAGGGCGGCGTTCAAATGAAAATAAGAGGCTGAAAGAAAAGTTAAGGGGCAGAGCGGGATTTGAGCCCACGCGTCCGGCCTATCTACTGAACACTCTACAACTGCACTACGGCCGCCCTCTAAGGTGAGGAGTCGTCCCAAAGATTTTTGCAGAAGCTGTATAGATGAGGAGGAGGAGGAAACTATTTTCCAATTTCCATCTTTTCTATTCATAAGCAGCTTTAACTCCCAAACGTAGGATTCACCTAGGTTCGTATTTCTTCCCGCTTCATTGTAAGCTCGAAATGGTTCCATTAGGATAAGGATGCATTTGATCCATTGTGTTATCACGATGGGCCCACGGGCCTTAGTGTGTCAACCGAACTAACAGCCACTTTAACTTAACCTAACCTTAGGCTTAGATCTCAGAACCGTTCAACAGGAAGATCGTTCATCAAGAAAGGGATTGGAATCCTAAAATCGACCAAACTCAGTATTGTTCTGGAATGAAATTAGGTACGATTTCCCAATTCTTTTTCTGTTTCATATCCGAAGTTATATAGGTGTCAGTTTACAATGGCCAAATAGCTGTGCTGCGTTGAGACAACTCCAGGTAAAGTCTCCTGATGATGATTTACTACCAAAATAGAGCGAAAAGCAACAAAAAAAGCTTTTACCAGATTTTAATTTTGTCCGTCGAAACTTTTGGTTGGGTGGTTTGGTTGAAAGTCTTAAAATTTGTACTCATTTTGTTAATTTTAAAAGTTCATCAACATCAGCACCACATCGATCATTTTAAAGATCCTCAATTGTGAGATCGTATTTTTAAAATTTTTCTGAAGTGACATACAATCTTGGACTTCTTGGATACTTATGACGATAAACCAAACCTAGTTGCCGAGTGGACTCAGTTAGTCTTAAAATCCAGCTCTTTTCTACTGATATCCAATCACTCTCAGGTCACAGAACTGAAGACTGGAACATTTATTTAGTTATTTTTCTTAAATGGCGCCCAGATGTGGACATTTTACACAAACATAACTTCAAATCCAATTGAGAGTTTGTCTTATACTGTAAGTATGTGTAGTAATTATACTTGTTTTATTCCAGGAGCAAAAGTGCAAAAGGTCCACAGTGAATGTGGTTGAACCTTGATTCCACTTTCGAAACGGGTCTCCAAATCATCCGAATGTAAACAGAACCGATTTGACACAATCACTTCAAATGAACACACTAATTAGCAGTTGTTGTATGTAGTATGTGCCTACGTATTGTAAAGACTAATGTTACTTTCACTAAGTGCTTCTATATCTCAATATAGAATACCAATTCTGTCACACTTGCAACACCATCACCATCACCCAGAATGTCTTACTTTTCATCATTCGCTTTTATAATTTATGTGACATAAATGACTTTTCTAAGTGAAAATCACTTCGCCGCACGATTATAATTACCCAACGACATAATCTGTACACAATCGCCAAACATAACTTCGTACATGATAAACGCGCAAAACTTGCCGTCTCCTATTAAGCTTTTGGCTCTCCATGGCTCCACTATAGCGGGACACTGTTGCCCACAATGTTTTTGCAATTATCAACGGGTGACAGAGTACCCTAAATCATATTTTGCAAAAAAAGATACGACTCTATACACATGCAAATAGTGAGATAGATTGCTAGCAATTTATTTTTAATTAACCGATCTTTCCACGCATTATTCGTTCGCTCACGAAATGAGAGACTGCCGATTGAGATTGCGCTTGACAATCTGCAAAGCCTAGCTGTCAGTTTCATATGTTTGAGATTATTGAAAATGTCTTTGCAAATTCGAGCGAGATACATTTGCATATTAACTTGTTAGTGGTCCGTTTTTTTGTGGGCCTGCACTCGACAAACAAATGTTGACACTAAGCCAAATTGACAGATCTAGATGTCAGCAAGTGAAGCGAGAAGGTGGCGAGATTGTTGCACAAAAAATAATGGAAACATTTCATTTCTTCTACAGCACCTTACATTTTGGAGTGTGGGGCCGTGGGAAACAAAGCTTACAACAAACAACAAAACTCTGTTCTAAGTCAAACAGAGGAAAGAGGCAGCAGCCAAGACTTTTGTGGGGGAGTGAGCAGCGGTTGCACAAGCCCCACACTGCTGTTTTTAATAACTTAATCGTGTTGACCGCGAAATATAGTAACACACAAAGCAAAACGATCCTAAAGATACAATCTCATCATATACGACCGCAGATACGAGTACGACTAAAACTAAACCAAAATAAAACGAATGTGAAAAGATACGTGATCCATGCATACAGTCGTCGTAAGTGTGATAAAAATCTTCAACTTGCATCATTTGAGGCTGACAACTGTGTTACTGATTGCCACTGTTAACCTGGCACAATAAACATACACAAGAGCCTCTCAAAAACGTGTTTTGATTTTGATTTCTAGAGTATCTCTCTTTCGAGCTCGGATTGACTTTCAATTCAATGAATCAAACTCAATTCAGGTAGGCATATGTGTAATTTATTCATAATGAAAAAACAACCAACATAAATTCACTCATAAAACTGAACGAAAAAAACAAACACGAAAGATACAAGATACTTGCTACAGATATACTCAACCTCAAACAGGAAAGAAAAAAATGAATAACATAAAAAACAAAAATTGGAAAACATTTTTATTTTTGATTTATGATGCTGTGTTTTACTTGTCAGTTGTTCATTGTGTGATTTCGTCTCGTGTTTTGTTGTCCGCTGAGTGTCAGTGGGATGGATGGTGAAGGGTAGCGCATATGACGTTTGGATGACGATGACATGAAATGACAGTTTGGACAGTTTTGGCTAACTGCTAGCTGTCTGACACATACATTATTTGTGTTGTGTTTTGATTCAGTGGCTGGACTGGAAGGTGGCGCACCTGTTCGGTAAATAGCAAAGAGATCCCTTTTGTTGGGCGACCAATAACACGATGCATAGTTGAATCAAGTTTTGACCAACAACAACGGTACAATAATGGGAGCTGAATGATTTGTTAGTTTGTCAGTTTGTTGGCTGTAGTAGGTGCAAGTATGATGTATATTGTTATATGAAGCTGTCATGAGCGTGGGGCTTGGAGCAGGAATTTGTTGAGTTTTTTGTTAGGCAGAATGGGCTTCGATTTTTTGACTCACTAAAGAAAAGAAAACGGGGGAAGCTTTTGGAAAGTTTCTAAGTGTTTGGAACGAGTTAAATCAGGACACTGATTTCCACTTTTCAAAAATCACAAGAAATCAGTTAAGTTGGCGGGGGTAAGATTCTTATGCACTGTCTAGAAGACTGTTTAGTCGAAAAACTCAAAGCCAAGTATTCAATGAATAGAAATTCTTTTCAAAGACTTCCTCCAATGCAATAAATGGGTCGGGTATCATAAAATCATCTCTTCTTACATCATTTTCGATCATAAAATGGATTTATGTACATATTCGCATATTGCAGTTGAGTGAAAAGAATTGATAGAGCATCAAAAAACTGCTCATGAGAGTCAAATGAAGCTTAAAACATCCCACAATTTGATTTTCTTGAAGATGCTGATGTACCGAGACAAAGTAACAAACTTTTCAAATCGGTCACGCCGCTGAAGCTCTAAGGCCTAGTGAAGGAAAAGTTGAAGATGAGCGTCGCTTAGTTGAAATGTATGCAGACGATCTTGGCTTCATTGTAGTATGCATGTCCATGTGGCAGCTGCATATACAAGTTCTTGGCTTTCAGAAATTAGAATAAATGTTCGGGTAGGCTGAGGTGACTGGTTTCATCCTGAGGAAGTGAACAAAAAAGTTTGAAGGAAAAGCATGTCTCCTAATTTTGCTGATCTAGATTAAGTCCCATGGAGAGAAAGTAGAAGCAGGATGGTGGTGCAACATTTAAATTTTAATTAACACACAAAAACATTGAAATCAAGTGATTATTTTCTTAATAGTACCCTTAATTACTGGTTATTATCTAACCTGTTGGCTTGGAATGATTATGTCAAATCGATTCTGTTAACATTTGGTTGATTCGCAGACCCGTTTGTGTGCTTAATTGAAGTTTTCTTTGCACCAAAAGAAAATGCATTTTGATAGAGAACTCAGAAGGTTATACAAAAGCAATACAATTTCTTGAAGGTTTAGATGTCTGGAATTGGGCGCCACTCGAGAGAAAAATCTTTATTTTTTTCAGGGAGTTCGGTTTTTTGAAATCCTTGGGAGTAACAATGAAGGTATCAATAAAACGAACCTGTAAAGTCACCCACAATGAATAGACACTGTTGCAGTTAGCAAAAACCTTTGAGCAAAAGAAAACCAATAGCCTGGTACCACTTAAGGAATATCACAATGGACCTTCTGTGGTCTAAGTGAGTCGGTCGCATTGGCAGCCACATCTAACATAACCTATAACTACTTGAGGGTTTAAAACGGCAAGTCTTTTCTATAGGTGAGTGCTGAATGGTTGTAGGTGAGTGCGCAATGGCTAGCTATTATTTATGCAGGTAAGCTATAGATTGACATTGGGACGAAACAGATGAAAACGTTTGAAACTGATTCTGAGCACCAAGCTGTTTTCTTGTACAAAAAACAATAGTCCTTGCTTGAGTTGGTTAACCAAATTTTAAGGGTTAAGGTAAGACTTTTGAGCCGAAAATCTGTCATAGGCTGAGAGTGGGGCCCTTAAAGCAAACTAAATACTCCACAAAGAGTTTGCACAAGAAACAAGGGAAAAGTTCTTTTTGGTCATAAAACTTTCATGTACGAAACTCAAAACTGTGTAAAACAATTTCACAACTATTCGGTCTTCAATTTATGTAAGATGGATGTTGGATCAAATTCGACCGAAAACAATCAAAAGTTTGTCAGGAGCATGCGCAACACAGCAACTGTTTAAGGAACACTTTTCTAGTTCTGGCTTTAACAAATGTATTAAATCGTTAAATGTTATTGCTTTTCACTGAATGGCAATAAAGGTTAAGGGGAGAAGCTAAGCTGGTCTAGAGCGTGAAAAAATGAGCATAATTTATGAGTTTTTTGTGAATCAACAAAAAGATCAACCGAAAATATTTGAAAGAGGTTTTGTAATTTGGGATATAATATACAAATACAAATTTTTTCGTGGAAATTAAATTCAAAATGGCGGCTGTCCAGCATTTCTTCGAAGTCGCCTCATTTTTAAGACGGGTTCATGGCCGAAGATGTAACCTATTTAATTTTGGTCAAATCCCGAAAAATTTTTAGTTTCCATACAACAAATACAACAACAGCAAGAGACGTACGTAGGATTCTTTCGATATTTTGTTTTTTCATTAAAATTTTCACTATAAAAAAAAACGACAAAATTGGTGATTTAAAAAAAAACTATGCAATCTAAAAAAAATCCTTCGCATCTACGTCTCCGAAGAAAGGTATTTGGAAAGTACTGTCAAAATTTCGTATAGATCGGTGAAGATTTACTCGAGTTATGTCTTTAAAAAAAAGTGATTTCGAAAAAAACGCGTTTGAAGTTTTAAGTACTATAAAATCATATGGCATACCTGAGGAGCACTGCCGCAGAATGGAAAGTTTGGGTATTTAGATATTTTTGCCTGCAGCCATCCTTTGGTTAGTCATTTTTAAGACCTTAAAGTACCTTTTAAGACAAAAACAAATGTCGGTTTCTTCAAAATTCTAGACCAGCTTCCCTAAAGTGAAAACACAGGAGAAAATGATGGAATGTTGTGCTGCTTTGTCAATAAGGAAATGTTTTATTTTTACGTTTGGTTTTCAATCTGGCAATGCTTTTTCTGAGCTGATATTTTTTGACAGCTGTCACTTAATTTCTGCCAAATTTAACTTTTCAATTTATCGTGGAAGAAGCTTGAGACGATTGACGCCTCGGAAAAGAATAGGTATATGGAGCGTTATTGCTGACATATGTACATACGGTCGGTCCTCAAGTGTAGAAACGAGTCGCGAAAATTAGGCCTCACGGCTGGAATTTATTTTATTCAGCTGTTACGTTCCCAAAGTCATTGTTAAAACTCAATGGCAAACATTTTTGTCTTTAAAATAAAGCCAAATTCTTGGCTATAACATGAAATTATATGCGTTTTATTTCTTGATAAAAACTCCTCGTCTTAAAAAGACACCCTTTACTTAATGTGTAGAAAGTGCAAGGCTCATAATTTTGATGCCCATATGGATGCAATGATGAGAAATGTCAAAATAACCGTCATTGACCAAGAAATTGTATTTAATGGTTATGAGGAACAGAATCTGTTTATGTTCTGAAGCGATATTTTCCCCACTTCTCAACATCTAGGTATAAGGGATAGCTAGTGATCCCCAGATGTGTTCGTCAGGTGGTCGATGCTGTCAAAAAAGCTATAATCGATGTTAAGATGCTAAATTTAGCAAGTTGCTCAATTTTAGAAGCTAAATAAGAAAAATATTAAAACTCATTCAATCAATCTTCAGTCATTTAAGCTTGTTCCAATTCTTATAGGTTGTAAAAGACTCTAAGGAAGAGAGCAAAAATAACCTGTTCACCTTCAACCCCTGCGTCAAAAGTGTCTGACCACAAATTGACTTCCATTGAAATCTCACAAGCTTATAGCAAGCAAATGAACGTTAAGAGGTTCGCTAATGACAGTTAGACTACAGTACCGGTCCGTGTTAAGTCGCCAGCTTTCAATTTAAGAAGGCGGTTCAATGCAAATTAGAAAACCGAAATGATTTCTTTTCTCTTCGAAACCGTCTTCGACGGCTTCAGTAAACCAACTCCATTTCGAAGTAGACTCGAGTTTCTTATCAGAGTTCTAAAGACTATAAGACTTATTTCTTACAACAAAGATCAGTATATGGAAACTCCCTTATAAACCAACAAACTCAAAACCACAATCCCGTGAAAGCAATGCAAACAAATGAGGAAGAACAACTATCCAAAAACCAAAACCACAAGACCATCGGCACAAAACGTCCCCTTTGAGAATATACCTACGCGACATAACTCTTCAACCTCCAATCCAAATATTTCTTCCCTTCAATGGAAAACAACGCGAAAAACGCAATGCAATAATCAAAAGCAAAAAAAAAAAAGAAATTGGAATCCTCAAGTCAAGAAACCTATTCCATCAAAGAAAACAATGGTCAGCGAACGGATGAATGACCATCACTCACCGTCAAGTCATCGTTCGTTTGGTTCACACACAGGCAGGCGGCAGCACCCCCTTTCCTATCTATAGCACCATCTTCACCCGCCAAAAGACTAAACATTGGCCACGCAGTATATACATTGAATCGCCGCGTTTTATCTTCCACCGAAAAATGTCCTCTCGCAAATTTTCCAAATCCTTGTCATATTTCGTCGTATCTTCTGCTGATGGTACTTCGCAGATTCGTCTCTCCTTCTCGTCATTCCATCGAAGAATACATACCACGTATGACATTCCATTGGCGATGGCAACAACGCTATCTTTGGTATCTTCTCCTGGTCAATGCGAAACAATTTCATCAACTCTCTGGACAAACGTCTCTGATGTGATAGTATATCTGTCTCTGCCTGCAACGCTTTTACCTTCCGCTGCACTGGAAGCAACGACATCGATCTTCCGATTGAATGTGTTTTTAATTGCGCGCCAATATTAAATTTGAATCGATTCGGTAACTCCTCATTATTTATGGAATATATGCCAAGGACCACTCATTCTTGTCACGGTGCGATGACGGGCGTAAGAGGCAACCGAGAAGAGATGGAAATGTTGTTATGTGGATTTTGTAGAATTTTTTTTATGACTTTGCAGGAATTTCCCTGTTCTCTTTCTCTTTCTGGCTTTGTACATCCTTGTGGAGCAGTTTGATGAACGACACAACCGTGAAACATTTTGCGAGATCCTTATCGGGGAGTAGAGTGCTGTCAGTTGCAAGCTTCCACAGATATGGTCCTTCTGGTACACGTGATCAAACCTTGTAATTACAATCAAAGGGCACACACAGCACAAGTGGCTGATGGTGGCTTATACGATATTGTAGTTAGTTGTCATGGTGGCTCATCATTTTTGGTGCGTGGACCCTGGACCCTTCCTTAACACGAGTGACAATCGACAAATGATCGATTGATTGGCATATCACAACATCAGATAGCATCCTCGCTATCCTGATCTGATTACTCAATCGAGCCATGGATGAAATACTTTCCTTCCATATTTGCTTAGTATACACTCTAAGCCCTGTGTGATGGGATGGATGAAGAGGACTCGTGTGACAAGATACTTAGGCCATACTTCAATTCAGAATAAACGACAATTCTGATTATGAATTCCGTTGGACTCGTGCTGCTGCTGCTGCTGCTACTGCTGTCGTTGTAGTGCTGGACACCAGTAGATCAACTCAACACTATAAATTAAACCTCTACCAACCGCAGAACTAATGAGAGGAAAATGTGTTGCGGTTAATGGGTGCCATTTAGATATAGATACATAGATACGAAGATATTTTCATAAATTATCGGACAAATTAGTTCAATGTTTTTCCCATGAATTTTTTCCAATGAATTTGGTTAGCTATTTTTTAGTCGTTTTGTTGTTGTTTTATATTTTGCTAAAAGAGGAATGTGTGCAACACTGCAACAGCAACGTTTTCCGTACCAAAAACAATGATTCTCATTAAATATGTAAAATGAAAAAAAAAAACACATAGTTTGTGTGGCGGCTAAGCATGCAATTTACAGTGGTGCTGAGGAGTTTTGTTTCACTAAGGTGAAGATAACATTTAAGCGTGAAGTGGCTAATCAACGATGAAGCATGTGACAATGGATTTTTGGAGAGATTATTCGGACGGTTTTTGGAGCTTTCGAAGCTTAACAGAGTCAAGAATGCTGAGAAGGGAGACAATGCTTAAATGAAGCCAATAAGTTCAGCACTAGCTCGCTTTGGCTGTCATACTATCTCAATAAGTACTGAATCGTTCATCCAGTAAAAAGTTCATTTGTTACCTTCACTTGGTAAATTGTTCACTTAGTCAATCGTTTGCTTGGTGAATGATTTACTTTGTGAATGATTCACTTGGTGGATCGTTCACTTGGAAAAATGTTAATTTGGTGAATGGTTCACTTGGTAAATCGTTCAATTGGTAAATGGTTCACTTGGTGAAATGTTCACTTGGTTAATAGTTCAATTGGTGAAATCTTCACTTGGTGAATAGTTCACCAGGAGAAATGTTCACTTGGTGAAATCTTCACTTGGTGAAATGTTCAATTGGTGAAATCTTCACTTGGTGAATAGTTCACTTGGAGAAATGTTCACTTGGTGAACGTTTCACTTGGAGAAATGTTCACTTGGTGAATAGTTCACTTTTTGAATTCTTCACTTGGTGAATAGTTCAATTGGTGAAATCTTCACTTGGTGAATAGTTCACCTGGAGAAATGTTCAATTGGTGAAATGTTCACTTGGTGAATAGTTCACTCGGAGAAATGTTCACTTGGTGAATGGTTCACTTGGAGAAATGTTCACTTGGTGAAGTGTTTAGGTACTTGGTGAAGTGTTTACTTGGTGAATCGTTACATGGTGAACTCTTTACTTTCTGAATCGATCACTATGGGAATTAGTGCCTTGGTGTATATTCGTAAGCTAAATCAGGCAGCATATTGCAAAAACTTATGTTTTGAAATTCGATTCTGTCGATTTAGAAACGTTTAGTCTTAAAACTTTTAAACTGAGTAGCACATCAGCTGTCTGTAAGTCCTCAATCAATAGCTTTGATGAAAGATGATTCATCAAAAAGTTAAACGCTGCACATCTCATCAAATATTCAACGAACAGAGACTGAAAAAGGATTGGCAACAATCTTATGGAAAAAGAAAAAGGCTGTCAATTTCACGATGAAGGAATAAAACCACCTTAAAATTTAACTAATAAGAAGTTCCACTTTTATAAAATAAACCACCACATAACTAATCACATTTACTCCGACTGTTTCTATAGCTTAGCTGACTTCAAAAGCATACCACAGAAAATATGGTCTCTCTGGTTTCAATCACCACTGTAAACCAGCCCATTGTGTTATGAAACAAAATCCACAGAGCACAAAACTTATGAAAAATGCAGAGGCAAAAAACCATTGCATTGAATTTATTAGCTTTTTTTTTTGTTATTCACATGAGAGAGGTAAAGACTTTGCAATAGCGGCAGGTGCATTACCTTGACAATTGCATTACTAATGCATATCGCTCCATACATACATTCTCTCCTTGTCGAAACGTTGGGGCGCACTAGCCAAATAAAAACGCAACCGCCGCAGTCAGTAAGTCAGTGGTTCGTTTCAATGTGTTCACATATATCTTATGGATGTTCAATCCCGCAGTCACATAATAACAATAATAAACCAATCATCTGTTGCTAATGACTAACTTGATGCGAATTCAAGGCTCCTCCACATTTACAATTCCAGAGAAATCAGAAACCATGAATCAGAGAAAGACACAAACAGAATCATAGAATCGTTTTGCGGCAAAATAAATTGCGTGAGTGCTGCACGCCGGTCACATCAAAGCGGCCATACCACCACATTGTGCATCTCAGTGCAACATTGCGCTACAAAATTCATAAATTGTTTTCTAATTGATGCGATCGCTATCGCAGAAATGAGAAATCTATGAATTCATCGCTACTCTGGCACAGCTGAAGTCATTCAGTAAATTAGATTTCTTATTCTGTCGTAAACGGGATCGGCTTCCGGTGGTCTTACCTACTGTTTTATTAGGCACAGTAATGGCGATCAGATCACCGTTGCACGATCATCGGCCAATGTGTGAGAAAAAATGTCCGAAAGCAAAAATATTGTCGACCGATTGAGACATCCGTTTGGCGTGCACACAGGAAAGTATTATTAATTGACGGACGATATATGGGCGAGGTGCTGGGATAGTATTCCATACAACGACACCTAAGTCTTGATTCTTAGTATGTTGTGAGAAAATATATCTAACAGGAAGCTAAAGCTCGAAATCTGGTGTTTCTGCGTTCATCCGTAGAGAAGGTCCGCTTTGGATGCATCACTCGATCGTTCGTTGGTGCATCACACACTCGTATGAAGGTCAGACTCGGTATAGCAATGGAATATTTTGCGATTAGATTTGCCGGAAAATTCAATGAAAGCTCCCAACACGACCCACACTGACGGAACGAGAGAAAAGAAAAATCTTTGAACGATCGTAAATCAGAAGACAATGTAGCGGTGCGCGACGGAAAACCAACGATCGACTGAGGAGACTGAACAACAATGCAGGGAAACTTCAGTTGTCTCCGTCCGTCGTTCAAAGTATTTTCATTGTAAAGCTAATTTTTTTAGTAAAAAATCAGTTTGAAAAATTCAATGGAGTAAAACAATACATACAAGAAGGGATGAATACATACATCGCGGGCTGAATGTATTTATTACCACAAAATAAATTACCGAACATAAACGTGGGTGCGATGAGTCACATCAAATGGAGTTTCTCCTTCTTTTTTGTGAAAGGTTTTCTGGGGTCGAATTACCGCATCAGTGATCGAGTGAGTGAGTACTATTTTTCTTTCAAAATTCACTTAATATTTCACAACATCAGTCTGCATATTTTCATTTATCGACTTCAATTCGTTTGAATACTTATCAAAGAATGTCAAATTGTAGAAAACGCGAGAAGTAATACCCAAACCATATAATTAAGTCACGTATTACTCGATCACGTATGCGGTATTCGGCCCCAGGTTTTTTTTCCTGTAGAAAAGCTTCTCAAATATTATAGTTCCGACCTATTATGAATAAGGAAACAGCTTTTTGAGTAAGCGCTTTTCATGACAATGAATTTACTAACTGAGGACTTGCTAATTCCTCGCGAAAGGCGATACCCGTGGAAAAACTTTTTGCCTCTGATGGGATTCGAACATCGAACCTCTGGATGGTGGCAGGTGGAAGCCACGCCACGGGTACCACACATAGCCGACGGCAATCTCAATCTAAACATCGTCAATTGAGATGAGATGCATAGGTAAAGACTGTTTGTGGGAACGTTAAGAGCTGAATAAGCCTCTCTTTAATTTTCTATGTCGTTTTTATAGACGAAGTTTCTAAAATATACCTCGCTTACAATATTCGATTCCAAATTTCGAATACAAAACCTCAAACATCAAACTTTTAGCAGAAGAGGAAGAGGAAGAGGAAGATTGTTGCCTTTCTTTCAAACATAGAAAAAGGGAAAGGTATTGTTCAAGGCAAAGTTTTGACAGAATGACTGTGTATTTCAAAATAGGTAGGTATGCGGACGTTTTGAGCAAACATGTCCAACAAAAGAACTTTTCTGAGGAAAGATAAGAAAGAAAAAGACAACAGGCCGAGGACCGAATCACCGCACACGAGATCAAGTAATACGTGACTGAATTATGTACTTTTGGCATAACATCTCGCGTTATAGAGGAATTAGTACCAGAACTTGAGATTCTTTTATCAGTTTTTGAACGAATTGAAGTCGATAAATGAACAGCAGACTGATGTCATGCAATATAAACCTAAATACGAAATAAGTACTCACTCACTCGATCACTGAAATCGGAATAAGTGTCAGTGGATCAGATGATACTTATAAGAGTGTCTTTTTGTGTATGTAATGTTTTCGAATGTATTAAGAGAAAAATAATTTTAAGGATCCGCTTTTTGCGAGAAGCTGTGGATGAGAGAAATGCGCTGGGCCAGGGATTCCTTAAACTGTTGCTTCAACCTCACTTATTTCATTTCAATTTACTTTATGGGCAGACATTTCATAAAAGAAAACAGAATTTCTAAATCAGCTTTAGTAAGTCTCGGCTCTCTACGATGCCTATCATTCTGAGGATATTCAGATGATAAGATTGGGCCTAAGTCTGATTTATGTAGGGGATTCTTCTGCTAGCGAGATGAAGGTTCATTGCACTTCATTTCTGAGTGCCGAGGTTTGTTCACAACATGAAGATAACTTCTAGAAAATACTCCTTTGACGAAAACTGCAAAATCTCAAAACTTCAACTGAATGACATCAAAACTTAACAAGTTCTTGCAAAAAAGTGAAATATGACAAGTCTAAGAAATTCCTGTAGCACAAAGATATGAGTTTTTTTTATCTTCTACGAATTTCATGGACATGATCACACAAGTAGCTCTTGACTTATTGATTTGTGCAGTTGAAGTTCAATTAGAACTTCTGATGTTCCGGTGAAGGATTCCCAATCCTAAAATCAAAATTTGTCGTATTTTTCATAATCCCTTTCCACATTAGCCCTTCCCATATTCTGTGCTGCAAAACAGATTATTGAAGATTCAGCACCATCTAATCAAACCTTACCTAAGCTCTCACAAAATTTTGCAATGACGAATTCCTTTCGAAAGGAGATGACAGATGAGCCCCTGTAAGTCTTCAAAGACTTGAAACCCATTCCGTTGTCAAAATACCTCCATTTACCGAGACCAATTTATATCCATAGCTTCTTCAAAAGTTTTCTCAGAACACAGGAAAATAGATCTCCAACACTGATTCCCCGATGTAAATTTTTCAAATTCTTGTTATCTATCTCAAATCAAAATCAGACACCATCTCGACATAAAAACCATTTAATTTCCTGCTTCCATTCTACCAACCGATCTTCGACAGATCATCATTACATCCATAGCACACACGCAGCCTTATCAAATGAATCTTCATTAACACATCAATTGATCTTTGATTAAATTCTATAACCTTCCCATCACCAGAGCTATTGATATGATACCTCGAGGGATTTCCATGTGTGATCTATGGAATCCCCTCACTGAATACCAACGAACAAGAAGGAAAACAAAACAACAATCCAACAGCAACAGAGAAGTCATCATGTTCCCTGGGATCTGGGATTAATAGATGATCTCGTATAGCCTCGCACACTCTTCTTCAGTCAAAGAGATACAAAAAAAAAAAAAATACGCAGATTGTATCTCTGCAATACTACTGACCGACCAATCGACCGATAATTATTTATCGATATAACATTTTACCTTGTGCAGCAAGGAAAAGGGGCCTGAATGCCGCATTCAGTCGCAGTCGTACTGTAGAAATACTTTGGCGTACGAATACGAGCGATCACGAAACGGACATGTACTTATAGGCCTCGGTTCAACTCCACCTGGGGAGGGTCTGTAAGGTTTTTTTTGTTTGGTGGTGCCAACTTACAAATTGTGTACACATCATAAAAGTTGACTGGGTGCGAATGAAAAACGCATTTGGTGTTGTACCATGCCGAAGTATAGATTGGATTTGTGAGAGGTGGGAGCGAATGTACCCGCTTTGGATGGAATCACATTGGATTCCGAGGGAAATGTGAAGTTTTCTAACGATGAAGCACATACCTAATCTCTTGTTGAATGTGACGATGGGTAGTAAGTTTGTCGAGCTTCATGTAATAACTTTTGAATGCCTGTCATGTTTTTGATCATCGCCGCACAAATCACACGTTCGAATAGGAACGCCATGGTCAGACAGTTATACAATGACTAGCCGTGGGCAATCATAGTGTTGCTTTGGGAAACTATGCAGGGACCGACTATGGTGCGGTGGTGCGGAAAAATTATGAAGAATGAAGATGTTTATGAAATGCTTCTTCTAAGGAAGCATGAGATTCGCTTCTTAGCCACAGAAACATGACGCAAATGGCCTTGTTAATTCAGCTGCAAGATTAAAATAAATGTGATCAGTGCGATCTTTTACGAAATATAAAAAGCTTAGTGTTCGTTTTAAGTCACATAAGTCATTTAAGTCTTTTAAAACTGAAAGAATGGAAATGGTTTTCTCTGGAAGATAGTTTCAAAACGATCTTGACAACTGCTGAATAGGTGAAATTCTTATGTAGAAACGATAGTTTCAGCTGAGCTGAATATATGTAATGGTAATGGAAACAATGCTGGCAAGTGCTGAATGCATTAAATTGACGAATTAAAGCAAGTCTTACAAGCGCGGAATGTATTTTAAGGCTTGCTTACAAGATCTTTATAAGTTCTTATTTGAAGATATTAATTTTATAACAGAAGGCTTGAAGCCTTCAGAATTACAGCTTTTCCTAAAAAAAAATAAAACAAATTTGTACAACACATAGCCAACCGCAACCTCAATCTAAGCACCGTCAACTGGAGTGGGATGCATAAGTAAAGACTCTTTGTGGGAAAGTTAAGAGCTGAATAAGCCTCTTTATAATTTTCTATGTCGTTGTTATAGACAAAAATTCTAAAATATAGCTCGCTTACAATATTAGATTCCAAATTTCGAGTATACAAAATCTCAAAAAGGGAAACATTCGTGAATTGAAAAAAATGCCGTACTTATTTGATTTGGATGCCGAACTCATAACCTTCAATTGGTACACTGCTCGCCCATACTTTCAAGGGGCGGCATATTCAGCAAGTGATGTCCAGATGTAAAGGTTGACATGCCGTCTGATTTCATGACAGTTCCAAGCTCGACTTTCAGAATCATGCAATTGTTTTTTTACCCCTCAATTTGAGTTGTAATTTCCGTTTCTTGAAAAGAGCTTTGTTCTTTACAAGTGCTAACAATTTTCGAAACTATCCCGACTCTCTTAAAATATAAATGTTCGATTTCCTCTAATTTGAGCACATAAAGAAAGTGACGAAAGTTTCAATTTTGGATTTTTGAATCTACTTAAGATCCTGTCTTCAAGAAATGCTGGAAAAAATATTTTTTAGCTCGCACTCCTATGGCTTTTTTTCTGTTGGAGGTTTTTTAAAATACCAGCTGGAGCATCAGACCTAAATACCGGTTCACTGTACTTCCAAATAGCAACCTTCTTTTGTTATAGCTTTTCAGATGTTCGGAGGAAAGCCAAAAGATGCTGATAAAGAGCCTAAGTTACCACTTCTAACCATGTCTGCGCCGAGTTTCTGCAACCTTGTGAGAGTAAAAGCAGGACATTCACAGAGGAGGTGCTCCGCGGTGTCCTCGTCCCCTCCACACGATTCACAGAGTGTGGTATCACTTAATCCTAACACGTTTAAATGCTTGACAAAAGAGAAGTGCCCTCTGGCAACGCCAATAAGCTTTCTACAGTCTTTTCTGCTACGAGAGAGCAAAAACGTTGCAGTCTTCTTATTTACGTTGGAGAGCATACATGGTCTGTCTGTCTGCATCCAATGGAGGCATGCCATTTATGGTTGCGCTCTTGACAGATTCAATCGTTGATTGAAAAGGACGCTGGCAGATCTATGTACATCCTTGCCTAGCAGGATCATCGGCAATCTAATTTCCAGTAATGCCGTGATGGCCTGAAACCCCAATGAGACTCCAGGAATTTAGTCTTCTGATCGCATTCCTGGATCTCTTTTGGAGTAGTTATAGGGTTGAGAAGGCCCTTCAGGTGCATTCACACTATCCCGACCGGCATACGGATCCATTTCATTCGGTAGGCATTCGATTCGGCTTTCGGTAAGGAGGAAGGCCGATCGGGACGTCCACAGCCGATTGATGCCGCTCGGCATAGTGATGTGGACGCACCTTTAGGCACAGCTTGGCACTCGTATGGCTTACAACTGAACTTTAATTTGCTAACTGATTTGGAAGTGTCAAGTTTTAATCCTCATCTTCCTGATTTTATTTAAAGGCACAAAGAGCATGCCGATCTCGAAGGATTAACATCTCTCCCAATTGTTAACCTCACACTGTAGTGAATAGTGATCCTTGTATGCCTATGGGGTACCGGGTACCAATCCAAGCCTGGATTTTAAACTAAAAACAAATTCAGTAGTATTTTGATCAAATGCGAAAAGAAAATAGCTGTGCTTACAATGTTGAGAGCACTTGTAACTTGTAAGCATATTGGTGACTATAAGTTGCTGAATGAATCTGTCTTTGTTCGATGTTTTATTTCTCCAAAAGAGCAACTGAACTACAAAAGAGCTCCTCTTCCTATAGGTATAAAAATATCTATACTTTTCCTCAATTTCATACCAAAGTTCATCAGAAAGCTAAAAAAGAAATCCCCAACCCCAACCCATCTTCGCCATAGCAAAACATGTGTGTCCGTCCGATTCACGGTTGATGGAATACGCAATTCGTGCTTACAGAATAATGAACTGAAAACTGAAAACAACTAAAAGAACAAAAGACAATAATAAAATAAAGGAAAGCAGAACAAAAAAAAAAAAACACTGAGAAAATAAAACTTCCAGGAACTGCCAAGAAACCCGACTGGCAAAGTTCGCTTGCCGCGCTTTTATAGCCCAACAACGAATGCACTTCTGTGATCACATTGCATGCCGCTTTAATCGAGGTATTTTCTTCTTTTGTTTTTTTTTTTTTATTTTGCGTTTTTCCTGATTTTCCCTATACGATGATGGATGAGTGTGTGACGCACAGCTCAAACTCAACGTGTACCAAATGAGCGCCAATGCCAAATACCAACAAACAACGCAGTGCACAATAAGAAATAAGAAAAAAAAAATAATAATAATAATGGTAGCACAACCAACTTGACGATGTAAACA
Source organism: Melanostoma mellinum (assembly GCA_914767635.1). NCBI lineage: Eukaryota > Metazoa > Arthropoda > Insecta > Diptera > Syrphidae > Melanostoma > Melanostoma mellinum. Next base: position 171,259,669 of record OU612059.1, on the reverse strand, counting down.
TTTGAAAAGGTTAATCAAAATCATGCCACGCTGAGGACAAACAGCGGATACGGGCTACATGTGTATCTGCGTGTATTCAATCGTGCTACGCACGAAAAATTATGACATGAACCGCTTTAGTTCTTTTTTCTGGTTTTTACAATTTTTTTTTTTAGTGCGGGTTTAATGTAATTCGACATGATGAACTTGGACAAGTTATGAGCGAGTTTTCTTTCTTTTTACGTACAAATATTTCAACGTCAACTCTTCAAGATCTATCTGAATGTCAATGCTGGTCACTGGTCAACTCAAGAGAGATGATGTGTGTGTGTTCCGATGAGATACGATCAAGACGCGACCTCTGAATTGAATGATAGATAGGTAGATGTATCAACGACGACGCGCTTCATTTATTTATGAGTAATTAAATGCAGTCTTTGGCTGATCGAAATCATCCAAAATAGGCTTCCGAAGATAGTTGACATTCTTGGATAGATGCATGAGACAACAACGGATCTGGGAGAATAGCCAAACGTTTGGCTACTTAAAATGGTTGACGCTTTTGAAAGTTTTGACGCGATGAGATTTGGAAGCCTCTTGGTGGCTCCAAAAAAGGCAGACAGATTATTGAAGAATTTTAGAAATCTCAAAAGGTAGGCATGCTTTTTTGATGGAAAAACGATTTTTTGTTGAGAATATTTAGCTACATGGGCAATTAGTCACATGAATGTGTCTTTCCGGGACTACAAATGGAGGAGCAAAGCGGGGAACAGGACAGAGTTTTCACCTTTTTGTATGGCGAAAGTGTTTTTTGGAAGAGTATTTTCTTATGGAATATAAAAGTTGGCCTAAGGAACAAATTTTGTGATAAAAGAAACCAGCAAACAGACTCTCTGTACGAAAGCCCCTTGAAACACAAATTGTAACTAGCTCGCAATAATCATACTTTTTGAGTTGCTATATGTATGTGATTTAGTTCAAGACATTTTGGAGCACACATTCTTTGTTTTGGTACTTTTCGGTTTCATTGAACATTGATAATATACTTATAGGTTTATGTCCCACTAGAAGTGTTATTCGATTTTAGATCAGCTGTCTGTAAGCTTTAAATGACTCTGGACAAACAAGTAGTTTTTGGTAACCTTAGCAGAGCTGTTTCACTAATGACCACTGATTGCGTCTGTCATTCATGTATTACGAAGCTACCAGCGACTCTATCATAACGAAATCGGGGAATAACTCTGAAAACATGGAAGACTTGGGCCAAGGCAAGACTTATACTCAGTTTCGATAAAAAAATTTTAAGCAGTCATTACACTTGAAGCTGCATTTTCAGAGAATTCAAGTTAATGCACTCTTCTTTGTATGTCTGTCTGAATGCAACGTGTCCTGAACAAAGTCAATGGCTGGTGCAGTAGCGAAGGGCTACAGGTAACCCTACCAAAACAGTCATCATTCCCTTACCAGAAGACGTACAATCGATCTTCAAACGTGTTCAAATAAGTTTCTCCAAAAAGGTCAAATATCTATTGGAGTAACCAAAACCATGGATAGCAAATTTAATTGGAAACCACATCTAGACAAAACCATTTTCCTTCACTATACCAAAGAGTAAAGAAGACTATGCCGCACTAAGCGGACTATGATTTAGTCATCTCATAAACAACTAAAGTGAAGAAAACTTACAGGGACATTTATGAGCATTCTACAGGTGTTCCCAATACTGGTATCGCATGCAGCTCACTCTTCGTACTTTTGCCTAGATGCCTATAATAATGTTACACCATCCCATCGAACATCGAAGTAATCTTTTATAATCGTTCAGCATGGAAGAACCTTGTAATTCTTACAAGCAACTTCCAAAATATTTGGTAGACTGACAGTTCAAAAACTAAGAACGGTTAAGGTGCAGGGATTTTCGGTCCCAACTTCACATCATCTACATCCCTTGGTAGCACAACAACTATCTTTCAAGCAGAGGTAGTAGCTACAAAATTCTGTGTTGGGGATTGCGTTAGAAGAAACCTCTGAAGACCGCACACATCCCAATTTACTATGACAGTCATGCAGCCCTAAAGGTATTGTCCTCAACCAAAATTGAGTCCAAACTAGTTTGGAACTGACTGACATGTCTATCTCAATTAGCCACCCACAGTTAAATAACTCTTCCCTGGGTGCCTGGATATGAAGGTGTACAGGGTAACAAAGAGGCTGACCACCTGGCTATACTTGGCTCTAAAAACCAATCCAAAAGCCCGGCACCCTACTGCGGTCTCTCAATCAGTAGCATTAAACGCGAACTGGTTACTTGGAAACGGCAGAACACGATTCACACCTGGAACAACTCTGATGGTCACCACCAGTCAAAACTATTCATCGACTTATCTCAAAGACGTATGTATATGAAAGAGATTCTTGACATGAGCAAACGTGACGCCAAGTTACTTAGAAATTATCTTGAAAATATGGCCATCAGCCAGAATGACACTTGCCGTCTCTTTCTCGAAGACACAGAAACGGCTGAACCCATTTTATGTGAATGCCCTGCCATAGCCAAATCCAGGCTAAAGATATACAAAAAAGGATTCACTATCGTTTTGATATAAGAAACTTATCTTACCTATTCATGTTTATAAAATGGTAAGTAAGAAAATGTATAAACTATTTTTAATGAATAAATCGAAATCAAAAAAAATCTAATATAAGAAAACCCCTTCTTCGAACATTCTTAGGTTCTTACATGACCTCAACTTCGAATGAAAAACTCCACACATTACGTGCTTAAACCTCTATCTCTCTCTCTCTCTCTCTCTCTCTCTCTCTCTCTCTCTCTCTCTCTCTCTCTCTCTCTCTCTCTCTCTCTCTCTCTCTCTCTTTCTCCACCTCTCTACCTCTCTACCTCTCTATCACTCTACCTCTTACCTCTCTACCTCTCTACTTCTCTCCCTCCCTCTCTCTATCTCTCTTTATGGCTCCCTCTCTCCTTCTCTTCCGCTCTCCCACTCTCCTGTTTTCACTAGCTCATTTATCACATTTTCTGCCCGTTCTTCTTCATCTTATCTTTTCCTTTTGCGTAAATCAACATATTCTCTTGGCCCCTCTCTCCCTTTCTTTATATATGTAGTTGAATACTTTTTTTCGTACATTTCAATCTAACCAATCTTCTCACCTTAAAACCCGTTGTCATAAATTCTACCCTTAAAAGAAACAACTCAAACCCAAGGAAACGATAAGAGTTCGTAACGCATTCCTGAAATTCTTTCTCTGGAATTCTTTCATGATAATTGCAATTTATCATTCTGTTTACTAAGTTAACTACAAGTTCAGCCTACAAGACTCAAATTTATTTTATATTAAGTCAGTCTTGTTTAATTAAAATATTTCAAAATAATTAGATTTAACAAGACTATAAAATGTTTTACACTAACTTATTTTATCACTCTGCTTAGTTATGTTTATGATAACGAACACCTGACTCTGATACTGCGAGTTAAGAAAATAATGAATTTTGAAATACGATTTGTTTCCAAAGTGGCACAGTCTACACTACAACCATACTTAAAATCCCCAGAAGATCTGGATTAAGTTTTATCATAATAAAGATTTTACAATAATAATAATAATCTGGATTAAGTTAATGTAAATTGATTCAGACAATAAGTTACGCTTCATTACATTTCATAAAACCTAATTCCGATTTCGTCAGCCATAGCCGGTCATTAAAATTGTGCATAGAGATTTACTAAGCGAACCGCAACTTTTCTTTCAAATGAAAAGGCTAAATCGAGTCATCGTTTCAGTTTAAGTGACTGCAACTGATAATTTAAGCGCACTAAAATGAACAAAACACACAATCGACAATCGACATATCCACTAAATCATCGCTAAGGAGCTACTTAATAGCATGACTGTCAAAACTGTCGTTAAAAATTACCATATCAATACCCCTTAAAACGACAATTCACACCCCGTCGATAGTCATTATTATAGCCTCTATATAAACACTAAACACCTGTTTGCAACACAATAATCCAACCGTCGAAATAAATTTATTGGTTCAACTGTTGCAATCACACACCACACCACAGCAATCATTTATGCGCACACAATCTTTTGTGTGAATTATTGCGCCAACACAAAGCACTGTCATTTAAATAAAAATTAAATTTATTCATTGTTTAGATTTTAGAACAAAGTGATTGTTTATGTGTGCCGCACATTAAAATGGAACTCGAATCGCCGAACAAATACCTGGTCAACTTAACTCTAGTACAAAACTTTAATGTTGCGATTTGATTTATGCCAAACGCACATAATTTTTGGCTTTTTTGCTCTTGCCACTCTTTGGGTTGGCAATTTATTGCCCATATGCATGGCTATTCGATTTAACTTTAAGAAGAAGAAAAAAGAAAAGTCACACAAGTGAAATAGCAGCTGCTTCTAATGCAAACGAAAAAATATAATCACCTACCCAAAGTGACAAGACAGAAAATGAACATTCAACAGGACGACGGAGTGGTGTGCCACTTGAAGGCCATAATTATAAGAACCATTGCCGATCTTTTGATGAGTTTTTGCCAATTTACAACTGAGAATCATAAAGTCTTCCTTGAAGAAGACATACCTACTTAATTATCCAACACCTGAATTGGAAAGGGAAAAACCTTACGTTGGGCGCCACTTGTGAAACCAATCACACTTATCCCTCAAAGGATGGGCTCGCGGTTTATCATCGACTGCCAGTGTTAATGTTGATTGTTAAACAGATTTATGAACACTTTGCCAGAGTGAAGATGGTTTAACATTTCACCTAAACTTTTTTATGAATCTCCGGCCGGCGTGGTAAACCTTTCGCTTAGGTTCTAGAAAGCCACTTGTAGCTAAGGATTGTTGTATGGAAATATAAACCGCATAAAAGAACAGAAGCAAACTATTTCTCTAATTGAGATTCTTTTGCAAACAAGTCTCTGACTCTGTCTGCGCAGCACATATTTTCATTCATTGATGGCCCAACATAAGAGAGCTGGGCTCATAGTTGGGGCCAAGGCAATAAATCTTCATTTTGCATAAATATCTCGTTGAGTTGTGTTTGTAGTGCTGTTTTTGGCGGTACCGTTTGGCATAATATTTTTATTATGCAAACCAAATTACCATAGAACAGTTTTATGCGTTTTTCGTTATAATATACCTACTCGCATATACGATTGGTAATGAGGTAGAGGTAGAGGTACTGCGTGCTACTGACTATAATGCAGCCAGTGGCATGCATTTTCATTTGCATTTTGAGTATATCGTGTGGTGGAATAGTTGAGATAGTTTGGCAGGTTCTTGAGGAAAGATTTATTTCAAGTAGGACAGATGGAGAGTTATGAGTTCATTTAAAAGCCATGTGGCTGTGAAATGAGGAGTTTTGAGTTGCAGATTAATGGGCTGGAAAATGGAATTACCTTTTTATGGTGCTTGTTGTAGGTTTGCACAGTCGCAAGATGAAAACAACAAATGAAGATGTTGTACTAAGTGGTTGTTCAACTAAAAGGAGGGCATATGAAAAGAGGAGCCATGTTATCCACATAGGGAGACTGCTTAGGATCAACATCATTGATGACATGCGAAGTGTATTTAATGTTATGTGAATGAGTCTACTCCAACATTTAGATGTTAGATTTTGGCATCTTTCTCTTGTCAGTACGCACTGTGTGTTTTTGCCTTTCGTCTTCAGTTAACAATCTTAAGGTTTATTCACAATCAAATGGGGAGCAGTAGATTTTGAAAAGTAAAAGAGCTACAAATGCTTTCTTCACACATTCGAGCTTCAAATAAGGCCACAGGAATATAAAACCTGGTCTTGGGAGAGATCTCCGCCTGAAAGGTTTGGGTAAATATTAGAAATTGTTAATCCAAATAGAGCTTCTCTCATTCATCTTCTCGATAATAAATCAAAACAATTTCGTCCATTTAAAAAACATTAGCAAATTCAATCAACAGACTATATCCTCTACACAGGAGCTATGTTTGAAACTTTTAGCTCAGACAACGATGCACCCTAGGCGGATACTTATGTGAAGGAAATTAGTGGGAGGGTTTTTAAATTCATGAACTATCAACATTACATACTGCAGCACTGTTTACGAATACCGTCGGCTGGTACACTCACAGGAGACACAACAGAACATATAACGAAAGGCAGGAGTTAACTGCGTTGTTCTGATGCTAACCGATGCCTTCGAGTAACAAGGACGTTGTCGAGAGCTTTCGATCGCCTCGAGATTACTGCTCACAGCGCTGCCAAATAAAATCAGTAAGAAGAGGAACGGTCATTGCTTCAAATTTATGGGTATGTACACCATTAGCAGATGATGTATCCTCATATGCATTTGGAGTTAGAGGCTTCACTCCACAGCAAGAATTTCACACCCTCTGCACAAAAGCCAGTTGAAGCCAGTCTTTAAAAATTGACCCTGTTGGCTCTCACTTCCAGAGTTTGGATTTTTTTTTTCTGTTGGAGGTTTTTAAAATACCAGCTGGCGCACTCAGACCTAAATACCGGTTCATTGTACTACCTTCTATTTGTTATAGGTTTCCAGATGTTCGGAGAAAAGCCAAAAGACGCTGCCATGATAAGGAGCCTAAGTTACCAGATCTCACCATGTCTGCGCCGAGTATTTGTAACCTCATGCGAGAAAAAGCAGGACATTCACAGAAGAAGTGCTCTGCGGTATCCTCATCTTCTTCACAAGATTCACAGAGTGTGGTATCACTTAAGCCTAACACGTTTAAATGTTTGGCAAAAGAGAAGTGCCCGCTGGCAACGCCAATAAGCTTTCTAAATGTTACAGCTTTCTTACTAACGTTGGGGAGCATACGTTTGGTCTGTCTGCATCCAATGGAGGCATGCCATCTACGGTTGTGCTCTTCACATATCCAATCGTTGATTGAAGTCCTCACTGAGGACGCTGGCAGACCAAGCAACGGTTCAGGTCCTCAGGAAGCTGTCTGAGATCCCTGGCTAGCAAGTTCATCCGCGATCTCATTTCCAGTTATGCCGCGATGGCCTGGAACCCAAATGAGACTCATGGAATTAAATCTTCCGAAGGCTTTCAGAGATCTCTTGCATTCCTGGATCACTTTCGAAGTGGTTAGAGGGTTGAGAAGGGCCTTAAACACAGCTTGGCTGTCGCTGCAAACAAAGATACTTCTCCCCGTCCATCCATTGTTCGTAACGTGGTAAGCCTCCTCTTGGAAAACGGATGCGTATGATCCCAAAGATGAGTGCAGTCGTATGTCGTCGTTCTCAACAAATGCACCAGCAACAGATTCCTCGTCGGTTTTGGAACCATCTGTGAAGATTCAATAACAGTACTTTCCGGGCTCAGATTCTTGAGCGAACCAGTTCTGAACCGAAGGAAAGTTAACTGAGTAATTTTGACGCAGTTTGAGCCTTGTGGTCATCGTGTCAGACAACATATCCATTAGACGTGAGTCAAAACATAAGCTGCTTCCTGCGAGTTCTTCAAAGCTGCAGTGCAAATTGTGCCAGAGACCGCACATCTCTATAAACGAGAAATTTTCTCGAGAGTTTGGATACAACAGTGCTGTATGAAGTTTCTGTCATTTCCCTATCACAAATTCTCTCTCTCACCCTCTCTATTCCATAAATTGTTATCTTTTAATTTCTCTTTCTCTTTATTTTGTTATCTCTCTGTTCTTCTAACTTCCTTTCCTTTTCTATCTCTCTATCTTACCTCTCTCAATCTCTCTCACTGTCTTGTCCTGTCTCTGTCTCCCGCTGTCTCTCTATCTCTCTTTCTCTTTCTCTGACTCTCTTTCTCTGTCTCTCTTTGTCTGCATCTATTTCTCTGCCTCTCTTTCTTCCTCTCTCTCTCTCTCTCTCTCTCTCTCTCTCTCTCTCTCTCTCTCTCTCTCTTTCTCTCTCTCTCTCTCTCTGTCTCTCTACCCCTCTACCTCTCTACCCCTCTACCTCTCTACCCCTCTACCCCTCTACCTCTCTACTTCGCTGTCTCTCTATTACCTTCCCTACTTACTGTCTCTCGGTCTCTCCACCTCTCTTCCTGACTCTTTTTCTGTCTCTCTACCTGTATGTTGCAATCTCTTCAACTTTCTATCTTTTCATCTTCTGTTCTTCTATCTCTCTATCTCTCTATCTCTATATCTCTCTATCTCTCTATCTCTCTATCTCTCTATCTCTCTATCTCTCTATCTCTATATCTCTCTATCTCTCTATCTCTCTATCAGGGTTAGAACCTCAGTAGTAGAATTTCGGAGCAGATTTGTAAAAAAAGTGGAGTAAATTGAAAATTTCCGGAGTAGATTTGAAAACGAAAGAAAAACTCAGATTTTCAATAACTGTAATTAACAAAAGTTTATTTGAACTAAAGTATGTAAATAATTGTTTACAAAGCTTGTTAAATGGGAAATCGAGTTTTTTATTGTGAATATACTGTGCCAATAAGTTAAAAGAGCTAAAGTCAATTTTTATAAATTTTCAGTACGATCAAATGAAGTTTTGTGAACTAGTTTCGAAAGACGTTTTTAGTGATTGCCTTAAAACTGTAGGTACTAGACTTACGATTTTTTTTTTCAGGACATATGCTCAAATTAAATATTTTTTCGTTGTTAAAAACAACCACACATCTACTAATAAAAAAAGGTTTTTTGAACTTAACTTTAGGCTTATGTCGAAATAGGTTATCAAATGATCCGATTTGCTTACGTTCAAAACAATCTATGTCTACGTAAGCTATAATTTCTTCTGATTTCTAAATGTAATAAGCGCTTATATCATGGCTTGATCCGTTAAAAAAAAAAATATATTTTCTTATTGTTTTGATCAATTTGTGCTCAAGACAAGCTTTTTTGTCTATTTAAACATAAGTTGCTTTGATTTTTTTTAATTTAGCGTCTATTTTTTGTCGTATAGTAACGGAGCCCAGATTAATTGAAAGGTAAACAAAAAGGAAAATATGTGATATTGAAAACACGATTTTCACTTACGTCGACTTTAGCTCCTTTAACTTATTAACATAGTTATACATTGCCAATGAGAACGAAATGATCGAGAAACGAAGAAAAAAATAAATTGGATCATTTAGAACAGTATAAAACTATAGATACAGTAGGGTAGACTGGGTACGGTTGAAACAATTTGGCTTATATCGTTTATAACATTAATTTTGGTAACCCGAGCGGTGAAGAAAGGATGTCTAATGAAAAAGCGGATTTCCATCTACAAATTAGGAGTGTCTTTTTAGTGCTAAGTGCATTAGTTTTTGTAGAACAGGGAAATTTAAAAAACATCTTTTTTGTTTCAACCGTACCCATACCAGGGGCGGTTGAAACAGCAATAGGGGTCAGTTGAAACACATGGAAATAGTTAGCATTTTTGATTTTTGAGTATAAGTATAACATTGTTTGAAAATGGTTATTACATACTGTAGTCCATTGTTAGTATAGCTATATACTATATTATATACATCTATTATTATATCTTTTTTTATGTAATTCTATTGTTCCTATTTTTGTTGTTTTTTTTTAATTTCTCGGAAACTAAAGAAGATTTTTTCGATCGAGCTTTTGTGTTTTACTCAAAACTTATAAGAGCATTGATTATTGAAAAAAATTGGCTCTTAATAGGCCAAACTTTGTAAAAAATTTATTCAAAGAAAACATTTTTGATTTTTTCAAAAGTTTGACTTTTACACCTGACTACTCAAAAACCATTCACTTAATTAACTTGAATTAAAATATCATTAAATACCATAGTATAAGCTTTGAAAAACACTTAAGTGTGTGGTAGTTAGTGGCCTAGTTGTTTTTTGAAAAATTATAAAAAAAAATTTGGTCAATTTTCATTAAATAGCCCCTGCCTCCTAAACGTAGAAAGATGGAGGGGGCCCCTCCACACGATTTTTTTTTCGAATATAACCTAGAATCACATCCCAAAGTATGTTACCCAAATCACTTATTTATTTTGTTTTTATTTTCTCCCTCACCAGAAGCATCTCGCCTTTTTATAATATCTATGAAGTGAACAGTGATTTAATCTATGTTTTTCCGTCACATTTCGCAACAAATCGCCTGCTTTGACATAGTCATAGGCCTTGCTGTAGGTTGTCAAGTCAGTCTGTCCTCTTGAATTCTTTCTTACACGAACTCTTGGCATCTGGAAAGCAAGGAAACTAAGTAAACATTTTGTTTCAACCGTACCCAAAAAAAGTGTTTCAACCGTCCCCAACCGCGCTTTAGTAACAAAAATGTGTATAATTATGGCCATATTAGCAACACGTTGAAACAAGTCACTGCGATGCGTTCTACACTCCTCGTTTCAAACACAAACTCATACTCAAAACTCTAACATGAATAGAAGCACAGTTATTACAAAAAAAAAACCGCTCAAAAAATTTTACTTTTTGTAATCGATTAAGAAAAAATCCATTTTTGAACAACTGCCACTTGCCACGTGCTAAGCCAGACTGACGATTGTTCGAATATGTTTTCGCTTCGTTTTCCTTCAGGAAACATTCTCGTACCGTCTACTATTCTTAGAATATTTGCGTTGTTTCAACCGTCCTTTGTTTCAACCGTACCCAGTCTACCCTACAGCTTCAGATTCAGGGTTGGTTGCAAAATTGAATAACACAGGATTGTAGTTTACTTTCATGAGACTCGGCTGAAAGATTTTAAAATTTTTCAGAGTGAAAAAAGGAGTAGATCTCAAAAAATCGGAGTGGTGGAGTAAATTAATTTTTTTTCTCAAAACTGGAGTAGATTTACTCCGATTGGAGCAAGGTTCTAACCCTGCGTCTCTATCTCTCTATCTCTCTATCTCTCTGTCTCTTTATCTCTCTACTTCTCTGTCTCTTTATTGCTCTACTCTCTATCTCTATCTATCTACCTATCTCTCGATCTTTCTGCCTCTCTATTTGGTGTCTCTCTCTGTGTCTTTTTATTGTGTCTCTTTTTATATATTTGTATCCCTTTCAAACTTTTTCTGTCTCTTAGTGCCTCTTTAATTTTCTATCTATTTTTGGATATATAGGTACTCTTCATCCTTATAACTTCCTACCACCAAACCCCCCATCTCTCCCTGTCACCTTTCATTTCTTTCCATCTCTCCATCTTTTACTCGCACTCTCTTCCCTCTCTCAGCCCCTTTTTTTGAGTCCTGTCAATTTCCTGTTCCTTATCCACTTGTTCCAAGACTCTTTTACTCTCACCGTTTGCAAATCAGAAGCTGTCAACTTTTTCAAAACTGAAAACTTTGTTGAAGCTCTAAGATAGCTACGGATATCAGACTAATGCCCATTGTTTGTATAACTACCTACCAACTTTTACCATTGACTTGTCAATGCGAAACACATTACCCAAACGGATGTTAAATAATAAACTTGTTCAAGCATTGAATCGTCACATTTTGCCTTCTCCACTCATCTATGGTTTTCATTTTATTTTTTCATTGCTTTTTATAGCGTTTCATGTGTAAAAGTGCTTCTTTTTTTACAAAAAGCCAAGCATCCAAGCGCGGAAAATGAATACACACATCCTTTCATCCGAATACACGTGATTATCGAAACATGCACTTGAGCACTAAATAAACCTCAATAAACAACACCACCACGACCACCTAAACAACTGGTAAACATGCTTAACCAAACATTAATCTCTAAACATCTCTATTAGACCTTATTGTTACAATGGAAATCCACATAACCGTATATACTCGTACCTAGTGTGTTTAACTGTCCATAAATTAAACAAAAACGTTGAAAAAAACAAAACAAAACAAAATCTCTTATGCTAAGCGTGGAAATGGAGCTTCATTCGCACTGTTGAATCTATAATGAAATGCTGTGACTTTGTCATAAGCAATTTGCCTATTATAGGCACACAATAAACAAACACATAATAAAAACGCACATAACCAAAAATTACAATCATTATAAGCTATGACTTCTCTATGCGAACGTGGTTAGTATAATTGCCCAATTTAGTTGCGGGAATTAAATGTGGTAGCCTTTGGGGTATATCGTCTTTGAACAGAGACAACAATAAAACCACCGCCGAAATCACATTGAAAACATAAAAAAAAATATTGTTAGAAATAGCTTTCCACTCTCATCGGAGATTCAAGCAACTGTGACAGATTTCCATTGTTAGATACATTTTGTCAACTCATTTCATTTTGGAAGGGCATCACATCGAGAGGGGCAGCACTGCAGCTACAACTTAAAGGTTCCCTGCCTGGAGAGCAAGTAAAGAAAATTTGTCAAACATCACCGAAAAAAGGGGCCTCCGAAGAAGCCTGAAATTGACCATAGATACTTTTGTTAGATAAAAAGATACACAAATATGAATTCGCCAGACGGAACGACAAATAAAAAGAATTTAGTCATCCGTTGAGGTTAGTTTCTTTTTTTCATAGGGTGGACGAACAGACAGTTCTTCAAAAAAAAAAAAAAAACTAAGCACCAAAGACACTTGCCTTGGAATATTCAGCTTCTAGATACACTCGTGTGTATTAAGAATCGTGTTGAGAAAGGCAGGTATGGCATTAAACAATTGCGTGCAGTTTCATGATGTGACAAGTGCGGAAACAATTTTTGTTTTATTTTTCTGTCTTACAATACAATTCGTGTTTTTTTATTCTATTTTCTATTCCATCGCATGATATTTTTGTGTTGTTTGATGATGATGATGTGACTTTGATGGAAAATCCATTTTTTCCCTGTTGTTCATGTTGTTTTGTTGGGTTGGGGTATCTTTTTGGTTTTATCGGTTGAATGAGAATGGTAAAAAAAATTATTGTTATTATATTTTATATTTTGTTGGTTTTTGATTTGAATGTCTTACCTCATGCAGTAGCAGCAGCAACAGTGTTAAGGAAGTTTCGTGTTTTTTTTTACTCAACTTTGGTCAGTGTATAGATAGAAAGAGGGAGGTGGAGTAATTTACGCGTGAGAACCTGAGAACGGATGCATGACGGGTGTTTACTATTTTCAACCTTCAACAATAAAACAAACGATTCACATGCAGAGATACACCTACGCGAATGGCATTGAACAACTTGGCGTATGCAAAACAATACACAGGCCTTCAGATGTATGAGTGTTTTGTTTTTCATCGGAAAATATTTGTTTAAGCTTCTCTCCATCAAAGCAACACGACCTGCTTTTGTTTTTAGGGTGAATTCCCTGAAAAGCACTAACAGGCGCCCAGTAAGGGACACGCTTTAACTCCATTGACCATAGTTTTGTAAGTAGACTCGAGTGAGTTTTATCCGAAGTGTAGGGCAAAAACCTACTTGGCAACAAAGTCATCCAATTACACTGATTTCGCAAACGTTAGATGTGTGCAATACAAGTCGACTGGCATCAAATTCTAGACATCGACGTCTGTCTGTTGTGTGCGTGTGTGGGTGGTAGTCGAAATTTGATCTTTTTCCATCCAATTAAAATTTTATTTCATTTTGTATTCTTATGCAGGACGACGAGTCACATGGACATGTGGAAACCTGTGGAATTGAAATTAAAATAGACAGCAATTCGATCGATGTTCAAACGGCGCACCACGCACATTGACAAACAATCACGGAGGCATATGGAGTCAAATGCGAACATTAGAAAGGGTGGAATTGCGAATGCGAAAATGTTTGGGCATTGATGCATGTTTTTGGATGGATGAGCTAATAAATGGCGCTAATGAATTGCGTTGGTGTCTTCACCCTGAACATCTGCTTATTGATGAACGCTGTTGGTTTATAATGAGGCAATGAATTAATTAATTTATGTAGGCCAATTAAGAAGCTCTTCGAACAGATGGGTTTAAATGAATGCCGAATAGAGATTGAGTGTGGTGGATACTAGGTGAAAATATAGATCCACAATCAACTTTTATACTAAAAGCAGCTGCTGCGACTCAATAGCTTCGAAGAAGACAAGCAAATGAGCTGCAGTTATATCAAAACTGACAAGCATTGACGTTCTGAACATTGGGGTAGCGTTTCTTATTTCTTTGACTTCGGGTTCCTAATAGAAACAGATTCAATTGAGCACTTTCTTGGATCAAAACCAAAAGCAATTACTCTGTATAGAAAATCGAGTGAAGGTAACTATTCAGCTAACTGGATCCCTGCACCTCCCAATATCAAATTGAAACCAAGAGTTTGTATTGAATTATAGTTCCCGAACGTATAATAGATGCCGCTGATTAGCCATCAGAAGCAAGGATTTTAGGTTCCCTAGGTTTAATTTGGTTAAAAGCTGAGGGGAGGGGGGATTGATAATGAAAAAACCAACGACACACTCGGATCTTAACGCACCACTTTCGCAATCCAGCGGATAGGAGGAATAGGTGTATTAGAATGGAATTGAGTGGAAATAACCGAGAGGTTTGGTGCTTTCTGAACCATTTAGAAGTACCTAAAAGTGCTGTTTCAAAGATGTTGCTGTTATGCTAAGCAACAAAACAAATCTGGAACTTAGTTCACTAAAACAATACATTCCTTAAACAAGTCTTTGAAGGCATGAGTCTCCTAACTCATAAAGGTTGTCGAATAAGCCTTCTTCGGTCTCCTAACTGTGGCAATCGTCTTATCTTGTGAAAATTAAATGTCCATTTAGTTTCTGGTTTAAAAACACGATTTTTTGATAAAAAAAATATCAGGGGATAAGCTCCTCGAAACTTAGTTTCAAAAAATAACCACGAACTATTGAACTGTTTGAACTATTGGTGAACTATTTGTCCTTTTAGTGCACTGAAGAATCTGCAACTTTTCTGATTTCAATGATCTATGAAGAATCAGCAAATCTATAAGCCATTTCGAGTCATCGGACTACGGAAACATCTCAATTTGGTGTATGTTGCTTTGAGTAGTTTTAATTTGCTGTGGCAACATCAAATCAGTTTAGATTCTGTGGAAAGGGATCTTAACGCAACATCTAAGTCTATGAAAAGCTTTTGAAAAGAAAATTTCGCACATTTTGACCTGACTCAAAATTCTTGATTTCGCAATAATTTGGCCAAATATACGTACTTTTTGAAGACTTAAGCTCTTTTCTCACAAATGCAATATTTATTTAGGTCACTTTCATTCTAATTACATGGCCACGTGCTGAGCGGCCGAGAGCTACTTTATGAGAAAATTAAAAATTAGCGGCAGAAAAATTTTGAGTAAGGTACTTTTATTTTAGGATGCTTTACTAATAGCTTCCCTTTTTGGCGCTATACGAGCATCGTGGTCTCCTGCTCCCACTTTACTGCTTGAGACAAGCGATCCGTTCATAGGGTTATCCGCAGAAGCCTAAGAAGCCATCGTCGGCAAGGCTCCTGGCCTTGATTTGTTCCATATCTGAAGCCAATCAAATGCAGATGCCGTACCAGGAGTGTTCTGGTCTGCCTCTCTTTTTGTTTCAAAGAGCACACCTTATACAACCAGTTAAAGGCTTCTGCTACAAAATCAGTTGCTAGAGTTTATTCGAAACTTTATAAGGGAACAGGAATTCTAAGCCAGTTTTTCACCGAATTGCAAATATCTTTCAAAAGAACCATAGAAAACGTCTTTGCATTTCATTTGCATTTTATTTGATTAAAACTTTCAAGCCAAGCTCATTTTGAAATTCCATTTCCTTTTTTTATAATCTCTGCTTTGAAAAAATGTTTAGCGTGCTTTTTTCTACAACGGTATCACCAGCATAGCTAATACCTTTTTAACAGACGACGGCGACGTACGTCGGTAACGTGTTTTTTTTTATATAATTTGCGCGGACTCAAGGGGTTGTGACTACCCCTAACATGTTAAGTAACACAGTACGAGCGTTAGGAAGAGGGAGGGAGTTTGAAAAGAGGTACCGATGCACATAAGTTTTAAATTTCTGAAGATTGTAATGAGAGGGAAAAATAGAGCTGGGCAATACGTTCCACATTCGAGTGGTACGGCTGAAGAAGGGCGGAAGGGAGGAAGTATTTAACAGTACGTCCGAAATTGGACTCAAGGGTAAACTGATGGGCATTCCTAGAAGCGGGTGCATTACGGTTGAATTGTCAAAGGGGAGGAATGCAACTGGCAATCTCATAAGAGCATACTGTCTGTAAAAAAAAAGATAAAATAAGGAGAAACAAAAAACATTATGACGATATTCGAGTGCCGTGAAAGTTTCAATGGTGTTCGTATCTCCAGTCATTTTAAAGGCTCTTCTCTGAACACTATCCAAAAGATTGAGGTAGGTTGAAGGAGCACCTGCCCAAATATGGGAGTTATACTCCATCTTAGGACGAATGTACGTTTTGAAGATGACTCCCAGGTCATTGGGTGGATAAAATTTCTTGCATCGTCGAAAAAGCCTAAGCACTTTGGAGCGTTTTTGGCGATGTCAAGTATATGGTTATTCCACAAGAGGTGGTTGGTAAAGCACATACCGAGGATTGAAAGCTATTCTGTTTCAACAATGCAAGAGCCGCTCATGGATAGTGGTAAGGGCGGTAAGTCTCGATTCAGCGACAAAAGACAGAATCGAGTTTTTGAAGCATTAAATTCTACTCGATTTCTTATTAGCCACTGGACAATGCTGTCTAGCTCAGAATATAATGAACTTAAGATACGTTGCCGCCCTAGTTCCACGTCCGAAAAGGAGGGATGTGAACTTAAGAACGAATATGAAAAGCTGAGGGTACTGTCGTCGGCAAAACAATTTAGTGGATTAGAGGTTTCAGACAGAAGATCGTTAATGAAAATAAGAAAAAGTGTCGGAGACAAAACTTTCTTCAAATCGATGCAAAGACTTGTGCCACTGTTCGGTGAGATGTACCATAAAATCACCAGTGGACCTATTGAAACGAAAGCCATACTGTCGGCCATTAAGAAGCTTTCATTCTTCGAGATATTTCTTAATAATAATTGATCAGCGTTTCCATGACCTTAGAAAGAAAGGAAGTAATTGCAATTGGACGGTAGTTCGAGGGTGAGGAAGATTCGCCTTTTTCAGGGATTGGCTTGACAAATGCTGTTTTCCATCCATCTTGTGTGGAAAGGAGGTGCTATAAAGCTTGCAATTTAAAGATCACTCCAAAATTTTTCTTTGTACGATCATCATTATGCTCTAACTTAAATAAGCAATTCCACTGTTTTTATCCGTGCGTAAGGTCGTTAGGCAAAAGTGGCAGTCAGCTCGGCTAACACTAACACACTTTGGCTCGTTGGCCTTTGTGATACCACAATGGATCTAATGCATCCTCATCCTAATGAAACCATTTTGAGCTTACAATGAATCATGAGAAACGCAGGGAGTCGATGTGAGTAAGATCACTAGGACCATTAAAGAAAAACGAACCTAGGTGTATCCTACGTTAAAGCGGGGCATGAACAGAGAGGGTAGGGAATAATCTCTTCGTCATCCGTGCGTAAGATATTCACACTTAAATTTTTTACTATAAGAGAATCCTGTTGTAGGAGCATGTCATTCCGGTCGGAATTGAGTAGACTTGCTCTGCTCAAATCGAGGACATCTCACAGCAAAAATGTTTCTAAAAACTCCAATAGAAAACACCAAACTTCATCTAAAACAACCAATGGTAACCTTGGTGAAATGATAAGAATATCGAACAATTGCTTTAAGGCTTCATAGTTCGAGTACCGCCGTATGATCTAAAAGTCTTCCCGCGGAAGTCACTAAATGCAATTAACTGAGAAGCCCTCCAATTGTTATACTGCCACGAAAAGACATTTATCTCCACGCGCCATTTGTAACTGGCAACAAATTGAAGGTCTTTTAAGTACCCCACAAAAATTGTTAAGAAAACGTCGCTATGTACCGGCCCTAACTGATTTTCTTCCACCAAAACATTTGCATCTCATTTCCAAAGTCACAAAATCATTGCAAAATGTGCAGATCTCAAATATAACTAAGACATCTTCCCAGTCTTGTCTCTTAAAAATCTACATTTATTAGTTTACTATCATAGTGACAGGAAATGGCTCCTTTAAAGAACCCAGCAAGTTGACTTCCACTTTCCATTCCGCTTCCTGTGAGAACACTGAGCTCAACTAAGCATCCTTCAACACACATTTCCGTACTTCCTCTCACCACATACCAATGACCTCTTTCCGGCTCTACAGACTCAATCAAAATTCACACTATCTTCAAAGTAATTATCTTTACGTTGCGCGAATTGAGAAAACGATATACTTAAAACTCAAACCTATAATCCAGTTCACAGCATTGACCGACTTTGGCGTCAGAAGTTTTCTTGTTTATAATTTTATGACATCTTCCCGGTTTCGCTTCTAGCATCAGATTGCCTAAGCATAGAGCGTTGCAATATCCAGAAGAAAAAAAATTATCTCTCTACCACGTTCACATCCGGTTTTAGTGCGGGTAAAATTAAACAAAAAATTAATATCTATCTTTCAAACAGGTCTTACAGGAAACTATCATACGAACTGCGACTCTGGTTCTCGGTGTGTTGCAAACAACAACAACATACAATCAGTTAAGAGACACATCAAAATCCATTTCACAGTAATATCATGATGTTGACATGATTTGATGCCTCTTCCTTGTAGCTTTCTGCCCTGGTTAGAGCCTAGCTCCTCGATCATAATCAAAGCCATCACGACTAGCTAAAGCGGTGCGAGTAATCAAATCGAGTCAAGAAAGATGAAACGACGTCGTCGTCGTCGTCTTCGTGTAATATAACAACTTTATCTACGCGGTGCTCTTCTGGGAGAAAATTGCATTTTCCCCTCGAAGATGGAAGGATACCAACAGACAAATGCCACACAAAAGACCAAGACTGATCGGTCGGTCTTCCATCCTACGCGCGTCATTGATGAGGTTTCTCTTATGGTAAAAAGATCCATAGGCACTCCAAATGTTTACTCATATCCTAAACTGGTAGCAACATGTTAAGCACATTAAATTTCAACTATACACAAAACCCCACACAATAGGTTCCTCACACACACACACGCGCGCACGAACCATCCTGCTGCTCATATAGTTATCACAAGGTGGCGTTGGTAATAACAACTTTCACAAGTGGGCACGGGCTCCTGCAATAACTGACGTCCATTTGACCATACACAACACACTGCTATGCTATTAACAAACTATTTAAAGTTCATTTCTTTATCAGAGCACCCATCCCATGCCTCGAGTTCTCGAGTTGATCGCACAGAGTATAGAACGAGAGACAGAAGGAGGTTGGCTCACATCGTCGTTCGGTAAAGAGATGCGAGATTTCTGTTACGCGATAATAACAATAATTATTATTTTATTATAAAAATACTCAACAGTCACCCCCTCCTCCTCCATTAAGCCTATACGTGCACTCCTGATGCGGCAAATATAATCTCGATTCTCGATGCAGCCAAGACGAAATCCTTTGCAGCACCACGCGGCATGGAATTTGTGGGCGAATCTTGGAAACTCACATGCCGGCCGGAGCTGTATAGATGTAGCTGTGGCTGTGGCTGTAGCTGCAGCTGAAGCTGAAGCTGAAGCCCACCACCATATCATGTCCCTGATGGCATTCATTGTTGTGAACGACGAAACGAGTATCGGTGTGTGTTTTCTCCTTTAAGTGTCTGTTTTTGTTGCCCACGGTTCATTGTTGATATTCAAAATCCATAACACCGACCATGCCATGGTGCACACTGCACACGATCAAGACAGGGTGGACCACATTTCATGCACTTCTTATAAATAAAATTCAAAATTTAACAAAAAGTTTCATTATTCTCCACAGAGGCGTGGCAGATTTGCAAAAAAAAAGGAAACAAAACGAAACCCCAAGAAGATCTCTTTTCGAATGATCCACAAACCATGGTATACTCTCTTCCTTCAAAAAGGTTCCCTACCTTGACACACAAAGAAGAGGATATAGAAACATAAAAAACAGGATATTTTTCAATCAGATAACAGAATAATTGTCTGTAGACAAACGTGTTGAAAACGCAATGACTGGCGTGTATCTAAATACCAACAATTTTAATTTGTGTATTTAATGGCGGAATTATATCTGCGGTGGCGGTGCGGTGGTGTCGTTGAGGTGGGAAAATAAATAAAACTTTTAACGATCTAATTTGAATAAATGTCACAATGAATTAGTTTAAAGTAATTGCTTACGATATGCGGTAGGCAGCAAGTGACACATTTAGGTACCTATGCGAAATTGATGGCGTATCGCAGAACATTATTTATTGTACAGGTTTTGCATATCGGGCTTTTACTGCTGCGGGTGGAACCAGGGGGCGTTTTGTAAGAAGTAGGTGTTCTTTGGACTTATGGCATTGGATGGATTTTAGAGGGAAATTGCAGCACAAAATTAAAATCGAATTTGTGCGGAAATGTCTTCATCAACGGAATGCAAGTGCAGTTTGACTGAATGAGTCTCAATCAAAATTTAAAACGAAACATTATTTTCAGCTTAATTGTGGGCATTCAAAAAAGGCTTGAATATACGACACTAAATCACAGCCTAACACGCAAAATGAATATCCCGGTCTTTGAAATAAAAATAAATACATAGGGTGGCGCAACGGAGCGAGGAGCTCCAGGGCCAAGCACATTTCTCGTAACCATGTCGAGTGAAGGAATGGAGGGGACCTATTATTTTCTACAAGTTCCGAACGGCTATAATCTAGAAGGCGTTTTCATGGCAGTGAATTTACTAACGGAATACTTTCCGATTCCTTGCGAAATGCGATACCTGTTGAAAAATATTTTTGGTATCACGCTAATGATCTCGCCTCGGCTACCACAAACGGACGAATACTATTGAACCAAAAAGGTAGTATGGATGACACTTTGCGGTCCTTCACATAGTATGGATTCTAGGGTTTGGACAACTTGATATCTTCGACAAATAAGTGTCAAATAATAAACTCTCAGCAGTTGCACTAATAACTGTCCACTTAACCCTCTCAACTGAAAAACAAAAAACGATTCTTCTGTGTCTTCAACAAGAGACACCAAAATAAAGATTAGTAAGCTTCTTTGTCAGATTTTCTCCTAATATCTTTTTTTATAAATTACGCGGACATCAAGGGGTCATGAATACCCTTATAATGTTATTAAACACAGTGCGAACATTTAGGAAAATAGGAGAAGATTTGAAAGGAGACATCGATGCACGTTGCTTTTGAACTTTTGTGAATCGTAATGCAGGGGAAATACAGAGCCAAACTCTGTCAAATGCTTTAGAAATATCAAGCGCAATAATCTTACTTTCTCCAAAACAATGTAAAGATTGGTTCCACTTTTCGGTGAGATATGCCATCAAATCACCAGTGGACCGTTTGCTACGAAAGCCGTACTGACGGTCATTAAGAAGCTTTCGTTCTTCAAGATATTTCATAAGTTGACGGTTTATCAACGTTTCCATGAAATTGGAAAGAAGTGACGTTAGTGCAATTGGACGGTAATTGGAAGGGGAGGAAGATTCGCCTTTTTTAGGGACCGGCTGGACAAAAGCAGTTTTCCATCTGCTCAGGAAAATCAGAGCAGAATAGAAAAGATGGAAAAGTTTACGTAGTGGTTTTGCCAGCGTAGAAGAACACCTCTTCAGAATAACGGCGGGTATACCATCTGGACCAGCGGATCTATGCATATTGAGATCTTTGGGAACTCTCGCAACCGAGCGAGTTCGAAAAAAAAATCTGCTTCATATCACAGAATCTACAGACTCAAGCTCAGGTGGAGCCAATATGCTATCAGGAAGTGTCCAATTGGCAGCAAATTGAGCAACTAGTGTAGCCCCAGCGATTCACATTCACGTTAGAGTTAGAAAAGAAGAAAAAATACTCTCAATAAATAAATAAATAGCGGAACACAACAGAATGGGAAGCCCTAGGGCCTATCGCAATTCTCACAACCATGCCTTGTGAAGCAATGGACGGAACCCACAATTTTCTATACAGGTTCGAAACGACTAATCGAGAAAGCGCTTTTCATAGCATGAAATTGGTATCGGAAAAATCAATCAATCCCTTGCGAAACGCAATATCCGTAGAAAAATATTTTTTTCCTTGCTGTTTCTGGGATTCGGACATCAAATCTCCCGCGTAACAGGCAGACATGCTAACTATTACGACACGGACACCATATACAAACTTTACTTTAGTTCGAAACTCAGAAAGTTTGCTGGAAGGTCATCTTATCGGTTTGCAAAAAGATTAGTTTTTTTATTTTTTTTAAAAACCTGATTCTTTCAGCTGCATTTGGAATGGTTTATGTCAACTAACCAGACACATCATTTCACAATTTGCAGCAGCATCCTTCTGTTTTGTTCCAGGTGCGGTACTAGCTCATTCATAGCAACAACCTTGGCACTTTAATTAAAATCTCTTAAGCCGACGAAAGAAACGCGAAACCCTCACCCAATCCTATCCTAGGAAAAGAATCCAGCTCTAATAATGTGTCTAATTTCCAAGGAACTCAAAAGGTTAACACTGAATGTTTTTCTCATGTCTCTCAGGTACTCCAACACAACAACTAAGAAAAGCGAACTCCTTTTAGTTTTGTATTTCAATTTTACTTTTTTGCACTGATAACCAAGAACTGAAATGTCTGGTGTTACGCCTCAAACCGTTTCTTGAATATCTACTCTACGCGTCTGTCTGTTTCTGTTCTGTGCCAGTGCGATGATGTTAAGGATTTCATCATCACAGTGCAGCTATCAGCTGTACAATGAACGTGCGGCATCATCACAATACCATCATCAAGTGGAGCTGTTTTCGCGTTTCTCGAAGATGAAGTATATCGCGAGATTCCCACCTAAAGCCTTTGAAAACGACGGTGTTTTGGTTGATTTGGAAGGCAGTTTTTTCTTTTTCTTTTTTGGCCTGTGCCCTTTTTTCTGTGTTTCAGGTTGAAACCTTCGCAAGTCCATGACCTTACCATACGTCAAACTTTTGGAAAGATCTTCAGGAGAATAAACCTTTAGCCGATGGGGTCGCGTATGAAATCGCTTGAGCGCCGTTAAACGAACACACAAACCGAATCAGGGAGGTAAAAAAAAACAAAAAAAAAAAGAGCAAACATTTTTAAAGGGAATTTCGACTGGGTTGCAGCCCACTTTTTTGGAAACCAAACTACGTATAGGTAAAGAGGTAAACATGCTCGCACAATGTTCTCTCTGACCCATGCCGCCGCTCGCTTGAACTGACAAATTCAACTTACTTCTATACTCATAAAGACAAAAGTGAAGATAAAGTTCACGAAATCGACTCACTCCGCCATGCCACCTCCTTCTGGTTCCTTTTCTGACGAAGAAACCCATAAACACTTATGGTTTTATGTCCATAGTCCGGCGATGCTCAGTGGGTTACACGCACAAAGCAGAGATCTTTCTTATTTATTTTCTGTTTTTTTTGTGTGTGTGTGTCTGTGTGTGTGTGTGGAGTGTGGAACGGCTCTACTTTAAGATTATAGCAGTTTCCTTAACAAAACTGTAATTATTCAATTAGGAAGTTGCTCTAATTGATCGTAATACCCTGATATAATTGATATTGTGCAGATGCGATGAGATGACGAGAATGCCAGGAATGGGTCAGTCATATTTGTGCGTGTTCAGGAACAAGTTGAATGTAGGTTGTTTGCAGGCCATTGAACTATGTATTCTTTTATTATCAGAAAATTGCTGTATTTTTCTTTAGCGACAAGTCTCAACTGAAGCTTGGGGTGCAACATGTATTTGGTTGGATGTTTTGGTTTGGTTAGGCTAGTACGTCTGTTGTGTAGGTTATATCTACCTGTAGCAAGGCCTTGAACGCCAAAAAACGGCATCAAATTTAGCCATACTGTGTGTGTATTAATATAGAGTTTATACAATTTTTACGCTATGCTTATCTATATTATGCTCATTCGGTCATACGGTGCTTAAACGATGTTTACACGATGTTTATACGATGCTTACACGATGTTTATACGATGTTAATGCTAAGCTTATCTTCATTTTGCCTTATACGGTGCTGAAACAATGTTTACACGATGTTTACACGATGTTTACACGATGTTTACACGACGTTTACACGATATTTACAAGGTATTTATGGTATTTACATCATGTGGTTTTCGACTTGTAGGTGTATACTGTTAAGGAATAATCTTCCCTACCACAGCTTTCATACAAACATATCATCATTCATCAGTTTAAGCCAGGTGTGCCTACTAAGATCCTGCATAGTGATATTTACACGATGTTTACACAATGTTATACAGCACTCAGATTGTGCTTCGGTGTATTACGACTAACAGGCCTCTTCTGCTGGCTACAAATGCCCTCAGCAAAGCCTTGCACTCATAGAATAGACTTCCAACGCAAGTTTACATAACGTTTCTGCTGTGCTTACACGAGACTTACGTGTTGTTTACACGAGGTTGAAAGGTGCTCGGGGTTCGAATCTCAACAAAAAAAAACCAAAATGTTTTCCCTCCGATATCGCCTTTTGCCAGGAATTGAGAAGACCTCCGGTAGCAATTTTATTGTCATGAGAAGCACTTTCTCAGTCAGCCTTTAGTAATTGGCAAAAAATTTGTAGGTCCCCTCCAATGGTATGGCTGTGAGAAATGATCTAAGACTTGGTTCCTATTAACTTATCATAAAGTAATTTTGAAATTTTACAATTGGACTTCTCCAAAGACAGAAATGACCTGCAATCTCGCCTATTTTGTGCTAGAAAATCATTAGTTTAACACACAAGGTACTTTAGCTAAAAGATTCATCTAAATAACTCATCGCCAGCCATCAACGTTTAAACTAAATTAACATCCAGCACAATTTCATCTTTTTCACTTTTCAACCAACAACCACTTAGCACTAGTAAGAGTAACCAACACCGCACCGGCATCATCATCTCACAGAAAGCAAAGAATCACCTATCCTTAAAATAGACCTCTCAATCTCTGTGTAGCCCCAAAGCCAATCCATTTCCAATAACGTTCGAACTTTGAGCCGGCAACGAATTGCAGTCATGAAACAATCAACATCCACTTTTATATGATCGGCGGGCGCAAGTTGGATGGTGGCGCAACGCGTAATGCCATACCATGCTATTGCTATGCCACACTCTCATCAGCGTCATGTTTGTGTGCGGTTTATACCAATAAATATCAGTGGCGAAGGCGATGTAGTGTGTTGGGTTGTAGCACTGCAGCATTTTCATGAAATGAGAGTCACAAGCTCTCACAAGGCTTGTTTCTTAAATTTATTGATAGTGGGCGTGGGTTTCCTAATTGAATTATGCCATACTCACAGCGGGTTATAATGTGTTGTGGGCTAACAATTGTTTATTCGTCTTCTTTTCTATTTTATTTTGTTGTTCTTCTGTTTATTGTTTGTTAAAGTAGTCCTCTGAAGTGTTGTATCGACTATGGGTTTTTTACAGACAGTAAAAGGGGAATTCGTAGAGCGAAAGCCTAAATTGGTTGCAACTCTATTCCAGGTGAGTTATAAACAGTTGGCAGTTGGCAGGGCCTCGTGCAGTTTTTTTGCTATTCCGATAGACAAGTTTTCCGTTCAGTTTTGTTTAAGAATCGGGAAGTCTAGTTCAGTGGAAATGATTCATTGCAAATTTATTTATTATACGTCTGGGGGAAGAAAGCCGGATGAAAATGCTTTGTCTTTGTGGCAGGGGCTAGATGTTAATTTATATGAAAAGGGTAGGTTCGGTAAACACACGTGCGCTGCAACAATTTGGGTTGGAAAACAGAAAGGCGTTTAAGGAACGAATTGGTATGGTGTCAAATAAGGGTTGGGATTGGGTAGTGGGTTTTGGACACTTGAATATCGAGATGTGACCACAGAGATATGAGCTAGAAGGTCAAGAGGTTAGAGTATGAAATCGATATATGGTTTCATAGGTTTACAGTTCTAAGCTCAAACCAGTTTTGAATTTGTTTTAAGAAGAAACCAGTTGAACAAGTCAATCTTAATGAATAACCAAGAGAAGTCATTAATCAAAGTTATGCTCTTAGGGATTTTCTACATTCATAAGGGAACAGCATATGAAGCTAGTTCGAAGGTTTATGTTTTTACAGAATTTTTTGTATTCTCTACCCTGCTAGAAAGATTTAATTTCCACTTGATTTACTTGAATTAATTTGTTACTTATGCACCTTCAATAAGAAATTCACTTTCTTGTCACTAAGGTGCCTACTAAAGTTGACCCCTTTAAAACAGTTGTTGTACCGAACCTTTTTCACTATTTAAAAAGAAACGATTGGGAACAGAAAATAATCACTTTAAATTGTGGGGGCCCACAAGGAGTAGTATTTCAAGAAATTTTCCTATCTTCGAATCTATCTGCTTAAAATGATCTTGAAATGATACATCACCGGAATGGATTAAAAATGGTTGCAGATTGCATTCGAAACAACAAGGTAATTTGCTAGCAACTGCTTCTAAAACGTTCTCATCGCAAGCATTTTGCGTGGTGTTTAAGTCAATGCCAGCAGCTTTTATCTCTTTGAGCCCTGGGTCATTATTGGTTCTCCCTACTACGGTCAATTCAATTCAAATACTCTAATCTATAGCCTAGTTTCAAAAAAGAGGGAATGAATTACTTAGTTGGAAAGGAAGGTGTAAATACGCAGTATACCCAGGCATGCCTAGTCAATAGTCAGGAGAATATTATAGTCCAGCTCTTTTGTTATGAAATTGCTGAAATGCACGGATGTCCCTACACAATGAGTAGGTATAAGTTAAGCACCTGCTTGGATCTCAATCTGAATGTAATCGATAAGTTAATCACAGTTGCTCGGCGTCATACCCCACTAGGCACAAAACATTTGAGAGTTTTAAAACGCACGGATTTGTTCTACAGAGAAGGATATCCATCTCAGTAAATAAACATCAGCGCTTATAACAGAACCTAGGCCAAGAATTTTTATCCTGCTTAGATGTTGGTGTTCAGATAAATTGGCAAAAGTGATACAGGTGATAATTCAAAATCTTCGTTGAGCAGTTGTGGTTTTTCAGCTTTGCTGCAGAGACTGAAGAAACAAGATTCCATCGTAATCAAGTTTTCTGATGTAACTATCACAATCCATTCGGAGTGGAACGATTTTCGAGATTCGTAGATTTGGTATCACCAAATCCGAGTGGAACGTAAAATCGTCGTCCTAATATACGACAGAAGTTGTGTTTGCAGAAAAATGTGAATGATCTTGCGCATTTGGCTTAAGACAGCTGGTTTCGAAAGCCGGCATTTCGGTATTTAGTGTATGGCAACTTGCTATGCTTACTTTAATTCCATTCGGATTTTGTGAACCCAAATTTTCGTAGTTCGTAACTCAGCTTTCCGTGTGGAAGTTTTCTACGATGAGATCTGTGATAGACTGAATGACTAATTTTCGTAACATTATTTCGACATACATCAAAAAGCAAAGCACAAAGCATCATCGTATTAAAAAAGTACCAAGAGCCAAGGAAACCAAACCTTCAAAGAAAACTAACATCTTAGAAAAAAGATCACAACCGGCTCAGTTAGTGTTGTTATTTTCAATGCAAAGATCCAGATAACCTCGTCAAAAAGGCAATATTATACAAGGGTCAAACACGGTGTAGAAGCAAGAAAAAAAGGCAAAACACTCTTGGTAGAGACCCCTATGACACGATTTAAAACCAAAAGGCTACCCAAAGCATTCTGAGGTCAAAGCGGCTATCACACCAACGGATCATTGGTGTGAAGCAGTTAAGTGGTAGAGATGCTCGTAACGTCGAAGTTGAAGAAGAAGATCAACTACACATCTGACTTCGATCTCATTTCATCTTCTCTCTCCTCCCCATGCTTTCCTGATGGATCCTGAGACGCGCAATTGATACAATGAAGTCCTATTGAGGTGAGACTCTGCTAGTAAACTTCCCTACTCTCCTCACTATCAGCAATTTAACATACCTCTTTTCTCGAGACATTGTCAAAATAATGTATTATTTTAGAAAGGAAAGGTACAGCTGCAAAACTAAGAACCATTTTTAAAAGCCAAATCCTAGAAAGTGAGTGTTTCATGCATGACGACCAACACAAGACTTCAAAAACATGAGGATTCCACATTGAATCTTTTATTTACAAGGCACGAAACGAACACATTTACTCAACAATACCAAGTAAATGTTGATAGATTTGCACGATGACCCATACTTGCTCAGGTAAATTTAAAAGCAATTCTGCACGAAAGAGTTCTCAGGCTCTTAAAAGATTTTTTCTTTAACAAATTACATGTTTAACTGATGAAAAGCACCCAGATAAAAAGTCTGAACTGAAACAAGTTTTCAGAATGGGTTTCACAGATGAGAGATCCGCTGGAGGTAGTTATACCCTCTACAGCTTACGACGAACTATAGTCACTATTTTACCGTGTTGCATCTCAAATTATTTCCGTGTACAGAAAACTTCTAATATAGCCTCCTCTATAAGGCATATGCCCATGCTTCTCAAAGAATTATAAGAATTCTAAATCAAAAACCAGGAAATCAGCTTCTTGCGAGTTATCATTGAGTAAATTTAAACAAAAATACAAAGAAAAAAAATTTTAAATCCATTTGAAGGCTGTCAATACTCCGACAAGATGTCCCAAAAACGTAAGGTGTCAAGTTGATATCAAAATAAGACTTATTCACTAAGGAATTACTTTTTCAAAAAACAATGCGATTTCCTCAAAAACTTTTCTCTATAAGCCCTTTTTTGTATTTAAGTTGAGAACATTCGTTTAACGAAGAGCCGGGATACAAAAATTTAGATTCAAAGAAGAATTTCAAGACATCGAATACTTTCTTCTGTAAAATAATCCTCCAGCTCATAAGCCTTACTTTGATACTTTTAAACCAATACTATTCGCTAACAGTCCAACAATCTCAGTTCCCAGTATCATACACGCCAGACTTTTGTCTGGCCATTGCCCGAAATCATATTCAAGCCTGGATGACTTAAAATAAATACAGAAGCCTAACGAGGGCCTAGCACACTTCTCTCAACCACACCTTGTAAGGAATGGAGGGGACCTGCAATTTGTTTGCCAATGCCGAACGGCTAATCTAGAAAGCACTTTTAATGGCAGTGAAATGACTGTCGGAGAACTTGAAATTCCCTACGAAAAGCAAGTTGGCTACAATTCGAACCTAGAACTCGCACGTAACAAGAACACATACGAAACATTACGTTTCAGGTATATAAATTTCTTGCCAGTAACTTCAGTCTCCTTGACACTGTGTAAGGCCCCTTAAAACACAAATACTTTACTATGATCAAGAAAATCTTAAGGAGCGTTCACACTATGCCGAACGACATCAGTCCCCACATGCCTTTCAACAACATCTAATCAGTGTTGACGTCCGATCGGAATTACTGATTAGCGAACGCTGACGTGAATCGGAACCGAATGAAATGGATTCAATTCGATTAAAAATATCGGTATGATAGGCCTTCCTTTTCACGATATTCGAAAATCAAATCATTTTTGCTTTGAAGTCATTTCCTCGCCCAAACTTGCATCACCTAAAGCCTAAACACTCGTTTCCATATAGACAAAAGTTAACTACCGACCGACACGTGTCAAGGTTCAAATCCATTCCGCTGATATATTTTACCATTGGGTATTGAGTGTGTTTTATTGGGTCTTCTTATTAAGTACTTTTGGCGATCATTATCCGTATTCTTCCCTGCTTCTGAAATTACTTCTTATTCCTTCATTTTCTACTGGGAAGTACATAGGTAGTAACTGCACTTCACATGGCAAAATGCATCACGGCTTGTGTTGAACACCGTAGAGGAAAGCACTTTGTCATCAAGAATCCGCTGTGAAATTCAAACCCAGAAAGACTTTTGAATGGGGAATGAAAAGAAGTTCCTTTCCCATGGATTCACTGTTCCAGGAGTAGGTACCTTAAGAACCGATCCACTTAGGCTTGATGCACAAATGTAAAGTTTTTCTTCCCAATTCACAGTGGGCACTTTGGTAGGTAGCATTATTATAATCTTTCGAATGCCAGTATCTTGAAGAACTCCGTCTCTTTGTGAGCTAGTTCCGATTTGAAATGAAAATTTTGACCCAGAGCTGACAAAATATTCGAAAAAAAACGTCGAAAGCCATCAAAGACATCAACAGTCAAACAACAAAGGAGGTACCTATAAGACTTAAGAAAAACAACTTTCTGCTAGTTTACTTCAAAATACTCACAAACTTTGACATAACTGTACTTAGTTTTTATAGAAACCTATCAAAACGTATAGTATAGTAAAATAAAAAAAAATCGAAAAGAGTTGTTTGCAATTAAAAGCTCAAGGTATTGCGTTGTTTGTCCAACAAACTGACAAGTTTACAACAACATACATGACTAGTCAGTCTCGTACACAATCTTTTCACATCTTGACACTTTGACGTTAGTGTATAATTAAAAATCGATCGATCTGCATGATTGTTGCATGTAAAACACCATTTTGCTGAATAAGAAATGAAATATACAAAATTAGTTCATTGTCAAAGAACGACATGGAAAAGATAAACATCTAGATAGTCAATCTGCTCTGATCTAGTGTCAACTCTATAATTTCCATTCATAATCCAGCAGTACCTACATTTCATGCCACTCAGCATGAAGCTAGATCCATTCAACAAAAAGTAGAGAGGCCATTAAAGCCACCGCTAAACCGTACTTAAATCATAAATCCCGCAGTCGGGGTCATAAGGCCGACACAGTTTTCAACGACACTGCGCGTTGTTGTCAGTTCAGATATAAATCCCAAAAAATGAAAAAGACAAACAACAACCGAACATCAAAAAACCTGCTTCCCATCTATCTTATTTTATGCAACAATCATGCGAGTGACGTAATAATTTTGATTTGTGATTCTCTAGATATCACGTTTTGATTCTGCAACTTTTATAGAGATACCTACCAACCAAACAGGTACAAAGTCTTTTTTCTTCTTGGTTTTTGCTTCAAGCAAACGCGCAAGTGCTCTGTTAGTTATTTCACACGACAAGCGAATTGTGTCGACGGACGACTTGAAGCCAAGCTCTGCTCAAGCCGTTCTTCTGTTTAACAAAAAATATTTCGTAGATGTAGTAGCTATCTGAAAACTATGGGAGACTAGAATTTGCAGATGCAAATCTGCAAGTGGTACCGAAAGTATCTATGTTTTCAGTCAGTCTCTCTCCCTGTCTCTCTGTCTCTGTATTTATATTGGGGCTATTAATCGGCACCAATTTGAAAGTGCATCCGGTGAGTGTGCTGTGTGCACGTACGCTTTGATATGCGTCAAATAAATTCATTAGATGACGTTAACAAGTGTAACTAACAAGTTTCAGTGCCTGCCTGTATCTCTGACTAGAGCAGCTGAGAGCTGACTATGACTCTCTGTCCAGAAGCGGGTAACATTGAAGCTGCGTATGGTCGTTTTTTGCTCTAGCCTATACCGTCCGACTTGCGCACCGCAGTACCAGCATCATGTGAATGTTCGTCTTAATTCAGAGTTCCTGTGTGCGTCTTTAGAGTACAGACTCGCACCAGTAGTTGTCAGATTTATTTCACTTTGATTGTTGAAATAGAAAAACAAATTTAAATATTCCTCTCTGAGTATATACAGCCACACATTTATGCTGGTTGTGACCCATAATTCCATTGACACATGCAACTTACGTAAGTCACAAGTCACAGGAGAGGCCCGTTTTGTGTGCAAATATAAATAAAAAAAAAAATAAAAAAACAGAGTAAAGTAAGAAGAGAATTAAAAAAAACAACAACATTCCAAGAAGCAAAGAGGGGAATGGAATTGAAGATTTAATTGGATTTAATTACCTTTAACCTCATGCAGATAATTGTAAGTTAGCAATGGAAAACAACCGAGAGTATAAGTGTAAGAAAACGTTAAGGTCTCAAGCCAAAGCCAGGCCAGGCTAAGCCAAAGAGGATGAATAAACGGAACGGAACTGCTGGTGTACGGTACAATGTGCAGGTATGTGTTAAATGTGCAATAGAGAGGATTGGGTCAAGGATGATCGAAAATGTCTTCTGTCTACTGTGGCTTTACTGGTTACCAGTTTCCACACAGGAAACCGTTTCGTCAAAAGCTTTAAAGAAGCTGATTCTCATGTGTTCTAAGTGGAGGAATGGAAAGACAGTCACAAGCTTAAGTTTGATAAGTTTAGTGTTTTTCAAAATGTCTCGATATTTTGAATGCGAGTGAGAAGATCGATAACTCTAGTTCTGCATTTGAAAGTGTATCCGACATTATTATATCCATTGACACAATCCGCATAGTTCCTTAAAGTGGGTGTGCAAAAAACACAAACATACGTTTTGGTCAATTTTTTGAATACGTAGATACATGTGCCACAATATAGCAACGCTGGGCCCATCTTTGTAACTTTATTCTACTTTTGAATCAATCGAAATTTTTTTCGATTCTACTTTTTGAGGTCATAGTATACCTAATTAAATTTGAATTTTTCCATCTGCTTTCCATTAAAACTTCAGATTTTCGTTGACACCTGCGTTCAACAGATAATTTTGGGCTTTCAAACACTTTTATTGAAGAATGAGTTAGTGGATTAACAGTCGGTCTATTACCAGGGTGAACAACTCCCTTTTTGTGGTGCAGGAAATGAAAATAAGGCAGTTTTAGTATCTCATATAACCTCAAGGGTGGCATCTATTTGTTACAGGGAGTCTAAAAGTAGATGCCCCGAGCGGGACTATAGAAACTACCGGTCCGGTTCACCCAGTTTACACTCTACCACTGCACCATTGCTGCCCTCCAATCGAGTTACATAGTAGACCACTTATAGGTTTGTTCGTTGAAGCTCTAGGGTCAGCCTGGGGTCGCCACAAAGCGTTTTTGAGAAACCTAAAGTCGCCCTGAATGTCAAATTGAGTCTTTTTGACCTAGGCTTTCCCTCAACTCGATTTAAGGGCTGCCATGTGTTTTTATTAATACAACAGGCGTGTGTGATGGTGATTTTGTGGCCCAGGTTGTTTGACAACTCATAGGGTTGTCAAGAAGATCTGACGAACCATATATCTTCAAACTTTACGGTGCCGGTGAAAGTGCGATGTTCAAATCCCAAAAATATACAATTGTTTTTCCGTGGGTATCGCAAGGAGTTGGTAAGATATTCGAGAGTGATTACACTACTGCCATAAAAAGCACTTCTTTTCCTAGCCGTTAATAACAGACCAATGTTGGATAACGTGGACCCTCAGACTACCGCTTCACCAACTTGTTGGATGGTTTTCAAATATTTTTGAAAGTTAGTTGGAAGACAAGTCTGATAAGTCTGAACGCAAACTACATCTGACCATCCAACATCAAACGAAATCTGTCCAACTAATTGTACAGTGTAAACTCCGCTAATCGGCAAACATTTCGTCGGCTGAGTTCTATCTTGTTCAATGTCCAATTTTCAAAATGTTGGGAAATCGATTTTTAAGATTCAGGTCGAAATTTTTTTATTATATTTAAAGATTATTGTTTGGAAGTAGATTTTTTCTGCAAGCGTAGACAATTTTAGTTTTAAAACAAGTCACACTAGATGTTTTTCTTTTCTTTTAAAAAAGTTATAATTTAAAATCAATAAGGAAGTCGTTTTTTATATGGAATTTGTATTGTTCAACGTAATACAGAACGAATCAAAAGTGGTTTATTGAACAAAAATAACACCCAAAACAGTTCGAAATGTGTCCTATTGAACATTTCCATAACTTGAAAACTAAAAGAGATAGAACAAAACGGTTTGCGCCAAACGAAAGAGCGCCCCCAAATTATAAAGACTGCATACCTAACTCAATTTCGTGAAAAATGGCCTATTGAACAAGATAGAACTCAGCCGACGATTTGTAGGCCCCTACATTCTTCACCAAGGCCTGGTTGGAGGAAATGTGTTGGGCTGTTGTTTGATACCCTATTTGAGTATGTATTTATTTATTTTTATGTCTTCGCAGAATTTGCCAAGGGAGTGATACATTATTTCTGGTTATTATTAACTTCCGGTTTTACTATGGAGCAAAACCTAGCTACTCTAGGACCTCATTAAGGAAGTGAATTGGGAATCACATTTATACTCTGCCCTTCCTAGGCTGTATGTGCCTACCAACCACCGATAGACAATCAATGAGTTGAAAGAACACCACGATCCACGAGCCACGAATGACTCCCGACTTGCAGCAACAGAAAAAGCACCAGGTTGAGAAGTAGCAGAAGAAAAAAGAGAAGGAGAATATGCAACAGAAACAGGAGAAGAAGAAAGAAACCTAATATTTCTAGTATGAGATGGAGGAAGTTGAAGAAGAGAAGTAGATGAACGGAAAGACGAAGAAGGACTAGAAGATAAAGGACGAGAAGAAGAAAAAGAAGAAAAACGAAAAGAAGAGAAAGGACGAGAAGAAGAAGAGTATAGAAGAAAGAAAAGCAGTTGACGGAGTAGCAAAAGAAAAAAAAAAGTTGGAGGACGAAATTGTAAAAAAAAAGAAGATTAGGAGAAGTAGCAGAATAGAAAAAAGACAAAGGCTAAGAAAAAGCAAGAATATGGTGTGTGAAGAAAGTAGAAGAGAAAAAGTTGAATGACGAAGAAGATGAAGATTAAGAAAACGAAGATGAAAGGCACGAAGTTGAAGCAGTAGAAGAACCTTTGGGGAATAAAATACGAACAATAGAAAAAAAAAGTGTAGTTCAAAAAACGCAAGGAGTAGAAGAAGGGTAAGCAGAAGAAGGAAAGGCAAAAGAAGAAAAAAAAGCAGTTGAGGAGAAAAACGAAAAAAAGTTGGCAAATAAAGCGAAGACGAAAGAGGAATAGAAGCAGAAGAAGACGCAAGAGAAAACACTTATAAAAGAAATTTATATATATAGAAGAAGCGAAGAAGTTAAAACCGAATGAAAAACCGAGTGAACAAACTAAAGGGTGTTTTATTTAGATGTGCGATTTTCAATCTGGCAATACATTTTTCTTCTGTCACTTTCCATTGGACGAAAAGAACCGTCCAGGAGCGTCCAGAAGCATTCTCAAACCGTTCCATTATTGGTGGAAGAAGATCGCTTCCCATGATTCTGAGGAGTGACAGCCGCTTCTCAGTTTGAAGTGAGAATCGACTCAAGAAGCACTAACACATGTTACTCAAATGTCAAAAAGAAAATTTTCTTCAAGGAATATTTTTTAAGAGCCATAGGTGTTTCACTCACACAAAGGAAATTACGTTAAAGTAAATAGAAAGAATTTTGGGTGTTCCATTTGATTTTTAAAATTAGTGCTTCCCCGAGTGAAACCAATGGAAAGCGACATTAGTTTGTCTTTTTTGACAGCTGTTAGGTACTTGATTTTTGCTGAGTTTGATTTCAAATCTCATTGTGGAAGAATTGAAACCACAGGACCACTGGAAACTGTGTACGTTAGGTAAACTATCTCGAAACAAAAACGCTGTTGAAACCGATATTTACATAACTTCCAGTTTTGAACCTGTGAGTTATCCTAATCCAAAGGCTATGATGGTAACGGGAAGGCAGACATCTTAGCTAAGGACGGCGCATCTAAACCATTCGTCGAAACCCTTCTGCTGTGTAAATGAAAGCACCTTCAAGCATACTGCCAAGAACGTCCTACTGCAGGAATCATAAATAAAGCTTGGAGTAACTCATCTGGTCAAATCTGTTGAAAACTCTTTTTGCCAGAATATATTGAAAAAACATCGAAATTCCTACTGAAAACACGAAAAATTTGGACAGGACTACTAACCGGTCACTGTTTTTTTGAAGAAACATTTTCATCAAATGAGGCTGGTAGCGGACCCCATCTGTAGACTATGCCTCGAAAGTAAAGAAAGATATCTGTAGATTATTACAGAATGTCCAGCACTTTTCCGCCTTAGAAAGCAAATACTTGACTATGAGATTATCCCCTTAGATAAACTCAAACTCATTCACCCACAGAAGATTGCTAACTTCTGGTTCAATTCAGGAGCAGGAGAACTGCCCTGAAACCTCACATGGGCTGGCACAATAGGTTTCACTTAGACACCGCAGTGCCCGGAGCTGAGCAAGCTTTACCCGTCCCCTAAATTCAATCTAATCTAACTCTAATATCAGGCGATTTAACACCGCTGGACCAATTTTTGTGGGGTTGAATGAAGTCGCATGTCTACGCAGATATAAGCCCGAGACCATAGAAGTCTTGGAAGAGAATATTCGGTGCGTTATTGCTGACATACGGCTCCAAATGCTGCCAGAAGTGGTTGCAAATAGGTCCCCTCAGCTGGAATTTATTCGAGCCATCTGGTGTGCCCACTTGCCCGCAATCATCTTAAAAAAGTAATGAAAGGCCCTTATACTTAAAATAAAGCTGAATTCTTGTCCGTTACCTTAAATTATATGCGTTTAATTTCTTCTTGAAAGTCACACGTCTATAAAAAAAAAACCTGCATTAAGAGCAAGAAAAAAGTTAAGAAGTTCACCAGGCACTACTTCCGACCCAATAATTTTCATTCCCAGTCTAAAGTGCTGTAAGCAAGAGTTAGAAAAAAATGTTCCTGATGGTCATCGCTACAGTACCTTTAGCTATGCTAGATAGAAAGTACCTAATATTTGTGGAGATACTCAAGTTGGCAGAAAGGCAGTACCTACATGCTTTAAAAATAATTTTGTGGCTTTATGATCTTTGCAAATTAGACGCCCTTGAACAAGTCTCATAAGTGTTCAAACGCTCCACTTGATTCCACTCCGTTAAAGCTAGTCCTAAACGACGAACATGCTCGCCGAGCATGCTCGTGCTCGCCGTATTTTCATCGTCTAGGGGTTGGTTGGCGAGCAGTTGGCGAGCCGCTCGCTGTTGGCGAAAAATTTCGATTTTGTCATGTTCGTTGGTTTCGTTGTTTGTCATGTAGGGCGATGCTCGCGAGCAAACCGGTTTTTTACTATGAAGCAAACCTCATTTCTGCTGTGGACGTCGTCGTGTGCATATCGCGCATAAAGTAAAAAGGCAACAATTTGATAGAAGAATACACACATTTACGCTGTGGGGAATCAATATGAAATGAATGTTCGGCAAATGTGTTCGCCGTCTATGGGAAAATGCAAACGAGCATGCTCGGCGAGCATGTTCGTCGTTTAGGACTAGCTTAATTTAAGGAACCCACTTACTTTTGGTGCAAATGCAACCTCAGTAACTAATTCACATTGAAAAGTTATGCGACGTTGCAGTCTTCATCAATCAAAATCTAAAAATCACTAGGTACAATGTGAACCAGCACTCCTCGTCTTTATACACATAATTATATACTGTCTTTCATTTCGTGGTTTGAATAAATAAAAAAGCAGCTCAATCAAATTCAATTTAAGCAAATAAATTTTCCAACTTACTTGTGTTTGCGTTAATCCTAAACTAGCTGCTAATTCGGCTCGCTCGGGCAGTGCTAAATATTGCGTCCGTTGAAACCGACGATTTAATTGTTGCAATTGCAGTGAACTATAAATTGTTCTAGGTTTTCGCATCTTTTTCCCTTTGCCATTCACCCGCAATCCTGTGTCCTCACATTTATCTGTAATGGAATAAAAAAAAAATGAAAAGAAAAACTAATTACCATATGCGCATTCATGTGTCGATCTTAATTTTTATATGCACTTTCCCTCACTAGAATGACAATGCCTTTGTGGTTATTGCCCAATGGAATAGTTTCGAAGTAGTCATGGGCTTCGATCAATCAGAAGTAACCTTTAGGAGAGTTTAACACGAAACAATGCTAAAAAATTTCCAGGAAATCATCAAACGAAATCAAATCAAACAAAACTCATATTTGAATTAATTGCCCATTGTACATTAATTGCAAACAAAACTTTGTGCACTTAATTGCTTTTAAATCCGCGATGAACCTTTCTGTGTTCAGAATGCCAGATAGCAATTGTAATTATTATTTTGTATTTTTTTCCTTTTTTTAAATTTTTTTGTGCTATTGTTTTTGTTGCTCGTAGCACTTAATGGGGGCATGGTAAAAATATGTTTTTATTGTTGTATTAGCTGGGTTTAATGTCCCGGGACTAAGAGCCTTCAGCCGGAGACAGATTATATGCAAGTATATGCGGTTTTTCACAACGGAAAGAACAAAAAAAAATAAGCTTAAAGGTTTAATGAGTTCTAACAGTCATTCTCTCTTGTTCGGAATTTTATAATTTTATTGGAATGCTTTTGATACAAATGTAGGTAGACTTCAACTTACGAACTGCAACTGCTTTTCACAGACGCTTTGTGCAACAGCAACTGCCGGCACAAGAACTTCATAAAAGTGGCAATTAAAATGGTTGTGAACAGTTTCAAGGGTCAGGTCTGTTTAATTCATTGAACAATTCAATAATTGATTTATGACATCCAATAAGGCAAAATTGACTTAAGGAATTCTCGTAATAAAGTGTCTGAAATGGTTTGCCATATCCGTTTATTGTTGGCGACTCGGTCTTTCACGTTTTGTGCGAACGAACAACGAAACATGGAATCTACTTCAAAAGTATCAATGAACAGATTGACGAAGTTGAAATAGGTGGAAACTATGAAAGAGGAAAAGGAGATTAAGCGGGGAAGAGAGATTGACTAAAGCTTAAAGGAGTATAAGAGCTAAAGCACTGAACGGAACGCAATAAGACAAAGCAAAAAGAGGAGGCAATGATTAAAATAAGACAGCTACTGAAGCGTTTAGAAGGCAAGTTTTTAAATAGTTGAAAAAATCAACCACAACAGTGAAAGTAAAAACTAAAAAGATATCGAAGAGAAATAGCTAACGAAGAAAACGAAGATCGAACAGAAAAAAGGAAGAGACGAAGAAGATATAAGAAAGAAAAAGTTAAGTTAAGAATAAGAATGCGAAGAAGAGTAAAAAGTAGAGTAAGAAGAGGAAGAAGAAGAAGACGAAAAAGAATAAAAGCAAGAAGAAGAAGAAGAGGAAGAAGAAGAAAAAGAAGGCAAACACAAGAACAAGAACAAGAACAAGAACAAGAACAAGAACAAGAACAAGAACAAGAACAAGAACAAGAACAAGAACAAGAACAAGAACAAGAACAAGAACAAGAACAAGAACAAGAACAAGAACAAGAACAAGAACAAGAACAAGAACAAGAACAAGAACAAGAACAAGAACAAGAACAAGAACAAGAACAAGAACAAGAACAAGAACAAGAACAAGAACAAGAACAAGAGCAAGAACAAGAACAAGAACAAGAACAAGAACAAGAACAAGAACAAGAACAAGAACAAGAACAAGAACAAGAACAAGAACAAGAACAAGAACAAGAACAAGAACAAGAACAAGAACAAGAACAAGAACAAGAACAAGAACAAGAACAAGAACAAGAACAAGAACAAGAACAAGAACAAAAACAAGAACAAGAACAAGAACAAGAACAAGAACAAGAACAAGAACAAGAACAAGAACAAGAACAAGAACAAGAACAAGAACAAGAACAAGAACAAGAACAAGAACAAGAACAAGAACAAGAAATAAGAAGCAAGAAACAAGAAACAAGAAACAAGAAATAAGAAATAAGAAACAAGAAAAAAAGAAACAAGAAACAAGAACAACAACAGCAAGAAAAAGAAGACGAAGAAGAATGAGAAATAAGAAAAGTTATAGAAGAGGAGGTAATTAAAAGATGGCAAGGTAAATAACAACAAGACCAACAAGAAGAAGAGAAAGAAAAAGGTGAAAAAGGAGTTCAATACAAATTAAGGAAGAAGAACGAAATAAACATGTTCGACGCATACAAAATTAAATAAAATAAGTTGGGTGGCACAACGGAGCGAGGAGCCCTAGGCCTAGCGCATTTCCAAAACCATGCCTTCTGAGGGAATGGAGGGGACCTACAATTTTCTGCCGGTTCCGAACGGCAAATCGAGAAAGCGCTTTTCATGGCAATGAAGTTCCTCGAGAAAGGCGATACCCGTGGAAAAACATTTTTACCTCAGTTGGAATTCGAGCCACGAACCTCTGGGTTAACAGGTGGACATGCTACCCATTACGCCACGGGTACTACGTTACATACCAGCCCACCAAAAATGAAGCTTGAAAGTTAATAATCAAAACCAAAACGAGAGAACTATCTACATCCTCACTTTTACTTTCTTATTAAAATCACTATGGACATCTAAGCTTAGTCTGACCTACAATCTTTCATCTTTTGGGGCAACAGCCCATCATGCGCAAGAAATCCATTTCACATCCTAAGGTCTACTTCCGGATGCTTTTAATTTCCCACAAACAACTTCCCACTCCGACTTTGACAAATGCCTCACTTTTCAACAATCCCAATCCACATTAAGTGCAATCATTTCAAAATTTCTATTTGCACTGCATTCCACAGCAATTCATGTACCTACGGATAAAAACAACGCGCAACAAAATAACGTATGATTAGCACCTCATTTATAACAAAATTATAACAATTTAAATCGAATAGATACTCCCTCTTTCCAACTGAAAATACCTAACCTACAAAAAAGAAGAACAATCATCTACACAGGCATAATAAAATCCAATAGATACATTTCATTCATTGAAGCAGACACAGACAGCAAAACCGCACTCTACCGATTGTTATAATTGCCTCGTAGTGCGGCACAAGAGTACCTAACCTACTGAAAAGCCAACTAAAGTCTATGAATTGTGTGTGT
Organism: Melanostoma mellinum; assembly: GCA_914767635.1. Taxonomy (NCBI): domain Eukaryota; kingdom Metazoa; phylum Arthropoda; class Insecta; order Diptera; family Syrphidae; genus Melanostoma; species Melanostoma mellinum. The sequence continues at coordinate 171,219,041 of OU612059.1, read as the reverse complement.
GTTTGTGTGTGTGCGGGTGTGATAATTAACAAAAATTTATTGCATTCGATTTCTGTTTCATTTGTGAGACAAGGAAAACAGATAACCCGGCCTCCTACATGCCATACACAAGCTTTGGCAGCTCAATGGGGCCCCCAAGGTGGCATCCAATAAAGGCTTGCTGTTGGGATAGCTGCATGTCTACGCGACTGAATACAGTCGTACCTCAAGGTGGTCCACATGTTTGTATAAAACAGTGCGGGCGAAGGAATCGGTTGTATACATTATATACGCACTTTATCCTGCACACGCAATAAAATAAAAATGAATTTGTAACAGCCGCCCTCGCTCCTCCAGAGAACGATGGAAAAATAAAAGACCAACCTATACTGAGACTATGCTTCTCAACTCTTTTGATAGTCGATAAAGTGGATATGGTTTTCGCGCCAAAGTCGCCTCATGCTACAAGAACTTGCATCAGTGTAACGCACACGCACACACGGCCATACTACACAACAAAACACAAAGTTTGTTGCTACTGTGTAATTATTATTACGGTAATTACACTTTCGTTTGGCGTAATTAATTATTTACTTGCTTCTGATACAAAAAAAAAAGTATTTTGCACTCAAAGTCGGGGCTTTAATGTTAAATAGGCCCGGGGGAGACAGTTATGGCAAGAGTTCAATGACTTGCCTCTATGTTGTGCAGAAGCTGGTGCGTTTAGTGAGTTTTCAAGTTTAAAGTAAATAAGATTCTCAGGTGGTTAACTTTCAGGTGATTTCGTTGAAACTTTTGATGAATATTACTTACAGGCTCAGTTAATTTCAGCTGGTGTAAACATATAAGGAGACCAACGGATTTGAACGGATTTTGGATGAAAGGGTTATAGTACTTGAAACTAAGGTTCAAGCATGGGATAACCCCAGAGATACTCTCAAGCCATCGTTCAGGGAATATAAAATTTAACTGCCTCAACTCAAAACTCACAATGAGCTCTTTCCCATGAAAGAGTCCAAAAATATAGGCAGGGCGAGCAAATTTAGCTCAGTTGATTTCCGGTGATTAGCTATTTGACTGATTAGCCTGCTAGTAAAACTTTCATTGAAATTGAAACATTGAAATTAACCCATGATGCTATCATCTTGAAACAATTCGTTTACAAAACCGCAACCATTCAAGCTCAGCAAACTCGTTTATTCATTAAAGCTTTTACTTCTGTTGGCCATCTAGTGGTTTCCTACTGAACCATAAGCAATTCAAGCTGTTTCCATGTTTTTTGAAAAGAAGTTTTGGCTGAAATTAAGCAAATACCGCCCTTGCTCTACTCAATTTGAAATGTGAAACTGCCTGCTGGTGAATAACACCTATGCTAGCCCTGATGTTCGCCATGTAGGGCCATGCTCGCGAGCAAACCTCATTTTTTCTGTGAACGTTGCATGTTTACACTGCGCTGTGGAGAATCAACACGAAATAAATATTCGGCAAATGTATTCGTCGTGTAGGGAATAATGCAAACGAGCCTGTTCGGCGAGCATGCTCGTCGTTTAAACATTAAACATTCAACACAACCGGTTTGATCGCGAGCATGGCCCTACATGGCGAACAACGAAGCCAACGAAAAATCGAAATTTTCCGCCCAACAGCTTGCCAGTTGCTCGCGAACCATCCCCTACACGATGAAAATACGGCGAGCACGAGCATGTTTGGCGAGCATGTTCGTCGTTAAGGGCTAGCTTAAGGCTAGATTTACGGTCCTCATCTTCGTACTGCGCACACAGACGAGAACTTGACTGCTGTAGCCGAGGTTTCGTACAAAGCATCCACCCCAACGACTTTTTATTACTGAATTTGATGACATGGATTTGTGGCGTACCATGACACAGATATTTTAATTGTGTTTTAGCCGTCTCGGTCATGTCACTTTGCGGAGCTTTGAGCTGCGATTGGAGACAATTCAAGCACTTAAAACCAATATCATCCAATCCGTGAGCTACAACCTGGCCCAAAACCAACAATTTGGTCTCGTAAAATTGAGGTAACTGAATTCGCTAGTGCGAAGTCATCCGAGGCAGTCACTTGAACGACCGACACTGTGTTCCGTAATTAGTGGAAACGTTGGCTCCGACTAAAAAACCTTAAGTACATGAACATAATTTAAATTAGCTTACTGCGTTTTAAAAAAGACGTGTATCTGACTCATCCTTCATATAACCACTGCTACAACGATTAACTTCTTTGGCTTAGACTTTTTTTCATTTAGAGTTTGTAAAAAATATAAGTTGAATTATTGTTGGTTTTTTAAATAGTTTTCCATGTAAATAGGGTTACCATTCGTCCCCCTTTTAGGGGGACAGTCCTTCATTTTCATCTCAACAGGAAACTAGTCCCCCAAAACAGGAAATGATTAAGGGGGACGCAAATGTCCCCCTTTTTTACACATCCTTAATTTTTCACCATTTTATTAAAAAAACTGCGTTCTTAAATATGGAATTTTCTGTTCTAATTGTTTTCTTAAGTAATTCTGTGGATGCTTCCATCATAACTTTGAATTTCCTTATACAACTGGATACATTCATTTTATACCATTCAACGAACCGTATCCAACTTCAACTGCAAAAGTTGTTTTCTTTCTGTCACTCTGCCCGCTTTATTCTAAATTTTGTTTAGAAAGATATGTTTTTGTCATATTTTAATGTTTTTGGTCACATATACTATAACTACAAATTGAGTTGCAATGACTTTTACAAATTTATATATGGAAATGACAGTTTTTTACAAAAAATAAAATCTGGAGATAAATATAATTTGTAAAGGATTTATTCTTACCTTTATCTCACTGAATGTGTATAGGAAAACATAAATACCTGAGCCTACGTTCCTTTTTTAAATCTTTTTTTTTCTATTTATTTTTTAATAAAAACCAAAGGTAAAATAAAAATTAAGTTGTTTTTTATTTATTTCTAAAACTAAAAAAGTGGATTTTTTTTAATTTTGTCCCCCTAAAACCCAACTGTCCCGCTAAGCAAAACTCAAAGTCCCCATTTTGTCTTTTTTTGAAATGGTAACCCTACATGTAAACAGCATCATTTCAGTAGAATTTAGTACTTTTTTTAGTACAGCTGAAAAACTTCATTTTCCATCCCTGCCTCGAAAGCTAATAGGTGCTAAAAAGTCCAATTGGAAGACTTAAGGACGGTTGACAATAGAGTAACGATGATGATGATGATGAAAGTGAGCTTACTGTTATTGTTCTAAGAACACAAATTTGTAGTGTCCGACCGAAGGTCGTGCGTCTTGGGAGGTGCTAAAAAAAATTCTATTTCGTTTTTCGTAGAACGTAGTACCGTGTTGGGTCATTTGTCGTTCTTTTCCTTGTTCTTAAACCTTAAAAATAAAAATAAATAGAGTGGCGCAACATAGCGAGGAGCCCCTAGCGCATTTCTCACAACCATGCCTTGTGAGGGGATGGAAGGGACCTACAATTTTTTGCCGGTTCCGAACGGAAAATAGAGAAAGCGCTTTTCATGGCAATGAATACTTACGGAGGACTTGTCAGTTCCTCGCGAAAGGCGATGCCCGTGAAAAAACATGTTTGCCTCTGTTGGAACTCGAACCTCGAACCTCTGGATTAGAAGGCGGACATGCTATCCAGCACACCACGGGTACCACTTCATAAGGTTCTTAAGCCTTATTTGTTGTTAAAAAAATTTCCAGTCACCACACATCCCTGTCATTTGAATAAAAATACATGCCATTTGACAGCCCTCAACTCGCCCCAGCAAAAACATATGGATAGTTGAGGCAAACCCAGGTCAACCCCAGGGCTCAGAAACAATCAGTTTGAATATCAGGGCGAGTTAAAGTTTTCAAAAAATGCTTTGTGGCATACCCCGGGGCTTCAACGAACGCACCTGTTCTGGAAAAAATTCAAATTCTTTTTCATTTTTAGTCGATCTGAAAGGAAAATTCTTTAAAGTATTGAAGCTTCAGTTTCGGCCGAAGGTTGATGTTAAGCCGATTGGGCTTCGGCTTTGACTTCATCTAGAAATCGACCTTCGGTCGGAAACTACAAATTTGATTTTTTGTTGTTAAGATTAGACATTGAATTTCAACGAAACCAGTTAATAGAAATTTAACAATAGTGGTCCAAGGAAAGTCTCTTGCGGAGATTCAGCCATGAGTATTAAATAAACATCGTCATCAACTTGGATCGCACTTCTTTCTTTTTTCAGTAAAAATCATCTAGTTTCTAGTATAATCCTTCACTTCCTCTGACATGTGCTGGTCTTTGTATGCCCATTCAAAGTTCCAAAGCATTTCCCTTCTCGAATGCGTACCAATATCTGTTACGACTTCACCTTCACACCACATACTAAACTATTTTTCACCCCAAGGTTAATAGCGTCTCAATTGGTTGAAAAGAAGAAGGCTCTTTTCTATTTCTAAGCAAATGTACAGTAATATACCAACAACTAGGCAAACATTTGAACCTCGTATAAATCCCAAGGTACTTCCGTCACTTTTACGTCGAGTTCATGTGATTAATCCGTGTACCTCACTTTGGGTCGTGTTCGACGTTATTTATTTCTCTTTTTTTTTCTCCTGACTATACAACTCACATGAATCTGTAGCGACGAGCAAAGACCTGTATTGTACTGCAAGTACCTACTTGAGCATTTTATTGAGACTCAACAAAAAGAACACAAAGCCGTAGTCAGTAAAGAGCACAGAAGAAAAAAGTATGCGAATGTTTATGTTTATGTATTGTGACTCCAACTCACTCATTCATTTTGAAGTAGGTAAACTGAATTTGGCAACAGCGATCTCAGACGAAGCTCGTGGCAATGCTTCAGCTTGCGCAACAAGTACACTCTAAGCGAGTTATTTTGTATATCAATTTCATTATCATATCATCTCTCGGTTATAGAAACGGAAAATTTAAAATTGTACACTTACCATCTTTTGGCGGACTCGAACAGGGTGGCGCGTAGCTGCCTAAGTGATAACCTGAAGCATATGAATTTTGATGCATGGGCGGGAATGGATAACCTAAAGCACTACGAGGACTTGGAAAACCGGAATCTTGTCCACCTTGGGGTCCAAAGTGTTGATAGCCACTTCGGATAGCACCATAACTGAAATGAAAAGAAAAATGATATTAAGTTTTTTATCAAAGATAGAATAAATTAACAACTTAAATTCAACGGTAAGGCATCGCAAACTCTGGTGAAGAGTCTAACATATGAATCTCTATAATTGACTGTAAGTCCGAAATCCCAAAGTAAAACAGACGAGAAATCCTAGCGAGGCGGATGTTACGGCTAAATTGAACTTCAGGGGAAAATACAAATGTCTTTTTGGCTGTTTTTAGAAAACACAATAAAAGAGAGTGAGACAGGTGATATTAGGATGATATTTAGAAGAATTAAGTGATTCTACAATTGAAATGTCACCTAAAACTGATGTGATAATTCAATAAAGCTCTGTTTTAAACCCTCTGTTTTGAACCCTTTCTTTTGAGTCCTGTCAAGCAGGCGCAAGGATGTTTGAGAAACAGGTGTTTGGGAGTTGTATTTCGGTTTTGAAATTGAAAGCCAGATCAGAAGCACTGAAAAACTAAAACTTTCGTTTAGAGGAACCTAAGCATTTTGCAGCAACATCAAATGAGTGGTCCTTTGAAACGAAGGTCATAACTTACCACGCTTACGATGTACAGCTTTTCGGTTTCATTGAGTCAGGTACCATACATGGGCATTGGTAGAGGAGATCTGTTGACGTTAGGCGACATAAGACAGCTTCGAGTTTTTTCTACCCTATGTAACAGCCCTGTGACGGTTAGAACTCACTAAGCCATTCATACGCAACCGTTCCCGTTTCACAACCCAAGAAAAGCACCGTTGGACACGAATATGAGAAGCTGAGAGCCGCAGCGCAGGTTGATGCAAAAGAGAATAAAGGGCACCTTTGACTAATAAAAGGAGATTTACAAAGAGAAAAAAAGGGAAGACCACCGAATTCTCGAAAAAAAGAAGCAGCATGAGAACCCAGGGGGGTTAACAGTAAAGGGGGGTTGCTGGTAAAGACCAGCAGGGAAACATAGTAATAGAGTCGCAGTTGCTACTGATCTGGAAAGATTACTTCTGCAGACTGCTTAACGATGAAGACACAAATTCCGCTGTCAGGCAGAATGCCCCATTTAACTTGGACGATGATCAAGAATGTATCCTTCCGACCTAGAAGAAGTTAAGCTTGCCATATGCAAACTTAAATCAAATAAAACTGCAGGTGCAGATGGCCTTGATGCCAAACTCTTCAAGGCAGCTGGAGACCAGTTGGAAAGGAGCATGCACCAGCTGATCTGCATGATATGGTCGGAAGAGAACATGCCCGATGAATGGAACCTCAGTGTCGTATGCGCCAATTACAGAGGGATAAGCCTCCTTAACGTCGCTTATAAGATCTTGTCTGCTGTAATATGTGAACGTCTGAAACCCCACGTCAACAACTTAATAGGTCCTTATCAATGTGGTTTTAGACCAGAGAAGTCCACAATAGACCAAATTTTCACATTACGGCAGATCTTGGAAAAAAAACCTGAGAACATAATATCGATATTCACCATCTTTTTATCGATTTCAAGGCCGCGTATGACAGCATTTACAGAGACGAGCTGTACAGAGCCATGTCTCGTTTCCGCATCCCTGCAAAACTCGTACGATTATGCAGGATGACTTTGGAGAATCCAGAATGACTTTGAACTCACCGAAACCTTTAATGTCGAAAAAGACTTTAGGCAAGGGGACAAACTGTCATGCGATTTCTTAAACAACATCATACTTGAAAAGATTGCACGAAACTCAAACGTCCAGACTCCAGAGGAATAATCTTTCAAAAGTCTGTACTCGCCTATGAAGATGATGTTGGCGTAATGGGAAGAAATAAGCGTGATGTCATAGGCGCTTTTGCGAGTATTGAAACAGAAGCGGCAAAAATGTGTTTGATGGTGAATGAGGGCAAAAGGAAGTAACGGGTGATCCAACTAGAGGTACTTTTTTCATCAGCCTTTTTTTTGACAGATCAGGCGTGAGTCGTATGAGGCTGTCATATTATTTTTGCTCAGTATTGTTTGGCATTTCATCATGGAAAGACTTACGCCTGAACAACGTTTACAAAACTTTCAACTTTAGTGCCAAGAAGATCCGTCGTTTTCGAGCCAAGTTTTGTTCAGCGATGAGGCCCATTTCTGGCTCAATATGTATGGTATGTTAACAAGCAAAATTGCCGCATTTGGGACGAAGAGCAACCTGAAGAGAAGAGCTGCCATTATATCCAGAAAAAGCAATGGTTTGGTGTGGTTTGTGGGCCGGTGGAATCATCGGTCCATATTTCTTCAAAAACGATGCCGGTGAGAACGTAACCATCGATGGCGACCTTTATCGCGCCATGATAACTGACTATTTGATGCCTGAAATTGAAGCTCATGATCTCGGCGACATTTTGTTTCAACAAGACGGCGCCACTTCCCACACATCGCACGAATCAATGGATTTATTGAGAGAGCATTTCGGTGAACATATAATTTCACGTAATGGGCCGGTCGGTTGGCCACTAAGATCGTGTGATATCACACCGTTAGACTTTTTTCTGTGGGGATACGTAAAGTCTAAAGTTTATGCGGATAAACCCGCTTCGATTCAGGCCTTGGAGCAAAACATCACGCGTGTTATTCGCCAGTTACGAGTCGAAATGCTCGAACGAGTCACCGAAAATTGGACTCAACGGATGGACCATCTGAGACGTAGCCGCGGCCAACATTTGAAAGAGATAATCTTCAAAAATGAATGCCAAAGAATGTTCTTTCGAATGATAATAAACATTCCCCGCTAAATTTTAATTTTCTGCGTTTTTTTATTTAAAAAAAGTAGGGAACCTCAAAATGGATCACCCGTTATATGTTGTCATCAAACAAGGACACAGGACATCGACGTGTTGGACTAAAAGTCAAAATAGACAGACATAACTTCGAGGTAGTACAGGACTTCGTCTACCTAGGATCCGCTATAGACACGGAAAACAAAATCAGTGCGGAGATCAAAAATAACTCCTGCCAACTGTTGCTTCTTTGGATTAAGAAGAAAATTGAGAAACAAAACCCTTTTTATAAAAACCAAATAAGGTAGCCCTTTCTAAGCCTTGATCGTTCTACTCCTGCTTTACAGCGCGGAAGCAAGAACCTTGTCGAAAGGGTTTGAGGAAAAACTCAGTCGTTTCGAAAGGAAAATACTCCTATTGATCTTATGCGAAGACAATGTGTGGAAAGGAAGATGCAAAAACAAACTGTATGAGATGTAGGTACTGCGAAAAAAGCTGGGCATAGCTAGAAGAGTACGCATCGCTAGACTCCGATGGCTGGACCATGTAGAGCGGATGAACATCAACACTCCAGGTCGAAGGGCTTTCGAAAGCACATTGAAGGGAAGTCGCAGAAAGGTTGGACCTTGACTAAGGTGGTACAATAAAGTGGAAGAAGACTTCAAGCGATACTACAACACCACATTCACTTTTGTATAAACAAAAGTCAGAAAACTGAAAGTTGTGTTGCTGCATATGGACACTGTAACTATCCCCATAATTTTATATAAATCTTACAAATCGGTGTACCTGAAGGAAGTCATCCAAGTCCTGTTTACAATTTCAAACAATTGTAATTTGAAATCAAATTTTTTACAGCTTCGCAAAAATGTTTGCCTCTTCGTAAAACCTCAATTTAATATAGAATAGAACATGACGTTTGAATTGCATTAAATTAAGAATAACTTTTTGGAGCTGAATTATCTGAGAGGCTTTTTCTTAAAAAAAAAAACAACACTTTTCTCATACAATTTGTAGTTTTCAAAACCGAAGCTTATATTCAAGTGGTTTAAGGAGAAACTAAAGTAGGTACAAATTAGAAATAGGAGACACCGATGCACATTGATATTAAGCCTTTAAAATACAGAATCGGATAAAGCGTCCCACATTCAATCTGTACGGCCGGAGTTAGGTTCAGGGGAGAAGCTTTAGCCACTTTTCAAAATTAAGAGCATCTTATTGATGAGTAAAAGCACCTGCACCCCCATTGTGTGACGATGATTAGCATGTCTGCCTGTTAACCGCGAAAAAAGCGCTTTCTCGTTTAGCCGTTCGGAACCACACAGAAAGTTGTGGGTCTTATCCATTGCTTCACAAGACATAGTTGTGAGAAAAAATATTCCAGACCCGTTCCAGTGTTAACGCGACCATTTTTTTTACCACGCAACTTTGTACTACCTACTATACAGGCACCAATTTTGTATTTTCTTTTATATTTTCGTATGAAAACCTTGTTCAAAGCTTAATGGTTTACAGGATGTTCACTTTACTTTTTGTGTAAACTAAAACTATTTCAAGACGTTTGTCCACAAAAGACATATCTAACATTTGTTTAATTGAAAGACTCCATTTCAATGGCGCTTTCAAAAGACAAAAACAAGTAAAACTTTCTAGTACCTACACTTTAGTGGGAATGTATATCCACATCTGCCACACCCACATTTGTTGACTATTTTATTTGTCACCAAATGCAAACGCTCCTATTTTTTTTTTATGTATGGCTCTTCCCACTATAGAATAGGTTTTAAAACCAAAAGCGATATCCCTTGATAGCCATTAGAGATAAAACGGACACATTGGTCAATGGTTGCGTGCTATCGTCGACGTTGTCGTCGTCAAAGTTGAATGCCGCTAAGGGAAGGTAGGTAGTAGCTATTCTAAAAACGAGAGAAAAACATGCTAGTTTAACACTTTGAGTTAGTGGCGGCAGTGTAGGTATATGCGGTATACCTATGGACATATGTATAACGCACGCGGTAAAAACACGTAAAAGTTGTTGTTGGGGATTTTTATAACTTTATTTCCTTCATTTCAAAATAATCAATGGACAAAGGAAGGAAACTTCTACCCCTGGGCCATAAAAGTCGCACGTTGAGTCCTTTTTGAATAAATCCCAATAAAATACAGCGATATAGCTATACTCGTATACCAAGCTGGTGCCCAAGCAAAAGGCAACTACAATGGCCCTCGAATTTATAGCGAACCGCACATGTTGTCCAGGACACGTGAATATCGGCATAGGAAGCTACATAGCTATCTACAGAATAGAATAACACTAAACACGTTTCGAGCTTCTATAACTTATTTCACTTGTCTCGTTGGGTTAATAAATTATTTTCACTTTTTAAAACTTCCTTTTATGGTGAAACTGGAAGAGAGAAAAGACGTCACGCCAATGCAGGACGAGAAGTTATTTCTGTTCTGTTGCCGTTGGCTTTGTTTTATTGAACAGCATATGCCCTTCTTTTCTCGCCTTATTGTTATAGATATTCATATATGTTTAAGTACGGAAGAAACTTTTTGTTCGGTCTGGCTGATCTGGAAGGAAGGATATTAGGACGATTTTTCAGGATGGTAAAAGATGGCTGTGCGTGCTTTACGCGCAAAATGTCAAGTCTTGATTGAACACTTGAACACTTCAATCAATAAATGAAAGAAAGAAAACATGGACAAAGCTCTGCAGAAAGACAACGTGGCATGAGGGAAGAATAATAGGGACTTTGTGAAATAGATTTGGACGATTTTGCTAAACCACATATTGACAATTCCGTAAAAACAATTCAAAGTTATCATTAAATGAAGATGTCAATGACTGAAATAGTTCGGTTTCATTAGATAGAACTAACCTGGCCGTCTGCAAGCTATGCAGATGAATGATACACAACTTTCTTGATGCAGAAACCACCAGAATTGAAAACAATTCGACGACTCGAATACAAAAAAGCTCAATGAACCATTTGTGCCTTCCCAGCCTTAGCCTAAGTAAAGAAAAACCTGCCACTGATTTCAAGCGAGATAATACAATGAAAAATACAAAATCACTTTATGAAAAATACTTGTATCTTCATCAGCAGTCGATTAGAGTTTCTCTGTTTTACAGAATTTTGAGGTTTACTATAACTTTTTTAAGAAACTTTCTTTAAGAAAGTTGCTCATTTTGGTGCTGTAAGAAATGTAAAACAAATACAAAAACAGTTTCAAAAAACCTTAAAATTAGTTCAGAAGCACAATTTGTTGTGTTACCTATGACCAAAATGTCGAGAGCTCAAAACATGTAGCAACTATGTGACGAAAAATGATAATACGTTTCGCTAACCTTCGAGCAATATAAGAAAAAGCCCCTTTGTACCTTACGGGCGGCTCACTATTGTGAAGTGAAGTAGATAGTAAAGAGAGATGTTATCCCTTCGAGATCAGTACAATCTCAACGTCGCACCGGAAATAGGAAAAAGAATAATTGGTTTTCAATTGGTGAAAAGAACGGCATCCCTGCAAAACTCAGGATAACTTTGGAGAATTCACGCTGCTCCGTCAAGGTCGGTAAAGAACTTACGGAGACTTTTGATGTCGAAAAAGGCTTTAGGCAAGGCGACAAACTGTCATGAGATTTCTTTAGCACCGTACTTGAAAATATCGTAAAGATAATGGGTTATTTTTGTTTCAATCTTAAAAACATTTCATCTAGATGCATATGGCTTAGCATCACGAATAAAAATTGACACAAGTTCCAAATTCAAATCCATTCTTAAAGTGCGGATCATGCTCGTTGGCGTAGTGGTTGACATATCTACCTTTTACGTGGAAATTCGAGTTTCTAAATCCCAGAAACGGTTATTACCTTCGCGAGAAATTTGCAAGTCGTCCGAGAATTATTATACTCCCCATGAACAACGCTTTCTAGCTATGCCGTTCGAAACGGCATAAGATTAAAGGTCCTCTTCAAATACTTTAAGCCCCGACGATCCTCTAGCTGTGTGTTGTGGTACTCTAACTAAATTTAACTAACTGTCAAATAAAGCTAAAAACTAGAAGCTAGAAGGAGAAAGACAATTGTCCGCTATTTAATGTGCTCAGCAAGCAACAAATTAACGAAGGTGACCAAAAAGTAAAAGCTTCTCATTTAAGAGTGGAAGAGTATTGTAAGGACCAGCCAAGTATTTATACAGCGAAAGACATTTTCATCGACAGTGGCAACGAAATAAATGGAAGAAGTTTGTCACACAAAACAAAATATTCAAAGATAGAACATAAGTCAATTCCCTCGTCGACGTTTTCGAACTCAATGACTGGGCTTCCTGATAAGCTTCTATTAAAAAAATCGATAGCCGAAAAGTAGATTAAGGTTTTTGCCGAAACTAATCACTATAAGTTGCCCTACGAACATGTGATGGCCTTAACAGGTACTTTTAAGATACAACAGTCCCCATAACTTGTTTCTTAGTAGTTATTCAGTGAATGTTAGCCGCTCTAATTTTTGTTTTTTACAGGATCAAATTTTTAACAACAAAACAGCCATTTGGAAGCTTTGACATCAAATAACTGCTATGATGTTGGGCAACTGATTTAGTTATTGTAATATTAACAGTTATTCATCGTATGGCAGTTGTTCATGAATAACCGGGTACTGGTAGATAACTGTTATTGATATATTTTCCATCTTTACAAGGAACATGTGATGCTTCACACAATAGTCAATGTCAATTTAGTTTGCAGCCAAAGCCTTTACACACACAAAGTCGAAGTAATGTGAAAATTCCAAAAAAAAACACACACACACAAAAATGAAAGCCAATCGACTTAAAATGGCCTAATTCACTTTCCAGGGCAATTTGGTATCTTCTTTTAATTAAATTTTTTGATTGTAGAGCACTGTTTTTAAAATGTTTGACATTGGTGTCAATAAATAAACTAATTTTAGGACTCTCACAATAATTTCCTCACCTGTCACTGTTAAAATTGACATTGCCTTGAAAAAGTAACACCTTCATACTGAACACTTTTTCAAGCCACAGTGATAGCAGAGCTTAAAAAAAAATTTCACAACACGTTTCGTCGTGTATTGAATTACTTTTACATAAAGTTCAAAGAAAGAAAAAAACACACAAGAGAATTGTTTACTAGCCGATCTTGTCTTTGAAAAACTACAACACTCACAGTAAATAGTTTCGTTAAGCGGAAAATTAATGTTGAAAAATTGAAACAAGTTTAGTTCACTTTTAAAAAGGTATAATGCATTTGTAAAAAAAAAAAAAAAAACACAAGCACGAGTTAACATATCACAACACTTTACTAACAAAATCTTTCAAATCGAGGTTACGTACTTGAATCAATGAGAATCAACAAGAACTAACCAAAAATCAAATTGAATAAAAGGAATGCATTTGCACTACGCACGTTCAGTTTTTAAAAATCGTCAGTGGAAATCTCAATTGTTTTATGTCCACTTTTTTTCGAAAATTAACTAATGATGCAGTTTTACTTATTTGGGTATGCTCTTTCCGAATCTTAAATCTGTTTTTGGTATCTCTTATAGTTTTTCAGATAATGTACCCCACTTTGTTCTAAGAGATAAATTTTTCATGCTAATAGCGTTTTTTATTGCGGAAAAGAGTTACTCCTTTTCTATTTTCCATGTTTCATTGAAAAAAGGAGTAAATCCGGAGTTACTCTAAACGCCAAAGATCTACTCCCATTCGGTTGGGAGATCTACTCTGAATTCACGCACACATATGCAAAATCATTTGTTCTTTCAAAGGTTAAATGGAAAATAATTTGATTATTTTAAATTTGTTGTGCCAGCGTTAGGTGCAAAAATTTGCTAAAAATTATGCAGAAACGAGTAAATAAGTCAGAATTCGCTAGTTTGCTGGAAAAAACAAATTACAAAACATGAAAATATGAATTCCTATATATGTGAACATCAGTTTAACCTCCAATACCAGGAATAAAACCAAAAAACATGTTTCATTGAAAGGAGTTATTCTTGATTTGATAGTAGATATATCAAATTTTAATAAAAAACGCTATAAGTTTATTCCAAATTGATCTAAGAGAAAATAATTGTATGAAAGAGAATAATTTTGCATACACATTCAGAAATTCATTTTGTTCTAAGCGCCAAAGAATTCTTTATTGATTTTATTGGACTTAGAACAATAAATGAAGAAAAGAGTAACATACATTTATTGCAAGAGCATTTATGACCAATCGTCCTAAATCCATATTTTTGTTCTAAGTCCAGGTTTTTTTTTTCAGGAGAATGCATAGTTGTATGGTAGCTTGCTCTATGTCCATTTTTGGGTTACTTGCGTTCTAGATTACTATTATAAAGTAGGAAAGAATTTATAGGGATTTTATTATTAGTTTTAGAAATAAAAAAAATGGCAAGAGAACAAAAAAATATTACATGAGCAAGAAATGAGCTAAGAAATATGACTATAATTCAATTTAAATTTTTATTTTGTGACTTAGACCAATTGAGCTTTTCTCTGACGAAATGTTTGATTGGAACCTTCGAAAAAAATTCTGTGAAAATCGAAATAGCTAAGTACATACTTGCAATTCAATAGAACTTTCATTTTTCCCCTGATTGCAAACGCTAACCTATAGAGTTTGTTTTTTAACGAAGTGTTGTGGGAGTATTTTTTCCTTGAATTAATTATCCTTTTAAATATGCAAGCTATTTTAAAGCGGTTCTTGTGTAAGGCACCAGACTCTTAGTTGAAGTTTTTCTTTCTGTAAAGTTCTTTGCAATTATTTGCTGTCTAAAAGTAATAAAATAATAAAAAAAAAAAATAAAAGGCAGTGCAACTACGTTCAAGAGGTTCGAATTAACCTTCCGTTTCATCGAATAGATTAGATTCTGTCTATGATCTTTTTCTGCAGGCACTTTATGATGTCATGAAAACAGTTTTGAAACAAAATAGACATTTAAGTTTTAAACTGTTATAGGTAACAAAGTCTTAAGAAGTTCAGAAGAAGGAGTTATAGAAGAAATGGGAGTATCCATGGCGCCGCAATCTGACGACGAATTTAGCTTTATTATGCCAAAATAAAACGAAAATGTTAATTAAGATGCTTGTCTCTTTTTTTTATCACAAAACTAATAATAACCTAAAAAAAACATTCAAAAAAATTAGTGCTTCGTTATTTTCAATGTCCCAAAAGGAAAATGATCCTAATCCGATAAAAAAGACGCGATTAGAAGATCACGATGAAGAATATGATGAAGGAGAAGCTATTGAAGAAGACACAACCTATCCTGATGAGGATGTCTTTTAAGGTTGACAAAAATCTCACCTATTAGAGTGAAAAGCCGAGGAGTTCCCTTTTTGTTGGGAAAAAGTGCTATTTGACAATTCTTCTTTCTCGTGGTGCAATTTGAGTGTAAAAAGTTTAAAAAAAAGGTGAATTATAGTTATATTTTCTTTTCATTTTTCATATTTCTTTGTATAAATAGGTTGGCACAACCGAGCTTTAGTATAGCCTAGCTCATTAATCTCAACCAGTTCATTAGTTGTCAGGAGCGGAGGGGATATAATAATTGGAAGTTTTTGGGTTTCGAACTTTAAACTTAAATGTAACAGCCAGAAATGCCAACGGCATCACCGTTTGCAAAGGAAATGGAGGGAAGCGGAAACACGAGGATGTGATATGATAACTATCCACGGTCAAGCTAAGTTCCCGAAATTAGAAGATATTTATAATATGGTGATGTGAAGGCTAGTAGAGGTGAAAAAGAAGGAGGCGAATGAGTCGAAACGATTCCATCTAAATCACTTTTTTTACTTTTAATTTGTTTTACTTTTCGTCTTTATCATTTAAGCTGTTTAACGTGTAGTAAATAGTTTGATGTCAGATAGAAATATTCATTTAAAAGAGATGATTAAGATGATTAAACCTCATGCCTATCGTTTATAGAAAAGCAGAGATATTTAGCTGAACATGTGATAGATTTGGAGTCTTAAAGACGACTTAATTTCTCAAGTTATTAGTTCTATGTGCGAGTTTAAAACAGAGCATTGTGTTCATATAATTATTGTTCTGCTTCAATTAAAGCTTTAAACTAAACTTTTTCCGATTTAATCCTAATCATAATGCGAGATGGATCAAAAATAAATCGGAAGAGCTGAGTAAGTAGGTATACATCCCGATTCTACCCGATATCACTGATATCTCCCAAGTCACAACGCGACATCGAGTCACTATACTTTTATTAACCGTGATGTGGCTTTCAGCATGTCTCAATTTTGTAACTTTTAGGCAGAATCAGGCTGATAGAGTGGTTGGCAGAACAATTACATGAATTCTAATTCTTCGTCTTTCTTTTTCAGCTTTACGAGCATCATGATATCTTGAAGGGATCACAGCTCTCCCACTTAACTGCTTCACACTAGATATCCACTCGTAGGATACCCCGAAAATGTAAAGTATTCTTATTCCTAAACGATTGATGTTGGTAGAAAAAGTAGAAAAAAGAGAATCAATCATAAAATACCCAGCTTTTAGATAAGGTGTAAGGATCAGACGATCAAGCACAATTTCCATTCAAACGTCTTGAAAATAGGTATACCTATGTTTTCTAAGAAAAAGGCACTGATCGACTTAAAAAACAAACCCAATACCAAATTCTATTAAATAGCTTGGCTCAATTTACAAATATCAATCTTAATCCTACTTTCATGAAAACATATTGAGATTGGTTAAAGTTTTTCGGGAAACATGCCATTAAATCACTTGCGATCCTAGTGCTATCCTTTAAAATGCTTTCTCTCTAAGAATTTGGTTTCCCGCTGGAAAAGCTTAGCTTCAAAAGGGTCGAAGAACATCTCCTCAATTTTCAATGGAGTCAATCTTAATACCAACGTCAAAATCTCTGAAAGACGAAAGTAGGTAGATTAGTCCTGAGGAAGGACTACAATATATTGAGGAACAAAGGTACTCTTAGGCAGAGCAGAATTCGCATAGACTTAGAGTCACCCAAGCCACAATTACTAGAGCACCACCAGATGCTTCTACAGGACAATGAATTGAATGGTGGTGACATAAGAACAAATCACAGAAGCTCCACAATCAATTTTGTTCCCACAAACCACTTCCCTATGCAAAATTAGGACCCGTGAATCGTCTTCCCGCAAGCACCTCATATAGACCATGTAAAAGAACAAGGAGCGGAGGAAAGAGATGCTTTGGCATGGCATAGAAAAGCGCCTGGATGAGTCTTT
Organism: Melanostoma mellinum; assembly: GCA_914767635.1. Taxonomy (NCBI): domain Eukaryota; kingdom Metazoa; phylum Arthropoda; class Insecta; order Diptera; family Syrphidae; genus Melanostoma; species Melanostoma mellinum. The sequence continues at coordinate 171,201,924 of OU612059.1, read as the reverse complement.
GAAAGTGGTCGAATTTCAGAAAGCGCCTCCTAACCAAGTTATTTTATGATGGCTGTGGATAGATCTGCCTCTCCCTAGTCCTATTATTCACTTTTCATAAGAACAAATCAAAGCTATCACTACCGACACCATTAACTTGATTTGCACTTAATTAAGCTCTGCACACCATCTTCAAAACTTACCCGTGTTGTTGTAGCTCAACAAAGGCCGACTTGCCGGGAATGTTGGCTGTTGTTGTACCCCCGTCCATATATTTCGGGGTATGCGGAGCGTCGGGTGCATCCATACCCGATTGCGGTGTACTAGGGGGGCCCTCGTAGGGGCTCCCCAAATCCGTAAAGTTAAGCGTGTTGGCGCCTATTGAGGCCACTTTATCAAGAATTTTGACGGCTGTTTATTAATCACACAGGATAAAAATACAAAAACTATTTTCTTCAATCCTTTGTCTCAACACTTTGGATTAATATTTTTTTTTTTTATAATTTATTTAATTTTATCACAAACTTAAATTTTCTCAAAAACCACGAAAACACAAACAGCAATAAAAACAAAACAGAAACTTGTCAAATTTGATAGCGGGATATTTGATCCGTTGATTAAATTAGGGTTTGTAGGTATTTGTTTTCGCGTTAAAACGACAAAAAAAGCACAAACTGTTATCCTTAATTCTAATGGCAGATAGAGTATTAGACAGAGAAAGGGGCACCAGTTTTGTGGTAAGACAGAATTGACAACGTGTAATTTGAGGTTTTTCTTTTTCCTTTTTATTAAAAATAGAAAACAATAACGCGATGGTAATATTCAATTAGCGATTCCTCTGAGCACTGGATGTAGTAATTAGGTTTAAACTTGGTTGCATCGTGTAAAGTGCATGTCGACTTGTAGGTATTTCTGACCTCCAGTAAGTGCGCGGTTACACAGTAATATCTATATCGCGCTGATGGATCTGAATTACATGGGCTTCCCCAAATTATTGTTATTAAAATATATTTTCGTTGCAAGTATGAGAGTGACTTTTTAATGATAACTCAATTTTGTGAAAACGTAACGACAACACGTGTGGGGGGAACCAGTGATTTACGGACCCTATCCGATTAATTCACGGGGTTTCCTTGCGATTGAAAAAGCAAGCAAAGAAGCAAAATAAACGACGACGACGACGATGGAACGTGTGCCGAGGCGACGGAGATTATTGTTTTTTTTTTTATTTTGATTTTTTAATTCGAACGTGCGACGACAGCGAAACGACGACGAAAAACGCTGCGCGACCAACCACGAACAAAGTGCGTGAACGACTAGGTAAGAGGTGATTATGGGATCGTTTGCCGATTTGAAAATTGGCGGCTTGGAAAACAAGCTGTGTATTTCACACAGCCATAGTTAGAAGACCAGTTAGACAGGAGCACACACTTATGTAAATGTGTATGGATGAGAATTGGTTCAACCCACTTGTGGTTGTCAGAGGAGTATGGCAGTGAAATGAGACAGAGGATATGGTTAGGTGATGTGGTTGTGTTTGTTTTAGTGGTTGCAAAGAGGTAGAGATAGAGAAACCGGTTTTCCAGTCGATGGCGATTTTGGTGAGGGAGACAGAGATGGCTGGTAGATTTAGCCTGCGGGGCTGTGATGGCGCATGCTGCTTTTGATGGATGAGAGGGTGGTCATTGGAAGTGGAAATATAGTGTAGAGCGTTATGGGTGAGTTGTGTAATGAATGATTGGTAGTTGGGGTTCGTGGAAGGAGTGGCATGAAAATTGATGGAAAGATGTTGACTTGCATATGCAGTGGCGTAGACATTTGCTCATGAAGCAGGATGAATGCAATGAGAGAAGTAAGTGAACGCCAGGGAAAAAGGATTATAATTCTGCTCACACAAAACTTTATCGAAAACTGCAACTTTAGCTTAAGGAACCCCCTATATTCAGCGATAGAGTAAAATTTCTGAGATCGGATCTGAAGATTGTTTCGACATTGAGATTCTAACTAGAGGCAGTCGTGGGAAGAAATCTAAAGGGTTAATATTTATCTTGAAATTAAATTCATTTTCAGGATCTTTTTCGTCTTACAACTTGCGTTGATTCTGGTTTGATGTTTGTGGCTGGAATGCGAAAGGCGGGAGGGGGAGGAATGTTCTGAAAGCTTCAGTGTGCGTTGTGTAGGTGATTTCCAAAGCCTTTTCTTTAACTGGAATTCTACAGACATTAGCAGCAGTTACCTTATTGTCTTTGCTTTGAAAGCTTGGAAACCTAACAGTGAATGAAGATATATCAAAAGAGAAGCTCAATTCCAAGCTCTACATTTCCTTTTCAAATCTTTTACTTCATCAAGGCTAACAACTGCTGCTGTTTGTATTATTTCTGCGGTCGAATGCAGCTACACAAAAACATTTCAATTAAAACAACTTTCTGACAAATTTCCCAATTTATTGAATGAGAGATCACTCGAACCATTTTTATCGATGTTCTCTTTAAGTGTCAACGTTTTTATCTGTCACCCCTGAATTCCCTCGCAATGGATGGTTGTGAGAAATACGCTAGGCCCCGGGCCTTATCCCTTTGTCGTGCCATATGTATCTTTTGGAGTTGAACGAAATTCCATTAACATGGTTCTCTTCATATTTGCCAAATTAAGATCACCCCTAGCTTGACGGCAGCTGAGACCGTGATGCTCTGTATGACAGGAGGAGTTACAAAGTTTGATCATATTAGGAGTACCAAAAGCCGTGGAAGCCTTCACATAAAAAACTGCTTCTTAGAAAAAATTAAGCACGTCCGGCTCAGTTGGCAATGTAATGTTCAAAGGACAGATTCAGAGAACCACGAAGAAAACATAAAGGCAGGCTAAAACACTTCTGGTACAACAAATTCTTGTTAAACAAATCCTTTGGTTGGCCTCAGACATGAAACAATTTTAAACCAGGAGGTGGGAGAGCTATGATCAACTCTTAATCCGACGCCAGTACCTTACGCCGGGAAAAATTAAGATGAAGATAGCTCTTAGCTTCCTACGTAGTCTCTTAAGACTATTACTGTTAGGGATGTTTGAATGGTTATAAAACGCTGTTGTGGCCAGCTTACTTCACGGAAATAAACTATAAGTCTAGCAGAATAGTTGTTTGACTGTTATTTTTATCAGTTAAGTTTTCACGTAAGTCCATTCAACCATCAAAATGTTTCTATACTCAACCATTTCTTTTGTTTACTCAATTTCTAACCCTTATCTCGATTGAGTACTAAGTAACTTCAAGTGTTGCCACCTGCTTAAAAGAACACATAAGTGCTGTCAGCAAAAAACAGCGGGAAAAGTCGGCAATAGTCGAGCACATCCTTGACAATCCAGGCGAACATCACTGGGTTCACTTCGATCAAGCTAAAGTTTTAGCTCACGAGCCTCATTATATCCCCCAGCTTATACGCGAAGCGATTGAAATAAAACGCCATCAAAATTTCAATCGCGATGGCAGCATAAAATTGTCGCCTACATGGGACCTCGTTACCAGCATCGCACGACATATTCAGATAGCCATTAAAACATCCAGCGATATAGTGAGCACTGTTTGCTCCCAATCTTTTACTCAGCATCAACAACAGCTTCAAATAGAACCGTCTACGCACCGCTACAACTTGTGTAGTCAAAGAAGAGAATAACATTTCAAAAAGCAGTTTCCCGGTGACCACGCTCAATGTAACTTGAAGCGAAACGTTCGGGGTGAGTACAGTAGTGCACTCATTTTATATATTTTTAATATTAACGCGGCTAATCCGAAATCATAAAAATTTTAATATGTCAATAAAAAACCGCGAAAGCCTTAAAAGTTATAGAAGTAAACTTAATCATGCGTCACACAAAGAAGACTCACAACTGCTGTTGGCCCGTTCTTTGGTTTACTTAAAAACGCAGCCTACATATTTCCAAAACGCAGAGAACTCAATAATGACCCTATCGATTTGCTTCTCATGAGCTGATATAGAATAAATACTAGTTATAGAAACCACTTGCATCTTGCATCGCCCAGCGTCCACGCATAATGAATTAGCTTAATCATTCACAACCCTTACACTCGTAATCTTATTTGGGCGATTTCTTATCTTTGAACCTACTGCTCGTCGCTAACTCTCCTGACGATATATCCTCTTTTTTGCCGTTAAGTGTTTAGTCTAATAAAAAGTCCCCACTCTCAGTACTTGTTTCTTAATTTAAACTACTACTTTGAACTGTCGCGTCAATGAGGGTGCTCACATAATGGCGATGTACAACTCAATTTCGACAGCTGAAAGTCGCTTTAAAGCAAAGTCGCTTTGCGTTAGGTAGTTCTTTTAAACCTGGCCTTCTGAATGGTTTTTCTACATATAAGAATTTTACATATTAGTTTTCAAGCTATTACATAGGATAGACTTGTAAAAACTATCTACTAATCCAGTCTTCGAAGAATCGGAAGCTGAATCAGAATTTATAAAAAAAAAATTGTGCGACTCAGTCAAGAAACGTGCGAAATGATGCCGGTGGCGCGATGTAGGTATAGCTTGCCTGCCTGTTAAATGGGAGGTTTCTCGAGTAGCCGGCAGAAAATTAAAGGTTCCCTCATTCCCTCAGAAAGGCAATGGTTTTGAGAAGTGCGCTACGTCCCAGGGCTCCTCGATTAGTTGCACCAATCTATTTATTTCATTTAGGTATATGCCGAAACAAACGGTTCAAATTTTTACCTAAACGAAATGATCTGAACTGAGGCGAAGAACGGAAATCAATTGCTTTTGCTTATATGCCTACAGAGCCCCTTACTGAAGGAAAATCATTTAAACCATTAAAACTTTTGAACATTGAATTGCAAATAAACTGAAGGAAAGCGGTAGATAGGTGCTACTCCCGTCTTCACCAAAACATGCTATTTCTTACGATATCAAGTTTTCTAAAAAATCAAAATAACAGTATTTCAATTTATCCACATTATTCTTAACCTAGGGTAATGCATCACTCGGCCAGAGTACCAAAGATTTTTTCTGTGCAATTGATTTCAATTCATTCCATTGTATACATTCTATCACACCTTCCGACCATGCACCTGTCTCACCACTTCCTCCTCCACCACTGTTACTCTTTACTTCAATCGCATAAGGGCGTCAACATTCCACCGTCCACCCATCCATTGGAACGATGCTGCGCATTGTGACACCTTTGCTGACCCTTCAGACCGGTTTCAAACCAATCATTAATCACACACCACAAACACATTCACAAAAGCAAACCTTCTTCAAGGCACAATCTTCTCACAACGATTCACAAGTCGCTCCTTCGAGCGGAGCGCATAGGCATACAAAAATGGCGTCTTTTGGCGCAAGGTGTGTGTGGTATTGAGGATATTCCAGCCGGACAAATACAAGGCTCTCCAACTACCTATTCTCCGGCCGGCGCGGTGCGGTGCTCTCGTGTTTTGAATAAAACTTAATTCTCACAACAAAGTTTGTGTTAAAACAAAAACAAAAGACTCTTCGTCTGCCGACCGACAACTTTATAAACCAAAAGGACTTCAACTTTAACAGAACTTCAAGCCCTGTTCTTCTTCTTACACAAACTATCGTGTTTTTGGTTTTTTATTTATTGACTTATTTTATCTTTTTGTTTTGCTATGTGGAAAAGCTTGTGGTGCGGCTTTGTTTGTCATTCGGTGTCCGGTACGATTAAAGTTGATATTAAAGTTTCATTTATCGATGGAAATGGCAGCTACAAAGTTGACACATGCAACCATGGAGGACAAAATGTAACAACTATATAGGCACTCGCACCTGTTTGGAGAACGGGAAAACCCATTCATTTTATTGTTTACTTCGGCAGGGATTGATTGGATCTGCGTGTGTGCGTTTTGTTTTGTTGTATCTTTTATATTTTTATATATTATTTATTTTTATATTTGAACAAGTTTAAGTATCTACACCTACCTCATATCTATCTAATGGAAAAAAGTGCCTAGATATTTGTCAATGGAGTTACGTAATTGCTAGTGAATTGTTTTACTTAATAAAAATAAATTCGGAACAGCTACCGTGAGTGTTTATTGTTTTTAAATGACAAGTTGCAGTTGCGGAGAGGGTAGCCAACTATGTTGATGGGGATAGATGTCTGGGAAGATTTAAGATTCGAGTTAACGATTGTTTAACTGTTTTGTTGGGAATATTTGGATTCAACTAGAAACTAGGTAGCAAGTGAGTCGGTTTGTTTGAAATATTAAAGTAGGTATGTGTAGATATCTAGCTACTTTATAAAGTTGTGGAACGAAAATCAATCTGAATAAATCTTAGGCTATCAGAACTCAGAAGAAGAACAAAAACAAATCAACAATTTTCGAAGCAAATCCGAGTAGGTACTGTTTAGATACCTACCGAAATTCAATGCTCGATTAGTGGTGAATTGGATGATTTCACGCTGATTCCTACACTAATATTGAAAAAAGTTGACGAAAGTTTGGTATAGTCCCAGAAATTCTTATTCGGAAAGGTACAAAAATGCTATTCTGGGCTCATTTTTAATACCTGCCTGTGTCTCCTAGAATCAAACGTCGGTATTCCACTTTTTGAGAAAATCGAGTAAACTTTGAAGCTTACTTCATTTTTCAAAAATCTAACGGTAACTGTGATTGAAGCTTTCAAAAGTGGACTTAGTTTGGAAATAATTTGTTCTGAATATTAAGGCAAGAATCAAATGCAATGTATATTCCTATTTTCAATTAAAACAACTTTATTTCCACTTAAAAATCTAAACCGAACCACTGCCACAGTTTGATTTTAAGACTCTCTTAGGTCTCGTCTCTAAAAACGTTTTCTTTAATATCTCGAAACTAGAAAAACTGGAGGGCTTTGTTTTTGAATCTAGGGGACACGCCTAAGCTTCAACTTAAATATACCTTTTGTCCTAGAAAATGATACCAAAGCTTATTCAAAAAGAAATATGTTTTAAAAACACAAAAGCTAACTATTGTGATCTAGAAGCTCAAAAACACCTGATAAGAGAGTGAGGTCACAGAAAAATGATTTGAAACTTTTTGAAACAGGAGAGCAAAAATCAGTTTAGTTGGAGAATGTTGTTGATTTTTTTTTATAATTTGCGCGCACTCAAGGAGTTGTTACCTCCCCTATTATGTTAAGTAATACAATACGCGAGTGTTAGGAAAAAGGGAGAGAGTGTGAATGAAGATACCAACAAAATAGACCTGGGCAATACATTCCACATTCGAGTAGTACGGCTGAAGAAGGATTCTGGGTATTTAACAGTACGTCCAAAATTGGGCTGAAGGGTAAACTGGTGGGCATTCCTAGAAGCGCGAGTATTACGGTTGAATTGTTTAAGGGGACTTGCAACTGGCAATCTCATAAGAGCACTTTCTGCAAGAAAACGATAAAATAAGGGAAGACAAAAAACATTATGACGATATTCGAGTGTCGTGAAAGTTTCAATGGTATTCGTATCTCCGATCATTTTAAAGACTCTTCTCTGAACACTGTCCAAAAGATTCAGATTCAGATTCTGCCCAAATATGGGAGTTATACTCCATCTCAGAACGAATGTACGTTTTGTAGATAACTGCCAGGTCATTGGGTGAAAAAAATGTTTTGCATCGTCAAAGAAAACCTATAAGCACTTTGCAGCATTTTTGGCAATGTCAAGAATGTCCACAAGAAGTGGTTAGTAATGCACAGGATTGAAAGCTTCGACGATGCAAGCGCCACTTATGGATAGTGGCAGGCGAGGTAAGTTTCGCTTCAACGACAAAAGACAGCATTGAGTTTTTAAAGAGTTATATTCTACGCGTCTTATATTCCTCACTGGACAATGCTGCCTAGACGAGAATTTAATGAACTTAACATACAATGCCGCCCTAGTTCAACGTCCGAAGAGGAGGGATGTGAACTTAAGAACGAATATGAAAAGCTGAGGGTACTGTCGTCGGCAAAACAATTTAGTGGATTAGTAGTTTCAGGCAAAAGATCGTTAATGAAAATTAGAAAAATTGTCGGAGACAAAACGGAGCCCTGGGGGTTTCAGACTTATAGCCGTCCAATACGACTTGTAATCAACGGTTAGAAAGGTAGCTACTAGTCCAGCGAAGAAGAAACTCATCGAAACCAAAAGCACGTATTTTAGATAAAAGAGCTGAATGCCAAACTCTATCGAATTCTTTTGAAATAACAAGAACAATAATCTTACTCTCTCCAAATCGATGTAAAGACTTGTAACACTGTTCTGTGAGATATACCATCAAATCACCAGTGGACCTAATGCAACGAAAGCCATACTGTCGGTCATTAAGAAGCTTTCGTTCTTCGAGATATTGCCGATAATTGATCAGCGTTGTTGGTGAGCTTTGTTTTATGTGGCTTCTGTCTGGTAAAAAACTATCTCTTGTGGTTTATCAGCCATATGGTCTGTATTGCCCGTAGTGGCGTTACCAAGTTTTTCTACGACCTGATGCCACCTACTCCTGTGCAACTGTTTCTTAAAAAAGGTTGGAGAAAAGTTAGGTTACGCACAAAAAATTATTTTATCTATACGCTATAGCGAATACAGACAAAATTTTTGTGTCTTAGTATTTTAATGTACCTATATAATAAATCCGATTTGAGGCAAAATTGGGATTCAGCACATATACCTAATAAACTATTGGAAAAGCAATGGTTTGGTTTTATGCTAAGATTTTGTGAATGTAAGAACACAGAATCAAAATTCTACCAAATTTCAAGCTATTATTAGTTCACATTTACAAAAATATAAAAAAATGGTATTCGATTTCAAAAATCGATATCTCGAAAACGAAGCGAGATATCGAAAAATTTTGATACACATTCTCGTTTTAATTTGGCCTAATTAAGCTCAATTCATTGCCAGATTGCGGTGCGGATATCGTACTACCCCCCAAAAACGTGATGTGACAGAGCAATTTTGTTGTTAGATCTGCATTTAGAGCAGAAAAAAACCTTTAGAAAAATGATGTTCGTTTAATGAGATATAAAACCGCAATTTTTGTAGTGTTTTTATAGGAGATCCTATATTTAAGGGAGCAAATAACTCGCCCTTTTCTATGGTCGACCGCGACGGTAGCCATCGAGAAAATTTGTTCATGGGACTTTTATTTTGTTGCAATGGTAATCATGCCAGCCTCTTACGTGGAAGTTCGAGGTTCGATTGTGGCGTAGAACATCATACACGTAACAAACAAAAAATCCAAAAAATAAAAATCTTTCCAAAAGAAATTTACGACTCTCTCTTACTGCCATAAAAAGTGTTCCCTCAGGACTAATAACCGGTCACTGTTTTCTAATAAAACACCTGCACCAAATGAGGTTAGTAACAGACCGCATCTGCAAAGTATGCCTCGAAAATTAAGAAACATATCTGCACATTATTACCAAGTGTCCAGCACTTTTCCGCCTTAGGAAACAAATACTTGACTATGAGATCACCCCCTAGATAAACTTAAACACAAAGAAGATTGTTAACTTCTGGCTTAACTCTGGAACAGGAAAACTGCTTTAAAACTTCACAATAAATTTCATTAAGACATCGAAAAATCTATCGATGTAATCTATCTACCTACCTATCTACACTACCTCTACAATGATCCAGACAGGACCATTCCAGAAAATTTCGAAATAAGATCGTTTTGTTCTCAACGTTTGATCAGCTGTAAGATTTTAAAAATGTTTCGGTTTGTCACTGAAACAGAAGTCTAAATGCGGTATTACACTATCATATAAATATGACAAGTTGACAAAAAAAAGTATTTCACCACATCGTCTTATAAATGCCATATACTTATATATGGCAGTATTTGAATGTCTCCATATATATGACAATGAATCTAGAGCCATATATACATACATATATATGGTGTAGTGTAATACAAAATCATAATTGTCGCCATATAAGTATGTTCATCTTGTGTCAAGTCGTGTAGAAATAAAGGCATATTTCTTTATTTTTTCATTATTATCTCTGTCACTTTTAATTGAAATTTATACATTATATGACAACTTTGTCCATATATATATGATAGTGTAATACAGCCTTAACTCAAGATTTTTACCAAAATAGTTTCTCTATCGACTTTCAAGAAGACCTGACAAGTTCTCTAAGAGTATACAATGTACATAATGACTATAATTTATGTATTTTTATTTAAAGGAACTTCACACAAGCCATTACCCAAACTTTTACTCGGAGTTTTACTTTAAGTTTTTACTTGAAGAAATTAAAAGCTCAAGATTTCAAAATTACAGTCTAATTTTGAGAAACGTTTTAGTCTCTTTACTACAAATATGCACGCTTTGGAGAATTGGGTACTTCGATTGTTTGTCTGTAACCACAAAAAAAACATTGTTGGTATTTTGATACCGAAGCTGAAAAGAATGCGGTCTACAATGTTTTCATTCAAGCACTCGTATAGTTCGAAATCAGCCAGCAATAGATTTAAAGAGAAACATAAATAGGGTGGCACCATCACAGGGCATGGAGGCCTACAGACTATGGCATTTTCATCCATAACCGCATATACTAAGCGAGGAGTCGGGGGGACCTACAAATTTCTGCCGATTCCAAAATCAGTATCTCGTAAATTTCTAGTTTCATAGAAAGATAGAATTAAAAGAATGCAAGAAATATCCACGACAAGTTTTTTTTATGATTAAAGAAATATTCCTACGGTTACCCAGATACCTCACACTTTTCCTCATAAAAAAGTTTTTTTTCTCCTCTTATGGTAGGTGAATTAAAAGTTTATCCTAAGTTGAGCTAAATCAGAAAGTGAATAAATTGATAAATGAAGTAGTACTTAAGCATATGTAAAGGATGTTTTGCATGAGATGCGACAAAAGCTCAGGACGGATTGGGTGGTTGGATCAAGGCAAAAAGGGGGATCAATCTCCCTTGGAAGTATTATAAGAAATTGATTTAATTATTTAAAAAAAAATACTAAAAATCAACCAACCATAACGTTTTTGGAAGCTAATACTTTTTTCTTCAACTAACATATTAGTTGAAGTACCTAAATTAAGGCAATGATTTTTGAGTAATCAACTCCCAAAGTCAATATGTATTTTGAAAAAAAAATCAAACTTTTTTTTCAGATAAAATTTTGCGTTAGGGCCCCAGATACAGCGACCAGGAAAACGAATCAGGAAAAATGTTCAAATGCAATAATAACTATCTTTTCATTAGAATTAAATAGCAAATGTTTTACTGATCGATGGCAAATCGCACTCAAAGAATGTTTGGTGCCCAGAAAATTGGTTATAGAACTTTAATCTCTGCTGGTAAAGCTTTCCCTATCCTTATTGACTTTTAAGATATTGGTGCTCATATATTGACATTGTGTGGAATATTAATTGAGTGTTATTGACAAATGCAACAACATCTGTATTTGTCTGGTCTCAGAGCTCAATATGGCACAATCAAAAAACGGAAGGATTGGCACGCTTTCTGAGCAATCCTTCCCAAATTTGGTATGTTATGTTGTTTGAATAAATTTCTATCATTTTCCATTTGAATACGTCACTTCTAATGCAAACAGACAATTGATAGAATTTTTGCTGCAAAATAAAAAAAAAAAACAAAATTCATAACTACTTACCCAAAACCTCGGAAGCAGAGCCATCAGTTTCGTGTGTTAAGCAATAAAATTTATCATCCATATGGTCTTCTTCACCCATGCTGTTGTCAGCCCATTTAGTTGGCAGATTTACCAGCGGAGTAGGTTTCTGTAAGAAATGTACATGCAAACATATGTTTATCGTAAATATTAACATTAATATATGCAATACATATGTAGATAAATGTAACAAATAAATAAATAGGATGGCGCAACAAAGCGAGGACGATCGAGGCCTAGCGCATTTCTCACAACCATGCCTCGTCTGAGGCAATGGAGGGGACCTACAATATTCTGCCGGTTCCGAACGGCTAATCGAAGAAGCGCTTTTCGTGGCAATGAATTTACGAACGGAGGACTTGCCATTTCCTCGCGAAAGGCGACACCCGTGGAAAAACATTTTTGTCTCTGTTTTGATTCCAATCATGAACCTCTGGGTTAGCAGTAGAAATGCTAACCATCACGCCAGCGCCACGAGTACCACAAACATAATCAATAACAATCAAATACGACGAATAAATTGTTAAAAAGTAATAAAAATTGACAACCATTTATCATAGTCTACTTTCAATGTAGAAATAATTCAAAACTATAGTGGACCTGAGTCGCTCGGAGGCAATGATTTAAAGATGTTCCTTGCATTGAAATAGGATAAAGGCTTTGCAAAGTTTTTGAACTCGATGAGCTTTCTTAAGATCAATAAAGTTATTTGTGTTGCTGTGCAACCAACGAGACCTTGACGTTTCATTTTTTCTGTAGGAAGTTCTTCAAATACGACCTAAAGCACTGTGATCGGAATTAATAGTGCGTCAAATTTTTTTTTGCTATAGACTTCCAGATCTTTAAAGCTGGATGGCGCTATGCTGATATGATGTGAGACCTAAGCTTCTGTAGTGGTCATGATGTCGGGAGCGCGATTTGAAAACAGGTTAGTAGCAAATGTATTCCTCCGTGTTGACATCCATCACCAGTAACCTAGGACTAGGGCTGCCTTCGTCATACATCCATAGTATCTCCAGAAAAAGCTTTACTTGAATGAGCAGTTCTCATTGAGGGAAGAGAGCCCTTAATATTCTGCCGGTTTGGAACGACTAAAAGAGAAAGTGCTTTTCAGGCAATGCATTTACTAACGGAGGGCTTGCCAATTCCTCGCGAAAGGCGAGACCCATGAAAAAAAAGTTTTGAATCTGTTAAGATTCGAATCACGAGCCTCTGGGTTGAAAGGCAGAGGCAGACATGCTAACAATCACGCCACGGGTACCAAAATCCAGAACTAAAATTGCAAAATTGTCTTCCTTCTCTACAATAATAGCGCAGAAAGCCTCACAAATCCAGATGAAGTAACTGACGTGATTCACGGTGGCCGACCTGCTGCTATCATAAGGAAATTGTCTCAAGTGTTGATACATTTTTAGGCGATGCTGTTCAACTACTATTATTTCCCAAGGAGATGGAAGACAGAAAAGACCGTACTGATAAACGAAAAAGTGATAGTAGTGCAGGTGGTATTCAAAACCGCCTAGTTTTTCTTTAAACCAACATCAGAAGAACTCTAGAAGGACTCCATCTCCGAGGCCTACCGCATTCTGTGACTCTAAAACCATCATCCTAAACATATACAGCTCGAATCTCCAAAGAACCATTCCAAACCTGAACCTATCTTAAAGTTTCAGAATGATATCGATACGATCAACAGGATAACGAAAATGTGGACCTTCGTTCGCATGATGGAGATGGTGCACTTTAGTCCCTAAATGTTAAACTTTTTTACAAACTAAAAATTTCATATACAAATTTATGTAGAAAACTTTTCTTAAATAAAATTTCAATTTTGTGGGGAAGTTCACTTGAAAAATTCACAGCTGAACTACTTTCGACTTGATAGCGAAACTTAAATGACGGGTGAGTGTTTCACTGTGAAGTTTTTTCCACCAATTGTGAGGAATAGGTGGAGGTAGAGAGCTTCCCAAGTCGTGCTTTAAAATCATTAATTTTCAATATCAAAACAGCGAACTACTTTCATTTTCAAGTGCAAATCTATTTTCAGATAGAGCTCGCCTATCAGAGATTTTTCACAATATTTTGCTTATTTTTTTATATGAAACAAATATCAATTTACCAAATCACTCTATACACTTAACAAATCCACCTTTAGCAAACGAAACGCAAAGTCTACAACACACGCAATGTTAGTAGGTACGAGTATCCAGGTATGCCCAACACAGTACCTGACTATCAATAAAATATAAAATGCAAAAGCGATCAATCAACCCCCAAATGAATTGTGTCGATTGGAAGTTTTTTTTTTTGACTCTTTTCGGTAGAAGAATGGAGGTCAGCGACGCGGTCGAAGCTCAAATTGCTTTTTAATGAGCCTGCGAATACAAAACCCAACAACACAATAAAAGCGTTAAAGTGACACAAGGAACATGAGCATGATGGAAATCCTTTCGTTTTATCAAAGGCCCATAGGCAGGAGAATCTAAGCCAATAAAACACGACACGGCAGTAGGTATATATAGGCATATGCTTATGCATACCCTTCCTAATTATGCCCTCCTCATTATTGATTTGTTTACGAAGTGCTTGAATGGTGTCCTACGACATAAACACACGCTTATTCATGGGAAAAAAAACTAATTAATCAATTTAACAGTCGTAGCAGTAATTAAGATTTGGTATGAGTGGGAGAACAGAACTACGAAGCTGAATACAGGTAAAAATGTACCAAAACTGTTAGTAGCTATAAAGCAACCAGGTTTATCGACGTTCATGGTTCATCCATTGAGTGAAGAGATGAGCAATGATTTAATCAAAGATATACATCGATACATAGGAAGCTAAGAATGTCAACCAACAGTTGCGCATGAGTAGGGTAAAGTCGGAAACATGGCACTCACTTTTTAAGTTTCTCATAAAAAAGCTTAGGAAATATAGCTTATAAAAATAATTAGCTTATACAAGCTGATTATTCAAAAGAAAGTAGAGCAAGCTAGATGACAAAATAATGTTCACTGAATCAAATTATTTAAAAAAAAGTAAATAAATTTGCTTGATTTTGAACAATTGTACAATATCGTTTAAAGGTTAGCTGAAAAAAAAGATCTTCTAGAGCTTTTTCAATCCTTGATACATCTTGAATGCCCAGCATCATAACGCGTATCGGTGTTGGTGTGAAATACTGGGTTACCCGTATAATACTCGTATCTACGCTGGGTGCCAAATTCCAATAAGGTGATAGGTGATTGTCCTAAGTCATAAACGGCTAACTAGTAACACCGAAGTTTTTAGCAGTATCAACATATTCGATGGAAGCATCGCTTAACTAAGTCAGGGAAAAGTAACTAAGGTATCTACCTTTTCTTAATATAACAACGCATTTAGATTTCTTTGGATTCAATAAAAAACCGTTTAAATGATACCAATATAAAGTTCTCTCATGGCCTTCAATGACACCAAAAGCTCCGTGGTCAATAAGTCCAAGAGGACAACTGCGAAGCAGTTGAACGTCATTGGCAGACATATGACAGGAGCAGTTATCAAGAACGGTCATTAATATAAATGGAAAACAATAGAGGGCCCAGCATAGACCCCAGAGGGACACCAGATGCGATTGGTAAAGAATTGGACAATCGGTCTCCAACTTGAACTGCTTGTTTTCTGGTAGAACTTGCTGTAACATTAAATTGCTACATGAGGTTTTTACAAATAACATGATTAAAAGCCTTCGAAAGCTTTGGAAAATTCAAGCAAAACTAGGAAAGTTAGCTCATTCTTATACAGAGATCTTCTGATGCCTCCCGGCGTCTAGAAGTGCCGTTTTACAACTGCGCTTTAAGCGGAATCTATAGACTGTTTTGAGGATTACAAATGGTTTTCCTTAAGGTGAACATTGATTTGTTTCAGTAAAATTCTCTCAAAGACTTTTGACAAATGAGGAAGAAATAGGTCTACATTCACTTCCTTTAGCATTTTTAGAAAGCGGCATGGCTTTCCAAAGCTCCGAACATCAAAATAGTATGAAATGCATATGTTATTTGGGCTCAATATTATTCAGACCTACATCACTTGATCAATCAAACTTCCAACAGCGGTAATATCCAAAGCGTCAAAAGCGAAACCAGGATTACTTAAGTTGTCAACAAACACTATGTTTTCTGATAAGCTCGACGTGGTGATGAAAATACCAATGATATGAGAGTGAGTGAGTTGGAGCCTGAGATAAAAGTCTTAACTTTAAGTGTGTCTTTATTAACCTTCTAAAATTTCTTTATAAATGCGGCTATTATTGAATTGAAAGTAACAAAACTACTTCAATTTTTAAAAACAATAAGAAAAATGGATGGTTATTTAACAATCTAGGGCATTCTTTGTAGAACGAAATTCCAGCACCCAGCATCGAAATGTATTCATCAAATCTTCACACATTTTTGACTGATTTTTTTTTTTTCAATTTTATGTTTCTTGTGACACCAAAAGATCAATTTCAAACGAAGTGCCGAGAACTAGCGTAAGACAACACACAATTCTGATGTCTGTGTTCATAAAATAAGTCGTAAAATGTGAAAAAGGCTGTCATATCACTTTGACTTTACCCTGAAGGTAATTGGTTCAACCGATATGTTAGTTCCATATGGTTCTGCTCTGATTAGTAGACTTTGACGTATTCAGATAAATTGGAGTAAAAAATTAAATTTTCGATGTAAGAATTAAGAAACAAATGCAATGTGTGATAGATATTCGTAATTTAAGTCTATTTTTCAACTTTTCCTCAAATGTTCACTTTCCACCAACATGAAGTCCTTGTATTTGTATGGAAACATAACTTGTATGAAAGCACAAAGCAAAATTAACTCAAGAATAAAGCATATTTTCTGGGAAGTCTTTAACGCATATCCGCAATGTGGGTCGTATTGACTCCTGTTAAACAAAATTACTCAGTATACTCTGATGAAATGGGTGTCCTATTGGTCAATCTTTCCCGAGTGCGGTCTTAAAGCCATTCCTTTTGTAATTGCAAGTGATAAATAAATAAAATTGTTTTAACTTTCAACATTTCAATAAGAAAGCTAAAAACATCTTAAAATTCGAGCAAACTCAGGCAGCACCAGGACTTTCAATTCAAAGACTGCATTTAGCTTATTTAAGATTGTCCAGTAGGAAACATTTTTCATCAAAAACTACTAAGCAATTTCGTTTAACAAGAAAAAAAACTATAGCTATAGCTACACAACACTGCTTCCAACTCACATCCTTGTAATAAGTTTGTTTTAGATTGACGAATAGAAAACGCAGTTACATCGTTCACCACAGATTGGCTAAGCCGACCCAAAGTCATACGGCTTTTTCTCCCTAAAATTATTAAAAACGACGTGTTGAACAAACGTACGAACAAAAACCATACATCCATTTTTTAACTCAAATAACTCGTATAAGTTAGTGTTGGATGCACATAACCGAACCAACACAAGCCACACGACTTTCCTCCCCTCAAATTACTCAAAAAAATCGTGTCAAACGAACGAACAAGAACTATATGGCACCTGGAAGCTTCTGCAGGGTGCATATAGACACGTCCTAGTTTCTGAACTGTGCACTCAATCTCGAAACTTATGTCGCTCTCCACTCTTTTTACTCTCGGAAGCACTCATTTTCAGAACCGATGGAACATCCAAAATTATTTTTGCTCAGTTGAATCTACTTTCTGTGGTGTAAGTGGTACACATATGGCCCACAAAAAATTCTCCTTTAGTAAAAACTTCTTTTGACAATGGAGTTACTTGTTTTGTTTTGTATTATGCTTCTTCAGTAGGTTCTCACTTAAAATAAAGAAGTCATATCCACTTTTCAGAACCGTGAGAAGCGACCTTTTTGCCCCTATTATGGTACGAAATCGGCCAAAAGATCTTAGGCACTTTCATCCAATGGAAAGTGACATCACTGTGCTGTATTTGGACAGTTATGAAATTTGACATTATTTTAAAAGCTGTGCTCCCACTAACTTATTTCGGGGTATGGTACGTTTCGTCATTTTTATCTCGTTTATTGTTGTTTCGCTTTTTGTTGTTTCGCATTTTGTTGTTAAATTTTTCGTTTGTTTAGTTTATTTATTTTTCGATATTTCTCGCTTCGTTTTGCATTCGTTTCGTTTAAAGATCATTTGGCCTTTGATTACTTTATATTTGGCTCGTTTCGCTTTGTATAGTTTCGTTTTTCGATCAGTTCGCTTTTGTTTAAATCGATTTTGATTATTTCGCCATCGTTTGATTGGTATTTTGCTTTTTGTGGATGAAAAAAGAGGCTAGAGGTGTAAAAATTCGCGCGAATTGAATTGAACTGTACCGGTTACTTTTGCATTATAACAATTTGCTTAGCTTCTCACCAAACTTTATTGAAAATTGATTAGAATCATCAAAGATATATCATATTTTAGAAGCATTTTCAGAACCAATTAGTTAGAAATAATATCAAATTTCGAAATACAAATTGGGTGCATTGTTTTATTAACAAAAACATTCAGCTGAACACCAAAACTGAACATATCAATAATTATAATCTGATAATGAGCGAAGTAATTGAATGCCAAAACAATAGATTACCGTCGAGACAAAATGCGAAAAAACAGTTATCGAGATAAATAAAGTCCAAATAATCATTTGTCAGTTCAATGGAAATGCGAAATACATGGTTAGCAAAATAAGAATTGCAAAGAAACTGTGCAGCAAAATGATTGAAAATCTAAGTAACAGAAAAACAAAACACGCAATGCGAAGTAAACAAAAATAATTGTGTCAAAAACAAAATAATGGAATGCGTAATAAAATGTGCGAATCAATAGGCACCCCTTATTTCGCCGTAGTTATAGTATAACTTACAAAAGATACCAGTCAGATCAGGCAATATTAGGTTTATTCGTTGAAGTCCTGCCCTTGCCCATATGGCAGCTATACCATGCTTTTTTTGAAAAACCTAAACTTGTCTTGAATGTCAAACTGGGTTTGCTCTCAACTCGCAATGAAGTAGCTCTAGGTGTCTACAAAGGCAAGTTCAGGTAACAAACAGGGCTATTGTATTTTTCTTCAAATGAAATGGATGTGTGGTGATTTTATGGTTGTGCGTCTTTGGAAACTGAACTGATTCTTTATTTTGACATATAACTCATAGGGCTGTCAAAGAAAACTGTGTTAACCTTGGGTAAAGTCCAACAAACCAACCTGTTTTCAGACTCAAATAATCCAAAATTGACTTAGTGCTCTGCTTACTTACTTTCGATCTGTCACTAACAGATTTATTGTAAGGTTCTTTCGAAAAAAAATCTTTTTTTTTCTTTCTTCTTTAAGCTTGTGACCTTATTTTGGAGAAATGAGACTGATCACCAGCACAAAAACGTATCTTCTTTGCCAGTGTGCAAAAAGTGCAGTTTTCGTTTTGCTCTTGTCAGTGCTGCGGTTGGCAGAAGGTGGAGACAATTAGTTAATCATGACTCAACAAAATTTATTGGTCATTATTTGAAATTAGCTAAAACTAAACCGCCTCGTAAAATGTTAGGAAAACTAGAATCTACCACTTATTAAAGGTTTCAGTTACAGAAAATGCTCACAGGCATATCGTATTAAGCAGATTAATGAGAGAGTTGTGAGTTGTGATCCCACCAATGGTAAGGGGCATTGATATTAAAATATCATTTCAGTGTGCATTGTAGCATTGATTGCACAAAATGGTGAGCAGTAATCCTAAGCGAAATAGCATTTTGTTTAACAGTACAGCAACATTGTGTACAATTTTTGAGTGAATACTGCGAGAGTATGTACATGAAAACTGGCAGCTGGTGTATAGTTTTTGACGAACCCAACTGCGGACCATTAATTTCAATAAATAAGCTGCAGGTTTATTGCACTGTCCCGTTTTATCAGATTTCTCTTAAACTAGATCCTTCCAGAAACAATGAGTGGTTTTCAATGACAAGTGCAATGAAAGGTCTCGTTGGATCTCAACAACCGTCTCCACCATTTCTTCTAAATTAAAGTCGCTTTGGCAGTACATGATAGCATTATCATTTGTCAAAAACGCATTCTCTAAGAAAAACGAAAAAGAAAAGTTTGGAGCAGCAGCTTTTTGGGCTCCCGCTAAAGTCTTACAACTGCTTGCAGCGTACATACTACATATTACTGAAACTATATAAAGCCTTTTTTTATGACCCAAACAATTATTTGCAGCACCACAAAAGTTCATCTCCACTCGAATAGCATTCACATTCACACTGAGACTAATTAATTTCATTGCTGCTTTTCCATGCAAATAAACCAGGTATGCAGGTCAGTGATGATGAGTGGACCTCTTCCAGCGCCTTTGCCCCGTTCCATGTATGTATATTAGAATGGCTTCATACCCATATTCATCATTCCAACTGA
Source organism: Melanostoma mellinum (assembly GCA_914767635.1). Lineage (NCBI taxonomy): Eukaryota > Metazoa > Arthropoda > Insecta > Diptera > Syrphidae > Melanostoma > Melanostoma mellinum. Next base: position 171,181,881 of record OU612059.1, on the reverse strand, counting down.
ACAACGTTTAAAAGAAAACGAAAGTCCGACACTTCTTCATGACCGGACAACAAATTACGAAATCCATCTCCCGACTGCACTAAAACCAGTAGTTAATAACTCCTGGTTGCACTCGGTGCTCTCTAATGAGTAGTTTACACTGGCGTCACATCGCAGCTTGCTGTTGCTTGATATGATGAGATGGCCATCGAGGCCAGGGGGTTGATGCTGATGCTGCTGCATCAACAGCAACAGCAACAGCAGCAACAACACATTGCTGCACTTTCTTCAGCAGCGCAACACTTTACATTTGCTTCCTCATTAGATTTCACACCAAAAATAAAAACAAAACAAAAAAAAAAACACAAAAGAATGAAAAAGAAGCTTACCGCATGCTAATGCCGTGGCTATAAGATCAAGACTACGCGATATCTTGGCTATCTGGCGAGCATCTTAAACCTACATGCGGCCATTTGGGGAAAATGTGTATAGGAACATCCCTCGGGCGACAATTTATTATACAGTTTGTTGGGTGATGTTGCTGCTGTTGTTGCAGTTTGTTCAGTTGCGGTAACAGCCAGTCGGATTGGGGCCGGTTCCGTTTCCTTTAGCGGGCTCCATAAAATCACCATCAAGATAACATTTATGAAAAACAAAATCAAAAGTAAAAAAAAAAACAAACCTCGGACAGATCGGGGACTTTTCATGCAACTAAGTCTAAAGCCAACAGGAACAATCGCAAAAGTCACAAAAACAAAGAAACAAAATTTGAATTGTGGTAGAGGCAGCATACATGTGCACGGCAGCCAACGGAGTGTTGTTGGTGTATTGCCGTTGGTGCGATTTTATTAATTTTCACATGCGGACGTAAGAAAAAAAAAGAGGAATGCCGTTGGGGTCTGGACTAGGTGCTGCTTGTATGCTTTGCAGTAGTTAGTGTTGGATTTGCGTGATTTGTTTTAAAGTTTTTTTAAATTTTTTTTTTATTTTCGCAAACATCGGCATAGAAAGGGACAAAAAGTGAATGTTTTTCTACACAAATGTCCAATAATAGTTTCTATGATGTGGCACCATATGAAACATGCAGAGTCGACAATTTGGGGATTGTGGCGGTTTTTTTATTGGGTTTTCCTGGTTTGGTTTTTGGTTGTTAGCTTTTTAATTGAAATAATGTGTTATAAGTGGCAAGAGTTTGGGGTGCAGTGGAAGTCATACTAAAAATCGAGTTTTGGTGACAGCTCTTTTGTATTTGAAAGTGAAGCGAATATTATTACAGACAGGAAAGAGACGCACACTCAATCAGAATTGGGATCTTAAATTATGCATATGTTTTTTGTTTTTGCTACAAAATCGACATGCTAAAGCAGAGATCAACTTAACATATTTTGCCCTGCAACAACAGACTCACTTCACTGTTTTTGAATTATTTTGTTTAAATGCCTTCAAAGCACTGCTAATGCCGGTTTATTTATTAAATATACCTATTAATGAAATCTTTTTCTCTCTCCAAAGACCGAAAAGTACCGTGGTAGGCTGCTAAATATTACATCGGTTAAAATGAAGTACTCATGCTCGGATCAGAAGAGAAACCTTCATATTTTTAAGTGAAACACGACATTGTATCCAACCAAGTGATATTATTGCATCTTATTTTCATTTGAAAAATGCATCAGATTTTCATATAAAACATATATGTATGTAGTAGTAGGAAAGAGTTGGTATTATCAGTGGTTAGGCTAACACACTTCTAGTTTGAATTGGATAAAAATGTTGCTAACATACTTTGCCCTGCGGCTTATCTGATGTGGCTACTCCAAGCCAAGACTTTATTTTTTTTTAGATTTAGATTAACAAATGCTTTATTTTTCTTTAGGTTTTACAAAGATTATATTTATATATAATTATAAACTAACATTTAAATAGAGCATGGCCTAAGCCGTCTGCCAGTTGACAATATAAACTTTAAAGTAGATTTAATGTAATTTTATTGACTAAAAAAGTTTAAAAAAGTTCATCTATAATTTTTTTCCTGTATGAAAGAGCAAGCTTGACAAATTGAAACAGAACTTTCCAATCAGCTCCATTGAGAAGGGTTATCATTTCCTCTTCATTGAGTAAACTCTTCCCGAAAACACTCCTCCGAGATTCCATTAATATCGGGCATCTGCAAAGGAAGTGGTAGTTGTTTTCCCTTTCTCCTTGGTTGCACAGATTGCAGATTTCCGGGCGTTCCTCTCTATGCGGTATAAAGTTGAGTGGCAGCAACTCTCCTCTTGTTTTTAAAATCAGTGACATGAGGTCGGATGAGTACTCTTCCTTGAAATAACTTCTTGTTGAAAGATTGTAATCGAGCATTGCGTAAATACATCTGCTTGATGACTCTCTCGCTCTTACAACGAATTCCTCTCTTTTCTTCACATCAACTGCACTTATTAGATCATAAAGTTCAGCTTTCCATTGTTCAGGTCTATTTTCGTTTAAAGTAAGCTGACGGTCACAAAAAGTAGCTAAGTTACTCCAACTCTTGAACCAAGATGATTTCCTTCTTAGAATGATCATAGTTAATTTTTTGGGCAGCCTGTTCTCGTTCATGGATAACGTCTTCAATATGTAGTCTACTTGCATTTTAAGTGTCGAGATGAATAGAGGAGGAAGACCCGTCTCGAGCATGAGAATGTGATTTGGAGTACTGTTTGGAAGCCTCAAGGTTCTCTTTAGAAAATATCTCAAAAGATGTTCCACCTCACTGAATTCTTTGTGGCCCCATACTTGAGCAGCGTAACACATAACTGCCTTCGCCGTTGTTTCAAAAATTCGAAACTTTGAATTGAAATTGACGTCTTTGTTGTGCATAATGGACTTCCACGTTGCATTTAGTGCATTTTTTGATTTGGCCAGTTTCTCCACAATGTGGTTTCTCAGATTCAGATTTCTTGATATCTTAACTCCTAAAGGTAGTTATAGTCACTTGCTACTTCGATTTCCTTACTATCAAATCTCCACTTTTCGTTGCGACAGTTTGAACCTCCACCGTTACGAAAAATCATAACCTTGGATTTACTGAGGTTTACCTGAAGCCTCCATTTGTAACAGTATGCAGCTATTCTGTTTATCATCAACTGGAGACTTTCAGGCGTTTCAGCAAATATCACAATGTCATCGGCGAATTTTAAGGATTTCACTAGAAGATTTGCTGCAACTTTTGCTCCACCCTGTAGATCGTCCTCCATGTCGTCTATGAAGAGTGCAAACAAAAGAGGGCTTAAGTTGCAACCTTGTCTTACTCCTATTTCCACTTCATATGATTCCGTTACGTCGTTGTTGAATGATATTGCAGATGTTGTAGATTCGTAAAATTTTTCCAAAATGCGTCCGAATTTGGTCGAAACACCCTTGTTGTAAAGCTTGAGCATCAGAGCATTTCTGTCGATGGTGTCGAAGGCCGCTTTGAAATCTATGAAGAAGGCATACAACTTCTTTTTGTCTTTAATGAAAATGTCCGCAATAGATGTGAGTGAGTATATTTGATCAACGGTTGAGTAATTCTTGCGGAACCCGGCTTGAGACTCACCAAGGAAGTGATTTACTTGAACCCAACCGTAGAGTCTTTTGTAAAGAAGCCTTGTAAAAATTTTCATTGATGTGTTCAGCAAAGATATTCCTCTATAGTTTGCAGGATCAGTGCGGTCACCTTTCTTGAATATGGGTGTGACGATGGACTCCTTGAAATAATTTGGTATGTATCCGTGTTCATAAGCCTGATTTAGTGCTATAGTAAAGTGTTCAATGAATGAAGGTGTGCTGAATTTGTAAAATTCCGGCGGTATTCCGTTTGATCCTGGAGCTTTGTTACATTTCAGTTCATCCAGTACTGCTTTTACCTCTGAGATACAGAACGGGGCGTCCAAGGCGTCGTCCGCCTGAAAAGGGATAGCAAATTGGAAGCTCGTAGCAAACTTATCCCTTGTGAGGTTTTTGAAATGCTCGCATAAATCCTTCAGCTCGATCGGTAGGAAGGGTCGCGGTGATTGACTGTCGTTGTTTATAAGGCGTACTTTGCTCCAAAACTGTGACGCGTTCCTGCAACTTGAAAGATCGTGGGCAATGTTCTCGAAGTATGCTTGTCGCTTAGTCTTAAGCAGCGCTTTTAATGTTTTGTTAGCGGACAAGTATTCCCGCTTTAGAAAGAGGTTTTGAGGGTACTTCCTTACAAGCTTTAACCAAGCAAATGATTTTTTTCTAGCTTGTGAGCAGTCTCTGTCAAACCATTTGTCACGAGGAGTAAAAACCCTGTTATTGTTCATCCTGCAAGCTGTTGGTATCGATATTGCAATGGTGTCATCCATTTCGGAGAGATCGAGGTTTGTATTTGATGGAGGTGCAAGCTTTAAGGCAATGTTGGTGTCTAATGCTTCAGCATACGTATTCGCCATCGATTGTTTCCATTTGTATTTTGTAGCTTTTGTTGTGCATACATCTACGCGTTGTAGGCTCATTGGTAGCTGAATTGAGACTTGGATAGGGAGATGGTCCGAGTGAATCTGTGATACAACTTCGAAGTCATTCATTGGGTTACACCAATCCCCATTCACCATAGCGTAATCAATAACTGAGTTGCCCTGAGGACCGATAAAAGTGTAGTCACCATCAGCGTCTCCCTGTGTACTTCCATTGCAGATACCAAGACCAAACGAATTACAAAGATCAATAATTTTCTTTCCTTCTCGGCTTACAACAACATCTTTTGAATGACGGTGATTCAAGTTCAAAGGTTTAAGTTCGCTTTCCAATGATCCTGTTCTGGCGTTAAAGTCCCCAATGAGCAGGACGTTTTTAAGATCTGCCAGGTACAAGTTGTCTTCAAGCAAGTCAAAATGTCTATCCCAGCTAGTGCAGTTTAGATATACAGGAACCAAGGTTAAAGTATGGTAGTTGGATTTTATTTCGATGCACAGAAAGTTTTCGAGGTTCTTGAAAACGAATTCAACCCCTGTTATATTTAGTTTACAGCCCATCAGTATGCCTCCGCTAGCCCTTCCTTTTCTATTTATTTTAACTGCTGATTGCCACTTAGTAGTATGGTTCGGGAAATATGATTCAAATTTAATGTTATGTTCTTCAGTTACATGAGTTTCAATTAGTATAAAAATTTCATATTCATTAATAAAGTTTAAAAAATCTAAATTTTGTATCTTATTATTTAAACCTGCTATATTATAACTTAATATTCTAAAGTTAACTATATTTGAATTCTGGCAGACGGCATCTACCTAATTCATTAAAATATTTTTTAAGTTGGAATGTGCTGAAGTTTTTACCCCTGAGTCCCAACCGCAGATTTGCATTGTGTCTCCAGCCAAAGATGTACTTTGCCCAACTGACGTTTCTTGATGATTGACGTTTAGGGCCGGTCTGTTCAAGTGTGGTTAAATCTGTGGTTTGGTTACCAGAGATTTTGCTTAACCCGTGGTTATGGATCTATGGTTAAGGAATTGCGTCTTTTCACTATTTTTTCGGCCTTGGTTAACAAACCGTAGGTTATCGAGAAATTCCAATATTTTTCCAGTCTATCTGTCAAATTAATCACTAACCCCAATCAATGGTTATCTTTTTTGGTGACATGTGTTTACTGTCGGCAGTTCATAGTGAGTTATTTTATAACTATTCATGTTTTTTACTTGCGATTATAGGTACTATAAGGCAAGTCTTGCAATCGTGCCGGAAAAAAAATTTGAGATAATAATTAAACATGACATTACGATCAAAGAGAATACGAAAAAAGTGGGTCCTGTCTGTCTGTGTGTCTGTGTGTCTGTCTGTCTGTCTGTATATGATTCTACAGCCTGAACCGCTGGACCGATTTTCTTAAAATTTTGCAGTTAGCGTATGCGGGGTAGCCTACAGAGGGGTTTTTGGAATTGAGTCTCTAGGTCTTGAAATAACGGTACCTGCCATACAACCGATATGATAATATTATACGAAAATGGCTCCAACGATTTGATAAAATTTTGTGTGAAGGATTAATTTTGAACTTTCTTTCTTATGATGTAAAAAAACAAATTTGGAAAAAGCCTAAAAACGGTACCTCCAATCTTTAAAAAGATTTAGTTTTGGAAATTTTTATAAATTTTTTTAAAAAATTTTGATTTTTAGAAATAACTTCAAAAGTGTAACTTTGATTTTTTTTAAATTTTTTGTCAAAATAACTTCTGTCAAGATCTAAATCTTTGCATACTCGACTTTTAAAAAACAGTTTTAAAAAAAAGTGAAAAATAAAAAACCGTTTTTTGGGAAACTGGTCCAACGATTTTGATCAAATTTTCATCATTCATTTGTATTAGCGATTGAAAAAGAATGGCGTTTTTAGATTTTGGCTTGCAACCTTTGGAATATTTAATTTAATTTTTTTATTATTTTGCGTGATTTAATTCAATTTTCATAATTGATGTGTAGTTGGCAACCATGTACCACAAAATATATTATGAAGATCTAGATAATACCAAAACCTTTAACTCGGCCTTTACATTTTGATATCGTATTTAGAACACAATCGCAAGTTCGTGCGACGCAGTCGTGCCCATTTTTTTCTATGTTATTCATAATTTTTGTTATTTTTGAAGAAAATGTCACAATCAAAGCAACGCAACGATCTGCGAATTTCTCCAAAAGTGAAGAAGAAAAACTTGTAGCTTTGGTGTTAGAAAAAAAGAAAATTTTCGAAAACAAGAAAACTGACCAATAATTCCTCGTCATCACTAACGTCACTACCATCAGAACTCCACAAATCCCAAACACAATTTCCACCTGAACTAAATTTGTAAATGAAACAGTATTTTATAAAAAAGAACTATAACAAGAATAATATTGGAGATAAATATAATGAAAAATTAAAAACAAACGCACTCCTCCATCACACTGAAATGTATAGCCAAATGATGAGTCAAAAATAATGCGTGAAGACAGATTAACCAATCGTGAAAAGACGAAATTCCAGTAAATCGATGGTTAAATAGCGTTAACCGACCAAAATCGACTGGTTAACGATTTCTCTGGTTAGTTAACCAAACCATTCATTTGTTAACCAAACCAAGGTTGAAAAGACGCATTCTATGGTAACCACTGGAAATAACCACGGGTTAAAATTAACCAAACTTGAACAGACCGGCCCTTAGTCTGACATCTCTTCGTGAATTTTGTTGAATTTGTAAACAAATTTGATAAAAAAAGTTTTTTTCCAGGTTGTTATCTTCAATTAATTTTTTAAAACCATCTACTTGATTAGTAACAAAACCTTGACTATCGGTCCATTCTACAATAATGTTATTAATGCTGAGTCTGTCGTCGCGCAGTGAAACTTTCATCCGACGTTGAGTGGTATGAATATATTTTCTCAGTTGTAAGAGTTTGCTACGCTTCTGTCGGATGGCTGGTGGGTAATCCCGACTTACGGATGCTCCGGTTCCTTTCAGACTTTCAAGACTTTATTGAAAGTCATTCCTAAATTTTGGGCTTTAGAAACATGTGCGATTAGGTAAGTATCAAAAACATTGACTGCCTCCGCACGTATATGATATGTTTGACAGTAAATTTGTAAATAATTTCCCTTTTAATTGAACTAACTATTACTACTAACAAACTAACTAAGTAACCGACTGACTTCAAAAACGACGCCTTCGGTAGGGAAATAAAGACGCAGATTTGTAGGAGATGACGAGGTACCTAGATTGTGCTGAGTCTCTTGAATCTAGAAAATATATTTTGTCTTATTTCAAAGATCGCATATTTTTGCGCCTAAAAAGACCGCAGACACAAAATCCGCTGCGCCGTTAAAAAAACTCACCTGTTTGCTGAGCATTTTGCGAGTGTTTTTAAGTCACTCAGCAAACACATCTGATAACAGCTTACAGTTCATTGATGAAGTAGATGAAGTTGAAATACCAATTGTCAAACTCAAAGAAATAAAAAGTCTGTGTCAACATCAACTATCGAACAAAAAATCAACTGGGTACGATCTAATAACTGCTGATGAGATTATGAAAGAAAAGGCAATCTAAAAAAGCCTTCATAAAACTCCGATACATACAAAATGAATGACTTAAGATCCAATATGTTCTACTTCATTGGAAAATTGCTGAAGAAATTGTTATACCCGAACAAGGTAAGCCACATACTGATCAATTATGGCAAAAGTCTTCGAAATATTGCTATTGAAAAGACTAAGCAAAGTCATAGAAGAAAAAATCAGTTTGACTATAGATATAAATATTCCACAATAGACCAAGTTCATAGAATAGCGGATGTAATCAAAAAAAGCATTAGAAAAAACATATTAAGATGTTGCTCAAGCATTTAACATGGTATGACATGAAGGACTAGAGTACAAACTGCGAAGGGACTTACCCAGGCCCAATACTAAAATCGTATATCTCTACCCGACTCTTTAGAGTACGAAACGACCAAGAATATTCAAAATTAAAGAAAAAAACTAAAGAAAATAGAAACCGGTGTTCCACAAGGCAGTGTCCTAGGGCCTACCTTGTATTTGTTATATACAAGGGTTATACTAAGGATATTAGATAGTAACACCATTATGACAGATAATACTGCAATTTTGGCACCCGACAAGTGCGTCGTCAAGGCAGCAGAAAAATTGTAAAATGCCGTCGACACAGTTAGAAATTGAACCAAAAAACGGCGAATCAAACTCAATGAAGCTTAATTTGCTCAGATAAACTCTACAAATAAAAAGTTAAGCTACATTCAAATATTCATTAACAACCAAGCTGTACCTCACGCCAATATGGCCAAACATCATGGGATGACTCTGGATCCAAAAGCTAAAATGGAAAGAGCACATCAAAAAGGAAGGAAAAGAACTAAACTTGAAATATAGAAAAATTCACTGGTTACTCGGTAGAAATTCTGACTTATCAATCGAAAATAAAGCCCGGTTTGGACATGTGGAATCAAATTGAGGGCCTGTACAAAGAAAACAAATACCGAAATCATCCGAATGTTCTAAAACAAGTTAGTGCACCATGGTCCATGGTATATAAGAAATAGCGATTTATGTACATGGTGAGCTACAAATGGAAATGATTGCTGAATTTTAAAGGAAAACACTCTTTATCACACAATCGGCGACTGCACTGTCATACAAACTTTGAAATGAAGTCCGTATTAAATACGAAAAGCAATGTTCAGAGAATAAGCCACATGAGCTAATGGCCTAAAACATGGGAAAGTATTAAATGTGTTAACTTCCCCTAAAGCGGTTATATTAATGAAAAAGAAAAATCTGTTGTCGATGGTTCATAGATTGGTTCTGCGTTCTGATAACGAGGAGTTTTCAACGAGGTAAAAATCCTACAGTACTTGGTGTCGAATACTAATAAGTGTGTTTTGAAGATTTCTTCCTGGAAAAAAAAATAGCAAAGGTATAAAAACCAGGCAGTAATATTATGTTTCTATATATGCAGGTCAAGGTTTTGCTCAACGCTGACGACTTAGCCTGACTACCTGACAAACAGTCGCAAATTAACAAACTATCTTTGGGAGTACTGGGGTCTATGTATCAACGTGTATCGAAGTAGGTTCCTTAACATTTCTCAAGTATCTCAAGAGATTTTCAGTCTTAAAATATCAATTTATCGAAAAATGTGAAAGATCATGTTGAAAAAATCATCATGAAAAAATTTATCATGCGTCTAAATATCGTGTTTTTCAAGCAGCAGTCAACTGCCGTTTGCGCTACGAGTTTATGATGCCTCTTTTACATAAGAAATCAAAAAAACCAATTCAGATAACGTAATGAGAGAGAGATAACGAAGGAGAGCTAATAGAAGTCTTCAAAAAACATTATATCCAGGCTTGTGTAAGCAAATGCAACTCCTTTTAATGAATGGAAACAGCCAGCGGCTGTGGTTGCAATTCATCCTTTACGGAGTCCAATAAGTGAATGATACACCATGTTTAGTGATGTGATCGCCAAAATTGATGAACATTTTTTCATTTGTCAAGTCTCACTTGCAATATCGAGAAAATGTTTACAGAAACCTAAATAAAAAATACCGTCGCAAACTAGTTATTTTAGTAGCAAATTTTTGTGTGATTCTATTGGCCACATCTTCAGAGCCGAGCCAAATGTAATCAGTCTATGTAAAAGAAGAGAGCCAGAGGACATAATTCAATTCTTTCCACTATAATCCTCAACATAAGTCCAAAATTTGGTTTTGATCAGCATGGATTTGAAAAGTAGATCTAGTAAAAAACGGTAATTAATTTGTTGATTTTAAATAAAAACAGCAAAGACCCCAAGAAAGAGCCTCGTAGTATTCGCGTACAGGTAAAGTTATAGGATGAGATCAAAGCTCAATTATGAGATTTTAAGGTGGTTTTATTTCATTTACAAATGAAAAGCTAAATTGAAGCGATGGGTTATCTTTACTTTAAATATTGTTAAGGAAAACTGAAACAAAGCAACCGGACTAACAACCATGATGTCTGATTTGAGTGGCCTTACGGGTTTACGACCACAAAGACTTTCTTCTAGAAGAAAATAGCCCACGATTGTGCGCTGAGCACTCTTTCCTCCTATTGGAGGTTTTAAAAATACTATAGCTGGAGCACTCAGGCCAAAATACCAATTCATTTTACCTACAGACAGCAACCTTCTTTTTTAACAGCCCAGATATTCGTAGAAAAGTCAAAAGACGCTGTCATGAAGTCATCCACTTTGTCACCATCCTCTCCACAGGACTCGCAAAGTGTTGTACCACTAAGGCCTATTGCGTTTACATGCTTGACAAAAGAGAATAGCCCTTAACAACGCCAATAAGCTTTTTACAGTCATTTCTAGCAAAAACGTTGCAGTGTTTTTATTAAAATTTGGTCTGTTTACATCGAATAGTTAGAAGCATGCCATCTATACGGTTGTGCTCTTTAAAGATCCAATCGTTGATTGATGTCCTCAATGAGGATCCGTTAGATGTTTCCAATTATGTCGTAATGGCCGAGAACCCAAATGAGACTCAAAGAATTCAGTCTTCCAACCGCATTCAGAGACGTATTGCATTTCTGGATAAATTTCGCCTTAGCGTATGTGCCTAATAATGAACCGTGTAGTTGTCACTCCCCACAAAGACACCAACGTTAGATCCACCATCGCTCCAGCACTCACATACGCTTCAAAATGTGGGACAGTCTACAAAAATATGAGAGGAAGTAGAGTGTAGCTGAGATGAACATGGTTCATATGGCAGATAGTGTTACAAGCTCGCAAAAAGTATTCAACCGTGTAAAGAATAAGGAATGATCGGTAATCATTTGGTATTGTCATGTTCAATACCAACACCTGCCACCTCTTTGACCTCCTTTATGGCGTTATCCTTACAAATGAATATCAAAGCCCATAAAAAATATTTTTCTTCTTATTTTATTTTGCTTTACATTTCTCCTTCGGCCTAAACTTTTTTGATAAGCGCCTTTAGGCAAAAATTCAAAGATTTGTACCCAAAGCTTATTTGCATACTGATTTCTAGGAACTTCCCAAAATCCACTTTCACTGTAATTTCGGTGCCGTGACCTAAGGCCAAGTGACATAAGGCCAAATTTGAATGTTTGGCCTTATGTCACTTTGCGAAAGCGACATAAGGCCTTACAATATACACTTGAATATTAAACCATTTTTCGTCTTTTGTTTGAAGTTATGGAATATGAACTTTGTTCTTGGAATCCAGGTACAATCACTTCTGAGTTCTGAGTGACAAAAGGCCATATTGGCCTTATGACGCTTTGGGAAAGTAACATAAGGCCAACTCCTAAAATTTGGCCTTATGTCGCTTTCGCAAAGTGACATAAGGCCAAAAATTCAAATTTGGTGTTATGTCGCTTGGCCTTAAGTCACGGCACCTGTAATTTCGCTATCATTTGATTCTGCTTTATTCGCATTGCCATTTCTGTGAAAAGCCACTATTTCAGCATCAACCCTCTCCTTCTTCTACGAATTGAGACGATTTCTAAAGAAACTAATGAGACGATGTCCTTGAAGGCAAACGATTCAAAACCACACAGAAAGGGTTGCCGCTTGCATTAAACATTTTATAAAAAAAACGATGTCCGCCCTACGGAATAATTTTCACTTCCTTTAATAACCCGTCCTCCTGCAGGTTAGTTTCCTTGCCATAAAATTCCAATCCACACATGGAATAGAATCTAGCTGCTGATCTAATTCCCTGCGTCTGTATTAATTAAAAATCAAACAACACCACGTGCTATGAACAACGGCCAAGGCGATTTGACGACGACGGCGACGCGACGGTTGCTAAAAACACCGACAGTCGCGTCTTATTCGCCCCCGAAGCGGTGGCCAACATACAAGGAGCATCTGAAATGATACCGTTTATTGCGAAACTCATCGGCGATCGTATAAATGTGATCTGATGAACCCGCAGCTATGGAACTTGGCCTGTTTTAATTACCCCTTGAGCGAAAGGTGTTAACCCAAAGCGAAGGATATACTATAACCATTAACATTATGGAGCTCCTATAGCACGAGCACACATAGCCAACATATATACAAATGCCAACAGGTAGAATCGCTATAACGGATGATAATGATGATGACGATCATCATGTCAGAAGAATGTCAGTATAACAACAGTTTTGCAGGTTGTAACACAACAACACAGTAGGTAAAGGTTGTATACTTGCAAACTGACAACCTGTCAACCATCAGCAGATCCTTCCAACTTCCAATCTACCTGAATCTATAAGATGAGAGTATGATGTGTCAGCTTTGGATTGAAACAACCTATTGGTCGGTCTTATTCCTGTTTGCAAATTTTCTTCTTTTCCGTACACTTTTTGTTATGCTTATCCCTTTTCTAACAATGGTTGTAGCTTTGTTTAGTTTTGAGACTTTAATCCTGCAGTCTAGTGGCGCCAGTCCTTGTGTAGACAGCATAATAGGATCAGGTGTAATGTACTTACGTTGGGTATCCTTGAGACCGAAATGGGATGAATTAGGAAAGTTTTTTTATTCGCAAATAGGAAGGGTTTCACCTCAGGTGCATCTGTTTATCCTTCTTATTTATCATGGATGTGTGGTAATGTGTAATGACCTGATTGTGTTGTTCTTTAAGATTGACCGTTCTTGGAAGGATATAGTGCAAGACTCGAGGCGAGTAAAGAAAATATTTTCATACATAAAGGACATGCAATAGGCTGTGTTTATTTTTCAATTTTAAGGCGCAACACACACTAATCAACAGATTTATTGAGTTGAGTGCGGCCTTCAAAGTCGCTGAGTGGGTGCTGCAGATTGTTGACTTTTCTTTCTTCTTTTATTCATAGAAATTGACTACAAGAAACTATGAGTTTGCTTTGATTTAATTGGATAAATGTCCTACACATTTGTGTAATCCTGTGGTAATTGTAAGTGGGAGTATGTGGTGTAAGCATACTAAGAAGCCCATTGAAGAATTGTCTTACACATACGTGTTGAGAACAAGTGACCGAACCCGGACTGGACACTAACTCTTATACCCTGCGACCGTTGCTCTCAACGCGTTGTGAGTTATCCCCGGTTTTTACCCTTTTGTCTTTAGAGGGTTGGATTGCAAGTATCTATATTTGGAATCGAAGTTTATATCATTCGTTCATTAATATCATTTGCGTCATGTCTAATGGATACTGTGACTGATGCCGGTTTCCTTCATGACTTAAATATTTGAAGTTGGGAAGGACTGACTGACTTGCAAACTCATAGCTAACATTATTCAATGAAGCGGTTGCTTTAAAAGATGGAGTTTTAGACAGGGAGTACTGAGGTTTAAGTGAAAATATTTAAAATTCGATCTTACATCACTCAGCGATCGGGAGAAAGGTTCATTTGAGACGTATGATAAATCGATGAGGGTAGGTAGGAAAAAGCATAGATTTTGTGATTTTTTAAGTTTGAGAAGGTTGGATCTACCAACTAGATGAATAGACAAAAAGAAAGAGGAAACGAAGTAGGCTTTCAACAACATCTCTCACACTTTAGTCATCGTTAAACTTTCCTCGGCTTCAGCCCTATTCTACTATAATGGATTTCTTCATATCTAGAAAACCGACCAAAAGATATAGTCCGTTGTCGTTCTCTTCTATCTGTTCCTTTTGTGGCAACCTCCGGGGTACCACAAGGTAACCCTCTCGGATCCCTCTTTTTCATCCTTGCAATTATTAATGGCCAGGAAAATCATTTAACATTCTTTTGACTTAAAAAAATTTTGCGTCATCAGCGTATAGGGGTGCCCAAAGCAATCTCCTCTAATCGAAATTCTCTCCTGCTTCAAGAAGACCTCAAAGTATTCGATATTTTTTGATGCTTGATGATTTTTATCTAGAAAATGTAAAAAATTTCCCGCCAGATCATATCATTCTCAGAACCTTCCAATAAACCGTTTGCAGTACAGCTTATTCGTGATTTAGGTGTTCTCTGTGACAGTGAATAAAATTTTCGCTCTCATATTGACGCATTTGCATCAAGAACTTATTCAGCCCTTGGTTTCTGAAGAGATAGCCCAAAGACTTGCGAAAACCTCTTATTACCAAATCTCTCTATATCGCCAGAATTCGTTCTCTCCTTGCGAGTATGAATTGGAAGTGGGGCATCAGGTCAAGGACTGAAAGCGTTCAAAGTTGATTTCTGCTGGGAAGTCTCAAGCGATAAGAAAGTAAAGGAAAATTAAAATACTAAGAACGACAGTTGAAATTCCCATTGCAAACTGTTCTTAGTTTATTGCCTTTTATCTTTATAGATAAATAGTCAAATCTGACAATTTCTGATTTCTAAAAAGAAAGAACAATAAATATTAAAATAAACAAACTTATAAACGTACCTTATAAATTTGTCTATTTTATAACTCAAGTAAGTTACCCGATCTTTTAGTAATTTTTTTTTTAATGAAGGAATTTAACGAACAACAAACAATTACATTGGATACTTCAATAAAAGCGGGGGACAGTGGAACTGGCAGACTTCATTTTCGTTTTGCTGATTGCTATTAACAAATATTAGATCGCAAAATTTAGTAGGCCAAGATTTAGTTTCATTTACAAAAGCTGTAAGTTGGACGAACTGCCGATTCTGCACTGAAAATACTAATAGGCGTGCAAATCTTGGCAACAGCAAAATGGCTAAAAACAGTACAATCTTGATTATTCTTCAGGTGTGCAATTTGATCGCTTCGGGAAGAATATTGCGATGCCTCACTAGAAGTAACTGAAAACTAAAAGATTTTTGGTGTAAGGTATGGTTTCGTTGTGTGATGGTTTTCGACAAATTTTTTTAATCAATCAGTCTTCGGAATAAACGAGCAAAACGCATGCTCCAAATCATCTGCGAATATGTTTTTCAAGCAGTTATTACTTGTACTTACTTGCTTAGGTAGGCATTACAGCTCGGTGTGAACCTGGTCTCGATTACAATTTCGATTTCGGGCGAGCTCTCTTCAGGGCACAACCATGTTCTTTCAATTTTGTTCTACTTTTAGCGCTCTTTCGTTTTGCCGCTCAGAAAGTGTCATGACATGAACGAGATTCGGAAGTTTTACCAAAAGGTAAAAAGATCCTGCCAGGGTGGCAAGTCCCGAACTCAAGCCGTTAAAGACCAGTAACGAAACAAAGTGAAGAGCCACAGTCGCTAGTGAGGATTTGAAAAGATCATTTCTGCAGACTGCTTAACGGCCATGAGGACACAAATTCCGCTGTCAGGCAGATTGCCCCATTCAGCTTGGACGATGATCCAGAATGCCGTCCTCCCGACCTAGAAGAAGTTAAGCTTGCTGTATGCAAACCTAAATCAAATAAGACCGCAGTAGCAGATCCTTGATGCCAATTTTTTCAAGCCAGCTGGAGACCAGTTGGAAAAAGCATGCACCAGCTGATCTGCATGGTATGGTGGGAAGAAAGCATGCCCGGTGAATGGAACCTCTGTATCGTAGGCCTGATCCTAAAGAAGGCCGACCCTCACAATTGCGACAAGTATCGAGGAATAAGCCTCCTTAACGTAATTTATAAGATCTTATCTGCTGTGAAATGTGAACGTCTGAAACCCCACGTCAACAACTTGATAGGTCCTTATCAATCTGGTTTAAGACCAGAGAAATCCACAAAAGACCAAATTTTCACATTACGGCAGATCTTGGAAAAAAACCCGAGAATATAATATCGATATTCACCATCTTATTTATCGATTTAAAGGCCGCGTATGACAGTATTAAAAGAGACGAGCTGTACAGAGTCATGCCTATAGTTTCGGCATTCCTGCAAAACTCGTACGAATATGCAGGATGACTTTGGAGAATTCACGCTGCTCCGTCAAGGTCGGTAGAGAACTCACCGAGACCTTTGATGTCGAAAAAGTTTTTAGGCAAGGCGACAAACTGTCATGCGATTTCTTCAACATCATACTTGAGCAGATTGTAAGAAACTCAAACGTCAACACCAGAGGAACAATCTTTCAAAAGTCTGTACAATTACTCGCCTATGTAGACGATATTGACGTAATGGGAAGAAAAAAGCGTGATGTTATAGGTGCTTTTGCGAGTATTGAAACGTAAGCGGCAAAAATGGGTTTGATGGTTAATGATTGTAAAACGAAGTATATGCTGTGATCAAACAGGGACAAAGAACATCGATGAATTGGACAAAACGTCACAATAGACAGACATAACTTCAAGGTAGTACAGGACTTCGTATACCTCCGCTATAGACTTGCCAACCGTTGCTACTTTGGGTTAAGACGGCAATTGAGAAACAAAACCCTCTCCACAAAAACCAAGGTAACCCTTTATAAGACCTTAATCATCCCAGTCCTGCTTTACGGCGCGGAAGCATGGACGTTATCGAAAGAGGATGCGGAAACCCTTGGACTTTCGAAAGCACATTGCAAGAAAATCGTGGAAGGGAGAGACCTCGTCTTAGGTGACGCAATCAAGTGGAAGAAGACCTCAACCGACACCGAAGTACAAAACATCAGAGATCTCGCCCGAAATCGAAGTCGTCATAGAAGGATGTTGGTTGAGGACCAGTTGCACCACGAACTATAATGCCCACCTAAGTAAGTGAGTAGACGAAAAATTTACATTCAGCGATTTAAAAACAAAGATACATGTAGAAAACTAAATGAAAAACTTTGAAGTGTTTGGCTTTGGCTAATTTAAGTAAAAGCATAAGTTGCTTTGTGAACCATCGTATATAGCTTTAAGCTTTGATCTGAAAATGTGCTACAATTTTTTCAGTTTCGTGTCATCGAAATCCGAAAAGATTTTGTCATCAATCATTTGTATAATTATCACATATGACTGAATTTTTTCATTTGTCAATTGGTATCTGCCATCTGACGTCTATCATCTATGACGTATTATTTTATTCATTTGTCATTTGTCCATATGTGATTCCTCCTTTAAGAATTCCAGCCCAAATGAATTATCCCATAATATTGAGCTCCAGACCGAATCAAAAGGACTTATCAAAGAAATTCCTCTCGAATATGTACACCAAGGAAACAGTTTAGAGGTCCCAAGCAAATCTGAGAAGTATGTATTCCATTTCCAGCTCAGTGCTACTTCCTACACAATGCCACAAAGATGGATTTCCAGAAAACTCACAACAGTTCACGATAATAAATATCACCGCCAAGCAGTGGCGAAGCGTCCATATAAGTCGATTATTTCCGACTTACCTTTTGAAATTCACATCCGAAACATCTTAGACTTCTGGCAACATGAATCAAACTTAATCATACACATGAACTCGCTGCCAACATTTTTTTAACAACTTCCACTCTGCTTTCCGTTTTATTATACACACATGTTGGCTCTTCAATTCACTCCATAAACAAACACAAAACTTTAGCAACATACAAGGTAACCCCAAATATTACGTCTTATAAAACTTGTTGCTGGATAGAACAAATTTGTGTTCTCTCCTCTTTTTTCTTTTACCAAAAAATATGACGGTAGAACATCGTCTTATTTTCTTCCATAAGAAAGCATGTATTGAACAGAGAAGAGCCTAGCGCTAGGCACCTCTCTGTTCAATACATGCTTTTTTATGGAAGAAAATAACCCGGTGTTCTAGCGTCATATTTTTTGGTAAATCTGTTGTTTGTTATCTCTTTGTGCTCTCGCCTCTCGCTCTGAGCACGTGAATATAGCGCCGGCGCAGTAGCCCAGTACTCATTTGCAGCATTGCTTCTGCACACTTCGGTGTTTGCATGATATTGGTTTTATAAAAGAAAAAAACGCTTTCCTTCGTATTTCTTCCCATGGACACATGCTTATAAACAAAAATGTATATGGCAGGTTTGCAGGTTGAGGTAGGTCTCTGCTTGAAGAACAAGAAAATAACACGCTGGTCTCCGACTTATTTCATGAATTTGTATGTGTTTCTGCACTAGACTCATGTGTCAAAGCTCAAAGGTTGCCACTTTGATAACAAATATGCGTGAATATTAGATGTCATAGCATAAAGCATATTTTTGGGAGAAAATGCAAACTATAATTGGAATTGGTGGCACAACTGGCCTAAATGAATTCAGTTCCCAATGAGCCGTATTTTATTTGAAAAACGCAGTTTACCAGCAGAACGCAGTGCAATACTTATTTAAATTGATTTGGTGCTTTTCGTGATTTTTTAAATGTTACAAATATAGGCTTTAAAAATTTAAAAGTGCAAAAGTCTGAAAATTTTTCCGATAGTAAGTTTCAGTGGTTTAATTATGGCCTTGATATCTGTTGACTGTTGCTTAACTGATTTTCACTTAGAGGAAACAAATAGTTTTAATTAGCTTAGTTTTATGAAAAAAAAAGTTATGACGCTCTACCTAATAGCTGGTTGGTTTGAAATACATACTTGACTTTTTGGCTTGATGCGAAGACAAACATTGCACAAAAAAAATTTTAAGTAAACTTTTTTTTGTTGGTGACTAAGTTTCCTTCGAGTTACCTTTTGGAATTATTCACCCCTCGCCACTGCCGCCAAGGTATTTAGGTATGCTCTTGCTCTGCGTGCAGTGCCAAGAAGTCGGACCACAACAATGTTATCCCTGCAGCCATCATTTTGCAAGAAAAAAGGGGTTGCAACACGCTTTTGCATATCCCCACATCCCAACATCCCCACGAGGCGAATTCACATTTCAACGCGACTCTGCGTCCACCGATGCGATGCAGACTACTTCGGCTACTTTAAGAAAAGTTTCATACGCTGGTTGGGGCTGTGCAGCATCCCAAGAGAAGTTTTTTTTTATTGAAGAACAAGAAACAGAACAGATGCCGCAAGCGATGACCATTTTTTTAACTTGAATCTCAAGATCCTCTTCCACGCATTTGTGAGTTCCAAGGAAGCAGCCTGTTAATCTGCAATGAATAACTCAGACAGATACTACTGTTGAATGCTGTCTATGGAGTTGGTGCGGCTCCAGCATCAACTGGCGAGATGTATTTTGCTTGCCACTCCTTGTGTATCGATGTTGTGGCTCCCTCTATGTGCGTTTACCACAGTCACAATCATGTTCGCATAGCTGTAGCATGCTAATTTATGAAGTAGCAAAGACATGGATGCAGTAATTATAACCTGTATGCCGTGCACCATCGCATCGCACAGGTGCGCCCCGCACACGAATACCAAATCACATATTCGATGGGTCATACCGCAGCTCGCATATACCCAATACCCATGTTAGTAGTTGGTACTGCTTAATGGTAGAAAGGTCCTCCCCCGAGGGGTTACACAAGATAAAAATAAAATAAAGTTAAAAAAAAAAACAATGAGCCAGAGATGCACATACAGAAAACAACTCCTCGTATAATTGAGGCCATTTCAACGAGCCACGCTCGACTCTAGGTAACACTTAACTGGTAGCAATGAGATCCATAGCTTGAAATTAACGTTAAGAGGCATTTTTGGCTCCACTATATATTTTCCTCCGAATGCACTTCTCCATCGGGCTATATCTACACAGTCAACTGGTGGTCATTTTTAAGCAGCAACATGATTAAGCGCATGTGATATTTTAGGGAATGTTAGGACCAAACGTAATGTCCTCACTGTACGGTGATTACGATTGCAGTTGCAACACTTGACCACTGAGTGCGGATCATGCAATGAAACAGCTAAACATATACAAATTGCCTCGACACAATTACGTGGAATACCAGTAGCTGGTGAAATAATGAGATTCAAGTGCACGTTGGGAAGAACATGCGTTTATTTTTTTTTTTTTAGAATTTGCATATACGACTTTGGCTAATGAGTTGCAAAGCAGCCATCCACATATTTCATGTGAATAGGACTAGCTATTTAACAGAGTGTCATTATAGCTTTGAGACAACTTATAACTAAAAAAGCTATTGTATGAGAGCTTACTGAGCGTTTCACTAAGTAGCACTGTAGATAAAAGGATATTATTTCATGTTATGACTTCAAAGAATTTTATCATGTAAGCGGCGTATTTCGTATAGGGCATATGGCCGAGAAGTGAAATGTGTATTCAGTTTCTCTTCCATTGCATAATCGTCCAAAAAGATTCTCCCAATAATATATAAACTTTGGGTCTAAAATTTTTAACCCTACCTCTGAAAACCTCAATCGAAAGCTCATTGAGAGAAGGTCGATTGCGATACCATTGATACCATAAAGTTCCCCGTCTGATCCCCATTTAGGGAAATAGGAACTAGGAGAGTTTATTAACCTCCATCGATAACCTGGACTAAAAAGTTAATCATCTGTAAGTCAAAACCATGCAGAATTTCGTATGAAAATGCATAGACTTTTAGGGTCTTTGTTGACCAAATCGCTGGTGTTGTCAAAAAAAGTATTCACCTAGGTGATTTTCCGTCTGTTAGAAGCAAATGAGGTGTTGGACTGTTTCCTCCTCCTCGCAAATGCAGCTTCTGCAAAGAACATTGGAGTAGATACCAAGTCTTTTGGCGTGTGGTATCTTTAGGCAGTGCCCTGTTAGGACACCTATGGTTCACCTAATACGCAGACGATTTAAATTAAAGAAGCTCGTTGAATGTTAACAGGCAAGAATTTGTATGGGGTAATTGCGGGAGAGATGCCGCGTCGTCGGGGAGATGCCGCGTCGGGACAGATGCCGCGTTCAACCAAACTCACATATCAAGTCGTCTACAGAATAAATTTGATTTTGTATTTGTTCCTTAGGTTTTTAATTAAAAACATAAGACACAAAATTGGAAACATCCGACATGCTACGGGATTTTTTTGTAATTTGTTTTGTTTTACGCAACTTTTTTCCAAAAGACATTTTTTAGTTCGTTAGTTCTTTGTAAAGAAGCTATCGACTTTTTTCCAGGGTAAGTATTTTGCATAATTAATAGGTGTTAAAGAATACTCGTGTGTGTATTTTGTTTTGTTTCTTTATTTTTGTAATGTGGTGCCGCATTTTTTATTTCATTTTGGGAGAGATGCTGCACTTTTGTTTTTAGAAGATGCCGCACGCTGAATTGGCTTTTGTATTTTTTTTTAAGAAAGTATTAAACTTCAGTATACCCCTAAAATACATCTGCACTTAAACAAGGGCTAGTTGGACAGAAGAGGCGCTGGAAGAAGTTCGAGAAAACATTGACAAAAGAATCTCTTTTCGAAAAGCAGAGAAACTGTTTGAGTACCAGCCAGAAGTTCAAGAACCAACAGCTATTTTTTTCCGAAACGGCAGTTTCATGTTCTGACACAATTCTGGAACCGGTACTTCCAACTACCAGCCATAGGTACATCATGCAGTCATTCCGAAAATGAAACGCACACCTCATCAAACTAACGCCATCAAAACTACTGCTATAAATTTCACCACTACCGAAATTCCAGTGCCTTTTTTCTTATCGTAAAAAAAAAAAACTTGAAGCGAAAAAAATTAACCAAAAGATAGGTTGAGTTAATGAGGATGTCAGAAATGGCTGCATGAAAACTGTAGACAGTACAAAACGTTTGAATCTACTCTGAGTACGTACGGACTGTAGACGGAATCAGGAACGGAAAAAGCATGTTTAATGTTTCAAATTCAATGAATTTGCCTTGCGGCATCTCTCCCACACATGCAGGGAGAGATGGCACATGCAATATTAGTCTATTGATTATGTCATTTCTTAAGGAACTCAAAAAAGGGCGGGTTTTTATGCATTAATCGATTAATGGGCTAGTTTTAGAGAAAAAACCAAAAGTGCTATTAAATTAGAGGGTGCAAATCGGAGATATGGGCTCTAAACCATCTTCACTCGTTTTTTCAATATATCTCGAAAACGAAGTAAAATTTTTATGCAATTCCGGATGTTTTTTGTAGAGAGCAAATTTTCCCATCGAAATGCATCTTTTTAAAATTATAAATAAAAATTTTTTATCCAAATTAGTAAAATTCTCGACAGAAAAAAAGTAAATTTTTTGCAGTTTTTGAGTTTTGTCAGTCTTTTTAATGACATTTTTTTCTGGTTGCAGAGAGGTACAAACAATGCTCCATAAAAAAGAAAGTAAATGAAATTTTCTTTAAAATGCTATATCAGAGAATTTTCTATGTTTCAATTTCACCGAAATATTGTCACTTGAACATAGACATTTATCGTCGTTTTTCATCCTTTTTATACTGGCTGCAGTTTCTTTATATGTAGGAAAGTGGAACCAGACCCGTAATAACTATCGTTTAAAACATTTTTGCAAATTATCGAAAAGTACAAATTTTTCGCTTGCACAAATACATACCACCAACAAGCGATGCCATCAAGCATCATGGCCTAATAACTTTTTCCGGGTAAGGGATTGAACAGCGGCATTTCTCCCGCAATTACCCTATACATTTCCAAATATTAGATTTAGATTAGATGATTAGATGAATCTTTATTGTTGAATCTTGAATAAAATAATAAATAAGTACAATTTTTAAAGATTATAAAGCATGGCTATTAAGCCGTCTGCCGCTTTATAAAAAAAATTACATTTAGAGACTACAAATTAAGGTTAATTTAAGTTTATTTACAATTTTAAGTAATGAGTAATGGACAATAAGATAAGAAATCAAAAAAAAAGTTTGTTGAGGACCTACTATTAACACCTTACCACTGGTGGGGGGATATTAATAGCATGCACTCAATAACTTTAGCAAACCGTTCTTTACCGCTGGTGGGGAGAACTTAATGAGAAAAACACTGGTTTGATTGCCGTTCTAACTGCAAGTGTTCTTTATTCAAGTAATATTCTTCTTTTATACTAATTAAACGCTTACGCGTAACTTAGTTTAGCTTAGGAAATAATATGTACACAAAATCAAATTGCCTAGTAGACAGAAAGTGCAATTTGTGAGAATTGATAAATTTGATATGACCTGCGTTCGTGCATCGGTGCTGTTGAACTCGTTGTTCAGTTGTTGAAATATGATTCTGGGAATGCGTTTTCATATTTGAGTTGTCATCGTTTATTTGAATTGTGATTCCGAATTCATTCATATTGTTGTCACAACAAGTTAAATAAAAAGTAAAGATTAAATAATTAATAAAGTACCATTTCAAGCACATATTACAATTTTTCAGTTTTACATATTTTATTACAGTTTTAAAATAAAAAGTAGATATAATGTTTTAACAGAAAAAATAACAGTGTTATATAAAATTTCATAAACGCAAAAGAAAAAAAATGCAAGATCTAGAAATATAGGGCTTTTAGTTTAGCTAAAACGAAAAATGTGAAAATTGATTCAAATTTAAAAAGACGGGCTTTTAGTTTACAGTGTGTATTATTCACGACAAATTCAAATATGTACCTCTCTGTAACTACTTGCGTGAGAAATATATCGTACCAGCAACTTCCATCCAAATTCTCCATTAAGGCCAGGTTACTCCAAAAAACGTAATTTTTTTGAATATGTTTTATTTATAGAACAAAACATGTTGAGTAATCAATTTTTTTACAAATGAAAGCACATATATGAAATTATTTGAAAACATTTTTTGTTTTTTTTTTTTAATTTCAAAATGGCGGTACTGAAAATAGCTGCTAAAATTCAACTGATTCGTAGATGGATGACAATCTCATTTCAAAACGATTACACTTATCGATATGAACCAAACGCCATTTTACTCTTAAGATGTTTGCCTATGGCCTCAAGCAGAATGAAGCATTTTTAATGAAAAGAAACAAAATGGTGGACTATTGAATTTTTTTTCAATTTTTTTCACTGTTAATTGCTTATAACTTTTTTAAATAATAATGAATGTTTTTGATTCTGCTTGAGGCCATAACCAGACATCTTAAGAGTAAAATGCCGTTTGATTCATACCGATAACTGCAATGGTTTTGAAATGAGAGTGTCATCCATGCAAAAAACCGTGGTTCGGAGAAAAATCAGTTTAAACTTCAAAGCTACCAAAGGATTTCGAGCGGCCGGATTTATCACAGCGCTCCCCACCCTTTTATATCTGCTTCTCGGTCTTCCGGACTAATCTATACTATTTCTAAAAAGTATACAGTAGCAATTTATGAAAAAATAAAATTTCTTGATTCTTTCAAAAATGTTTTGGATAACCTGGCCTTAAGAACAGTGACAAATTCGTCATACGTAAGATAACTCTTATTGAAATAAAGTCTTCGAATTTCTTGTAAAATAGGACATATTGCTAGAAAATGATAGACGTCTTCATTTTGGTTCAAATTACATAATCCACAAATGGGGCTAATATCACTGCGATATGGTCTTAAATTAAGTTCAAAAGTTTCCGTTTTGATTTTAAATATAAGGCTCACATCAGATGCAGAAAGCTCCCTTCTAAAATAATTGTTTTTGCCTAGGTTTAAATTTAAAGTTTTATATATAGCTCTAGAAGTAGACTCCCTAGCCTTATCAATATGCATCTGATACCTCCGCTCGTCTACTTTCGCAATGCAATTGTAGAAAATATTTTGCCATTCTCCTACATTGTTTGGGCTCAAATTTAAAGGAACACCATGTTCCAAAGCAAGATCTTGCCAATTCTTAAAAGGAGTATAACCGCACCGAAGAGAAACAAGCAGTATTCTTTTGTGTAAGTTGTTATCAGCTCTTTTTATAACTTTGGTTAAAAAGTCTGCACTAGCCTTCAAGTTTTGTATAAAAATAGAGGTAAACCGATCTCAACATAGATAGCATAGTTTGGAGTATTCGAGGGCAATTTGAATATTCTTTTGAAGAAATATTTTTGGATTTTTTCAATATCATCCATCCATTGATAACCGTAAACTTCGTTACCATAGCAGAAACAAGTGTTAATTGTGGCGTTGAAAACTTTGAATTTTGACGTTTCGTCCACAAAGGACTTCGAAAAAAATTGTTACCACATTGGATTAACTGCTGATTTGGCTACGGCCAGTTTATTTTTTATATGAGCATTGATACTCAAATTATTCGAAATAACGAAACCAAGATATTTAAACTCATTGACTACTTCGATGCTGGTGCCCTCTAATGTCCAGGACCTTGAGTTTCTTTCGGACCGAGTTTGGTTTCGGAATATCATTATTTAAGATTTTGCAGAGTTTATTTTTAGATCCCATTGATCGCAAAACACCTTAAGTTTGTTAATTTGAAGCTGAAGTGTCACTGGGTTGTCAGCAAAAATGACGAGGTCATCAGCATACAATAACATTTTTATGAAAATATCGCCAAAGGAAACTCCCCCTGGTATATGGTTCTCGATGTCGTTTATAAACAAGGCGAACATTAACGGACTTAAAACACATCCCTGTGGAACGCCCGTTTCTGAGCTAAATGAATTTGACATATTCCTTCCATTACACACTACAGCAGACATATTCAATAACAGCTGTTCGTAGACCCTTATAAACTTTGTTGACACCCCGATTACAGCGAGTTTATATAATAATGACCTTCTGTTTATAGTGTCAAATGCCGCCTTAAAATCAATAAATACTGCAAATAAAGGTTTTTTTTTGTCTATAAATCTTCTAGCCACTGTAGTTAGAGCAAAAATTTGATCCACCGTCGAAAGGTTGGCCTGGAAACCAGCTTGAAAACAACTGATGACATTATTGGACTGTACCCTATTCGACAACCTAAGATATAGAATCTGAGTGAAAAGTTTCCTCAGAGAGCTTAAAACAGAAATGCCTCTATAGTTTTCAGGCTGATTTGGATTACCTTTTTTAAAGATGGCAGTTATCCTTGCCAGGCGAAAACTGTTTGGAAAGGTCTCCTCATTAAACTTTTTATTCAATAAGCCAAGAATATAATCCAGAAACTCCGGAGTTGAATTCTTGTAAAACTCTATGGGAATACCGTCTGCCCCTGCAGCTTTATTATTCTTCATTTTTTTCAACGATATAAGTAGCTCAGGCATTGTAAAGTTGGAGTCTAAGTCCGAGATATAAACGTTTGGAAGTGCAAAACTTATTTCCAAATATAGAAGAATTGGATACGTAAAGGTTTTCAACAAACAGACCACGATCGACGTTGGATATGACATCTGCGAGCTTTTAATTCCATCCCTCTAATTTGGATACTGCGATAGTGAGGAATCACAACTATGCTTCTGCGCAAGTTGATATCACCATTTAAAATAAAGGCATTGTCTTGAGGGACTATGCTTCTGGAAAGTTTTATTTAGACAATTGTTGGTTTTTTTATTTTTCTTATGATTCTGCGTTTGCTTTCAAATGCTGTACGTGTACAGTACACATAATTTTGCTTAGTCTGATTCAACATAGGAGGTGACATACTTTGCCGTTGAATTTGGTGTCCAAAAATGACATATTAAGAAAATTCTATGAAGAGCTTCGTATATCCACAAGCTTATACATCATACTATATATTTCGATGGTAAGTTACTGAGACGATTGGAAAAGAAAATACACCATGTTGATTTACTCGGCATGTTCGCCAGAGCTTATTAGACCTTGAGTTAACCACATTTGGATTGTAGAACTTTTTCAATGTGTGTGAGTTGCCGAAGAACCAATTTTCATGGGCTCATTTCTTCTAGTTTTCCTCCTTTCAAAAATAGAAAATTTTGATTTTTGAGTAAAAATTAAGAGACCACATGATTTGCAGAAAGAACTTATTCTATTTCGGCTTAGAGCTGTAAAGCATTTTTTTTTTGCCTCCCAGAAGAGCCAAGCTTACTATACTTATCCCAACTTCATTTCATCAATAAAAAGCGCGAAATGTATTGGGATTGGAATGCATCCTTCAGACACACCTGATTTGACCAAATCTCTGTTTTCGTAGGTATCCCAGACTCGTTGACTTACGCCAGTGACGTAATGATAAGAATGTCTGCCAGTTAAGTGGAAGGTTAACGGATGGTCCCAAAATGTTTTTCTACGGGAATGAGCTTTTATGTACATTCTAGATTAGCCGTTCGAAATCGTAAAAAAATTGTAGGTCCCCTCCATTCCGTCAGACGGCGTGGTCGTGATAAATGTGCTTGGCTTAGGGGCTTCAATATCATTATTTTCTCTCTGGAGGAGGTATGAAGATCAAAATTCGAAGATAAAAAAAATATGTCACCAGAAAGATAAATTCAAACGAAGAAAACCAAATTCGGACCCTGTTCGGAGCATCAAGCAAAACAGAGTTACAAGTTACAAGTTAACTTTATTGAGGCATATAAAATCTGGACATTTATATTTTTAAAAAAAAAACTAGGTATGCATTTCATCTTTGGTGGACTTCATGATGTGTCTGACTGTAACATAAATTCAAAATATTTCAAAAATATAATAAAAATAAAAATATCTAGTCGATATGTTTAAGCTTATTCAACTAAATTTTCCACATTGGTTGAGTTGAATAATACTCAGTTTATTATCAATCAGGCCGAATTCCATATTTGTTGGAGCTGAACGTTCAGAATTCTATCCTGTCATCGCAGGCGTTCCACAGGGATCGATAATGGGGCCATTCATATTCAATATTTTTTTTTGCAAGATTTTCTTCTCTCTGACCCAGTGGTACCCGTGGCGTAATGGTTAGCATGTCCACCTGCTAACCCAGAGGTTCGAGGTTCGAATCCCAGCAGAGGCAAAATGCAAAAATGTTTTTCCACGGGTATCGCCTTTCGCGAGGAATTGGCAAGTCCTCCGTTAGTAAATTCATTGCCATGAAAAGCGCATTCTCAATTAGCCGTTCGGAACCGGCGAAAAATTGTAGGTCCCCTCCATTCCCTCACAAGGCATGGTTGTGAGAAATGCGCTAGGCCCAGGGGCTCCTCGCTCTGTTGCGCCACCCTATTTATTTATTTTTTATTTTGACCCAATGACTAATGAACTAGGTTCAATTCATTATGCAGATGATACTATCATATTGGCTAGCAGTACCTGACCAACTGTAGCTCTAAGCAAAATAAAGCACGGGCTTCCTCTCGTCGAAAATTATTTCAAAAAGTGGAGACTGAAAATTAATACAAGAAAATGTGGACTAAGGACATTACCTTGCGATAAAAGAAAGCAAGTCTTTATCTTTAAAAGTGAATGATATTCAAATTCCATTACAAACCGAAACAAAATACGTGGGAATAAACTTCCATAACCGATTCTTGTTCAACAAACATGCTAGGACGGTGCTAAATAAGGCAAAGATGGTTGTAGGATCGCTTAAACTTCTATTTAATTCAAAGAGCTTGTCAGAGAAAACAAAAATTCTTATGTACAAGACGCTTGTATGACCGATTTTTACGTATGGGTTTTGTACGTGGCTTACGATATCGCCTAGTGTTGCAAAAGAAATGGAGTTGTTTGAGAGACAAATTTTGAGATTTTGTTGCGGTCTGTTTAGAAGAGCAGATAAAAAGTGGTATTCCAACAAAATTTTATATGAAGCAACTCAAGTAACTCCCATAATGAAATATCAAATAGAACTTTTGATAAAAAAAATGGAGTGGATAAGATATCAGGAATTCCACTTGTAAGATCCTTGATGGGGTCTAATATTAATAACTGCCTATTTGATAACTATTGTTTATCTCCATTTAATTTTCTCAATGAGGAGCCTCATTCTCTTTTAGGACAAGATACAAACGAAACTACAAAAGTGCCGTTCTTTGAAAAGGCATCTCCCTTTAACTATAGGGGTTGATAATTGTTAATTGTTATGCAAATAAAAAATAAAAAAAATAAAGAAAATGAAACATTTTAGACATGTTTTGGTAGACGTTGCTAACATAAGCCATTGTTCAATGCAGATTGTTGAGCTTTCCTTGTAATTTTTTTTTTTTAAATTAATAGGGATTTCTTGATATATGCACTATTTTATCATACCTGATATAAATTAAGATATCCTCCTCAAAACTGTGGATTTTTAGTTTTTAAAATTTTTAGTTTTAGTCCTAGTCATTAAGTTTAGAATGCCATAAAAGAGCAAAGCAGAGTATTGATCACCGGGAGCAAGTAATCAAATCAATATGTTAATTATCAAGCAAAACAGATTGTGAGGGAAATCACATAAAAAGCGACAGAGTTAAAATAAAAACCAATCAGTTTATCAGTTTTCATCTTGAATAACATCAACATAACCAGACAAGTTAAATGAATTTTGAGTTACACTTAACAAATACCAACATCCCATTTTCAAACGAAGTAAAGCATCTTGGAGTAATCCTAAATAACAAGCTTCTTTGGTCTAAACAAGTAAAAGTCTGCTAAAGCACTATCAGTCTTCTGGCAATGTAAAGAAGCCTTTTTTTTTTTTATGTTGGAGGTTTTTAAAATACCAGCTGGAGCACTCAGACCTAAATACCGGTCCATTGTACTACCAGATAGCAACCTTCTATTTGTTATAGCTTTCCAGATGTTCGGAGAAAAGCCAAAAGACGCTGCCATGATAAGGAGCCTAAGTTACCAGCTCTCACCATGTCTGCGCCGAGTATCTGTAACCTCATGCGAGAAAAATCAGGACATTCACAGAGGAAGTGCTCTGCGGTGTCCTCATCTTCTCCACAAGATTCACAGAGTGTGGTGTCGCTTAAGCCTAACACGTTTAAATGCTTGGCAAAAGAGAAGTGCCCGCTGGCAACGCCAATAAGCTTTCTACAGTCTTTTCTGCTACGAGCTAGCAAAAATGTTGCAGTCTTCTTACTAACGTTGGGGAGCATGCGCTTGGTTTGCCTGCATCCACTGGAGGCATGCCATCTACGATTTTGCTCTTCACAGATCCAATCGTTGATTGAAGCTCTCACTGAGGATGTTGGCAGACCTAGCGACGGTTCAGGTCCTGAAAAAGCTGTCTGAGATCCCTGCCTAGCAAGTTCATCGGCGACTTCATTTCCAGTTATGCCGTGATGGCCCGGAACCCAAATGAGACTCAAGGAATTTAATCTTCCGATCGCATTCAGAGAGCTCTTGCATTCCTGGATCACTTTCGAAGTGGTTAGAGGGTTGAGAAGGGCCTTAAGCACAGCTTGGCTGTCGCTGCAAACACAGATACTTCTCCCCGTCCATCCATTGTTCGTTACGTAGCTCAAGGCCATAAGGATAGCATAAGCTTCCGCTTGGAAAACGGATGCGTATGATCCCAAAGATGAGTGCAGTCGTATGTCGTCGTTCTCAACAAAGGCACCAGCACCAGAACCCTCGTCGGTTTTGGAGCCATCTGTGAAGATACGATAACAGTTCTTTCCAGGCTCAGATTCTGGGGTGAACCAGTCCTGAACCGAAGGAAAGTTGACTGAGTAATTTTGACGCAGTTTGAGCCTTGGGATCATCGTGTCAGACGGCATATCCATTAGACGTGAGTCAAAAGATATGCTGCTTGCGAGTTCCTCAAAGCTCCAGTGCGAATTGTGCCAGAGACCACATCGCTTTAAACGAGAAATGGTCTTGAGAGTACACCCCATGATGTAAGTATCAAGGGGAGGAAGATTCAACAGTGCGTCGAGAGCAGCTCCCGGTGTGCTGGGGAAGGCCCCCGTAACACCCAGACAAATTGTTCTTTGAAGTTTGGCAAACGAGGCAATAACGTATTTACGCGAGAGCTTATTCCACCAAACAACTGACGCATAGGAGATGATTGGTCTTATCATAGCCGTATAGATCCAAAGGACCCTTTTCGGTGAAAGACCCCATGTCTTGCCAAAGGCTCCTTTACATTGCCAGAAAACTGACAGTGCTTTAGTAGTTTTAGACTCGACATGTTTTGACCAAAGAAGTTTGTTATCCAGGATTACTCCAAGATGTTTGACTTCATTTGAAAAAGGAATGTTGACGCCTTTAAGTGAAAGTTGGGTCAAACCAGTCAATTTTCTACGTCTAGTGAAGAGGACAACCTCGGTTTTAAGAGGATTGACGGAGAGACCGTTTCTAACACACCAGGTGTCAATCATACAAAGCGCAGCCTGTGCTCGGGAACAGACAGCTTGGAGGCTGGAGCCAATCGAGAGCACGGCGACGTCGTCTGCATATGCTTGGGCATGAACGTTAGAACCATTGAGCATTACGAGTAGAGAGTCGATCAACATGCACCACAGAAGAGGAGATAAAACGCCACCTTGTGGGCAGCCCTTATTCACTCCCGTTGCAACATATTGTCCACACTCAGCCTCAGCGATTACGGTTCTATTTACTAGCATTGCTTTAATCCACAACACTAATGACTCGTCCACACCGTGTTCTCTGGCAGCATTACACATACCATCGAAACTTGCATTGTCAAAAGCACCTTGAATGTCGATGAAAATACCTACCGCAAATTCTTTCCTGTCAAGCGCGCATTCAATCCTGCTAACAAGATTTTGAAGTGCGGTCTCGCAAGATTTTCCTCTTTGGTAAGCATGTTGCATCTGAGACAGAGGGTGTAATTGGAGTGAGGTTTTACGAATGTAAATCTCAACCATTCTTTCCAGCGTCTTAAGCAGAAAGGAGGTAAGACTGATGGGTCTAAAGCTCTTGGCGAGTGAGTAGTCTTGTTTACCAATTTTTGGTATGAAGGCGACTCTAACACTCTGCCATGGAGTTGGTATATACGCTAGGGCTAAACTACCAGTGAAAATATTTTTCAAAGTAGGAAGCAAAAGGTTTATACTTTCCTGCAACATAGCTGGGTAAACACCGTCAGTGCCAGG
Source organism: Melanostoma mellinum (assembly GCA_914767635.1). NCBI lineage: Eukaryota > Metazoa > Arthropoda > Insecta > Diptera > Syrphidae > Melanostoma > Melanostoma mellinum. The sequence goes on along the minus strand of OU612059.1, from coordinate 171,149,806 downwards.
TGACTTGAAACTGTCAAAAGATGCCACGGCATATTTGATGGCTTCGTCGGTAACAACTAACGATGACGTGTACCAGCTAAGTCGAGTGGATTTATCGGATTCAACTGATCTAAGGGAAATAGATTGCTGTGGTCCGATTGATATCTGGTTTCCTGGAAAATGAGTTTCCAGCATAAGACTGAGTGTCTCTGCTTTGGACTCGGTATAGGAACCGTCTGATTTCCTGAGCGTTTCTAGTTTGTTTACCTTGCTCCTTTTAAGGGCTTTAGTAAGTCGACTAGTTTCACTGAGTGTTTCTATACTTTCACAGAATTCTTTGTAAGAGGCATTCTTTGATCTTCGAATTAACCTTTTAAAGTCCTTCTGCTTAGATCGATACAGGTTCCAGTCGACATCTGATTTGGTCTTGAGGGACCTATTCAAAATACTTCTGGTTTCCCTGCGAAGTTTCTGTAGTTCATTGTTCCACCACGGAACCATAGATCTACTAGGTAATTGTCTAGCTGGACATGCCAGCCCGAAGCTACTTGTAAGGGCACAATTCACTTCTAGAACGGCATCTTCCACTTTTTGTGATGTTGAGAGCTTAGGTAGAGTTTTGACGAAATTACCGAGCTTATCGTTGAAAAGTGTCCAGTTAGTTTTTCTGGGATTTCTTGTAACTAAAGGAGTGGGAGTCACATTTGCTACATGGAATTGAATGTATCTGTGGTCTGAGAGTGACACGTCCAGCAATACTTTCCAGTTGGTAATCTCCTTGGCATATCTGTTAGATAGTGTCAAGTCAATTACGTCCTGTCGTATAGCCGTAACAAAAGTTGGCGTATTACCAACATTGTTAATGTCTAAGTCAGAAGACAGAATGTAATTAAGAAGATGGTTGCCTCTCATGTTGCATTTGACGCTGCCCCAAACTATGTTTTGAGCGTTTGCATCACAACACATGATAAGCCCCAACTTCCGGTTTTCACAAAACTCCACCAAATCCACAACCTGTCTTGAGGGAGGGGGAAGAATGGAGTTCCAGGGAAAATAAACTGACGCAACGACGAAAGTTTTCCACTCACCGTTCGTTTCGTAGTTTATCATAGCCGCAACCAGGTCTTGACCACAGAAGTGGTCAAGTTTAGTTGCTGCAAAAGACCTCGGTATGATGAGACAGGTCCGGGGTGGATCAGCCCGTTCGTCATAGAGAATATTGAAACCTCGTAGCCCTCCAAGACCACGAACTCGGCCCTTCCAGGCCCATGGCTCTTGGATTGCTACGAGGCGAGTTTTTGTATTCAACACGGAAAGCCTGCTACATAGGAGTGCAGTAGCAGCCTTAGAATGTTGAAGGTTAATTTGATTTATTATCATTGCTCCTTTCGAGGCTTTATCCCGTCCGGTCAGTGTCCGTGGACCAGACTGACTACCAGTCTCGGTTTCATTCACCAACGTTTCGGTTGGACCTCCAGGAGTTTTGACCATGCCGGCTTCGTCCTTTCCAGCCAGTGTCCGTGGACCGAATTCGCAAGCCTTGCGACCTGTTCCTTCAGTTTCATTCACCGACTTTCCAGTTAGACCAACAGGAGTTTCAACCATGCCGGCTTCGTCCTTTCCAGCCAGTGTCCGTGGACCGAATTCGCAAGCCTTGCGACCTGCTCCTTCAGTTTCATTCACCGACTTTCCAGTTAGACCAACAGGAGTTTCAACCATGCCGGCTTCGTCCTTTCCAGCCAGTGTCCGTGGACCGAATTCGCAAGTCGTGCGACCTGTTCCTCCAGTTTCATTCACCGACTTTCCAGTTAGACCAACAGGAAGTTTTGCAGAGCTTCCGGAAACCTTCTTCCTTTCGACCCTGTTCGCGTTTGCAGAAGTTGGGGTGACTTCGGTTACGTGAGACCGTCCTGAATTGGTGGGTGAGACCTCTTCTGACCTGTCCCTTTTCGCCGCCGTCACCAAAGGTTCGCAACTTAATTCAATGCCTTCGGCCACCCTGGTGTCCTCTTTGCGTTGAGCCTTTGCCGCTCGCCTTCTCTCCAGCTTTTGTTGGCGCTTGGAAAGCTGCTCTCCAGAGGGTGTCATCGTTGCAGTGGGATCCACTTGTTCAGCTTCACTTAGTCCGGTGATAGCACCGCTCTGGTCAACAGCTAAGCCCGGATGAGAGATTAGCTTTGGAGGTAGTACCTCCGAGCTGCCTTCTTCATCTTTCCAGTTCAGACCACGAAGAACTTCATGGAGAGAACTGCAGGAGTCATCGGTTATGGTACCTTCGACTCGCGTGTATCCACCAGTAAAGGTGTGCGTTTGTATGTCAGATGGGGCCTCCAGAATCCGTGCCCCTGCCGTAGTGAAGACTACGGGTGGATTTTCGCTTTGACGATTGCCACCTGGAGAATAAAAATCCTTTGGGTTATCTTCCATACTGTTTTTTTGATCAATTCTTAGTTTTCATTCATTTTCCCCATCCTTCGACCACCTTTCGGCATCGAGCTCGGTTCAAATAAACTAATTAAGCCCTCCCACCGCGACAAGGTGACTGATCGTCGGGAAGGTAAAGAAGCCTTTGGTAAGTCATGGGGTCTGTCACCGAAAAGGATTCTCTCTTTTTTATCCATACGGATATGATAAAACCAGTCGTCACCTATGCATCAGTTATTTGGTTGAATAAGCTCTCGCGATAACACGTTATTGCCTCAATCGACAAATTTCAAAGAAGGATGTGTATCGTCTGTATTGGGGCCTTCCTCAGCACTCTCTCTTCTCTCGACGCACTGCTGAACCTTCTTCCCTCGATACCTACATCATGGGGTGTATTCTCAACACAATTTCTTGTTTAGAGGAAAGTGGTCCTTGGCACAATTCACACATTCACGATCGCGTCTGACACGTCGATCCCAAGCCTCACACTGCGTCAAAAATATTCAGTCAACTTTCCTTCGGTTCAGAACTGATTCAAGAATCTGCACCTTGAAAACACTTTTATCAAATCTTCACACATGGTACAGATGGTTCCAAAGCCGATAAAGGATCTCGCGCTGGTGCCATTGTGGAGAGCGATGACATATGCGACTGCACGCATTTTTAGGCTCATACGCATCCGTCTTCCAAGCGGGGACGAACGCTATCCAATTGACTATAAGTTACGAAAGGACCAATGGCTGGATAGGGAGAAGTATTTGTGCTTATAGCTTCAGCCAAGCTGTGGTTAAGGCCCTTCTGAACTTTCTAACCACTTGGAAAGCGATCCAGCAAAGCAAGAGCTGTCTGAATGCGGTCTTTGAGTCTCGTTTGGGTTCCGTTCCATCTCGACACGGCATAACTGGAAGGGAAATCACCAATGAACTTGGCAAAGATCATAGACAGAAGATCTGGAGAGCTATAACAAAAAGAAGCTTGCTATCTTGAAGTACAATGAACCGGTATTTAGGATTGAGTACTCCAGCTGAAAAAGAACTTCCAACAGGAAAAACAACTGAACTTTTTGCATCTTCAAATGGCCCAAGACGATCATGTGCTCCATTATATGAATTTTTACCGCCTCTAATATCTGAAGATTGTAGGCCTACATAGCACCTGTACTAAAACAAGAGTGTTCCTCACAGAAAACTGACTCCAAATTGTTCTAACAACACAATCATTTATTTACCACTGAGCCACAGATGTGGTCTCACACTTGCCGTTATGTCACGATTTGCAATATAGAAAGCTTTCCCACGGGTAGTCTCAATTTTTTGTGTTGCTTCCAGTTTTGACTCAGCAAAAACTAGCAGCGTCCAAAAACACACCCCACCGCACCACTATACAAACCCACACAACATGTTGTTCATTTCATACCTTAAAATTATCTTTTCATTCAGTCAATTAAGTAAGATTTTTTTTTTTTATTTTTCAATTAAACACCTATTCGAAGAGTGGCTACTGGACTTACGTCAAATGGCTTTGGCTTCTTTCTGATCGGTTCTCTGGCTTCTGATCAGCGCCACGAGATTATAGTGTAGTTGGGCGGCTAAAAGCCTCCGCCAAAGTCCAAGGCAAAATCATCTTTGCTGTACAATGTTTTGATGGCATATGCTAGCGTAGCTATACATGAAGTAGTAAAGTGAACTAGGATCAGATAAAAGACTATAAAACCCATGATTTCATCTATATCCAGTTCGTGGAGTGAGGGAATAAAAGCCGCGCAGTAAAGTAGAAGATGGAAACATAAGAAAAAAAATTTCATAATCGCAACACCACCATCTCAACGGAAGTCAAATTCAATTTATTGATGAAGTTATCTCCAAGCAAAGATCAATTTGTATCTCAAATGGTACAAAGTGACGTTCCACAGGTCGACTAGATTTTTTTTTCATCGAAAAATCACTCCCATCTCGGTGGCTTGGTAGAAAAGACGGCAAAAATGTAACTCATGAATGAATCAATGCGGTGAAAGAAACATTTTGTGGGCACCGCTCGAAAACCTAACCAGTCATACAATTTAATTGCTATGGAGCGCGTCAGCATTATCAAAAAGCATACAATGGTCACTTTGTGCTCCGAATCATCCGGCGGGCCAACAATAACAAAACAAACCTGGGAACCACTCTACTGCGGGTACCTACATACATCTGAAGAGGTACGAATTGTGTCGATTTATTTCGGTCGGTCAGTGTTGAAAGGCAAATCAAGTGCATCCTTCAACATCTCGCAGACTGTGATGGTGACGATGACGATGACGGGGGTAAAGAAGAAACCGACCGATCAACTCACTGACTGACGATCAAGGATGAAGATCGGTTGTGGGTAAACTACCGACCGGTTGATGCGTCGATGTTTGAAAGGATAAAAAGATGTGGGAGTGGTTCATTCAAAAAGCAGAGACGCGGCACTTCGAATTAGAGCTGTGAGATTTACAGCTTCAGATACTGAAGTATTTTTTCTTTTTTCTTAAACTGAATAGAAATTTGATAATAAACCAAAGTGAGACAAGAGTTTAATATTTTTAGTAAGATAAATTCAATAGGAAATAGGGTAACGCAAGAAAGCTGGGAAGAGCTCGACGAACCTCGCATTTCAAAGCACCTACAATTTTTCGAAAATTCCGAGCTGCTGAAAAAACGCCTTCCACATGGCAAAGAAATTCTTATTAGGTAATGAACTTGCTAATTTCTCGCGAAAAGCGATAACTGCTGAAAATCAATTGGATGTTTCTGGGAATCGAACTTCGAACTCCCACCTAACAGGCAGACAGATATAGTAACCACTACGTCGGTGTCGTGAGTGGGGGGTCAATTCCCGATCTATGAAGCTGTAAAGTGAAAAATTTTATCAAAGCTTCAACGAAAACTAGATTCTCTATAAATGAAAACCAAATCTCGAATGTCAAATTTTTTTCATATGATAATTTCTTTTCATTGTAGGTGAAAAAATTTAATTATGAAAAATGGCAGCAAAGCTCCAAGAAAGAAATAAAGAAAAAACACAAAATTGAACTGGAAAATGACATTAAGAACGTTTTAGTTCTTTTTAGAACACAGTTTGAGAACTACTTTTCATTTTGAGATCGGGAATGAATGCGTTCGTGAAAAGATAAAATGAAAAAACTGTGTGAAAACTGAAATGATTTTTTTTCACTTCACAGCTTCACAGATAGGGAATTGACCCTCAAACTATAGAACTCTTCATTCGAGATATTTTTTCATGTAGGGAAAAGTGAAGTTAGAGAATTCCGGAAATATTTATCAGTTGCTTGTGGAAAAAAAAACAATCAGTGCAAAAAACAATTGAAAAAATTCTAAGAGTGAGGAATAAGTACCTACGTATGTCCATTCGAAGAAAAGTATATGCCATTTGACAGTCCGTTCCTTATCTGAGACCTACCCAGAAAAATTAAGTAGGTACCACTTTAGAACGAGTTGAGGGCAAACCCACAGGCCACAGCTCAAAAACACTCAGTTGGACATTCAGGACGAGTTGAGGGTTCATAACAATTCAGCTTCTGACAACATTGACGGTGCAGTCAAATGTTTTTACTTGGAGTGTTGGAAAAATTGACAAAAAACATTACTCCCCAAAGAATTCTCAAAAATTTTATCTGTTGTCAGCCTTGGCATATCAAAGAGCTTAAGGCTCTGCGGACTAAGAAAAATAAGGACTGGAAGGCTTATATTAAAACGCATTCAACAGCAGGGTTCATGAAAAGGTGGATGTAACTCAAGAAATGGAACTCTCACGTCACGATGTATTTAACACCACATATTTAATGCCAAAGTTTTGGAAGAAAATACTTCAAAAAGTCAGGTTCTGAGAGGTTCTGAGCTTTTTGAAGAGTTTTGACCACGCTCTGGCTCGAAGAGTTATCGACTGCACGTTGCAGGGAAATTGGGGAAGGGGAAGGCCTCATCTCAGGTAGTACAATCAAGTGAAGTGTGATTTTTTAGATTTATAAAACTTCGAATTGAAATAAAACACAAGAAAATTGTTTTAATGTCCATCAATTTGGTTTTATTAGAAGGATAACTTTATGCCATTAATGTTTAAATATGAATTTGAGCGTGTTGGCGCCACAGCTAGATCGAATAAAGCCAAGTCTAGAGGTTTAATTTTCAACAAATTTTTCGAGCATTTGAAGCCGTATGTCGGCAATAACGCCACGAATGTTAGCTTCCAATCTCCCTAACGTTTCTGGCTTGCTGACGTAGACGAGCGATTTCACATATCTCCAAAGAAAATAATCCAATGGTGTCACATCACAAAATCTTGGTGGCCAGTTGACAGGTCCATTCCGGGAAATTATGCGCTCATCAAATGTTCCTTCAATAAATCGATTGTGACGTGCGCTGTGTGGCACCTAGCGCCGTCTTGTTGGAGCCACATCTCATCCACATTCATGGCATTCAATTCAGGAACAAAATAGTCGATTATAATGGCTTTATACCGGTCTCCATTTACGGTAACTGGCTCGCCAGCACCATTTTGGAAGAAGTATGGCCCAATGACTCCATCAGCCCATAGAGCACACCAAACCGTCAGTTTTTGTGGATGTAATTGCGTCTCCAGGTACTCATGTGGATTCTCTTCACTCAAAATGCGGCAATTTTGATTGTTGGTGTGACCATTGAACCGAAAATTGACCTCATCACTGAACAAAGCGATGAAAATCAGCATCGAAATCAATCTCATTTTCGGCCCATAAACCCAAATCACGACGCATTGCAAGGTCTCGCGGCTTCAATTCTTGCAAAAGCTGGATCTCATATGGTCGTGAGCCAAGATCTTTGGGCAAAATCTTAACTCAAATTGATGGACTAAGCTCCAATTACTGTGCACGGTGGCGAATCGATTCATACGGGTCCTCTTCAACACTTCATTCTACAGCGGTAATTGTTTCTTCGGTGCGCACTTTTCGACGTCTCTTTGGATGCGTATTATCACATGATTAACCGAATTAATTCCATTTTATGGACGATAACATTAGAGCTGTAATCAATCGTCCATAAAATGGACGGAGCTGCGGTAAACTTCGCGAACTGAACCATTGTTTTCGTAATAAATTTGCATGATTTGCAAGCGTTGTTCTTTTGTCAGCCTGTTCATGATGAAATGGCAAACCAAATTGAACATAAATGACATTAGAGTTGGCCGATTTGACCACAAGGTGTCAGTTTTATCCCTATTCGAAAAACCACTCTTTAAAAAAACACCCGATATAAGGAGTCCATGGAGCTTGGTTACCATGTCTGCCCACTACGTCGGAGTTCGAGGTTCAAATCTCAGAAACATCCACATTGTCATGAAAAGCTTGCTCTCTTAGCTGTTCCAATTCGGCAAAAAGATTTTATTTGATTACTTTTAATATGTCACTGTTGAGTCTTGAGTCTTAACTATCAGCACCCTGCAACTCATCAGAGAATCAGAGCGAATTTCTATCAAGTAATGAAGCTCAGTGCAATGGGCGATGCTGTATAGCAAAGCACACTTCCATTCAAAACATCTGAATAAATGTCCTTACCATTTGACTAGGTCTCTATCTTAACGAGAGTATGTCAAATGTCAGCATTTCTTTCCAAAAACTGCCTTCGTTATTTTTACACCCACAACAAAAGTAAATTTTCATCCAACAAACAGAACAAAATACGACCATCACTCTAAGCTGAACTATATGACCATCGTTTCCGTTCTTGACTCACCATAATAAAGAGGACATAACCAGCTTCGACCACACATAAAACAGTCATAACCTGGCGACGGACTTACAACCGCAGACAGCTCATTAATCTCCATAGCTCCCCCATCGTTGTGTTCTCGCCACCACCGCACCACCGTACTGACTGCGACCGCCTGAACCACCGCCATCGTCGTCGGCTAATGCTTCATCTCCATTGAGCCACAGACCACCATCCTTTCTTCTATAAAGATATTTGTTGTAATTAAATCCTTCTTCCTTCCTCAAAACATATAAATTCGCACTGCCTATAGCGGCCAACGAAGATTATCTTTTTGAAGAGCTTCATCCAAATTAGCGCTTACTTTTCGACGGTTTTTTACGATTCATTCCAAGATGAGAAGTTCAACTTTGATCCTAGGCCGCAACTGGAGGGTTCATATATTTAATTAAAATATACGATGGCGTTAAATCATTCATCATTTCGGCATAAATGTCATAAACTCATCGAAAGACTAAACTTTGGCGGTCCTAAATCAAATAGGTATCCAACCGACTCAATAAAATGTGCATAGCTGCCACAATACCCTCGAGTAAATTCAGATTACACAAACCCATTCCAAGGGGAGCTAGGTTAGGGTAAAGTAGGTGTCAAATAGTAGTTCATTAAGGTCATACATGAGAAAGAAACGAGGGAGTACCTCACTAACTAGACCATTTAGAGCCTTCAAAAAGGCGGTGGAGACAGTGAATCGCTTTAATGTGCAGTTCGATGGTCAAATTTGAAATCTTTTAGATGCAATCTGCATTTTTGGCAGAGAGCAAGACATGGAGAGAGGCAGTGTGGGACGGTGTCTTCTTCCTCTTCGTCTATGTAGCTCGAAGAGAGCTAAGATCCACTCTGCTAAGAGACAACAAACATCAAATGATTTCAGGTCCGATTTGCTCAGTTCTTTTAAATCGCTAGACAGAGGATAGTGCTTCCCTATACCAATTCCTTGCTTTCTCTATGGAATCCTGCTCCCTGAAACAGTGGGAAGTTCTTAAAATGCGTAACTCATTTACCTCACAAGCTTTACTTGCTTCGACTTTTACTGCATGTAAACTAAACGTGGTATGGATAGTGAAAAATCCTGTTGAAAGTTGGCATGTTCTCATTCAATTTCTGATTTTCACTTTGAGCCTTTGAAAAATGTCATCTTTTCACAGAACCGAAGTAATTAGAAGGTACTGAAATTCCAATCAAGCAATTTTTCAAATATTTGAATTCAATTGAAATTGACCTCTGTAATCTGCTTGTGAACGCAATTCATGTTAGGCCTTCAGACAACTGAGAAATCACCAATCGCAAGGACCTTCTTCTTCTTCTTCTTCTTCCACAATACGGCCTCTGTTCTAACACGAACTTCAATTTCAAGTTGTTAATATTCACCTCCCGTAAGCAAATCATTAAATATTGTTATATAAATAGAAGCTCCAAATTAGATATAGCAATCTGACTCCATAATAAGAATTGTTTTCCTTTATCCTCACACTGAAATCGCAATTGCGGGCGATTTCAATGTACACAATTCAGGCTGGCTTCGACATTCTGGCCAGACGACACCCGAAGGAAAATATGTTGAGATTTTCGCTGAGTTTAAAGAATTAACTCAACTTGTTGATGAGCCCACTAGGGTTCCAGATATTGAAGGCTATGCAGCCAACACTCTCGACTTATTTCTCACCTCTCATCCCGAAAAATACAGGGTTGTAGTATCATCTTCTCTAGCCAAATCGGACCATTGTGTCATATCGTAAGATTTTTCGCTTTCCGTCACGGTAAAAAAAGATAAAGTCCCTAAAAGCACTGTGATGCAATACGAAAAAGCCAATTGGGACGGCCTGAATAATTTCTTTCGAAGTTGTAATAGGTCATTGTACTTTCTCGACGGAAACGTTGACGCGTCAGCTGATATGATATCTAACGTAATTCTCAACGGCATGAGAAATTTTGTTCCTCACAGGACGCAAAGTAGAAAAGAGAAGAGTGGTTTATTTAAGCTGTAAAGAGGCGATTAGGGATCGAGAAAGTAGTTTTCGTAAATTTAAAGACAACCCTACTGCAGAAAACCAAAATTTGTTCAACCGGGCCAGAAATCTTTCCTATTCTGCTAAGATTTTCTCTAGCAGATGGAAAACTGCTTTTGTCCAGCCGGTCCATAAAAAAGGCGAATCTTCCTCCCCTTCCAATTGCACTTATGTCCCTTCTTTCCAAGGTCATGGAAACGTTGATGAACCGTCAACTTATGAAATATCTTGAAGAAAGAAAGCTTCTAAATGAACGTCAGTACGGCTTTCGTAGCAAACGGTCCACTGGTGATTTGATGGCATATCTCACCGAAAAGTGGAACCAATCTTTACATTGTTTTGGAGAAAGTAAGATTATTGCGTTTGATATTTCTAAAGCATTTGATAGAGTTTGGAATCAGGCTCTTTTATCGAAAATGCGTGCTTTTGGTATCGATAAGTCTCTTCTTCGTTGGATTAGAAATTACCTTTCCGAACGTTCAATACAAGTTGTATTGGATGGCTTCAAGTCTGATACCCATTTCATAAATGCTGGTGTGCCCCAGGGCTCCGTTTTGTCTCCGACTCTCTTCCTCATTTTCATAAATGATCTCTTGTCTGAAACTTTTAATCCGCTTAACTGTTTTGCTGACGACTCGACCCTTAGCTTTTCATATTCGTTTCCAACTTCACGTCCCTGATTTTCGGATGTGGAACTGGAACGGTTGCTTATGATAAGCTCATTGAATTCTGACCTTGACAGCATTGTTTCATGGGGTCATAAGAACCGAGTAGAATTCAATGCTTCGAAAACTAAATGCTGTCTTATGTCGTTGAAGCTTAACATTCCCCCATTGCCATTATCCATGAATGGTACCTGCATCGAAGAAACCGAAAAGCTGTCAGTACTTGGTAAGTGTGCAAACGATGATCTTCGTTGTAACGACCACTTATTTGAAGTCGCCAAAAACGCTGCTAAATGCTTAGGTTTCTTAAGGCGATGCAGGAAGTTCCTTACCCCTTCTGATCTGGCTACAATTTATAAGGCCTTCATTTGCCCAAAACTGGAGTATAACTCCCATATCTGGTCAGGTGCTCCTCAAACATCTCTGCGCCTACTTGAAAGGGTACAAAATAGAGCGTTAAAATTGATAGGTGATAGTTCAATTGTAGAATCGATTGATGCTCTTGGACATCGTCGAAACGTCACCTGTCTCTCTCTCTCTCTCTTTTATCGCTTTTTTCACAAACAGTGCTGTAATGAAATAGCTAGCTGCATTCCTCCCCTGAAACAATTTAGCAGTAACACCCGCCTCGCTAGGAATGCTCATCAGTTTTACCTTGAGCCCAACTTCAGACGTACAGTCAAGTATAGAGATTCGTATTTCAGTCGCACCACCCGAATGTGGAATGCTCTGTGCCTGACCCTGTTTTTCCCCTTCATTACGATTTGGAAAGGTTTCAAAGCAATGTGCATCGGTTTCTCCTATTAAATCCTCTCATATTACCCTAAATGCTCGCACTGTGTTCTATAACATTATAAGGGCGTTCATTACCCCTTGATGTGCGCGCTCATTATAAAAAAAAAACCATAGTAGCAAGGATCTATGGGAATTTTTATGAGCTATTGAAGTCTGCCCTTCTCTTGTGATTAAGTCAGTAGATTCATTTTTAGTCCAAAAAAGCAGATTCCCAGTTGAAATAAAACAAGAAAGAAACATTTAGTACAATGTGGAACTATACGACTACCCAGCCTCACAACCGTTAAGCTTTCTCAGAGGGAAGCAAATTAATCAACCACCGACCAGATAATCAAACAAATCTCTCGTAAAAATTAAAAGCAAATGAGTGCCAACCACTGCATTGCTCTTTGCTCTGCTTCTGGTCAAATTTATTTATATGACTAAAATATTCCCACACCAAAGTCACAGAGACCCCTACTTCTGCAAACCGAATATTTCATTCTTTGCAAATTTAAAAAAGAAAATGCGTTCGGTATCGTCACAAGTAACTCAATTGCGTGGGTATTACGCGCATGACCCTCTTTTGCGAGTCCATACTTTATCTTCTGCTGATTTTTTAACAACCATCCACGTCACACTCACATACAAATCAAATTCATCAAAAGAGTTGTCTTTCAATCTCTAAATAAACAAGATTCAAGACTTTCGAGATACTTATTTCATTTCAATTTGAGGCACTATGAAGCCATTTCTCAATTCCATTCAAACGACAGACGCCCCATCAGCGAAGAAGATGACTTAATTTCAAATTCGTAAACAATGGCTAAACAACAACAAGAACAACAATCCATTGTGAACAATGTAAGACAACATCATCATTACAAAAACTTAGCTCCAGAGCCGAAAGAGGCTGAATAACGACAACGACGACTACGCAACGAAAAGAAAAGGTTCTACAGACGACGAAGACAACGACGACGACAACGACAGCGAATCTTTCCCGACCTAATCATCCTGAAGAGCCATTGAAAAGTGTGACGAAGCAAATCCATTGAATATGCTCTTCCTCTTCACTGCTATACGCAAAGAGAGTGGTCAAGTCAAGTGGCATTAAAAGGGATTTCATTTGTTGGTGAATATATGAAGTTCGTTGGTGAAGTTCCATATGCTTGGGACCATGGGCCATGCATAGAAATGTTAGTACCTGAAGGGTGTTGGCAGTGCCAAGTGGCTTAACGTGCAGGTGCATGTTTGAGGCCTTTGTGACCTTGACAAGCTCTTGAGGTTGCCGCAGGCGAAGTGAAGTGTGTTTTCCTCTTTAGCCAAACATCATATTCGACACGCACTATCATTTTATTTAGGAGAACGGATATCTTCTGAGACTCTCCAGAGTTTCATGAGATTCAATCAAAATCCCATCAATCAAACGGCCATTTATTGAGATGTGTGCTTGGAAGTAACTTCCTTTGAATTTGGATCGTAAAGTTAGAGAGAGCTCGATGAAGTGCTATCGACTGTGTCTGTGTGCATGTTGTCAAAAGGCAGCATCATCTTCTCAACAACATTATCAAACATGGGATTGATATGCGTGGACTATGAGTGAGGCCACGGGCGTTTTGTATGGCATCATTTCTTATTCTAACATCCGTTCGATGAGGTGGAGCATCTCTCTACAGACGATGAAAAGAGCTTATAAATCCTCCAGCGATTTAGACATTACAAACTTCTTACGGTCATTTATGTTACCAACTCTGTGAGATGCGCACACTGATGATGATGATGATGATGATAATGGTGGTGGTGGCGTAGGCCATCACTATCATCATCAAAATCATTGCAAGTTATATTATTGAAACTATGGCAGCACCCTAGATCCATATACGTTGTCTTGAGTAATGTTCCTCCGAGTCATTGTGGATAATGACACATTGGATTGCCTGACCGTGTCCATCCCTCTAGCGCGGAAGAGCCTTTGATTTCCTTCGGACAGACATGCAACGTTGAATAAGCAGAGGCATACAAGTTTTTAATGCACGAATTTATTTATGAGTCTTGGTTGAGGTGTTTATCTTTTCTTTCGAAATTTAGACTCCGGTCTTTGTGACTGGAACTTTGGGCAACATATTGCACTTCATAGCTTAACCAAGCTTACTTCTTCAAAATCAAATTTGTTTGTTTGGTATTTGGCAACATATCGTTGTCGTTGTCGGCGTTGTCGTTGTCGTTGTCGTTGTCATTGTCATTGTCTTTGTCCCTGTCATTGTCGTTGTCGTTGCGTTGTCGTTGTCGTTGTCGTTGTCGTTGTCGTTGTCGTTGTCGTTGTCGTTGTCGTTGTCGTTGTCGTTGTCGTTGTCGTTGTCGTTGTCGTTGTCGTCGTCGTTGTCGTTGTCGTTGTCGTTGTCGTTGTCGTTGTCGTTATCGTTGTCGTTGTCGTTGTCGTTGTCGTTGTCGTTGTCGTTGTCGTTGTCGTTGTCGTTGTCGTTGTCGTTGTCGTTGTCGTTGTCGTTGTCGTTGTCGTTGTCATTGTCGTTGTCTTTGTCCCTGTCATTGTCATTGTCATTGTCATTGTCGTTGTCTTTGTCGTTGTCGTTGTCGTTGTCGTTGTCATTGTCGTTGTCGTTGTCGTTGTCATTGTCGTTGTCGTTGTCGTTGTCGTTGTCGTTGTCGTTGTCGTTGTCGTTGTCGTTGTCGTTGTCGTTGTCGTTGTCGTTGTCGTTGTCGTTGTCGTTGTCGTTGTCGTTGTCGTTGTCGTTGTCGTTGTCGTTGTCGTTGTCGTTGTCGTTGTCGTTGTCGTTGTCGTTGTCGTTGTCGTTGTCGTTGTCGTTGTCGTTGTCGTTGTCGTTGTCGTTGTCGTTGTCGTTGTCGTTGTCGTTGTCGTTGTCGTTGTCGTTGTCGTTGTCGTTGTCGTTGTCGTTGTCGTTGTCGTTGTCGTTGTCGTTGTCGTTGCCGTTGTCGTTGTCGTTGTCGTTGTCGTTGTCGTTGTCGTTGTCGTTGTCGTTGTCGTTGTCGTTGTCGTTGTCGTTGTCGTTGTCGTTGTCGTTGTCGTTGTCGTTGTCGTTGTCGTTGTCGTTGTCGTTGTCGTTGTCGTTGTCGTTGTCGTTGTCGTTGTCGTTGTCGTTGTCGTTGTCGTTGTCGTTGTCGTTGTCGTTGTCGTTGTCGTTGTCGTTGTCGTTGTCGTTGTCGTTGTCGTTGTCGTTGTCGTTGTCGTTGTCGTTGTCGTTGTCATTGTCGTTGTCATTGTCGTTGTCATTGTCGTTGTCATTGTCGTTGTCATTGTCGTTGTCATTGTCGTTGTCATTGTCGTTGTCATTGTCGCTGTCATTGTCGTTGCGTTGTCGTTGTCGTTGTCGTTGTCGTTGTCGTTGTCGTTGTCGTTGTCGTTGTCGTTGTCGTTGTCGTTGTCGTTGTCGTTGTCGTTGTCGTTGTCGTTGTCGTTGTCGTTGTCGTTGTCGTTGTCGTTGTCGTTGTCGTTGTCGTTGTCGTTGTCGTTGTCGTTGTCGTTGTCGTTGTCGTTGTCGTTGTCGTTGTCGTTTTCGCTGTCGTTGTCGTTGTCGTTGTCATTGTCGTTGTCGTTGTCGTTGCCGTTGTCGTTGTCGTTGTCGTTGTCGTTGTCGTTGTCGTTGTCGTTGTCGTTGTTGTTGTCGTTGTCGTTGTCGTTGTCGTTGTCGTTGTCGTTGTCGTTGTCGTTGTCGTTGTCGTTGTCGTTGTCGTTGTCGTTGTCGTTGTCGTTGTCGTTGTCGTTGTCGTTGTCGTTGTCGTTGTCGTTGTCGTTGTCGTTGTCGTTGTCGTTGTCGTTGTCGTTGTCGTTGTCGTTGTCGTTGTCGCTGTCGCTGTCGTTGTCGTTGTCGTTGTCGTTGTCGCTGTCGTTGTCGTTGTCGTTGTCGTTGTCTTTGTCGTTGTCATTGTCATTGTCATTGTCATTGTCATTGTCATTGTCATTGTCATTGTCATTGTCATTGTCATTGTCATTGTCATTGTCATTGTCATTGTCATTGTCATTGTCATTGTCATTGTCATTGTCATTGTCATTGTCATTGTCATTGTCATTGTCATTGTCATTGTCATTGTCATTGTCATTGTCATTGTCATTGTCATTGTCATTGTCATTGTCATTGTCATTGTCATTGTCATTGTCATTGTCATTGTCATTGTCATTGTCATTGTCATTGTCATTGTCATTGTCATTGTCATTGTCACTGTCATTGTAGTTGTCGTTGTCGTTGTCGTTGTCGTTGTCGTTGTCGTTGTCGTTGTCGTTGTCGTTGTCGTTGTCGTTGTCGTTGTCGTTGTCGTTGTCGTTGTCGTTGTCGTTGTCGTTGTCTTTGTCGTTGTCATTGTCATTGTCATTGTCATTGTCATTGTCATTGTCATTGTCATTGTCATTGTCATTGTCATTGTCATCGTCATTGTCATTGTCATTGTCATTGTCATTGTCATTGTCACTGTCATTGTAGTTGTCGTTGTCGTTGTCGTTGTCGTTGTCGTTGTCGTTGTCGTTGTCGTTGTCGTTGTCGTTGTCGTTGTCGTTGTCTTGGCGAAAGACAATGTTATTGCAAGAACATAAATTTACCGGGATTCACACCAAGAGCTTTGACGTCAAGATCGACGCAATAACAACCTTGAGGTGAGATGTGAGTACAGAAATTTTACTGATATTGAAGAAAACTCAAATTGAATGAAGCTTAATTATAATTTAGGGATAGTACTTCAGCATTTCATTGGATTCTTATCTCAAACTATTGCAAGGACTTTTTAAACTAACAAAAAATTTCTTTCATGTTAGCGTTTTGCACCAATCCCACGCTCTCTTGCCACTCAACAAACAAGACAATAACCGATAAATCATAAACGAAGAAGACCTCTTCACTCACGCTCACACATACCACTTGAATCTCTCATCTCAAACGGATAGACATATAGGCGTGTCAGCACCCCAAAAAATCAGAAAAGACCCAACAAAGACCACAACAAATCATTAAATTCGGTTGCTTTATTGTTCCGATATCATTTCGATATTTCTTTAGATGATGAAGTGGTGCAATAGACATGAGCGCGCGATCGGTGTTTTTCTATCGAACAATGTTCCAACACAGGAATAACATACACAGGATTGTTAAACGTAAACGAGAACAACAAAAGGATTCACAAAAATAATGATGAACAACAACTACTACTACTACCTACTGCAAGCAATGTGGAACACCTCGAGTGACGATGATGACTTCTCCCCCTCGGATTATGATGGTCCCTATATATGCTTGTCTCGTACACCAACAGAAACCGACTCGCACTCCCGCCCTTTGTTGGGTCAGTCCGGCAATGAGTTTCTACAAATGACCATACGAGACATAAAAGACGCCGCCACTGGCGCCAAAAGGATAAATCATATAATTTATTTTTATTCGTTCGTTCAACCGCGCACCTATAACTCAGCTGAAAAGGGACTTGCATGCATGATGCGCGGAGAGAAATACTCATTTCGAGGATTGTAGGCAACAGACCCTCGGAGTGGAGCGCCATTCACAAAAGAGTTAAACTTTGCGCACTGCCACCGAGTCCGTAGCAAGGTGTCGCCGCATTAGCGTCTTTGGTTGCGTCTATTCTGACTGCCTGAACCTCTAGAATGGAGGGTTTCTAATCAAACCCCTGACGAAGGTCACCACATAGCAATCTAGACATATTGAAAATATAAACAAAGAAACACGACAAAGCCTTCACATGCGATCATCAAGCAGAGTGAGTAGAACCTGGACAAATAAAAATCAGACTTTGTTCAAATCTCCATCAGCTCACTTAGACTTTGATTCTTTGTGTTAATTTTAATTTGGTCTATTCACGCTATTTTTCCAGAATACGAATGTCTCGAGGAAAATCAAATAAAAAAACACACAAGCAAAATTGGTAATCCCCTGGCAGTGATCGTGGATGTAATCCACTTGCTTGGCAAAATTGATATCTCTTGAACCAAAGTATGGCAAAGTGCAAAAAATTATAGACATCGACGCTGACCTTCGCGCTCTGGACAAGACACAGTCAAACGATTTAGTTTCTTTGTTTTCTTATTTTGCTTTTTCTCTTTCTGTGCAATGATTTGGCAAAAACATAAAATTGTGCTGAGATGTTGCAGCGCTAATTGCGGCTTCTTAGAGGTTTTAATCAAATTTTGACAGAGTGCTCTCGATAAAACGAACGACCTCTTTGATGGATTGTGTTTCCCACGCAAAATGCTCACAAGAGAGTGAAGTCTTTTTTTTTAAATCAAGAAAGGGAGACAACGGGAAACCCCTAATTGATGTTTCCTATTTTAATGTAGGGTGAGAAATTTGGACTTATGATGTAACAGAAGTGAATAGTTGAGAATGAACTTCTTAAAAGCTGAGCCCATTAGAAGTTAAATTGATTTGTCAGTTTTACTTGGTGGAAATTGATAAGAATAGGTGAATAGCCCTTCTCATATGCCAAAGCAGGTTACAAAACACTAACAGCTTTTAGGAAAATGAGGTGTGGATTATACTTGGATTTATAGTGCTTTAAAATGGAGCTAAGGGTGGAGATAAGGGACACGTTATACTTTCTTTTCTTATTCCGTTAAATCGGTAAAAGTTATTGGAAGAAAATCAAGTCTTGCGACAAGAATAGCAAGCCTGGGTCAAGGATTACTGGGTTTTATACAGGGTGATTCGCATAAGGTGTGACAAAAAGATAGGGTGTGTAGGTTGGACTTAGACAAGCAAAAAATCGTATTGGAGGGGGGGTCCATTTTCCCCCGTTTAGGCGGGAGGGGCAATTTAAGAAAAAAATCACTAAAAATGGGAAAAAAAATTATTTAAAAATAACGGTACTACCTACAGAGTCGTACTATAGCATTTTGAAAAGCCAAAAACTTATACATTATTCTAAATTTAAAAATAAGTTGTTAAAATAAATAGTTTTTGAAATATTAATTTTCAAAGTCAAAATTTTGAAAAAAAAACATAATTTTTTTTTTAAAACCACTTTTTTTCAAATTTTACGTAATTAAGTAGTATTTTTCTGGCTAATTTTCAATGCTCTTATTTATTTTTGATCAAACACAAAAAACCGGATGTCAAAATAACCTGTAGTTTTTGAGAAAACCAAAAATTACAAAAACGACTTTTTCAAATTTTTTTTTTTTAAGTTTTTTTTCGTTATTGGACTTTTAAGTGAATTCTCAGTAAAAAAAAGCAAAGAGAAAATTCATCCTTTATTTCGTAAGTTCACTTAAGAATCCAATAACGAAAAAAAAACTTAAAAAAAAAAAAATAATTTCCGGAACCCATGTGTGCTTCAAACTAATTAAAACGGTTATTTTAAACACTCTATTAGATATTTTATACAAAAATTCGCACTTGCGCACTTCTGCACGGAAATATTCGTAGTGGCCTCATCCTAGTGGAGCACCTTTTTATACCTATTTTCAGTACCTCATTAATTGATCTTGGGAAATTCCAACAGTCGTTTCGAATAAACCCTTCAAATTTATGAATTTGTAATGGGAAAATACGTACCTATTAACTGATAATAAACTTTTCCGGGTACAAAACTTCCACCAGGTATAAAAAGCGAAAATCGATCGCAAAATTTGTGGCCTCATCCTAGTGGTTGGCAGTGTATATGAAAATAATGGGAGAACAGAGGGGCTGTTTTTAATTGCGATTAAAGATGCTACAAGGCAAGTTTCGTAACTTCTGAATGTCCGTCCGCCTGTCTGTCTGCATGCCTGGAACCTGCAACCTGCAGAGTGGTTTCTGAAATTGGGTCTCTTGGTCTTGTAGAAACGGTACGAAAACATCTCCAACAATTTCGATTAAATTTTGTGTGAGAGATAAATTTCTGGCTGTCTTTATCATGATGCAAAAAACGAATATAAAAAAAAGTCTAAGCACGGTTCCTCCAATAGTACCGTTTTTTTTCTAACCCGACTTTCTCATTACTGGATTGATGTCGACGAAATTATATAAGAGAGAGGTTACGTATCACCTGCAGTTTCATTTGATCTAAGTTTGCATATGGCAAGCTTAACTTCCTCTAAGTCGGGAGGACGGCATTCTTAATCATCGTCCAAGTTGAATGGGGCAATCTGCCTGGCAGCGGAATTTGTGTCCATCGCCGTTAAAAAGTCCGCAGAAGGGATTTTTTCAGATCCTCAGTAGCGACTGTGACTCTATAACTATGTTTCCCTGCTGGTCCTTACAGGCTTGAGTTCGGGACTTGCCACCCTGGCAGAATCTTTTACCATTTGGTAAAACTTCCGAATTTAGTTCGTGTCAAGCAACCCCTCAGTTTCTTCAAACGAGCGGTTCTTGTGCTCCTTCATTTTCTTTTTGAGAATTCGATGTTCTTTCCTTCTATTCTACTTGTAAATCTCGATATACTGATCGTAAGCAGCCCTTGCATCAGCATTTGACATGCTTTTTGTTTGGCTGCATTTGCCTGCCTGCATTCTTCATCGAACCATGGGTTTCGTTTTGGTGGCCGAGTGAAACCCAGAACCTCAGAGGCAGCGGTTCTGATAGCACCTTAGCTACAACAAGATAGTGGTCCGAGTCAAAGTTGGCCCCTCGGAAAGTTCGGTCATATACGCTCATTGACAGGATTTCGGCTTGCTACCTTATCGCCATAGTAAATGTCACAGTTTTTCATCTTCTTTATGACCGGCGCGGCGGCGCGTCGCCGCGGGCATGTGCCGAAAATTGTACGAAATTTAGAAACTCCTTCTGGCGGCAATGGTCAGCTTGTCTGTCTGTGGGAGTTCGAGCAGTTTATGTCCCACAAGCATAAAATTGTCACGTGTATCACTTTCCGCAAGGAATTGGTAGGTTTTCCGAGAGTGATAAATTCACTGGCTGCTCCCTTTGAAGTTTGGAATTGGCATAAAATTGAAGGTTGTTGATATGCCCCGACGATCTCCGGGCTAGGGTTGCTCAAAAAACATAGATACATCGAAAACATCGATGTTTACTATTCGATGTATCGAATAAATCCGATGTTTCGCACCCTTTCGATGTTTACCGATGCATCGATGTTTTTTTATTCGATGCATCGAATGAAGCTGAAGCAAGCATTGAAAAGACTCACTCAAAGTGCCAAATCTAAAGTTAAATTTATTTCATATCAGTGGGATGGTGTATTTCATTCGATCCATATTGAATAAAGCAAGCATCGTACAATACACACTCACTAACAGTTACAGTACCTAACCAAACCGATTTCAGTGTTCTGTTTCTGTTTAATTCATGTCAGAGAACTGCATGAATGCAATCACTTGCGTTTTGGAATCATCCCAAAAACAAGCCCTACACAGTCTCACACTAACAATGATGAAACAAGTGTGATACTTGTAGAAAAGTACACAACCCTTGTGAATACGAGCCTTCACATTGCTTGTGCCAATGAATGACGAAACAGGTACACTATTCGCTTATATTCGAAAAAAGCGAATGTTGACGAATGATGAGGGAACGAATATTTTTTCATGTTCATAGATAGGTTTGAATACACAGGTTTGTGACCTGACTTGGGCTTAATTTATATTTTAAGGATTTTTTTGTTGTTGCTTGTGTTGTGATCTTGATCACAGTATTGCACTGTGAAGTATTCTTTACCTTATGAGGTATTCGTTGCACTGTAGATGATTCGTTGCCTTAGACACTATTCGCAAAAGCTATACGCTTACACATATTGTCATTGTCTGCCAATGTTTCAGTTAAGTGAATGAGAGTGAGAACATGGTCCTGTTGACTAAAAGAGAGTGCACTGCTTTGGATTAAGATGAATGGTGTCTAAATGGTGTGTAAGGCAATGAATAAGTGAATGCATTCACAAAACGAGACATTCACTGCAGCTCCCTGATTCATGTCATACATAATATGCTCTCTTCTCCTCTACTTCATATATCAAGAGACAGACTACAAGATGTGCAGCTGCAAACGCGACGCGTACGCTTTGCTCAAAAAACATCGATACATCGAAAACATCGATGTTTTTATGCGATTCATCGACAAACATCTATGTAAGGTTACGATGTATCACATCGAATAAAACATCGATGTTTTTTTTTCATGAGCATCCCTATTCCGGGCTTTGCTTACCTGTTTATTTATTTATTTATTTATTTATTTTAGATGCCGAAATGACAGTGTTCACTGGTCCATTGCAACTTGTGCAATCTCTGACACGTGTCGTTTCTGCCACTTGGATTATTTGTGCCCAAATTTCTACAAATTTTCACATGCATTTTGTTTTGCAAAACATTTAGCCTATTAATCTTGTTCGTTCATCGTATACCTAAAAGTCCTCGAATGGTTTCTCTTTTACATCTGTTAAAAGAAAATGCTTAATAGCTTAAGATCATTCAACTTTGCCACTGCTCTGTAACCTGGAAATGCCTTCCATCCATTTCTTATTTCTTCAAAACCTATATGATCCATAGTAAACCTGAGTCTTTATGTAAATCCAAAGAAATAAAAACAGAAGTTATAATTTAATTAAAAATCAAATTGGGAATGATATCTTACCCCCCGGTGGTTGCCCCAAACAGTGAAATTCAAACCAAACACTAATTCATTCATTCATGAGAGGCTCGATTATATTGACCGTCTTGTTGGCGTTTTTGGTGGCGGCAACAACCTAATCAATTCATATTTCAAGTCGGGGAAAGAAACAAAAACATCCAGAGGCGGTAATAGAATTTTATGAAAATTTAAATTCTAAAGAAAACCGCAGAATGGGGGCGCCTAGCTCTAGATAAATTACAAAAAAAAAAAAATTAAAAACTAGTCTCTATTTTAATAGCGGGATGTCTTGGTGTCCCTGGGAGGCATCGCTGTAGCCTACAGGTGAACAAATCTGTAGTCAAATAAGCAGAAGTCATGTAGTCGGCTTTCATGGTCTTTCATTTTGACTGTCATCTTAGTTGGATGCTGACCAGCCTACTGATTGATCTCGTCGAGTGTTTCGTGTAACACGAATGACATATGGCTTCCGGTGGGGGAATAAATCAATGATTTTGGTTGAAACGTAGGTGCGTGGATGTTTGGAAAATATAATTAGAGTCTTGTGGTGGGTAGAAAAAAGGTTGAAACAGCTTCCTTACGTGCATAAGAACCGGCTTAAATCTTCCAACTATTAATAAGTACGATTAAACTCAGACTGTCACACTTTTCTTCATCAAAGTGGGTAAAGTTTTGTTTAAAGAAAAAACTACTTCTCCTGACTTGCCAAGCTAGCAAGTGTGAGGATTGACCAGAATAGAACACTTTAATGCTCTACGATTGGTAACTGGCTGCTGAATTTAAATGGGTCGTTTTCTGCTGAGTATACTGGAACTGAATACCGGGCACCTTATGTCGAAGTGTTTTCCAAAAGGGAATGGATATCCAGGTTGGAAGTAGTGTATGAGGCTTACTGTCCTACTACAATAGAAGAGGTTTTGGTTCCAAAACAACCAACATCCTTCATTTCACTTTTGACCCTTAAAAGACCACATGAAGCTGGAGTATTCCTAAAGGACTTAGATCGATAGAAATATCACTGCGCCATCCGTAAATGGGCTAGGCTTAAAGAAGATGAAAAAACTGCAATCTGTGGCAACCGTTGTAAATAGAAAACAAAAACAACACCTTTTTCTTTAAGTGTTTACTGTTTGAGGTTGACTTAGGTGATAAAGGCATCAGGCATCAGGAAGATTAAGGAGCAACGACATTAATTCTCGAGTTTTGAGAACTTAAGTACCACATTTTGACTTTAGTACCATCAGTATTTGAACGAATTGATATCGATAAATGAACAGCAGACTGATCACAGATATTGTGTAATTTAGAGCAAATTTTGAAAGAAAGGTACTCGTTTGATCACTGATGTGGTAATTCGACCCTTGAACTACCTGAGACCAGTACAACGAGATTTGCAAGGAGAAAAATAGTGAATAACACCGAATTCTCAAAAAGAAAATAAAAGTCAGCTCTCGTTTGAAGAAACTAAGAGATGCCTTACATAAAATAAAAAATAAATAAATAGGGTGGCGCAACAGAGCGAGAAGCCCCTGGGCCTAGCGCATTTCTCACAACCATGCCTTGTGAGGGAATGGAGGGGACCTACAATTTTTCGCCGGTTCCGAACGGCTGATTGAGAATGCGCTTTTCATGGCAATGAATTTACTAACGGAGGACTTGCCAATTCCTCGCGAAAGGCGATACCCACGGAAAAACATTTTTTGCATTTTGCCTCTGCTGGGATTCGAACCCCGAACCTATGGGTTAGCAGGTGGACATGCTAACCATTACGCCACGGGTACCACAATATGCCTTACATAAGAGGAATGATATTCGCAAAAGGTCTATCAGATGGTCTTATACCTCTTCATAATCATGCTAATTTTGAACTCAAGCTTGTCAAGGTCAAGCGGGATACGGGGGACGTATAAGCAGACTCGCGGTGGCCACTTTGGATCTAAAAAGACCACTTCTTATGACTGCTGCCGTGAAGAAATCAAGTCCCACTGTCAGGTAGAATGCACCATTCAACTTAGACTATGATCAAGAACGTCCCGACTGACCTTGTCATATGATGGTATGCTTAAACCAAATAAAACAGTGGTGCATATAGCCGTGGTGTCGGGCTTTTCGGAGGACCTTGAGATCAGTTGTATTGAAGCATACAACAGCTGATCCTCTTGAAATGATCGGAATTAATATGTTCGAAGAGTAGGTTGTGAAAGAAAAGAAATGTGATCAACACTATAATGCTCTGCGAGTAATGACTGACTGCCCCATTGTCAGTGGTCTACCACTAAAGCTTTTCGGAAATGTCCCAGCGGATAAATTCGATTGAAAGAATCAGCGGTGGACTCCAGCAGTCAAAAAAAAAATAAAAAATGCGTGGAGGAGCTACTCCAACATATTTGGCTTAAAGGATTTTCAGAGTCTTTCAATACAACGACAAGATATTGAAGTAGAGATGGTGGCGGATGACGAGCCAATAACGACAGCTCTCATACCCCTGCAGCAAGGTGCTGCCTCCGGATTATCCGGCCCTTTATGCCCAAGAGTATACCAAACGGACCTGGCATTCCAGGTTGGGGGTTGTGCGTTAGGTTAACTACCCCCAACCACGTAAAAAGCATCTGATTCCGAAACAGCCAACAATCTCGGATAACATAAATGATTTGAAAGTTGACGACCCAAGCAAACGTAAAAAGGACACAGGATCTTCGGATCTGCACATGGAACGCAAGATCTCTTGAAGGATTACGTGATGCAGTCGTAAAACCACCGGACGCCCTGGACGGCTGTAAAGCAGACATAACCGCCATGCAAGAAGTCCGATGGAGTGCGCCTACGCGCGGCTGCGAGTTCATTTGAGCAGCCCAATTTTTCACTAATTTTCTAATAAATCTGATAGCCGTATGACGTCAATAGTGGCTTGAACATCGGCCTCCCTCGAATGGAATGAGGAAGAAATGGCACATGTCATGCAAATGGCACATGTCGTACAAATGACACATATGGTGCAAATGGCACATGAAGTACAAAATTACATTGTAAGTGGGAAAGAAATGCGTGTTTGACAAAATAGACAAAATCCTTCCTGCTGCATAAACGGTAATGTAAACTGGAAATGTAAACAATTCACAAAATTCAAAAATTCAAAGAGCACTCCGAGATCATTGAACTTTTCGCATCGTTCTAGTAACTGCCCGTCCAATACAAAGTCCACTTGGTGACCCAAAGACTTACGAGAGAAAGTCATAATCTTGCACTTTGAATTGTTCAGTGATAATTTATTAATCGCAGTCCATTTCAGAAGAGCATCAAAGGCGTTTTGTAAGTACGAAGAATCTGTAGGATTTGAATACGATAAAAATATCTTGGCATCGTCGGCGTAGAGGCGAATCTTTGAGTGATGGAGCACATCAGGCAAGTCAATTATTTATAATAAAAAAAGGAGACGTCCTAAATGACTTCCTTGTGGTACACCAGATGTAACATCTATCGCTGTTGAAAAACAAGTTTTAAATTTCACGTATTGGGTTCGACCATACAAGTATGAGAGAAACCATTTCTGAAGAGAACCAACACAGCCATGTTCATCGAACTTTTTTGTCAATATACGATGATTCACTTGATCAAATGCTTTTGGGAAATCAAAGTAACCAACATCAGTTTGTTGGCCATTAGCGAATCCTGTACACTCAGAGAAAAAAGGCAGGCTAAAATCAAGTACGAGTAAGCTTAAAAAAAATAAATAGGGTGGCGCAACAGAGCGAGGAGCCCCTGGGCCTAGCGCATTTCTCACAACCATGCCTTGTGAGGGAATGGAGGGGACCTACAATTTTTCGCCGGTTCCGAACGGCTAATTGAGAATGCGCTTTTCATGGCAATGAATTTACTATCGGAGGACTTGCCGATTCCTCGCGAAAGGCGATACCCGTGGAAAAACATTTTTGCATTTTGCCTCTGCTGGGATTCGAACCTCGAACCTCTGGGTTAGCAGGTGGACATGCTAACCATTACGCCACGGGTACCACCAGTAAGTAAGCTTAGTTCTATTTTTTTGCATTCTTAGTTTTGTTATCTCAAAAACGACACGTTTTATTCCTTATTCAAGAATTTTATTCTAAAAACAAATTTTTATTCCGAAAATAGGAACACAAAACTTGATTTGAGTATGACATTCTTAATATAAGATTTGTTTAAAGTTATAGTAAGATATAAGTTCTTAAATTAAGTTCTTCATTATCTTGATTTAGTTTCGTTTTCTTATTAAGAACAAAACTATTATCGTATGTAATAGGAAAAAAGTTGTTAACTAAATATGAAATTGTAAATACTCAAATCTTTATAGAATCTTCAAAACCTATTAAGTTCAACATCAAAGGGAGTGGTTTACTTCAAGTATACTTATCAGAACAACAACGAGAATACCCACCGGGAAGGACTAGTGCAGTTGATAAATTGAAGAAGCATTATGTACAAACATAATGCTTAGAACCAGCTGACTTAAAATCTATTGTTGACCAAATTATTACAATTTTGTAATTTTGTATGTGTTTAATAAATAACACTTTTTCAAAAATAAATAAAATGTGTCACTTTAATTGAACAAATTTGTTATTTTATTTCAATTCTTTCAGTTTGGTAATAATGAAAATTTACCAAACGTGCGATTACGAATTGAAAACATATTTGATTCAAATCGAATACGACCCTTATTTACTTGAAATTCGTAAAGTATTTGAAGCAAAAGGTGTCGCTTTTGAATCAAATGCATGCATACTTAAAATAAAGCAGCGAGCGCAATAGGTTGAATGAATTAAAGCTTTAATTTCAGAGTATTTCGATTAAAATTCAAGGAAGAATTTCATTTAGAAATAATGCACATTGTCTTTCACTTATGGTCATTAAGCAATTAAAAGAAAAGCCATCCGTAATTAAATCAGAGCTAAAAGTTTTTAGAATTACTGGTCTCCTGTCTTTTAAATCATTGTCAAAAAGCATTTATTTCAAATGGAGTTTTCATTCAATTTTTATTCAAAAGCGTTGCAGCTTTGGCTTTAAGAAAAACGCCTTTAGTCCTAAATTGTTGCCTTTTTCTTTAATTCAAAGCATTTTTTTTTTTTGATTTGGTTATGTTTTTTGGCTCAGTGATACGATCTTAAACGATCCGATACGATCTTACGCTAAGATTAATATTCTCAAATTAAGCCGAGGCGATCTTAAACTTGTATGTTGCCGTTTGATTACAAAGAAGACCGATGTTTCATTTTGAAGCGTGCTTTATTCCGGTTCGGACGTGATTTCGTATTGAGTTATTAAGTGATATTTTCACAATGGAAAACTTCACCTCGGACGAAAGTGGCATTGAAAACAGTGTTAAATCTAGTGGTGTATATGTGTTTGAGAATATTGGTGGAAACTTTGTTCTAGTGAGTGACAAAGTGAACGATTTAAGAAATGTAGACATTGACTACTCAGCCGAAGCCGACGCTAAAATTTCTGGTCAACAGTGCACCGTCTCGATTAGTTTGACGAATCAGTTTTAGTATTCTATTATTTTGCGAACTAATTTTGATTTTCAATGAACTGAAGCTGCAAACATCACATACACATCTACAATATATAACAAAAGATGAAATCAAGGAAGCAATATCTCATCTCGGATTCCGAGCAGAATTCAGGGAAAAACTGTTTTTGTGGAGGAAAGCTGAGGTAGATAGCGAATGTTCAAAGTTTAAAAATACATTCTTTAATTTGTACAATGTATTTTTAGTTCGGAAAAGATGATGAAACAATGTCGGTGCCGTCAAAAGTTGAAAACTGGCTTCAAAACAACCCAAGTAGCAGCTCGTCAATTAAAAGTATTGAGTGGTGGAATAGTCCTTCTTAAGGTAATATTTCGTATCTTTCAAATAAAATGTTTAGTTCCTTTAACGATACAATCATTCTTAGGACTTAACAACATTGATGAATGACATCATCAGCATAATTGTTGAAGAAATAATGAGCAGCAGTGCTGTCATCAAGGTAAATGACTTTTCTTTGTTGGTAAATTCATTGGAAATAGTCTTTAAAGGTACAAGGTATTTTAATAACTGTTATTTAGCTTTACTTAATGATGTTACTAATAATTTTGCACTTTATAAATTGAAAATTTTTATAACTCAGAATGAAACAATTTATGTTCTATGCCAACGTATTGAAAACCTTGGATTTGACCATCATTTCAAATTGGTTGTTTGTTAAGAACCATTGAAGTAAAAATTATTACGGAATTTTTAAGTCCACCACTCCATTTGCCTACAATAAACAATGGAAAAACCTATTTTAGAACTAAGTATATTTAAATAATTTTTGTAAAATAAAAATTCAGAAAAAAATATAAATACATTAAAATAATGGTAAGTGTATTTAGTTTCATTTTGGTGGGGACGAGGGATGGAAACAAGGGATGAGGACTACTGGATTGATTCTGAAGGTAAGAGCTTACAAATCTTGAATAATGATTCAGTAAGCTAGAAGCTATCCGAAGGATACTTAAAAAAAGAGTTTTTGTTCTTACTCCAAGTTTGTTAGTAATTAATTTCAGTCTAAATTCAAGATTAAAACAGCTAGAAGCGATCCGAAAGCAGCTCAAACAAACCATTTTTGTTCTTGTTTCAGTTTGTAAATGCTTAATTTAGGAATGTAAAAAACTTAACTCAAGTATTTTTTTTTTTTTTCTTATTCCTGGTATATTTATGAATACGTGTTCTTAATTTTAGGTTGTAAAAGTCTGACATTAAGCTTTTGTATTCTTATAATTCAACTTATATATTCTTATATTAAGGTGAGAACATTCTTGAAATCAGAATTTGAGGCTTATAAAAAAAGGCTTACAACAAGAATTTTGGGCACGGATGAAGAATTTTCGAGGTTGACAGACTTTCGTCAACGAATAGGCTTGCTTTGACACCGATTTTCTTGAATTTAGCTCGTTTTTTTCTGAGTGTAGAGATGTTTGATGTTAGCTCCTTTAAATTTGAAATAATGATAAATTCCATAATTGGTTGAACAAAAGTTAAGTTGATGTCATTAATAATACAATCTTACAAACGGTAGGATTAAGAAAAACAGTTAATTGACACAAAGAGTGAGGCTGAATTTCAATTCTAGAATAACCCATAAAATTCCCGCTTCTTCCTCTTTGCTATATAAACAAATTCTGGCCTGATTTAGGTACTGACTGATTATGAGATGAGCGATTAGCACAAAAGAAAGAGGTTAATCGCTTTTGAAATAGTTTCTCAACTTTTTTCAACTCTGTCAGTCCTCATGCAGATTCTGAATCATTTATCACCTTTTTTGTGGATTGTACCGATTCTTAAGCTACACATCACCCTCCAGTTGACACTTACATCGTGTCTCACTCAGCGGGTGATATTTTTTTGTCACGTTAAAAGAAGATACCAAATCTTGTTTACAACAAAAGAGCAATTTGGCACACGTTTGAGTTCCAACAAAACCATTAATCAATAAATAAAAAAAAGATCCCAATCTCGACTTCTGATCGGCCATGGCCGTACGGAATGCTGTTTCATTCCAACAGGCATCCATAAAATCTATGCTAATTCGAATGCATCGCCAACAACATAATTACCGTTCATTCTCATGAAATGGATACACAAATTGTTTGGCACTTGAACAGCAGTGGCTGTAAGCAAAATACCTTGTACATATAAAACAAAGTTTTAGCCATGTTTTTGCCTCTTATTTTTTTATTCGTTTTTCTTACTTTGATGTGGCTTCTCTTGATTATGTGATTAAATAGAATGTTTGCGCTTTCGTTAATGAGCACCAGCAGTCATTCAATCTACAAGATCTCTCAAGCACTTCATTCCATTGATGAGAGGCTTCATCAAACGTATACCAACTACCAACACTTTTTGTTTAATCATAGAAATTAATAATTCCTGCCAAAGGGGCTTCTTAACGTAGAAATCACCTGTCGCTGACAGATCCAACAAACGGTGCCCCGGTGATTATGCAGTTTTGTTTGTCCGTCGTCGTCGGTCGTTGTCAGTGATTATTGTGCATCTAATGCGTTTAATTGCGGGTAATCTATCATCGTCGCTGAGGAGCCAAGTGCCTTCCTCTCTCTATCTTACCCTACAGCAACAAAAATAAAAAAATTGCAGGAAGAAAGACCTCTTTAATTTATTAGTTATGAGGTGTGAACTATGCGTACTCTTGACCCAAACTGCCTAATCGATCCTTGTTACTAACAACGCAACTATAAACTGAAAATAATAAAATAAAACGTAGCAAAAGCAATAAAGATTACGGCAATAGAAATTAAATCATTTTCGAAAATTGCAGAGGGTGTTCATAAACAAACCATAAAAATCCTGATGAGCGTGTAAAATTTATATTCTGTCAAAGGACTTTTAAGTGGGAGGGACACTCTATCTGTTGTCAGTGTGGTTTGTCTTTTCATTTTTGTGAGTTCTTTGTGTGTTGATTGTCTTGTGGTTTTCATCCTTTGTCATCTTTGCGTAAGCTGACGGAAATAAGTAACAGTTGCCTTGTGTACGAACTGTGAACGGTCGATAGAAGATTGCGGTAGGTCCTTTTTATAAAGGACCTGTTTCGAGCCAGGCTTCTATTATAATAAACAATTCTTTTTTTATATCCTTTTGTAAATTTATGACGGAAAATATTTGGAAGATTAAATCATTTTCTCGAAGGATTTATCCGAGGCGGATGGCAGAGGTCTTAGGAAGGAGAGTGTGAGTGTCTAGTGGATGTATGTTCATGCACCATAAAAACTAATGTGCGTGTCGAATTACTGCCCATTTCATATACACACTAAGATTGCAGGTATACCTACATAGTCTTGTCAAATCTTTGCCTATAACACTACAAAATAAACTAAGAAAATATCTACATAATGTCGGCAAACATTTCGAATAGGTGAAATTTTGGTGGAGTATTTACTGTTGTCTGAAAGTTGTTTTTTGAGACTTTGTTCAACTTTTAAGAAAATGTGAGTACAAAATTTGCAGTCCATGTCATTCTGTATCGAAAAAAGGGAAGGCTGCTACCCTGATAGTAGGTACAATGGACCGGAAATCAGGTGCTCCAGTCACCTCTTTTTAAATAAAAAAAAATCTGCATCGAAAGGATTTGGGTACTTTATATGAACATTCCAATGCTTCACGACAACGCCAAACACAATGTTTTTCTGTTCATTTACTTCCAAGTGCAACTAATTTCTTTGCTTATTCGTTCGTCGTAGTAGCGGAGTGACTGGCCCGGCCGGCGCGGCGCGCGGCTGCGTACCTCGTAAGTGGATCATTAGTGTGAAGCAGATGAGTAGTACACGGTTAGTAGGACTGTACAAATTTTTAGGTTTTTCCTATTGAGGTTCAGTGGGAATTTTGATATTTTTTTTTAGTATATTCTGGCAAAAATAGTTTTGAACAGGTTGGGCAAGATGAGTTACGCCAAGCTTTACCGGAAGTAGTAGATTGCGATTCAAATCTTGTGAGCGACTAAAACGACCAAATTCTTCAATTACGACACTTGATCGTAGATCACAAATCAAAAAGTTTTGTAACCTGAGATTGCATGTGGAATAAATAACCATTTTTCAATCAATTTACGAGTACCTAAAATTAAAGCTTTGTAAGTTTACAAAAAAAAGGTGTTTCGCAAATTACAAACTAGAAATTCACAATTAGCGATTTTTCAATTCTATTCGTGTATATACAATCAAAAAATAAGTCCAAATACAAACGCAAACGAAACAAATCCTAAGCAAACTTCTTTTTGTTATAGTTTTCCAGAAATGAAATGAAATGAATAGTATCTGTAACCTCGTGCGAGAAAAAGCAGGACTTTCACAGAGAAAGTGCTCCGCGGTGTTCTTATATTTTGCACAAAATTCACAAAGGGTGGTGTCACTCAAGCCTAACACGTTTAATAATAAGCTTTCTACAGTCTTTTCTGCAACGGGATATCAAAAATGTTGCTGTCTTCTTATCAACGTTGGGGAGCATAAGTTTGGTCCGTCTGCATCCAATGGAGTCATTCCATCTACGATTTGGGCTCTCCACAGATCCAATCGTTGATTGAAGCCCCCACTGAGGACGCTGGCAAACTTATCAACGGCGACGGTTCTGGTTCTGAGGAAACTGTCTGAGATACTTGCCTAGCAATTCCTAGCAAGTTCGTCAGCGATCTCATTTCCAGTTATGCCGTGATTACCTGGAATCCAAACGAGACTCAGAGAATTTAGTCTTCCGACTGCATTCAGACAGCTTTTGCATTCCTGGATCACTTCGAAGTAGTACCTAAGTGGGTTGAGAAAGTCCTTAGGCATAGCTTCACTGACTGTGGTTTGGCGATTCAGCTCATAAATGGCGATGTTTTTTTAAATTTGGCGATTTTTATTATACCATTTTTGTCTTTTAACATTTTTCTTAGTTCCGACTTGAAGTTTTTGGAACAAAATATTGAATAATGAATTGCAATTCCGAAAAAAGGCGATCAAAATCTCATCGCCAACCTCAGGCCAATCTCCCTACTGAACAGCCAAAGAAACCTCCTGGAGGAGCTAATACTAAGGAAGTTGCAGAAGTTCTGCAGGGAAAATAAATCATCCCAGATATGCTGTTCAGCTTCAGGGAAAAGCATTCGACCCTACATCTGTTGACAAAAACGTCACCGCAGCCCTCAACACCCATCGGGTCACCGTCGCGTCGCTTGCTTGTCGAAAAAGCAATTCACAGCGCATGGATTGATGCTGTCATCCATAAACTCCACCTACTAATTTTTCAGCTAATAAAAATAATTTTTTCTTTTCTCTCCCACAGGAAATTTTTCGTTCAAGTCGGAAGCGCGTCGCCATTCACAGCTGCCCGAAGAGTGCGGAAACTCACATCCACAGACTATTTTATATTAATGGTGGTAGGTATACAAATACGAGTCAACTCAGCCAAATCAGAGCTCGTCTGCTTCAGAAGGCCTGTAGTCAATAGAGGCTGCCGTACTGCTGGAAGATGTAGACCAATATCACTATCGGTATACCTGATGGAGCCAGACTAATTGCCCAACTGAACGCAAGGTATGTAGACATCAACTTTAACGAGTTGCTTAGATTCAACCCGCACTTACGTGCTGTACTGAAGAAGGCCAACTTCGCTTTCCACCGACTTTAGCCTTTAATGAGAAGAAAATCAGGACTAAGTCAGTTAACGAAACTACTGATGAACAAGCAACTGCTGATAAGACCGTCTTCAGCTACGTCAGCCCAGTCTGGTTTACCATCTCAAAGACAGCGATGAAGGAGCTCCTACTTTTCAAAAGGAAAATTCCGGGACTCCGCGGGGCCTCACTTTCACTTGACCAGCACCAAAGACACTACAGCAACCAGCTTGCGAAAATGATATCCTTGGATCAATACATGTTATTGACAGTAAAGGAAACGGCTGCAGATATCAATAACCACAGGAATCATTTGGTGTGAAGGATGAACAGTGAGGGCCAACACCCCGAGCCAAGATACCTAAGCGTGATTAACACTTTGGACGAAGAAATAATACCAGCCGACGACGAAGCCACCAACTTCTACGCTGACCATCGATCGGTCAGAATATTTCCGTGGCTAATGTCACCCCCATAGTCTCTCCATGCAGAGGGACGCCAGCGACAACCATGACGGAACATTCAGAGATCACCCATTGCTATTATGGAACTCAATGAACGAATCGTACGCAACCTTTCCACTCTCACATCCGAAAATCACAGACGTAAATTTAGAAACGAATATAAAAAGCTGAGGGTTGAGTCGTCAGTGATACAGCATCACTTTTAGCACAAACGTGAAGGTATACGTTACTGACTTTTCTCATAGGCTCATAATGAAAAGAAACTGTCAGTGACAAAATAACCTACAATATGAAAAGAAACCATTAGATGAAACACCCTTTACTCAAATAAACTTTTTTTTAGAATCAAAAAGTAAAGATTTTATATCTGTTCCAAACCTACTCCAGGAATTGTGCGTTTGTTCTACTTTTTTTTTCATTTGACCTCGAAATTTTATGACTGAGGTTCGAGTCTGTTTGAGATTGTCTTCCAGTGCAAATTTTGAAAGTGATTGTTTTGAATGAGTGGAAACTTCTTTTTAGAATCGGTTTGTTCTTGTATTAAAATAAAAATAAATAAATAGAGTGGCGCAACAGAGCGAGGAGTCCCTGGGCCTAGAACATTTCTCACAACCATGCCTTGTCAGGGAATGGAGGGGACCTACAATTTTTCGCCGGTTCCGAACGGCTAAACGAGAAGCCGCTTTTCATAGCAATGAATCTACTAACGGAGGACTTGCCAATTCCTCGCGAAAGGCGATACCCGTGGAAAAACATTTTTGCATTTTGCCTCTGCTGGGATTCGAACCTCGAACCCTGGGTTAGCAGGTGGACATGCTAACCATTACGCCACGGGTACCACGTTATTGTATTAGTTTGGGCAATTTATTAGTAACAAATTTGCTTTGACAGGGTAAGAAGAAATCTTACCTTTGCAATAAACACAGGAAAAATGTAGAAAAACTTTTTATACTTTCATATCATGAAATGCCGCTCGATTTCTGATGTGAAATTGTCAAATTGTGGTAATAGATGGATCGATGACGTAAGCTGTAATACCAAACTCACACAATTCCGTCACGAGTAACTCTATAACGTGTGCTTTATTTCGAACTCACTCTTTTGTTTTTCTTTTTTTGTTTTATTTTATTGCAAGAAGAACCACGATCATAACCTCCAGTCTTGAGAACAGACTCTTTTGGTTTTTTTTTCTTGTTTAATACTCGCTTGCTGCCAAAACTGCAATGGAAGAACCAGAACTTGGAAAGATTCACTCAAAATCTAAAAAATGAACTCGAATTGGCAAACCTAAGCTGCGTCGAAACAATAAATGGAACAGATATTCTCACCACCTGCATATCCAAAGCTGCTGAGCCACTCCAGTCACAGACAAAAAGAAAAGCTGTAATGTACAACCATGGTACGATTGGGGATGTGAAACAGCCAGAAAAAATCCTTCACATTCCTGCGGCTTCTTAGAAAAGAAAACACGGATGAGGCAAAAAAAGGTACAGAGAGGCGAACAAAATGTACAAAATTACCTGCATGGAGAAACAAAAAGCATATTCGCTAGAACTTGTTGCAATGCTCAGGAGTACAAAGGACAGCAGATCATTTTGGAAAATTGCAAAAACTCTCAATGGACCATCCTTTAGGCGAGGCATAACAGCGGAAGTACACATCCTAGCTGTATACTTCGAAAATCTGCTGAATGCGTCATCTATAGAAAATGACATACAGTACGCAATGCCTCTGTTGGAAGACGAATTTCTAGATCGGCAGATAACACATGTGGACATAACAAGAATAACTAACCGCTGCAATGCAAACAAAGCTCCTGGGGAGGACCGTATCCCCTACGAGTACTTAAAAAATGCGACGGAAAACTTCAAAACGGAATTGGCAAAAAGCTTTAACTTCATTCTCAACACAGGCGAAGTTCCTAAAAGCTTCAAAAGAAACATTATATTCCCAATCCTCAAGAAAGGTGACCCAAAAGAACCGAGCAATTACAGAGGCATATCCTTTCTCAACACAGTCACAAAAATCTTCACAGGTATTTTATTAGAAAGACTCTCTGATTGGGTACAGGAAAAAAATCTTCTTAGCGAATATCAGGCTGGTTTTCGAAAGGGATACTCTACGGTTGACAACATCTTCGCCCTCACAAGCATCGCACAAGGATACCTAGACAATGGAAAAAAGCTCTACGCTTTCTTCGTAGATTTCAAGGCTGCTTTCGACTCCATTGACAGAAAAGCCCTAATATATAAACTTAGTAATCTGGGAGTGTCAACGAAACTGCTAAGAGTACTTAAATCGTTTTATAACGAAAATATGACCGCGGTCTGGGATGGAAACATACTTTCCGAATGGTTTCCTACGGAAACAGGAGTGAAGCAGGGTTGCCTACTCAGTCCTCTTCTATTTTCATTATTTCTCGATGACCTTGTAGTCTTGTAGATTTTCTACCGGGTGGAATATCTTTCGCGGGCATGAAAATAAAGCTTCTATTGTACGCTGATGATATTGTCATTTTAGCAGAAAGCCCAAATGGAATGCAACTGATGATAAACCAACTGCAAAGATACTGTAGCACGTGGAATTTACAACTCAACACTGCAAAGTCAAAGATTATGATTTTTCGAAATGGTATAGGGAGATATGCTAGAAATGAGAGATGGACCTGGCAAAACGAAGAATTGGAAAAAGTCAAGCAATACAAATACCTAGGAATCATTTTAACCCCACAAATTTCTTTCAGGAAACACTTCCAAGAAAAATTGAAGGAATCCAAACGCGCGATAAACTGCAGTTGGAGAGCAGTCCTCGGCAAAAAAGAAATTGCGCCAAGCTCAAAGTACAAAATCTTCGAAGCAGTGATGAGATATATCATGTGTTATGCAGCTCAAGTTTGGGGCATCTTCCAATCTGAAGAAGTGGAAAAGCTGCTCAGATACTTCCTCAAGAGAATTTTCCGTCTCCCACATAATACCCCAAACTACATGCTTCATCTCGAGACTGGACTTCAACCACTATACATCTACACACTTGGATTACACTTCGCGTATATTCGGAAAGTTATGATGCAGTCTACCCATCGTCTTGTATATAAAATTGCCAAACATCTTCAAAGCAGAAACTTACAGTTCTATAACGAATGGTTGAGACTTGGGACGGAACATAATATCTCACTAACAGTTGCAAACATTGATGAACTAAACAGAAACCAGCAAAAACTAATCGAGAAGATTGCAGACGTCACACGCGACAATTTTCGAAGGCAAAGTCTCGAGAGCCAAACGAGATCCACTTATAAGTTGCTGAAACACAACCTAGAGAGCAAAAACTATTTCTGCGATACAAACAGCATAGAAGTAATCTCCACCATACTCAAAGCCAGAGGTGAACTTTTACCCCTCAACTATATGCCCCACAGGACTGATCTAAGCCCAGAGTGCTCCCTATGCAACCTTAGATCTCGCGAAGATATCCAGCTCTTTATAGGAAGATGCCCTATTCTCAAGAAGATACGTGTATCCGTCTGGGGAAAAGGTACTCTCACAGTGGAAGAAATCATACAGATACTTAATGGAGACAACTGGAACCGCCTTTGTCAGTATATAAAAACTGCACTTAATTATTGTCAACATATTATAAATGAAGCCTTCTAAATAAAAATAACTATTTAATTTTGATTGAAATTACAAATTACAAGCTTGGAGCTTATTGTATATATTAAATAAAAACTCTTTTTTTCGGCTGACGGCAAAAGCCAATGCTAATTGTGAACTATGTACACCATATAATAATCAAGAAATAATAAAATCACATTTACTACTACTCGCACTTATAAACTTGATAAGTCACTTCTGGTCGAATGTGCCTAGTGAAGAAAACGAGCATTTGACGTGAAACTTTTGTTGCAATATCTAAGTGACAACAGTCAGTTTCTAGTGGAGCTCATAAACAGCCATGTTTAAGTTGATTTATACAAGAAAATCTCCGGAACCAGCCATGCTCTCGGATCATCAAAAATCATCCAATCGCTTTCTTTAACAACTTTCAAATCATCACACGTTCAAAACGAAGCTTTGAATCAAATGTAAGTTTAAGGACAACGGAATCATATTTGCAATACACCGCCTAGATATCAGACTTGGCAAAAAGATAAAATGAAAGCCAACTAATTTTTGGTACTTCCCTTCCCACTTGGTGGTATCTACAGCTGAATAATCCAGTGGAGGAGGTGAACTTTTTGTTTCCCATTGACTTCATAACAAAAAACCTCTATTGAAACACAAAGTGTGTTCAGAGAACCCTTTCATCGAATAAGCAACAAAGCTCAAAGCTACTTTTAGCCATACTTAATGACTGTACAACTTAATAAGCGACTCCCCCTTAAGTTTATGGTTGGTGGAGCTCACAAGTGCTTGCATCCTCCAATTAGTCGACGTCTAACATTTTGACAACTAACAACACGATTTCAGCCAAAATCCTATTTTAAAATCAAATGGCGGTAGAAGTAAACAGGCATAGGTAAACAAGCTTGCCACCACTTATTGTTGAACCGTAAACAATGTCGAAAGTTGTATACTTTGAGTAGACGCTAACTTAATTAAATTGTCACTTCATATGTGAAACCGAAAAAGTTTGGGCTTCCACAAATAGTCTTTGTTGTATTATTTCCCTCCGTTTTGCTCATACCTGTCGCTCTACACTCCAACGAATGGAAAATCTAAATCTAATGTCAAATTAATCGTTCTACTAGAAAGCTTACAACATAATTTCAGTGCCCAGGGTTACGGTTCCCAAATTTTGAATTTGTCGCATTTTCTAAAAACGAATTACCACCTCCGAAAAAAATATATTAAAAATCATTTTATGCACATCACCCAACAGCGCTGTGTGTAATTTGATAAAAAAAATTCCTAAAGAGTACCTCCCCTGTCCCTGTCCCTGTCGGTACGTCAGTCAAAACAAAAAAAGGAGAACAATTTTTGTTTGTTCGCATCGTTTAGACAGGTAAAGGTGTGCGTTTGCTAGTTGAGGTGAGGTGATAATTGCTTTTTAATGTGACAGAGATGGGAACCTAACAAAGTCACCGTCCCACCGGAAACACTAGGCATATCATCTCTAAAAAATTTGATGAATAAAATGCTTCAAAAAATGGGTGCATTTGATGGAAACAGTTGCTTTCTACTCAAAAAAGTCTTTCCTTCCTTTTAACTGCTGTCTTTTGAGGAGTTCTTAGAAGAAAAACTTCTTCGGCCATTAGGTACTAAAAATAATTTACAACTCGAAAAAGAAATCTTTATCCAAAATTCGTTGCGCTACAGTTTTGCAAAATATATTCGCAAAACAAACTCACAAATGAGAGCAAATTTCCATAGCGTAGCGTAACGAAACCGTTGTTGTCGACAGAGGAGGTCTATAGGTTCCTTTTAATCTGTGACTTCGTCAAAGGATGCATGTCCTCCTTTTTAAAATGCAAATTCAAAACACAATGCAGGAAGGAGGTATCAACCACGTTTGTCTAAATTTAGTGGTATTACCGACATCCACATCTCAATGGAAACCATAGCACAGATCACTGCGCCGGTATAGTTAGTGTACCTGCCGCTGCTCTGGCGCTATCCTGCCGAGTGATCTCTTTTTGTTCGCTTGTTCACTAATGACCATCTTCTGTGATTCTCTAGTTTTGTTGTTTGTTCTGCTTTGATTTATTGTACGAGATATCCCTTCTCATGGGATTAGAAAAAAATCAGAGCAAATTTTTAAGACGGCCGAATAACGTTTTACCGGTATAAGGAGTGATACGAGATTATCCCATACGGATGCTGTTTGAAATCTATACCCAAAGGATAAAACATAAATTGCTAGAAGTTAGCGCCAGGATTGAAAGTAATTTGTTTTGTTCTGCATTTTTCTTGATCTTTGGTAGATATGGTGTCTTGCAGTGGATTAGATAAACGAAATGAGATTTAAGAAGAGGCGGCAAGTCTTTTTGTTCGGCGCGGTGGAGATGTCATTTGATTCTACGAAGAATAAAACTAGAAAAAATAGTCCAATAGAATCTAAACTAAACTTGTCTAATAAAACTGAGAAAAATATGTTAAATTAAACGATTTTGTGGAAAATGTGAAGAATAAAATGATGTCATGTAGGCAATGTACTTCATTAATAATTTAATAGGTCCGACGGTACGTGTAATGACTGCACCACTCACCTCATCCAAAAATAAATAAAACAAAAAAAGACGATTATTTCAAGGACTTTGTTTCTACGAACATATGAGCAATACTCTAGGCATGACGTGAAAGCCGTCGATTTTAACGCAAAATTAGGTAAGCAGGACATCTTTCAAAATATAATAGCTTATCACAGACAGCTTGACAGGACCTCCGAAAACGGATTCAAATCAATTGATTTTGCTGAGGGGCTTAATTTTTTGGTTGGTACTTTTTTTTTAAACTCACGCGCACTTCAAGGGGTTGTGTCGGTTGTGACTACGATTATAATGTTGGAAAACACAGTGGGGGTGTTAGGAAACCTGGAAAGGATACGAAAGGAGATGCCGATGAACATTAACCTCAATTTTCTATGCTGGGAAGAATTGAGTTGGGTAAGGCATTCCACATTGGAGTAGCACGCACGCTTCTAAAAATCTATAAAAGTACATTGCGATCCCCAACGACCAATCAACTAAATTTACTATGTTGCGATCGACGCAAAGCTCTCTTCCAGTTTGATAGAACTTTTCGAGGGGTCATCTTTTACTCGGACCATTATCTTTTCGAAGCCAAGGTACGAATGAGGATATCCTGTTCACGTATCGCGCCACGCCAGCGAACGCTGCGAAGAGATATGACGTAAAAACAAGAAATTGCCAATAGCTTTTCTAATCAAGTGTCCTTACAACTGTCCTTAAATCCTATTCCGCCAGCATTAAACATTGAGACCAGTTGCAGCAACAGGCCACCAAAACCACAACCTCTGATGGTCTAAATTTCACTTAGCCCAAAAACCGAAACCAATGGTTCTATGAAGACGCAACGAGATTTAGAAGGATGTCAGGGTGGCAAAACCCGAACTCAAGCATATACAAAGACAAGCAGGAGAACATAGTTAAAGAGACGCAGTCGCTACTGGGGATCAGGAAAGACCACATCTGCGCAAACTGCTTAACGGCGATAAAGACACTAATTCCGCTGTCACAGGCAGTATGCTTCATTCATTTTGGATGATGATCAAGAATGCCGTCCTCCCGACCCAGAAGAAGTTTATCTTGACATATGCAAACTTAAATCAAGTAAGACTAGAGGTGAGGTACAGATCCTCAAAATTGCGCCAGCTATAGAGGGATAAGCCTCCTTAACGTCGCTCATAAGTAATTTGTGAACGTCTAAAACCCCACAGCAACAATTTGAAAGGTATAGTTATAAATGTGATTTAAGGCCAGAGAAGTCAAAAGACCAAATTTTCACATTACGGCAGATCTTGGAAAAACTCCAAGAGTATAACATCGATATACACCATGTTTCTATCGATTTCAAGGCAGCGTATGACAGTGTTTATAGAGACGAGCTGTACAGAACCATGTCTAGTTTCGGCATCCCTGCAAAGCTCGTACGTCTATGCTGGATGACTTTGGAGAATTCACGCTGCTCCGCCAAGGTCGGTAAAGAACTCATCACCGAGACCTTTGATGTTGAAAAAGGCTTTAGGCAAGGCGACAAACTGTCATGCGATTTCTTCAACATCATATACTTCAAAAGATTGTAAGAAACACAAACATCAACACCAGAGGAACCATTTTTGAAAAATCTATGCAATTACTCGCCTAAGCAGACGATAATGACGTAATGGGAAGAAAAAAACGTGATGTCATAGGTGCTTTTGCGAGTATTGAAACAGAAGCGGCAAAAATGGGTTGGATGGTTAATGAGGGCAAAACGAAGTATATGTTGTTATCAAACAAGGACACAGAACATCGACGAATTGGACAAAACGTCACAATTGACAGGCATAACTTTGAGGTAGTACAGGACTTCGTCTACCTAGGATCCGCTATAGGCACTGAAAACGACATCAGTGCGGAGATCTTAACCAAGAATAACTCTTGCAAACCGTTACTTCTTTGGGTTAGGAAGGCAATTGAAAAACAAAACCCCCTCTAAAAAAACCAATGTTATTCATATTAAGAACTAATTCATCCCAGTCCTGATTTCCGGCGCGTAAGCGTGTACTTTATCGAAAGAGTTGGTCGTTTCGAAAGAAAAGCACTCCCGATTCGAACACAATATGTGGAAAAGAAGATACAACAACGAGGTGTATGAGCTGTACCTACCGCGAGAAGGGCATAGTCAGAAGAAGATTACGCATCGCGAGGCTCCGATGGTTGGGCCATGTAGAGCTAATGGAGCCAAACGCTCAGGCTCGACGGGTTTTCGAAAGCATATTGCAGGGAAATCGCGGAAGGGGAAGACCTCTTCTTAGGTGGCGCAATAATGTGGAAGAAGACCTCAACCGACTTATAAGGCAAAACTGGAGAAAGCTCACCGCCATCAAAATTCTTGTCGAAAGATATAGGTTGAGGCTTAGGTTTACCCCGAACTATAATGTCCACCTAAGTAAGTACTAAGTAGGTATAATGCTTGGGTCAAGCAAAGCCGGTCGGATCTGCTTTAGTTATAAAACAACAAAATTGATTATTTTTTCTCTGCCCTGCTGCAATACTGAGAAGAAACATTTTTGAAACAAAAATTCTTCATCATCTTAAAGACATAGGCCCTAATTGCGAACTTCATTTGCTTGTCGATACACGATGGTTGAAAGAAGTCGACCATCGACAATTAAATTTGGTATTGCGTATTCTTATTGTGAGTGACACTCTTCGATACTTTCAATTTTAGATTCGGTCGTTGCCGTCAGTATTTTTGTGTTCGAAGGCTTTACGACAAGTGGGATTTCCTGAATAAAAATTTAGTTTGTTTTTAGTTACATCCTTTTTTTATAATAAAATATTTATTTCAATAGCAGGACGAAGGTCTTAAGCAAAAGAAGGCGGATGGAATAGCTAAATTCATTGATGCAAAGGGAATTTACTGAAAATTCCTAGCAAAAAAAAAAAAATGGCAGAAATTCTCCATTGATACTTATAGTATCGAACCTCGCATACTTATGTGCGAGAAATGGATCAAGCTTATTATTTTGCAAAGAATTTAATAAAAGCTTTTTTTAAGGTCCTTTATTCTAACAGGCTGATCTGAAATGTAAATTTGAAAGTAAAAAAATGGAAAACAACATCCAGGTCACAAGTGGTGGGCCAAACCGATTACACACTTTCAGCTCTTTCGAGGGAAGTGTGATAAGACTACTTTCAATTGAGTTCATCGTAGGACCCCTTATTCTGTGGAGTTTTGCAACAAAGTAAGAAAAAATTTCGAGTATGGAAAAATACACCTTTAAGAAGATGTATTATCAAAACAAGGACACCAACAAGGAAAAGCTGCGGGAGTAAGGAAAGAGCAACTTCAAATTTATAAGGATTACGTGAAAAGTCGACTGTCAGACAGGGCTTCTAAGCTCCAACAAAAACTGGTACTTAGGAAGAGCAGAAAGAGATGTAATATTTTTTTTATCTTAACCACTTTTGTGTTATTTTCACATTACTTTTTAGTTATGTTTTTTAGAACTGTTTTATTTTACGTTATGTGTTAAATGTTTATTTTTGAATCGTTTTTTATCAAAGCTTTCGACCATTATGCCATCGAAAGTTGAACGACACTCGCAATAAAGGCCATTTGTTCGTATATAGCTAAACGGAAAAGTGTTATAAAAGCGGTCCTTCTTTTTCTGTCTTTTCTTTATGGTCTTTTGATAGCGCTATCTAGGAGCAGTAATTAGATTTTTTTTTTTTTAACCCG
The DNA here is from genome assembly GCA_914767635.1 of Melanostoma mellinum. Classification (NCBI taxonomy): domain Eukaryota; kingdom Metazoa; phylum Arthropoda; class Insecta; order Diptera; family Syrphidae; genus Melanostoma; species Melanostoma mellinum. Next base: position 171,106,090 of record OU612059.1, on the reverse strand, counting down.
GACCGTAAAACGTCCTTATCTCAGTGGGGAATCCTTAGAAAAACTCTATGTTGTTTGAAAACTATTTAGGTTTTTTCTTTCTTGAAATCCGAGGTTTTTGAAAAAGTTGAGGAGATATGAAATCCGAAAGGATTTTCTAAATTGATTTAATTTTCATGTTTCACATTCCCTTGAGGTAGGTACGTTAAAATCGCCTCAAGTCATATCGAAAAACACAAGGATAACTAATATAGGTATTGTCTTGTTTATTTTCTATACCTTCCTTGAATCTGAATTCTGTAACGATATAAAATGCAGTCATTTCAAAAAGCCATTGTTTTCGAAGCTCTTCAATCATTACATAGACGTTTTATAAAAAGCACAACAATCAACAAGTAGAATTCATCAACGGGACTTCAATTTTTTTTAGAAAACTTTCTATCAAAATTCCCTCTATACAAACTGTACAGAGCCACCATCATAATTGAACAGAAACAGAAGCACTTCCATTAAATAGCTGTGCGCAATCACATTAAATTTAATGATCGGGACCACAAATTACCTGAGACACATGACCGCCCATCGGTACGCCACCAAAACGCATGACTCGCATCGCCGAGACTGCAGGTTCTCATCCGAATTAGTTATATGGAGAAAATATGAATACAACCCCTCGATGTCATGACAAATTGATTCACTTGATGACAATAATTGGGCACTTTGTGTTTTGTTTTGTTTTGTTGCGCTACCACATAAATGCGAGAATGATGATGAGGCTCCTTTCAATCGGAACTTACAATAGTTTCATGGAAACAGCATTTAAAGCAACCAAATTTGTAACATGTGAATTGCTAAGGACTAACCACGAACATTGACAGAAATTATGTTTATTGACTGCTGCAATTATGGAATTTAGAAAGAGGGAATCTCGTCAGTGATCGGTCTGCGTTTGATTATATTCGTTGATCCTCAATGTCGATGAGGTGACTACCAAGTCAATCGAATGCTATCCTCTTCAGTCATGGTCTCTTGCGCATTGTGCATTTTTGCAAATTTCCGAAAATGCACGTCGTTCGGTATAATGGCGGGCGTACTTCTTAAATTCGGGCGCCAAGATAATGATCGGGTTCAACACTTTATTGATGTTTTTTTGCATGTCACCTTGTACAAGTGTTGATCCGTTAACATTCTCAGTTGTAGAAAATATTCAAGGTCTAATGTTCGAAAACGCCTTTTTTGCACATTTCGCAACAGGAGGTTGACATATAGAACACAAAATTGAAAAATGAATAGAAAGACTGAGAAGAACTAAGATGAATGATGTGTGAAAATGCGTCAGTACATTCTTCTTTAATTTCTATTCTTTGTTTTCCTATTTCCAACTGAAGTCTTAGCGCAGTAGGAGTCAAAAAGGATTAATGAAGGAAACAAAAAGAGTTTTGGAAACAGGACAGTCCTTGTGTTAAGATGTGATGATCAAAGATTATTATGAAAGAGGGGTTTAGCTTCAAAACTCTTTTATTTCAGTTTTATCCAAAAATGAGTATATGAGAAAGTGTTATTCAAATGGGCCCCGTCCTATGCATTTAGGTCAGATATGTAAAAGTTTCTTATTTCAGATACTTTTGAGCACTTCAAAAGTGCTGTTCTTTTCAAAACTACATTATTTCACTCAGTCGCTTACTTCAAAACTTGTGGCGTCTTCGAGTCAGCCTATATTGAGAATCACAAAGTGACAGCAGACGGTGGTTTTGACGCTAAAAAATGAAGTAATGGAATGAGAAACATGAAGTTAGCTGAATAAAACAGAAAGTCTAAATCCAATAAGGTACTCAAAGTATTTTAATTAAGCCAATACCATTTTCCAACTTCAAACGGCTTTTGCGTTTTACTCAAAATTCTCAAAAGTGGAAAAGAAGAGTTTCGAAACTTTACTCCTCAAATATATAATAGGTGTATCAACTTATAAGGATTTTCCAAAGCCAAAGCGTTTTTGCAGTTGTCGCAACTCCAGAATAAATATCAGATCTTCAAGGATCTCACCAGGAATGGTTGTGAGAAAAGCGCTAGGCCCAGGGGCTCCTCGCTCTGTTGCGCCACCATATTTATTTTTATTTATTTTGTAGATATGCTCCTTACGAAGAACGGCTAGATGGGGATAAGTGATGCTTAAGGATCGCTACTCTATTCTTTTATTATTTCCAAAGTGATCAAGAACTCTCTGATTGCGGTCGAAAAGACTTGATTCTCATTTGGGTTTTAGGCTTTCACGGCATAATTGAATATGAGGTCACCAATGAACTTCCAAGGTGAGGATTTCAGACACTTTTCTTAAGACTTTAACCAGCTCTTGGTCTGACGAAGTACTCAGTGCTCTCTTCTCTGTGAGCATTTCAATCAACGATTGGATCTGTCAGGATCATAACCAAAGATGGCATGCCTCCATTGGTTATAGACTCACTTAATGTATGCTCCTCAACGTTATTTAAAAAACTGAAATATTTTTGCTACCCCGTGGCAGAAAAATAACTTGTCGCTGCCATGAAGCACTTCTCTTTCGGCACGACGCGACGCCGGCCGGGAAGGCGCGACACCGGGAAGAACATCTTCAGTGAATTTCCTGCATTTTTTAAGTATGAACTGATACTCGGTGCTGACGTGGTGAAAGCTCTTTGGTATGGCAGCGTCTTCCAGCTTTTCCTTACGAACATCTGGAAAGCTACAGCAATAGACGGTGTAGAATATCAAATGCCTCAAAATTATTGATACACTCTGCTGATGAATCGTGCCAACGTTGAGCAAAACAAATAAAAAAAGCGATGGGAATTCTGCACATTGCTTGAACAGTTTTGCTTCATTTACATGACCTGCCAGAATATATCCCATCTTTGGTATAGTCGAGTTGCCATATTGTTTTTTCTAGCAACTCCCAAACTAAAAATAAAATTCAAAGATGGAAAACATTTACCTACGCAGCTTTTACAATTTTGTCGCAGTATTTCCAATTAGAAGTAACAGTGTCAGACCAAACCCGAGAAGTATGCTTAGCTTTGCTTTAAATTCCATTGCCTATTTTCTGGCAAACCTAACAACTAACGCTATCGAATAACTCGTGACGGAATTATGTGAGCTGAGCTTGATATTACAGCTCATGCAGTAGAGCAATCTAGTAGTGTCTAGTGTGTTCCCTGTAAAGTGCTATCCAATTATTATTCATGAAATGAAAATATAAGAAATTGTGTGAGCATCTTTCCTGTATTTAATACGAAGGTAGATTAGTTTATGTTAACCAAACAATTTTTTTAATCAAGAAAGTGCCAAAATCACCGCACTAGTAACCAACAATTCAAACCGATCAATTTCAATTTGGCCATGTGTGTATGTAGGTACACGTGCACCGGAAGACATTTGCATCAACCGTCAAGGTTTATATTAATAAGAGTTCGGTAACAACACCCCGCGGCCCGAGTGTATTTAAAGTTTTAATTTTTTCAACTTCTCACTCAAAGTTGACGTACTTTTACATAGAAATGGATTTCGCTAACTGAAAAATATTAAATTGGTCTAAAGACATATAAGCGACATCTGTCAAGAAAATGATCGATGCTATACTAGTACAATTTTAAAAGCGCTTAAACGATAGGTTATGCTACATAATTATGATGTGATCCCAAAATAGTGACTCATTCACTCGATTACTGATGCCACTCACTAGCTCGATGAAGTGAGCTGTAATTCGGCCCCAGATTTCATGGCGCACGTACATTATCTACATTGGTGGATTTAGATTTATGAGAAAGGAAAACAGACGAAGTAACATAATATTTCGCCGCTACACGTTGCAGTGCGAGTGTCGCTGACGGCAGGTATTTGTAAAGAACTGCCATTTCACTAAGAATGCATTATGACAGTGGCCTAAAGTCTGGCATTGGATTCTTTCCCAAACTGCCAATATTTTGAATTCAAATAACTACGATATGCACGCACTGTAGTACCTACTCTAAGCAGACTTTTTTATATTGCCATCTATTAACAAATAGCAAAACCACCAATTTATGTGGCTGAAAAAATGGCGAATGGGAAATCCAAATTTTTTTAGTCTCTTCTTTTTTCCACGTCTGCTTTTGTTTAATTGATCATGTTCAAGTAGGTGGGAGAGATTTGATATTTCTTACTGAAGGTATACCAACAATGCCACACACAGCTAATGGCGGAATACGATCAGCTCAATTTTCATTGGCTGTGATCAATAAAGTAAGTATGTTCTGTAAATTAATAGGAAGGAAAATATTCTGATTGGCTTAAGAGACAAGATTAAAAATGATTTAGGTGGTAGATTCTAATCCGCAAAACAAAATGAAAAATATCATGTAGGTATGATTGGTAGTTTATGTGAAAATTTATGTTTAATGTTTGTCAATACAAAATTTGGCTTTTGATGGCCTAAAGAACTAGCCAAGTGTACCACCAGTAGCACTGCTAATTCACCATGCTTTTTTTTTTTTATTGTTTTCGAGTTTCGGCTGACGAAATAGATGACTATTCGCGTTTCGGACCATACCAATCATGACTGGTAAAATGAAACCCAAATTGGCTATCATTTGGTAGCGAAATTTATGAAACCTAGCCCTAGGGCGAAAGACTGCAAAGTGATATTGGGTGTTTTGGGTGAAGCGGTCGCTCAGCAGCACCTTCTTCTGATGGAATTTTTCTATGGAAGGCGGTGAAGGAAATCAAACAATAAGTGATTATTAAGAGAATCGATTTGAACAAAAGAAAAGCCGAGCAACTCATTTTGAATATGCAGACAAACCGGTGCACACCATTCATAAAGTTCAAAATGCATAAAGCACAAAGCATGTGGGATTACCTGCGATAAACTTGCTAAGATAGAACCAAATCACTGCCAGGGGTTTCCAAATAGCCAAATAAACCTACTGTTGGAATGATGAAGCTAGGTCTTTATCCTTATCTTGGTAACTACCCGTGGCAGGCGCGGATCTAGAATTTTTTTCCGGAGGGGGTCATAAAAAAAAATCAAATATAACAAAAATAAACTGTTGATTATATTAAATTATAAATTGTTTATATAAAAAATGTACTTTTAAAAGTAAGAAATGTCTTAGATAATAAATTTGTTTCTGAAACGTTTCCTTCGTTTCGCTTCGCGCTATTTATGGCATCGTGGCTAATTTCAAGTGTGTTTAATGACCTGCTCTAGATCGATCTAGAGCAGAAAAAAGCAGCTTTTTGGTGTTTAATGACAATTTTTCTACTCCGAGCAAGAACTTTTTGTGTTTAATGACCTGCTCTAGAGCTTTTAGAGCAGCATTTTCTGCACTTGCTTTTGAGTAAGAGTAGAGTGGAGCAAAAGTGTCAAAATCAGCTGTTGACATTTGATTCAAATATTTCTGTGCTGTGCGATTAATTGGAAATAAAGTTTTTTGTGAGTGTTTATTTGTAAGAAGCTGGAATTTAGTTGGAGATGAAGACGATTGAAGTTTATTTTCTCTGGTTTTGATTTTTTTTCTTTTTGTTGTTGACAGCCAGCTGACTTTTGACACCAGCTGTTCTGCTCTAAATTGCCTGACATTTATGAACTTTCTTGCTCTGCTCTGAGCTACGCTGCTCTACTCTTTTTTTCATTAAACACACTTTTCATATCAGTTTGCAATCAAAACATACAAGATACTTTAACTGTGCTTGAGAAGAAAAGAAGCGATGCTGATTCTGTTTTCCAACGGTTGTTTTCTGAAACTAAAAATCTTGCAACACAGTTGGGTGTCGAGTTGAAAGTACCACGCGTTGTTTTTCGTCAAAAACATCGAGATAATCACCAATCATACCCTGCTTTGGATTTTGGTGACGCTTCCTGTTACTGCAGTCACTGCAGAAAGAAGCTTTTCAACTCTCTTCAACTCTCAGTGGTGACCCCTTGTGACCCCCCCCCCCCCCCCCCCCTTGAATCCGCGCCTGACCCGTGGTTTTAGTGGTTATCATGTCTGCTTTCGCTATCTCGATTATCCGTTCGGAACCGACAGAAAATTGTAGGCCCCGTCCATTCCCCAAAAGGCAATGGATGTGAGAAATGCGCTAGGCCCCGCGATTCCTCGCATTGTTGAGCAACTCTATTTGTTTTTATTTTATTTCCAAGTCCTTATCCTTTTCCCTCTTACATAGTATAAAACAAAGTCGCTTTCGATGTCTATAGGCTTTGATCTTCAAAACTATACAACGGATTTCGATGTGGTTTTTTTAATAGACTGGGTGATATAAAACAAAGGTTTATACCTAGGTATGTATACTTTATAACCATGCCCACGGCAACGGGAACTTAATTGAGAAGGTATTGTTTGTATTGAAAAAGCTCCAAAACTACTGAACCAATTTGAATGAAACTTGGAACAAAAATGGGCTAGAGCCTGAGAAATGGCATAGACTATACTTCCTTTCCATGATCATTCGGGAACGGAAACAAAAACGAGAACATTGCCGGGATTTTGGGAAATACTGGACCAATTCCAAAAAGAGTGCTTTATTGGACCTGAACAACAAACACTATATTTCATCCCAATTTTACCACTGGAATTCAAACTTGGAAACTATATCAATTCGACCGCTGTAGGACCCGAGCTATACGCCCGCCGCGCCGGTGCTCGGCGCCGTAACAAAAAATTGGCTTTAAGGGCATGATGGAAAGACTTGCTTTGAAAGGCCATATAGAAGATGTAAGAAGAATACGAAGAAAAATTGTACTCAACTACAAGCAAATAGGGTGGGCGGTGGGTCAGCTAGTTAGCGATAAATAAGAAAAAAGCTGCTTTCATGATAAATAGGACAAAACAACTTAAGCAAAGGGAGAACTATCTTCAAAACAACGTAACCGCCCAAATAAGGAGAAGTGCTCAAGAGATTCGTGATACGAAGTTCATTGACGATGCTCTCAAGGACAGCTTCTTGTGGATTACGACACAATAAACAGTTTCCTCAAGAGTACTTTCGATAAACTAAGCCCAACTTAAGTGAGCGTCTGAAGCCATTCGTCAACAACCTGATAGGCCCTTATCTGTGCCGCTTTAGACCAGGAAAGTCCATTATAGACCAAAGCTTCACACTACGGCAGATCTTGGAAAAAAACCAGGAACTTGAAATTGATACCATCCCTACCAAACTTGTCCGATTGTATAGGATGACTTTGACTATGGAGAACGTACGATACTCCATCAGGGTCGGAAAATATATCACCGATTCATTCGATATCAAAAAAGGTTTTAGGCAAGGCGATGCACTGTCATGAGACTTTTTCAACAGCGTTTTTAAAGGAATAGTGCAAAACTACCACGTCAACACAAGAGGCACAATCTTTCCAAAATCCGTCCAATTACTCGGATATGCCGACGATATTGACATAATAATGCGCTTATGAGCATTGAGATTGAGACGGAAGCGAAGAAGATGGGTTTAGTGGTCAATGAGGGCAAGACTAAGTATATGCTGTCATCGAAAAAGGACTTGGACAGAATTTCACGATAGACAGCTATAACTTTGAGGTATAGTTAAGGACTTTATCGGCGCCGCCTCCACCGCCGCTATTAATTCAGACAATGACACCAGTGCTGAAATCAAACCAAGAATAACTCTTGCCAATCGCTGTTTCTTCGGACTAAGAAGACAATTGAGTAGAAAAGTCCTCTCTCGAGCAACTAAAGTGTTCCTGAAGCAACTAAAGTGTCCCTGCATGGACCTTGTCAAAGGTAGATGAGAACGCTTTGAGATGCTTCGAGAGAAAAATTCTTCGGTTGATTTTTGTTCTCGTCTGCATAGATGGAGAGTGGAGAAGAAGATTTAACCACGAATTGTACGGGCTGTACAGCGGCACTGACCTTGTCCAGCGGCTTAGATGGCTGCGTCATGTAGAGCGAATGGACACCAACGCTCCAAGTCTTCAAATCCAATCCTGAGATAGGAGAGGACCCTAACCAACTTGGCGTGCGAAACTGGAGGCAGCTAGCTAGGGACCGAGCTGGCTGAAGAAGCATGTTGGTTGAGGCCCTGGTCCAACCCACACTGTAGCGCCACCTTAAGTGAGTAAGTAAGTAAGCCTCACTTAACGGAAATACCCGACACCACAGTCAAATAAGTTAGTGAAGGAGTTAAGAACTCCAAAAAGACTACATCTGAGGGGCTAGGCTATATATATGAGTTTTGTAAAAAGATATGAGAAATTGATTCTCTTCTTCAAGCTTATAAAAAGTGAGTCTGCCTAAGAAATGGAGGGAACCAATTGCAATGTAAGGAAAGAACGGAAACACACGAAATTGCAATGACTAACCTTCCAACAAGAATGTGTGCCACAATTTGAAGATCGTTAGGCGGGTATTGGGCAAATAGTAAGGCTAGCTGAGAGTAAATGCGGGTTCATCGCGAGTAAATCAAAAACATGGCTCTCTTCTCAGACAAAGAGGAATTCCAGAGATTAAGGATAAGAAGCAGTAAGGAAATTAAGATATCCAGGGGGAGTCACTTAAGCACTCCAAATCACAGATTGTATTTGTACACCAAGGAGGCGCCTAGAGATCTTTGCTCTGAAAGAGAAATAAATACAGAACACCAAACTACATCATCTATTCTTTGCAGGCGATGCGATGGCGGGAGTCATCATTAGTCAGGATCTTCTATCCGTGCTGGGACCGAGGAGTATACTTAAGCGAATGGATAAAAGCTTATGATGGTAATAAGCACCGTTATTAAAACAAAAAAGACTGAGTTTTTGTGTTGCCCATTTGAGACATTTAGTTAAATGGAAATGTAGACCCATACTAAAGCATCCTGCGATGACGACATTTATTATCAGGGAGGATGAAGTGACAGGAAAACTCAGCCATCTTCTGTGATAGGAATGGACTTTACACCGCGGTTGTGCTCCCAGAACTTACATATCTACGGTGCAAGTAAAAATATTGGAAAAAATAGAGAACGATGGCTGGCTTTGTTGGTATTCACATGTTCAAAGGACAGATCCAGAGAACCCCATCAAAAAGCCAATATCATATAGCGGTCAAGCACGATCGCGAAGGAAGAAAACAAAAGGCAGACCAAAACAGTCTTATGATAGAGATGGTTGGCCTACTGCACAATCCAAAACCAGAAGGTTTGTCGACGGATTCTGTGGTCAATGCGGCGCGGTGTACCCAAAAAGCCGGATGACTATTGTGAAGCAGGTGAGTCGGAGAGTTGTGATCCGCTAAGAACTTTGGTTGACAAATTGGAAGGGGATGATCCAAAACACAAATTTTTGCTTTCTTAAGACCCGCTGACATACTAGTTCCCAAAAAATTTTAATGGTTAATACTACGAAAAATATTTCATAAAAAGTTCACAAGACTAAAGAACAACAGATGAGGTGCCGAAAAAAGTTTGCCAGGACTATTACAGGCAGCAGGACTATAGTCATAATTTGTCGCTACCAAAAGTTGGTTACCACTTACCAGCAGTTCATATCTGGTATACCTATGAAGTATAAAAGTATAGTCTGTCATTACTCATTAGTCTTTATATAGTTGTACCTTAAGAAGATTGTGGACTTGGCAGACATGTTGTTCTATTTTTTAAATGGAAAAATTCATACGAGCTGAGAGATAGGTTTGGAAATTGGTTTTTTAAAATGATCATATAAGATACGGCGAATGAACTGCTTTGCGGACTCGCTATGCTTTCGAAATAATGAAAATTCCAGGACGAAAACATGGTTCGACATGATTAAATATTGAAAAAATTGTTAATAACTTACCACTGCTCCCAATATTTTCTGTAACTTTTGTTTGAAGTTTTTTGGGGAAGATGAAATAAAGATTAACATTGCGGTGACAGCTAATTTCAAGCCAGTTCATTAATATTTTACTTCAACACTTTTCACTTGGCTAAACAGCGTCGTGGGTATAGATATAAACTTCACGTTTTGAGTTTTCACTTCGACTTGAACTTGAGTGAGTAGATCACTAATTTAATAAGACAATGCACTTTTATCACAACAAAATAAAATATCACAGAGCACTCTCAAAAGAAGTAGCCAGAAAACCAAAAAATAATACACAAAATGATACATGCAAGCATAAACATGGAGATAAGCGAGAGCCATTGAGAAACTAAATAAGAGGACAATTTTTATTACCACTACTACATTCTCACTTTAGAAACTAAGCTGATTACCTATAGTAAGAATATAATAACACAACTTTGAGTTCATCTTTGGAACTCTTACTAATCAGTAATGACTAACATTTCTTTGAGTTTAGCTTATTGACAGAGAAATTTCAGATCACAACATAAATATGTAAACATTTTAAATAGTGGGGCAATAATAAAATTGTTTGATCTCTACTTCAATTGATTCACAATGGTTGGGCAATGCTGCTACATACATACTAATTTATGATGAGCACATGAAACAGTTTTAAAAAAGTATGGTGAGCAGACCACACTTACGCACTGTATATAGTGCATATGCGCTATTCGAACGCGAAGTTTTATACTTTTGGTCGCCTTCTGAGTTCTGACATATTCCTCCTTGGCAGTTTCAAAATATAGAAGAGCAATAACATCGATGTAAGCAAAATATCGATTTTCTAAACAAATTATCGATACAATGGATCGATGTCGAAGTGTGTCTCAGCTGAATTTTATCAATGAAAATAGTAACTAAATAGGTATTTGAATTGTCGTCGTCATTGTAAGATTATTCAACTTTGTTGCTGTTGAAGCTTTTTAACTACTATATGAATTTGCAAAGGTGATTTTAAAAATCGACTTATACTTTATGTAATATTTTTCAGATCGTAGATTTCGATGAATTTTCGATATTTGAGTAAACATACAATCGATTATAGGTTTTTGTGGCTAACAAATCAATCAAATTGTGCTTCATATTTGTGCATGAAGTATGCTTATGCTGAATTTTAGTGTGTCTTAGCAGAACTTTATCGATGAAGCTACTAAATATTTCGATTCTCGTTGTTAAACCTGTATTAAACTTGACTTTTGTCAGATTGTTGAACGTAGGAGATGTTTTATCACTTAGAACTACTATAATTTTGAAAGGATGTTTCTTAAAATCGATATAGGTATATGTTGGATATACTGTTATATTCATCATGCCGTAGATTTCGATTAATTGATTTTCGAATATTTGTGTAATGAAGTGTTCTAATTTCTAAAGCTGAATTTTATCGAATAAAATACTAAATACATAATTTTAGTTCTCTTTTTCCTTCACCTTATTTTGATTTGAGTTTTGCCTATTGTACAATAATATAGGTGATATTGAAACATCTTGCCTCTGAATCGAGATTCATTAAAGTGCTTTTTCGGGGCAAAAAAAAGTGCCTACATGGAAGATGGAACGCACTCCCAGCAAAAAAGCACTTTTAAATTTGCTTTAGTGTACCTCTGGAAATCGACATAAATTCACTGACACAGCTTTATATTCAGCTTAATGCGTGTATTACAGATGGATCTCTTGTTACAAAAGCAACAATGCAGGCAAGTGGAAGTTGCGGGGCAAGAGAGGTAATGGTTTTCCCTCTTCTTCTTTATTCAGTTCGATTCTTCCACCTCGTAAATCAGAACAATTTTACTATCAAGTGGAGTCGTTTTGGTTTTTGGATTGCGTTAAAAGTTGTAGGTGATTTTAAAAATATTTGTGTTTAAAGTGTTTAAAGCAAAGAGAATTTGTTTTTACTTGATACAAATGTCAACTGAAATGATATTTCAACGAAATATTAGTTTGAGTTAGTTCATTTCGGCAGTTTATCCCTTAAAAGTTGTAAAATAGCAATTTTCTTTTTGTGTGATTCAACATTAGCGCGGCCTCATATTTGTTTTAGTGCACCTCTAAATTCATATGAGGTTTTATATTTTAATAGTAGGGGAGCCCGAGCCGCTAAATTTGCAGTTACTAAAGCGTCATGTGGACTTATTGGATTGTGAAGTTTACGTTCTAAAACGAAAAAAAGTGTATGGCAGTTTTTCATTTTAGTGGGGCGATGGGCGTGTATGAGCTTTTAAAAATGTAAAAAAAAACAGTTAAATTGAAATACTCCAGCGCGTCAGATTTTCATAGAGTATACGCGCTTTGTCTTTCTGATAACGGATATATATTAATCTGACGATTTACGGGGGGCAAATGGCCGTAAAGAGAGGTTAAAAAAACAAAAAATAAAAAGTTATTCGAGCGTGTCAGATTTTCAAAGTGAATGTTAAGTGTACTCTAAAAAGTGTATATTTCAATAATCTGACAATTTGAGTGGGGCGATCAGTCATGGCTGATTTTTAAAAATGTAAAAAAAACACGTGACTTTGAAATACTCGAGCGCGTCAGATTTTTATACAGAGTGATCAACTTGATGTCTTCGTCCTCCAGGATGATAATCTGACAATTATATGGGGGCGTACTCTTAGTCTGACAATTTTAAAGTAACAATTCCTTGTTGTTTCTATTTTTTGTTACTGGATGCAATCAAAAAATATGTACACATATTATGTATTTAAAAATTTTGTATCGAAATTTTGTTGAAAATACTTTTAAAAAAAATACTGAAAGTTTGAGCCCTTAATATTAATTTTAAGTGCTCGATCAAGAGGTGTGAAGATTTTCCATTGAAAATACACGGAAACTCTGATTTTTTTTTTTAAATTACTATAACTCAGCGGCATTTCATGGGATCGCTTTAACCGAAGATGTTTTTTTCTCAAAATTGAAAGCTCTACAAAAATGTTCTTTTTGGCAAAGTCGTTACTCATACCGGGAAGGTGGTACGGGCCACTTAACCAGATTTTTGCATAAAATTCACGTTTTGTCGCAGTTATCTCGTAAATAACAAAAGCTACAGAAAAATTGTAAATTACAAACTTGTAGAGAATTTAGTTTTCTACAAAAAAAGTCTTATGGACCAATCGCTTATATCAATATTAACCGAGATATTAACCATCATATATTATACATTTGACTGACGATTTTACCTCAATCGCCCCAACCAAAATGTCAGATTATATGTTTTCTGTAATCCTGATAAAATTACCTTCAAAATAAAAAAAAAATTAATCGCGCTCGAGTATTTCGAAACATTACATCTTTGTGACTCGCCTACTTACGAAAGCCCCGCTCAAATTGTCAGATTATTGAAATATACACTCTTCTCGGTGTAATCAACCTACCATCTTTTAATCTGACGCGCTCGAGTATTTCCGATGATCGACTTTTTTTTTCTAATCTGACGGGCTGCTCTCAGCGAACGCCCCAACATTTAGGTTTAATATATGGTAGGAGTACATTACATGGTGCAAGGTTTCTTCCCATATGATTTTCTGACGCGCTCGAGTAACGCGCGAAATCCCCTCTTGGGCTCCCCTACTATAATGTACGGGATGTGAAAAGAATCCGTATTTGGTGTTAATTTATATTAAAGTGAGGAAATGTCGCATGAAAAGTGTTAAAGTGTTTGTAGTCATGTCCGCCGGTTATTCCATGTTCCATTGGGCAAAATTGTAGATTTTGTGTTCCTATAATTTCCCGTCAGTTTTAAAATTGTTTTCATTGCATAATTTTCGGCACCTTTCATTTTTTTTTAAATTAATTATCTTGTCGTTGAATAAAAGTTAATAGCCCAACATCGTTAAAACACGTTCACTGCCATGTGACCCGCCGGCGGTCACAACTCTTAACTCCTGAGAGGCCATGTGACCTGCCGGCGGTCACAAGCCATACATTTTTCAATATTTTTTTCTGTATCGGCCTGTTGAAGAAACACTTACTTTTCAATGCTGGCACCTAGATAAAGGTCTAAATCAGTGTTTCCCAAAGTGGTCCAGGTGGACCCCCAGGGGTCCACGGGAGACTTGCTGGGGGTCTACGTAGGCGTGAACAAAAAATGGGGGTCCATAAGATGTTAATGGGGGTCCACGAAAATTTATCTGCTTTTGATAGTAAAGAGCAAAAATGTAAGCATAGTTTTTATAAGGGCCTGCTGCCTACATTGTTTTGAGTACCTAACTAATGAGATAATATTTCAATAAGGCAAGCGACTGTTACTTGTCCAAGCTTGCGTATTCGATATTACTTACAATTTCGTGTACAGACTTGCAAAGCGCTATCCGCTCGACATGATGCTTGTTCAGACATGAACTTGATCACCACTTTAAATACTTGATGCCAAAGGCGAACTCATTCATTTGTTTCCGGAATTTCGAAAAAAAGGTGTGAAAAAATTTATATCATCAGTGTTTGCTAAAAAAGAGTAAATATCCTTTTTTTTATATAGTAGTTATGTATATTTTTTACGTGTACTAATCGTTTGATCGTAACTGCTCGTATAGAAAGGTAACTTAGTAACTTACAGATATTTTGATTGTACTCTTTCGATTTGAAAACAAACATATCACTTTTTATTCAATTGATTTTTTCACGAGAGAAGCACTGCCTCTCTAAAAAGGCCGAATAAGCAATATTTCAGAGCAATTAATTTTGTAATTTTTCTTGCAAATAACTACTAATTTTATAAAACCGTAATTTCACAATCATTTTAAATTGATTTTGAAGTTACTATTTTATCAAAACTATTCCTTTTCGGAAGAGCGGGGCTTGATACCTATAATAATAGAATGTATTGATGAGGATAACCATACCTACAGTCAACATTTATGTGCCCTGCATGCTGACTTCAAAACCAGGTTTGAAGATATGCTGACAATGGATATACCACCATGGATCACAAATCCATTTGATGAAACGGAGCTGCTGAAGCTAAGCACCAATGAGGAGCTGAAGGTGAAATTTAGAAAATGATACCAAACATTGTGGCTGCAAGCAGAAATACCCGAAAAATGTCCTGGACTGTGGATAATCGCAAGGAAATTTTGAATAGCTTTTCCCTCGTCATACCTTGCGAAAGGAGTTTTAGTGCCGTTGAAAACCTCTTCACAAAAAAAAAAAAGAAGCAAATTAAACATCACAGAGCGGGGGGATTTGCAGTTATTGCTCACAAAAATAAAGCCAAACATTGATCGTTTGCTGACACTCCATCAAATGACCTGAATCTATATTACCTCATTACTTTTTTTTTTTTTGTAATTCTATTCTTTTAATAACTAAGTGTTATAAAATATACCATTTTTCGTTTTTATTTTACCTATCGGAATAAAGGGACAGATCTCAGAAGCGATACAATTTTTATTTTTTGGTGACTTTAAGAATGTGGTAGAAATGTAGCAGCAGGGGGTCCACCGAAATCAGTAAAATTTTGAAAGTGGTCCACGAGAAAAATAAGTTTGGGAAACACTGGTCTAAATGATATAAAAAAAAAATTCAAGAGTTCAATACATTCAAATGAAAGTATAAAAATGGTTCACTTTATTGGAAAAAAAAAAATAGGATAATTCGAAAAAAAGATACAATTTTCTACTTTGGAGGATTAGATATCTCACTTTTGATGCTTATTGAAACAGTCCAAGCATAAAGAAGGATTTCCTTCACATGTGGCACAAAAAGTGGTCACCTTCTTCACCTTTTTCACCGCAGCTTCTCGACCCTCATTCTTCCTCATCGCTTCATAACAATCTCTACATCTTTTTCTAATTTTTCTGTTTCTCGAGTCCTTATTTTCGGTTTCCTTTAGTTCGTGTTTGACTTTAGATGTATGTGCTTCATGTTCGGAAGTAAGTTCACATAATGCAAGAATTCGTTGGCATTTGCATTGGTTTCGTTTACGATGAGTTGGAAAACGTCTTCAGTAACCATAAGACTAAATATATCAATTGGTCGCATTGCTGGCGACAGTGGCGGAATATGAGTAGATCTTGCTGAGTTTGGTTCAAAAACAAAAGCTTTGAGAGACTGGCAGGTTACTGTTGTCCATGTGTTTGATCTATCAGATGGTCCAGGTATTTGCTCTAGCTCAATTTCCTCGTTTTCTTCTCCAGATGATTCGGTACAGTCGGGGAGATCCGAATCACTGGAATCTCCATCGGAAGGTATGTACTCATCGGAGTCAGAAGCTGCGAAGTATAATTCATCGTCATCGGAATCTTCACCACTATTCCGATTTCCATAAAATACGTTCGAACTTATAGCGAAATTATGAGCTGCCATCTTCACACGTTTTCAATTGATTTCTGTAAATGATAAACTGATAAGCGAAATGTTCACAAAAAACCCGTGACCGCCGGCATGTCACATGGCACCTCAAATGTTTCAATTACGGCAGGTGCCATGTGACCCGCCGGTAGCCACGCTTAAAAAACCGTTAATAATTTGACAGAACACAAAACAAAAAACACAGCACAGTTAATATAGAACCAACGAACACTTTTGAGCGAAAACACACATGTGGCACTCACGGTAGAAAAAAAAAATTCTTTGGGGGCAGCGAACGTGTTAAATAGCCCAAAAAATTTATTCTGTGCGTGGATTGATCTTCAATTAGTCGAGTTGTTCCACAACCTCTTTGCTTTTTTTATGATAAAGCTACAGAAACAAGAGCTGCTGATTTAATATGGGGAAGTAGTTAAAAGTACAATGGTAAGTTTTTCTATTGATTTTCATTGATTTTCTTTTTCTGTTTCATAATGCATTTATTAATACACACTTCCTCTCAACTAAAAGCTAAAATCTCATATTTTTCTGTTAAACTAATTTGAGCTTGTGTCTTACAAAACTTAGGTTCTTAATAACTTAAAAAATGTAGCACCACTATAAGGCTGTCGCTAAGTATTAAAATTTTTTTTGCTGTTTTTTTTTTTTTTTTTTTGATTTCCAAAGATCCAGCCCCAAGTTATGAGGGCTACCGCAACTCGCCTTTTTTTTAGGCACGTCGCACGTCCGAATAATTGCTGTTTGCTGCCATTGCCGTATTTTTAAATATTTCTTTGTTAAAATTTTACACTCCATTCTGAAAATGTTACTTTTTAATCTGTAATTGGTTTTAATAAAGAAATTAGAACTGGTTTCTTAAGGTGTGTCCACACCAGAGAAACATTTCAGGAAACATTGTTTGAAAAACGTTTCTAATATGTTTTTCATTTGTATAAAAAACATTTCTGAAACATTTCAGAAACGTTTCAGAAACATTTTAAAAATGTTTCTGAAATGTTTTTTCGGTGTGAACGTTTCGTGAAACATTACTGAAATGTTTCTGAAATGTTTTTTGTTTCCCATTTTTAGTGGGAACTTTTTTTGTTTCTCGAGTTCAGTTTAATGCTTGAATATGGATTGTAAAGAAGTAGCTATTATAGCGTCGTGTTTTATAATCATTAAAAAAAAATTAAAAAAAAAACATGAGAGTGGCATGAAACATATTCAAAAAGTTTTTGGATTTTTTTTTTCTATTTTAACCTTTTTACAATTTAGGCTTTCACAAATTTCACTTAAGGCATCGGCTTTTATGTTTCTATTTTTATAACCTTTATCTTGTGGATCCCTCTCTTCATTCGCAAATGCTTCAGAAAAACAAGGAAAGTTTTCCATTCAGAATGGGAAACAAAAAACATTCAAGAAACATTTCAGAAATGTTTCAAGAAGCGTCCAGACCAAAAAAAAACTTTATAGAAACATTTTTGAAACATTTCAGAAACATTTCTGAAACATTTCTGAAATGTTTCTTTGGTGTGGACATACCTTTACAAAAAGTTTTCAAAAACATGCTTTTTTAACGAATTAACATTCTTCTTCTTCTATCGGGTGTTTTTTTTAAGAAATTGGTTTTTCGAATAAGAATTAAACTGACATGTTGTTGTCAAATCGGCCAACTCTAATTTCATTTATGTTTAGTTTGGTTTGTCATTTTATCATGAACAAGTTGACAAAAGAACATAGCCTGCAAATTGTGCAAATTTATTTCGAAAGTAATGGTTCAGTTCGCGAAGTTTATCGCAAGCTCCGTCCATTTTATGGTCGACATAATCGTCCATAACCATCAATCGTTTTCGTACTACGTTTACTTTATGTGATAACCTACGCATCCGCATCAGAAACGTTGAACAGTTCGTACGGAAGAAACAATTGTCGTTGTAGAGTAAGATGTTGAACAGGACCCGAATGAAACGATTCGCCACCGTGCACAGCAATCGGAGCTTTTTCCATCAACTTTATGGAAGATTGTGAGCAAAGATCATGGTTTACGACCTTACAAGATCCAGAATTAAAGCCGCGAGACCATGCCAACGACTTTGGCAGAAAATAAGAATGATCACGATGCTGATTTTTATCGCAAATATTGTTTTTTTTTTTTGTTGAATGGTTACGTCAACAAGCAGAATTGCCGCATTTTGAGTGAAGAGTACCTTGAGACGCCATTACATCCACAAAAACTGACGGTTTGGTGTGCTCTATGGGCTGATGGTGGAGTCATTAGGTCATACTTCTTCCCAAATGGTGCTGACGAGCCGGTTACCGTTGATGGAAACCGGTATAGAGCCATGATAACCGACTATTTTGTTCCCGAATTGGATGGCACGAATGCGGATGTGATGTGGTTCCAACAAGACGGCGCTACATGGCACACAGCGCACGTCACAATCGATTTATTGAAGGAAACATTCGATGAGCGTATAATTTTGAGGAATGGACCTGTCAATTTACCACCAAGACTTTGTGATTTGACACCGTTGGATTGTTTTTTGGGGATATGTGAAATGACTCGTCTACGTCAACAAACCAGCAACTTTAGGAGGCTTGGAAGCCAACATTCGTGATGTTATTGCCGACATATGACCTCAAATGCTCGAAAAAGTGATTGTGAATTGGACCTCTAGACTTAAGCGGCCCATACACACCACACAAGTGTGCACACTTGTGTCGGTGTGGATAAATGTGGTACGTGCGTGGGGTGATTTGCAAACCAATTTTCGGTGTGCCACACGGTGCGAACAAAATGAAATAGTTTTCATTTTTGGTGTCGGTGTGGGTTATGGTGCTGAAGTGTATGCCATTTGGCAACCTTGGTCTTAAATATATGGTGTTAAATACATCGCGTCGTAAGAGTTTCATGTCTTGAGCTCCATCTACATCTTTATGAAACCCTTATAATTGAGTTCATGTGCTCATTAAATTCAAGATTAACATTGAAGTAAACACTAAAGTCTCGAAAACTTGAAACATTTGTATAATAACAGACATCGAATAGACAGCTTTACTAGGTTCCCGTTTTTTTGATAAGGTCATAGTTTGGCATTATGAGGAGCTATTCATATTGCACCATATTCTTAATGGATTTGATAGTTTTCATATCGTGTGCGAAAATCATGATTTTACTATAAGAACTGCATGAAACGACATCATTGACTGTGGCAATGAAAAGCAAAGGTCCAAGGTGATTGCCGTGCGGCACCCCAATAAAGCAATGAACTGGTCAAATGCCTTGGAAAAATCGCTGCGAATATATTAGAGCTCATTCCCATTCTCAAGAGAATTGAAACTTTTATAATAAAAATATAGCAAGTTGGTTACCATTGATCTTATTTGGATGAAACCATGCTGTTGATTGCAAATAATATTTTTTGTATAAAACGAGATGCAGTCCCAAACAACTTGTTCAATAAGCTTAGGAATGCAAGAGAGCTTGGATATGGTCCTATAGAGTTTTTAATATCTAACTTTTTAACATTTTTGATACAAATAAATGTGATGAAGGAATTTTTCCAAAGACTTGGAAATACGCCTCATTTGAATGAGAGCTGGAAGAAATATTGGAGTGAATGCGCAGTCACAGAACTGCATTTTTCTAACAGTATTGGCGGTATACCATCTGGACCAGAAGGAAAATCATCATAAATAGATGATAAATACCTACTTTGAAATCTTATTTCTGTTAGAGTAGTATCACCGAGAACGAAATTTGCCCGACAACCATCCGATTTTTTCTAGAAATTCACAAAGCGCTAAAAACTTTTTGAGTAGAGCAAAAAGTTTTGGAGAACATATTGAAACATTCTAAAAGACCAATGTACAAATGATCGGTTGGCTGTAAAATGCGTTTATATGTAAGCCTTCCAGTCCTTATTCCTCTCAGTCCACAGAGTTTTAAGCCCTTTGGTATATGCCAAGGCTGACAACAGATAAAATTTTTAAGAAGTTTTTCGACAACAATGTTTTTTTGTGAAATTTTCCAATACTAAGTAAAAACATTTGACTGCATCGTCAGTGTTATCAGAGGCTGAATTATTATGAACCCTTAACTCGCTCTGAATGTCCAACTGAGTGTTTTTTGGGTTTGCCCTCAACTCGCTCTAAAGTAGCACTAAGTTTATGCTGGGACGGTTTCAGATAAGGAACGGACTGTCAAATGGCATATATTTTTCTTTGAATGACAGAAATGTGCATTGATTTCATGTTTTAGCGTTTTCTGAGAACCGAAAAGCCATGTTTTTTTTTGAAATTTCATAAAGTCGTCAAAAAAACCTTGGTAAACCCTCGGCAAAGTTCAATGATCGAAGATATAGTTGAAGAGAGAAAGACATGTAAAGGGTGGTTAAATTTCAAGGGCCGATGTTGAATGTGAACCACACCTAAACGCCAAGTTTTTCTCCGAATTTTATTTGACATTTCTCTATTTCAGACTTATTCAATTTGAACCATGGAGAGATACACAATCCAACAACGTGTTAAAGTCATAATAAGTCTGGATTTATTATGAAAATGGGCGTTCAAATCAAAATGCATATCGTGCACTTCGTGATTTTTTTGGTCAATTTAATCGTCCAAATGTGCGTACAATCGCAAAAATCGTGGAAAAATTCGAGCAAACCGGGTCTGTAGAAGATGTGAGAACACCAGTGCATGCTCGTACAGCTCGTACTGCAGAAAATATTGCTGCTGTTCGCGATAGTGTGGCTGAAGAGCCGTCCACCTCAACTCGTCGTCGTGCCCAACAATTGCACCTCTCACGCTCGTCGTTGATGAACATTATGCATAAAGACTTGCATTTACACGCTTACAAGGTGCAATTGGCTCAAGAACTAAAGCCTCTTGACCATTCCAAACGTCGTGAATGGGCAGAATGGTGGCAAGAAATGGCAACAGTGGATGATCAATTTTCGAAGAAAATCATCTTCAGTGATGAGGCACATTTTCACCTCAGTGGATTCGTCAATAAACAGAATTGCCGCATTTGGGCGAATGAGAATCCAAGAGTGATTGTCGAAAAACCAATGCACCCACAAAGAGTGACTGTTTGGTGCGGTTTATGGGCTGGCGGCATCATCGGGCCTTATTTTTTCCAAAATGAGGCCGGTCAGGCAATTACTGTGAATGGTGTTCGCTATCGTGAGATGATAACGAACTTTTTATGGCCCGAATTGGAAGATATGCATGTGGACGATATGTGGTTTCAGCAGGACGGTGCCACTTGCCACACAGCTAACGAAACAATGGCTCTTTTGCGCAACAAATTCAATGGCCGTGTTATCTCACGTAATGGCGATGTCAATTGGCCGCCAAGATCATGTGATTTGACACCGTTGGACTTTTTTCTTTGGGGTTATTTGAAAGAAAAGGTGTACGTCGATAAGCCAGCAACAATTCAAGAGCTAAAGGATGAGATAATTCGACACATTAACGGCATAGAACCTCCATTATGCCTCAGGGTCATCGAAAATTTGGACCATCGGATGGAGGTGTGCCGCCGTGGTCGCGGCGCCCATTTGGCCGATATTTTGTTCCATACATAATTGAGTAATACCAATATATCATAATAAAATAAAATTACAATAATTTCCTAAATAGTTTGTGTTTTATTCAAAATCAACATCGGCCCTTGAAATTTAACCACCCTTTAATTAGAGTTATAAAACAAAACTTAATTCCCATATGGCGCAAAATAGGCTTCCGAAGAAATCTCTTTATTTTGAAAAACATACTAGCTTCTTCTTCTTCTTTTTCATTTTCGGCGTTACGAGTAGTGATCTTGAAGCGATCACAACTCTCCCACTTTTCTGCTTCACACTAGTGATCCGCCTGTAGGGTACGCCGCGTTGACCTCAGAAATCGTCGGCAAGCCTCCCGGTTTTGGATTGTTCCATGTCTGAGGTCAACCAAATGCTGCTGTTTTTGCATTTGCTTGTACCAGGTGTGTTTTGGCCTGCCTTTTCTTTTTCGTCGCGAATTTGTTGAAACGTTGTACGATATTGCCTTTTTGACGGGGTTCTGCGGATCTCTCCTTTAAACATGACAATACCAACTGAGCCGGTCGTGCTGAATTTTGTCCAAGATGGTACTTTTGACATGAAGGCTTCCACGGATCTTAGTACTTCTAATTCGATCAAGCTTTGTTACTCCTGCTGTCATCCGAAGCATCTTCATTTCGGCTGCCGTCAATTTGCTCTCATACTTTTTGTACATTGTCCAACATTGTGAACCGTATGTCCGAACTGCACGGACAACTGCTGTGTAGAGTTTTCCCTTCAACTTAGGGGGCATTTTTCGATCACAAAAGATAGCGGAGTTTTCTCGCCACTTCATACACCCTACGCTTACTCGATGATTGATGTCGTCATCAAAAAACATACTAGCTAGTTTCTTTTATTTACTTTAAAAAATTCCAGATTATTTGCGTCCCAGGCAACATCTGACGAATAAAAGTAGATTATTATGTAATTACTCTATGAACAGCAGATAAAACAAAGGAAATTGTTTCTTTAAAAATAACTTGTTTTCGATCAGCTGTGTACACAGTTTAAACTATGATCGGTTATTCCAAATTTCTTCCCTAAACTTCACAGCTGGTCTTTCGATGAAAAATGGCTGCAATTCTTTGACGTAAAGGAAGCAATTTGAAAATTAAATGTTTGCAAAGCATAAACTGTTTTCGAGGAAAGTAAATTCATGAGTTCAAATATTTATACAACTGAAAAACTTAAGTGTGCGAACAAATTTTGCCTATAAAAGCCGTCAAAGATTTGATTGATATCACACAAGTTTCATAACTCCAATTCGGTTAGTTTGAAATAAGCTGAAACCTAAAACCTTTAACATGTTCAAGTTCAACGTTGCCATCGTAGCCCTTGTTGCTATTATTGGACTCAACTCCTGCACCGCTGCACCTGCACCATTGTTTGGTATTGGTATAGATTTGAGCGGTGTTTCAAACACCCTTTCCAATGCTGTAAACACAGTTGCCGGTATATCTAACTCAGTTGTAAATAACGTTGCTAGCACAGCAACAGGACTTGCAGGCGTAGCTGCTAACACAGCTGCAAATCTTGCAAATTCAGCTGCTATCGGCGCTTCAAACATTGCAAACACTGGTGCCAACCTTGTTGTAGGCGCAGCAAATGCTGCTAATAACCTTGTTGGAGGAAACGCAAGTGGCGTTGTTAACGCAATTGCAAACGCTGCAGGTGGAGTTGCTAACACAGTGTCAGGAGCTGCTGTTGGAGCTGCTAACATCGTTGGAGGAGTATCAAATACAGCAGCTAACGTTGTTGGAGGAGTTGCTGGTACAGCTGCTAACGCCATCAATAGCGGTACAAATGTAGTGGCCAACACAGTTGTAGGAGGCCTCAATCATCTAGGTGGTGGTGGACGTTTGGAAGGTAACATCCAAATCTGCCCTGCTAATGTGGCGGGAACCTTTGATATTGCCGTTGAGGGCCCAAGGTTCGGTTAAGCCATTCGCTTAACAACGTTTATATCCACTTTCTATACAATGGGTGTCCTTTGTTAGCCTTTGTATTAGAATAAAGAACTTGCAAATATTTTCGAACTGTTTTTAGTACCTAATACATTTCACTAGCTATACTTCGAACAGAGTGAATATACAAAATCGAAATTCTATTGAAACGGTTAAATGGTCCTGAAGGAAAAAGAATGTCCTTCACGTTTAAGGGCCTGGACAGTACCTAGTGATTCAATTGAAATAACAGTTGAGGTAGCATTTCGATCTTACTGTCAAATGCATAATTTCAAAAGTCGAAAAAGGACCTATGCTGTAAAAATTAACTTATTGTTTTTGTAGTTGCGACTGAGTCACTGAATACTGTGGAAGTAACAAACACGACAACAACGAACAAATGAAGCGTTGGAATCCGTCGTATAGCATTCTAGACACGTTTATTTACCTATTGAGCCAAGGGTGGCGGTATCTTTATTTCAACACTGCCAATCTCTTATCTATAGTAAGACCATTTCCGTTTTTGAATAATTGAATGAATGAATAGGGTGCGGCAACAAAGCGGAAGGCCCTGGGACCTACCGCATTTCCCACAACTATGACTAGTGAGGGAATGAAGGGGACCTACAATTTCTCATTGCTTTTCATGGCAATGAAT
This sequence comes from Melanostoma mellinum, assembly GCA_914767635.1. Lineage (NCBI taxonomy): Eukaryota > Metazoa > Arthropoda > Insecta > Diptera > Syrphidae > Melanostoma > Melanostoma mellinum. The sequence continues at coordinate 171,081,799 of OU612059.1, read as the reverse complement.
TTACTATCGGAGGACTTGTAGTTCCTCGCGAGGGGTGATACCCGTTGAAAAACAATTTTGGCTCCTGTATGGATTCGAACCACGAACCTCCTCCGTAACAGGCAGACATGTTAATTATTACGCCTTGGGTACTGTGAAACTGTGATAAATTATGACAGTAAAATAGGGAAGTACTTTAGGCGTGTTTTTCTAACGCCAGTAGCAATATTCAAGTTAAAAAAAAATACAGGACAGTTCACAGTTTCGCCAACTTTTTCGAATCGGAAAGGAGAATCGTAGGACCGGGGGAACGCATAATTTTATGATTTATTGCATAGGAAGCATTACTTAAAACAAAAGAACGAGAAAGAAAATTAAATGTATTCATGTACTTAGGTACAAATTTATAAGAATGACTCGAACTTGCTAAAAATCCAACTCTGCCACTTAATGAAAAAAGTCTTTGAAAATTAAATGGCACCGCAAGGATTCAAAGAAGCATTGATTTATCCGATACACAAGAAAGGATCATAAGCTAACCCAGAAAACTATAGGGGAATCTCGTTCCTGAATGCATCATTTATAATTTTTACGGCGATCCTCAAAAAGCGGCTGAATGAATGGATAAGGCAGAATAATATCCTGAAAGCATACTAGGCAGGGTTCAGCTCAGGTTACTCTGCAGTAGATCAACTGTTTGTCCTTACAAGCATTGCGGAATCGTTCAAACTTTACACGTTTTTTGTTGATTTCAAGGCAGCTTTTGACTCCATTGACAGAAATGCGTTGCTTAATAAGCTGTACTTGAAGGGAGTATCACTTAAGTTTGAAACAGTCTAGCAAAGCCTATACACAGGGAACCAAGCTACTATTTGGAATGGAGAAGAGATGTCAGACTGGTTCGAGACAAAATCAGGTTTGAAAAAGGGATGCGCCTTGACCCAACATTGTTTTCGTTATTTTTTTATAGATGATATGCTGGATGGACTTCCTGGGGATGTTCTTTATGCAAATACATGCATTAATGGATTGATTTTTGCGGATGATAGGGTGTTGTTAGCTAGCTCCTCTGAAAGTCTTCAACTAATGATAAACCGGCTTGGAGACTAATGTAAGCTCTAGAATTTGACTGCGTGAACCGAGAAAAATCCAAAGCAATGATTTTTAAAAAAGGAGGTGGTAGAAGAAGTCGAAAGGAAAAATGGTACTACAATGGCGGAAAATTAGAACTGAGTTCAAGTACTTAGGTGTGCTTCTTTCGTCAATTTGAGTAAACACCTCAACGAAAAACTAGCAAAGGCAAAAGCGGCAATCAATGCGACGTGGAAAGAATGTTTTTCAAATAGAGCAATTGCTCATAGCAGTAAATATAGAGTTTTTGAAGCAGTGGCTGAATCAGTTTTGTTCTATGGGGCACAGCGCAGCACAGGTGTGGGGATATAAAGAACATGAGGCAGTAGAGAAGCACCTACGGTTCTAATACGACTTTTCTATATTCCTGCTTATGCTCCAAATTATCTGTTGATGATCGAAACAGGACTTTCACCCTTGTTTATACTGAAGGTAATGAAAATGGCGTATACAAGGCTTCCAAAAATAGCGGCGTTAAAAGCGGTGGAAAACAAGTCAAGCTGGTATGCGGAATGGATGGATCTGGCGCTTCAATGCAAGATGGAGATTGATCTTAGCATTGGAAATGTAGATAACTGGGGTTCAATTTTATATCAGCTGGTGGAGAAAGTTGATAAACTGAAGCTACTGGAGTACAGAGAAAAAAGAGAAAAAGCAAAAGTTTCGGTACATAGAGCAGTGTACAGTCGCTTGGACCACAATTTGATAGGAAAAAACTATTTCCATAATAAAAACAGTGTTCAGGTTATATCAATGATAATGAGGTTGAGAGGTGAAATTATTAACCTTAATTACATACCACATAGGGAAGATCTACCATGTCTTTGTGATGCAACAGGAGATAACGAGAAGATGTCTTACATTTCATTGGGAAATGTCCAATATTTCGCATGAAGGGAGTATCAGGGAGTTAACCGTGCTGAATGTGGATAAACTTTTTAATTTTGACAAAAATGCGCTAACTTATAGGAATAAAATAAGGAGTGGGAACTTTTGATAACTAATATTATATTGTAATTTTTAAATGATCGGACAGACGGCATAATGCCATGCATATACATATGTTTTTGTATTATTTTAAAGTAGTAAAAAAATGAATTTGAATAAAAAAAAACTATCTTGATCTTGATATTGATCTTGATCTACTAAGGTATAGCTAATGTCCGAAAATTATAAAAAGGTATACACTTACACTGACTAAGATCTGAAATGTGATTCAATTTTAAGTGGAGACGAGACATTTGAAGCACTCATGAAGTGATAACCACACCCATCTCTTGTTTTAATGAATCACGCCTCATCTCTATTTCGTTCACCATGAACCAACTTTAACTGATAAGTAGACAAATCCTAATCCAGGGCCCAGATCTCATAAATTTTTAAACGATAATCGTTCAATCTCCTTACCTTGTATCTTTCGTCAAAAGATTGTTTCATTAAATTTCAGAGATTGACAAAACAGCTGTTTTACTATTGTCTTACAAATTTTTATAACTTTTTTTACATTTTCATGGCCAAAAATGTAGATGATAGTCGTCTAAAACGTTACAGTGTGAACCTCACAGCATTCATTACACGAGGACTCAATATAAGGTTTTTTTTGTTTAACGTTTCATATTTAACATCTTTAATATACGTTTTTTCTAGCGTAACTGGGCAAGTAATGTTAAGGTATACAAAAAGTAAGCAAACAATACTGTTGTGTCCAAAAGAAAGCAAAAACTTTTGGTCTTTTGTGAAGAACATTAAGAACTCGATCACGTCGCGTCGTCGGTCCTAACCCTCGTCTTCAATGACTCTCCATATGTTAACTCCATCGACAAAGCCAATTTGCTGGCAGCTCAATTCGCTCCCAACTCGACACTTCCTCATAACATATTGGCTCCACCTGAGCTCGAGTCTGATGCGAATTTTGTGATGAAGCAGATATTCTTTCAAACTCGCTCGGTTGCGAGAGTCCTAAGAAATCTCAATATACATAAATCCACTGGTCCCGATGGTATCCCCGCCGATGGTATCCAATGGTCGACGCTGACAAAACCACTGCGTAAGCTTTTCCATCCTTCCTATTCTGCTGGGATTTTCCCGAGCAGATGGAAACTGCTTTTGTCCCTAAAAAAGGCGAATCTTCCTCCCCTTCCAATTAACGTCCAATTGCACTAACGTCCCTTCTTTCCAAGGTCATGGAAACGTTGATAAGCCGTCAACTTATGAAATATCTTGAAGAACGAAAGTTTCTTAATGACCGTCTGTACCCAAAAGTGGAACCAATCTTTACATTGTTTTGGAGAAAGTTAGATTATTGTGCTTGATATTTCTAAAGCATTTGATAGAGTTTGGCTCTTTTATCGAAAATGCGTGCTTTTATGGTATCGATGAGTCTCTTCTTCGGTGAATTAGAAACCATCTTTCCGACCGTTCAATACATGTTGTATTGGATGGCTTCAAGTCTGATACCCACTTCATAAATGCTGGTGTGCCCCAGGGCTCCGTTTTGTCTCCGACTCTCTTCTTTATTTTCATAAATAATCTCTTGTCTGCAACTTATAATCCGTTAACTGTTTTGCTGACGGCTCGACCCTCAGTTTTTCATATTCGTTTCCAGATTCACGTCCCTGCTCTTCGGATGTGGAACTGGAACGGATGCGTATGATAAGCTCATTGAATTCTGACCTTCACAGCATTGTTACATGGGGTCATAAGAACCGAGTAGAATTCAATGCTTCGAAAACTGAATGCTGTCTCTTGTCGTTGAAGCTTAACATTTCCCATTGCCATTATCCATGAATGGTACCTGCATCGAATAAACCAAAAAGCTGTCAGTGCTTGGTATGTGTGTAAACGACGACCTTCGTTGGAATGACCACATATTCGAAGTCGCCAAAAATGCTGCAAAGTGCTTAGGATTCCTAAAGCGATGCAGGAAATTTTTCACCCCCTCTGACCTGGCTACAATTTATAAGGCCTACATCCGCCCTAAATTAGAGTATAATTCTCATATCTGGTCAGGTTTCTCAAACATCTTTGCGCCTACTTGATAGGATGCAAAACAGAGCGTTGAAATTGATAGGTGATAGTTCAATTGTTGAATCGATTGATTCTTTTGAACATCGTCGAAATGTTACTTGCCTCACTCTTTTTTATCGCTTCTTTTACAAACAGTGCTCTAGTGAAATAGCCAGTTGCATTCATCCCCTGAAACAATTTAGCCGCAATACCCGCCTCGCAAGGAATGCTCATCAGTTCTGCCTTCAGCCCAACTTCGGGCGTACAGTTAAGTATAGAGATTCATATTTGAGCCGCTCAACCCAATGTGGAATGCTTTACCCAACTAAATTTTCCCCACGCAATATAATGTACAGAAGTTCAAGAGTCATGTGCATCGGTATCTCCATTCTTATCCTTTCCTAATTTCCTAACACCCGCACTGTGTTCTATAACATTGTAAGGGTAGTCACAACCCCTTGAAGTGCGCGTAAAAGGTCTTTTTGGTGTATCTTGGGTTCAGCTCAGCATTTTCAGAACTTTATTCCCGGGAGTGAAACATGAAATGTGTTTTAAATAGCATAAAAAAAAGTTAAAAATAAAATTTCATGTGATTTTAATTTTTATTAAAATTTTAGAGCTATCTTTTAATTATATTAGTCTTAAGTTAAATTTTAAAACTAAAAATAACCAAAATTGAACTTTGATCTCAAAGGACAGCACCTGTACTGATTTGTGCCCCAAATGCTGTTTCCGATCATACGAGTAAACAAATAAATACTCGCGAATTTTTCTACGTGCATTCAGTATGCAAACAAACATATTTCAATAAGGGATGCATTAATTCTTATTTAAAAGAAAGAACACTACATCAGCATGCTTTCCACTTAAAAAAAAGTTTCGAGCCGTTAATTTAATTGATTTAGATATCTTTGATTGGTGGAAAATTGTAAATTTGGCAAAAAACACATTTTTTTGGTTTCAACTCGTTTGACCGGGAACAGCATTTGGGACACAAATCAGTGCATGTGCTGTCCTTTGAGACTAAAGGTCAAGTTTGTAATAGATCTAAGTTTTGAAATTTAACTTAAGACTTAATTAATTATTTATAATTTATATTAAAATTAAGATCATACAAATTTTTTTTAAAACTTTTTTTAATATGCTATTTAAGACACATTTCATATTTCACTTCCAGGAAAAAAGTTCAATTAGCGGGAAATTGACAACATTTTGTTTTCTGGAAAAAAGTACCTTTCGTTTTTTTTTATTTAGTTTATTTGAACCAAGAAAAAATTGTTTTTTGCTTTTGAGTAAAAAATAATAAAAGCATTGAATACGAAAATAAAAACTGGCTCTTAATGGGGCAAAATTATGTAAAAGACATTAATTAAGAAAAAAATATTTTCTTTTTTCAAATTTTTTGACTTTGAGGCTTGATCAAAATCTTTCATTATGAGAACTTATATTATAACTTTTATTAAGGAACAAAGTAATAGCTTTCAAAAACACTAAAGTATGAGAAAGTAAGTGGCTTAGTTGATTTTTAATAATTTTTTAAAAAATGGAGTTAATTTGATATAAAATTACCCCTCGCGCCCACACGGAGGGATATAGACCCCCCCACTATACAACTTTTTTTTTTGTCTTGACCAAACCTTCCATTCTGAGCCTTTGAAAAACCGTATATAAAAAAGCCCAACATAAATAAAAGAAAATTCAAAAAGTTAATAATTAATTTTAAAAATATTTTAAAAATTGCGAGTGTCCATTTTACTGGCCCTGGATTCCTAGGTTTTGCCTTTTTTTGTCTAACGGCACTCCACAAATAGTAATTTTTATTTTTCTTGGCTTGCTCTAATTTTTTATTTTTTTTTGGTCTGCTTTGATTTTTATTCCTAAAAAAAATACTTCTATTTTGTGAGTGTTGCTATTGTTTTGGCGAAAAGTAGAAGAAAAACAATAGAGATGTCAAAATTTCGTAAGCGTACTGCGTACTGTAAAAATTGTAGTAAAAAAACAAATCTACTGCCACTATCCACCCACAAAATCGATTGCGCAAAGCAGCAGCGTACTGTTCCACGAAAAGGAGAGGGAAATTTTCCGTTTACGATTCTGTACTGTCATTTTTGACAGAATTTTTCATTTTGCTTCAGCAGCTTACTAGGCTTTATGCTGTAACCCACATATTAACAACAAGCAAACTACTAGCCGTTTAAATGGTGAAAGAAAATACTTAATAGATTCACGTTTTATTTTAGATCCGAAACGACGAAGGGTTTTCTCACTCGCTGTAGATAGAGCCCGAGCAATTGCTCAAAATAATAGGACTCATTGCTGGGATGATCAGGGCTTTTGAAGGATAATTTTCGTTTTTCTTGCGACCGTTATATTTCTCAGTTGTTTACTTTATCCGAAGAACGGCAAAAGTTACTCTGTGGTTTCCAGCACATGGCCCCTATCCCCTATTCAAATAATCGACTGGAAGTCATCAATACCGACAATTTGGTGTAATAGAGTATAAGAAAAAGAGAACTGTCCTTTTACTCACACGGGGTTTCAATAAATCGACCATTTTGAATTTCGTCAATATTTTGGAGCCTCATCCTAAGCGGCAATTGGCTATTCGAAGAAGCTCATTGAGAACATGGCAAGGGTCAAAATATTTGCATTTTGCATTCGTTTGATGAAAGAGATTCCTAAGCTTTTTGTTTGTCTTCTTGGTGCTTGAAATTTCTTAAGAAAAGTGAAAAGTGGTCACTAAACCACAAAGACAGAAGTAGTTTAAATCAAAATGCAAGTTCTTCGGGAGTTACTTTCATAAAAACCTTACAAAATGCTAAATACTTACTCAATTACTTAGGTGGGCACTACAGTTCGAGGTGAACCTTGGGCTCAACCAACATTGTTCTGTAACGACTTCAATTTCGGGCGAGCTCTCTCCAGTTTGGCACTCTAAGTCGGTTGAGGTCTTGACTTGATTGCGCCACCTATGACGAGGTTTTCGCCTTCCGCGATTTCCCTACAATGGCCTTGAAATCTATAAAAAGATGGTGTATATCGATTATATAGTCTCGGGTTTCTTCCAAGATTTGCCGTAATGTGAAAATTTGGTCTATTGTGGACTTCTCTGGTATAAAACCACATAGATAAGGACCTATCAAGTTGTTGACGTGGAGTTACAGACATTCACATATTACAGCAGACAAGATCTTATAAGCATCGTTAAGGAGGCTTATTCGTCTATAATTGGCGCAATTATAGGTCCCCCTTTTCTTAGGATCGGGCATACTATACAAAGGCTCCACTCATCGGGCATACTTTCTTTCCACCATATCATGAAGATCAGCTGGTGTATGTTCCATTCCAACTGATCTCCTGATGCCTTGAAAAGTTCGAAATCAAGGCCATCTGCACCTTCAGTCTTATTTGATTTAAGTTTGCATATGGCAAGTTTAACTTCTTCTAGGTCGGGAGGAAGGCATTCTTGATCATCGTCCAAGTTGAATGGGGCATTCTACCTGGCAGCGGAATTAGTGTCGTCACCTCCGCGCCGTTAAGCAGTCTGCATAAGTGGTCTTTCCAGATCCTCAGTAGCAACTGTTTCCTTGATTGTCTTTACAGACATGAGATCGTAGCTTGTCATACCAAGCTATGATCTTTTTACCTTATTGTAAAATTTCCGAGTCTCATTCCTGTCATGGCATCTCTCAATTTCCTCAAACGAGCGTTACTCCTGTTGCTTCTTTATCTCTTTGAGAATTCGGTGTTCTTCTCTTATTTTATCCTTTTAAATCTCGTTGCACTGTTCGAATGCACTTGTGTTGTGCTTTTGGTTTGGCTGCATTTGCCTGTCTGCATTCTTCATCCAACCATGGGTTTCTTTTTGAGGGCCGAGGATTCAAGGATAGTTGGAGGGATACTCGATTGGAGAAGGCACTGGCAATCTCTTGCGATTGTAGCTTTCCGACGCCATATCGCTTCACAGCGTTAGTTCGTGCGAGTCGTGAACAAGATATTCTCATTCGTACCTTGGCTACAACAAAGTAGTGGTCCGAGTCAAAGTTGGCCCCTCGTAAAGTTCTGACATCTATTACACTAGGAGAGTGCCTTGCGTCGATGCAGCATGGTCAATTTGGTTGATTGATCTGGGGATCGCCATGTACCTTTATGAACTTTGAGATGTGGGAAGCGTGTATAACAAGATTTAGTTCCGCAGCAAAATCGATTAGTCTTAGTCTTCGTCCGCTAAAACCATCTCAAAAAACTCCAACTCTAAAAAATAGAATGAAGAACTCACTCATCTCTAGTACCATAGTTGACTCATCGACTCATCTCTGATTTCTGTTATTCATTTTGACTAATTTATATATGTACATATATCAAAACACCGCAAATGGATTTTATGGATGCCCCTATCCGTGGCATCCGGCAAAACTCGCTGTCAGTTGAAACTCGCAGCGAACGTATACGCAGCGGATTCTATGGGCATCGGCCTTTAATGATAAAGTTCAAACTTAGTAATGAAATATATTTTTCGTCAAAAACGTATATCGCTGTCGATGAATTATTAAGCTGTACTTTCGAAACCGAAAAATTTAAATTGGCTTTCTTTCCATGGGATAGACAGATTGTCATCTTCTATAAGCCTAAAAATGAGAATCGTTATCCATCAAAGATGGTATCTCGTTTGGCTCAGCACCTTTCCCTATTTTGGAGTTTTGAACTGAACCAACAACTTCTTTGACTGCGCTGTTAGTTATTTCCGTTAAGCTAAATTCAGTTTCCGAACAGAACTTACTCTTAAGCAAACTGCTGTTTAAGAGGCCGTCATAATACTGTCGCCACTTATGCCAAACTTTGTAGTCATGCACAAGAAGCTGTACTTGAGCATGTTAATGAAATTTGCCAACCTAATTTTCTGAACATTCCTAATGCTTTGATGAGGTATTTTCAAATTGGTCTCTTCCTTATCGAAGTTTGTTTGCTGTGTTTCTTGAAAAGGAATTTCAGCCAGCTCCCGGCACACTTCTTTCTCGCTTTTTTCTTCCAGCTGTATCGCTTTTAGTGACCATTTTAATAGAAAAATTCTACCAGATCTGCTTTGGTTTCTATCTCCACCTTCTACTGCAGAACCTAAAAAAATTAATTCTATAATTCTAGTTTGATTCTGTAATGTTTGGTAATTTAAAGTTGACACTTTTTGCTCATATTTACCTGTCGGCTTTGTCTTTTAACGACAACGTCGATCAACAGTTATTTTCACTGCGTAAAGCTTTTCTTTGGGCCATTGCTTATGTGTCTAATGCTTCGAATCACGGCATTTTAGCTCAACAAACAAAGCGAATAATTCTTGGACTTCATCGTTATCGTTATGGAAATATTGGAACTTTAAGCTGTCTCTTGTCACAGCCGCTGCCATGGTATACCTTCATCCAATAAACCAAAAAGCTATCAGTGCTTGGAATGTGTGTAAATGAATTTCGTTGGAATGACCACATATTTGAAGTCGCCAAAAATGCTGCCAAATTCTTAGGTTTCTTAAGACGATGCACGAAGTTCTTCATCTGATCTGATACAATTTATAAAGCCTACATCCTTCCAAAACTAGAGTACAATGCCCATATCTGGTCAGGTGCTATTCATTGATTGATTTTCTTGAACACCATCGAAACGTTATTTCCATCACTCTTTTTTATCGCTTTTTTACGAACAGTGCTATTTCCCTCAAACTATGCAGTCACAACACCCGCCTCCCTAATAATACCCATCAGTCTTACCTTGGATCCAATTCGGACGTAAACAGTCAAGTATAGAGATTCATACATATTTTAATCGCACATACATATTCTAATCGCCGTATGTGGAATGCTCCTATTTTCTTTTACGCCCGCACTGTGTTTTAAACATAATAAGGGTATTCATAGCCCTCTGGTGTGCGCGCTAATTGTAAGAAAAAGAAGAAAAAATATAGCAAATAAATCATCAAATTAATGGAGTTGCAACAAAAGTACCTGATCGATTTATTGCTTCTCTTGATGTTGACTATGTTATTTTCTCCATCAACGAACTGTAACTATCGGCCCTCGAAAAAACCTGTTGCATTTGAGGAGCTGTAAAAATTGGAATTGAAAATTCACGGCTTTTATAACATTTTCGAAAGTTCCTCAACGGTTTTTATTGACAGATTACATTACAGAGTACAGTGGTAGGGGAATTGTGCTCAAGATGACATACTTTTTGTTTAAAGTAAGAAATAAAATTTTCTACAAACCCTAGCGTTAAAATCTTTACATAATTAAATAATTAATGATTGTATGGAAAAAATAAACTTGGAATGGATAGTTTAAAGTAAAAAGAATTTATTTAAAAAAATTAGTTAAAAACAGTCCGAGGCTAAGGCTAAGATGACATAGTTGGGTATAAGATGACATACTGCATGAGGGTAAGATGACATATTGTAAAAATGCCTGCTTTATTTGGCTTTTCAGCTTCAGTCAGTATATAACTCACATTTTCAACTTAGATTTTCGGCCATTTAGCTTTCATAATTTTTGTTTTATGCTTGGTGAAATATAATTATGTACTTTAAATTTGCATTTAAATGTTTGAATTAAAAAATAAGGTTTGTGTTTTTAGTAGGAATGTCATAGTATTTATAGTATGTCATCATGGACTGATAAGCAATATGTCATCTTACCCGATAGGAAATAAAACTTTTACAACCATTCAGGAATCAAAACATTATAATTTAGGAGCCAAATCACACAAAAAATATTCTCTATACACATAAATGCAAACATAAAACACAAGGATATAGAAAAACACTTAATTTTTTAAGCAATTTTGAAGTAAACAATGACTCGCAAAAAAATTTATTCTCTAGCTTTTTCCTTTGAGCCGATCACGATGACAGCAGGTAGTATACTGGCAGCTGTAAGTTTATTCTGGCAAAACAGATAGAAAAAATGCATGTCTGGATATGTTCGAGAGAACTGTGGCGGCTTTATAAACAGAGAAAATACGAGTATGTCATCTTACCTGAGTATGTCATCTTGAGCAGAACTCCCCTACCTATTGGCTATGGAGTGGCTCTGAGTTTATATCGAGTTGGTAATATTCGCTCTTTTGAGAACGACGAAAACAAATCATGACTCTCGTCATGATGGCATCTTTTCAGATAACCCTCCTGAAAATTTATCATTCCAATAATTGTGGGCGTAATGTCTGTTATACGTTACGTCTGACTTCGTGGTTTGAATCACAAAAACATTGAATTGTTTTTTCCGAGAGAAGCTGTGCTTAAATATCTGCAAAGCATAAAATAGGAAGTCCAAAATCGACCAAATCTTTTAGTAATGAAAAGATTTTGGAAGAATCCTAAAATATGGTATGGAAAGCTGGTAGCATTTTAATCGATTTCAAGGTCACATATGAAAACAAAATCAAGCTTTTCAGAGCTACGTAAATTTTCCTAATGTCTGCAAAACTCTTCCGATTTTGAATGACGTCAACACGTTTATATAGCAGTATAACTGAATAACTGCGCGGCTGGGCGCAGATCCTATGATCAAAGTGAATGAGAAAATTGTTGATCGTGTTGAAAGTAAAATACATCGAGCGATCTTTGCTTCTGTTGGAAGAATGGTCTGTGGACATTGAAGACGAGCTTTTGAGGGCACACCAGTCACCAGAGGGAAACCGTGAAAGAAAGAGATGCTGTCCTAGAATCGACAATTGAGTGAAAGGGAACTTCAATCAACTGGAGGTGCAAAACTGGAAACACTTACGAACTGGACCCGTATCGCGAATACCACTGTTCGCAAAACACCCCTCATTATCGATACGTTTTTGCGGTCGTTTTGCTATCGCTCATTTTCGGTCTATGTCTTGACTGGTTTTTTTATTTGTTTTTGCTTCGAGTTTCGTAACTCGTAATACGGGCCATAACTTAGGTGGACATTAAACTTTAGTTGAAACCTGTGATCAACACACATTTTTTGCCTGCAATTGCAATGCCATTTTTACACTCAATGTTGAGGTTCTGTTCCACTTCGAGGAAGATGCCCAATAGTGCGCTAGGCTGAACTTGAAACCGAAAATTAAAAATGGTCACGAATAGGTCGCATGAAATTGCGATTGTGTGCTAAGTACAATGTCAATAAATCTTGAGGCTGAGTACAAGGTTGAAGTATTCTCACTCCAACCCTTTGAGTCATGCTTTTTTCTACTGCATATTTTGACCTGAAATTTTGTACTCGTTAATTTTTGGGGTCGTTGATAAAAATCTGAGTCTCTTTTCTGCCATTTTCATATTTTCAAATATAACCTAAGATTCGTGATCCCATAAAAATTAATATTGTATTTTGGTTGAATTTTTCAAAGCTAATAGTAGTTTTGTAATCAACAGCCTCGGAAACCCCCGAATACAAATATTTAGACTAAAATATGAAGTAGAATAAAGTTTGATTAGTTTGTCGAAATGATTAGTTCAATTTCACACATTTTTTCGCCATATTGGATCCGCCGTTTTGAATTTTGCTAATATAACTTCGGTTTTGTGATCTACGAATCTGAGAACCTTCGCGTACAAATATTCAGACCAAAATATGCAGTGAAATAATGTTTATCTGGTTAGTCTTAAATATAAGTTCAGCTTCACATACTATGCCCTTCATCTTGGATCCGCCATTTTGAATTCAGTCAATATAACCTCGGATTCATGTTTAGCGACCCCAAAAACTCCCGAGTACGAAAATTCAGACCAAAATATGCAGTAGAACATTTTTTACAGCGCAGCGGTTTAAATAGGTGGTACTCTGGCAGTACCACTGTGACTCAAAGTGTTAACGTATTTGGTTGTACAGGACTGCCAACTACACATTAATTATCAAAATCATAAAAAAATCATATAAAATATTAAAAAAAAATTCAATTGAAAATTCGAAAGGATCTTATAGCAAAACAAAAAAAAACTCATTTTTCAAGAGTGAAAAAGCTACAGTAGCACTCTTTTCATGTAAAAAAGGAAACAAATGGGGTCTTCAACCCCGCATAACATATTGGCTTTACATCTCGGTCATCAGACCTATCCTAACTCACGGGGTTACAGTGTGGTGGACTTCACTAGATAAAACAATTTATCAAGTGAGTCTCACCAAAGTCCAGCGCTCAGCATGTATGAGCGGTGCTTACGCGCACTTCAGCGGCACAAACAGCTGCGAGTTTCGGCTATTCGATTACAAGAAGTCTCACAGTGGACCAAAAACCATATTGGTCATGCTGACATTCTGAACAAATTCGGAATTCTCAAACTAACACCACATCCAAACTCGAATTTGACAAAAATTTTCCGAGCGACAATTCCATCCAGAAGAGACTGGGAGGTCCAGTCATTCTTGGAAAACGAATACGTCCATTTTTATACGGACGGGACGGTTCGAAAACAAATGAAGGAATAGGTTGTGGATTGTGGTGTCTATTCATATGAAATGAGATTAAACATCTCGATTTGTCTTCCAGATCATTGCAGCGTGTTCCGAACGGAGGTGATGGCAATTAGCGAAGCTCTTGGGTTAGCGAAAACATGATATCCAAAAAGGATATACATAATATGCATCTTCTCAGACAGTCAGGCGCCCATCAAATTCCTGGCATCGAATTCCTTCAACTCTATTCTACCCCTTAACTGCCGATCATCTCTAAGGGAGATGACAGAGCAGTTTAACATTCACCTGTGCTGGGTGCCGGCCGGGGCATAAAGGCATTTCAGAAAACCGCAAAGCAAATGAACTCGCCAGAAACGTAACACTTCTGCCCTTCTCACAGATAACGGAGAGTATCGGCATACCAATTGCTAAATACAAACTCCTGCTCAAGCAGGACGGATACAATAAAACTCATCTAAACAGTTTATCGTGTAACGCAACGAAACAGATCTGGCTCAAGCTAGATCTTAAGGGGTGGAACGGCTTGATCTCTCTCAAAAGAAAACACATTAGTGCGACGATAGGTGTCATCACAGGACACTGTCTTATTGGAAGACATGCCGCAAGGAGCAATGTTGCCGCAGGTCTTTTTGAAAGTGCAACAATTTTTTTCAAAAAGTGTAACAAATGGAAAGAAAATGTAACAGACTAAAAAAATTTTAATAATAAAAACATGGTTTTTTCAACTTAAAAAAAAAAAAAAACTTTATAAGGAGCACTTTATCGCATTTCGTTTTTATATATTTTTGTTTCAAAAACCATACTAAAAATATGGTTTGGGATAGCTAAAAAAAAATTCCAAAAAGTTTGAGCTCAAAAGAAAAGTATTTAGAGATCTATCAATCGTGTTTTATATTTCTTAGACCTAACCTTACTTGAGCGTTCAGGAAAAACACGTTCTGAAGCAGCGGAACTGTGAGTTAAGCTTAGTATTTTGTTGACAAATTGTACAACATTTTCAAACAATTTTACTTTCTGTTAATTTTGTAAAGATTTAACAAAGCCCCAAAATGTTTCAATATCGTCAATATTTTTTAAGTTTTGTTGTAACTGTAACTTTCTAAAGTCAGTGCATATTTTCTCTTTTTTTCGGGAACACACAAATTCGGAAAATAATTGAATAGTGGCAAGATACAATTGTTTTCAGAAACAATTTTTCCTGGATCTAGTAGCGCAATATTTTTTAATTTTAAAATCGAATCTCTTTTTAATTTGAGAACATAGTTCTATATAAAATAATTTCATATTTGTTTTTATAATTTTTTTTTTTTCATAGATAGACGTACTTCGTTCATAAAAGATTCTGCATTAGCCATAATATAAATATCACTTATTTACAATTCGACTATAGAATTCATATACAAATGGTTCGAAATAAAAAAGTACTGCCAGTTGAACTTTTCAATATTTTTTCAACCAAAAAGAAAACAAAAAAGATTTTTACGGGAAAAATGTTACAAGATGGAAAAAAGTTACATTGTAACAAAATTATAAAATAATTAAAAAGTGTAACACTCTTTTATCATTGTGATTGTGGCAACGCTGGCTAGGAGTCATCGCAAACGATTTTTACAAAAGCTAAATAGATGAGGAGGAGGAGGAAACTATTTCCCAACTTCTCTGTTCATGCCAAACTTCAGCTCACAAACGTAGCATACACCTAGGTTCCTATTTCTTTGATGACCCTAGTGATCTTATTCACATCGATGCCCTGCGTCTCTCTCACTTCATTGTAAGCTCGAAATGGTTCCATTAGGATAAGGACACATTAGATCCATTGTGGTTCCTTATCCTAATTATCACTTATTTACAATTCGCTTAGCTGACAGCCACTTTAACCTAGCCTAACCTAATACTAATAAAAGCTGACAATTTAATCAAAATCGGTACATCGGTTTTTTTTAAAAAAAGGGTTTTTTATTTTCCACTTTTTTAAAAGCAAGCTTTTCAAAAATCAAGTTTGCAATTTTTCAGATCTTTCCAGAAGATGTTTTGATAAAAAAATTTGAGAAAAATTCAATATGTATAGTTTTGCAAATACTGCAAAAAAATCCACACTTTTTAAAAAAATTAATTAAAATTATAATTTTACAAATACAGAACTTCCAAAATATAAAATTTCTTTAAAATCTTGCCAGCCACTGACGAGAAGTCGGTTTAAAAAAAAACGCTACTATTTTTGGTACCGTTCTTAGACTTTTAACTAAAAATTTTTGAACACCAAACGGAAGAGAATAACAAAATTTTATCTAAATCGTTAGAGTCGTTTTCGAGAAAAATAAGTGTTATCATTTACCATATAGTTTGTTTGGCAGATACCATTATTTCTAGGTTCTACAGACACTAACTGCAAATTCAAGATGTAGATATACGGACAGACAGAATTGCAGTATTCTCTATCATCGCAATTTCAACACAAAACTTTTTTCTGCATTTTGCAAAACTTGCCTTATAGTACTAATATGAAACATTAGCGAAATTTTGATTCAAACCTGAGTTCCCGGCAGAGCAATGCTCACCTAAGTAAATAAATAAATAAGTAAATAGCAAAATATAACTTTATATATGTAAAGGAATCTAGACTTACTCCTCCGATATCTCGTGGGATCATGCGGATCACACAAACATCAGGCAGCATTAACAGCAACAGAAGGTGTGTGACGACACATCATTGTCTGTTAGTCATTACGCTTAATGAAAGCAACACCAACCACGACCTAACATTTTCGGTTAATTCCTAGAAGACAATTTATACTGGCAAACAGCGGTGTTAATATGAGTTCCATGAGGAAGCGGTACAAAATTCTGGCTTCAAAATTCTGCTTTTAAAACAAAAATTCTGCTTTTCAAAATCCTGCTTTTTTTTCATTCTGGCTGACAAAATTCTGCTTTCCAAAATTCTGGCTTTTTAAAAAGAAAAAATTCTGCTTTTTTTCATATTATTTTTTATTTGCAGAAGAACAAAAACAAAGTAGGAGAGCGACAAGAAAGTAAGAGTTTGCATTTATTATCAATATTCAGAAAAAGATGGTGTAGAAAATGTTAAGCGCGCGTTTTATACTTTTTCTTTTTTCCTTTATCCTCTCCCCATGCTTCGTGCGCTCAATTTCTCTTTTGGCACTGATAAGCTCCTTTCGTAGGTCTCCAATTAATTTATAGACACCTGTGTGCCTTCGGGCAAGGGCAACTATTAATTTAAGCCGACGATGCCAAGCCTCTTCATTGTTTTGCGTTCTTGGGAATGCATCTCCAGTTTTATGTAGTTTCATCATTCACTAACTGAATTATGTAATTATTTTGAGTAGGAGAGCGACAATGAGGGAATCAAAAAACTACTTCTCTACTTTGAAATTCTTTAGAAAGCAAGAGTTTGCAATTATTATCAATATTCTGCCAATTATAAAGAAAAAGAAGGTTTGGAAAATGTTAAAAAGCGCGCGCTTTCCAAATCTTCTTTTTCTTTATAATTGGCAGAATATTGATAAGCAGAATTTTGAAAAGCAGAATTTTGAAAAGCAGAATTCTGGAAAGCAGAATTTTGAAATGCAGAATTTTGGAAAGCAGAATTTTGAAATGCAGAATTTTAAAAGCAGAATTTTGAAAAGCAGAATTTTGACCCCGGCAGAATTTTGACCCCAACCCGTTCCATGAACCACGAGTTCAGCATGTTAGAGATTTTTTATTGATGCTTCTCCAAAAAAATCATTCAACGCAAAGCTCTTGTTCGAGTAACTCCAGGGCTTTAATTAGCTCCAGGCTAAAAGTAGATCGTATATCTGCTACTATTGACCCATCTTTTTTGTCCAATTTTTGACCAACAGCCATTGTAGAAAATACAACTTAATATTTCTGGGCAAGGATCTTGGAACCTAGAGAGAAAAATGTGTTCTATTAACATGTTCAAAAAATTTCCGATTTTACCTCCAGCGAATTTTGTCACATTTTCCTCCACCACTTATAAGAAATTTGGAATACTTCGATAGCACAACCTGTACAGGAGTTTTTGGTGTGAAGTTTCGTCGGAGCGAAATTCACAATAGCTTCAAAAATTCCGTAAGAAAACATAATTTTTCCGCACCCAAATTTGAAAAAGTATTTTTCTCACCAAATGTTGCATTGAACTAGCTATTTACTCTAAAATTATTATTTTTTGTTTATTTTCACAAATCCTTGTTTCTTATTCATAACAACTGTGCGCGTGTTGTTCAATGTTAAAAAATTTAAACAAGAATGATGAAAATTTAACAAATTTGCTTGTGTATATCAGCTGTATACATACAATTTGAGTTATGCGGTAATTTTCTTGGGTTCAAATTGTTTTTTTCGCTCTAATCGATTTTTTGTTGCGCAAAATGACTGCAACTTCTTAGCGCAACGACGAACATAGGTAAGGGTCTTAAAATTATTTCAAAATTAAATATTTGCGAGCAAACAAAAATATGCAAAACTTTTGTCTGGAAACTAGCTTTTGTGTATAAAAGACACTGGAATGCGATTGAAAGCACATAAACCTTACAATTTCGATAGGACTTGCTAAAATAAATATTAAGCTAACTACTTAAGTATGTTCAAGTTGAACTCTGCTCTCGTAGTCCTTTTAGGTTTTAGCTATAATTGGATTCTTCTCATGCTCCGCTGCACCGGTACTTGGTCTTGGTAATATTCTAGGTGGAGTTACTAACACCGTCACAGGAATTGCAAATGGAGCAGTAAATACCGTTGCAGGAGTTGCAAATGTAGCCAACAACTTGGTTTCAGGAGTTTCAAATGTTGCTAATACTGTCGTCCAAGGACTTGCTAATGGACTTGTCGACACTGTTATTGACACTGCAGGCGGAGCTCTTTCAGCGGCATCTGAAATTGCTGGCGGGGTCTCCCAGGCCACTTCAGGACTTGGTGGAGTTGGTAACTTGGTTTCAGGCGTTGTGAATGGAGTTTCTAACACCGTAGCAAATGTTGCAAATTTGGCTATTAACACCGCTTCAGGAGTTGCAAATGGAGCGACGAACATCGTGGCCGGCGTTACAAATGGAGCCAGTACTGCCGTTCAAGGACTTTCAAATGCTGTTGTTAATACAGGATACAGCTGCAGGAGTTGTAGGCGGAGCTACTCAAGCTCTTACAGGAATCACCAATGGAGCTATGAACGTTGTTAATGGAGTAGTAGGAAATGGAAATAGTGGAGCCAACGTTGTTATTGGTATTCAATACTCATAGATTAAGCGCCAACGAACGATCTTTTTTACGGTGATTATGGTTATATAGCTTTGTAAATACTAAAATATTGAAATGGAAATTCAGAGTTTCAATAGAATTTTCGGCAATGCGAGAAAAAGTCTCTCGTTTTGTTATTTCAATGAAACGCAATCGAAGTACAGTGCCATACGAAATAAGCTCAAGCAGGCGGTTGCGGCTTTTATAGCTGCATTTTCACGGAACTCGAGACGTGTTTGTTCAACAACTCTAATAAAGCCCTTATTACGAGTAGCGAATCAAACGTTCGACTGGAAGCGAATGTTTTTACAAGCTTCGTTTTCGCGCTATTACAGATTCTAGAAACAAAAACGCAGCAATCAAAGTTTTTTGACGTATAAAGTTTGCTTTTGAAGAGAATAGGGTTGTATACACTGTACAATTAGTTGGACAGACTTTGGTCTTGTCCAAACGGTTTTCACATAGGTACTTTTAAAAATTTTATGGAAAAGGTTATTGCTAAATAGTCCAATAAGTGAGGATCGCTAAAACGTTCCTTTGCAGGCGAACATTCGATTCGCTACTCATAATAAGAGCCTTACTTTCGATTTTCGTCTTCGCCTTCATCTTTGCTATGGTTCTATCTCGATCTTTTAAAACTTCCAACACAATCTTCGTTTCACATTGTGTACAATGCATTTAGCAATTTGTTTTGAAACCTTTGTAAAATGCGAATCCAGTGAACTAATTTCGATTGATCACGCATCTTGGCAAGATCTTCCA
Source organism: Melanostoma mellinum (assembly GCA_914767635.1). Taxonomy (NCBI): domain Eukaryota; kingdom Metazoa; phylum Arthropoda; class Insecta; order Diptera; family Syrphidae; genus Melanostoma; species Melanostoma mellinum. The sequence goes on along the minus strand of OU612059.1, from coordinate 171,062,240 downwards.
GCGTTAAAAACTTACTATCATAATGCCAGTGGTATCCGAACAAAAGTCGTTGGTCTTTTTAATAACTCCTGTCATTGTTCTTATGATATTATTGTGATTGTTGAATCATGGCTTTATAATGGAATTGCACCCACCGAACTCTTTGACTGTAGATTGTACAGCGTTTATCGTCTCGACCGCTGCAAATCTTCTAAGGAACGTGGAGGTGGAATTATTGTAGCTGTCCGGAATCATTTATCTTGCAACGAACTCAATCTTCCTATTGAAGACATAGAACAAATTTGCATATCTGTTACATCATATATATTTTTTCTTGTAAGTTATGTGCCTTGAGGTAGCTGTCTTGATATACATATGTATATGAAAAACATATTAGTAACATTGAACATGTAAATAATCTTTGCTCTGATTCTGATAATATATGTGTTATAGGTGACTTTAATTTATCTAATGTAAGATGGATTTGGTCTGAATCTGATAAGATGTTAATTCCTTTTAATATGAAAACTGATTTTGAGCTCACATTTATTGCTTATATCTATTTTTACACTATCAGAACAGCTTATTTCAAGCTTGTGAAACAATGTATCTTTTCTTCCAAGAGTTTTTTCACCCTTAAGTACTCAGAAATATGTATCACTGTCATCATTTAGCGAGGTGTTAGTTGTTAGTAAGCAAAAATTAAGTCTAACACACTCAAGACAACAGAGCTAAAAAATATTACAGAATTATTGATAAACATATACAAAAACAAATTAGATAGCTACATATGCACGTAAAATTAATTATTAAATATGACAATTATAAAGATATAAAAATCATTAAAAAAACATAGTCAAGAGAGTGGAGCTCTGGTTCGAATTAAGGACTTTAACGTAGTTTTACTAATATGAAAATCTATTAAATTTGAGTTTAGGTTCAAAACTTTTATCATACGAGTAATAGGCTCATTCATTCCATAATTAGTTCTATGATGAGGACAGTGAAGTAACTCCAAGCGCAGTTGGTATGAGCCTCCCCGGTAGTTAAAACTTATGCATGAGAGCAAGTCAGGAGCATCAATTTGTCCTGTTATAAGCTGGTGAATAAAGACTAAATCATTATTTATTCGCCGACGCGAAAGCAGATGCATCTGCAAAAGTTGATTACGATGCTCATATGGTGGAAGGTCATAAGGATCAGTCCAAGGAAGTCCCTTGAGAGCAAATCTAATAAATCTTCGCTGTATACTTTCTTGAATTGTGGACTGCATAATAAGGAGACCATATTTGAGAAGCATATTCTAGATGGGGTCGAACATGACAGTTATACAGCGAAAGAGTGACGTAGGGGTCCGTAAACTCCTTAGCCCATCTTTTAATAAAGCCTAGCATTGAATTTCCTTTACTAACAATGTAATTGATATGAGATGTAAATTCTAAATTGGAACTAAAGTAAACACCGAGGTCCTTAATACTGGACACCTTGCATAATATTTGATGAGAAATCGAGTAATTCTACAAAGCCGGTGTGGTGTACGTTTCTTCGAGAGAGTTATACTTTGACATTTGCTTGGATTGAGAATCAATCCATTTTTATCGCACCATGTGGCAAAATTTTCAACATCAGATTGTAAGAAATAAGGCGATAAGCTGCGCAGTCTATTTTCTTGAAAATTTTCATATCATCCGCGAAGATCAAAATTTCACTTGATGACAAGCTAAAAGTAACATCATTAATGGCTAGAATAAAGAGGATAGGGCCAAAGTGACTACCTTGTGGTACTCCTGAGTGCGCCTTAAAGAGTCTGAAAGAATGCTTCGAAATTTTACCACATATGATCTATCAGTAAGGTACGATCTGATCCGATCGACGAAGATCGAAGGGAATCCATATGCATTCAGTTTAAACAATATAATATCATGAGATAGTTTATCGAAAGCCTTTGAAAAGTCAGTCTCAGTATATAAACAATCTAACTCTTGTCCGCTTTCAAGTGCGTTGGAACACTTATGAAGAAAATATACAAGGTTTGTTACTGTTGATCTTTTCTGAACGAAACCATGTTGTTGTTTGCAAATTATATTTTTAATATCAAAAGCTAAGCTTTCACAAACAAGTTTTTCGAATAATTTAGGGATACACGAAAGCTTAGATATTGGTCTGTAGTTAAGAATATGTATCCGATTTAATAGCTTTTTTAAATACAGGTGTAATAAAAGATCTTTTCCACAGTAAAGGGAATCGACCAGAATCTAACGACAATGAAAACAAATAATGAAGGGGAAATGCTATTTGGGACTTACACTTTTTTCAAATTATTGGAAGGATGCCATCAGGGAAGGATGCCATCATCGCTCAAAGATGAAATATTGTGAAGGACTCTTTCTAGGTCACTTGAGGACATTTATATAGAAACTCGAAGTAACTACGATCTATATCAACAATAGAATCAGAGAAGGAATTACAAAAATGATGAGCAAAAGCGTTGCAAATGTCCGATGTTTTTGTCAAAATGACTTTACCATATGTAAAGTTATCTGGGTATCCATCCGAATCTTTCTTTGAATTGACAAAGTTCCAGGAACTTTTTGGATCATCCCTTAATGAGTTGCCCATTTTATGAACATAACTTGAGTAAAGAGTTTTTGATAGTGATTTAAATTCATCAAAAAAAAAGATGTAAGAAAGGTGATCAGATTCAGCACTATTTCTTTTGTTGTGAAGCTTTTTTACTTCCTTAGTGTACCATGGGTGATAAGAGCTTACGTTCTTTGAAATTTTGAGGGGTATAGCTTTGTTCATGTAGTCGCTAAGGATAAAATAAAAATGTTTAACTGCTTCTTCAATATTAGTGAAAGCTGAAATATTTTTAATATTAGATCTACTTAGTTCATCAGAAAGCATTTGAAAGTTAGTCTTTCGATAGTCAAATATATGCGAGCAGTCATGTGAATTACTATAACTATGAATGTGACCGCTTAGGTAAAGAAAAATGTCAAGAGGAGGGTGATAGCCATCTACATTCGTAATGCCGGAATTAGATTTAAGAACGACAGTACTAACAGCGTCAGAGGTAAAGACTAAATCGAGATTTCGATTTAATGAGTTTTTAATACAAGTCACTTGTTGTAAGTCAGTAGAAATTAGATAGTCCAATAAAATAAGCTCTTGTTGAGAGGATTTCAAGGAAGCTTTCTGAAATGAACAGTCAATTGAAGGAGACCAATCTATATAAGATAGGTTAAAGTCACCCAGCAGTAAAGTATTTATATCTGAAGAAGAAAGATTATTTAAATAATCTAACACTTAAGCCACTTCATTGTAAGCAGCGGCAGAACTTTTTGGGGGAAGGTATGTGCCAATTACATAGACTGTCTTAGACTCAAAGATAACTTCAATGCAAATTAGATCTATTGTTAAAATAAAAGGAAAAGTGATATTAGCGGACAAAAAACTATTGCGACAAGCTATGAGAACACCCCTCCTACCTCTGCGTCTACGTGTGGATGGCGGTCTTTTCTAAATACTTGAAATTCTGAGTTAAAAAGTTCTGTATCCAGAATGCCTGAATGAAGCCAGGTTTCTGTCAGAACAAAAATACCATGGGCTTGAGAGTTAGTAAAAAAATCAGTAGATTTACTACGAAGCCCCCTTACATTCTGGTAAAATAGGGAAAGTCTAATTAGTTTTTTGAAACATTATTAACGATACTTTTTTCAACATGTTTTTTCTTGGAAGAACCAACAAACTCTTAAAAGAGTACCTGAAGGCCAGAAATTAGGGCTGCAAAGATAATCAAATTGTGACGGAGGGACAAAAATTTTAAAACACGAAACAAAACTGTTAAGGTTTACTTATTTTGGTACATCTAAATAATTAAGTCATTAGATATGTTGTGGTTCAAAGTCTTTGGATGTTAAATCAGGTTTAAGACGGGATACGAAAATTTGTTTAAAGTTGGAAACTGATTCTACTTGTTTGGGAATTGGAAATGGTTTAGTTGGAGGATGATTCACATTAATGGTTTCGGGAACTGATTCGACTTGTTTGGGGATAGGAGGTAGTTCAGTAGAAGAGGACCCGAATGAATCGAGTCGCCACCGTGCACAGCAGTCGGAGCTTTGTCCATCAACTTTATGGAAGATTTTGCGCAAAGATCTTAGCTTACGATCTTACAAGATCCAGCTTGTGCACGAGTTAGAGCCGCGAGACCATGCCAATGACTTTGGTGTATGGGCCGAAAATGAGATTGATCTCGATGCTGATTTTCATCGCAAAATTTTGTTCAGTGATGAGGCTCATTTTTGGTTGTATAGTTACGTCAACAAGCAAAATTGCCGCATTTTGAGTGAAGAGAATCCACATGAGTACCTTGAGACGCCATTACATCTACAAAAACTGACTGTTTGGTGTGCTCTATGGGCTTGTGGAGTCATTAGGCCATACCTCCGAAATGGTTCTGGCGAGCCAGTTACCGTTAATGGAGACCGGTATAGAGCCATGATAACCGACTATTTTGTTCCCGAATTGGATGGCATGAATGTGGATGAGATGTGGTTCCAACAAGACGGCGGAGGCGCTACATGCCACACAGCGCACGTCACAATCGATTTATTGAAGGAACATTCGATGAGTGCTTAATTTCGCGGAATGGACCTGTCAATTGGCCACCAAGATTTTGTGATTTGACACCTCTAGACTTGGCTATATTCGAGTCAGCCGCGGCGGCCACATGTCCGAAATAATTTTTAAACATTAATTTCATAAAGTTATTCTTCCTATAAAGCCAAATTGATGGACATTAAATCTTTTTTGTTGTGTTTTATTTCAATTCGAAGTTTTATACCTCTGAAAAAAACACCCTTTACTTGATTCCACTACCTAAGACGAGGTCTTCCCCTTCCCCAATTTCCCTGGAGTCGATAACTCGTCGAGCCGGAGCGTTGACTAGTGGTGAAAAATCTTCAAAAAGCGTTCAGAACTAGCCCTGCGCAAGGATGACACGCAAAATCGTGAAGCGTTCCACATTTTTTACCTTCCCGACGATCAGTCACCTTGTCGCGGTGGGGGGGCTTAAGTAGTTTATTTGAACCGAGCTCGATGCCGAAAGGTGGTCGATGGATGAGGAAAATGAATGAAAACCAAGAATTGATCAAAAAACGGTATGGAAGATAACCCAAAGGATTTTTATTCTCCAGGTGGCAGTCGTCTAAGTGAAAATCCAGCCGTAGTTTTCACTACGGCAAGGGCACGGATTCTGGAGGCCCCATCTAACATACTAACTTCCGCCTTTACTGGTGGTTACACGCGAGTCGAAGGTACTTGAAGCTCTTCGTGGTTTGAGCTAGAAAGATGAAGAAGGCAGCTCGGAGGTCTTACCTCCTAAGCTAAATTCTCATCCGGGTTTAGCTGTTGACCAGAGCGGTGCTATAACCGGATTAAGTGAAGCTGAACAAGTGGATCCCACTCCAACGATGGCATCCTCTGGAGAACAGCTTTCCAAGCGCCAACAGAAGCTGGAGAGAAGTCGAGCGGCAAAGGCTCAGTGCAAAGAGGACACCAGGGTAGCTGAAGGCACTGAATTAAGTTGCAAACCTTTGGTGATGGCGGCGAAAAGGGACAGGTCGGAAGAGGTCTCACCCAAAAATTCAGGACGGTCTCCCGTAACCAAAGTCACCCCAACTTCTGCAAACGCGAACAGGGTCAAAAGGAAGAAGGTTTCCGGAAGCTCTGCGGTGAATGAAACTGGAGGAACAAGGCGCAAGGCTTGCAAATTCGGTCCACGGACACTGGCTGGAAAGGTCGAATCCAGCATGGTAAAAACTCCTGGTCCAACCGAAACGTTGGTGAATGAAACCGTGACTGCTAGTCAGTCTGGTCCACGGACACTGACCGGACGAGATAAAGCCTCGAAAGGAGCAAAATCCGTCCCACAGCGAAATAAAAGACGGCTGCCCTATAAAAGAGTGGCTGTCTCGCATTTCAAAGTGCGTATCTGTAAGGCTGGCAATGACAACAGCATAACCATCACAGAGCGCAAGCACTGTGAAGATCATCTGTGGGAGCTAGCTATGGCAGAGAGTACGCAGATCCAGTCTGAGGGATATTGTTTGGAGGACGGAACCTTTTTGGTCGAGTGTTCTAATCAGCATAACGCTGACTGGCTACGTGCCTCTGTACCTAAAATTCCACCCCTCCTAAGTTCCTCTTTTGAAATATTCAGGGCGCCGCGGGTCTTAACGAAAGCCATCTGCTTTATCCCGGGGCAACTAAGGAATACTGAAGATGTGCTACAACGTCTCGTTACCCAGAATGATGGTATCGACACTACGAAGTGGAAAGTTCATTCTCACAAGGAGGCTAGGAATCGGGATGGTGAAGACGGTTCTTATCTTGTTGTGGGCGTGGATCAAGCTTCTGTGGCTATCATCAAAGCTAGGTACGACTTCCGTCTGCATTTTCATATTGGAAGGATTAATTTCCAATTTAATTCCAATCGGTGAAATTGAGGGATGGATTACTAGTATTTATCAATGATAATAACTCAGATTAACCTTCAACATTCTAAGGCTGCTACTGCACTCCTATATAGCAGGCTTTCCGTGTTGAATACAAAAACTCACCTCGTAGCAATCCATGAGCCATGGGCCTGGAAGGGCCGAGTTCTTGGTCTTGGAGGGCTACGAGGGTTCAATATTCTCTATGACAAACGGTCTGACTTACCCCGAACCTGTCTCATCATACCGAGCTCTTTTGCAGCAACTAAACTTGATCATTTCTGTGGTCAAGACCTGGTTGCGGCTATGGTAAACTACTAAACGAACGGTGAGTGGAAAACTTTCGTCGTTGCGTCAGTTTACTTTCCCTGGAACTCCATTTAACCCCCTCCCTCAAGACAGGTTGTGGATTTGGTGGAGTTCTGTGAAAGCCGGAAGTTGGGGCTTATCATGTGCTGTGATGCTAAAGCTCAAAACATAGTTTGGGGCAATGTCAAATGCAACATGAGAGGCAACCATCTTCTTAGTTACATTCTGTTTTCTGACTTAGACATTAACAATGTTGGCAATAGGCCAACTTTTGTTACGGCTATACGACAGGACGTAATTGATTTGACACTATCTAACAGATATGCCAAGGAGATTACCAACTGGAAAGTTTTGCCGGACGTGTCACTCTCAGACCACAGATACATTCAATTCCATGTAGCAAATGTGGTTCCCACTCCTTTAGTTACAAGGAATCCCAGAAAAACTAACAACGATGAGCTTGGTAATTTGGGCAAAACTCTACCTAAGCTCTCAACATCTAAAAAGGTGTAAGATGCAGTTCTAGAAGTGAATTGTGCCCTTACAAGTAGCTTCGAGATGGCATGTCCAACATCCAGCTAGACAATTGCCTAGTAGATCTATGGCTCCGTGGTGGAACAGTGAACTATACAGAAACTTCGCAGGGAAACCAGAAGTATTCTGAATAAGTCCCTCAAAACCAAATCAGAGGTCGACTGGAACCTGTATCGATCTAAACAGAAGGACTTTAAAAATTCGAAGATCAAAGAATGCCTCTTACAAAGAATTCTGTGAAAGTATAGAAACTCTCAGTGAGACTAGTCGACTTACCAAAGCCCTTAAAAAGAGCAAGGTTAGCAAACTAGAAACACTCAGGAAATCAGACGGTTCCTATACCGAGTCCAAAGCAGAGACACTCAGTCTTATGCTGGAAACTCATTTTCCATCAGGAAACCAGATATCAATCGGACCACAGCAATCTATTTCCCTTAGATTAGGTGAATCCGATAAATCCACTCGACGTAGCTGGTACACGTCATCGTTAGTTGTTACCGACGAAGCCATCAAATATGCCGTGGCATCTTTTGACAGTTTCAAGTCACCTGGCACTGACGGTGTTTACCCAGCTATGTTGCAGGCAAGTATAAACCTCTTGCTACCTACTTTGAAAAATATTTTCACTGGTAGTTTAGCCCTAGCGTTTATACCAACTCCATGGCAAAGTGTTAGAGTCGCCTTCATACCAAAAATTGGTAAACAAGACTACTCACTAGCCAAGAGCTTCAGACCCATCAGTCTTACCTCCTTCCTGCTTAAAACGCTGGAAAGAATGATTGAGATTTACATACGTAAAACCTCTCTTCAAACACACCCTCTGTCTCAGATGCGCACTCCGCACTTCAAAATCTTGTTAGCAGGATTGAATGCGCGCTTGACGGGAAAGAATTTGCGGTGGGCATTTTCATCGACATTCAAGGTGCTTTTGACAATGCTAGCTTCGAACACGGTGTGGACGAGTCATTAGTGTTGTGGATTAAAGCAATGCTAGTGAATAGAACCGTTATCGCTGAGGCGGAGTGTGGACAATATGTTGCAATGGGAGTGAATAAGGGCTGTCCACAAGGTGGCCTGGCGTTTTATCTCCTCTTCTGTGGTGCATGTTGATCGACTCTCTGCTTGTAATGCTCAATGGATCTAGCGCTAACGCCCAAGCATATGCAGACGACGTCGCCGTGATCTCGGTTGGTTCCAGCCTCCAAGCTGTCTGTTCCCGAACACAGGCTGCGCTTTATATGATTGACACCTGATGTGTTAGAAACGGTCTCTCCGTCAATCCTCTTAAAACCGAGGTTGTCCTCTTCACGAGACGTAGATAATTGACTGGTCTGACCCAACTTACGCTTAAATGCGTCAACATCCCCTTTTCAAATGAAGTCAAACATTTTGGAGTGATCCTGGATAACAAACTTCTTTGGTCTAAACATGTCGAGTCTAAAACTACTAAAGCACTGTCAGTCTTCTGGCAATGCAAAGGAGCTTTTGGCAAGACATGGAGTCTTTCGCCGAAAAGCGTCCTTTGGATCTATACGGCTATGATAAGACCAATCATCTCCTATGCGTCAGTTGTTTGGTGGAAAAAGCTCTCAAGTAAATACGTTGTTGCCTCGTTTGCCAAACTTTAAAGAACAATTTGTCTTGGTGTTACTGGGGTTTTCCTCAGCACACCGAGAGCTGCTCTCGACGCACTGCTGAATGTTCCTCCCCTTGATACCTACATCATGGGGTGTACTCTCAAGACCATTTCTCGTTTAAAGAGATGTGGTCTCTGGCACAATTCACACTGGAGCTTTGAGGAGCTCGCAAGCAGCATATCTTTTGACTCACGTCTAATGGATATGCCGTCTGACACGATGATCCCAAGGCTCAAACTGCGTCAAAATTACTCAGTCAACTTTCCTTCGGTTCAGGACTGGTTCGCTCCAGAATCTGAACCTGGAAAGAACTGTTATCGAATCTTCACAGATGGCTCCAAAACCGACGAGGGTTCTGGTGCTGTTGCCTTTGTGGAAAGCGACGACATACGACTGCACACTTCTTTAGGATCATACGCATCCGTTTTCCAAGCGGAGGCGTATGCTATTCTAATGGCCTTGAGCCACGTTACGAACAATGGATGGACGGGGAAAAGTATCTTTGTTTACAGCGACATCCAAGCTGTGCTTAAGGAAGGCCCTTCGCAACCCTCTAACCACTTCGAAAGTGATCCAGCAAGAGCTCTCTGAATGCGATCGGAAGATTAAATTCCTTGAGTCTCATTTGGGTTCCGGGCCATCACGGCATAACTGGAAATGAGATCGCCGATGAACTTGCTAGGCAAGGATCTCAGACAGCTTTCTCAGGACCTCAACCGTAGCTAGATCTGCCAGCGTCCTCAATGAGGGCTTCAATCAACGATTGGATCTGTCAAGAGTACAACCGTAGATAGGTATGTTCCCCAACGTAAATAAGAAGACTGCAACATTTTTGCTATCCCGTAGCAGAAAAGACTGTAGAAAGCTTATTGGCGTTGCCAGCGGGCACTTCTCTTTTGCCAAGCATTTTAACGTGTTAGGCTTAAGTGATACCACACTCTGTGAATCTTGTGGAGAAGATGAGGACACCGCAGAGCACTTCCTCTGTGAATGTCCTGATTTTTCTCGCATGAGGTTACAGATACTCGGCGCAGACATGGTGAGAGCTGGTAACTTAGGCTCCTTATCATGGCAGCGTCTTTTGGCTTTTCTCCGAACATCTGGAAAGCTATAACAAACAGAAGGTTGCTTACTGGTAGTACAATGGACCGATATTTAGGTCTGAGTGCTCCAGCTGGAATTTTAAAAACCTCCAACAAAAAACAAAAAAAAAAGCCTTTTTGAAGTAATTTCTTCGAAAACTTTGGTCTTAAATATGTGGTGTTAAATACGTCGTGTCGTGAGAGTTCCATTTATTGAGTTCCATCCACCTTTTCATGAAACCCTTACAATTGAGTATGTGCTCCTTAAATTCAAGGTTAACATTGAAGTAAACACCAAAGTCTCGAAAACTTGAAGCATTTGTATAATAAATGACAAGACATCGAATACACAGCTTTACTAGGTTTCCGTGTTTTCGATAAAATCATAGTTTGTTTTTTCGAGGAGCCATTCTTAATGGCTTTTAAAATTTTCATATCGTGTGCGAAAATAAAAATTTGACTATAAAAACTGCATGAAAAGACATCTTTGATTGCGACAATGAAAAGCAAAGGTCCAAGGTGACTGCCTTGTGGCAACCCAATAAAGCAATGAGCTGGTCAAATGCTTTGGAAAAATCGTTGTTTATACGTATACAATCGAACTTGTTCCCATTTTCAATAGAGTTGAATTTTTTGAGATAATATACAGAGTAGGTTTGTAATCGACTAATCATTGATCTTTGGATGAAACCATGCTGTTGATTACAAATAATATTTTTTGTATAAAACGAGATGCTGTCCCAAACAACTTGTTCAAAGAGTTTAGGAATGCATTAGAGCTGGGGTATGGTTCTATAGTTTTTGATATCTATCTTTCTACCCTTTTTGAACACAAACGTGGTGAAGGACTTTTCACAAAGCGCCAAAAACTTTTTAGATCACCTTTGAGAGAAAGACCATCACAAATTAGAGCAAAAAGCTTTGGAGAGCATATTGAAACATTCAAAAAGACCAATGTACAAATGATGGTCGGCTGTAGAATGCGTTCTAATATAAGCAATCCTTATTCCTCTTAGTCCGCAGAGCCTTAAGCTCTTTGGTATGCCAAGGCTGACACCAGCTAAAATTTTGAAGAATGTTTTGGGGAATAATGTTTTTTATGAAATTGTATATAAACATTTGACTGTTGTCAGAAACTTTTCTTCGAATGACAGGAATGTGTATTGATTTCATGTTTTAGCGTTTTCTGAGAACCGAAAACCCATGTTTTTTTGAAATTTCATAAGGTTGTCAAAAAAAACTAGGTAAACGCTGGGTTAAGTTCAATGATCGAACATATATAGTTGAAGAGAGAAATGATGCAAATGCTCGCATATGCTCGCATATTCACAGACATGTAATTAGAGTAATAAAAAAAACTTAATTCCTTGCTGCCCATTTCGCGAAAAATAGGCTTCCGAAGAAATCTCTTTATTTTGAAAAACATACTAGTTTCTTTTATTTACTTAATAAAATTCAAGCTTATTTGCGTCCCAGACAACAACTGACGAATAAAAGTAGATTATTATGTAATTACTCTGAACAGCAGATAAAACGCACATTGTTTCTTTAAAAATAACATGTTTGCGATCAGCTGTGTATACACTATACAGCCTCAACTATGATCGGTTATTTCAAATTTCTTCACTGAACTTCCCAGCTGGTTTTCGATGAAAAATGGCTGCAATTCTTTGGCGTAATGGAACCAACTTGAAAATTAAATGTTTGCAAAGTATAAACTGTTTTCGAGGAAAGTAAAATAAGGAAATCAAATATTTATACAACTGAAAAACTTAAGTGTGAGAACAAATTTTGAAAAAAAAAAATGTCTTTTTTGCCTATAAAAGACGCCAAAGGTTTAATTGATATCACACAAGTTTCATAACTCCAATTCGGTTAGTTGAAATAAGCTGAAACCTTAAAACTATAACATGTTCAAGTTCAACGTTGCCATCGTAGCCCTTGTGGCTATTATTATTGGACTCAACTCCTGCACCGCTGCACTGATTGGTATAGATTCGATCAATCTTAACGTTGATGACATATTGACAAATCTTGCAGGCTTACCTGCTGACCTCGCTACAAATATTTTAAATAGACCTGTAGCTGTAATCCTGTAATACGAGACATTTTGTAAATCCAAATGAAAAAACACTTGATTATGTGTAATTGGATTACAAATCCTAAGAAATATATTTATTATAATTCAATTTGCATTTTTCTTTATACTAAAACTTACAATGTCTCGGTTTAGGTTTACTTAAATTGCTTAATAAGATACGACAGTACTGTTGGTCTCAACAGGTTGAGGTATTAGAGTTGAAAGAGAGATTCGGTATAACCCCAAATGGTATGCCAATGTGTCATGTTCTTTTTTAAGCTGAGAGCTTTCAGCCGCTAGGGATTCTACGATTTATCGAGAATCCCTATCAAGTGCACATGACTATGACGTAATAATACTGACAGAGACTTGGCTGAAACCTGAAATTTATTCTGCCGAATTATTTGATGCGTCTTATATTGTCTACCGATTGGATCGATCTCCCGACACTGGAATGAAGCGCGGCGGAGGAGTATTAATCGCAGTTCGGACTTCATTTAAAAGTAAACAATTAAACTTCCAATCAAGTTCTATTTATTTTGAGCAATTATGTGTTCTTGTTAATTCAGACTTCAGTATAGATAACCCAAATAGACTAGGGTATTGTTTCATAGTGAATTATATAAGACCTAAGAGCAGCTTAGAATTATATGTTGAACTTGTTTCAAATGTTCAAAATTTAGTGAATGGCTTATCGCTAGATCAATATCCTTGCATCTTTGGTGTTTTTAATCTTGGTGACATTGATTGGCATTATCAAGAAGATGATCAAATTCTAATTCCATTAAACGTTTCTAAAGATGTATAGAAGTTGAATTAGTGGATAATTTTTTCTCGTTAGGGTTAACTCAAATCAATCACATACCTAATAGCCTTAATAGATTTCTTGATCTAGTTTTTATTCTTAAGGATTTTAAGTTTATGGTTTCCAAAGCGGACTTTCCATTAGTTAGTAATAAAATTTATCACACAGCCATTTTCGTTGTATTTGAAATTTATAATTTTCAACCTGCAAGCGCAGACAAATGTAAAGCATTTAATTTTCAGAAGGCTGACTTCATTTCGTTAAATAATTATTATAACTCAATTGATTTTGAAAACCTAATTGTAACCAAATCTTTGGAACAGATGTATACCGTCTTTAAAACACTTTTACTTGAGGGTGTTCAGAAGTTCGTTCCTGTTTTTAGAAAGAAACCGTCCTTTAAATCTCCATGGTTCAATAAAAGGCTTAAGAACTTGGAAAATGTAAAAAATAAAGCTTTAAAGAAATGTAAGGCAACGGGTAAACCTGAAGATAAAGCTCATTTCAAGCAACTGCGAAGAGAGTTTGATTTTTTGAGTAGGTTTCTTTATTCACAATATATAAGCTGTGTTGAAAGGAATATTAAGCATAATTGTAAATCTTTTTGGGTTTTGTTAAATTCGAAACGGCAAAGCACTGTCTTTCCTAGTTCTATGGAGTTCAATGGTGTGAGTTCTCATGATACCAAAACAACTTGTAATCTTTTTGCAGATTTCTTCCAATCAAACTATAATATAGATAGTATTCCGAGTACAGAAAATTTTTATAGTAATATAATTTCACAATTAAACTTCGATTGTTTTTTACTCACTGAGGAAGAAGTATTCGAAGGTTTAAAGAACTTAGATATAAATTTGAAGGCTGGAGTAGATTCGATTCCTCCTCTTTTGCTATCAAAATGTGCTACCACACTTTTTAAGGCTCTAACAGTAATTTTTAATAAATCCCTTCTTACCGGTGTTTTTCTAGAAGAGTGGAAAATATCCTCAATAAGCCCTATTTATAAAAGTGGTCTCAAGCACTTAATTAAAAATTATAGACCAGTCTCAAAACTTTCGGCAATTCCAAAACTATTTGAAAAGTTGGTGTCCAATAGACTCAATTTTGCTGTCCAAGACATCATTACATCAAGACAGCATGGATTTTGCAGCGGTCGTTCCACTACTACAAATTTGTGTCTGTTCACCAACTTTTGTGTATCCTGCTTGGAAAATAGATTGCAGGTTGACGTGTTATACACAGATTTTGTAAAAGCTTTCGACAGGGTGCACCATAAACTTCTTTTAATAAAGTTAGAGAAAATGGGTTTCAAATCTGGTTTTCTCAATTGGTTAAAATCGTATTTATCTAATCAAAAACAGATAGTCAAAATCGAAGGTGAACATTCGTTTTTTATCAATGTTTTATCGGGCCTGCCTCAAGGAAGTCATTTAGGACCACTTCTTTTCAATTTGTTTGTAAATGACATTCCAGAATGCCTGAAGTTTGCAAATTGTTTAATGTTTGCTGATGATTCAAAACTTTATTCTCAGATATCTCTTTTTGATGATTGTGTTAAATTTCAACAGGATATAGATTCTTTTTTTCGATGGTGTGAATATAATCACCTCGAACTAAATATATCCAAGTGTAAGATATTTAGAGCTTTTCGTTCTTCGCTTAGGGTAGTGTTTAATTACAATCTAGGTAGCGAAAGCCTTTCTTCTGTCAGTGAAATAAAGGATCTTGGTGTTATTTTTGATACCAGGTTGTCTTTTTCAGCACATGTAAATTATATAACATCTAAAGCGAATTCGCTGCTGGGTTTCTTGAAGCGTAACACAGAAGTATTCAAAGATTGTTATACTTTGAAAACGATATATACATCCTTGATAATACCAATATTGGAATATTGTAGCGTTGTTTGGTCTCCTTTTTATCAAAATTCTTCTGATAGAATTGAAAATATTCAAAAAAGATTCACCCGCTTTGCTCTAAGAAAATTGAGGTGGTCAGATGGTTTACCTAGCTATAGCTCTAGATGCGCGTTAATCGATTTACAACCTCTAAAAAGTCGAAGAGAAACTCTTTGTGTTGTTTTTATAAAAGATATAATCAACAACAAAATTAAGTCTCCAGATTTATTAAATCTTATCTCTTTTTATGTTCCTGAGAGAAATCTGAGAAACAGGGATGTTCTCTTTTTAATTCCAAGTCACAGGACGAACTATGGACTAAATGAACCCGTAACCCGTTCTCTATCACTTTTTAATTTAATTCATAGTGAAGTCGACCTACAAATGAATAAAGTTATGTTTAAGAGTATTGTTTCAAATATTTTTAATAAGGTTTAAAGATAATTTAATTTAAGAATTAGATTAATTGTAGTCAACAGATTGTGTATCCATTGATGAATAAATAAATAAATAAATAAATAAAATTATTTGGGTATGTTCAGATTATTATGTCATGTCTGTTCATAACAGCTGCTATTGGCGTTTCAAACATTGCACAATCAGGTGCTAACCTTGCTATAAACGCTGCAAATGTTTCTAATGGCCGTGTTGGAGGACACGCAAGTGGCGCTGTTAACGTCCTTACAAACGCCGCAGTTGGACTTGCTAACACAGTGTCAGGAGCTGCTGCTGGAGCTGCTAACATGGTTGGAGGAGTATCAAATACAGCATCTAACGTCGTTGGAGGAGTTGCTGGTACAGCTGATAACGTCATCAATAGCGGTACAAATGTAGTGGCCAACACCGTTGTAGGAGTCCTCAATCATCTAGGTGGACGTTTGGAAAATAACATTCAAATCTGCCCTGTTATGGAGGGAAGCTTTGATATTGCCGTTGAGGGCCCAAGGTTCGGTTAAGTCATTCGCTTAACAACGACTATTGTATATCCGCTTTCTATTCAATGGGTGTCTTTTATTAAAATAAAAAACTTGCAAACATTTTCGAACTGTTTTTTTGTAATACTTTTCACTAGCTAATACTTCGAACAGAGTAAATAACAAAATCGAAATGCTATTGAAATTTTTTCGGAACTTACATTCCTTATGTGAGAAGGCATTTTTTTTTTTTTTTTAATTAAAGCAGTTGAATCGGTTAAATGGTTTTGAAGGAAAAAGAATGGCCTTCACGGTTAAGGGCCCGGCCAATAGTGATTGAATTGAAATAACAGTTGAGGTAGCAATTTCCATCGGATTTTACTGTCAAATGGATAATTTCAAAAGTGGAAAAGTACATTTTTCTTTCCGAACTTACATTGGACTTATGCTGTAAAAACTAACATATTGTTTTTGTTGTTGCGACTAAGTCACTGAATACTGTGGAAGTAACCACACCAACACGACAACAACGAACAAAATGAAGCGTCGGAGTCCGTCGTAGCATTCTAGTCATTTTTAATTTACCTATTATTGAGCCAAGGGTGGCGGTTTTTCCCAATCTTTTATCCATAGTAAAACCATTTCTGTTTTTGAATAATTGTGGGGCCCGGGACCTACCGCATTTCTCGCAACTATGCCTAGTGGGGGAATTGAGGGTACCTACAAATTCTCATTGCTTTTCATGGCAATGAGTTTACTTGCCAGTTCCTCGGAGAGGTGATACCCGTGGAAAAACATTTTGGTTTCTGTTGGGACTCGAACCACGAACCTCCCCCGTAACAGGCAGACATGCTACTTATTACGCCACGGGTACTGTGATTAATTATGACAGTAAAGTAGTAATGTGATTCAATTTTAAGTGGAAACGAGGTATTTGAAACACTCTATAATCCACATACCAGTGAAAACCGCATCCATCTCTAGTTTTAGTGACTCAAGCCTCATCTCTATTTCGTTTGACGAAGTTCGGTTGATTTGGTGCGACTGTTTTCTTGTTATCCTTCTGTGTTACACCAATTTGACGCGAATCGACCGCAAGTCAATACCAACAAATTGGTGTAACAGAATAGGAGAACAAGAAAAACAGTCGCTTTATTCGCACGAAGTTTTTTTGACGTTTGTGTTGCAAATTTCAAAACAATTTGGCACCTACAAATCCGCGCAGTGACTCAAGCCTCATCTCTATTTCGTTTGACGAAGTTCGGTTGATTTGGTGCGACTGTTTTCTTGTTATCCTTCTGTGTTACACCAATTTGACGCGAATCGACCGCAAGTCAATACCAACAAATTGGTGTAACAGAATAGGAGAACAAGAAAAACAGTCGCTTTATTCGCACGAAGTTTTTTTGACGTTTGTGTTGCAAATTTCAAAACAATTTGGCACCTACAAATCCGCGCAAACAAAACAAGGCCAACAAGTCTGCCGATCTACTTATGTATAGGAGTGTATGTTAGTACCTACATCTACCTCGTAAATTTTTTTATGTGCATCTTCTACGTTGCAACCTTTTTCTACATCGTTTAACTCATTTTTATTTGACGATCGAGATCCTATAAAACATAAGTTGAATTGATACATTTTTGCAAATCGAAAAAAGCATTTTGCTCAATCTGAATGCACTCGTCGCAAAAACCTAATAAAATTTTCACAGCCCCTGTTTATTATCCTGCGTAGTAAAAGAACCTATGAGATTGGATAACTTATTCTTTGCAAGGCTATTGTTGTAAAAAGGCTGATCTTGTTATATTTTTTTTTCATCTGAAAACAAATAAAAAATAAACTCGTTGACTTGTCAAATTTTTTTAGTTATGCTTTTCAAATCGACTCAGTTTTTTACACTCTTCACTTCTGGCCTCAGCAATAACCAACGAAAGAACACCATCCGATCATTTGAGCAAGAAAAAGTCTTCACAATGAACCAACTTTAGCTGATGAGTAGAAATATCCTAATCCAGTGACCTGTTCTGTAACTATCGCCTGGATGAAAGCAGGCGATAAACAGTGGAAAATGGAACGAAATCCTATTAAATATCATAGAACTTCGTTCCATTTTCCACCGTTTATCGCCGGGTTTTATCGAGGCGATAGTTACAGAACAGGGGAACATAGGTAGCCCAAATTTCATAAATTTTTAGACGATAATCGTTCAATAGTCCAACATCGACTGTATCTATTGTCAAAAGATTGTTTCATGTTGTTTCAGAGATCGAAGGATAGCTGTTTTACTATCGTCTTACCAATTTTTATTACTTTTTGAGGTTTTGAAACACGTTTTTCAGGGCCAAAATTTATAAGATAGTCGTCTAAAACTTTACGGAATGAAACCCACAGCATTCAATACCCGAGGAGTCCTTAGGAGGTTTTTTTTTGTCGAACATTTCATATTTAACATCTACAATACACATTCATGCTAGCGTAACTGGGAAAATTATGTTGAGGCATCCAAACAACAACTACCAACATTTTCAAGTAACACATAGAAAAGAGGCATCTGTCAACCTTAATGTAAGCGCTCTCTGTTAAGCCTATTACGCTGCTGAAACGAAAAGAAAAATCCCATACAAAAATGACAGGACAAAATCGTAAACGAAAAATTTCGCTCACCTTTCCGTCGTGCAGTACGCTGCTGCTCTGCGAAAAGGGTTCCTTAGGTGGATAGTTGTAATAGATTTTTTACTACAATTTTTTATAATTCTCCACACTTTTCCGTCCATCGTTTATCTCCCGGGACAATAAATGCTTGCGAAATTTTGACAGTTCTATTTTATTTTGGTTTGTTTATTTATTGTGCCATTTCAATAGAATTTTATTAAATGGAAAATATAAGAATTTTACTTAAACAAAGTTTGAAATAAATAGATAAAGTAGTTGAACATGGACTTGTAGTGAACATGGACTTTGAAAAAGTAATTTTGAATGTTTAGCTACACGTCGCAGTCGAATCAATACGAGCAACCCAATTGCTATTCTAACCAAGTATGAAAGGAAGCTCTGAATCTGGCCTTGCCGTATTGATTGGATTACGTTTCAAAATGTTTCGCCCCGATGTGTAGCTTCTATTTAGCACAGAATATATTTATGACCAGTGGATGCGTTCAATTGCCAGGTAAACTTTCTTAGAAGGCAATACAATTTTAAAGAAAATCATTTTCCAGGACTCAAAGAGCGGATCTCTAAGGAATTACTAGAGATGAGGCTTTTCCAATCACCGCACAAAATTTTTATGGCTGATTCAGCAAGTTTGAATGCCTGGTTTGGAGCAAGAGACAACAAAAACCGACTATGAAGAACAAGGTGGCGAACATTTCAAAGAACACCCAACCAGCAACTATTTTTTCAGCACACCAACACTCATTGTATTCGAAACATCGGCCGAATCAATGAAAACTGAATAAAAAGGTTTATTTACTTTTGGATTTCTTATCTTTTATTTAAAAAAAGATTAGTAAAAAAAAAGTCGATCCCCAGAAAAACTCAAGCGCGTCAGATTAAGGCTATGTCCTAATTGAAGTTGCATCGCCCGACCGAACGATGAACTTCGGTCGGTCGTGTTCCGCGTTGCTTGTTGGTAGTGCTACCACAATGCGTGTCCTAATACCAGTCGCAAGATGCTCATAAGATCGCGCGACCTTCTCGTTGAGTGCTACTTCCTACATGGAATTCGAATTCCATTTTCGCTTGCTTTTTGCTAACAGCAACGCGACGAAAATCAAACTGGTTGATTTGAAGCAACCAGACTACTTTTCGTAGCGTCGGTCGCACTCCCCTACAGTTTGATTATGAAAAGCTTTAATTATAAAGCTTGAACGACCATGAAACAAACATGTCCTGTGTGAATAAGGACACAGAGTAGGGTTATACTTGTTTGATATTTTGATCGTCCGATGCACCTCCCGTCGCTCGTTGTTCGGTCGCACGATGGCTACCAATTAGGACATTGGGTTAAGAGATGGTAAGTTGATTACATCCAGAAAAGTGTATATTTCAATAATCTGACAATTTGAGAGTGGCCTAAGTAAGTAGGCGAGTCACAAAGATGTAAACAAAAATCGACATTTTGAAATACTCGAGCGCGATTATTTTTTTTTTTATTTTGAAGGTAATCCTATCAGGATTACGGAAAACATATGTATAATCTGACGTTTTTCTTGGGGCGATTTAGGTAAAATCGTCAATAAAAGGTATAATATATGATGGTTAATAACTCGGTTAGTATTGATATTAGCAATTTGGTCCTGAAGATCTTTTTTGTAGGAAACTAAATTTTCTACAAGTTTGTAATTTACAATTTTTCCATAGCTTTTGTTATTTACGAGATAACTGCGAAATTACGTGAATTTTATGGAAAAATCTGGTTAAGTGGCCCGTACCAGCTGGCCGGTATTAGTAACGACTTTGCCACAATGAACACTTTTGTAGAGCGTTCAATTTTGAGAAAAAACCATCTTTGGTTAAAACGATCCCATGAAATGCCGCTGAGCTATAGAAATTTAAAAATAAAAAATCAGAGTTTCCGTGTATTTTCAATGGGAAATCTTCACACCTTTTGATCGAGCACTTAAAATTAATATTAAGGGCTCAAACTTTCAGGTTTTTTTTTAGTATTTTCAACAAAATTTCAAATCAAAATTTGTATGTGCATATGTGTACATATTTTTTTTATTGCATCCAGTAATTTTTTTTTTTTTTTTGTCAGGAGTAAATCTTCAAAAGACACTTAGTAGTATTCGTTACCAAGTAGTGTGGGATTCTTACCCACTAAAAACTCCTCATAATCAGAACCAATCTATAACGATCGACAACAGATTTTTCTTTCTCAATAATATTATCGCTTTAAGGGAAGCATCCAGTAATAAAAAATAGAAACGACAAATAATTGTTAATTTAAAATTGTCAGACTAAGAGTACTCCTCCAAATAATTGTCAGATTATCATCCTGAAGGACGAAGACATCAAGTTGATCACTCTGTATAAAAATCTGACGCGCTCGAGTATGACTTATGGCCACGTTTAAATCGTCAGATTATTGAAATATACCTACACTTTTTTGAGTACATTTTACATTCACCTTAAAAATCTGACACGCTCGAATAACTTTTTTTTTCAACCTCTCTGTACGCCCACCTGCCCCCAGTTAATCGTCAGATTAATATTTATCGGTTATCGGAAAGACAAAGCGCGTATACTCTATGAATATCTGACGCGCTCGAGTATTTCAATGTGACTGTTTTTTTTTTACATTTTTAAAAGTTCATACGTTTTATAACGTAAACTTCACAGTCCAATAAGTCCCCATGACGCTTTAGTAACTGCAAATTTTGCATCCTGAGCTCCCCTACTATAGGCTTAATGCTGTTACACATGTAAAAAACAAGCAAGCTATTTTTCGTTTAAAGTGGGACAGAAAATACTAATAGACTCATTTTATTTTAGTCCCGAAACGACGAATAATTTTCTGATTGGCTGTGGATAGAGCCAAGCAATTGGGCAAAATATTAGGACTCAGGGCTGGGATTACCAGGGCTTTTGAAGGATAATTTTTGTTTTTCTTGCGACCGTTATATTTCTCAGTTGTCTTTTTTACCCAAAGAACGGCAAAAGTTACTCTGTGGTTGTTTTCCAGCACATGGCACCTTTTTAACACATTACACGATGATTGAAAAAGCGCGTTTCAAAATGGAATACAAGAGCTGCAGAAAAGAAGCGAAGAAAAAGTGCGCCCAACTTCAAGCAAAAAGCACCGAGGGCCTGTATCGAGAGCTGGAAGAGATTTCTGCCCCAGCTGCTGAAGCAAATCAGGCAATCCAAGAGCTAAGACAAAGCAGCTTGGATAAGGGAGCAACCATTTTCAAAATAGCCGCTCAGAGAAGGAGAAATGCGCAGGAGACTCGTTCGCCGAAGTTCATCAATGATGCTCAAGGACTGCTACTTGTGGATGACGACAAAATTCTTCACAGGTGGCGACAGTATTGTGATGATATTTTGAATGAACAGTTTCCTCGGCGCCACTTTCCAACAGCTGCACCTAACTTTACGGAAGTATCCGACGTCACAGTCGAAGAAGTTAGGGAGGCAGTTAAGAACTCCAAAAAAGGCAAAGTGATTGGGCCAGACGAGGTACCATATGAGTTTTGGAAAAATATGGGAGACATCGGGTTGAGATTTCTCACGATTGTCGCGGGTAAGTCAACTACAGACGCAATCCAAAGTATAAGGATCATTATGGAAAAACACCGAGATGCCTTAGAGGATTTGCATATTGTGTTGGTTGACTTCGAAAAAGCATTCGATCGACAACCACGAGATCTGATATGGGTGGCCCTCAGACACCGAGGAGTTCCTGAAGCCTATGTGCGAATAATTATGGATATGTACGAGGGAGCAGTTACAAAAGTGAGATGCCCAGCTGGAGTCACCGAAGTATTCCAAATAACAGTAGGTGTACATCAGGGAAGTGGTTTGAGTCCACTGCTCTTTATTGCTGTTCTGGATTATTTGCTCGAAGGAAAAGTAACGGACAATAAAGTACAACAATTATTTTTTGCTGACGATGGAGCCATCACAAGCGAGGATCCTACATCCCTGCAACGAGCACTTGACGTTTGGATTGATGTTCTGGAAGGAAATGGGTACCGTATTAGCGCTAAAAAGACTCAATACCTGTGCTGCCCTTTTTCTGATCCAGACAAGCCTATTCCAGACATTTATTTGAATGGAAATGTGCTTCCCAAGTGTGAAAAGTATCTGGGATCTTTGATCAATAGTGAAGCAACTTGTGATGACGACATCAATCATCGAGTAAGCGTAGGGTGGATGAAGTGGCGAGAAAACTCCGCTATCTTCTGTGATCGAAAAATGCCCCCTAAGCTGCAGTGGCGTAGATAGGGAGGGGGGGGGGGGTCAGGGGGATATATCCCCCCCCCCCCCCATTGGGATCGATAATTGTTCAACATAACCAGTCATGAACCAAAAAAGTTAAAAAAAACACATTGTGAAATTTAGTACCTACTTCCTACGTGAATTAAAAGTCTTATTAGTACTCACAGGATTGTACATTCTATACTTTCATCCTACGGGGAAAATACAAAGTCAACTTCATCTGAATGAAATTATTATTTCAGCAAATCACCTAATCTTTTGAATTCCTTTTCTTATAGCTATCGATTTTCCACGACTGGTAGGTATGAATAAAATCTTTTCTCTTAAAATCTCTAATACAGCAGTTTACTAAACATTACTGTATTAACAACCCAGGTGATGCTCTTTCAAAGCGTATGGTGGAAAATCTTCGAAATTGTGATCTGGACATTTCTTTTTTGATAGGCCAAGGGTACGACGGAGCAAGAAATATGTCTGGCCGATACAATGTGGGCAATTATTCGCCAACAGTTTTCATCGCATGCTCTTTGCGTCCATGTTAATCCTTGCTTTATCTGTTTCCAGCAAAATACCAGCCATTAGAGACGAAGCAGTTGACAATTATTTCAATACACCGAAAAGAAAAGATATGTTGCAAAAAACAATAAGCGAAAGCGAAGAGACTCCACAAAAAAAGACATTAAAAAGGCTGAATCTGACGCGATGGATCTCAAAATATCAAGCAGTTGAAGATTTTGAGGAGCTATTTTCGTTTGTGTTCGAGACTCCTAGCCAAATAAGAACATTGGAAAGTGACGCAAAGAACTTAAAAAACGCTAGGATTTATTCTCGATTAGCTTAAAGGTTTATAAGTATGGTTTACCAACTCTCGTTGTCATTAAATCGTGAGTTTCAAAGAGTGAATTTAAACTTGGTCCGAGCTGTGGATCTCTTAAAAATTAAACGGGTAGGATATGACTCATTTTTGAAAGTGCTTGAAGATGCAAAAAAAATAATTCATTATAATGAAGTCCTTGATATTGACGTTCAACGTAAACGAACAAAAGAATCGTTCGAACCCTTCGGTTCAAAGTACAGAAGAATATTTTCGTGTTACTGTTTTCAATCTTTTTCTCGATTTTTATGTTACGGACCTTGGAGAAAGATTTACAAACCATGAAAACATACTAGAAGGGTTTTCGGTTCTTGTCAAGGATTCTTCGTCAAAAACAGACAGAGCAGCTAAAAAATTTAATGAAATTGTTGAGTTTTACCAAACATATTTGGCTGCCGAACCATCTTATGTTCTTGAAGAAATTAAAGCTTGGAAGAGATATTTAATACGAAGGAATAATACTTCCTCTAAAAATTCATTGGAAGCGCCCGATAGCTGCCTCGAAGAAAAGTATACTAACATATATATTTTACTCAGGATATTAGCTACAGTGCCCGTTTCAACGTCAACTCCGTAAAGAACCTTCTCCTATTTAAAGAGAGAATAAAAAGATAATAGGTAAAAGGTATATATGTATATAAAAGGTATATAAAAGATAAACTTTGGATGTTTACTTATTTGCAAGATCGTTTCATTTCATTTCAAAAATTCTACTAGGGGTGCTACATTATCTCCCTTCATCAGTAACTCAAACTATATTTCATCCCTATAATCCCACAGGAACTGAAACGGGAACGAGAACGCGAACCTTAAATTCAAAAATTCTTTCAACTCTAAGATGTTACATTATCCCTCAGTGACATAGATTTATATTTCATTCACATATTTCCATGGGAACAGAAGATTCCCACAGGAACGGGGTTGGGAACGGAAACTTAGAAACTTCTGGACCGATCTCAAAAATTCTTTCAACTCTGGGATGTTACATCATCTTTCAGTGACATAGACTTATATTTCATTCACATATTTCCACGAGTTGTCATTATAAAGGAGTCCTACAACAATGCAAGGTGTTTCGTGTTGCATAATGGGCAGCTATCCGACTCTTTCGAGGTGCGTCAGGGTGTGAGACAAGGGGATGTTTTATCGCCAATTCTTTTTCTGCTGGCGATAGATGATGTTTTGACGGCCAGCGTCGGTACAACTGAGAGGCAGGGTATTCAATGGAGAACGTTTGAAAGGCTTAGCCATTTAGACTATGCCGACGATATATGTCTCATGGCAAATAACATCAGTGGGCTGAACGAGATGTTTCAAACTTTACGGGTGAAAGGAGAATCGTGCGGTCTTAAAATAAATAGCAAAAAGACAAAAATAATGCTAACAGGCCCCCCAACACAACATCGTATTATTCTGCATGACACGCCCGTTGAAGAGGTCGAACAATTTAATTACCTCGGAAGTATTGTATCCACAAACGGTGGTACGGATCTGGACGTAAAAAGCAGAATAAATAAAGCTCGCGTTGCCTTTGGTGCTCTGTCCCAAATTTGGAAATCCAGTCAAGTCTCCTTACGCACTAAACTGAGATTCTTCGAATCCAATGTGAAATCCGTGCTATTATATGCTTGTGAAACATGGAAAGTCTCGGCCACCATCTCGATAAAATCGCAGGCTTTCGTGAACCGCTGTCTGCGTCACATCCTGAAAATTCGCTGGCCACAAACAATATCCAATCAGGAGTTGTGGCGTAGGACAGGTCAGAGGCGCTTGGACATCGACATCAGAAAGCGCAAATGGCAATGGATTGGTCACACACTGAGGAAACCAAACGATGATATTGCGAAGCAGTCCTTTGAATGGAATCCTCAGGGGTCACGGTGGGTTGGAAGACCAAGAACAACATGGAAATCTACAGTGTTATCAGAAGCTAATTCCCAGAGAAAGACGTGGCCACAGTTAAGGTATCTAGCTGCTGATCGAGAAGGATGGAGACGTTTTGTTGACGCCCTATGCCCCGAGCGGGGTTACAGGACCTGATGATGATGGTGATGATGATTTCCACGAGAACGGAAGATTCCAACAAGAATGGGTTGGGAACGGAAACTTAGGAACTACTGGACAGATCTCAAAAATTCTTTCAGCATTAGCATGCCACATAGTCCCACAATAAGAAAGATTATATTTCATCCCCAAATTCCCACGGAAGAGGAAAAACGAGAACGGGAATCTTAAAACTACAGACCCGAGCAAAGCCGGGCGGCCCAGCTAGTACATAATGAATTCAATGAAGTCTTATTATTTTTTATTTTTTTTTTTTTCTAATTATCAAAACTTAAAAAAAAATGAGCGAACTTGGTCTATCCCCCCCATATCGAAAAGCTATCTACGCCACTGCTAAGCTGAAGGGAAGACTCTACACAGCAGTTGTCCGTCCAGCTCTGACATACGGTTCATAATGTTGGACAATGTACAAAAAGTATGAGAGCAAATTGACGGCAGCCGAAATGAAGATGCTTCGGATGACAGCAGGAGTAACAAAGCTTGATCGAATTAGAAGTACTAAGATCCGTGGAAGCCTTCATGTCAAAAGTACCATCTTGGACAAAATTCAGCACGACCGGCTCAGTTGGTATTGGCATGTTCAAAGGAGAGATCCGCAGAACCCCGTCAAAAAGGCAATATCGTACAACGTTTCAACAAATTCGCGACGAAAAAGAAAAGGCAGGCCAAAACACTCCTGGTACAAGCAAATGCAAAAACAGCAGCATTTGGTTGGCCTCAGACATGGAACAATCCAAAACCGGGAGGCTTGCCGACGCTTTCTGAGGTCAAAGCGGCGTACCCCACAGGCGGATCACTAGTGTGAAGCAGAAAAGTAGGAGAATTGTGATCGCTTCAAGATCACTACTCGTAACGCCGGAAATGAAAAAGAAGAAGAAGAAGAACATGATGATTGAAGCAACAAATCGACCAAAATGATTCAATGATTCAACTAATCGACTGGAATCAATACCGACAATTTGGTCTTTGGTGCAATGGAGTATTAGAACAAGAAAACAGTTCTTTTACTCACACGAAGTTTCAATAAATCGACCATTTTAATTTTCGTCAATATTTGCCTATTGGGGCTCATTCACAGCGACACGTGGCTATTCGAAGAAGCTCATTGAGAACATGACAACGGTCAAAATATTTGCATTTTGCATTTTTTTGATGAAAGAGATTCCTACATAACTTTTCGTTTTTCTTCTTGAGGCTGAAAAGTTCTTGAGAAAAGTGAAAAGTGGTCACTAAACCATGTAGACAGAAGTAGTCTAAATCAAAATGCAAGTTCTTCGGGAGGTACTTTTATAAAAACCTTACAAAATGCTATATACTTACTTAATTACTTAGGTGGGCATTACAGTTCGAGGTGAACCTGGGGCTCAACCAATATAACGACTTCGATTTCGGGCGAGCTCTCTCCAGTTTCGCACTATAATCTGTAAGTCGGTTGAGGTCTTCTTCCACTTGATTGCGCCACCTAAGACGAGGTCTTCCCCTTCCGCGGTTTCCCTGCAATGTGCTTTCGAAACCCCGACGAGCCGGAGCGTTTGGGTCCATTCGCTCTACATGGCCCGGCCATCGTAGTCTCGCGATGCATACTCTTCTAACTATGCCCAAGACCATTCGAAGAATTTTTCTTTCGAAACAACCAAAGGTTTCCTCATCCGCTTTCGATAAGGTCCATGCCACAGCGCCGTTAAGCAGGACTGGGATATCAAGGTCTTGGTTTTTCTGGAGAGGGTTTTGTTTTTTCTTCCCAATTCATCAATATCGTCTGCGTAGGCGAGTTATTGTACAGACTTTTGAAAGATTGTTCCTCTGGTGATGGCGTTTGAGTTTTGTACAATCTTTTCAAGTTTGATGTTGAAGAAATCGCACGATAGTTTGTCGCCCTGTCGAAAGTCTTTTTCAACATCAAAAGTCTCGGTGAGCTCTCTACCGACCTTGACGGGGAACCGTGAATTTTCCAAAGCCCTCCTGCATAGTCGTACGAGTTTTGCAGGGATGCTGAAACTGTGTACAGCTCGTTTCTGTAAAAACTGTCATACGCGCCCTTGAAATCGATAAAAAGATGGTATATATCGATTATATACTCTCGGGTTTTTTCCAAGATCTGCCGTAATGTGAAAATTTGGTCTATTGTGGACTTCTCTGGTATAAAACCACATTGATAAGGACCTATCAAGTTATTGACGTGGAGTTACAGACATTTACATATTACAGCAGACAAGATCTTATAAGCAACGTTAAGGAGGCTTATTCGTCTATAATTGGTGCAATTATGAGGGTCCCTCTTTTCTTAGGATCGGGCATACTATACAAAGGTTCCATTCATCGAGCATACTTTCTTCCCACCATACCAAGGAGATCATCCTTTCCAACTGATCTCCTGATGCCTTGAAAATTTCGAAATCAAGGGCATCTGCACCTGCAGTCAATAATTTGATTTAAGATTGCATATGGCAAGTTTAACAGGTCGGGAGGACGGCATTCCTGATCATCATCCAAGTTTAACGAGGCATTCATCCTGACAGCGGAATTAGTGTCCTCGCCTCCACGCCATTAAGCAGTCCACATAAGTGGTCTTTGCAGATCCTCAGTAGCTACTGCGATACACTATCACTGTTTCCTTGATTATCCCTACAGGCATGAGTTCGGGGCTTGTCATACCCTGGTATGATCTTTTCACCTTTTTGTAAAACTTCCGAGTTTCATTTCTGTCATGCCATCACTCAAACTTTTTTTTCCTCAAACGAGTGTTTCTCCTGTTGCTTCTTTTTATCTTTGAGATTTTAGTGTTCTTCTCTTATTTTATCCTTGTAAATCTCGTTGCACTATTCGAATACACTTGTGTTGTGCTTTTGGTTTGGCTGCATTTGCCTGCCTGCATTCATTATCGAACCATGGGTTTCTTTTTGGGGGCCAAAGATTCAAGGATAGTTGGAGAAATACTCGATTGGAGAAGGCACTGGCGATCTCTTGCGATTGTAGCTTACCGACGTCATATCGCTTCACAGCGTTAGTTTTTTGCGAGTCGTGAACAAGATATCCTCATTCGTACCTTGGCTACAACAAGATCTGACCACTATCCGAGTCGAAGTTGGCCCCTCGGAAAGTTTTGACATCTATCACACTGGGAGAGTGCCTTGCGTCGAGGCAGCATGGTTAATTTGGTTGACGGTTGATTGATCTGAGGATCGCCATGTACTAACTACTTACAACAAAATTTAGACCCGCAGCAAAACCGATTAGCCTTAGAGCTCACTTATCCCTAGTACCAGTTGACTCATCAACTCATCTCTGATTTCAGTTGTTCATTTTGACTAATTTATATATATATCAAAACACCGCAAATAGATTTTATGGGTCACCATTACCTATGCGTTGCATACGGCAAAACTCAGTTAAAACCTGCAGCGAACGTACGCAGCGGGTTCTATGGGCATCGGCATTTAATGACAAAGTTCAAACTTTGTGATGAAATAAAATTTTGGTCAAAAATTTATCGCTGTCCGTAAATTGATAAGCTTTACTTTCGGAACCGAAAAATTTAAACTGGTTTTCCTTCCATTGCATAGACAGATTGTCTTCTGCTATAAGCCTAAAAATGAAAATCGTTAGCCATCAAGGATCTTTGCCTTTCTTGGAGTTTTGAACTAAACCAACAACTTTTTTGATTGCGCTGTCGGCTATTTTCGTTAAGCTTAATTTGATTTCCGGACAGTACCTACTCTTAAGCTAACTGCTCGCTAAGAGGCCATCATTATTCTGTCACCACTTATGCCAAACTGTGTAATCGTGCACAAGAAGCTGTTCTGAAGCACGTTAGTGAAATTTTGCAAAACTAATTTTCTGAGCATTCCTAATGCTTTGATGAGGTATTTTCAAATTGGTCTCTTCCTTATCGAAGTTGGTTTGCTCTGTTTCTTGACCAAGATTTTCGGTCAGCTCCCATCACACTTCTTCTTCGCTTTTTTCTTCCAGCTTTATCGCTTTTAGTCTTCAGTGTCCATTTTAATAGAAAAATTCTACCAGATCTGCTTTGATCTCAATCTCCACCTTCTACTGCAGAACCTAAAAAAAATTTATTCAATAATTCTAGTTTGATTCTGTAATGTTCGGTAATTTAAATTTGACACTTTTTGCTCATTTTTGCCACTCGGCTTTGTCTTTTAACGACAACGTCGACCAGCAGGTATTTACTATAAGTTGAAGCTTCTCTTTGGGCCATTGCTTATGTGGGTAATGCTTGGAATCACGGCATTTTGGCTCAACAAACAAAGGGAATGGGACTTCATTGTTATCGTTATGGAAATTTTACAACTTCAAGCTGTCTCTTATCACAGCCGCTGCCAAGGCACCTTCATCCAGTAAACCGAAAAGCTATGAGTGCTTGGCATGTATGTAAACGATGATCTTCGTTCGAAGGACCACATATTTGAAGTCGCCAAAAACGCTGCCAAACTCTAAGGTTTCTAAAAACGACGCAGATCTGATACAATTTATAAGGCCTACATCCTTCCAAAACTAGAGTAAATGCCCATATCTGCTGAGGTGCTATTCATTGATTGATTTTCTTGAGCACCGTCGAAACGTCATTTCCATCATTCTTTTCTATCGCTTTTTTTACGAACAGTGCTCGCAAACTATTTAGTCACAACAGCCGCGTCGCTAGAAATAACCACCAGTCTTACCATGGATCCGATTCGGACGTATACAGTCAAGTATAGAAATTCATACATATTTTAATTGCACTAATCGCCGTATGTGGAATGCTCCTATTTTCTTTTACGCCCGCACTGTGTTTTTGTGTTTTAAACATTATAAGGGTATTCATAGCCCTCTGGTGTGCGCGCTAATTGTAAGAAAAAGAAGAAAAAATTTAGCAAGTCATCATCACATTAATGGAATTGCAACAAAAGTACCTTGCCGATTTATTGCTTCTCTTGATGTTCACTATGTTATTATCTCCATCGTTGAAACCTCCATCAACGAACTGTAACTATCGGACCTCGAAAAAACCTGTTGCAATTGAGGATTTATAAAAATTGGTATGAAAATTCACGGCTTTTATAACTTTTTCGATAGTTTCTCAACGGTTTTTATTGACAGATAACATTACAGAGTACAGTGGTACCTATTGGCTATAGAGTGGCTGTAAGTTTATATCGAGTTGGTAATATTAGCTTTTTTTGAGAACGACGAAAATAAATCTTGACTCTTGTCATGATGACATCTTTTCAGATAACCCTCCTGAAAATGGATCATACCAACAATTGTGGCGTAATGTCTGTTTCGTTACGTCTGACTTCGGGGTTTGAATCAAAAAAACATTGAATTGTTTTTCCGAGAGAAGCTGTGCTTAAATATCTGTTTAGTATTATCAATAGCAAGGCACATAAAATAGGAAGTCCAAAATCCACCAAATCTTTTCGTTGCTAAAGATTTTGAAAAAGTCCTAAAATATGATAAGTATACTCGCTAGCCCTAACTGTTCAGATTTTGAATGACTTCAGCACATTTATATAACTGTGCTTACGCACCGCTCTTTCAGCGGCACTGGACATCTTAGTCCCACTTGACACTACAGTAAACAAACAGCTTCGAGTTCGGTTATTCAATTATAAGAAGTCTCACAATGATCCAACAACAATATTGGTCAAAACGGACTACACCACACCCAAACTCTAATTTGACAAAAATTTTCCGAGTGACAATTTTATCCAGAACAGACTGGGAGGACCATTCATTCTTGCAAAACGAATACGTCCATTTTTACAGACATTTTAAACAGATCTGGCCCAAGCTAGATCTTAAGCGGTGGAAGGGCTTGATCTCTCTCAAAAGAAAACACATTAGTACGACGATAGGTGTCATCAAGCAAGGCTTGGAGTCGTCTCAAACGATTTTTACAGAAGCTATATGGATGCGGAAGAGGAGGAAACTATTTCCCACCTTCTCTGATCATGCCCAGCTTTAGCTCACAAACTTAGGATACACCTAGGTTCGTATTTCTTTGATGACCCTAGTGATCTTACTCACATCGATGCCCTGCGTGCTGCGTCCCTCTCACTTCATTGTAAGCTCGAAATGGTTCCATTAGGATAAGGACACATTAGATCCATTGTGGTAACACAATGGGCCTAACGGAACTAAGTGTGCTAGTAGAGCTGACAGCCACTTTAACCTAACCTAACCTTACTAATAAAAGCTGACAGTTTAATCAAAATCGTTAGGTATATCAGATAAAAACAAGTTTTTCAAAAATCAAATATGCTATTTTTCATGTCTTTCCAGAAGATGTTTTGGCAAAAAATTGAGAAAAATCAAGTATAATGTTTTGCAAATATTGAAAAAAATTAACATTTTTAAAAAAACTAATAAAAATTTCAAAAACTAGGATTTTACAAATACAGAACTTTCAAAATATAAAATTTCTTTAAAATCTTGTCAGCCACGACGAGAAGTCGGCTTAAAAAACGGTACAATTTTTGGCACCATTCTTAGGCCTTTAACTAAAAATTTTTGAAGACCATAAGAAAGACAAACTTAAAATTTAAACTAAGTTGTAAGGATCGTATAATCAGTACAATCATATAGTTTGTATTGCAGATACCGTAATTTCAAGACCTAAAGACCCAATTCCGAAAACCCCTCTGTAGGCTGCCCTACAGACACAAACTGCAAATTTAGGATGTAAATCTATTGCGGACAAACAGAATTGAAGAACCCTTTTTTTAGTATTCTCTATCATCGTAAACTCAAAACTTTTCCTGCATCTTGCAAATCTTGCCTTATAGTACCTATTTGAAAGATTAGCGAATTTTTGATTCAAACCTGAGTTCCGGGCAGAGTAATGCTCACCTAAGTAAATAAATAAGGAAGTATGTAAATAGCAAAATATAACTTGATATATGCAAAGTCTTACTCCTCCAGTATCTCGTTAGTATATCTAAATAGTGTGGTACCCGTGGCGTGATGATTAGCATGGCCACCTGCTAACCCAGAGATTCGAGGTTCGAATCCAAGCAGAGGCAAAAATGTTTTTCCACGGGTGTCGCCTTTCGCGAGGAATTGCCAAGTCCTCTGTTAGTAAATTCATTGCCATGAAAAGCCTATTCTCGATTAGCCGTTCGGAACTGGCATAAAATTGTAGGTCCCTTCCATTCCCTCACAAGGCATGGTTGTGAAAAATGCGCTAGGCCCAGGGGCTCCTCGCTCTGTTGCGCCCCCTATTTATTTATTTATTTATATCTTAATAGTAAGTCCACCACTACAAGAACATGCGGATCACACATACATCAGGCAGCATTAGCAGCAACAGAAAGTGTAATTGTGTCGGCAGCAAGTGCTTCATCACGGTGGCAACGTCATTACGTTTAATGAATGCACCAACCACGACTTAACATTTTCGGTTAATTCCTAGAAGACAATTTGTTCTGGCAAACAGCGGTGTTAATATGAGTTCCATGAGTTCTGCATAGAATAAGATGTTACAGATTTTTTATTGAGGCTTTTGCGAAAAATTCATCCAACGCAAAGCGCCTGTTCGAGTAACTCCAGGGCTTTAATAAGCTCCAGTCTAAAAGTAGATCGTACATCTGCTACTATTGACCCATCTTTGTTGTCCAACTTTTGACCAACAGCGACTGTAGAAAATAATTTTGAGGTCTTCAATATTTCTGGGCAAGGATCTACAAACCTATAGAGAGTAAAATGTGTTTTATTAACATATTCAAAATATTTCTTACGATAGCTTACGCTCCATTCAGGTGCTGAGCACGTGTTAACATGCGTCCACACTATGTTGAGCGGCTTCAATCGGCACATGCCGATCGGCAATACTGACTTAGTGTGAACGTCCCGATCGGCCTTCCTCCTTACCGAAAGCCGAACCGAATTTGAAACGAAATGGAAATGGAATGGAAATGGATCGGCCGGTCGGCATAGTGTGAACGCACCTTTACGCAATAAGCGAATTTTGTCACATTTTCCTCCACCACTTATGAGAAATTTGGAATACTTCGATAGCACAACCTGTACAGGAGTTTTTGGTGTAAATTTTCGTCGGATAGCGAAACTCACAATAGCTTCAAAAATTGCGTAAGAAAATAGAATTTTAGAATTTTTGCGCACCACCCAAAATTGAAGAAGTATTTTTTTCACCAAGTGTTGCATTGAACCAGCTATTTACTCCAAAATTATTATTTTTTGTTTATTTTCACAAATCCTTGTTTCTTATTCATAACAACTGTGCGCGTGTTGTTCGATGTCAAAAAATTTAAATAAGAATGAAGGAAATTTAACAGACTTGCTTGTGTATATCAGCTGTACATACAATTTGAGTTATGCGGTAAGTTTCTTATGGGTTCACATTGTTTTTTTCTTCGCTCTAATCGATTTTTTTGCTCTGCAAAATGACTGCAACTTCTTATCGCAACGACGAACAAAGGAAAGGCTCTATTTCAAAATTAAATATTTGCAGAGCAAATAAATTTCGAGAGAAATGCAAAACTTAGCTTTTGTGAAACTAGCTTTTGTGTATAAAAGACACTGGAATGCGATTGAAAGCACATAAACCTTACAATTTCGATAGGACTTGCTAAAATAAATAATAAAGCTACGTACTTAAGTATGTTCAAGTTGAACTCTGCTCTCGTTGTTCTTTTAGCTATAATTGGATTCTACTCATGCTCCGCTGCACCAGCACCGGTACTTGGCCTTGGTAATATTCTAGGTGGAGTTACTAACACCGTTACAGGAATTGCAAATGGAGCAGTAAATACCGTTGCAGGAGTTGCAAATGTAGCCAACAACTTGGTTTCAGGAGTTTCAAATGTTGCTAATACTGTTGTGCAAGGACTTGCTAATGGACTTGTCGACACTGTTGCTAATACTGCAGGAGGAGCTCTTTCAGCGGCATCTGAAATTGCTGGCGGGGTCTCCCAGGCCACTTCAGGACTTGGTGGAGTTGGTAACTTGGTGTCAGGTGTTGTGAATGGAGTTTCTAACACCGTAGCAAATGTTGCAAATTTGGCTATTAACACCGCTTCGGGAGTTGCAAATGGAGCGACGAATATAGTGGCCGGCGTTACAAATGGAGCCGGTACTGCCGTTCAAGGACTTTCAAATGCTGTTGTTAATACAGCTGCAGGAGTTTTAGGCGGAGCTACTCAAGCTCTTGGAGGAATCACCAATGGAGCTATGAACATTGTGAATGGAGTTGTAGGAAATGGAAATGGAGGAGCCAATGTTGGTATTAGTATTCAATACTCATAAATTAAGCGCCAACAAACGATCTTTTTGTATGGCTTTGTAAATACTAAAATATTGAAATGGAAATTAAGAGTTTCAATTGAATTTTGGGCAATGCGAGAAAGTCTTTCATTTTGTTATTTCAATGAAACGCAAACGAATTACAGTGCCGAACGAAATAAGCTCAAGCAGGCGGATGCGGCTTTTATAGCCTTTTAACTCACGTGTTACAAATTTTCTTCGCATTTTGATGATACCATCGAGTGTACTCTCAAAGAGACGTGTTTGTTCAACAACTCTAATAAGGACCTTATTTCGAGAATCGAATCAAACGTTCGACTGGAAGCGAACTTCGTTTTCGCGCTATTACAGATTCTAGAAACAAAACCACAGTAATCAATTTTATTTGGGGTATAAAGTTTGCTTTTGAAGAGAATAGGGTTGTATACACTGTACAATTATTTGGACAGATTTTGGTCTTGTCCAAATGGGTTTCACATACTTTCAACAATTTTGAAGTTGGACAACTTCTGCGCTTATTCAAAAGGTTATTGCAAAATAGTCCAATAAGTGAGGTTCACTAAAACGTTCGCTTGCAGGTGAACGTTCGATTCGCTACTCTTAATAAGAGCCCTGACTTTCAATTTTCGTCTTCGTCATCATCTTTGCTATGGTTCTATATCGATCTTTTAAAAGTTTCAACTCAATCTTCGTTTCACATTGTGTACAAATTTAGCAATTTGCTGTTAGTACTGTCGTTCTTAAATCTAATTCCGGCATTACTAATGTAGATGACTATCACCCTCCTCTTGACATTTTCCTTGACCTAAGCGGTCATATTCATAGTTATAGTAATTCATATGATTGCTCGCATATATTCGACTATCGAAAGACAAACTTTCAAATGCTTTCTGAAGAACTAAGTAGATCTAATATTAATTTTATATCAGCGTTCACCAATATTGACGAAGCAGTTAGTTACTTTTATTATATTCTTAACGACTGCATGAACAAAGTTATACCCCTCAAAATTTCAAAGAATGTGAGCTCTAATCACCCATGGTACACTAAGGAACTAAAAAAGCTTCGCAACAAAAGAAATAGTGCTTGGCGGACCTACATTAAGACGCGTTCTGAATCTGATCACCTTTCTTACATCTATTTTTTTGATGAATTTAAATCACTATCAAAAACTCTGTACTCAAGTTATGTTCATAGAATGGGTAACTCATTAAGGGATGATCCAAAAAGTTTCTGGAACTTTGTTAATTCAAAGAAAGATTCGGATGGATACCCAGATAACTTTACATATGGTAATGTCACTTTGACAAAAACATCCGACATTTGCAACGCTTTTGCTCACCATTTTTGTAATTCCTTCTCTGCTTCTATTGTTGATATAGATCGTAATTATTTCGAGTTTCTACGTAAATGTCCTCAAGTTAATTTTAATAATGTTCCAATTGACCTAGAAAGAGTCCTTCACAATATTTCATCTTTGAACGACGATTACTCTGCTGGCCCTGATGGCATACCTCCAATAATTTTAAAAAAGTGTGAGTCCCAAATTGCATTTCCCCTTCATTACTTGTTTTCATTATCGTTAGATTCTGGTCGATTCCCTTTACTGTGGAAAAGATCTTTTATTACACCTGTATTTAAAAAAGGTATTAAATCAGATATCCTTAATAACAGACCCATATCTAAGCTTTCGTGTATCCCCAAATTATTCGAACAGCTTGTTTGTGAAAGCTTAACTTTCGATATTAAAAATATAATTTGCAAACAGCAGCATGGTTTTGTACAGAAAAGATCAACAGTAACAAACCTTGTATACTTCCTTCATAAATGTTCAAACGCGCTTGAAAGCGGGCAAGAGTTAGATTGTATATATACTGACTTTTCAAAGGCTTTCGATAAACTATCTCACGATATTATATTGTTTAAACTAAATGCATATGGATTCCCTTCGACCTTCGTCGATTGGATCAGGTCGTCCCTAACTGATAGATCATATGTGGTAAAATTTAGAAGCATTCTTTCAGACTCCTTTAAGGCGCATTCAGGAGTACCACAAGGTAGTCACCTTGGCCCTATCCTCTTTATTCTAGCCGTTAATGATGTTACTTTTAGCTTGTCATCGAGTGAAATTTTGATCTTCGCGGATGATATGAAAATTTTCAAGAAAATAGACTGCGCAGCCGATCGTCTTATTTTACAATCTGATGTTGAAAATTTTGCCACATGGTGCGATAAAAATAGATTGATTCTCAATCCAAGCAAATGTCAAAGTATAACTTTTTCGAAGAAACGTACACCGGCTTTGCATAATTACTCGATTTATCATCAAATATTATGCAAGGTGTCCAGTATTAAGGACCTCGGTGTTTACTTTAGTTCCAATTTAGAATTTACATCGCATATCAATTACATTGTTAGTAAAGGAAACTCAATGCTAGGCTTTATTAAAAGATGGGCAAGGGAGTTTACGGACCCCTACGTCACTCTTTCGCTGTATAACTGTCATGTTCGACCCCATCTAGAATATGCTTCTCAAGTATGGTCTCCACAATTCAAGAATAGAAAGTATACAGCGAAGATTTATTAGATTTGCTCTCAAGGGACTTCCTTGGACTGATCCTTATGACCTTCCACCGTATGAGCATCGTATCCAACTTTTGCATATGCAACTGCTTTCGCATCGGCGAATAAATAATGATTTAGTCTTTACTCACCAGCTCATAACAGGACAAACTGATGCTCCTGACTTGCTCGCATGCATAAGTTTTAACTACCGGGGAGGCTCATACCAACTGCGCAACTTGGAGTTACTTCACTGTCCTTATCATAGAACTAATTATGGATTGAATGAGCCTATTACTCGCATGATAAAAGTTTTAAACTTAAACTCAAATTTAATAGATTTTCATATTAGTAAAACTACGTTAAAGTCCTTAATTCGAACCAGAGCTCCACTCTCTTGACTATGTTTTTTTAATGATTTTTATATCTTTATAATTGTCATATTTAATAATTAATTTTACGTACATATGTAGCTATCTAATTTGTTTTTGTATATGTTTATCAATAATTTTGTAATATTTTTTAGCTCTGTTGTCTTGAGTGTGTTAGACTTAATTTTTGCTTACTAACTACTAACACCTCGCTAAATGATGACAGTGATACATATTTCTGAGTACTTAAGGGTGAAAAAACTCTTGAAGAAAAGGTACATTGTTTCACAAGCTTGAAATAAGCTGTTCTGATAGTGAATAAAAAAAAATAAAATTGTTTTGAAGCCTTTGTTATATACCATAGACCCAGACAGACTTTGTTACACAATATACACCACATACAAAACAAATATACAAATACATATTGAAATTGTTATTTAGTTAAGTGCAATTCTTTTAACTTATTGCGTCATGCTTTGTATTTCTATAGAAAATATGATTCTATTTTGATTTGGCAGCTAAGTACATATTCATTTAGAGATATTTTTTCTTCATTTCTTCATTTGGTCTTTTGTTAAGAACATTAAGAACTCGACCACGTCATCGGTCCCAACGCTCAAGCCAATTTGCTGGCAGCTCAATTTGCTGCCAACTCGACACTTCTACATAGCATATTGGCTCCACCTGAGCTCGAGTCTGCTAATTCTTTGATGAAACAGATATTTTTTCGAACTCGCTCGGTTGCGAGAGTCCTCAAAGATCTCAACATACATAAATCCGCTGGTCCAGATGGTATCCCCGCCGTTATTCTGAAGAGGTGTTCTTCTTCGCTGACAAAACCACTGCGTAAACTTTTCCATCTTTCCTATTCTGCTGGGATTTTTCCGAGCAGATGGAAAACTGCATTTGTCCAGCCGGTCCCTAAAAAAGGCGAATCTTCCTCCCCTTCCAATTACCGTCCAATTGCACTAACGTCCCTTCTTTCCAAGGTCATGGAAACGTTGATAAACCGTCAACTTATGAAATATCTTGAAGAACGAAAGCTTCTTAATGACCGTCAGTACGGCTTTCGTAGCAAACGGTCCACTGGTGATTTGATGGCTTATCTCACCGAAAAGTGGAACCAATCTTTACATTGTTTTGGAGAAAGTAAGATTATTGCGCTTGATATTTCTAAAGCATTTGATAGAGTTTGGCATCAGGCTCTTTTATCGAAAATGCGTGCTTTTGGTATCGATGAGTCTCTTCTTCGTTGGATTAGAAACTACCTTTCCGACCGTTCAATACAAGTTGTGTTGGATGGTTTCAAGTCTGATACCCACTTCATAAATGCTGGTGTGCCCCAGGGCTCCGTTTTGTCTCCGACTCTCTTCCTCATTTTCATTAATGATCTCTTGTCTGAAACTTCTAATCCGCTTAACTGTTTTGCTGACGACTCGACCCTCAGCTTTTCATATTCGTTCCCAAATTCACGTCCCTGCTCTTCGCATGTGGAACTGGAACGGTTGCGTATGATTCTGACCGTGACAGCATTATTGCATGGGGTCTTATGAACCGAGTAGAATTCAATGCTTCGAAAATTCAATGCTGTCTCTTGTCGTTGAAGCTTAACATTCCCCCACTTTCCATTATCCATGAATGGTACCTGCATCGAAGAAACCGAAAAGCTGTCAGTACTTGGTATGTGTGTAAACGATGATCATCGTTGGAATAACCACATATTTGAAGTCGCCAAAAACGTTACTAAATGCTTAGGTTTCTTGAGATGATGCAGGTTGTTCACCCCTTCTGATCTGGCTACAATTTATAAGGCCTTCATCCGCCCAAAACTGGAGTATAACTCACATATCTGGTCAGGTGCCGCTCAAACATCTTTGCACCTCCTTGATAGGGTACAAAATAGAGCGTTAAAATTGATAGGTGATAGTTCAATCGTAGAATCGATTAATTCTCTTGAACATCGTCGAAACGTTACCTGCCTCTCTGTCTTTTATCGCTTTTTTCATAAACAGTGCTCTAGTGAAATAGCCAGTTGCATTCCTCCCCTGAAACAATTTAGCCGCAACACTCGCCTCGCTAGGAATGCTCATCAATTTTTCCTAGAGCCCAACTTCTGGCGTACAGTCAAGTATAGAGATTCATATTTTAGTCGCACCACCCGAATGTGGAATGCTTTACCTGGCTCTGTATTTCCCCTTCATTACGATTCACAAAGGTTCAAAAGCAACGTGCATCGGTGTCTCCTTTCAAATCCTCTCCTATTTTCCTAAATACTCGCACTGTGTTTAATGGCATTATAAGGGTAGTCATAACCCCTTGATGTGCAAGTTAATTATAAAAAAAAAAAGGTTTCACCACGAGGCACGAGAAAACTATTAATTGTATTAACTTACGGTTTAATCGCCTTCGACTTCCATTCAAAAGGTCAACAGCAGAATACCCTCTCTCTTAAAGCCTTTGCTTTAAGGTCGTCACCCGACCGCATGTTGCTCTCGGGCTCTAAGTGCGATAACTTTGCATTTATTCGATATTTTCAGTTTTCCTTTAATCATAACATTCTCTGGATATCGTACCTTCGAAATTTTAAAGTGTTCTCCCCACTAAAGTCCGAAATTTATCAACTGTTGAAATGGTTCGGTTGTGAAAGAGATAGCAACGGAGAGGAGATTTGATGCGCTAACGAGAGAAGGTAATAGATTGACACTTGAAAATGTTTAATTCCAAGCATTTTTTAGTACACCAGATGGGAAAGTTGTTGAGGTCTTGTTGAAAATGAATAGAATAGGTATAGGTGAAGAAATGATCCAGCGTAGAGAGAAATAAGGAAATGGTGAATAATCGATTCGAGATCATTAACATGTAGTAAGAATGAAAAGAAGTGGACCTAAATGACTGCCCTGGGGGACGCTGGAGGTATAGCTAAAAAAGAGCATTTTTCGGAACATCTAAAACGAACACTATAGTAACGGTTTTCCAAATAAGAAGAAATCCATTTCAATGAAATGGGTTCGAAGCCAAGGGTGGATAGTTAAACAACAATTAGTCTATGTGAAATTTTATCAAAGGTTTTACTAAATACTGTTGAAATAACATCGACTTCTTTTTCTTTTTTCAAGGCAGAAAGAGTGAATGAGACGAATTCAACAAGATTAGTGGTTGTTGATCTGCCTTTGAAAAAGCCATGTTGTCGAGAGGAAATGACAGATTTGCAATGAAAACTCAACTTCTCACAACCATGCCTTTTAAGGAGATTTAGGGTTTCGAACGCCTAATCGAGAAAGCACTTTTCATGGCGATGCATTTACAATCGTAGGACTTGCCAATTCCTCGCGATAGGCGATACCCGTGGAAAAACATTTTTGCCGCTGTAGGATTGGAGTTTCATCGATGTGCTAAGCTTGTGGTACACGCGAGTTTTCTTACGCAAAAGGCAGTTTTTATTAGATTGCGGTCAAGTTATCGGCTCTTTTGCTGGGCAGGTTATACCAACGCACAGCGTACAAACTTTGGCTTTTAAATTTCATTTTGGCTTAGCATCACATTATTTTTAAATTTCTGATTCTATTAAGATGTTATAAATAAATTTATTGTGATATTTTTTACTGTGCTGCTTGCGGCACCCTAAAATTTTTCTGTTGTCTCGAAGTGTTTTTACACTTGGGACTACACAATCAAGCTACCAATTAGCTTTGATTAACGAATTTAAAGCAACAACTAACTCTCCCCAGAATCTTTTGAGCAGACCTTCGAAGATGGTGTTTTTGTATTGTATTTTTCTTCGTATATTACAGGTGTGCCTAAGTCTAGCATACTATTTTCCCCTTCCCAAGGTAGGATGGTACAAATAAAGCAAATGTGCTCAGAAGAAATAACTGATGTTAATATTTCGTTTATAGTTAAAATTACTATGACAATTATTATAATAAGACTTACGTTTAATGCTGGTGTGAATTAAAAAAAAATTTAATTACTTCTATGTTTCAGTATGTACTTATTTTCCATACTTTTTTGACTGAACGCTCGATGGAATAATATTTGGCTGTTTGTACATCACAAACGACAACTTTGGCAACGTATCCGACATCCTAAATTAAAATCAACACTGCTGTACAATTTGAACTACTTAAGGTCAGAACAATGAAAACGAGCAAGTGTTGATTTGATGTTTTCAAATTTAGTACAAAAACAAGCTATTGACTTCGAACATGTTGTTTACTCATGCTCAGAAGATCAAATATTAAGAATGAAAACCTATAGGTACTGGTGGCATATTTGCATTCAAAAAGTACACGCTTAACCGGCTACGCGTGACCTTAAAAGTGTTGTTTTTTTAGGATAAGTTATTGACTATTGATAATACAAGCTTCGACTTTGACTGTTGACGAACAATTCTCTTTTGTTTGGTTAGCTTAGCACATGTTTGTACCAAGTTGCTGATTCAGTTGGATCCATTATGTTCTGTACCTAATTTTTTCGCCAACTGTTTGCTTTTGAATTCTTTCTTTTTTCATATACAAATGGTTAAAATAAATAAATAACAACAAATGGCAATAAAGCTATGGAGACCCCGGGGCCCTTAACACATTTCAAGAACCTTCAATTTTAAGCCGTTCCCGAACTCTCGGAACTCGGAGGAATTGCTAATTCTTCACCAGAGGCAAAAACTTTCTTATAGGGTCATTTGATAATTACGATTCCATTGGGAAAACGAAAGAACTTTTAAAAAAGTGCTTTTTTACATGCCCAATGGAACATTAAAAGACAAAAGTGCTTTTTTTGTCACTGTATGTGCGTGAATTGACGTCCAGTTTTCAGTTGTTCTCTGGGTTAGGTGGAAGTGGCTGTCAGCCAATGAGTACATTGCCTGACACACTTAGGCCGCAAGGGCCCATTGTGATACCACAGAGATCAGCAAGTTAATCACCTACTGATCTCAGAAACCCGATGTAAGATTAACGAGTTGATCATTTATTAATCTTCCATTACGGGACTAGCCGGTTAATCACTGCTAGTCGAACCACGCGGAACTTTTAATGTATTTCGAAAGACTTTTAGGGTCTATGTAAGCTAAGTCGCTAGTATCAACGAGATGAGTTTTCCTCCTATGAAGTACTGTAGGTCATGAGCAAAGAAGGTGTTGAACGGTTTCTTCCTCCTCCTCGTCCATGCAGCCTCTGCAGAAATCATTGGAAAGCACACCAAGTCTTTTGGCGTGTCTCCCTATTAGACAGTGTCCCGTAAGAACACCTATGGTAGAACCTAGATACAGGCGGTTCAGGGCTAACAAACTCTTCGAGCGTTTTGAGTCTATACACGGCCAAACTTTTTTGGTTGCAAGGCAGTTGTTACTCTCAGTCCATCTTGTGTTTGTTATCCTTGAAGCGTCTTGTCTAAGTAGGAGTTTACATGTAGCGATAGGTACACTTATGTTGTTCCATTCTGAGCGTAGGGAAGTGGTCGTGCCCTTTTTGGCTAGTTCGTCTGCCATATACAGTTTCCTGGTATGTCCCTGTGCCCTGGCACCCATGAAAGGTAAATGTTAAACTGATTTTACATCTCCCTCAGAGACATCTGACAATTTTGGACCGTGATGAATTTTGTAGAGACAGAGGCAAGAGATTTAAGGGCAGCTTGGCTGTCTGAGAGGATTCGAATATCCGTGGAGGATATGACGTTTTCTTTGAGCCAAGACAGCACCTCCTTAATCGCCAGAATTTCCGCTTGGAACACACTACAATGATCGGGTAGGTGGAAAAAAAGACTGGGATTCAGTTTTTCTGAGTAGATTCCACTTCCCACACCTTCGCTGGTTTTTGAACCATCGCATCGGGGTAAAAGTGTATTGCTTCATTTTCCAAAAGAGTTCCATTTTCCCAAGCTTCTCTCGAAGGTATGGTTACTTGAAAATTATTGTCAAACACCAACTTGGGGGTGGTGTAGTCGGATCGATTCGGTAAGAATCTAAAGTTATCTAGAATGGTTGTGGCCGATTTGATTATTGGTCCACTGTGATGTAGCTCTGAGTCGAGTAGCTGAGCTAGCTGTGACTTGTTTGCTGAAGATATCTAAGGGTGTGAGATATAGTAGTACATTAAGGGCGTCCGATGGGGTTGTCCTCAGTGCGCCACTAATACACAGACTAGCCGTTCTTCAAACTTTGGCCAGCTTGTTGTAGTTGATTATCTTGTCTAGTGCGGTCCACCAGACTATCACCCCGTATGTGAGTAGCGGTCTAATTACCGAGGTAAACAGCCAATGGGTGATTTGGGGGGAGAAACCCCATTTCCCACCAATGCCTTTTTTCAGGAGAAGAGTGCCACGTTGGCTTTATTTACTCCTTCCTCTTTGTCAAAAATGAGACCTAGATATTTAGCCTGATTTGACAGTGTGAGAGTTACCCCTTTAATAGTTGGGGGTCTGAAGTCCGGAATTTTGTATTTCCTCGTAGCTGTTCTCTAACAAAACATAAATTATTCTAAAAAACTCAAAAAACTCGTACTAGGATCTAATTACAAATCCTCTTGCTTAAAACAGCTAATATCATTCCAATCAAATAGTTCACTATTCACTTTTCTCATTTCAAACTACAAACTGGTAAACGTCAAATATTTTGTGTTGGTGTAAGTGAAAATGCGTGTGACTCTTGGCTCCGAATCGAGATTCACAAAAGTGCTTTTTCGGAGCCAAAAAAAAGTTATGTAGGAGCCAACATGGAACGGATTGCGAGGAAATACTCTTTTCAAAAGTACAATTCAAATCGACATAAGTAACAGACCTGGCAAATAAAGAGAATAGAAGCTGAAGTGAAAAATATATACAAAGTTTTTGCACAATGCAATTAAGATTAGCTTAAAAACTATGAGATGTTTTAAGACACCTGTGTGCAACGATGTTCCTTCTTTAAACAACTGAAAAGGGTCTTCCAGAGGAAAAAACCAAATTGGAGCCAGTTCTGAAAAATGAAGCAAGACAGAATCAGTGCTCTTTATACGGAAAGTGAATGGTCGGCATAAGTTGAGTCTCAAAATTCAAACACTTTTTGAAGCCATGACCGATAGACTCTAGAGTCTAGAGTCTAAAGAAACCCATACTTTTAACTGAAATTAGTGTCTCTCTTTCTTGTTTCAGTGTCT
The DNA here is from genome assembly GCA_914767635.1 of Melanostoma mellinum. NCBI lineage: Eukaryota > Metazoa > Arthropoda > Insecta > Diptera > Syrphidae > Melanostoma > Melanostoma mellinum. The sequence goes on along the minus strand of OU612059.1, from coordinate 171,017,300 downwards.
ATAATCCTTTTCTTAAATTGTCATCTGTCATCTGACACGTGCCATATGTCATCTGCTGTCAGTCGTCTTTAGTCTGTAATCTGTAATTTTTTTTTAAAGTTAAAAAAAAAATTTTTTCCGGTAAAATAAACTTAAAACTTAAATAGATTACTTATTTTACAAGTCACCAACACCAAAGCATCTGGTGAACTTCATGGGGGAACATAACCGACCTTGACGAAGCAGCGTAAATTCTCCAAAGTCATCCTGCTTAGACGTACGAGTTTTGCAGGGATCCCGAAACTAGACATGGCTCTGTATAACTCGTCGCTGTAAAAACTGTCAGACGCGCAAATGGGTTGTACAAGATGATTGTATATTAACCAGACATGCCACATGCATCACGCTTGCCAGTTTGGTCAATTGTGTCCAAATTTGGTCATTATTTTCTCACTTGGTAATATGGTCATTTTTTATTCCATTTGGTAATTTTTTCAACGAAATGAAATCAGAAAAACACTTCAGTTTTTCGGTTCTCAAAAATGAAATGAAGGTATACCTACATAAATCAGTTTTCTTATTATTATCGAATGATGTAAAAAGAGCATTAATAAATTCGTTCGTTCAAACTCAAGGATTGCTCTGAGGTAGCCACAATTCAGAGTGTTTTGTGAAGTCTGAATTGGCCATCAACTCAAGTTAGCAAAAACTGATGTCAAATGACACGTATTTTTCTTTAAATGACCGGCATTTGCGATGACTTCGTGATAAAGTCTGTTTTAAGAACCGAAAACCAAGATATTTTGGCAACTAGACATGACGCTGCACAGCTTGTTTCTGCCAAAGCTGTCATACGCAGGCTTATCCCAAGATCTCTCGAGTGCTGTAAGAATTTGTTGATGTGGGGGGTTTTCAGACGTTCACATAGACAAGACAAGCGATGCGACGAGACGTTAAGGAGAAGTATTCCTCTATAATTGTTGCAATTGTATGATTTTCCATTCATTGAACATGTTCTCTGCTATGATGCTAGTCTCTGGCATCCTTGAAAATTTCAGCGTCGAGACCGCCTACAAGTCCAGTTTTATTTGATTTAAACTTACGCATACTCGAGTTTGCGACCCTAACTTCTTCTGATCTATAGTATGGCATTCTTATGGTCATCCACTAAGTTAAGTCTACAAAAGTAGGTTTTCGAGATCCTCAGAAATAACTTCGGTGGTCTTTACAGACTTGGTTCTTTGTTTTCCACTTTGGCATAGTTTTTATTTTACTTTTGGTACAAATTCTGAAGCTCATACTATCATGATATTTCTGCACTTCTCATGTTGCTTTTTCTTGTTCTTCCCTTCTTCATCGGAATCAATCATAATGCTGGTCATTTGAAGCTATGTTTGATGGTCATTTTTATTTTCATTTTTGGACACATGTATATTTTTTTGGCAAGTGGCAACAAAGGACATGCTGCATTCCTTCGTACGCTACGTATGTCTGTTATAGAGCCACGAAAAAACCACTCTTGTTAAAAAAGTTTTTAAAAATGTATTCAAATATTTTTTTTAATGAAATAAACAGCGAAGAGAAACACGAACGAAAGTGTTGTTTCACGTATGAAATGTGTTCTAACTAATTCATATTTCGGCCAACGAATACTCCCAAGTACATATTTCAATAAACGAATATCGTGGTTAATATCAGCCAGCACATCGGTGGTGCTGGAAAAGTCATCACAAGCTATCCCAAGGTGACTCGCAAAAGTGTAGGATTTCCTCTGAACGGTTGGGAGAAGAGATAAATTGACAAAGATAAGGAAATATATAGGGCCGAAATCTATCGCAGCTTTTACAGCAGCCTTTGAATATCGCAAGTGGAGAGCATTGTAGCAACTTTATTTTCATAGCTTGCGATAGACATCAGGGTATCTATCGCAGCTATTAAAGCAGAGGGAACTGTCATCTGCATAGGTTCTCCCACCATTTTGCTACTTCGCTGTTATGTTTGGTATGAAAAGTATGCTATACAAAATGCCCACAACACAAATTTAGCTGTCAGGATGTCGTGGCCTTCCATATTAAATGCTTTTGTAATACCGACAAAGAGTCCCGCACACATATCGTCAAGCACCTTGTAAGTACTGTAACTGAAGGCCAAAAAAGCATCTTCAGTAGAGGTACTCTTCCCAAAATCAAACTCAGCGTTTTTGAAAAGTTACATCTCTTTGAGGTAATTCAGCACTTAGTTTTTATTGCTTTTTCAAAAGTTTTTGAAATAAGTAGAAGGTATTACTTTGCTTAAATAACTCAACCAGTTTCAAATATTTTTAAATCAAGTCTTCCTTGAAAAAATTTTCCTTTGTCTTAAATGTCAATTAAATTTACTATTGCAATGAAATCGAAGGTGAGAAAAGTCGAGAAGAAAAAGACTTTTTTAATTTTTAGGTAATTTTTCTACTTATATAATTTTTTCTATGTTCATATTTCTTAATTACAATAATTTGTTTCAAAAAAAGTTTACGTAAACCGAAATAAACGTATTCTCAAAGAAAATCGTCTGCTCGACTATCGTCAGCCAACAGAAGGATTGCCTCAATCTTTCATTCAGCAGCTCTTGCACTTTTGCTCTCAAAGGGTAAATGAATTCATCTCTCTCTATGGTGAGCGATCGATCTTGCTTGCACGATGAACTTGAATTATTTTGACTATTTTGCAGGCAATGAACGTTTTAATACTAGCCCTTCATAATACGACATCTTATTTAAAATCGGATGTAAATGGTTCTATGTGATCAAGGTCCGCAAAGGACCCTCTCTCTTTTACATCGCCAGAAGACTGACAGCGCTTTAGCAGCCTTTTACTCGAAATGTTTGAACCTCAGATTCACGAGGATTGACGTAGAGACCGTTTCTAACACACCAGGTGTCAGTAAGATTTAGGGCAGTCAGCTGGAACAGACACCTCTTGAAGGCTGTAACCAACCGAGAGCACGGTCGCATCTTCGGCATATGTTTGAAGGTGTATGTTGGATCCATTGGGCATAACGAGTAGAGAGTCGATCAGCATGCACCACAGAAGAGGAGACAGAACGCCCTTCTTGTGGATTTTATTCCGTCCTCTTGTAACATATTGTCCACACTCCACCTCAATTACCACGATTCATTGCTTTAATCCACAAGACTTAAAATTCGTCCACACCATGTTCTCTGCCAGCGTTGCACATACCAACAGAGATAGCACTGTCATAAACACCTTCTATGTTGTCGATGAAAATGCCTACCACAAAATCTTTCCTGCAAAGCGCGCATTGAATCCGGCTAACAAGACTTTGAAAAAAGGTCTCACAAGATTTTGCGCGCTGATAAGCATGCTGCAATTGAGACGTTTTACGGATGAAAATCTCAACCATTCTTTCCAGGAAGGATATAAGACTGATGGGTCTAAGGCTCTTGCGGTGTGAAAAGTCTTGCTTACCAAAGAAGATAGTTTTCAAAGTATGTAGGTAGCGAAAGATTCATACTTTCCTGCAACATTCCTAAATAAACACGATCAGGGCATGTAAAAAAGTAAGAGAAAAACAAATTCATAATTATTCTAATCTAATTTTATTTGAATCAAAAAGATATCATAGCGATTCGATTTTCAGTGAGCAACTCCAGTGTCCATAGATACGATGGGATCCTAACCCAAAAGACCTCCGACAAGTGGAAGGCCGTCAAGAAGACCTCCGACCAATGGTACGTCACTAAGTAGACCTGGTTCTGGTGCTGGTGCTGGTTGTGGGGCAGCAAGAGACATGGAAAGGCCAATGAGGGCAATCAAAAGGATGAGAGCGAACTTGAACATTTTTGTTTTGTGGTTAGAAGTTGATACCTTTTAATTAAGAAGGAGGAACTGATGGTTTCAAATGAAAACTGCTACCTTTTATATACGGAAAGTAGATCTTTTCGAACAGCAAATTTGTTCGATGTGGAGCGTATAGGAAGAGTTGTTTTCTTATTTTACTCAGCAGACTGATCAAATATGTGTAGTAATAAACAAGCACAGTTTCGTCTTACAAATATCAGATAGCAGGTAAGTTGTACCATGTGATCATATATTTATGTAAATATTAATAATATGTCCTTGGAATATGTAGATATGAGACGGGTGTTATTTGTACTAAATGTATACCTATACACAAACTTATTTGTGTTTTTTTTTTTGTGTCTTGTAATTTTCTGCGTAGACGTCTCGGTAAACGTGGTAGATCAGCAGAACCGCCATAATCTGTCCTGTATCAACCATTCCACATATTCAATATTAGGGCTCCCAATATCAGGTCGTTTGTCATTAGGCCTCCAGCGTCTCTGGTGTTCTGTGCAATCAAATACAGAAACGCAAACACTGTCTCTCAAACACACGAATCTTTTATATTTAAAACGCTGTTACGTTGAACAGTCGCCTTGTCAGAGCAAAAGCTCCTATAATCTTTGCCAGAATCGCATTCATATGTATGTTAAAATATAGATACTGATCTATCCAGACGGTGATGTACTTGACTGCTATTTGGCTTGGCAGTGGGTAGTCATGTAGATCAACGATCAGCAAGTTTTGCCCGTTCTTTCTATTATCACTTGAGGCCCCAACCAACAAAACAGTTGTTGATTTTAAACCTGATCAACACAAAGAAAAGCTCGTCTAACCAAACGTTGTCTAATGCTTTCTCCAAGTAAACCATCAGACTCGCACCCGTATACTGATTTTTAATTTTGTTCCTTTGAATATCTGACACTAGTTTTGATGCAGCGTGTATGTTTTTATGACCTGACTTAAGAACGAACTGATTTTCTGGGATATTACTTTTTTCCTCAGCCCATGTGGACACTGGACAGTGTTCTATTAAGAACCCTTTCGAATATCTGTCTGATATTCGGAAGAAGACTGATTGACCGGAGTTTTGCAGGACTGAAGGACATTGATTACAGCCATCTTCCAACGCACTGGGTGTTAACCCTTTTTCGCTCGGCGATGACGATGACTGCGTTTGCAAGTCTGAACCTGGTGAAACCAGATTCCCATTTAAGATCTCGCCTCTAAGATATAAGTGTCTAACAATGGCTCAGATTTCAAGGTCGTTATTCCGGCGAATGCATTCATTCACTTTACATACGTGCTCGAAAACAGCACTCCCTGTCTCTACTTTCTCTTGAGGATTTTCCAATGCAAAGAGGGAGAGAGAGAGAACGATAGCGTTTTGTTTGTGTTACGGAGAGCAGTACTATCGTCAAAAAGATATCGTCTCACTATTGACTGCTAACGGAATGACCTTCCTGTTGCCTAACTGTATGTCGTCTGTCGTCCGACCTAAGCCATCGGCCATCTGTCTTCGATCATCTACCTTATGCCAACAATGTGCTTCCGCCTTTAAGAATTCAAATGTGGTTTATTATTTTTTCGTTTGTTGTTGTTGTTGTTTGAAATACATAGATGGAATAAAAATTTTGAAATATCTTCTTTCTTTTTCGTATAATTTTTTTTTTTATTTATTTGTGTTTATAAAGGGATTTTCTTGATGATTGTAAAAACATTAAATACAGAGATTCTTTGTAGTTTTTATTCTAGAAAATACGTGCCATAGGGAATTTCACTCCAATGAATATCGCAAAATGTTGACCCGATGACAGAAGTCAGAGGAGTTGAAGCCAGGTCTTATAGGTTTTCAAAATGGGGTGTACCCTGGTTTAAATTTAAAGTGAGTCTTAAGAGTGCGGAGCTTAAATAAACTAAAAGTGACTCAAATCAAAATGTTTTCCAGTATTTCTGAGTATTCGAGAAATCACTAACTATAGTTTCGAACTGGAATATATGATAGGAAGGATGAGAGTAGTAATCTTGTGTGCTAGGATGCCTTTTTGGTGCAAATACCTACACGAAGTTTTACTATGGATCAGTGGCAGATGATCATACAAATTTCACAGAAAATAATATATTTAGTTTCAAGATAACTAGTTAAATTGTAATCTTTCAGTACTAAAGATTTACAAACTGATCTATGATTACGTCGAGTTGCAATTTGCACGACATATCACTTTCAATAGAAAATATCGATAAGTTATTCAAATTTCATCAATGTATTCACTCTGCAGGTCTGTAATTAATGAATCGTATAATATATTTTGTAATCGAAACAGTTAGATTGAATTTTTGTTGTGCCGTGCCAGATTAAACTTCGATAACATATTTTTCCGGAGGACAAGCATCAAAATGTTTCCGAGTCACCTCGACTTCAGCCGATAGATAATAAATTTACAACCTAGTTTGGTTCTCGTCCCATGCGAATGAATTCGATCAAAACGAGACTAACTGAATTGTCGACCAAATTTTCCTGGCTTCTTTATTGCATCTGTGTTTCGACATGGATTTGCGCCTTTAAAACGATGTAGATTTGAGTTGATTTAAGTTGAAATATCAAAAGTCAAACAAAGCTGTAAATTTAATTGATTAGATTGATTGATTGTCCATTAACCTTGACGATTTGATAAAATATTCGTGTTGTCACCTTCAAAGTTGATGGAAGAGTTTATGATCCAGCGATTTGAGATGTTGACGTTGATTGAACTGGATTGTATTGAGTGGACAGTTCTTTTTTTCTTCAGTAGTCGAATCAGCATGTTGATCTGTAGTAGATGAATTCGAATTGTTGCTTTTTTCTCACTTTAAAGACGCTTGTTAGCTTTGGAACTTGTTATGATAAATTTTCATTTTTTTTCGCTTTTTGCGCTTTTGCGCTTTTCAGGGCCACTTTTGTATTTTTATCCACTTTTTGTTTCTCTTGAATAAAATCTTTTTTTTTTTCACTTTGAATAAACTTCACAAAACATTTCAACAAGAATGTTTGCGGTTCTTTAGTTGCAACGCTGATTGCCTCAGCTCGCAGCACAAAATATTCAATGATGCGTTTAGGGGGCAAAATGTGTTCAAATACAGAACATTTTAAACTGAACGTTATTTAAAGACAGACAAAAAAATTAAAGGGCCTCCAAAGTTTGTTTGCATCGGGCCCCTTGAAACCTTAGTGCGCTACTGCTATGGAGCATGAAACGGATCTAAGTAAAAGTGGAATCAGTTTAATCCTTGCGAAGGTGCTAACTTCTTCACTTCTTTCAATTGGTAATGCATTGAAAGGCGGTGGAATCGTCAGGGCATATGCTCCTCCAATTAGGTGTAAGCTATTGCAAAAAAAAGATGTATATTGACTAAATTTAAATAATATTTTTAAGGGCATTCTCAATGAAGAGCTGAACGGACAAGTCGGGAAGACGAACAAGGAATATTAAGTTTGCCACATGGAGCTTTTAGAAACAGGCCAAGGAACTGCTATTCTTTCAAAGATATACTTAGTACGTGCAAGTCACATAGTTCTGAATAAATAAGTAAGTAAATTGGTTTGCGCAACAGAACGTGGAGCCCGGGTGCGTGAAGCCAAGCAGCTTTCTCAGAACCCCACCTTGTGAGGAATGGAGGGGACATACTTCTTTTGCCGATTCCGAACGGAAAAGCTTTCAGAGATGCAAATTCCAAGTTTAACGAGACGTCCATGCAGAAAATTACAAAACTCAAAAAAAAAAACACAAATAAGTATAAAAACTTAAAAATTTCCTCGAATCTTTTGATAGTTTGTGTATACATTCAGAACAAATAACACTCGTCTCATATTTACAAATCCCAAGGACATGTATGTTTACATACATATATGATCACATGATACAACTTACCTGCTGTCTGATATTTGTAAGACAAAATGTGCTTGTTTATTACTACACATATTTGATCAGTCTGCTGAGTAAAATAAGAAAACAGCTCTTCCTATACGCTCCACATCGAACAAATTTGCTGTTCGAAAAGATCTACTTTCCGTATATAAAAGGTAGCAGTTTTCATTTGAAACCATCAGTTCCTCCTTCTTAATTAAAAGGTATCAACTTCTAACCACAAAACAAAAATGTTCAAGTTCGCTCTCATCCTTTTGATTGCCCTCATCGGCCTTTCCATGTCTCTTGCTGCCCCACAACCAGCACCAGCACCAGAACCAGGTCTACTTAGTGACGTACCATTGGTCGGAGGTCTTCTTGACGGCCTTCCACTTGTCGGAGGTCTTTTGGGTTAGGATCCCATCGTATCTATGGACACTGGAGTTGCTCACTGAAAATCGAATCGCTATGATATCTTTTTGATTCAAATAAAATAAGATTTAAATTATGAATTTGTGTTTCTCTTACTTTTTTACATGCCCTGATCGTGTTTATTTAGGAATGTTGCAGGAAAGTATGAAGCTTTTGCTATGCTTACTTTGAAAACTATCTTCTTTGGTAAGCAAGACTTTTCACACCCCAAGAGCCTTAGACCCATCAATCTTATCTACTTTCTTCTTAAAACACTGGAAAGAATGGTTGAGATTTTGATCCGTAAAACTTCTCAATTGCAGCATGCTTATCAACGAGCAAAATCTTGTCAGACTTTTTTTCAATGTGTTGTTAGCCGGATTCAGTGCGCACTTTGCAGGAAAGATTTTGTGGTAGGCATTTTCATCGACAACATAGAAGGTGTTTTTGACAGTGCTGTTTTTGTTGGTATATACTATATACAATGCTACCAGAGAACATAGTGGAGACGCATCATAAGTCTTGTGGTTTGTGGATTAAAGCAATGCTTATGTACAGAATTGTGATCATTGTAGTGGAGTGTGGACAATATGTTGCAAGAGGACGGAATAGAGGCTATATCCACAAGAAGGGCGTTGTATCTCCTCTTTTGTGGTGCATGCTGATCGACTCTCTTCTCTAATCGTAACGCTCAATGGATCCAACATAGACCTTCAAACATATGCCGAGGATATCACCGTGCTCTCGGTTGGTTCCAGCCTTTGCGGTGTCTGTTCCAGATTACAGGCTGCCCTAAATCTAACTGTTGCCTGGTGTGTTAGAAAGGGGCTCTCTGCCAATCCTCTTGAAATTGAGGTTCAAACACAAACTTGTCGAGTAAAAGACTGCTAAAGCATTTGGCGATGTAAAAGAGTCTTTGGTAGGACATGTGGTTTGTCACCGAAAAGGGTCCTCCGCGGACCTTGATCACATAGAACCATTTACATCCGATTTTAAATAAGATGTCGTATTATGGGAGGCTAGTATTAAAATGTTCATTGCCTACAAAATAGTCAAAATAATTCAAGTTCATCGTACAAGCAAGATCGATCGGTCACCATAGAGAGGGATGAATTCATTTGCCCTTTGAGAGTAAAAGTGCCAGAGCTGCTGAATGAAAGATTGAGGCAATCCTTCTCCTTATATCGAATACTTTTGAAAAAGCAATAAAAACAAAGTGCTGAATTACCTCAAATAGATGTAACTTTTCAAAAACGCTGACTTTGGTTTTAGGAAGACTACCTCTACTGAAGATGCTCTTTTGGCCTTCGGTTACAGTACCTACTTACAAGGTGCTTGATGATATGTGTGCGGGACTCTTTGTCGGTATTACAAAGGCATTTAATATGTAAGGCCACGGCATCATCACAGCCAAATTATATCTTGCTGGTTTTCGTAGCATTATGTTATGCTGGTTTAGTTATTTCCTGAAAAATGGATCACAAAAAGTCAAAACAAATGAGCGTTCAAGTGATTTTGTGCTTAAAAACAAAGGAGATCTACAAGGATCAGTCCTTGGCCAAATATATTTCCTTACTAACTTACTTAAGGTGGCGCTTCAGTCCGGATCGGACTAGGGCCTCAACCAACATGCTTCTCCAGCCAGCTCGGTCCCTAGCTAGTGGCCTCCAGTTTTGCACGCTGGTTGGGGTCCTCTCCTACTTTCGTGCGCCACCTGAGTCGCGGTCTTCCTCTACTGCGCCGTCCCTCGGGATTGGATTCGAAGACTTTCCGGGCCGGAGCGTTGGTGCCCATTCGCTCTACATGACCCAGCCATCTAAGCCGCTGGACCTTGACTCGTTTGACAAAATCAGTGTAGCTGTACAGCCCATACAGTTCGTCGTTAAATCTTCTTCTCCACTCTCCATCTATGCAGACGGGACCAAAAATCACCCGAAGAATGTTTCTCTCGAAGCATCCTAAAGCGTTCTCGTCTGCCTTTGACAAGGTACATGCCTCTGCGCCATATATAAGAACCGGGATGATAAGTGTCTTATACAGGACACTTTAGTTGCTCGAGAGAGGACCTTACTACTCAATTGCCTTCTCAGTCCGAAGAAACAGCGATTGCCAAGAGTTATTCTTCTGTTGATTTCAGCGCTGGTGTCGTTGTCTGAATTAATAACGGTGCCTAGGTAGACAAAGTCCTTAACTACCTCAAAGTTATAGCTGTCAATCGTGACGTTCTGTCCAAGACGTCGGTGTTGGGTGTCCTTTCTTGATGACAGCATATACTTGGTCTTGCCCTCATTTACCACCAAACCCATCTTCTTCGCTTTCGTCTCAATGCTCATAAACGCGCCATTGACATCACGCTGCGTTCTTCCAATTATGTCAATATCGTCGGCATATCCGAGCAATTGAACGGATCTTTGAAAGATTGTGCCTCTTGTGTTGACTTGGGAGTTTTGCACTATTCTTTCAAGAACGATGTTGAAGAAGTCGCATGACAGTGCATCGCCTTGCCTAAAACCTTTTTTGACATCGAATGTATCGGTGAGATCTTTTCCGACCCAGATGGAGCAGCGTGCGTTCTCCTTCGTCATCCTACACAACCGGACAAGTTTGGTAGGGATGCCAAAACTAGACATGGCTCTATATATGTAACTCCTCTCTATAGATGCTGTCATACGCGGCCTTAAAATTGATAAAAAGGTGGTGGGTATCGATTTGAAGCTCCTGGGTTTTTTCCAAGATCTGCCGTAGTGTGAAGATTTGGTCTACGGTGGACTTTCCTGGTCTAAAGCCGCACTGATAAGAACCTATCAGGTTGTTGACGAATGGCTTCAGACGCTCACACAATACGGCAGAGATGATCTTATATGCGATGTTAAGAAGGCGCATGTTAAGTAGTTGGCGCAGTTGGCGCAGTTGAGAGGGTCTCCTTTCTTGAGGACCGGGGAAACAATGCTGAGGTTCCATTCATCGGGCATGCTTTCTTCCGATCATATTTTGCAAATGAGCTGGTGCATACTCCTGACCAGGTCATTGCCTGCCGCTTTAAACAATTCGCCAGTGAGGCCATCAGCTCCAGCAGCTTTGTTGGACTTTAGCTTGGATACTGCTGTCTTCACTTCGTTCAGGTCGGGTTGGCGGAATTGTTGGTCTACGTCGCCTAAATCGAGTGTTCTATCTCTCTAACAGCGGAATTGGGTTCATCATCGCTGTTATAGAGCTTGGAGAAGTGGTCTTTCTATATCCTCAGCATTGACTGTGGTTCCACCACGATGTTCCCTTGGTCGTCTTTGCAGGCTTCGGCTCGGGGCTTATAGCCCGAGGCTGTTGTTTTTACCTTTTGGTAAAACTTCCGAACCTCACTCCTGCTGTGGCACCCTTCTATCTCCTCGATCGCGCGCTTCTCATGCTCTCTCTTTTTCCGTCTGAGAAGACGGTGTTCGTCTCTTCTCTTCTGCTTGTAGAGCTCGAAAGAAGTTCTAGTCCTTCTGTGCAGCGCAGCTTTGTATGCTTCCTGTTTAGCTGCATGTGCTTGCCGGCATTCGTCGTCAAACCAGGGTTTTCGTTGTGGTGGCCGTGTGAAACCCAGCACTTCAGAGACGGCATCTCTGATGGCTGATTGGCAGTGCTGCCACTGGTTCTCTATACTTGATGCTGGCGGCATAAGACTCCTTAAGAGGTTGTAGGAGACTCGATCGGAAAAGGACTTGGCGATCTCTTGCGATTGTAGTCGTCCAACGTCGAATTTTCTCAAAGTATTTCCTTGTGTTGGCTTGGATCGGGATATCCGCAGTCGTACCTTGGCTACAACAAGGTAGTGGTCCGAGTCAATGTTGGCCCCTCGGAATGTGCGGACATCCTCTATACTGGAGAAGTGCCGTGCGTCGATCGCAATGTGGTCAATCTGGTTGACGGTTGATTGATCAGGAGATTTCCATGTCCCTTTGTGGATGTTGAGGTGGTGGAACCGAGTTCTAGCTACCAGAACATCTCGCCCCGCAGCGAAATCGATCAGCCTGAATCCGTTATCGGAGGTGTTGTCGTGCAGGCTGTATCTTCCGACCAAAGATATCCTCTCTTCCTAGCTCGGCATTAAAATCTCGTAGAACAATCTTAATGTCATAGCCAGGGCACTGCTCATATGTTTTGTCCAGGAGCTCGTAGAATATGTCTTTGGTGTCTTCATCCTTTTCCTCTGTTGCTATGCGCTCGTTCACATAGTTGAAACTCAAGACTTTTTGCCTAAGTCTAGTTCCAACAACAAATCCACATCCAAACAGTCGCTGCTTTTGTTCTCGGTAGCCGTAGTAGATGTCGCAGTCTTTTAATTTGTGGCTACCTGCTCCATCCCATCGAATTTCTTGAATAGCGGTAATATCTGCTTTGTAGCAGTTGAGGGCTTCCGCTAATTGTTCGGCTGCACGTGATCTTTTAAGGGACCTAACATTCCACGTACAGATCCGAAGCTCGTTGTCATCAATAAATTCGTCATCAGTAAATCCGTCCGTATCCGAGGCTTGTTGGTGCTTCGCAACTAAGAATTGCTTTACGTGGCCGGAAAGTCACCCCGACAGCACGACCCCCAACCTGGACGGCCAGATCCTTGTATATCTCTTAAGATGGGGAGCCGAATAAACCGTTCCTTATAGGCCTGAGCTCCAAATATGTTGTAGTAGCCCTATAAGGTGTTCACTAAGTAGTTCAACCTGACTGGGACTGTAGACGCCACCGTTGATTCCATCTAGGGAATTCCTCCGCTGCCGTCTGGAGGTGCCTTAGTGGGAACACCTCTCCCCCCCCCCCCCTCTCTCCTTTGCTGCCACCAAGAACCATCCGATAGAGTTGAGACCCAATCTCCAGTTGGGGTACTAGGCAGAGCCGTAGCGAGCCTCTCTGGCGCCCGAGGCGAATTAAAAAATTTGCGCCCCCCCCTGGGAAAAAGGTGAAATTACACAAAACTCTATTGTAAAATAAATTATTTCATGACCAAGTATTTTTTTATTGCAGAATCTACAAATTTTACATGTATGGAAAAAGCATAATTGCGTAAAAAACAGATTTTTCATTATTATAATTGGATTTTGCGAGATTTTACCGCTGCAAATTCATCGATGACATCATCAAAATTAATTTTACTTGCAACTTCATACTCGATCGATAAAATTGCTAAACTAGTCAATATTTCCTGACTCATTGTCGATCTCAGATAGTTTTTGATGAGTTTAAGTTTGCTAAAGCTGCGTTCACACGTAGCTATAGTTACAGGCATTGTCAAAAAAATTCGGAATGCAATATCGACATTAGGGTACGATTCTCTCAAATTATAGTCACGGATCAATTGAAGTAGTTCCAACACCGTCGCGGATTTGACGTCATGCGAGTAAATTGTTGAAACTACATGCTTGAAATCAGAAATCTCATCGGCGAACTCAGCCACGTTAATGTCTTTTTTATACTTCAATGCCAAATCAGTTGCTGCTTTTCTCAATTCAGTAGTGGTCATTCTCTGCAAGGACTCACCAGACAAAAATCCAAAATCATCAGAAACCACCATCATTTTCTCATACCTCCAGCTGATTTCAGTAATCAGAATATCGACAGCGTTGTTGGCATTGGAGTTTTTGCATTTCTGACAAATTTGGCCCATCGTCTTCTTTTTCGTACAGCTCCAATCGCTTCTTCTTTCTTGATCGTTCGCACACACTTTTCAATCCAAGAGTGTCAGCCAGTGTGGATGCGCGTATGAAATTCTCCTCAAATCCCGTATCACGAAGTTCTTGCAGTGAATTCTTCAGTCCAGAAATCAAGTGTGCAGCTTTTTCCACGAATAAACTTTTCGCTTGCAAAGCTGCAGTGACGCGGTCGATTTGACCTAGAATCTGATTCCACGCATCGAGAAAAAAAAGAAACTTTCGGTCAATATTTTCTAACAGACTTTCAGCGGACGATTTTGAGTCAGGATTGATTGGATTGGCGATAATCTTTGAGTACTCCATGTAATTCTGTAATTTGAGAATTCAAAGGCCTTACTGTATCAATGCCTTCATGAGGATATTCCATCGACTTGTAGAACGCGAAAAAAAACTTGAAAATGCTTTCAACTGTTTCGAAAAATTTCTTCATTTCCGCATTCGATGAAGCAGAATGTACTCTTGCTAGATTTAAGCAATGGCTTGCACACGGTATGTAAACTGCGAGGTCATTCTTCTCCTGGATGTGTGCTTGTACTCCCTTATATCTTCCCGACATATTGGCTCCGTTATCGTATCCTTGGCCCCTTGCATCTTGGATATCAAGTCCATCTTTTTCTAATTTCTTGATTATGTCGGAAGATAATCCCTCGCTAGTTTTTTCTTCAGTACAAATAAAGTCGATGAAACTTTCTTGAATAGATACTTTTCCATCATAAATCTGAACATAACGAATGATTTCTGCCATCTGTTCATTATGAGAGACATCAGGCGTGCAATCGAAGAGCAAACTGTAGTACTTGGATTTCCGAATTCTAGATAAAATCTCATTGCGAACTGTATGCCCTAATAAGCAAATAAATTCATTCTGAATTTCTGGTGATAAGTAGTTGACTGACCCTTTTTAATGACCCCCAATGAACTCTTCCAAAGTTTTATCATACTTGCCAAGTAACTTGATAACGTCTAAAAACACACCAGCTCCTTTGCTATCGGTTTTTGTATCTGAGCCTCGCAATGCTAAATTGTTTTAGGCACAAAACATAATCGAGTCCAAAATCACACGAAGAATATGTCGCCACCGTTCTTTTTCCAAAAGAATGCTTTTCTGCAATTCATTATCAATGCATTGCGAGTTTTTCAGTCGAGCCTCAAAAGTTTTCCACTCGATGAAGCATTTTCGATGGTCTTGCGATCTTTCATGGTCTTCGATCCGATTGATGTTTTTCCAGTCCGAAAACCCTTGTTGACGATTCGCAATATGAGGTATGTTAGTTGTGCGAAGTTCAAATAGGCAGCAACAGAAGCAAAATACAGCATTCTTATCTTTTGAGAAAATCAACCAGTTTCTATCCACGGATTCACAGTTCGGTAATTTTTTTTGGAACCAATATGGCGAAAATCGACGTCCGTCTTTTGCTTCAATGTTTTTGAAGTCAATATTTTTTCCCTGGTCTGGGCCGTGTAATATGAGATTCGTTCTGATTGCATCCGTAATGTTTGGCCATGCTTGAGGGTTATTGTAATTAACGACATTTATTTGAGCGACAGAAGTAGGGCTAGATTTTTCTGATCGCAAATTTTCGGCACTTCCAATCTCCTCAACCACGTTCAAAAGTGTCACTGTATGCCAGGCTTGTTTTTGTGATTCCACATCAAGATCGTCGATGTTGCCTTCCGAATTATAAGCTACAAAATCATTAAGGGTATTTTGATGATGCATATATCATAATCGTGAATACTGAATGTCCGTCAAGTTAGCACTACCACTTAAAATTTTTAACAGTTTGTTAATTGGATTAATTGTCGTAAATTTTAAAAAAATAAAAAATTGTCGCTCTTCATTAAAAAAAAAAAAAACCTGTGTAATGCTAACTTGACGGTCAAGATAGCACTACCACCCCCAAATCCATTAAATCGATCTTAAACAAAAAACTAAGTATGCAATTGATTGTAAATTTGTCGTAGACTAATCGTGAAAACTAAATAATTTTAGCTCTTCATTCAAATACATTTTCTTGTATTTGAATGCATAAAATGCATCTGCTCGCCGCTAAATGGCATTGACTACAACGATTAAATTTCAGACAAAATAAAAAATGGCTTTGATCTCTTATATCTAGCTTAATATTGTTCTTAGAATACTTTATAAGAAACCAAATTGTTCATTGTTTTACCTGCTACAATTTTGATCTTTATAAAATTTTCGATAAAAAGTATAGTTTTGGCGATATTTGCAATAAATAGAAGAAAAACGTGAAAAAATTGCGAATTATGTTATATATATGCGAAAAATAACTCGAAAAGTATTGGACCTTCTATCGATATCCGAGGTTATTTTGAAAAAAAAATTCACCCCCGAAAAGCGTGGCAACCACCCCCAGGGTGGTTGTGGTGTTCAAATCATTTTCACTTTTGAAGTTAAGGGTAAGATGAGCCTAATTCCAAAATTTCATGCAAATCGGTTCACAGTAAAAAAATTCGGAGATAAGGCCCTATTTTTCGCTTCATTGACTGCACTATAACCACGATATTTGTTTATTGAAACACTTGGAGTATTCGTTGGCCAAAATATGAATTAGTTAGAACACATTTCATACTTGAGACAACACCTTCGTGTTTCTCATCGCCGTTTATTTCATTTAAAAAAAAATATTTCAATACATTTGTGGTTTTTTTCGTGGTTCTATAACAGACACACGTAGCATATGAAGGAACGCAGCATGTCCTTTCTTACCACTTGCCAAAAAAATATACATGTGTCCAAAAATGAAATAAATATGACCAAATAAAGCTTCAAATGGCCAACATTATGATTGGGTCCGATGAAGAAAGAAGAAAAGAACAAGAAAAAGCAATATGAGAAGTGCTTGTTTTAGGAAATATAGAAATATCATGATAGTATGAGCTTCAGAATTTGTACCAAAAGTAAAAACAAAAAACAAAAAATGCCAAAGTGGAAAATAAAGAACCAAGCCCGTAAAGACCACCGAAGTTATTTCTGAGGATCTCGAAAACCTACTTTTGTAGACTTAACTTAGTCGATGACCATAAGAATGCCATACTATAGATCAGAAGAAGTTAGGGTTGCAAACTCGTGTATGTTAGCTTAAATCAAATAAAACTGAACTTGCAGGCGTTCTCGACGCCGAAATTTTCAAGGATGCTAAAGACTGGCTTAAAAGAAGAAAGCACCAGCTGCATGAATTAGTCGGGAGAAAATATGTTCAATGAATGGAAAATCATACAATTGCAACAATTATAGAGGAATACTCTTCTTTAATGTCGCGTCGCATCTCTTGTCCTGTCTATGTGAACGTTTGAAAACCCCCACGTCAACAAATTCTTACAGCACACGGGAGATCTTGGTGTAAGCCTGCATATTGGCAGAAACAAGCTGTGCAGCGTCATGTCTAGTTGCCAAAATACCTTGGTTCTTAAAACAGATTTTTTCATGAAGTCATAACAAATGCCGGTCATTTGAAGAAAAATACGTGACATTTGACATCAGTACTTGCTAACTGAACTCTCCCCATTGAAATCCTTGTTCTACTTCAGGACGAGTTGATGGCCAACCCACATAGGTTGGCTACTATTATGAGGGATAAACCTACAGGAGAAAGCCACAGTTTGGAAACATGCTAACTGGAAATTTCTCTGCAAATTCTTTGCCACTTTATCAGTTTAGTACCTAAAGAAATAAATGAAAATAAATTCGAAGCATAGCGCAATAAAATCGTTGATTTCAAAAGAATTTAGAATTTAAACAGTTGTGTTCCTATTGCTGTCTAGGTTTCATAAGTTAATTACTGAAATCAGACACTTGTATATACACACAGACATTGGGTTTTTTTGCAACCTTTCAATAGTAAATAATGAACTAAACAAAGCACGAGTTGGTTTTGTTTGTTAAAATTTATGCCTAAGCCAACAAAAAAGCACACAAAGTTCAGAAGTTTTAAGCAAGGCTTGTTTACTCATGCGTAAAACAATAAAATTGTATCTTATGGTCTATCTATAATCTATCACGTGCGGCATTGCTGATACTCCACATCTGACAGTACAGTCAATGGAATAAATATCAAATGTCAACCTCATATTGTTGATTGAAACAACAATTTTAACAATTTTACACATAATTATTATCTTATTTGACTTACAGCAACTTTTTTACTACGTCTCCATTACGGCAAGAGGTGGCTATCTAAAAAATATACCAAAATAAGGTCCATAAATGGTTAAATATCAGATCAATAAAAAAAAGTTAATACGAAAAATAAGTTGAGAATTAAATGTCATAAGAATCCTTTAAATCTTAAAAACTAAGTATAATAATTGTGATATCCCAATTTGTCGAGATAGCTATTACCGTTCTAAATGCACATCTGCTAGAAGTAATGCAAAGGACGAATGGAAAACAGTCAATAGTATTCTTAACAAATAATCTGTTTTTAAAAAACCAACCAGCATTCGTGTAAATAACAACGTTGTTTTAGATAAACAGGTCATTAGTAATGATTTTAATAATTATTTAACTCACATTGCTACCAAACTTCATACATGTCCTATGCGATCTCTGTGTCCCAGCTGTTTGACAACAATGTCTTTTGATGAGCCGATAGTCTGTAACAGTTTTGTGTTTAAAACATTTCAAGTCTTGAAAACTATTGGCTCTCTTAAAAATACACAGTCATGTGGAATGGATGGTATTTCTAGCAAATGTCTAAAAGAAGAAGCTTGCTTTTTGGTTGATATACTGTCATACACTTTTAATCGTTGCGTCTTCGAAACAGTATTTCCTGAAGTCTTAAAATGCGCCGATGTTGTTCCTTTATTCAAAAAGGTTCTACTACAGAAATCTCCAATTACAGACCAATCTCCCTTCTTCCTGTAATAAGCAAGATTTTCGAGAATCTGATTAAAAATAGAGTATTGGGTTATCTAATGAAAAACGAATTTTTTCGTCCCTCTCAATCTGGTTGTCAAAGTGGTAAATCAACCGCAGATGCACTTTTAAAGTTTTGTGGTGAAGTAATGTTTAATCTTGATAATAAAATAAAGTGTACTACTGGATTGTTCATTGACATTACTAAAGCATTTGACATGGTTAACATTGTCATCCTTCTGGAAAAATTTGAAAAGGCAGGGTTCCGTGGAATGGTTTAGATCTTTTTTGTCAAACAGGTCTCAAAAAGTAAAATTGGATGAAATCAGGAGTGATAAAATGATACTATATTTAGGGGTACTACAAGGCTCTGTGCTTGGCCCAGTTCTGTTTCTCATTTATATCAATTCCTTGTTTGAACTTAATTTCAAAGGTACACCTGCTGCTTTCGCTGATGACGTAGGTTTCTCATATCGTTCAGATAGTCGTCTTGACTTGATCGCTAACATAAATTGGAACCTTAATCTTTTGCGGATCTGGTTCTAAGTTCATAACTTAGTTATGAGCCCAAAGAATAAAGTAATGTATTTTAGTTTGTCCCCTAGACTGGACCTGGATGTCAATATTTATTTCCATAGTCCTGAATGCCAAAGGTTCAAAATGTGTACATGTTTTTGGTCATCAGTTACATCATATAACACATATGATTGTGATGAAAAAGGTTTCTTAATCGAGAAAGTTACAGAATTTAAGTACCTAGGTCTTACTATAGACTCAAGAATTAATTTTGGGTCTCCTATAGAAACTTTAGGAAAATATTAACGATGCACACTGAGACATTTTTATTTCCTAAGTAAAGTTTGTTCTTCTTCGTTACTTAAAGCTATTCATTACGGGATCTTTCGTTCGAAATTACAATATGGCATTACTTGCTGGGGAGGCACGTATTAGGACAAAATGCAACCGTTGTCTACAATTCTACAGAAAAATATTATAAGGAAAATATGTGACAAACGTGGCAGACATCTTAGTTATTAATTGTTTCATGACTCAAAAATTCTTCTTGTTCGTCATTTGTACATTGTTCTAAAGTGCTCAAAAACTTTTTTATGAAGTCTGGAAATCGCAACTTTGGCTTGATTTCAAATTATAATTTGCGTGCAAATTTTTCTTACTCTGTATCTGTTTTGATCTTCCATACTTCTACTTATTGTAACTTTTATAATGTTTCTTCATTTCGTCCATTTAATAAGCTTCCTTTATCCTTGAAGATCATCACTATACCTGGAA
This sequence comes from Melanostoma mellinum, assembly GCA_914767635.1. Classification (NCBI taxonomy): domain Eukaryota; kingdom Metazoa; phylum Arthropoda; class Insecta; order Diptera; family Syrphidae; genus Melanostoma; species Melanostoma mellinum. Next base: position 170,997,325 of record OU612059.1, on the reverse strand, counting down.
TGTTTCTTAAGATGGTTAAAGATTAGCTTTTCAATTTCAATTTCGTCTCTTTTGAAAGGCTGCTTTCTGCCTCTCTGCATGGCTTAAGAATTGTATACTTTATTAAAAATTTATCTTTCGCTTTAAAGTGTTTTCAAAATGTTAATGTTAATTTTTACGAATAGCTAAATTATATTTTATGGGTCACCCCACCCAATTTTAAAATATTTATATTCAATACTTTTTTAATTATTATCTCATAATACGAAAATCGAATGTCATTTAAATTTCTAGTTATAATAGTTATACAAAAATGTTGTCTAGGTCCTGTGCTACATTACTGAAATTTATAAAAAAAAAAAATTTATCTATCTATGTATGTATCTATGAAATCCTAATGTCAGATAGTTTTGAGATAATTACGTAAAAACCTCAAAGGCAATGAGGAGAGACTTTATTGATTGCACTTAAAGTACAATCACAATTTTCCGAGCAAAAGTTAAAGCTTCAGTCCAAAAATGCAATCAGGAAACAGAAAAACCCAACAGACTACTGTGGTGAGAGGACAGGTCAAAGAGGAAAAATGCTAAAATAAATTAGAATTTAAATAAAATACATACAAAACAACAAAGATCAATTAGAAAAAACCACAAAAAAGTAAAATAATAATATTAATAAGAAAATAAAATGGCAGCGCAGGTCAGTCCCAGTTGCAATTTGGAAGTTGGCACCAAATTGGTTAAGTTATTCATTGAAACAAAAATTATATTAGCTTTTCCATATACATATTTTATTTATATTTCGAAACATTATCTACATTTCACTTTAAAAATAGCCTTGCAATTTAAACATACTTTTTCTTATATTTTTGTGTTTGGCGAAGCTTCTTGTTTGTCTTTTTAACAGAGAAGGACATCATTCCTGAAAAAAGGAACCTGACTATTGTCTCTTTGTGCTCGGTATTAGGGCAGCTTATTATTTATTGATTTATTTATTCATTTATTCATCTACAGAGAACAATAAGAACTCACAACAGACTCGGAAATGTAATAATTAAAATAACATAGGATTAATAAAATATGTTAAAAATCAATAACAAATTGTTCATATTAAAAGTAACAGATTATTTTTGAAGGCATCTCTGGCAGGCGCGGATTCAAGGGGGGGGTCACAGGGGTCATGACCCCCCCCCCCCCCCCCCCCCCCCCCCCCAAAACAGCCCACATTTAAAAAAATAGAGCTAAACCAATCGAAACTGAAACTGAAAATAAAAAAAAAAATAACCGAACAAAATCTAATTTTTGTAAACTTGAAAAACGGAAACTAACCAAGCGACCAAGAGCATCAGTATAAAGCACATCCGGATACCCAGGGACCGCATTGCCTTGTTTCAGTCTTTGAAATTTTTTCGATGAAGCATTCCAAGTATAATAACGTGGAATCTCCGAGTAAAGCAAAGTTGGTGCAAATGGATCGCTTTGGCAGATCGCACAGAAATTGGTCAATGTAGTTGCTGGAGGTGTTTCAGTACGTTGCATAGCATTCGAAGCCGAGAAATATACTCGCTAACCATTCTCCAGATGCACTGCCAAATGCACTTCACTTTATTAAATAGGCAATGGCTTTATTTAATAGACTATATTTTATTTTTTTAATATTGATTTCACACAAAAATCCAGTTTATTTGCAGCCCCGGATCTAGGGGGGGGGGGGGGGCAGACCGGGGCACTTGCCCCGGGCGGCAAGTTTAGGGGGCGGCAAAAACAAGTTCGAAATTCCGAGAAGTGGACAATTTGTCTACCTTTCGGTTTCAAAGCAGCATCGGTTGCCGCGACCGAGAATAGGACAACTTTTCTTCTTTTCGGTTTCAAAACAGCCACTGTGGTTGCGAGCGAAGGGAAGCACAGTCAAAAGTCAAAGTGGACAGATCGCATTTTACTATCATTATAAGTTTTTGTACTTTCTTGTCGATCATCTAATTGTGCTCATCTCATCACACAATGTCCTCAGCCTAATCAAGGTAACTTCTTGAACTTGATCTCTCTGCTCGCCAAACATAGTTCAACTCTTAAGTTTCAATTACTTACTTACTTACTTAGGTGGGCATTACAGTTCGGGGTGAACCTGGGCCTCAACCAACATCCTTCGATAACGACTTCTATTTCGGGCAAGCTCTCTCCAGTTTCGCACTCCAAGTCGGTTGAGGTCATCCTCCACTTTCAATTAAAACACTTAAAAAAGGGACAAGTATCATATTTATGAAAGACAATTCAAAATGAAATAATTGACATAATGGCAGTTAGAAATAGCATTTTAAATGAAATCAAAGAAGCTAAATACTACACGATAGTGTTCGACTGCACTCCAGATGTATCCCATACAGAACAAATGAGCTAGGTTATTCGATATGTAAAAAGAACTTTCGATGTGTGTGAAATAAAAGAAAATTTCATTGATTTCATAGAAGTTGCTGGAAAGACAGGATAGGACATTTGTCAACAGATTCTAGACAAATTGGCTGTTAATGATTTAGATATTGGACAATGTCATGGCCAATCTTATGACAATGGGTCCAATATGGCCGGCATCCATAAAGGAGTACAAGCCAGGATTGCAGAAAGAAATGAACTGGCCCAGTTCGTACCGTGCTTGGCTCACTCCTTAAATCTTGTAGGTGCTCATTCTGCCTCATTATGCCAGGAAGCTATTAACCTATTTGGACTGGTTCAAAAAGTATATTTCTTTTTTGTTGGCTCCACTACTAGGTGGGACATTGTGAAAAAAAATGTTAAGGCAAATTTAAAAGGGAGTAGTCAGACGAGATGGTCGGCGAAACATGTTTTTTGTGAATGCTCTATTGAATAATTTGCCAGAAATAGCGGAAGCCTTAGAAGAAGTTAAGCAAATTTCTCATGCTCCAGAAACTAAGTACGAGGCAGGTAATATCTTAACAGCTATAAAGAATTTTAAATTTATTTTCAATTTAACTATTTGGCCGAATATTCTCCGCGAAATCAATCGAGTGAATATTGAGATTCAGAAAGAAGATATAATCCTTGCACTAATTTCGCTCTAATGGATGGTCTGCTCAAAACTTTACAAAAAATGAGACAAAATCCAATGGAGTATTGGATAAATGAGGCTGAAAAAAGTGGTGTTGACCCTATCTTGCAAAACAAACGAATTCCGAAACATAAAAAACATTTCGATATATATATACAAACACTCAAACCTGTTCAACTCTTTTCTAAAGAAATAATGATGGTATTTGATCGAATCATATCAGAAATTAAAAAGAGGTTCGATTGTGCTACCATACTGAATATGAACTTCGATTTTCTTAATGGCTATGATATTTTGAAAATGTCAATTGTAGAACTGCAAAAATATGGAACGGATCTGGCTAAAAAATATGAGCGAGATGTGAGCACCGTTGAATTCTGTCTGGAACTTTACGTTTTTAAAGAGCAAGCTTTGTGCATTTGCATTTTGCAAGCTGGTGACATTGAAAAAGCTAGCGGTTTCTATCTCTTGCAACAGATCTATGCGCATGATTTACAGGATGCTTTTCCAAATATTTGTGTTGCCTTGCGAATTTGCTCTACGCTTCCCACTACATCCGCAAGCTGTGAGCGAAGTCTTAGCAAACTAAAACTAATTAAAAATTATTTGCGATCATCTATGAGCCAGGAACGTTTATCCAGTCTAGCAATCTTAGCGATAGAAAATCAAATCGCACACGAATTAAATTATGATAAGTTCATAGATTTATTTGCTGAACAAAAAGCTCGAAGAGTAAAATTGTAATTGCAAATGATAAATATAATAGTAAATTTGATTTTGTCTTTATTATAAACCTTTTTATTTTAAGTCCTATCCTGTACTGTGTATAAAATATATATTCTACATATCTGTAAATAAATAGGATTAAAACAGAAAAAGAGCGGTTTAAGCGTTTTTTCTGAAAGGCTTGTGTCCAGTTGTCAGTCAATTAGTGAAGAACTGATAGCTGAAATAATAAGGATTATAAAGGTAAAAGCAAATATAAATTGGTGGGGCGGCATTTTTCACTATTTGCCCCGCCTGTAAAAAATTGAAGAAGGCTGTTTATTTGTCAATATAAGTCAACTTTTTTTTTTAAAAAAAGAACAGTGTTTTGTATATAAAGAGAGCTAACGCATTGCATTGATGTCGTTTCCATAAGAATATAGGGATAAAAAGTATCCTATGTCCGTCTTCTGGTCCTAAGCTCCCTCCCCAACAATTTTCAGTCAAATCGGTTCAGCCGTTCTGGAGTTATGGATAGTGTAACTAACACGACTTTCTTTTATATATATATATATATATATATATATATATATATATATATATATATATATAAAAGAAAGTAAATATATATATATATATATATATATATATATATATATATAGATTTATAATTTAATATAAACAACAGTTTATTTTTGTTATATTTGATTTTTTTTATCCCGTGACCCCCCCCAGAAAAAAATTCTGGATCCGCGCCTGATTCTCTGGTGCAGTTGATATAAAAGTCAAAAGATACTGGCTCATTAAGACCATAATTACAACGATTTAATAGCTCAAAAAATGAACGTCGTTCACGGAATAGGCGAAATGGAAAATACAAGCCCAACAAGCTTAGCATGTGAAAATGTATTAAGTCTCTTATGAGCATAATAGAGTAGAACTTTCGCGAAGATTGAAGGCTTACAAACCTATTAAAGAACATCTAGTTGAATAAGAAGGTATTTCAATATTCCAATTCAACTTGTAAATTACAAACCTAGTAAAATGCTTTTGGATTCTTTCAATTCTAATGGAATGAATATTATAAAACGGATTCCATACCGTTGAACAGTATTCTGAATTAGATCTGACTAAAGAGACAAATAACCCTTTCAATGTATATGGATCTTGGAAATCTTTAGAATTTCGTTTTAAGAAGCCAAGCATAGAGTTAGCCTTATTAATGATATAATCAATATACGATCGTTAAATTTAAGCTGTGGATCAGAAATGACTCCTAAATGTGTTATTCTAAGAAGTCTGTTCAGCTTTTCGGTTGATAATTTATATTATTTGCTCCAAGATCTTATGACTGAGATTCAAACCCTGTGTGAGATTCGCCATCTCTGTAGAATTTCATCGTCATCCATAGGAAGTTGTCTTTGAGCCACTGAACTTTTGAGAATGAATTTTCTACCCGATGCTGTTTTTACTTAACTTTGAAAAGTACACTTTATTCCGTACAGACAAAGATCTCGCTAAAACTGGCACTGCCGTTTTAGAAAAATCTTCTTTTCAGTGCCGTAAGGTCATTATCCAAGGTTTGGTTACTTTTGAAGTAACCTTTGTCGTCATACCCCTCGAACATATCGAAGATATCCTTCTGATATCTTTGTACAATCAATGCGCTGCATCCCGCGCTGACATAAGACACCAAAATTACACCCAATTCATAATTGTAGGCGATTTCAACGCACGCCACCAACTCTGGATGGATACCCTGAGTACTCCCCAAGGAGTTGCTATATCTGACTGGCTATGTGAAAATTCCCACAACCACTCTTTCGAGATTGTCTCTCAACCAATACCAACATTTCCGCGAACCCCTTCGACACTTGACTTCTTCGTGTGCTCACCTCACTTAATTTGTAGAATTCCAACACTAACTAACTTCTTCTGCACTGCAATTGTATCTGACTCCGATCATTTAGCTGTAAATTTAAACCTTCGTCTTCAGACAAATTTTAATATTCTAGCTACTCCTCAGCAAGAATATATTAATTACGCAAAAATCAATTGGCGAGTTTTTCAGAATTCCTTAACGGAAAAGCTACAAAACTGTACACCTTCCACTTCAGCCAACCTGACCAATGAAGACATTGATTCTGCAATCAATTCCATTGAAAGCTCAATTACCAGTACAATTGCAGAGCAAGCCCAAGCCCGAGATCTCAAATCCAAGTATAAAGACTTACCCGAACACATACAAAGTATGTATAAATATAGGCAAAAACTTCGGAAAATTCTACAGAGAATTTTTCACTGTACTTTAAGTACCCACGGAGATGAATACCAGATTGTTCTCTCACAACTCAAGTGTCTCAGTACCCTCATCGACCAAAACACCAAAACCTATATCGACTCCCAATTCAGAAAACGACTTAACGTCAAAAAACCTGGTCCGAATACTTTCAAGCAAATTAACCAAATTGTAGGAAAGAAATCTCCTATACTTGGGCAACTGCAACACAATGACGTCACTCATGCATCCGACAAAGAAAAAGTTAACGCTTTTGCAGACTTCTTCGAAAGCAATTTCAAACCCATTCCACCCATTCATTTACCTGAGTTCTTCTCAAACGTCAACAATGAATTCTCATTATTAGTTTCACAAAACCCGGAGCCGCTCACAACATTCAACGAAGAAAATTCATAAGTCTTCACAACAAGCGATGATAATTTTCACAAATCTGCTTGACCTTTACGGTTCAATCCATTGCGGTGACTCCAAAAAATCTTCGGGACCTAACAAGGTTTCCAATTTTGTTATCAAGGAACTCCCTCCGACTGCGATTATAATTCTTACGATTAATCTCAATAACTGTCTTAACAACAGTTATTTTCCAAGTATGTAAATGGAAACTAGCAGAAATATTCCCAATTCCTAAGAAACCAGAGGCGAATTCTGTTAGCAGTTTTCGACCTATCTCGCTCCTCCCAAACCTCAGCAAACTTCTTGAAATGCTTATTCTCAACAAACTTCGCTCGCACTATGCTCCTCAATGTGTATAGTGCAGCATAACCAATTTGGGTTCAAATCATCTCACTCCACTTTCGACCCGTTGTTAAAGCTTCACGCAGATGCAACCCTGGCTCTTAACAAAAAAGAGGTAACAGTAGCCTGTCTGCTTGATATTCAAAAAGCATTTGACACCGTTTGGATAGATGGTCTGATTTTCAAGTTGAAATCATTTCACTTGCCTAGACATCTTATCACAATCATACACAGCTTCTTGACCAACCGCCTAGAAATAGCTCTCCGTAGAGTGAAGGAACACATCCTTAGGTTCTGGGATTACTACCTACAATGGGGAATTAAAATCAATCCCACTAAAATAGAGTTCATCTGCCTTAGGAATCCCTCGCGTAATGGCATAGCCACAAGATGCAAGCACCTGTCCCTGACACTCCCCGATAACACAATTATCACACCTAAGCAAAGTGTTAAATACCTTGGAGTTCATTTCTTCGAAAAGTTCAAGTTTAATCAACATGCTAAATACACTTTTCGCAAGGCAAACGGTGCCTTAGCTCTCCTTCGTCCTCTTATGAAAGTAAGAGGTGGTCTCCAAACACGAACAAAACTTCTGCTTTACAAGCAACTAATTCGTCCTATACTAACTTATTGCTTTCCTATATGGTACACAATAAGCCCAACATATATGAAGAAAGTGCAAGTATTCGAGCGCAAGGCTCTTCGGTATTGCACATCTTTGTATAGAAAACCAAATTCAGTCCGCTACTACAGCAATGAAAGACTCTACGAAACAACTAAAATTGTTCCTATAGACAAATACCTACACAGCCTCGGCACCAAAATACTGAGGAAAATCCCATCCCATCTCAGCCCTCTTATTAATATAATTACAGGTAACGCAGCCCCCGACGACCGATATCTCCAGGTGCTATCCATAAGGGATCCAGCATTTCGAATGTCGCAAGAAGACAGCTTCGGAGACTTCTACGTCGCTGCAGGAAGAGGAACGCAGCACAACAGAGGTTGAAGACACCACTGAACCATCGAACTAATATTCCTCACCCACCAACATTACAACCAACGACCGTCAGCACTGCTCAAGCCGACGAGAACATACCAATTATTTATTTAAGAAACAAGTAAATGTTAGACATAAGATACCTTTTTAATAAAGATGTATAAAACCCGCCAATTTAACGAAGCAGATCAGTGCTCGCAGAAATCAATAAGCCTCGATCTCCTAGTTGGAGGATCAAACAGCGTTCTTCCTCAGAGCAATGCTTTCCGCGTCCTATTATTTAAAAAATTAATGCGTTTTAAACACTTAAACACAAGTCTAACGGTAAATTCAATAATTTAATTGCGATCGGAAGTGAAAAAGACCAGAAATAATGCAATTCTACACAGCACTCTTGTATGTATTTTCCACCATTGCAAATCTGACATTTCTAAGTAAAACAAACGGTGCATTGCAAGTGACCATCATTAATGTTTGGTAGCACTGGGAATGTTAGGTGCAGGGATTTACGGTCCCAACTTTAAATCATCTACATCCCTTGGTAACACAACTAATATCTTTCAGGCAGAGGTAATGGCTATAGAATTCTGTATTAGGGAATGCATTAGAAGAAACCTCCGAAGATCAAGTATCCTAATCTGCTCTGACAGTCAGGCAGCACTAAAGGCTCTGTCCTCGACAAAAATCGAATCCAAACTAGTTTGGAACAGCCTGTCATGTATAGTTCAATTAGCTACTCACAATAAAATAACTCTTTCATGTGTGCCTGGTCATGAAGGCGTACCGGGTAACGAAGAGGCTGACCGACTTGCTAGACTTGGCTCTCAGTCCCAATTCAAAGGCCCTGAACCCTACTGTGGTCTCCCAATCAGTAGCCTTAAAAACGAATTAGCTACCAGGGAACGACAGAACATGATCAGCACCTGGAACAACTCAAATGGCCATCGTCAGTCAAAACTATTCATTGACTTATCCCACAAAAGTATGAAAGAAATTCTTGACATGAGCAAACGTGACGCAAAGTTACTTACGGACTTCTTCACTGGACACTGCTCTCTCAAGTATCATCTTAAAAACATGGGCATCAGCCAAGATGACACCTGTCTTCACTGTCTTGAAGACATAGAAACAGCTGAACACATTTTATATGTGAATGCCCTGCCTTAGCTAGATCCAGGCTTAAAATATTCAATAAAGGGTTCCCCTGTCCCCTTGATATCAGAAACACCTCTTCCTCGAAGATTCTTAGGTTCTTACATGACCTCAGCTTCGATTGAACAAACCTATACACTACGTGTTTTTAAACCTAAGGGAACAGCACAAAAGATCTTTCAGGTCGACGTGCTTGTAAAGGTAATTTTCACCTTCACCCTAAATAATTTAAAAAAAAAAAACTGGGAATGTTTATACACGTTACATTTTGCTCCAATTAAAAACGTTTAAGGCAATAGATTCTATTGTGAAAAAAAGAACATAATAGTGAACTCTTATTATTTTGGCCACCTCTGTATTTGCTCAGTTTGATAAGTGGAATGAGTAAGCAGTGTCGATCAGCTATTCACCGTAGCCACACGCACCGCGCTTAGTGCCCGAATAATTCGTGACCTGTTCCACCTCCAACCACCCAAAAAATCAAAATTAATAAAAAAAAAAAAAAAAAATTCAAAAAAAAATCCAACTAAATCAACAAACAATATTATAAATCTCTCCAGCCGCGCCGCGAAAATAAAATCGAGTGCAATTATAATCAGTGCTGTGAAAGTGTAAAAAAAAAAAGCAAAGCCCATGTACTACTCAATAGCCCAAACACTAAGTGCGTTACCTGTCCATCGTCTCCTCCCCCACATCACTCTCGCAGTCCCAGTGACTGCACACATTTCTTTGATTTGATAATCTCTTATCTTATCTGGGCAGTGTGTGCAGTCAATGAGACTGTGCGTTTGTTAGGCGAATAGTCAATCAACGGTGTTGATCCCGTTGGTGAACTAAAGTCAAATTGCTAGCTGGGCATAACACCGCTAGTAATTTGATTTTGTTTTCTAATAGGATATACACTTGTTGATTCGACTTAGTTAGCGTCTACGGTTGATATTTTGTTTTATGTATTTTTGTGAATTGTAATGTCGGGTAGATTTCGGGTTGATTTTAGCAACATTCGGGGGCTAAGATCGAATTTCTTTGCTGTGTATGCTCACACTGCAAAATGCAGGCCAGCTGTTTTGGCACTAAGTGAAACACAGGTGGGTGTTGGTTCTGATCCCTCAGAATTCAACCTGCCTGGATATAGCTTAGTGCCACTATTCTTTTCCTCCCATGGCCTCGCCGTATATGTTAGACATGATATTGCTTACCAACTTCTACCACAATACGGCCTATGTTCTAATACGAACTTTAATTTCATGTGGTTAAAATTCACCGTCCGTAAGCAAATCATTCATTATTGTTTTATTTATAGAAGCCCCAATTTAGATAGCAATTCAACCTCCAACGAGTTTGATGCGCTATCTGACTCCATAGTAAGAATTGTTTCCCTTTATCCTCACACTGAAATCGCAATTGCGGGCGATTTCAATGTACACAATTCAGATTGGCTTCGACATTCTGGCCAGACAACACCCGAAGGAAAATATGTTGAGATCTTCGCCGAGTTTAACGAATTAACTCAACTTGTTGATGAGCCCACTCGGGTTCCAGATATAGAAGGCCATGCGGCCAACACTCTTGACTTATTTCTCACTTCTCATCCCGAAAAATACAGGGTTGTAGTATCATCTCCTTTAGGCAAATCGGACCATTGTGTCATATCGGTAGATTTTTCGCTTTCCGTCACGGTAAAAAAAGATAAAGTCCCTAAAAGAACAGTGTGGCAATACGAGAAAGCCAATTGGGACGGCCTGAATAATTTCTTTCGAAATTTTAATTGGGCATTGTGCTTTCTCGACGGAAACGTTGATGCATCAGCTGATATGATATCTAACGTAATTCTAAACGGCATGAGAAATTTTGTTCCTCACAGAACAAAAAGTATCATCCCCAAAGAGAATTCGTGGTTTGATTCAAGCTGTAAAGAGGCGATTCGGGATAGAGAAAGTAGTTTTCGAAAATTCAAAGACAACCCTACTGTAGAAAACCGAAATTTGTTCAAACGGGCCAGAAATAGCTGTAATGCTCAGATACAAAGGGCTAAGTTTTTACATGACCAAAAAGTAAGGCAAAAAATACTATTGTGTCCAAAAGGAAGTAAAAACTTTTGGTCTTTTGTGAAGAACATTAAGAACTCGACCACGTCATCGGTCCCAACGCTCGTCTTCAATGACTCTCCGTATGTCAGCTCCATCGACAAAGCCAATTTGCTGGCAGCTCAATTTGCTGCCAACTCGACACTTCCTCATAGCATAGTGGCTCCACCTGAGCTCGAGTCTGCAAATTCTTTGATGAAGCAGATATTTTTTCGAACTCGCTCGGTTGCGAGAGTCCTTAAAGATCTCAACATACATAAATCCGCTGGTCCAGATGGTATCCCCGCCGTTATTCTGAAGAGGTGTTCTTCTACGCTGGCAAAACCACTGCGCAAACTTTTCCATCTTTCCTATTCTGCTGGGATTTTTCCGAGCAGATGGAAAACTGCATTTGTCCAGCCGGTCCCTAAAAAAGGCGAATCTTCCTCCCCTTCCAATTACCGTCCAATTGCACTAACGTCCCTTCTTTCCAAGGTCATGGAAACGTTGATAAACCGTCAACTTATGAAATATCTTGAAGAACGAAAGCTTCTTAATGACCGTCAGTACGGCTTTCGTAGCAAACGGTCCACTGGTGATTTGATGGCTTATCTCACTGAAAAGTGGAACCAATCTTTACATTGTTTTGGAGAAAGTAAGATTATTGCGCTTGATATTTCTAAAGCATTTGATAGAGTTTGGCATCAGGCTCTTTTATCGAAAATGCGTGCTTTTGGTATCGATGAGTCTCTTCTTCGTTGGATTAGAAACTACCTTTCGGACCGTTCAATACAAGTTGTGTTGGATGGTTTCAAGTCTGATACCCACTTCATAAATGCTGGTGTGCCCCAGGGCTCCGTTTTGTCTCCGACTCTCTTCCTCATTTTCATTAATGATCTCTTGTCTGAAACTTCTAATCCACTTAACTGTTTTGCTGACGACTCGACCCTCAGCTTTTCATATTCGTTTCCAAATTCACGTCCCTGCTCTTCGGATGTGGAACTGGAACGGTTGCGTATGATAAGCTCATTGAATTCTGACCTTGACAGCATTGTTGCATGGGGTATTATGAACCGAGTAGAATTCAATGCTTCGAAAACTCAATGCTGTCTCTTGTCGTTGAAGCTTAACATTCCCCCATTGCCATTATCCATGAATGGTACCTGCATCGAAGAAACCGAAAAGCTGTCAGTACTTGGTATGTGTGTAAACGATGATCTTCGTTGGAATGACCACATATTTGAAGTCGCCAAAAACGCTGCTAAATGCTTAGGTTTCTTGAGACGATGCAGGAAGTTCTTCACCCCCTCTGATCTGGCTACCATTTATAAGGCCTTTATCCGCCCAAAACTGGAGTATAACTCTCATATCTGGTCAGGTGCTTCTCAAACATCTTTGCGCCTACTAGATAGGGTACAAAATAGAGCGCTAAGATTGATAGGTGATAGTTCAATCGTAGAATCGATTGATTCTCTTGGACATCGTCGAAACGTTACCTGTCTCTCTCTCTTTTATCGCTTTTTCCACAAACAGTGCTCTAGTGAAATAGCCAGCTGCATTCCTCCCTTGAAACAATTTAGCCGCAACACCCGCCTCGCTAGGAATGCTCATCAGTTCTGCCTTGAGCCCAACTTCGGGCGTACAGTCAAGTATAGAGATTCTTATTTTAGTCGCACCACCCGAATGTGGAATGCTTTACCTGGCTCTGTGTTTCCCCTGCATTACGATTTACAAAGATTCAAAAGCAACGTGCATCGGTGTCTCCTTTCAAATCCTCTCCTGTTTTCCTAAATACTCGCACTGTGTTTAATAACATTATAAGGGTAGTCATAACCTCTTGATGTGCGCGTTAATTATAAAAAAAAAAAAAAAAAAAAAAGCAACTCTTGTTGCCATACTAAATCGAACAAATAATTGCTCAAGTGATGGGTAGTTTTGCTGTTCAAAAATATTAACTTCGCGTGTATAAAAGGCAGCAGTTTCCATTGGAAACCATCAGTTCCTCCTTCTTAATTAAAAGGCAACAACTAACTAACAAACAAAAATGTTCAAGTTCGCTTTCATCCTTTTGATTGCCCTTATCGGCCTTTCCATGACTCTTGCTGCCCCAGCACCAGCACCAGAACCAGGTCTACTTGACGGCCTTCCAATTGTCGGACCTCTTCTTGGCAGCCTTCCAATTGTCGGAGATCTTTTGGGTTAGGATCGCATCCCACACTGAACATCGAATCATCATGAGATCGTTTATGATTCCAATAAAGTCTTATTAAATTTATAAATCCGTATTTTTTTTTCATTTATTTACATACTAGGAAACTTTTTTTTAAAGTAGCGCGAACAATAATTTTGGCTCTACTCAAACAGCAGCATTGAAAAGGTTTATTTTTTCATATTCTATATTCTTAAACTTGTTGGTAAGGAATCTAAATGGCAAACGGATCACCATTCTTTGCGATATAACCCCAGATCTTCTGGCCGAAGCTGAACACTTCAGGAACCTGTTGAATCCAAATCAGGAAACAATTAACTTCCATTATGCTTGCTCCTAGTTTCAGAAATGATGTTTTGGATGCCAATACTCGTGTAACACAACCAGAGGTTATTCTAGCAGTGGAAAAGCTTAAAGAAGGAAAGCAACAGGTTCGAAACTGACAACCCAGTATAGTTTTACAAGTACGGCACAATGCAGTCAACTGGTTGGCTAAAATTTCGTCCTTTTAATCGTTTTACTATATCGCATCTATTCTCCTCTTTGGAAACATATCCGAAATGAGAGGAAGAATCAGTCTGTTTTGAATTCATTTTTATTTTCTTATCACTTATAACTACTTACTTGCTAACAAAACTGCTTAAACTAGCTTACATAATAACTTCATTAACTTACTGACCCTAGGCGGGTACTCTAAATTACTCAATAACCTTTCGGCCTAAAGATACCGTATGGATTTCAAACTATATCTAATATTAACCCTAAGAAAATTTAAAAAACTTTGTTTTTTTTATCAGTTTTTTGTTTGGTTTTTCTTATATCTACTAACAACTAATTATGGGAGGAAGAATAGACTGCGAGAATGCGTTGTTGAAACCAACAGATGGCGTCCTGCTGGCGCAGTTTGGCGGGACTTGTTAGGAGATTCGCCACAGCTACTCCCCCCTGAACTTTCCGTCTGCAGCAAGCAGCACTCTCAAATCCATCAGCTGAGGAATGTAGCAAGCTCGTTTACAATGGTTTAGCATGAGACGTCAATTTTGCTCAGCTATTTTGTTTTTTTTTTTTTTTTTGTGTGAAACGTCAAAATGCAGCAGCAGGATACTCAAAAGTTGAAGTTGAGTGAACTTGTGCTGCTGCTTCTGTTGCTGCTGCTGCTGCTACTGCACATTGTATTCACTTTTAAGGCATTTGCTTACTTTTAACTTTCACAGTGCTGCTTGTTGCTACTACTGCTGCACCATTGTGTTCAGGCAGTTAGCCATTGAAATTGTTACCGAATACAAATATCTTGGACTTTACCTCACAAAGAATTTAAATATGGAGAAGCACTTGCAGAAGCAGGCGAAGGCTAAGTGTGCGATCAGAGCATCGTGGATCCAATGCTTTTATAACAAACGCAAAGGATATAAAGGACTTCCGACCGATTTCCTTACTTTCAAATATTGGTAAGATTTATGAGATAGTTTTAGCAGGGCATCTCAACAAGCTATGCGAAGACCTAAATATAATTCCAAGTAACCAGTTTGGATTCAGAAAAAACCACTCCACAGAACATGCGTTGTTGGTTCTGCACAAAAAAATAATTCAAAATCTTCGAAAAAAAGAAACAACTTTATGTTTGGATATAGATTTAGAAAAGGCGTTTGATAACATTTGGCATTACGGATTACTATTCAAGCTCATTTCTTTAGGTTTTCCCATTTGGCTAGTACGAATTATCCAAAGTTTTTTGGAAGACAGATTTACCTCTGTAAATATAGGAACAGAATTCTATGAGCAAATAGCAGTGCTTTCGGGTGTTGCTCAGGGATCAATACTTGGTCCAACACTCTTCAACATCTTTTTGAATGACTTCCCATTCAAAGATTTTATGATCCAGGAGCCTTGCGGTTTATTGTACGCAGACAATACCACAATATTGGTAAGTGACAAGAAGCCAAGTCTTGCACTTAGCAAGCTGAAAGAAAAAGTTCCCATCTTGGAAAGTTATTTCAAAAGTTGGGGCCTAAAAATCAACGCAGGGAAATGTAGCCTCACCTGCTTTAGAAACTCAAGTGGTAAGGGTCATTATCTGGCTGTTAAAGAGAGTAAAGCTTTAAATCTACAAATTAACGGAAGCGATGTCCCTAATAGTCGAACCCAAAATACTAGGTATTAATCTCCATAATAGATGCGCTTTTAATAAACATGCTAGAAAAGCTCTAATGAAAGCAAAAATGGTAACATCAAAGTTGAAATCTTTAGTGCAATCAAAACATATGCCGGGCAAAACCAAAGTTCTTATGTATAAAACATTAATAAGAACCATTCTAAATTATGGATTTAGCCTATGGTTCACAATCTCCCCTACTGTAGCGAAATTTTTCGTGCGAATTTTTCATTATTTCCTTCCCACTTAAAGTGAAGTTATTTCCCATGTGAAGGTAGTGCCCGTGAAGTTAGTTCCCTGCACCGAACTGTAAGTAGACTTTCTTTTCAAAATTTATGACGATGAAAAATCATAAATGAGATAGCAAATCTTCAAGTTAAAAATTCTTAGACAAGTTGGTATGCTGAATGGATGAACTTAGCTAGAGGCTGTGAGATGGACCTGGATCGTGATACTTGATAGTTATGATTTCAATAATTGCAGAAAACGCCTTCTCAGCTTATTTCTTCAGTGGACCTTAAGTGTATAGAGAAAGTTTTCTGAAGTAACGCAACAGGATCGATGCACAGAGAAATTGTTATTGTAGACTGAATCACAATTTCAATAAGAAGAATTATCTACTGCTTTGATAGTTGATAAATATGCATTTAATGTTACAATCAACCAATTTCATTTAATGAAGATTTTCTTTTTTAACTTCTAATCTATAGCAATAATTATGTTTTGTCAACCAGGCAAAAGCCATAAAGCCATAGTTTCAAACTCATATTGGTAATTATGTATTCAAACCTTACGAAAAATAAATCTAAAATCTGAAAATCTAAATCTTGTCTTCAAACTTGTTTTGCGGTATATTTTACCACAACAAGTTAGACCTTTATTTTTCTTCCTTTTCCCATTTTCACCCCCTCCTTTTGTTGTGGCTTCAAAGTGCTGGAAGAGTACAAAGCAACCCTATAGTCCATCAGCTAGTGGTGTACTTCAAAGCATCTTGGAAAAGCAACCCAAATAGGTACCCCTTGATTGAGCCAGTGGACGGCTGGAGGCTCAAGCAGCAGCGATAATTAGAACCAGCAAGGTTCTGGAAAAAGTCCATCGCAACAGCAGCAGCAGCAGGTTACTAACAACCTAATATTGGTACTAAAGGTAGAGATATGGCTACCCATCTCTAACGCACTGACTAGTTATCAGTCAACGTTTACTATAACGTCATCATCATCAGAATTTGGAATTTGAAGCTTTTTTCAATACAAACGGCCAAGAGACCAACGTAATGGCTGAGTGCCCACCGTAAAGGCCGAGTGCCCAACCTAAAGTGCTTTTTACCTTAGCTAGGAAATGACTCTTTATAGAATTATCCCCATTCCCCCAAATCTGCGCGAAGGTTCACCGAAGTAGTTAAAAGTAGTTTTCGCGAAAAATGACGAATCCTCTTAAACTGAATCCTAGCCTAAATAGTTTTCTTGCACAATGTAACTTGGGTCGGTTGGGCCGAGGGAATTTGTTAAGTGTAATAGTTTTTCAATTTTCTTTTCTGGAATGTATTGAAATGGAACAGGTCTGGATTCGTTCATTCAGGCAAGTTGTTGCGAATCTCTAACGACCGAGAGATTCAGCAACGAGATTGTTTAGAAGAGAGCGAAGGGTGCGTTTCGCCTACGGCGCAGACTCCAGCGAATTTGTTGAGAGTACTGCAGATACCCCGTGACGAACCTCCACGACTCTGATTGGTCGAAGTGAGTAGAATTGCTGAATGCGCCGATGAACGAAGAGACCGCCAAGAAAATGGCACTTCTTGGTTGACCTCTGAAAAGGACATAGTGCCAGAAAGTTTTGAAAATTGAAAAAAGTGTTCGGAGAATTTTATAATCGAGTGTTTAATCTTAGCAAGTAGTGCAAGTTTAAATTGTTATAGTGTTTGCTTGGCAGGAAGGCCAAACTAAACAGTGTATTGATTCTCTGCAGGAAAGCTCCAAGCAGGCAGGAATTCGGAAGAGTTAGTGCCAGTACGGGCAAGAGAACTCAGGCAGGATTCGTCAGAAGAAAACTAAGGGCCAGTTGCTCATTCGAATCATAAATTTAAGTTCTACTTAAAGTTTTCATTTTTGTATGAGACGTTCCGGAATTCTTAAGTTCTACATAAAATCCCCATAGTAAAGTAGAACTTTATGTAGAACTTAAATTTATGATTCGATTGAGCAACTGGCCCTAAGTATTTCTATACCTTAGTCTTTTAATTTTATAAAAGTGGAAAAAGTGTAAGTAGTACGTTTGTTTTGGCTTTGACTATTGAGTCATATTGTTGTTTCGGTAACCCTTCGCTTTTGTAATTAATCCTGAGATTGCAGGACGCGAGACCTTTCCTTGGCCTTGTTGTCTGTTCGGGAAAATTCCCAAATAGTCGTTTGTTTGCGGGTGTATTGTGCACACAAGTTGTTGTTTTGAATTTTAACCTGGGTACAACCCCATCTTCGAACTTAGATTTCATACTATTTAAATTGTTAACTGGCTCTTTGCCAGATTCTACATACACAGCCGTATTTATAATCGCATAATAAACTCCGAACAACTTTATAACACGCCTATTCATTGAATAAATCAGAAATCGTATTTATAATCATTTTTCGTCAGTGAATAGGGGCTGAATAGCTTAAACGCAGAAATGTGTGTTTTAAGCGTGTTTTAAGCGTATTTTAGCGTATAAATGTCATTTGATTTTGAGTATTGAGTTGTCATTCAGTGGTTTATTTACAACTTTGAGAGTTTTAAAAGCAACTAAAATGGAAATGTACTCAAATTACATTAACTTTATGCATAATTTGGATGGTGTAAATGTGTTATCCACTGAAAGAAGTAGAGCGCAGAAGGTGTACAAAAAAGATTTGATCCAATGAAGGAGTCATTATTTAGGCAGAAATATAAGAATGTTTCCTTTTTTCAGAGCCCGTTTCACACGCGTCGTGGCTGAGTTACAATTTCTCGGATGCATAAGAACCTCCAAAAGGAAGACCGACCATGTACCATGTTACACGTTTAACATGGGAAGTTAAACCATTAAAAGGTGTTTTTTATGTCATTTGTTCTATGTATTTATTCAAATAAAAATAAAATTTTCCATTTCATTTTTATATCAGAGCAAATTTAGTAGCATTCCACAATTTGAAAAAAATCGATAGCCTTGAACACGATTGATATCCAAGTTGTTGTCGCGTGCCTGCGTTATGTATGCACAAAGGGCAATTGTCAGAGCATCAGTTCCACATTCTAGAATGTCATTAGGGAAGTCTTGCTTTTGGCCGTTCTTTGCTGGGATGCATAGCAACAACTTCTTTAAGTGCTTCCTTCTTCATAAAACCGCACAAATGCTTCAGTCACTGCACGACACAACTTCGGATCCATAATAAATGCAACGCGACTTCAGTCATAGAGAGATCCCAAACACTTGAGTTCATGTCGACTAAGGTTTTCTTCCCGGCAGAGCTTCTTCCCCATCACAACCTGGGTTGCTATACCAGCATGAACACAGCCTGATACCCACAGAGTCGTGTAACATTTCATTCGATGATATCGAGTAATAGCATATTCTATGGCATTAGTTAGAGGATGACCCAAGTGCAGAGACCTAGTGACATTGGATGGTGGAATAACCATGACAAATTTAAGTTAGCTTTAGTTATTTTATTTGTACTTACAGTTTTATACTTAGACCGAACACCGAACGAAAATAAAAACAAAACAAAATTCTGTTGTCAATTCAACCATTGAGAAACAAAAATAGAGAGTTTCTTTATGATTTTGACATAAGGGATGAATAACTATAATGGGTGATGAAAAAGATTATAAATAAGGATTTTTTATTCACTGAATAAAGTCTTAATAGGTTCTTATTCCCTGAATAACTATTATGCGTTTTAAGCGTGTAATAGCAAAATCTAATAAATACGGCTGACATTGTATACCCCCACTTGTTTATGAAAAGATTTCAGGTTTTATACCTACATATATTTGTAAAGGTTTCCTGAACAAAATATAATTTTATTTCTTTTGGAAAATAATCGCGTTCTACTTATTTCATTTGAAGACCATTTTCAGTGTTAAAGTTGGTTTGGAAATTCCAAACAAAAATTTCCTGGCGCCCTTTATTGTACGAAACACCCAGTTGTGTGTTTTGATTGATTCGTATTCTTTTCATTAATTCCTTGCTTTTATTAAAACATTATTTATACCTACGTACCAATAAAAACTACCTACGGACCACCCCTTGCTGAGCAGCAGCTCTAGTCCCATGATAGTTGTAGACTAGCACCACTTTTTACATAAACTTTATTATAGCAGGTCAGCGACGTGCTTCATTTCGGCTAAAATTTCTTTAAAAAACACACTTGGGCTACACAGTTCTCATTATTTCCCAACGAAGGGCGACTTATTTAGTTCCGCGGATAATACTGACTTCCTGTCAGTAATTCGAACATGAAGCCGCTATCTTTGCCAAAATTTCCTATAGCGCAAAAGTTTTGTTTTTGTCAAAAAATACTTGGTTCAGAACAAATATTACTTCGAAAAAAATTCAGACAAAACGTCAAGCAAATGAGGAACGTCATATCTGCACATATTTCAAGCATGGGCGTAGACATGGGGGTTTCTGGGGTTCAAACAGTCTCACTCCAACCATTAAGAGAACTTTTTCCGTTGTGGGTCACATAAGACTATTTCTGAGATTCGCTTCGTTTTAAGAAGATCCAAAACAGAGTATATCTAATAATGAGTGGGTATTTGCACGGTGCCCAAGCGTAGGTATATTCGTCAAGAATGTCCTGTCTGATGGTTCCTACCTTGGACATTCTGCTGATCGCACTGCTGCTTTGAATGGAAAAATTCCGGAACTATTACCGTCTGGAAATCAAAAAACCCTGTGTGAAACACGGTGGGTTCACAAGCATGAAGCCGTTATGCTATTGTCAATGCACTAGAAGAACTCCAAACCAGCCATTGTAAAAAAAAAAACATCGAAGTAAGCTGTTCAAATGCTTAACTTCGATCTTCCAATTCTTTTATGTGCCTAGCGATTCTTCAAAAAGTCATGAGTCTTACATTGTCGCTATCAAAACAACTGCAAACAGTTAACACCGATCTCAGCATTCAGTCACGTGGATAAAGTTATTAATGCTTTACAACTTTTGAGAAATAAAGTTGACAAAGAGTAGAGGAGA
This sequence comes from Melanostoma mellinum, assembly GCA_914767635.1. Classification (NCBI taxonomy): domain Eukaryota; kingdom Metazoa; phylum Arthropoda; class Insecta; order Diptera; family Syrphidae; genus Melanostoma; species Melanostoma mellinum. The sequence goes on along the minus strand of OU612059.1, from coordinate 170,976,755 downwards.
CCAGAGCTAGTAGTAGGGATAATACCCGAACGACATCCGACACCAGCGAAAGACAATATCAGACTCAGCAAACAGGTGTGCTCGATGTAACAATTGGAATAAACTTGAAAGAAATGGTTTTGTTTTAAAGTTATTACCAATTAGTCTACTTGCCCCTTGAGCCAACTAGCCCCGGTTACCCCTACAATGAAGAAGCAAAGGTGATGCTCGAAGAAGCTGCAAATGCCACGAATCGTTGGAAGGCAACTTAACTCCTGCGTCGGATATATAAGTACACGAAAGGCAAAATAAATTTATTCATCCCAAACAATTCACCAATTCACCATCAAGAGGTTTGCGAAACATGGTAAAGTAGTATTGGCATTTTCTGGTGTGCTAACTTCAAATTTTGCAGTCAGTTCTGAAATTGAAAACGCAATTTTTATGTATTCGGCAGGGCAGTGCAACCCGAAAGAAGTACATCCGTCTTCAAAGCAGAACTTGAAGTGTGGAAAGCAGCTTTGACTATCTCCTCCCCTAGTCCAAAATCTGCTTTGGAATGCCTAGATAAGTGCAATTCAAAATTATATCCAAATATTTAAACGTTGCTACAAATATTGGCTACCATTTCTGTTTCCATTGCTACACCAGAAATGACTTTTTAAAGCCTACGGAGACTTAAAAACGACTTGCGGAACACAACGAGTGGAAACAGACTGAAGGGCTTGGCTCTCATGAATATTCACTATGAGATATGGAAAAACATAAGACTGATTCTACAACGCATATGTAATCAAATAAACCTTCTTTTTTCAAATAATATAAAGGTTATTTATTTCATGCAATTCCATTAGTTTTATTTTCTTGAACCCCCCCCCCCCCCCCCGAAACTTGAACCTGGCTACGCCCGTATAAAGTGATATTTTAATGCTCATAAGGAACTCAGCCCCTCATATTGGTAAGACGAAAATTTACTTGTTTATAACGGCACATATTTGATCAGTGTGCTGAGTGAGTAAACAACTCTTACCACGCTCCACATTGAACAAATAATTGCCCAAGTGGTGGAACATAAACTTCGCGTATATAAAAGGCAGCAGTTTCCATTGGAAACCATCAGTTCCTCCTTCTTAGTTAAAAGGTATCAACTACTAACCACAAAACAAAAATGTTCAAGTTCGCTTTCATCCTTTTGATTGCCCTCATCGGCCTTTCCATGACTTTTGCTGCCCCAGAACCAGCACCAGTACCAGAACCAGGTCTACTTAGTGGCCTCCCATTGGTCGGAGGACTTCTTGACGGCCTTCCACTTGTCGGAGGTATTTTGGGTTAGGAACTTATCGTATCTATGGACACGATGAAATCTTTTATGATACCAATAAAGTCATATTAAAATTATAAATTTGTATTTTTCTCATTTATTTGCATACTAGGAAACATTTTCCCTTAAGTAGCACGAACAACAACTTGTAGTTTGTAATTTTTTTTTTTTGTTTTGATTATGGTGAGAAGTTTTCTGTCTGAGCATAATACTTACTAGCTTTACTCACTCACTCACTTATCTACTTACTTACGGACTGACTTACTTACTTACTTGTTTACCTACTTACTCACTTAGTAACTTACCTACTTAACTACTTTTTTACTTACTTACTTATTCCCTTATTTAATTACTCGGGCGGGGACCCCAAATCATTATGAATTCGGACCTAAACCAATATCTTCCGCCAGCAAGAGCTCTTTCCAACTTTGCAGTCAGTTAAGGTCGAGCTAAGTCGAGGTTTTTCAACTTCCCTGCAATATTCTTTAAGAATCCCGTTTAGCCACAGCGCTCATATCCATCCGCTCTACGAAGAAGTTTCTGAAGTAGATAAAAACTTCAAGAAGGAAAGAAGGAACGGCTTGAGCCAGACGAGACACTACTTAGGGCTTATTAGTAATGAGTTTTTGATAGTTTGCGTATAGATTTGGTAAAAATAAAGCACGTCTCATATCTACATATATTCCAAGTGATATATTAATGCTCACAAGGTACAATTTATCTGGCCCCATATTTTTGTAAGACGAATTAAGCGTGTTTATTATTTAAGTACCTATACACATATTTGATCAGACTGCTGAGTGGAATGAGTATGACTAAAGAACTATTGCTGCGCTCCACATCGAACAAATAATTGCGCAGGTTGTGGGTCGTTTTGCTATTCGAAATCATCAACTTCGCGTATATAAAAGGCAGCGGCTCCCATTGGAAACCATCAGTTCCTCTTTCTTAATCAAAAGGCATCAACTAACTAACAAAAAAAAAATGTTCAAGTTCGTTTTCATCCTTTTGATTGCCCTCATCGGCCTTTCCATGTCTCTTGCTGCCCCAGAACCAGCACCAGCACCAGAACCAGGTCTTGTTGACGGCCTTCCAATTGTCGGAAGTCTTCTCGGACCTCTTCTTAACGGCCTTCCACTTGTCGGAGGTCTTTTGGGTTAGGATCGCATCCCATCTATAGACGCTGAACATCGAATCATCATGATATCTTTTATGATTCCAATAAAGTCTTAATAAATTTATGAATCCGTATTTTTTTCATTTATTTGCATTCTAGGAAACTTTCTTTTTAAAGTAGCGCGAACAATAATTTTGGCTCTACTCAAAACAATAGCATTGAAAACGTTTTCTTTTTTCATACAAGGAAGTTTGTCTAGTACTGTTACTCCATTTTCATATTGTTTAACTTGTCGGTAAGGAATCTAAATGGCAAATAGATCACCATTCCTTACGATATAACCGCAAATCTTCTGGCCGAACACTTCAGGAACTTGTTGAATCCAAATCAGGAAACAATTAACTTCCATTATACTGCTCCTAGTTTCAGAAATGGTATTTTGGATGCCAATACTCGTATAATTCTAGCAGTGGAAAAGCTTAAAGAAGGAAAAGCAGCAGGTTCGAATGGGCTGCCAGTATAATTTTATAAGTACGGCGCAATGGAGTTAATTGGTTGGCTAACATTAATATTCAACAATGCATTGGAAACCGGGACGATTCCGCAGAGCTTTTGCCAATCGATTATTTTTCCAATCCATAAAAAAGTTAACTTGGCTGAAGAGTCTAACTATATAGAGGCATATCCTTTCTAAATGCATCAAACAAAATCTTCGCTTTGATAGTACGAAGACGTCTCATCAGCCGGATCAATGATAATAACCTTCTGAGTTAGTTCCAGGCAGGTTTGAGACCAGGTTGTTCAACGATAGACGAAATCTTGGAGTATAGCTGAATCGTTTCTCAACAAAGGCAAAAAATTATATACGTTTTTTGTCGATTTTAAGTCAGCGTTCGATTAATTGATAGGCAGTCTTTTTTATAAACTATATGGTATCGGCATGCCGAGAAAGTTTGGGAAAATTATTGAGAACATGTATGAGAACATTATTTCTATTTATTATTTTATTATTTATTAATACTCGTATATATAACTAGCGACATTTTGTATTTACAAATTAAAACAGTGGTAAATACCTATTTAAATATAAAGTTTTATATATCCATTATATCAGAGCTTGTGGGGTGCTTATTTTAAAGATACCTTCCAGAATACGAAAAAGTTAGTTACTTAGAACACAAAAGTTTAAGAAATAAATTAAATAAGTGCAGATTACATGATATCCTTAACAACAATTTCATTTGGTTGTGATCAATTCCCAGAAGCCATGCTTTAGTTTTTTTCAAGAATAAAGGCATTACACGAATAGAACGAATAGTTAGTGGAAACGTAGTACAGTCACAAGACAATCACGATTTCTACTCATAGAACGGACATCAGAAATAGAGCTTTGTAAACAACCACCCCTCATAAAAAATATTAGATGTCTTGAAATAATACAAATGCCTTATCGGTAAGATGTTTAGTGATCTAAATAGAATCATAGACGGAGTTAATCGATTCACACCATAGATTTTTCTTATGGCACATTTCTGTAAGATGAGAAGTGAATTTATTTTAGATTGATAAGCTCCACCCCAACAACTTTAACCATATTGTAGTTTAGAATGGAATATTCCAAAATAAACTTTTTTGCACGTACTATTACTGCAGTATTTCCTGAGATGGTAGAAGCTTCTAATTGATGAACGTAAATATTGTTTAAAAACCGTTACATGATTGGTCCAACTCATCATCGGATCGAAAGAAACTCTAAGGTATTTAAAATCATTCACTTCTTGGATTTTGAAACAACCACTACTACATTTTTTGTGTGTGTCATAAGACAACAAGTTTTTTTCAGCATTGCATGCACAGTAAGGAAATTTTATATTGTTGGCGGGTAAGTGCGTGAAAAGCGATATCCAAATCTGGATCATTTCTCATCTTTAAGCTAAAGTACATAACTTTTGTTTTTTCACTGACACAAATTTTATGAGTATCAAACCAGGTACGCAATAAATGGACATCATAGTTCAAAACAGCCATAAGATCCAAAGCTCTAGATGTAGTATAAGCTAAGCCTAAATCGTCTGCAAAAACTGTAATTTTTGCTGAAAAGGGTAGACTAAACAAAGAGTTAATGTACATCAGAAACAAGATGGGACCCAGGACAGACCCTTGTGGTACGTCAATGTTAGAGATTCTGGTATCACTATAACAATTTACAACTTTGACCTTTTGAGTCCTGTTTTTAAGGTAACACTTAAACCACTTATAGGCTTGGCCCCTAAAGCCAATAGCGTGAAGTTTGTATATGAGTGCGGCATGGTCTATAGTATCAAAAGCCTTGCTTATGTCTACGAATAAACCAGCACAAAATTTTTTTTTTTTGTCCAAGTCCAAGTCCAAGTCAAGCAAAGCGTCTTCTGTAGAAAGCCCACTTCTAAAGCCGTACTGTGAAGAACTAAAAAAATTAAACTTTTTAAGATAACCCAACATCCTGTGTTTTATGGCTTTTTTTTTAATATCGCCTTTTTTAAAGATCGGAATAACAATAGCGCTTTTTAGGCTCGTTGGGAAAAAACCATTTTCAACACTTAGATTAAACAAGTGGGATAGAATATCCGATGCATTAAGTGAAATCATTTTTAAAATGAGATTCGATAAACCATATGAAAGAGATATATTTCAATCATTTACGATCTTAGAATTCCTAAGTGATATTCATCTGGCAGTACTATTCTTTACGATCGCATGCATGCTAACATAAAAGCTTTTTGCTGTTCGTTTGTATTGATGCAATCACATTCATGTTTATAATCGGTAAAAGATAACCAAAAGATCGTATGATCAGCCGAGACCAGAGTATATCTAATAATGAGTAGGGACACTCTCCACGTGTCTCTTATCAGTTCGCATTTTATGGTTACACAGACACGAGAAGTAGATGGTTATAAGATGTGTTAAAGTAGGAAAGAGAAAAAAGAGAATCAGATTTTCATACTTTTGCGGCATAGGGTGATCCGGAAAAAAAAATCATAAGCATACATTTTTCGTAAAAAATTGGTATTTAAGTTTCATAACACTAGATAATAAATATATTATAATTTAAAAGTATCACATGTGTGTTACACTAAGGTATTTTTGTTTGTTGCTTGATTTCTTATTGTTAGTGTTAAAGAACTTAAGAATATGGTAAACTCGTACTCGTATATAAAACTTTATAATAAATTCTTTGTTTTGAAATTGCAACAATTGAATTGAATTCACTATTTAGAACATCAAACATTTTCATTTCAAAATTATTCAATAAATACATATTTGGAAAGTTTGAAATAAATTTTTGTTCAAGGTTCTCTAACGCACCTTGTGTAGGTCGTGTCAAATTTGAACCTTCATATTCCTTAAAATCAGTGAAAATGGAGGAAATACTAGGTTACTCACTTATTTCCACTTCACACTTATGCTTTTGACGGTGAGATTTAAATAAAATGTTATATCGTTCATTTGTTCACATATTGACGCAAGCCATTAATGCTATGAACATCAAGAGATCATATTTAATAAATTAATTTATAGGTACTACTTTTCAATAAAATACTGAAACAATTGTTTGTTTCCAAAAAGCAAATATTTTTTTATGTCGTTAAACTGTTTTCAAATGAATGCTCATTTATAAAATTGCGTTTTCTGGAGAATTGAGTAAGTCGTTGTTCCACCTGAAGTGTGTTACATCAAAAATTTGAAATTTTGAGTTTCAGTTTTGCAGTGAATGAGCGATTAAAAAAAGAAAAATTTTGCTTACCTCTCTTCGTTGTTTAGTAGTTTGAAATAATTAACTCCAGCACTTTTCACTTCCTCACGACCGCATACTAAGCACTTGAGATAGTGTTTACCCATTTTAATTAATTTTTCTTTCACAGCACTTCAACTTTCAATATTCTTATGCACAAGGCACCCTGTTCTTTACACACTAATAAACTTACGCCAAATGATAAGAAAACGTCCGGGGTCGCCTTTAAAAGTACGTTATGAAAAAATGTAAACAAATCTCTGTGTATGCCTAATTACATTTTAATATGACCAGCTGCTATTAAATAAGCACCTCAAAAGTAGAAACAAAAATGTCTGTACTTCGCTAATTGTGTTGCTTATGTATTTCTTAGAGAATCAGATTAAAGATAAAATCATATAAATCATACCTACCATTGAAAAACTCTTTAAAAAACATTTTACCCAAAGAAAAAACCCGAACGTAATAAAACAATTGAGTGTCATAAAAAAAATTAGATCTGGTCACCCAAGCTATTAAGCAACTCAACAAAACCATATACACACTCACGATCATTTGGGGTCGCCTTTAAAAATGCATTCATAAAAAACTCCAGGTCGCGTATCTTACAATGGAAGTTTATTGGTATTGCCCTGGGAAAACCTATTAGCGGGGTTTACATGGTCCAACATGGTTTGGCAACATGGTTGGATGAAAAACATCAGCTTTGCGTTTACACGAAATTCGATGTTGTCCAACATCAGGTTGGTTATTTTTCGCAAACGAGACGGACACGTTATGGATAAGAAAATTTTAGAAGAAATAAAAATTTAAAGAAAAAAGAAAAAACGTTAGTGGATAAAAAAGTGGATTAAGAATAGGTCCAAGAACTCACATACTCATGCGCTACAGGAGTCGCTTTCTCTGTCCCTATGTCCCTATGTATACTTGTCCCTATGTATGCTTTTTTTAAAGAATAGAATGATTTAAGAGGAAGGTTTATATGTATAATACATGCATATTATAGTAGAAAAAAGCCGAGGAATTTTAAGATTTGTAATGTGATGTCTTAACAAACATATTTTTCTCCGCTCACATTGCAAACGCTGGCTAAACCTGATGAGATAGATCAAATTTATGTACTACGGAATTGTGTATCTTAAAAAGATGAAAAAAAAAGTCCACGACAGCATTATGTTCATCTCCTTAGGATAACCCACAGTAACCATTTTTATCATTTACATATTACAACAAAATATGGGTTATTTACCAAGCTATTTTAAACGATACAGTATCATTTCTTATCCAATTAAATACATTAGATACGTTGTGCATTTCGTGTTGATTATTGCCCTTGTAGATAGATTGCCCTTTACAACATGTGATTTAAATAAATATTTTCGAAGATATTACAGATTTAAAAATTGCGAAGTAAAAGTGTAAAAAGTAAATAAGTAAAAATGTTGTGTATGAATATTCCAAAGAAAGCAGGAATTCTTCATGGTATAGGAAAAGGGGAATTGTTTTACTCCAAATTTAAATGTTCACAGTTTTTCCGTAGTCATCCTTACATTATATGAAAACTCTCTACGATAAAAAGAACGAATTCAATTTATATTCTTTTTTAAAAGTTCAATATTAGCATTTTGTTTGATTTCTTTATATTTTGTCAATAAAATTTCATATTCCTCTGTTTTCGCTTTTCTGTTTTTATAATTCTCAGATTTTATCTTCCAAAGTTCTGAAAGAATTTTATAAATCTCAAAAAACTCCCTGCAAAAATCGTTGTTAGTTATTGCATTGCGATTGCGACTTCACAGTAACCGAAGCAAATTCAAATGAAAAATGATAGACGGCGCAGTCAGGTTTGTCAAACATCTGTTTACACACGTTGGATGGTATGACAAACCAGCATGTTTTTAAAAAATTTTAAAAACCATCCAACATGGTTTGTCAAGCGGTTGTTTTAGCGTTTAGATGATCCAACATTGCTGTTGTCAAACCATGTTGTCCAACCATGTTGGACCATGTAAACCCCGCTATTGTGTATCCTTCAAACATTTGGGATTGTCCGAAAGGATTACTATTCATAGTTTTGACCTGCTTCCACTCATTGCATTTTTTTTATTTTTTTGCTTTTCATTGTTGAATGTAGTAGTAGGCGTTTGGCGTTGCATTTGTGTAGAGAGTGTCCCTACTCATTATTAGATATACTCTGGCCGAGACAGTAATCTGAAGTAGTATTTTACAGTATTGTTCAACTTCTTTAAAAGCTCTTCCCAATTTGTAACACATTATCGATCAGTCTAATTGAAGCAGTCTTACGTTAAAGATCGATGGTATTGTTTATCTTTTTGCACGTTATCTTTTTGCATGCTTAAGTTTGGTTCTGCATGTTAAGATTTTGATACTTAATCGGGCGCTTACACATCTTCACCACATGCATTTGATTTATTAAGTGTGATGATTAGAGAATTAACCATTGTATATAGAAACTATAGTATTATTATGTAGACTTTTTGACTGGTAGCGAACCTATTTTCTCCGTTCCAACTTAGCAGTCTCCGTTCCAAGCCATTTGTTTCACCATTGTGTGTAGAGAAGCGAATGCTACGCCACCGTGCTCTTGAAAGCATTGTTAAATCGTGTTTTGAACTTACTATGGTTTCTGTATACAGTGAATTAACCTCTGATCCACTGGCACTGGTGGGAGCAAAGTAAAAGCTTCCTTGAGATATTTGATCAATAGATCCAAAATAATCATTACACACATTGCAAAAAAAAGTGTGGTTCACCCAATTGACCAACTGAACCAAATTAGTTGTTAAGAGTATTAGCAACCGCAGTAGAATCATCGATTTGTAAGCCGTTACTATTAAGTAACGTATTTTCGTAGAATTCGGATTAATTATACTATTTATAGCTCTCCATTTTTTTTTTTTTTTTGGGGTTACCTATAGATTAAATCAGCAGACAATTATAACAAAAAAAATGGCCTCAGTATGGAATGGGGAAGAGATGTCTAAATGGCTTAGGACGGAATCAGGAGTAAGACAGGTGTCTGTACATTGAGCCCAAGCCTTTTTGCAGTGCTTATAGAAGACTTGCTTACTTACCCAGTCGAATTGAATACGCAGGTCAAACGATTAAGGCTCTTCTTTCCGCTGATAACATTGTTATCTTGGCCTCTGCAGTCTTCACCTTTATCTATGAAGCTCATGAAAAATCGGCTTTCGCAGTATTGCACACTTTCGAGCTTGCCAGTGAATTTAGAAAAGTCAAAAATTATGATTTTAAAGAATGGGGACGGAGGGCGTATATAGAAATTGTGTCAGTGAAATGATATTACAATAACTTACTGCCTGTTAGTGCAATGGTGCAGCATTAGTAGCAGCAAGCAGCACTAGTAACCATTTTTTATCAATCATTTTTGTCTTTCCCCATCAGCGTCTGTTAACTTGATACAAAGTTTTATCTTGAAAAAACTTCCATCAATTGATCTATCAAGTCTCTATGAAGGGAAGTTTAATATGACTCCCGATAAGGATTATTCTTCCTTTGAGATAAAAGTTGGGAGAAATATCGAATTGTATAATTTGCTAAGCGACAGCTTCTTTTGGCCTTTACATACCGAAGTACACGAATTTTTTCGTGGCAAGAAACGTAAACGTCACGAAAACTGAAAATAAATTCTCCAGTGTTACTTCAGTAAATTTATCCTCGCAAAGTCTATTTTCACAATGCAAGTGCAAGTGGTCTCCGAACGAAAGTTAACAATCTTTTTGTTAACTCCAGTTATCTACACTACGATGTCATCATTATACATATAGTTGAAACTTGGCTTTATAGTGGAGTTCTTTCTACTGAACTCTTTGACTGTCGTTATTTTAACACATATCGATTTGAGCATTGTAAATCTGCCGATCAGCGTGGAGGTGGAATCATAGTTGCTGTCCGGTCTTTTTTAAACTGTAATGAAGTCGTCCTACCATGCACAGATATTGAACAGTTATGTACATCTGTCAAACTTAATTTGAAGTCGAGATCAAATTTATTTTTTATTGTAAGCTATGTGCCTTAAAGTAGTTGTCTTGAGTTATATCAAAAATATTGATTTTATTAACAACAGAAAATTCTAAGAATAGGTTTTGAGAGGTTTGTTCCTCTTAAAAACAATAAAAAAAAAATTCAAGTTCTCCTTGGAGCAACAAGCAGCATGGTTTTGTCTCTGGAAAATCAACTGTTAGTAATCTTGCTTGCTTCACTTCATATGTTGTTGGTGCTTTCGAAGATAGGTTCCAAGTTGACGCAGTATGTACTGATTTCAGCAAGGCTTTTGACTCAATTAATCATGAAACTTTGATAAGGAAGCTTGAAGTTTTAGGTTTTCATTCTCAGTTGCTTAGTTGGTTATAATCGTATCTAATTGGAAGATCACAAAAGGTTCAGGTTGGTAGCACTTTTTCGAACGGGTTCACGTGCTCTTCGGGTGTTCCACAAGGCAGCCATTTAGGTCACCTTTTATTTTTATTATTTACTTGCAAGCCCGGCGAACTCCGTTTCGCCACCAGATGGCTTCGTGTTTTGTAACATTTCGTTTGGGGATTAAAAGATGAAGAAAAATGTTTTTTTTTTTTTTGTTTTATTGAACTATTGAAAATAAAGCGTGATACGTGTCCGCAAATTTTCCGTTTCATTGAAGTGCTTTATGATAAACCGCATTTTTTGTTTTTTGGTCTGATGTTAATACAAACAAAGCGGTTGGTTTCCCAACTCGTGACCACCCCATGTGAAAAACAATGATTTTCTAAATTTATCCCGCAAGCACTAAGCGATAGGCCTTGCGACTTGTTAATTGTCATTGCGAATGCAAGGCGAATCGGGAATTGCAATCGTTTGAAGTCAAACGGAAGACCGGTCGGAATCATTGGTATTCGAGGAATACATACATTTCCACCTGCGTACTTTCCGTTAATAATGGTTGCCTCAGTCAAATTCGGCATAAGTCTTAAGTTCACCGCAAGTCGAGTACCGTTGCAAAGTCGCGGTGGATTACAATAAAATTTTTGATTGAATGGTGAAATTCAGTGCATTTACATCATTATTGTTTGCAGCGAGAATTACTTGTTGACTTAACTAAGCATAATTCTGATAGTTCTCACTAATGTTAGGGAAAACACTTTCAATAAGAGCTAATTGAGAGTCTACAAATCCGCAAAAGTCGTTGGTAAGAGTAATTAATCCAGTTGTCGCATCAACTGGAACTTTTCCATTTCCAACAGCTAGCAATTGTTTGGAAAATGTGCAGCACTTTGTGTGAAGTTAAGTGCTTCAAGTGGTTTCTTATGTGTCATTTTGCACTCATCCCAAACAACGAGCTTGCGTTGCATCAACAATTTTCCCATTGCACTGGATCGGGAAATATTGCATGTTGGAGTATCAATTGTGTTTAATTTGAGTGGCAACATAAGCGCAGAATGTGCAGTACGACCATATCTAGAAGAGACTCTGCAATTCCAGATGATATTGTAACGTGCGCTTAGTTCGAAAAATAAAACTTCTCTTTTTAATTTAATTCTATCACTTTTATTCAGTATACATGCTTAATTCGATCTCAACTCGACTTTGGGACTATCACTTGTATTTACTCTTAACTTTATCACTCTATAAACCAAAACTGCCCTCTGGTTGCCTCGGGCGGGCTATTTATATCGAATGACATGCCATCTAGAACTCTCCAGTAACTTCCACATGGTCTGCAACTCTCCACTGTTTTGGCTGTCAAACATTTTCTCTCCTTCAAAATTTCTACACTTACGCCAGTGCTGCCAGATGTGTTTTCGGTTGAACGTTTTTCGATTAGGAAATTGGTATAAATGTTGGGTTCACGTTACACTGCCCCCTCCTTAAGATTGTTCGTCCCGAATAATTCCATCTGCAGCCTCGCCACTATATCGATGCAGCCGGTCACAATGAACTACTTTTAACTTGCCTCTTAGCCCTCTTTGGATGCGGTAAACCACGTCGTTAATCCTCGTGACAACAGTATAAGGACCTTCCCAGTTCTGCTGAAGTTTCGGTGACAATCCCTTTTGACGATGAGGATTATAAAGCCACACACGATCTCCTGCTTGGAATACTGCCGTTGTCGCTTTTGTGTCGTACCGTGTCTTCATCCGGTCGCTGTAGGTTTTCATCCGTTCCCTTGTTCTTTTATGGATGTCAGCGAGTCTCTCCTTGAGGTCGTCCACATACTCGTTCGTGTCCTGTGGCTCCTCTGTGGGGCATCCAAATTTAAGTTCGCTGGGCAGCCGCATGGTTTTCCCGAACAGGATGTCAGATGGTGTTTGTCCTGTCGAGCTATGTACTGCACTTCTATAGGCCATCAGGAATAGCGGTACGTGCCTATCCCAGTCTCTTTGGTAGTCGCCTACGACCTTGGTGAGGTGTTCTTTCAAGGTCCGGTTGAATCTTTCAACCATCCCATCAGATTGTGGATGAAGCGGTGTGGTTCTCGTCTTCTTAATGCCAAGTATTCCGCACACTCCTTGGAAGATGTTTGACTCAAAGTTCCTCCCTTGGTCGGAATGGAGTTCCATAGGCACGCCAAACCTACTCACCCAGTTAAACACAATCTGGTCGACCACCGTTTTGGCTTCTTGATTTGGGATGGCATACGCCTCAGGCCACTTGCTAAAATAGTCCATTACAACCAGAATGTATTTGTTTCCAGCGTTGGTCTCTGGAAAAGGCCCAGCCACATCTACTGCAATCCTCTCAAAAGGCGATCCAACGTTGTACTGATGCATCTTACCTTGAATCTTCCTACTAGGTCCTTTGGTTGCAGCACACTTGTCACATGTTCGGCACCACTTCTCCACGTCATCTCTAGCATGTAACCAGTAGAACCGATGTCGCACCTTCTCCAGTGTTTTGTTTACCCCCAGGTGGCCTCCAGAAGGTCCGTCGTGCATCTCCTGAAGAACTTCACTGACTTTCGATTGCGGTACGATCAGCTGCATCACATATGACCTACCGTCAGCGGATTCCCATCTTCGCCTGAGGACACCTTCTTGCACATATAGTGAGTCCCACTGTGCCCAATAGGCTTTGAGAACTGGACTCCTGTCAGAAATGTCTCCCCATTCCGGTTTCTCTTCATTTTCTTTCCATGCGAGAATGGGTTCGATATCTGAATCTTCCTGTTGAGCAGTCCTCACTTCCTCATTGCTCCATCCGCTTATGGGGTCAGCTCTTAGTCGCTGAGTGGTAATGATTTCTTTGTCTTCTTGCCGCTTGCAATGCTTGCAATCCACTTTGCAAGGTCTTCGTGATAATGCATCGGCGTTTGAGTGCAGCTTTCCTCTGCGGTGTTGGATCTGGTAGTCATAGGTCTGTAATCTTTCTATCCACCTTGCGACTTGACCTTCTGGATTTTTGAAGTTCAACAGCCAGCTCAGAGCACCGTGGTCTGTCCGCAGAAAGAATTTCTGTCCATAGATGTACTTATGGAAGTGCTTTGTTGCCAAGATAAGAGCTAGCAGTTCCCTTCTGGTCACGCAGTAGTTCCTTTCGGGTTTCGATAGGACCTTGCTGTAGTATGCTACCACTTTCTCTTCGCCATCATGCACTTGGGATAGTACCGCCCCGATTCCAACGTTGCTTGCATCTGCGTCGACGATGAATGTTTTGCCAGGTGTTGGATGTGCCAGCACTGGAGCGTTACAGAGGCGGTATTTGAGTTCCTGGAAAGATTTCTCACACTCACCTGACCATTTAAACTGCTTCCCCTTTTCGGTGAGCTGATGCAAACTCTTTGCAACTCCAGCGAAGTTCTTAACGAAACGTCGGTAATATGTGGCAAGTCCCAGAAAGCTTCGGAGTTGATGTTTGTCCTGTGGTGTTGGCCAATTTTTGACGGAGTCAACTTTTTCAGGATCAGTCTTTACTCCTTGGGATGAGATGATGTGTCCCAAATACTTGACTTCGGTTTTGAAAAGTGCACATTTTTCTGGATTCAGTTTAAGGTTAGCCTCTCGAAGTCTCTGAAACACGGCTTTAAGGTACTTACAATGTTGGTCAAATGTTTTCCCGTAAACAATGACATCGTCCAAGTAGACTAGGCAAGCTTTCCACGTCAGTCCTTGAAGAACGCACTCCATCAAACGCTCGAATGTTGCCGGAGCGTTACATAACCCAAACGGCATAACTTTAAACTGCCAGAGCCCATTACCTGTAGAAAACGCCGTCTTTTCTCGATCATCAGGGTGGATGTCAACTTGCCAATATCCACTCTTCAAGTCCAGCGTCGAAAACCACTGAGCTCCCTCCATGGCATCCAGGGTATCACTGATTCTGGGCAGGGGATAGCTGTCCTTCTTAGTCACATCATTCAGCCTTCGGTAGTCCACACAAAAACGAGTGCTTCCGTCTTTCTTTTTCACTAGCACCACTGGTGACGCCCAAGGACTTTTGGAATTTTCGATAAGACCGTCCTTCTTCATTGCTGTTATCATTTCCTCAACCTCACCTTGTTTGGCCAGTGGAAGACGTCTTGCGAGTTGACGAATCGGTCTTGCATCTCCTGTGTTGATGCGATGCTGCACCAACTGTGTCCTACCATATTGTCCCTTTTGCGATGCGAAGATGTCAGTGTACTCTTGCAGGAGATTTTCAGCTATCCTTGTTTGTTGGCAATCAAGGTTGAATGAATTCAGTATTTTAGCTCTGATGGTTTTGAGCTCCTCCGGAGTTATAGTTTTCTTAGGGCTTCGTCTGTGATCTTCGTAATTGCTGCAACCGATTCGCAACGTCCAACGACTTCTCCTTTCTTCAACCTTACATCGTACGGTCTGGTGTTTAGTAATCGTACGGGGACCATTTTGTTTTTCGGTGCTACCAGTGTTTTCCCAATGATGACGCTTTGGGAGGAACACTCTGGGTCTGGTTCCACCATGAGGTATCGAAGGCTTCCAAACTCACCTTCCAGTTTTGTCCAAACGAACACTTCAGAAGAAGGAGGCAGAATCAGATCTTCCGTGATGGCAGTTCTCAATGTCGACGTACTTTCGTTCGAATAGGACATTGGAAGTTCCTTATTTTGGTACTTCAAAACCTGATTACCGATGTCTAAAATTACTCCGTGCTGTTTCATAAAGTCGATTCCAATGATGCACTCGTCACATATATCTGCCACCAGGAATTGATGAGTAAACACTAGGTCGGCCAGTCGGATCTTAAGACTCACTTCTCCGTATACTCTTGCTGCTTCTCCCGTTGCGGTTCTTAGACGGTAGCTATTGGTGTTATGAAGCCACGTCGTCTTTACCAGGTCTCGACGTACTATGGAGGCTGTGGCACCGGTGTCGATAGTAGCCACATGTTTGTTGCCGTTAATAGTAGTCTCCACAGTCAGACTTTTGTTGTCTCGTTTGGTCTGGGAGACCTGGATGGTGGTTTTGGGGCCATCGATACAAGAAACCAGCCTCTGCCCCTCGAAGTTGGTTCTTACTCGTTTCCCTGATGGGAAACGGGCTGATAGGCAACGCTGGTGTTGTTGTTACCTTACTCTGGGTTGGATCTCTTGCTTCCACAATGTTGACAACTGGCTTTGTTTGGTGGTAGTCGGCATTGACGCTGTAAGTGCCCGGTCTTGTTGCAGTTCCAACATCTTGCTAGTCCGCTCCGGTTCTTTTGTATTTCAGCTCTTTGGCACAAGCATTCTTCAACTATGGCCTCTCTAAGTCGATGTACTCCCTGAGAAGCCTGTTCTGCTGCTTCAATTGTCAATGCGAATGCTAAAGTTTCGGAAAGAGTACGTGTTCTAGCAGTTCGCACAGACCTCTGAAGATGTATATCGGAAATGGCACGAACGAACGACTCAACAGCTAGCTGATTGATGATTTCTTCTCCAGCATCTGGGTATGCCAGGTGAACCAGTCTTTCGACGTCTGCTTGGAGCTGCTGTAGACTTTCACCCCTTTTCTGGACTCTGTTATTGAGTTGAACTCGGAAGACTTCTTTCAAGTGGCTATCTCCAAAGCGTTTATCTATAGCTGCCACGAGAGAACTGAAATCGCCGCTCTTACTAGCTGGAACTGTTTGAAGTAATTCAGCTGCTGGTCCTCTAAGAGCAAGAGTCAGTGCAATGTACTTGTCTTCGTCATCCCAGCCATTTGTTGTCGCGGCTGCCTCAAATTGTCTCTTGTAGACTGGCCAAGAAGACTGTCCATCAAATGTTGGGGGTTTCATCTCCTTTTTCCTTGCAATTTCTCCAGCAGATTCTGAATTTTTATTTTCCGGATCTGGTCTAATTCCTTGGACAGAAGAGAGAACTGGTTATCGCATCGGCTTTCCAAACGATTCTCTACAACAGAAAGCTGTTTTTCCACACCTTCAACTCGTTCGTCAAGGGCACATACATTTTTCTCAATGTTACCCAATTTTCCTTCTAGAATGTTTTTCTGACCTTCTAAAACATTCTGTTGCGCCTCAAGTCTCTCGAGAATATTTTGTTGTTCCTTCTTTTGTTCGCTTCGTTGTTCTTCAACCAGCTTCTTTTGCTCGTTTCGTTGTGCTTCAAGTTGTTCGAGAACATTCTGCTGTTCCTTCTTTTGATCGTTTCGTTGCTCTTCCAGACGTCCGAGAATATTCTGCTGTTGCTCTTCAATCAGCTTCTTTTGTTGTTCTAATAAAAGCTTCATCATACTAGAAAAATCTACACTTTCACTTACTTCCTCTTTTTCCACTTCTGTTTCAAAAACAAAAGTGCTTACGTCTTCCCCTTGCTGTTCCAAATAGTTGCGCAAGCGCAGGACGAGCTCATTTTTCGATCCCGCTCTAGAAAGATTTCGCTTACCTAACTCACTTTTAAGCTCAGTGCAGTTGAGCTCTTCTAACAACTTACCCATTTTCACTGTATATAATTATTATTTTCTTTTTACTTTTTTTTTACACTTTACTAGTCAAATAAGTTTTATTTACACTTCTGACACCAATGTAACGTGCGCTTAGTTCGAAAAATAAAACTTCACTTTTTAATTTAATTCTATCACTTTTATTCAGTATATATGCTTAATTCGATCTCAACTCGACTTTGGGACTATCACTTGTATTTACTCTTAACTTTATCACTCTATAAACCAAAACTGCCCTCTGGTTGCCTCGGGCGGGCTATTTATATCGAATGACATGCCATCTAGAACTCTCCAGTAACTTCCACATGGTCTGCAACTCTCCACTGTTTTGGCTGTCAAACATTTTCTCTCCTTCAAAATTTCTACACTTACGCCAGTGCTGCCAGATGTGTTTTCGGTTGAACGTTTTTCGATTAGGAAATTGGTATAAATGTTGGGTTCACGTTACACTGCCCCCTCCTTAAGATTGTTCGTCCCGAATAATTCCATCTGCAGCCTCGCCACTATATCGATGCAGCCGGTCACAATGAACTACTTTTAACTTGCCTCTTAGCCCTCTTTGGATGCGGTAAACCACGTCGTTAATCCTCGTGACAACAGTATAAGGACCTTCCCAGTTCTGCTGAAGTTTCGGTGACAATCCCTTTTGACGATGAGGATTATAAAGCCACACACGATCTCCTGCTTGGAATACTGCCGTTGTCGCTTTTGTGTCGTACCGTGTCTTCATCCGGTCGCTGTAGGTTTTCATCCGTTCCCTTGTTCTTTTATGGATGTCAGCGAGTCTCTCCTTGAGGTCGTCCACATACTCGTTCGTGTCCTGTGGCTCCTCTGTGGGGCATCCAAATTTAAGTTCGCTGGGCAGCCGCATGGTTTTCCCGAACAGGATGTCAGATGGTGTTTGTCCTGTCGAGCTATGTACTGCACTTCTATAGGCCATCAGGAATAGCGGTACGTGCCTATCCCAGTCTCTTTGGTAGTCGCCTACGACCTTGGTGAGGTGTTCTTTCAAGGTCCGGTTGAATCTTTCAACCATCCCATCAGATTGTGGATGAAGCGGTGTGGTTCTCGTCTTCTTAATGCCAAGTAGTCCGCACACTCCTTGGAAGATGTTTGACTCAAAGTTCCTCCCTTGGTCGGAATGGAGTTCCATAGGCACGCCAAACCTACTCACCCAGTTAAACACAATCTGGTCGACCACCGTTTTGGCTTCTTGATTTGGGATGGCATACGCCTCAGGCCACTTGCTAAAATAGTCCATTACAACCAGAATGTATTTGTTTCCAGCGTTGGTCTCTGGAAAAGGCCCAGCCACATCTACTGCAATCCTCTCAAAAGGCGATCCAACGTTGTACTGATGCATCTTACCTTGAATCTTCCTACTAGGTCCTTTGGTTGCAGCACACTTGTCACATGTTCGGCACCACTTCTCCACGTCATCTCTAGCATGTAACCAGTAGAACCGATGTCGCACCTTCTCCAGTGTTTTGTTTACCCCCAGGTGGCCTCCAGAAGGTCCGTCGTGCATCTCCTGAAGAACTTCACTGACTTTCGATTGCGGTACGATCAGCTGCATCACATATGACCTACCGTCAGCGGATTCCCATCTTCGCCTGAGGACACCTTCTTGCACATATAGTGAGTCCCACTGTGCCCAATAGGCTTTGAGAACTGGACTCCTGTCAGAAATGTCTCCCCATTCCGGTTTCTCTTCATTTTCTTTCCATGCGAGAATGGGTTCGATATCTGAATCTTCCTGTTGAGCAGTCCTCACTTCCTCATTGCTCCATCCGCTTATGGGGTCAGCTCTTAGTCGCTGAGTGGTAATGATTTCTTTGTCTTCTTGCCGCTTGCAATGCTTGCAATCCACTTTGCAAGGTCTTCGTGATAATGCATCGGCGTTTGAGTGCAGCTTTCCTCTGCGGTGTTGGATCTGGTAGTCATAGGTCTGTAATCTTTCTATCCACCTTGCGACTTGACCTTCTGGATTTTTGAAGTTCAACAGCCAGCTCAGAGCACCGTGGTCTGTCCGCAGAAAGAATTTCTGTCCATAGATGTACTTATGGAAGTGCTTTGTTGCCAAGATAAGAGCTAGCAGTTCCCTTCTGGTCACGCAGTAGTTCCTTTCGGGTTTCGATAGGACCTTGCTGTAGTATGCTACCACTTTCTCTTCGCCATCATGCACTTGGGATAGTACCGCCCCGATTCCAACGTTGCTTGCATCTGCGTCGACGATGAATGTTTTGCCAGGTGTTGGATGTGCCAGCACTGGAGCGTTACAGAGGCGGTATTTGAGTTCCTGGAAAGATTTCTCACACTCACCTGACCATTTAAACTGCTTCCCCTTTTCGGTGAGCTGATGCAAACTCTTTGCAACTCCAGCGAAGTTCTTAACGAAACGTCGGTAATATGTGGCAAGTCCCAGAAAGCTTCGGAGTTGATGTTTGTCCTGTGGTGTTGGCCAATTTTTGACGGAGTCAACTTTTTCAGGATCAGTCTTTACTCCTTGGGATGAGATGATGTGTCCCAAATACTTGACTTCGGTTTTGAAAAGTGCACATTTTTCTGGATTCAGTTTAAGGTTAGCCTCTCGAAGTCTCTGAAACACGGCTTTAAGGTTCTTACAATGTTGGTCAAATGTTTTCCCGTAAACAATGACATCGTCCAAGTAGACTAGGCAAGCTTTCCACGTCAGTCCTTGAAGAACACACTCCATCAAACGCTCGAATGTTGCCGGAGCGTTGCATAGCCCAAACGGCATAACCTTAAACTGCCAGAGCCCATTACCTGTAGAAAATGCCGTCTTTTCCCGATCATCAGGGTGGATGTCAACTTGCCAATATCCACTCTTCAAGTCCAGCGTCGAGAACCACTGGGCTCCCTCCATGGCATCCAGGGTATCACTGATTCTGGGCAGGGGATAGCTGTCCTTTTTAGTCACATCATTCAGCCTTCGGTAGTCCACACAAAAACGAGTGCTTCCATCTTTCTTTTTCACTAGCACCACTGGTGACGCCCAAGGACTTTTGGAATTTTCGATAAGACCGTCCTTCTTCATTGCTGTTATCATTTCCTCAACCTCACCTTGTTTGGCCAGTGGAAGACGTCTTGCGAGTTGACGAATCGGTCTTGCATCTCCTGTGTTGATGCGATGCTGCACCAACTGTGTCCTACCATATTGTCCCTTTTGCGATGCGAAGATGTCAGTGTACTCTTGCAGGAGATTTTCAGCTATCCTTGTTTGTTGGCAATCAAGGTTGAATGAATTCAGTATTTTAGCTCTGATGGTTTTGAGCTCCTCCGGAGTTATAGTTTTCTTAGGGCTTCGTCTGTGATCTTCGTAATTGCTGCAACCGATTCGCAACGTCCAACGACTTCTCCTTTCTTCAACCTTACATCGTACGGTCTGGTGTTTAGTAATCGTACGGGGACCATTTTGTTTTTCGGTGCTACCAGTGTTTTCCCAATGATGACGCTTTGGGAGGAACACTCTGGGTCTGGTTCCACCATGAGGTATCGAAGGCTTCCAAACTCACCTTCCAGTTTTGTCCAAACGAACACTTCAGAAGAAGGAGGCAGAATCAGATCTTCCGTGATGGCAGTTCTCAATGTCGACGTACTTTCGTTCGAATAGGACATTGGAAGTTCCTTATTTTGGTACTTCAAAACCTGATTACCGATGTCTAAAATTACTCCGTGCTGTTTCATAAAGTCGATTCCAATGATGCACTCGTCACATATATCTGCCACCAGGAATTGATGAGTAAACACTAGGTCGGCCAGTCGGATCTTAAGACTCACTTCTCCGTATACTCTTGCTGCTTCTCCCGTTGCGGTTCTTAGACGGTAGCTATTGGTGTTATGAAGCCACGTCGTCTTTACCAGGTCTCGACGTACTATGGAGGCTGTGGCACCGGTGTCGATAGTAGCCACATGTTTGTTGCCGTTAATAGTAGTCTCCACAGTCAGACTTTTGTTGTCTCGTTTGGTCTGGGAGACCTGGATGGTGGTTTTGGGGCCATCGATACAAGAAACCAGCCTCTGCCCCTCGAAGTTGGTTCTTACTCGTTTCCCTGATGGGAAACGGGCTGATAGGCAACGCTGGTGTTGTTGTTACCTTACTCTGGGTTGGATCTCTTGCTTCCACAATGTTGACAACTGGCTTTGTTTGGTGGTAGTCGGCATTGACGCTGTAAGTGCCCGGTCTTGTTGCAGTTCCAACATCTTGCTAGTCCGCTCCGGTTCTTTTGTATTTCAGCTCTTTGGCACAAGCATTCTTCAACTATGGCCTCTCTAAGTCGATGTACTCCCTGAGAAGCCTGTTCTGCTGCTTCAATTGTCAATGCGAATGCTAAAGTTTCGGAAAGAGTACGTGTTCTAGCAGTTCGCACAGACCTCTGAAGATGTATATCGGAAATGGCACGAACGAACGACTCAACAGCTAGCTGATTGATGATTTCTTCTCCAGCATCTGGGTATGCCAGGTGAACCAGTCTTTCGACGTCTGCTTGGAGCTGCTGTAGACTTTCACCCCTTTTCTGGACTCTGTTATTGAGTTGAACTCGGAAGACTTCTTTCAAGTGGCTATCTCCAAAGCGTTTATCTATAGCTGCCACGAGAGAACTGAAATCGCCGCTCTTACTAGCTGGAACTGTTAGGTGGCCAGGGTCATAAGACTCAGGAACAGGTGAAGCGCAATAAAAGTCTGGTATTCCATGAAACTCTAGCCTCTCCCTTTTCAAGACCGTTATGCGTTAGCAAATAACATCCTGCTCGAGGTGCCACTGCAACTTGCTTACGCAATAACCGAACATAACGGATCTAGACCAGTAAAGGTCGATAAACAATCCTCAAGCCAGTGGTTGAACAGCGACGCCGAGGGCTGAATGGCTAAGGAGTTCTTAGTCGCTAGTTGCGAACTCTGGATACCTAGGCAAATCCAGTTTAAATTATAAGTCCTTTACGTTGGCATAGGGCTCTGCCAATGGTGACCTCCTTTCCCTATTACTCGTGGGTACAAGATAGATATTTTTGATGTAAATTTTAAAGAGAGTGATGCTGCTCTAAGTGCATCCACACCAATGGAGACAGGTCTTGACGACCTTCCACCTATTGGTTCTTTGGAGGAGGCGAAGCTTCTCAACGAGGCTGCCCCTACAACACACACTGATCAAACGATCAAATCCACACAAAAAGCGCGCGTCAAGCTTTGCGGAGCTGCTCGCAAACGCTTTAAATTCCTTCTGGCTAGCGGCCTTAACGAAGCCGAAGCCAGGGATAGAGCCAGAACGGCTGTTCCAAAGGGAGAAAAAAGGAATCGCTCTGAATCCTTCCCTAGGGACACAAATCGTGCCAAAATAGCAAAACCCAACATTGCTCACAAGCAGAGGTCTGTTGATGTGCCTATCATATCAAATCCGCCTCCAAATCAACAAAAAATAGAGCAAAAAAATTTTAAGCAAGCGCTGGAGAGTTACAAAATAGGTATCCTTGCCTCTGACTTCCCGGAAACGCTACTTAACACTGACCAAATGACAGCAGTGCAAGACACCATCTTTGGTTTGATCTGCAGCCAAAAGACAGGGGATATCAGCCCCAAATTCTTTGGCACCAATTTCAGACCAGGATGGCTTGTCTTCAACTGCAAAAACAAGGTCACGGCTGACTGGCTAAAAGGCGAAATTCCAAAATTAAAGCCTTGGGAGAATGCCTCACTGAAGGCGGTTGAAGAGGAAGAAATTCCCAAAAACCAAATTCTGGTCGGCCATTTCCCCGTTGGTCCCACCTGCACGAACGAGCAGATCCTCACGGCAATCAAGGTCCAGAATGAGGGTCTCCCCGTTCCTGAATGGAGGATCATAAGAAGAGAAGCCAAAGGTGCCGCCTGTATTCTTACCTTTTCGGTGGACCACAAATCTGTGGCTCTACTGAAAACCAGAAAGGACATTATAGACTT
The DNA here is from genome assembly GCA_914767635.1 of Melanostoma mellinum. Lineage (NCBI taxonomy): Eukaryota > Metazoa > Arthropoda > Insecta > Diptera > Syrphidae > Melanostoma > Melanostoma mellinum. The sequence goes on along the minus strand of OU612059.1, from coordinate 170,953,712 downwards.
TAGGTTTGGCGATGTTCAACTCCGCCATCCTAAAGCCCCTCACAAAACTGGTGCCCCCAAACCCCCACCTAACTCCCCTGTCAAGACAGCCTGTATGACTCTGACGACAGGTAATAGTGCTCCACAGCCTTCACCAACGTCAGATCTACAAAACAGGCTGACAGCTCCAGTAAACCTAGTTCCTCCCCCCTCAGTTGCTAATGCCACACATACCTCACCAAAGGAGTCAGCCGTTAGGCCTTCCTCACCAAAAGGTACTTCTGGTAATGCAACAACAACTCCGCCCCCTCCCTGCTCAACAACCGTCGCCAATACAACAACAAAAGGCGTAAATGCAACACCAGCTGCAAGAAGCAGCTCAGCCAAATTAATGGCTCCAAAACGGGACCCCAGGCCCAAAGGTAAAGCTCGGCAGAGGCTATTAAAAGCACCAGCGAGCTTTACCTCAACACCAAAAACAAAATGAATTACACCACCCTAAAATTCCTGCAGATAAATCTTATGCACGCCAAAGCTGCCTCAGCTGCGGCAAGCAGAGAATTTGTCAAGCAGGATCTGGACTGCTTACTAGTCCAGGAACCATGGGTGGTAAGAGGCCAAATAAAAGGCCTTCCAACACAATCGTGTAAGTTAATATACGACAACACGCAACTCCAACCACGAGCTGCGCTTCTTATCCATAAAAGAACTAACTTTCTTCCCATTCCAGAATTCATCACAAATGATCTAGTTGCGGTACTAGCTGAGATCCCCACGGCAAGAGGCTTACAAAATATTGTAATAGCCTCAGCCTACTACCCGGGAGATACTACCTCCGCACCACCTGAAGAGGTAAGAAAACTTGTTAGATACTGCAACGCAAGGGGAAGACAGCTACTACTTGGTTGTGATGCCAACTCCCATCATACCATATGGGGTAGCACAGACATCAACAAAAGAGGTGAGTCACTTTTAGATTTTCTTATGCACTCAAACTTAGATATTCTAAACAAGGGAAATGAACCTACTTTTGTCACCTCCACTAGGAAAGAAGTGTTGGATATGACAGTGGCAAGTTTTGCCATAGCTAACAACATTCTCAATTGGCATGTCTCGAAAGAGATATCATTCTCGGACCACCGGCACATCAGATTTGATCTGTCAAGGCCGAATCCCAACAATATAGAAAACAATAGGGTACCAAGACACACGGACTGGAATCTCTACACAGAAACACTTCGTTGTGAATTTGAACCATCCTATCAAAACATTGACTCTCCTTATCAACTTGAAAGGGAAGCAACACGCTTAAGCTCACAAATCACAAGCGCATACGAGTCCAGCTGTCACATTAGACAGATCAACTCAAATCGCGATGTTCCCTGGTGGAACAGTGAGTTGGAGAAGTTAAAAAGAAAGCTTCGAAAGTTGTTCAACAAAGCTAAACGAACCAATTCGTGGAGCGAATATCGAACAACTCTAACGACTTACAACTCGATGATAAGAAGGCAAAAACGACTTACCTGGAAAAACTTCTGTGAAAGTATCGATAACTTGCCTTCTTCAATTAGAGTTCAAAAAGCCTTAGCTAAAGATCATAACAATGGTATTGGTCTCTTAAAAAAATCGGATGGTAGTTTTACCCAAAGTTACAGTGAAACTCTGAGCCTACTTTTGGCCACTCATTTTCCTGACTGTATACATACCACTGATCAATCACTAACCACAAATGTGAGTTACACTACACCTAACAGCACAACAAGAAGTCTAGCTAGAAAAATTTTTAACGAAGACTCCATTAAATGGGCAATATCCTCCCAACAACCTTTCAAGGCGCCCGGGGAAGATGGTATCTTTCCTGCTCTCTTGCAGTATGGAATTGATACCATAATCTGCTCACTTATACTTATCTATAGATCCAGTTTTGAATTAAGCTACATCCCTCAAACTTGGAGAAAGGTGAGAGTAGTATTCATACCAAAAGCTGGCAATAGATCAAACTCAGACCCAAAATCCTTCAGACCAATCAGTCTCACATCCTTCTTTCTAAAGGTCATGGAAAAAGTGATTGATTTACACATTCGCAGTACGGCCTTAATAGCAAATCCTCTCAATGCTAACCAATTCGCTTACCAAACAGGTAAATCCACTGTTACAGCTCTCCATCAGCTGGTAAGCAAAATTGAGACTGCGTTTGCTAAGAAAGACATCATACTCTGCTCTTTTCTTGATATTTCTGGCGCCTTTGACAATACTACGTATTTGTCAATTCAAACCGCTGCAACTGTCAAAGGAATTGACACACCAACCATTAAATGGATTGACTCTATGTTAAGTGGCAGAATCATCTCCACAACACTAGGTCAAACATCAATAACAGTTAATGCTGTTAAAGGCTGTCCCCAAGGGGGTGTTTTATCTCCCCTGCTCTGGTCAATTGTAATAGATCAGCTCTTGGATGACCTCAATAAGCTGGGCCTTGATACACAAGGCTACGCTGATGACTTAGTCATCTCTATTCAAGGCAATCAAGAAGCACAGGTCACAAACCGCATGCAAAGGGCCCTGAACAAAGTTAATGACTGGTGCAACAAAGAAGGGCTTAAGGTCAACCCCACCAAAACAGTCATCATTCCATTCACCAGGAGACGAAAAATCGATCTCCAAACACTATCCCTAAATAGTGTTCAAATTAATTTTTCCAAAGAGGTCAAATATCTAGGAGTAACCCTGGATAATAAACTCAATTGGAAACCACATCTAGACAAAACCATAGCAAAAGCAACAAATGCTTTCTGGGCCTGTTCTAGACTTTTTGGTAAAAAGTGGGGACTTAGGCCAAAAATGATTTACTGGACTTACCTCACTATTATCACACCCATCATAACCTATGCTTCGCTGGTCTGGTGGCAAAAAACAGAACAAGTTTATGCCCGCAAATCTTTGCAAAAGTTACAAAGACTAACCTGTGTAGGTATCACAGGTGCAATGCGCACCTGCCCAACTTTAGCGTTAGAAAGTTTATTAAATTTTCCTCCGCTACATCAAAGAGTAAAGAAGACTGCTGCACTAAGCGGACTAAAGCTTCATCTCACTAATTACTCAAGGAAGGAAAACTTACAAGGACATATGAGTATTCTGCAGGTGCTCCCAATACTGAAATCGCCTGCAGCACACTCCTCGGACTTTATGCCTAAACGCATAATGTTACACCACCCCTTTGAAGTAATCTTTCCAAACCGCTCAGCATGGAAGAACCCTGTAATTCTTACAAATAACTTCCAATACATCTGGTATACTGACGGTTCAAAAACAAACAACGGTGTAGGTGCAGGGATTTACGGTCCCAACTTTAAATCATCTACATCCCTTGGTAACACAACTACTATCTTTCAGGCAGAGGTAATGGCTATAGAATTCTGCATTAGGGAATGCATTAGAAGAAACCTCCGAAGATCAAGCATCCTAATCTGCTCTGACAGTCAGGCAGCACTAAAGGCTCTGTCCTCGACAAAAATCGAATCCAAACTAGTTTGGAACTGCCTGACTTGTTTACTTCAATTAGCTACTCACAATAAAATAACTCTTTCATGGGTGCCTGGTCATGAAGGCGTACCGGGTAACGAAGAGGCTGACCGACTTGCTAGACTTGGCTCTCAGTCTCAATTCAAAGGCCCCGAACCCTACTGTGGTCTCCCAATAAGTAGCCTAAAAAACGAATTAGCTACCTGGGAACGACAGAACATGATCAGCACCTGGAACAACTCAAATGGCCATCGTCAGTCAAAACTATTCATTGACTTATCCCACAAACGTATGAAAGAAATTCTTGACATGAGCAAACGTGACGCAAAGTTACTTACGGACTTCTTCACGGGACACTGCTCTCTCAAGTATCATCTTAAAAACATGGGCATCAGCCAAGATGACACCTGTCGTCTCTGTCTTGAAGACATAGAAACAGCTGAACACATTTTATGTGAATGCCCTGCCGTAGCTAGATCCAGGCTTAAAATATTCAATAAAGGGTTCCCCTGTCCCCTTGATATCAGAAACACCTCTTCCTCGAAGATTCTTAGGTTCTTACATGACCTCAGCTTCGAATGAACAAACCTTTACACTTCGTGTAATTAAACCTAAGGGAACAGCACAAAAGATCTTTCAGGTCGACGTGCTTGTAAAGGTAATTTTCACCTTCACCCTACAAGTTAAAAAAAAAAAAAAAAAAAAAAAAAAAAACTTCCACATGGTCTGCAACTCTCCACTGTTTTGGCTGTCAAACATTTTCTCTCCTTCAAAATTTCTACACTTACGCCAGTGCTGCCAGATGTGTTTTCGGTTGAACGTTTTTCGATTAGGAAATTGGTATAAATGTTGGGTTCACGTTACAATATGCTAACGCCAAAACTATGTCACTATGATCGAATAGTGGCTAAAATCAATGAAGTGACAAATGTTTTCCCTGTTCCTCCAGGTGCGTCCAGGAGAATAGACCACCAGTATTATTGATCCAATTTCTAAATTTCCATCATCACTGTAGCTCGCAGTGGGATCATATTGGAATGCCAAGCGATTGTATGATGCCAATGATTTTCGTGTGCTCAAGCGTTGTCCCAATCTGGCGTTTTCTCTTATTATAATTTGTTGTTCTTCGCTTAAGTTCTGTGAATACACTTCTTGCTGGCTTGCATGTTGTCTTGTGCGGCGGCCGATGTTCGCACGTCTTACTTTTGGCATTTTGGACTATTGTCTGACTGGTGAATTTAAACTTAAATGCACGATCCACATAATTTACATAGTAAAACTTACCACCTTAAGGACAAATGCCTGCTGTTGTATTTGAATTGATTTGATGGTTTCCAATTAAGTTGTTAAGAATAATAATATAATAATTTTAATCTCAATTTCACAATTTCACAGTGAAAGATCGTGTGTCACATGAAACTGAGTTAACTCATTTAATAACTGATCAGAGTTGAATGTATGTAATTGAAAAATGATTTTCCCTTCCTGCTTTTCTCTTGAAATTTTTCCTGAATTTTCTTTGCTATAAACCTCATGGAGCCTGAGACCTTTCCAACGAATGCAAAACCGTGGAAATCGGTTCGTGAGTTCTGGAGTTATAGCGTCAGGAAGGAAAACCCGACTTATTTTTATATATATAGATTTATGATATTACTTCTGTCATAAAATATTGTGAATGTTTTCTTTATGCTGATGATCTGAAGTTGTTTTTAAAAATTGGTAACTTCACTGTTTGTAGAGAAAGTTTTCTGAATAACGCAACAGGATCGCTGCACAGAAAGCTTTATTGTAGACCTAATTTTATTATTTACTGCAAACTTGCTTCAAATAATACACAAAATTATGACTGAAAATTTCAGAATATTTTCGTAGTTACTGCTTTGATAGTTCATAAATATGCATTTAATGTTACAATCAACCAATTAAATTTAATGAAGATTTTCTTTTTTTACTTCTAATCTATAGTAATAATTATGTTTTGTCAACCAGGCAAACGGCATAAAGCCAAGGTTTTAAACTGATATTGTTAATTATGTATTCAAACCTTACGAAAAATAAATCTAAAATCTAAAAATCTAAATCATATCTTTAAACATGTTTCTCTTTCGAAAGTCTTGCTTATCGAATTCGAAGCTTAGCAGCGTGCATGCTGGACTTGGAGGACTGCTGTGCAGACCCTTCTTTGCAATTACCAGGGGTCCCAAAATTGCTCAATCATCACTTAACCTCTACTCGCCAAGAAAAAAATATTTCGATACAATTTTAATTGCATATAAATAATGATCAGTATTAGTACTATGTACTATCTTTGTTGAACAACAACCTTTGCTGAACATTTTTGATCACATTCCCTGTCAAATTATATTCAAACTAAAATAGAAATTGAAGCACCTATGAGCAATTCCCTGCTGTGAGTAACTATGTTGTTGAGTTGCAATGCAGTTTGCTTTCTGACAGAAATAAAAAAAACACGCACACATTTTGAATATCACTGCGTATGGAAAAATAAAGATATTGGTTTTTATATATTTGCAACGTGCACACAAGTTTGCATCAACGCACTAACTCATACGGATTAAGGATTCTAAAGTAATAAGGAAAAAGAAAAGAGTTTTTATTTTTGTGCATTCAATAAGTCAATGCGATGTAAATTTATATGCAGGGCACTCATCAAACTTGGTAGGAGTGCATACCGTTACCGCTATGTGGATCTTAGAAGCAACCAAATTCTTTGACATTATTCAAAAATTTTTTAACTTTTATTTTATATCTTTTCATCGATGGAGCGGGTACTTTGTACATTTAGATCCAAAAAATGTTGTAAGAAGTCTTTATCGGCGCGGCGCTAGCTGATACACTACCCACCTTATAACGGCCATCAAGAATTTGAAGAAGCTTTTAAGTCCTTCGCCAATGATTAAGCATATAGGCTAGGCACGAAAAGCCAGAGAGGAAGTAGTTTACCATACTTACAGAACCTAACAGCTCTGTATTGCATGGAATTAATAAAACAAGTACATTACATACTTCAAATGCAAAATATTTTCCTGGATGTTGCAATAATTTTGCTGAATGCAATCGATGAATATATAACTGGGCTCAGGGACAAGTTTGATGATTTTAAATCTTCAGCCAGACAAAATAACCAAGATTCCGAATATAAGGACCTTTCTGAAGGTTCATATATGAAGATTGGCCAACGTTTTAACTTTTTTCAATTAAAAAATCTGATTTCAGAAGGCTTAAAAAAAACTGCAAATCTTTTGCTAAATTTTGCACTTAAGATGTGATTGGAGATTAAATACATGCTGAAGGTCTAAATTAAAAAGAATACTATAAAATTAGTCGACACTTAAATGAAAAAACTGACCATATTCTAGAGCTTTACACTTTTTCAAAACAAATGAAATTAAAGATGAATTTCCAAATGCTGAAATCGAACTTAAAATTTTCTTAAGTATGATGATGACCTATCGCAGTAAGGAACGGTCCTTCTCTAGATTAAAGAATAAAAAACGAATTCAGAGCTACAATGATTCAAGAAAGATTGGAAAGTTCGTTGCTGAGGTCTATCGAAAATGACATCCTCAGATGCATCGATTTTTGAGATGTGGTCATTGATTTTGCTAATCTGAAATGAAGAAAAAGACTCCTTCATTAAACAAATTTAGTCTGTGTCACTGTTTGCATATCAATATATGTATTGTTCTTTAAATCGCATTCTGAATAACTTTTCTAGTTTTCTGTTATTTAAATTTTGTTTAAGTTTGAATTTATGTATGGAATATTTACTTTTTTTTAAACTGCTTGTTTTTATGTTTTAAATGCTGCAATAACTGTTTATCTTTTACATGATTTAAAAAAAAATATTTTTTATTTCAAAATTAAAAGAATAAATATTAATATAAAGTGATGTGATTTTTTCTGTATACCTTCATTGCACAACCTAAGATTTTCATATTATCATACAGAGGCCCCATTTTCGAAAAGTGCCCAGGGCCCCCAGAAGGGTAAAGACGGCCTTGCTGCTGTGAAAACTGCTCTAATTACAAAATCATGTGAATCTATGTATTATAGCCTTTTGAGTAAAAGTAAGTACTTCCATTAATTTATGAAACACAACGTCGTATACTAGGTGTGTTTTTTTTTTCTCAAGCCTATAAAAGCTTGATCAAAAAGAGAAAAAAAAACACGATTTAGCAATTTGGTAGCAATACGTATTTGGCATATAGCTTTAAAAAAAAAAATTTAATCGAAACGGCCATTGTTTGATGATGAAGAAATTGAAGTGAACAGTCGAGCAATGCACATGGCTTCTTTTTATTATTTGTGAATTTGATAAGGCTAAATAAAAAATGTCTGGTCGTGGTAAAGGTTTAGTTACCCGTAGGCCCGGCCGCATCCAGCGTTTGCTCCATAAAGAAAACGAACGCGTCGGAACTGAGTTTATTTACATATGTAGCTGCTGTTATGGAATATTTGGCGGCTGAACTGAAATATAAAAAGAAACGAAAACTTTTCGACTGTTTTATTAAATAAACATTTATTAATTCTTTAAAAGGGGATTGAAGTCAGTCGTAAAATCATATTCTGATTGCAGTGAGTTGTGTAAAAGCATTTCAGCTGTCCTTGCGAGTCTTAAATATTGCGGCGTGAACTGTGTTTCCTGGCCAGACAGAGCTACTGCTTTCGACGTTTTGCTTTTTACTCGATCTCTTTTAGCTCAGAAGCCACAGAGAAGCTCTGTGTCAGCAGCAAGGCTTTCCTTAATGTATAATTAGTTTAAAGAAAGTTCGGCTCGAAGTGGAACACAGGTTCGAGACCGAACTTGTTGCTCTATGATGGCATTGATGGTTTCCATTGCCGTAGAAGCATCAGCTCAGTGCGATACATTTCCGATTCATTGTCCTGAGCCCTGATGGCGTAAAAGTTTTGTGTTTGCTTGGTGGACGATACTTTATTGTCCCATAAATCAGACCAGAGCACTTTCAGATTGACACTTGTCTTTCCGCATCAGCATATTCAAACCAAACGGGAAGCAAAACTTTGTATCAACAATACCATCTTCGCACTTATATCCCGAAGCATTTGCTGACTACGTACCAAGTCGAATAACCATTGAATGAGCAAGCTTTCCAATTGGCAAGTTTACTTCAAAAAATTTCTTGCATTGCCAATAGATATGTAGGATGTAGGTATATCACAAAAATAATTTAATTTTTGGCTTTTCAATTTTAAGGCTTAACACGAGGAATTTGAATGAGAAATGTCATTTGGTACATTGGGTTTGTTCGGTGTGTTTACAAATTGCTCATTTTTGTGAACTAAATTTTTGTCAAGTAACATGAATTTGTTAACAATTGTTAGAATATACATACATAAGTTTGTAGATTGCAGCTACACCAAACAAACCCGCAACGACAACGTTTACCATTTTCAATAACATTTCCAAAAAATAGTTTTGGGAGCACATTTTTTGTTATCGGGCTAAGGAAATAAGCCCGAATAAATTATGAGGCTAAGGGAAGCCTAGATAGCTAAATTTTTGTTGTATATTTAGCACGTGAATTTTGAAAAAACACACCTTCTGTCACTCTAATTTTGTTGATAGTTTTAGACTGTAGCTGATTGGATGTTGGGATGAAATTGGCCTTAAGTTCGAAAAAGAAAAACTAAAGATGGCTATAACACTATTTGTTGTTAAAACAGATTGACTGTGGCATAAACTCAAGTCATGGCTGTGAGCAATGCGCTAGACTTGGGGCTCCCTACTCTGCTGCACCACCACTGCGCATTGTTTTTTTTATAGACTGTGTGGCATTGAACGCCATCCTGTATGATCCAATGGTAATCTACAATACATCCTCAATTCAACCTCATTTAAACGAAAGTTGGTTAACATCTGTAACGCCCACAAATGTGTTCGTGGATTGAGTCTCACAATTTCAGCTACATCAGCCATTCTCTAGTCCCATGATAGTTGTAGACTAGCACCACTTTTTGCATAAACTTTCTTAAAGCAGGTCAGCGACGTGCTTCATTTCGGCCAAAATTTCTTTAAAAAACACACTTGGGCTACAGTGTTCTCATCATTTCCCAACGAATGGCGACTTATTTCGTTCCCCGGATAATACTGACTTCCTGTCAGTAGCTCGAACATGAAGCCGCTATCTTTGCCAAAATAACTTAAAAAATACTTGGTTCAGAACAAATATTAGTTCGAAAAAAGTTCAGACAAAACGTCAAGCGAATGAGGAACGTCACATCCACACATATTTCAAGTGGTATTTTAATGCTCACAAGGTACAATTTATCAGGCCCCTCAATCAGAGGCGTAGATATCATTTACTATGGGGGGATGGATCTAGTTCGATCATTTTCTTAAAAGTTTTAATAATTAAAAACAAAAGGCAAATAACAAGACTTCATTGAATTCATTATGTATACCATAAAAAATAATAATTTTTAAAGATAATATATTATACGCATTAATTTGAATAACAACAATAATAAATATTTATATATTAAGTAGAATAATATTAACGTATTTAAATTTTTCATAAGAAACATTTTTTTAACGAATTAACGTTACCCCCCTCCCCCCTTCCATAATTAACGTAGGGAGTAGGTACTAAATTCCAGAGTGCATTTCCTTAACTTATTTGGTTCATGACTGGCTATGTTTAACAAATATCGATCTCATTGGGGGGGGGAGATATATAACCCCCTATCTACGCCACTGCCCCTCATATTGGTAAGACGAAAATGTACATGTTTGTTACGACACATATTTGATCAGTGTGCTGAGTGAGTAAACAACTCTTACCACGCTCCACATTGAACAAATAATTGCCCAAGTGGTGGATCGTTTTGCTGTTCGAAAACATAAACTCCGCGTATATAAAAGGCAGCAGTTTCCATTGGAAACCATCAGTTCCTCCTTCTCAATTAAAAGGTATCAACTAACCACAAAACAAAAATGTTCAAGTTCGCTTTCATCCTTTTGATTGCCCTCATCGGCCTTTCCATGACTTTTGCTGCCCCAGAACCAGCACCAGCACCAGAACCAGGTCTACTTAGTGGCCTCCCATTGGTCGGAGGACTTCTTGACGGCCTTCCACTTGTCGGAGGTATTTTGGGTTAGGAACTTATCGTATCTATGGACACGATGAAATCTTTTATGATACCAATAAAGTCATATTAAAATTATAAATTTGTATTTTTCTCATTTATTTGCATACTAGGAAACATTTTCCCTTAAGTAGCACGAACAACAACTTGTAGTTTGTAATTTTTTTTTTTTTTGTTTTGATTATGGTGAGAAGTTTTCTGTCTGAGCATAATACTTACTAGCTTTACTCACTCACTCACTTACCTACTTACTTACTGACTGACTTACTTACTTAGTTGTTTACCTACTTACTGACTTACTAACTTACCTACTTAATTGCTTTTTTACTTACTTATTCCCTTATTTAATTACTCGGGCGGGGACCCCAATTCATTATGAATTTGGACCTTAACCAACATCTTCCGCCAACAAGAGCTCTTTCCAACTTTGCAGTCAGTTAAGGTCGAGCTAAGTCGAGGTTTTTCAACTTCCCTGCAACATTCTTTAAGAATCCCGTTGAGCGTTCATATCCATCCGCTCTACGAAGAAGTTTCTGAAGTAGATAAAAGCTTCAAGAAGAAAGAAGGAAAGGCTTGAGCCAGACGAGACTACTTAGGACTTATTAGTAATGAGTTTTTGATAGTTTGCGTATAGATTTAGTAAAAATAAAGCACGTCTCATATCTACATATATTCCAAGCGATATATTAATGCTCACAAGGTACAATTTATCTGGCCCCACATTTTGGTAAGACGAATTAAGCGTGTTTATTATTTAAGTACCTATACATATATTTGATCAGACTGCTGAGTGGAATGAGTATTGAGTATGACTAAACAACTATTGCTACGCTCCACATCAAACAAATAATTGCGCAGGTTGTGGGTCGTTTTGCTGTTCGAAAACATCAATTTCGCGTATATAAAAGGCAGCAGCTCCCATTGGAAACCATCAGTTCCTCTTTCTTAATCAAAAGGCATCAACTAACTAACAAAAAAAAATGTTCAAGTTCGCTTTCATCCTTTTGATTGCCCTCATCGGCCTTTCCATGTCTCTTGCTGCCCCACAACCAGCACCAGCACCAGAACCAGGTCTTGTTGACGGCCTTCCAATTGTCGGAAGTCTTCTCGGACCTCTTCTTAACGGCCTTCCACTTGTCGGAGGTCTTTTGGGTTAGGATCGCATCCCATCTATAGACGCTGAACATCGAATCATCATGATATCTTTTATGATTCCAATAAAGTCTTAATAAATTTATAAATCCGTATTTTTTTCATTTATTTACATTCTAGGAAACTTTCTTTTTAAAGTAGCACAAACAATAATTTTGGCGTTACTCAAAACAAATTGTTTAACAAATTCACTCATTCAAAAGTTATTCAAGGTTAAAGTTTTGTCAGAAATAAAAAAAAACTTAAATTTACTCTAAATTAAACTTTCCTTGAATAACTTTTGAAGGAGTCAATTTGTCGAAAAATGATAAGAAACCTTTTTTGTGGAACAACTCATTTTCTATGAAAATATATATCGTACATCCTGGCACTTTGCTTCTTCGCTTTTATAAAATTCCAAAGTTTAAATTTTTTTTCCAATGTTATTTCCATGGAAAATAGAAATCTGCGATGAGCGACCTCTAAGTATTTATATTAAGAGCTCTCCTTTTAACAGGCATCTTTCCACACCTCTTCGAAGATATAATTGGAATTGTTTGGAAAAAAATAAATAGTTACTTTTTTGAACCAGTCTTATGTACATAATGTATACATCAGGGCCGGATTTAGGGGAGGGCAACCAGGGTAACAGCCCCGGGCCTCCACAAACCATGCAAACAAAGGTAGTGGAGATGTCAACTACCTTTCGTCCACGATTTGCGAAGAACTGATCAGTTCTATGGCTGATAAAGTACTAGCTACTAAATAGAGTGCAGGATAAGAAAAAATCGAAATATTATTCTGTATCAGTGGACTCTACTCCGAACGAATCTCACATCGATCAACTAACTATAGTTTTTCGATATATGGAAGGATCGACGTCAAAAGAAGGATTTCGCAACTTTTTACCCAACTGCGGTCATACTGGTGAAGCCACAGCAAACGCTCTACTTAAATTTTAAGGTGACCATCAAATAGATATTATGGATTGCCGCGGCCAATCTTACGACAATGCTGCAAATATGAGTGGCAAATACAAAGCGATGCAGGCTCTCATTTTGGAGAAAAATCATTTATCGGGACTTGTGCCGTCTTGTGGTCATTCTCTTAATTTATTTGGAAAGGCAGCTGCCAACTCTTGTCCATCAGCTGTTCAATTTATTGAATTCGTTCAGAATTTATATACGTTTTTCACAGCAAGTATACAAAACGATACGGAATTCTGTGATAGTTTTAAGTCTTAAAAAAGCTTAGTGACACTCGTTGGTCTTGTCAAACTGAAGCTACGAAAGCCATAGTTGACGGCTATTCAGAAATCGAAGAAGCTCTAACCGCAGCATATCTTCCGATAAAGAGCAGAAAGACATCGCGAGGAATGAAGCAGCGCACCTTCTGCAGAAGATGCGTGGTCTCGAAACCGTTTTATTTGCAATGTTTTGGAACGATATCTTGGAGCGATTAAACGCTATAAGAAAGATGTTAGATTAGATTAGAATCATTGAAATCATTCGTGGAATCCAAAGGGAACGATTTTGATAAATACGAGGAAGCTATCTCAGACTGAACGAATACATACAATCACGTACCAGAACGAGAAATGTGAGCCTGAATCCACATCCAAGACGTAAATCTGTCACCAAAGGAAAAATACAAAGTATCCGCCTTTATCGCAATGGTCGACCAGATATGAGTTTCTCTAACCGAAAGATTGCATGCCTATGAAGCTTTACGTTCGAGATTTGGTTTCCTTAATTACATCGAGAAGTTGGATGCTGCAAATTTGCACGCTGCAGCAGAGGCATTGGTGAAAGTTTATCAGGATTATTTAGAACCTAGTCTTGGTAGTGAGTTGGTTCAATTTGTATCTTTGACCGACTCATATAAAAAAGACTATGGAAAATGTCCGGAACTATTTTACTACCAAATTCTCGAAGATCAAAATTTCAGAGCTACATTCCCAGACCTTCCCTTGCTTCGGGAACTGGATTTCAGCGAAATCATCAACGATTTTTCGACGAAAAAAGCTCGGAAAGTTCCGTTTGTTAACTCTAAACTTTAATTTTAGAGAATTCCTGTTTTCGATTATATTTATATGTTCTTTAAATAATAAAATAATCTATAATTGGTTTCACAATAAATTATTTACTGGAAAACTAGATTGAAAAAATTTTTCATTTTATTAGGAATATAATTTGGGACCAAGGGGCCTCCATACCTCTGTTGCCCTGAGGCCGCCACACCTTAAAAACCAGCCCTGTGTATTAGAGTGGGTCAAAAAACTCGATTATGCTTTTTTTTACAAATGCTTCGAAAAAATGGGTTGCTAGACACCTTAAAAAAATTTTCAAAAAGTATGAGCTCTTAATTTTAATATTAAGATCCTCCGCATCGCAGTTTTGTATATTTTTCTCAGTCCAATAGAAAAAATTCATACCTCATCATTTATCGATTGAACAGAAAAGTAATTCAGGAAAATATTTTAGGAAATTTAACGCTCTTCAAAAAAGGTATCTTGTGTTTTTTCCGTAAACCTCACCATTTGAAAGATATTAAGGATTTAATTTTGATTATTTTAAGATAAATTTCATTTTTGTTTATGAATTTTATAACTCGACAATAAATGACTTTTACAAAATGCGCAATAGAAATTTTTAATGGAAATTAACTGTTCTATAAGAATGGTGTTTAATGTTTTAGCGCTCAAATTAACCGTTCAAAAGTTATTCATCATCAAACTTTTATGTTTACGGATTTTTAAAGTTTTGATGAGATATTCGAAAAATTTCAATTTAATCTATGAATTTTATATGAATTTCAATTCTTGTCATTAATATGAGTCTCTTTTCCTACCGATTCGATTGTGAAAGAGATGCATCACGATGAGCTTGATGAGTTCAGGTAAAGCCAACAAGGGGCCTCCCCGAAGGAACTTACCGGCGCGGCGGGAGTCAGTGGAGGAATGTCGTAAAAGTTATCGTTCGTGGCCGAGAGTTAGGAAGGGCTTTAATCTTTGCTATCTCTGTCAATCTGATGATAGACCCCTGTCATTAGTATTGACAGAGATATCGAATTTAACAGTGGTCAGGGTACCCCAAAGTTAGCCTTTTCTTAAATTATCAAAAAGTGATGTCAAATTTGAGGAGCGGACCTTATTTTTTTCTTAGAAAATGACCAAGAATCACATTTCACATCCCAAAGTATGTTCCACGAATCACGGAACACCCTGTATATGCGAAGTTGATGTTTTCGAACAGCAAAACGACCCACCACTTGTGCAATTATTTGTTCGATTTAGTGCGTAGCAGGGAGTTGTTTACTCATTCTCATTCCATTCAGCAGACTGATCAAATATGTGCAGGTACCTACTTAAATAATAAACACGATTAATTCGTCTTACCAATATCAGGGGTCAGGTAAATTGTACCTTGTGAGCATTAATATATCATTTGGAATATATGTAGATATGAGACGTGCTTTATTTTTACTAAATTTATACGCAAACTTTCAAAAACTCATCCCTAATAAATCATAAGTAATCTCATGTGGCGCAATCCTTTCCTTTCATCCTCTAGAAGTTTTTATCCACTTCAGTAACTTCTTCGTAGAGTAAGTAATTGATAGTCGCTTTCATACCCGAAACTGGTAAGCAAGAATATTCACTGACCTAGAGTCTTAGAAAAATGCAGCCAAACAGAAGCACGACAATTGCTGATTCAAAAGCGGGCAAGGGCTGCTTACGATCAGTATAAGTAAATTTGCAAGAAGAAAAGAAGGGAAAAACACCGAATTCTCAAAAAAAAAAGCATGAGAAGCGCTCGATTGAGGAAATCGAGACGTGCCATTCCAGGGTGGCAACCCTCGAACTCAAGAACAGCAGGGAAACATAGTAGTAGAATTACAGTCGCTACTGAGGATCTGGAAAGATCACTTTGCAGACAGCTTAGCGGCGATGAAGACACAAATTCCGCTGTCAGAAAAATTGCCCCATTCAGCTTAGATGATGATCAAAAATGCCGTCCTCCCGACCTAGAAGAAGTTAAGCTTGCTATATGCAAACTTAAATCAAATAAAACTGCAGGTGCAGATGGCCTTGATGCCGAACTTTTCAAGGCAGCTGGAGATCAGTTGGAACGGAGCATGCACCAGCTGATCTGCATGATATGGTCGCAAGAAAGCATGCCCGATGAATGGAACCTCAGTATCGTATGCCCGATCCTAAAGATGGGAGAACCTCACAATTGCGCCAGTTATAGAGGGATAAGCCTCCGTAACGTCGTTTATAAGATCTTGTCTGCTGTAAAATGTGAACGTCTGAAATCCCACGTCAACGACTTGATAGTTCCTTATCAATGTGGTTTTAGACCAGAGAAGTCAACAATAGACCAAGTTTTCACATTATCGATATTCACCATCTTTTTATCGATTTCAAAGCCTCGTATGACAGTTTTTACAGAGATGAGCTGTGCACAACCATGTCAGTTAGGAGTAGTAGTCAGTCAGTAGTTTCATTATCCTTGTAAAACTGGTATACCACTATGCAGGATGATTTGGAGAATTCACGCTGTTCCGTTAAAGTCGGTAAAGATTTCACCGAGACCTTTAATGCTGAATAATAAAAAATAATTGAAAAGATTGTGCAAAACTCACACGTCAACACCAGAGGAGGTGGGGTTATCAGAAGATCGATCAATCTTTCAAAATTCTGTACAATTACACGCCTTCGCAGACGATATTGACGTAATGGGAAGAAAAAAGCGTGGTCATGAGAAGACAGGAGCGGCAAAAATGGGTTTGATGGTTAATGAGGGCAAAACGAAGTATATGCTGTCATCAAACAGGGACAGAGAACATCGACGAATTGGACAAAACGTCACAATAGGCAGACATAACTTCGAGGTAGTATACCTACAGGACTTCGTCTATCTATAGGATTCACTATAGAGACGTTATACAATATCAGTGCGGGGATCAAACGGAGAATAACTCTTGCCAACCGTTGCTTCTTTGGGATAAGAAGGCAATTGAGAAACAAAACCCTCTCTAGAAAACCCAAAATAACCCTGTATAAGACCTTGATAATCCCAGACCTGCTTTATGGCGCGGAAGCGTGAAAGTTGTCGAAAGTGGATGCAGAAACCCTGGGTCGTTTCGAAAGAAAAATTCTCCCATTGATCTTTGGTCCCGTATGCGAAGACAATGTGTGGAGAAGAAGATACAATAACGAGCTGTATGAGCTGTACCGCGACATGGGCATAGCCAGAAGAGTACGCATCGCGAGGCAATGTTGAGCGCATGGACCCAAACGCTCCGACTCGACGAGCTTTCGAAAGTACATTGCAGGGAAGTCGCAGAAGGGAAAGACCTCGTCTTAGGTGGCACAATTGAGTGGAAGAAGGCCTCAACCGACTTAGAGTGCAAAACTGGAGAGAGCTCCCCCAAAATCGAAGTTTATATAGATGGATGTTGGTTGAGGCCCCGGTTCACCCCGAACTATAATGCCCACCTAAGTAAGTAAGTAAGACCCTAAGACCTTTAAGTCTAGCTTCCTCCCCGCTTAAAACAGTGGAAAGATTAAAATTTTCTTCCGTAAAACCTCACTGCAAATACACCCTATGTCTCAGTTGCAGAAGCTTACCAACGCGCGAGATCTTGTGATCTTTTTCAAAGTCTTGTTAGCAGGATTGAAGGCGCTCTTCGCAGGAATCATCGGCAACATAGAAGGTTCTTTTGACAGTGCTATATATTTGTAGGTATGTGCAACGCTGTCAGAGAACATGATGTGAGCGAATCATAAGTCTTGTGGATTGAAGCAATGGTAATGAACACAATCGTGATCACTGAACTGTAGTGTGGACAATATGTTGCAACAGGAGTGAATGAGGGCTGTCCACAAGGTTGCGTTCTCTTTGGTCTTCTGTAGTGCATGCCGATTGGCTCTCTACTTGTAATGCCCAACAGAAACAATTTTAATTTTTAATTTTGGTGGGTGCAAAACCCCCATTTATTAGGCTAAATACAAGCTATTAACTTACAAACTAAGAAACTTAATAGCTATGACTTACTAACTAGTTGGACGGCTTAGGAGACGAAGTTTTAGACAGGGAGTACTCATATTGAAGTCAAAACAAGAGGAGCGGGAGTTGACATTCCTCAGCATTCGGGAGATGGGTTGGAGCTGTATGAGGTTCGATGTGAGGGAAAATAGAAGAGACGGGGATTCCGACTGTTACGGGGGTTAGTATTTAGAAAAATGGATTCGTTAAGGGCTGGACAGTCAATGGTACCTGTGAAGATTAGGTGAATGAAGAGGACGTCAAATATTTCTCTTCGATCTTTCAGCGTATTGATGTTGAGGAGTTTGATTCGGTCTTGATAAGGAGGTAATATCAAAGGATTACTCTCAATTCTGGCACTGTGCACTTGTTGGAAAGGCGACCAGACTTGACAAGCGTATTCAAGAAACGGACGGACAAATGAAATGTAAAGGGATCGGGTTACGTAGGGGTCAGCAAATTCTTTGGACCATCGTTTCACGAAGCCAAGTGCTGAATTTGCCTTAAGGATTATATCGTCGATATGCTTGAGGAAATTCAGCTCATGGTCGCAAATAGTCCCAAGGTCCCGGATCACCTCAACGGTGGAAATGATTTGACCGTTTAGAAGATAGAGACGGGGAGGAGATTTGATGCGCTTACGTGAAAAGGTAATTGACTGGCAATTGGAAACATTTAGTTCCAGGCAGTTTTTGTATCACCATAATGAAAAATTGTCGAGGTCATGTTGGAGTAGGGAAGAGTCTTCAGAAGAAGAAATGATCCGGTAAAACTTGGTATCGTCCGCATAGAGAGAGATAGAGGAGTGTTTGATGATCATTTCAATGTCGTTAATACTGAGAATGAAGAGGAGAGGGTCTAAATGGCTGCCTTGGGGAACACCGGATGTAGCTAGAAAGCGGGTGGATAATGCGGATCTGAACCGAACGCTGTAAAAACGGTTTTCTAAGTAAAAAGAAATCCATCTCAACAGAATGTGTTCAAAGCCGAGGGTGGAAAGTTTAAAAAGAATAAGTTTGTGAGAGATTTTATCGAAAGCTTTACTAAAGTCAGTTGAAATTACATCGACCTCCTTTCCATTCTCCAAGGCTGAGAGGGAAAATGAGACAAAGTCAACGAGGTTTGTTGTTGTTGATCTACCTTTGAGGAACCCGTGTTGTCTAGGGGAAATGAGAGATTTGCAACGAAAACTTAAGTTTTCATACAATATGCTTTCAAAAATTTTGGGTATATGCGATAGTTTAGCGATGGGACGATAATTTTTCACGTCGCACTTAGGACCTTTCTTGTGTATAGGGGTTATAAACGCCGTTTTCCAAGCTTGGGGGAAAACTCCAAGGGATATGGACAAGCTAAAAATTTTTGAGAGGGGAAGGGAAAGAGTGGAGGAGCATTTCGGGGCCAGGAACATATTCATCATTTAGATGATTTAACTTTTCTTCAATTAGATAGGAGTCAAAGAAACGTGGAAGGAATGGATCAAAAGAAAAATTCGGTAAAAACGAGAAATAATCTGAATCAAGAACAAAAGAATCATTCGTGAAAAACTGTTTGAAGTAATTTGCGGAATAGTTTGCTACGGCGGCGGCGAGTGCATCGGATGAGGTTTCGTTATTGAAGGAAAGGGAGGAAGGGTACCCGTCAGATTTTCATTTGTGGTTGACAAATTTATAAAAAGACTTACAGTCATTTATAATGTTAGATTTCATTTCGATTAAGTTGCGTTGGTAAAGGGTGTTGAAAAGCTCACAGAAATGTAGATAAGAGCCAAGGTAAGCTGAATAGTCAGTAGGAGATCGAGTACAAAGGAAGATTGTCCCCAATTTATTCCTTTTATTTCTTAGAGTACGGAGTCTATGGTTATACCAAGGAGGGGAAGTAGAAGAAGTTTTAAGTCTAGAAAGGGGAACGAAGAGGGATATAGCTTTTTGTATTTCTCTGTAGAACGCGGATGTGGCATCTTCTACAGTTAAATTTTCAAAATTAAAGTGAATTCTATTGAGGTCATCATTAATTTTCCGAAAGTTTGCTTTGTGGAAATCGTATGAAACTGGAGGTACGGGCGGGTAAGATGGTTGTGAAGACTGGAGAAAAAATGAGAGAAGGAGAGGAGGGTGTAGGTTATCTATGATTGAAAGAAGCAGGGGTGAAAGTGAGATTGAAGAATAAATGGGGTCTGTTGTAAATACAAAGTCAAGTTGTCTACCCATGTAGTTTGAAATTCCACTTACTTGGCAGAGGCAAGAGTCAGCAAGGCGATCAACGAACAGACATTCTTTAGCAGAGATGGAGCAATATAAAACGATTGGTCGTCTGACAAAGTCCAGTTTAGATACGGCAGGTTGAAGTCACCAAAAATAAGGATCTTATCATGGGGTTCACATAAATCAATGCTTCAATCAACGATTAAATCTGTCAAGAGCACAAACGTAGATGGCATGTCGTCATGGAATGAAAACACACTAAACGCTAATAAGAAAACTGCAACATTTTTGCAAATTCATAGCAAAAAGAATGCCACTGGGACTTCAGTTTTGCCAAGCATTCAAATGTGTTAGGCTTAAGTGAAACAACAATCTGTAAATGACGAATGTCCTGCATTTTCTCGCATCAGGTTACAGGTATAGTCGTTGCAGACATGGTGAGAGCTGGCAGCTGGTAACTTAAGCTCCTTATCATGGCAACCAGCGTATTTTGGCTTTCATACGAACGTCTGCAAAGCTATAACAAAAGAAGGTTTCTATCTGGTACAATGGACCGGTATTTAGGTCTAAGTTCAGCTAGTATTTCAAAAACCTCCAACAGAAAATAAGGAAGGTAAGAAAGTAATTAATAAGCGCAGATTGAAGGAAACTCCGAATATAAAGCAGGTTCAAATATGCGAACAACAACTGGAAAGACAACACTCCATCTTGCAAACGAAGTCAGATAGACTTATGCCTGAAGTGTTCTTAATGCTATTGTTTTATATAGGGCCAAAATTATTGCTCCTACTGTAAAAAAGAAAACTTCCAACCAAATTAGAAAAAATTACAAAATCATGAATTTAATAAAATTTTATTCAAATCATTAAAGTTGGTGTGATGATTCAATGCTTATTGAACAGCCGTAATGGGTAGTAACTGCAGGCACTTTAATAAACAAGCTCATTTTCTTCTTACCAAATAAGTTTTACCACCGAGCTATGCAAAGAATACTAAAGAACAACAGCAGAACAGGAGACAACCAACTTCAAAATACCCGCTGAATGATTGGAAAATTCTTAGATACATCGCTTTTCGCTTCGAAAATGTTGGCAAATGGTATGAACTTCATTCTAAAGAGATTGCTGTATAGCTCAAGTGCGTTTTTCAAAAGGAAGTTTTGGCCGAAATGAAGCTGACCGCCTGTAAGAAAGTTTGTGAATGAAGAGTAATGCTAGTCTACAGTACTCATGATCCCAGTCGTATAGTGGGTGGACTAAAATATGGCTGCTTTTGCTCGAAAGTGTGAGAATCGATCCACGAACATATTTCTACGCTTCCGATGGCAGTGGGCGTTACAGACGTTAACCAACTTTCATTTTAATGAGATTCAATTGAGGATGTACGTAGACAGCTTCTGTTTCATGCAGGATGGCGTTCAAATACACAAAACCAATATTTAAAATAAATTGGGGGCCCAGCACAGCGAGGAGCCTACGGCATTTCTCACATCCATGTCCTGATTCTATGCCACAACTCGGAAACGATTCCAGAACTAAAGGCCAACATCATCTCAACAACCAATGAGCTACAGAATGGGCAACTGCGAAGTCATTATCGGAGACATCCACTTGAACGACACGTTGTGTATAGTAAATAAATGGAAATACTTTTTTTTACTAAAAAGGCTATAATACGTGGATTTGCATAGTTTTGTAGTTAGAGTAGTTTTCTCCAAACCATTTCAATACTGTTGTTTTGAGTAACACCAAAATTATTGTTCGCGGGACTTTAAAAAAAAAATTCCTAGTATGTAAATAAACGATAAAAATACAAATTTATAAATTTAATAAAACTTTATTGGAATCATAAAGGATGGAATGATGATTCGATGTTCAGTCTCCGTAGATACGATGGGATCCTAACCCAAAATACCTCCGACAAGTGGAAGGCCGTCAAGAAGTCCTCCGACCAATGGGAGGCCACTAAGTAGACCTGGTTCTGGTGCTGGTGCTGGTTGTGGAGCAGCAAGAGTCATGGAAAGGCCGATGAGGGCAATCAAAAGGATGAAAGCGAACTTGAACATTTTTGTTTTGTGGTTAGTAGTTGATACCTTTTAACTAAGAAGGAGGAACTGATGGTTTCCAATGGAAACTGCTGCCTTTTATATACGCGGAGTTTATGTTTTCGAACAGCAAAACGATCCACCACTTGGGCAATTATTTGTTCGATGTGGTGCGTAGCAGAAGTTATTTACTCATTGTACACTCAGCAGACTGATCAAATATGTGCAGGTACTTAAATAATAAACACGCTTATTTCGTCTTACCAATTTCAGGGGTCAGGTAAATTGTAGCTTGTGAGCATTAATATCTCATTTGGAACATGTGTAGATATGAGACGTACTTTTTTTTAAATTTACCCTTTTAGTATTTTCCAAGTATCCTAAAATATATGGGTTTTTGAGTGCATATATTTGTGAGTTTTTTGTTTATTATTGTTTTGCTCATCTGTTAAAAATAAAGAAACTCTATGTTTAATAGGCATTTTCTGAAGAAAAAAAAATGACTTCAAAGTCAAAACTTTGCTGCTGGGGAAGAAAATTTGAACACCATTTGAAATTGAAGATCTGGCAACCCTAAGTTTTAAAGATTACTATTTTTACAAGAAATTAAGTCTAAAATAAGGTCTCTACCATCAGTATTGACAGAGAAATCGCATTCAACAGAGCTCAGGGTACACCAGAGTCAGCTTTTTTAAAATGTCAAAAAGTGATGTTAAAGTTGAGAAACGCACTTCGCTGTAGAACAATTTTTTTTTTAGAATATGACCAAGAATTACATTTTAAAGTATATATAACACGAATTACGGGATATAAAGATAAAAACAAAAAGGAGAATCGTCAAGATGTCTAAGTTGAAAGATTTTGTAATAGCGGCTGACCAGCTAGTTGATTTCAATGCTAGTTTTGATGAAATTCCCATTGTAGAAAAAACAGTAAGTTATTTAGAATTTTCAAAAAAATAGATTTTTTTATTTTATTTTCAATGTACATTTTAATGATCTCTTGTCTGAAACTTCTACATGCTCTCAATTGTTTTACTGACGACTCAAGACTCAGCTTTTCATATTCGTTTCCAAATTTACGTCCTTGCTCTTCGGATGTGAAATTGGAACGATTGCGTATGATGAGCTCATTGAATTCTTGACAGCATTGTTACATGGGCTAATGAAACCCGATTTGAATTCGATGCTTCCAAAACTGAATGCAGTCATTTGTCGTTAAAGCTAAACATTCCCCCAATGCCTTTTACTTTGAATAGTGCATGTGATTCTGTTCTGTAAGTCTGCTATTATACGGAGAAATTTGTTTCATGAAACAACTTCGAATTCTTCTTTGTTCTGTCATCCCGTGTGGCAAGTGTTATTATACGATGAAATCCAGTTTCATGAAACTAGTTTCACATTTCTCTTTATCTTTCATTCGCTGTTTTTATTTTTGGGGAAAAATAGTTATCTAGTAGTGCCTGGTTGCTTCAAAACCTCTTCTATTGGCAATTGAAAAACAAAGAAGTCATTATTATTAGTATTATTACTTATTTTTGAACCAAATGAAACAGAATAAACAAAAACACGAACAAAGACAGACCCCCCTATTAATAAACGCGGAATAGCCTTATTCCATGGATTAAGTTTCCATTATACCATTTTCCATTTAATTAAAGCTACCATTATACCATTTTGCACTTAATCCATGGAACGCAGCTATTCCGCGTTTTATTAATACGGGGGAGAGAGAATAGTGATGTGTCGGTATCATAAACCGAGTCAAACCGAGTTGAACCCAAACCGAGTTGACTCGGTTTACATTTTTTCAAACCGAGTTGGTAAACCGAAGAAAAAACCGAACCGTCAACCAAATAATTTAAATGAAATGAATGCAAGCATAACATAATCAAAACTACCCTCCTTTAGTTGCGGTCTGTGCCAAACACAATGCACTTATACATATACCGCCGTATTAATAAACGCGGATTAGCTGCGTTCCATGGATTAAGTGGAAAATGGTATAATGGTAGCTTTAATTAAATGGAAAATGGTATAATGGTAACTTAATCCATGGAATAAGGCTATTCCGCGTTTATTAATGCGGCGGATAAAGTCCATAGTCGACCGGTAGTAGTATATAAAGCATCAAAGCAAGTGAGTTACTTGCGCAGGCATACAGAAACACACATACCAGTTAAACTAGATGTTTTTTTGTTTTTTTTTTGATTGTCGTCTGTTAATAGGTAGACGGTTTGAATGTTTTGGGTACATATTGCTACTCGAGTTAGGAATTAATAGTCTGTAAAATATCCAGAGTCAAGTCAAACCGAGTTGGACAGCGCATTGCGTTAATTTCTTTCTTGTGTGACTTTTTTTTACTTCATTTTGATTAAATCCGTTTATTTTGATTGAAAATATTGCTTTGTTTCTATTTTTCAAAACACAGTATTGAAGGAAAAAGCGCAAATTTATTTTTGTAAACCGAGTTAGCTAACTCGAGTTACAACTGGGGTTAATCAAAATCCAACTCGGGTTAACTCGGTTTGTAAATTTTACGGTTTGGCACATCACTAAAAGAGAAACGTCAAAGCTGTTTCACCAAAGTCTGCTATTATACGGAGAAATTTGTTTCATGAAACAACTTCGAATTCCTCTTTGTTCTGTCATTCCGTGTCGCAAGTGTTATTATACTGTAACGTGAACCCAACATTTTATACCAATTTCCTAATCGAAAAACGTTCAACCGAAAACACAACTGGCAACACTATAATGGAATGGTATAAATGACAGACGTTGCTTGTAAGCCAGTGTGTGTGAGTGTACAGATGCTTGACAGCAAATGTGGCGACAATGTAGAAGTTACTGGAGAGTTCTAGATGGCATGTCATTCGATATAAATAGCCCGCCCGAGGCAACCAGAGGGCAGTTTTGTTTATAGAGTGATAAAGTTAAGAGTAAATACAAGTGATAGTCCAAAAGTCGAGTTGAGTTCAATAAAGTGTATATCGAAAGTAAATAAAGTGGTAGAATTAAATTGAAAAGTAGAGTTTTATTTTTGCGAACTAAGCGCACGTTACAATACGATGAAATCCAGTTTCATGAAACTAGTTTCACATTTCTCTTTATCTTTCATTCGCTGTTTTTATTTTTGGGGAAAAATAGTTATCTAGTAGTGCCTGGTTGCTTCAAAACCTCTTCTATTGGCAATTGAAAAACAAAGAAGTCATTATTATTAGTATTATTACTTATTTTTGAACCAAATGAAACAGAATAAACAAAAACACGAACAAAGACAAAGAGAATAGTGATGTGTCGGTATCATAAACCGAGTCAAACCGAGTTGAACCCAAACCGAGTTGACTCGGTTTACATTTTTTCAAACCGAGTTGGCAAACCGAAGAAAAAACCGAACCGTTGAAATGAAATGAATGCAAGCAGACCGAGTTAACTTGAACATAATCAAAACTACCCTCCTTTAGTTGCGGTCTGTGCCAAACACAATGCACTTATACATATACTGCCTTATTTATAAACCCGTATTATCGGCGGATTAAGGTTACTACGAACTTAATACTCCACTAATACTCCAAACCTTATTTATAAAAAAAATACACCAGTATTAGCGACGGATTAAGCTAATACTGGTTCATAGGAGTTTTAAGGGAGGATTAAGGTCGTATTATAGTCAAATGTCATTTTGAGGATAAAAGTGTAGGAAAAATATTGTTGAAATTTCTGGAGGAAAAGTGGAAAATATTTTGGTTTTGTGAATAATTTAAATTCTTTTTCCGCCTTAAATACCAGATAAATAAATTAATAAATTAAAACTAGTATTTCTTGTTTTGTTTTGTTTAATATCCATTTTAGAAAAATTTCCGCCAACCACAAAAAAAAAATATAAATCATAACACTCGGGTTCAACGCAATTTAGTTTTTCATGTAATCTAACTTTTTTTTCAACCTCTAATTGGTCAGAAGTCACGTATCAAAAGAAGAACTGAAACTCTGGCCAATCAGAGTCCGAAAGAAGTAAGAATATCTGAAAAAACTTAATGCGTTGAAAGTGCACAATGAAGTCAGCTGGGATTTGTTTACGTTTATAGTAACCAGAGCTACAGATGGGTAATTTTTTTGATGAAAAATTTGACATAAGCAAGTATTAACTAATACGGGTTGGAAAATGTATTATAAATAAGGATTCGCTCGACCTGGCGTAAGGGAGTATTAAGTGCTAATACTAGTATTAACTAATACCAGGTTGAACCGAGTATTAGTGAAATCTAATAAATAAGGCTGATAAAGTCCATAGTCGACCGGTAGTAGTATATAAAGCATCAAAGCAAGTGAGTTACTTGCGCAGGCAAACAGAAACACACACATCTGTTAAACTAGGGGTGGTATTCACCAAGAAATCTTAAACTAAGTGCCTCATAAACCTATTCACCGACCACTATTAGTGCAGATTTATGAGCGCTCATAACACTTAATGCGGCATATACACTGTTCAAATGCTTGACCAGCACGTGAAAGTGTGTTAGTAAATACTATTTGACTTTGGATATACACATTTCAAGCTTGAGTCTTCAATCATTGCTGTTGTTGTTGTTGTTTTCCCCATTAAACTTCCCGCTCAGTGACGACGAATGTTCGCTTTGCGGTGTCTTTACGAAATGTATGCTGGATCAAGCATTCAATCTCGCATATACACTCTTCAATGATTGAAGCCTGATTGAACGAAAATTAAAACGATTTGATTTTGCTTCCAGCATACACACAATGCATACGTGAGTTATTTTCACTAATACACTCTTGCATGCAGGTCAAGCATTTGAACAGTGTATATGCCGCATAAGAGTGGTCGCTACCACTCTTAAGTTATGAGCGGTTGTTGTTTTAAAACTCCAAGGGGTAACGGACAAGCTGAACGGTCAAATCGTGTTGTCATCGAAGTTCTTAGGAGGTTAACAGTGGATTCACCAGAGAAATGGTACAAATTTGTGTCGCGAGTACAAATGGCCATTAACAGCACACTGCAAAGATCGATACAGCGAACACCATTTGAAGTATTGTTTGGTGTACAAATGCGGAAAAAAGATGACGTTGATATCTTGGAGATGGTGAAGCTGGAGCTACTAAAGCAGTATGATGACGACAGAGAGAGAATGAGGTTTGAAGTCCGACAGCAAATTGAAAAAATACAAGCAGAAAATACGAAAACATTTAACCGTAAGAGAAAAGAAGCGAAGAATTACGATGTGGGCGACGTTGTAGCAGTCAAGAGAACGCAGTTTGGGGTGGGTAACAAATTTAATGCTGCGTCAAAATCTCAGACCGCCGGGCCTTGTTGGCAACAGGAAACAATGTGAAAACATAAAAGTAATGCGAAAAATTAAATGTTTTCATATCTCCGGTTTCCATCGTGACACTACATCACATGCAATCATTGATTACATGATTTCGAATTTATCTGAGCATTCAAGTACTTCGGGATTGTCATGTTTTCTGCTCACTAAGAAGGAGAAACAAAATAAATTTATTAATTTTAAAATATGTGTCCCAGCTGAGTACTGCCGTGCGGTTTATGACGCTGATTTTTGGCCAAGTGGAGTAACAATACGCCCTTTTGTATTCATTCCAAAAAACCAGTAAGCTGTTGTTCTCAGGAGTCTGAGAACATTAATGTGAATCCATCAAATGAATATTTTCAACGAACTGTCTATCCACATTCATCTTTAAACCCATCGAACCAAATATCATCTGTACGGCACGGAAATAGGAGTTTATCTTTTTATTACCAAAACGTAGGTGGGTTAAGAACAAGGATTGACAATGTATTTGTTTCTTTTTCTGATGGTAAATATGATATTATTGTTTTAACTGAAACTTGGTTGGCTGTAAACCATTTAACTTCAGAATTATTTTCAAACTATTATACAGTTTTTAGAAAAGATAGATGTACATTAAAAACAGGAAAGGAAAGGGGTGGAGGAGTTTTGATAGCAGTTCGTGCTTCTTTGCCGTGTCGAGAAATCAACCTAGAGTCGAACTCCTCAGCTCCTGACCAAGAAATTGATCAGCTTATCGTTGCCATAAAAATAGACAAATTAGAATTGTTTGTACTTTCAAGTTATATTCCACCTAGGAGTTCATTAGATATTTATAACTTTCATCTTATAAATTCTAAAATAATATTGGATAATTTAAACAACAATCAACATATAATTTTCGCTGGGGATTTTAATATAGGGGAAGTAAAGTGGATATTAGATATTGAGGATAAGTATTTAGTTCCTTATAATATTTCATCCGATATTGAATCTTCTGTTATTGACTTCTTAAGCCAATATAATTTAGTGCAAATGAACTCTGATTGTAATGAACTTAATCGAATTCTTGATTTAATATTTGTGGACAAGGAATTTCATGTATGTTTTAAAAAATCAGAATTTCCTATAGTTGAGAACAAAACACACCACTTTGCAATTGATGGTGTTATTTTATTTTACGATTACATAAAAAATGAAAATGTTAATTATTCTTTTGTTTACGATTACCGTAAGGCTAACTTTGATGCAATGGCCGCGTATTTGCGATCTTTTTCATGGCAAAATATTTTCACCGGTTATGACTTAGAAAGCGACTACCTTGTTTTTAAATCAGTTTTGAATAGCGCGGTAAGAATGTATGTGCCAACAAAATGCTTGAAAACGAATTCTTCCCCCATCTGGTATAATAGGAGGTTACGTAATCTTAAAAATCAGAAAAATAAAGCGTATAAATTATATAAGCAAAGCAATGAAAACCCGGTTCTACGTAATAATTACTTTGCATGTCAACGTAAGTTTGAGTTTTTGAACAAATTTTTATATCGAAATTATTTAAATTCAATTGAAACGGATCTTAAACGTAACAGCAAGCATTTCTGGAATTTTATAAACGGAAAACGGAAATCATACGGACTTCCAAGCTGTATGAAATATCTAGACACCTCTACAAGTGAAGTTTCGGAAATATGTAACTTATTTGCAGATTACTTTAAATCTGTTTATTCTTCGATATCAGTAAATACTAACAATCATGAATTTCCCGTGGCTAATGCAATTAATTACATAGGTTCACTTACTTTGTTTCAAGCGGAAGTCGAAGAGGCTTTATCTAACTTGGACCCGAGTAAATCCGAAGGTCCAGACAATATTCCACCAATTGTTTTAAAAAAGTGTTCGTTTGCGTTGGCTGAGCCTCTTACGCAGATTTTCAATCTATCCCTGGCAAAAGGATTGTTTTTAAGCGAGTGGAAAATCTCGTTTCTATCTCCAATTTTCAAATCGGGATCAAAGCAAGATGTCACCAACTACAGGCCAATATGTAAGATCTCTGCCATACCAAAGTTATTTGAAAAAATTGTGTATGGTAGAATTTCAAGTCATATTCAAAGCAGAATTTCAGTTTTTCAACATGGTTTTGTGGAGGGTAAATCAACAGCAACAAATTTAATGATATTGACTAATGCTATTGTATCTAATATGGAGAATGGTAACCAAACCGATATTATTTTCACAGACTTTTCGAAAGCTTTCGATAGGGTGAATCACAGTATTCTTCTGTCTAAGCTCTTTAATTTTGGGTTTAATTCATCTTTCTTAACATGGATAGAATCTTACCTGACCGAAAGAATACAAATAGTTAAAATTAAAAACTGTCACTCAGAAAGCATATTTGTTCCATCGGGTGTTCCACAGGGCAGTCATTTGGGACCATTGTTATTTCTTATTTTTATAAATGACATTTCTAATATCTTCAAAAATTCGCACTGTCTCCTATTTGCGGATGATCTAAAGCTTTATCGCAAGATTACTTGCAACCATGATTGTAGCCTTCTTCTCCAAGACTTACAAAGATTGACTGCTTGGTGCAAAGATAATTACCTTGACTTAAATATCAAAAAATGCGAAGTGTTATCTTGTTTTAGAAACCATGATCCTGTTAAGTTTGATTATAGTATCAATGATATATATCTTGAAAGAGTAGTTCAGAAAAAGGACCTAGGGGTTATAATTGATCAAAGTATGTCGTTTCGACCGCATTATGACTTTATGATAAATAAAGCAAATCAGATGCTTGGTTTTATCAAGAGGAATACGAAAGAGTTTACTGATTCCTATACTCTTATATCGCTATTCAACTCTTTGGTTAGATCCGTGCTAGAGTACTGCTGCACAGTTTGGAATCCGTACTACGCAAATTCATCGGCAAGAATTGAACAAGTTCAAAGGAATTTTACGCGTTATGCTTTTTTTAAATTAAATTGGAGAATCATTAGACCACCCTATGATACCAGATGCCTGTTGTTCGGGATGAAGTCGCTTGAAAAGCGCCGTAAATATCTTTCGGCTATGTTCGTCAGAGACATCTTGACTGGACGCATTAAGTGCCCTCCGCTATCAACACTATTTTTTGAAGGGAGTGCACCTTCTAGAATTTCAAGGGAAAGATTCCTAATATATGAGCAATTCCATCGCACTAATTACGGGCGCAATGAGCCCATATCCCGTTGCATCAGGGAAGCCAATTCATTATGCTGTACTGTTAACTTTTATATGATATGTTCAAGAGATTCTTTTAAAAATGCAATTTTAAATCAAATATAAATGCATGTTTAATATTTCATATGAGTCTATATACACGCCGTTTGTTATTTATTTTGTTCTTTTTTGATTATTTATCTATTTATTTTTCAAATGCTGTTTAATTTATTTTTATTATTATATACCCACCTTCCATTATGTAAATTAGTTTGATTAGTCTGTAACCCCCGTATTAATAAACGCGGAATAGCCTTATTCCATGGATTAAGTTTCCATTATACCATTTCCCATTTAATTAAAGCTACCATTATACCATTTTTCACTTAATCCATGGAACGCAGCTATTCCGCGTTTTATTAATACGGGGGTAAGAGCTCATGTTCTCTGATTGATGAAATAAATTAAATTAAAATTAAAATTAAAATTAAAATTAAAATTAAAATTAAATAACTTCGAAAATTCGAAATTTTACTGACAGCGTCATTTGTGGTTGTTATTCAAAAATCATAAATAACTGTTGAAAAAATAAGAAATTCGAATTATGGTTTGCAATACAGAAAATTAATTAATTTTACGTTCTACCATTTCTTAAATTTCCGAAATTTTTTCTGTTTTTGGTTTGCTTAACAGCTGATTTTGACAATTGACACTGAAATTTTCGAAGTAGTTCAAAAAGTGTGCGTTCAGAGGCTCAAAACCCTTATTTTTCGAATATTCGAATTAGCTTAGACTAGACCCTATTATTGCTTGGTGAATAGCACATCAAAATTTAAAACTAAGAGCCTCTTAGCTCTAAGAGCGCTCTTAAGATTGTTTGGTGAATACCACCCTAAGTGCCTCATAAACCTATTCACCGACCACTATTAGTGCAGATTTATGAGCGCTCATAACACTTAAGAGTGGTCGCTACCACTCTTAAGTTATGAGCGGTTGTTGTTTTAAATAACTTCGAAAATTCGAAATTTACTGACAGCGTCATTTGTGGTTGTTATTCAAAAATCATAAATAACTGTTGAAAAAATAAGAAATTCGAATTATGGTTTGCAATACAGAAAATTAATTAATTTTACGTTCTACCATTTCTTAAATTTCCGAAATTTTGTCTGTTTTTTTTTTTAATTCATTTTGATTAAATCCGTTTATTTTGATTGAAAATATTGCTTTGTTTCTATTTTTCAAAACACAGTATTGAAGGAAAAAGCGCAAATTTATTTTTGTAAACCGAGTTAGCTAACTCGAGTTACATCGGGTTAATCAAAATCCAACTCGGGTTAACTCGGTTTGTAAATTTTACGGTTTGGCACATCACTAAAAGAGAAATGTCAAAGCTGTTTCACCAAACCATAGCCCATGCGACACAGGGTAGCTCATTGGCCATCTCTCTTTTTCGAACTTTCGTTCTCTTTTGCACTTATGGTGTTCGAACAGTTTCATGAAACAAATTTCTCCGTATAATAGCAGACTAAAGCTAAGTGTACACGATTGTCTGATCTGCAAATATTGCCAGATTTGTCAGTGAAAAATTTGTCTCGAATGGCTGACAATCGTGTACACACCAAATGAATTTGCAGAAAAACAATTTGGGTGCTAATTTGTAGACAAATATCTGCTAATTAATTTGCAGATATCTGTCAATCGTGTACACGCAAGCTGACAACCGTGTACACACCAAATATTTTTGCAGAAAAATTTGTTCATCAGTCATTTTGAAGACAAATTAATTTGCAAATGTGGCAATCGTGTGTACACAAATTTTGTTCATTTTCTGACGCTTCTGCAAATGTCTGGCAATAAATAAATTTGTAGACCCAGTTTGACGAACATTTTCAAATTTATTCATTGGCAGACAAATCTGAGGATTACAGGAAAAAAAAAAACACTTGTCTCTACAATTGGATTGTCAACTACAAAACTCATCGAAAATTTAAAGGTGAGTTTTGTTTTTATAGAAAATGTGTTAATTACGTGAACATTTTTTTAGTTATGGATGCTAACTCATATAAAAAAGATGAGATAACCAGTGAAATGGATGACATGCATAACATCATAATATTCCTTTCTGTATGTCACTTATGATCTTTCTACAGAACGACCATTTCCACATGAATCAAGTGCGATTATTCCAGATGGCTGAAACAACTAAACCTAATCAGGATACGAAGCCGTTTGTTGAGGATGTTCATAAGAAACCGAGCCAAGGGGATAGATTTCCTGGACACAGAGAAACAAATGCAAGACAAAATGCTAGGCCAACCAAACCAAAAAAGCAGAAACCAAACTCAAAATATTCCTTGGTTAACAGATGAACAAAAGAAGTTCTCGAATGTTTCCGACTCAGAGAAAATTGTTAACTCTTTTTTGATACCAGAAGTCACTGGTAAGTGAATTTATTTTCGTTATTGAATCAATATTCATACCAATGTTTTCTAGACGAAGCTGCAAGTAGTTTTCATTCAGATTTGCAATCTGTAGCAGAAGATCTCAGACGACGAGTATTTATGACATCGCGTAGTCAAATTTATAATGCTCCAGGTGAGCCCACAGAGGCGAAAAAGTCTTGCTATGAATTCAGACTGCGGTGCATCAAAAAATTAGCTAAATTTGTATGTAATCCGCTGGCCGGTTAACTTAAAATCGAAATAAAACAAAGGGAAATATTTTGTTGTACTCGTATTTGTATTCTATTCTCGGAAATCTAATCTTAACGCTAGCATTCCATTCGGACAGAATGAAAACTAATTTTTTCTGTAGATCTATGAAAACTTCATGAAAACGACACAAGAAAAATTTGGAGTAGTTCTTAAATAATGTTGCTTTCCATTGCAAATTTGTATCTTTCTTTGTATATGTGGAGCCACCAAAGCTAAAAGGTGATCAAATCGCTTGCAATCCATTCGCAATAAATTTCGGCACAGTCCTGGTTCCTCTGCTCGCAATTTCACCATCAATTTCGCGAATCCCTCCTGCTCACGACGCACGGGCCACCCAATCCTTCGTGCCACCTTCGTCCATACCTTACGACAAATCTTTTTCGGCTGTTTTATTATCGCTGTTTTTTAACAAATACGCCGTCAAAATAGTTGCGATTGCAACGTTTTTATCCATTTATATTGTTTTTTGATATTTCACTTTTAGTTGAATATTAAACGATTAAAAACAAAATCTATGTTCTTTTCACTTTTAGCTTTAAAATTTTTTTGACAGATGCGATGTGACAATGAACTGAAAATGAATTTGCAGATCCACAAATGAATTTGTGTGTACACGGTTTGCAGAAATCTACAAATATCTGCAAATCTATTGCCAGCTATTTGCCCAATTTAGTTTGTCGACATTGTCTGCCAAATAGCTGGCAATAAACTTGCAGATATTTGTAGATTTCTGCAAACCGTGTACACACAAATTCCATTTTCACCCTCATTGTCAGCTCATTTGCCCACATTGTCAGACGTTTGCAGATCTGACAATGATTGTCAGACCTACCAATCGTGTACACTTAGCTTAACTACCGCATCCATAGCCCTGTTCACACTGTACAATTAGTTGGACAGACTTCGTTTGATGGAAGTTAGATGGTCTAATGCAGTTTGCGTTCACACTTATCAAGCTTGTCGTCCAATTTTATGTCACATACCCTTCCACCCCGTCCAACTTCTAGATTTTCAAAAAATTTTAAAAACCATCCAACAAGTTGGTCAAGCGGTCGTCTGAACCTGAAGGATTCACACTATCAAGCATTGGTCGTTCAAGCCCAAGTCTGTCCAACTATTTGTGCAGTGTGAACAGGGCTAATAACATCGATCGAAAAAAAGTGAAAACCGGAACGAAATCCTACTAAATTCATAGAACTTCGTTCCATTTTCCACTGTTTATTGTCGGCTTTTATCGAGGCCATAGTTACAGAACAGGGGGCACTGCATCTAAGAAATTGAAAAACTTTCAGAACTTGCTATATGTGCAAACGATGATCTTCGTTTGAATGACCACATATTTGAAGTCACCAAAAACACTGCTAAATGTTTAGGTTTCTTAAGACGATGCAGGAAATTCTTCACCCCTTCTGATCTGGCTACAATTTATAAAACATACATTCCCCAAAAACTAGAGTACAATTTCCGTATCTGGTCGAAAGCTCCTCAAACATCTTTGCGCCTACTTGATAGAGTTCGAAGCAGAGCTTTCAGATTGATAAATGATAGCTCAGTAGCAGAATAGTAGCTTTTTGTAGTGCGCTGCTGAAACGAAAAGAAAAACCCCATACCGAAAGTACAAGACGACAGTCGCAAACTTTCAGACTTTATATACGAATTTTCGTTCATTCGTCGTTCGTTGGTCGCCCTCATGTGAATAATACTTAAGTATTATTCACATGAGAACGAACAACGAACGACGAATGAACGAATATTCATTAACTTTGACATTTC
The DNA here is from genome assembly GCA_914767635.1 of Melanostoma mellinum. Classification (NCBI taxonomy): domain Eukaryota; kingdom Metazoa; phylum Arthropoda; class Insecta; order Diptera; family Syrphidae; genus Melanostoma; species Melanostoma mellinum. The sequence goes on along the minus strand of OU612059.1, from coordinate 170,918,652 downwards.
CTTCACATGAGTGTTTTACATTCGTCACGAATAACGAACACAATTTACATGCAAAACAAAAATGGGGAATGCTTTTGAGGTTAAGCACGCACGAAAAATTTATTCGTTGGAGTGTGGATTGTATGTGGAACGAGAATAAAGTCTGACAGTTCGTACCTACTAGATGTTTATTCGTAACGAATAAACTTTTTTTCTCAATTTTTTAAATTTTAGGCACATTAATAAAAGTTTGTCCACCTAAAAATAAGTATAAACTATTTTTCCATCGTTTCCAAAAAAATTCGTGAGGAATTTATGCTAGTAAAGTACTTAAAATCTCATTTCTTGATTTATTCGTCGTTCGTTGGTCGTGCTCATGTGAATAGTCCTTTAATGGTTCTCCATCTTGTGCCCCTGTTCTGTAACTATCGCCTTGGCGATAAACGGTGGAAAATGGAACGAAATTCTATGAATTTAGTAGGATTTCGTTCCATTTTCCACTGTTTATCGCCTGCTTTTATCGAGGCGATAGTTACAGAACAGGGGCATTGTTCTTTTCACCAAGTCGACATAAAAAAAAACATACTCAATATAGAATATAGACCCCCTGTAACAAAATCAAGAGAAGTGTAATCGGGCCCTTGTGGAAGCAAGTTTGGACACTGGAAGTTGAACTGTCAAATACATATCAAACTGGCGTCTCTTTCGTTCATTTGTGAAGTATTTTTCTTTAAAAGAGCGCCGGCTGCCTGGAAAACAAGTTTGAAAATACATATTCGTAACGAAAACTGTGAAATTTTGTCCATACTCTGAAAATAAAATAATATTTAATTTATTACAATCTCTAAACTAGTAAGTAGTATTAAAATCGCAACAGAGTTAAGTGTCTGTTAATTTCGATAGTAGTTTATATCCGTACAGGTACTTTTTCAAATTATTTCTGCCGAGATGTCAGACGACAATTTAGAGAGCCTCGACAATGCGTCACTCCGTAAAAAATGCCTCGAATTTGGTCTTCCAAATGTCCCGATTACAGACACAAGTCGCAAATTACTTATACGCAAACTGCGTGTTGCAATGACGACAACAAAAAATCGTAGAGAAACTATTCATGTGAGCAAAATTCCATCACCAGTTGAAACAAATCCCAAATCGAATGCAGAAGAAGCTCAAAAGCAGCCTCCAAATCGCCTCAATCGTCGCACAATAGCGGCAACAAGCGTCACATCTACTGTGGACGACAATGCTTTGCCAGCATCAACTAAGAACAAACCAGAGCCAATAGCTGATAGAAGAAGATCAGTACAAGCACGCTCTGAGCCAGATGGTCTACAAAGCATTCCCGTGTCGCAAAAGCGTAAAACTGCAGTTCTCCTTGAAGAAGATGATGACGATGAAGACGTTATCTTGCTTGAGGCAGCCGAAAAAAGTGAAAGAGAAATCATTGTACCTAGGGGTCGACGCTCCGTGTCTTTGTCTAAAACTGGCGTTGTAACAACATCATACAGCCAGGAAACTGTTGTGCAGCCACCACCAACAGTAAATGAAACTGAGTCTGAGTCGGAAACTGACTTTACTTCCAAATATGCCAGCATGTATGAACCCATCAGTCGACCATTCAACCAGTTTCAGCCACCGATGGATGCATCTTACGGACTGTCGCAGCCTAAGGTGGTTGTGGAGCCGGACCGCACCTTGTCCTTTCGTACGACATCAGTCAACAGAACTTCTATTGAGCCTGAAATACTTTACAGCAAACCATCTTTGCCAACATCACAGGAACCTCAAAACCAGTACAATAAACCATCATTACCAACTTCGCGTTATAGCTCCTTGGGGTCTGGGGCTGGATACTCCTCATCAAACACTGCTTCATCAGTAACTACGTCGTCGACCACTCGCCGTTTTACTACTGGGGGCTATGGAGCACCCTCGACTCCGGCCGCCAAGTATACCACCTTGTACGATGACGAAGACGAAAACGAGGAAAATCATGGAACACCATATCTTAGTGACTTTGCAAGGAAACTAGAGCGCCTTAAGGCCGAACCATTAGTAAAAGGAGTTGAATCGCCACGAAGCATTCCGATCAAACGCGAAACTCAGCGTTACCACTCGTCTATTGTTGGTCGTCGTAGCACCACACAAACGGATTCTGTAGCCGATTCGTTTAGAAATTTTGTGTTCGCCCTGGACCGCAAGTACAAGCTTAAGAGGAATTTGTCAATTTTATTCGCTGTAATTCTGCTTCTCTTCATCTACGTTGTCTTTATCAACTGAGAAGTTGTTTCCTCGCCTTATTCGGCCTTGCTGGTGTATTTTCTTACTTTTACTTTTTTGCATTTTCTATTATCAAACCCACTTGAGTGTTAAATGTTTAAAAAAAAAATCAATAAAATATTTTAAACTACTTTGTATTGCAAGTTTTGTTTTGTCATTTTGTCGCAGGTTTTTCAGACTGCTTGTCATCAGAGGGTGCTTTTATTTAGCGATGACGCAATGCCACCACACAATTGCTATTGCTCAATTGAATGCGAGAAAAATAAAATAATTCGCAGGGGACACCCGGGTTTGAACCGGGGACCTCTCGATCTGCAGTCGAATGCTCTACCACTGAGCTATATCCCCACATGTGAAATTGTGATTTATGCTTTTACTTAAACCGTGAAAATATAACCACGACATTAAACAAAATGAAAGAAACCCATTTCGTTTTGAAAAATGTAGGTATGCAAATTATTTTGAAAACTGTGAATGCAGGTTGGAGCTGAAGATTCCAATTTATCATGACCTATACGAAATATTTGTTGTAATTTTTAGGTTTATTATTTTTCGGGTATCGAGTTCTGTAGTTTAAAGCCACTCTGTCACCGTATCTGGGTACCTACCTTAATAAAACAGACCAGTACTCGAATATTAAAATTGGTGGTAAAGTTTTATCTACTATTTCAGGCAAACACTTCCTTTATGTCAAATAAATGTAATGATGATCTTGTCCTTCAGGATATCTAAAGAAACAAATGATTTTGTCTCTTAAATTCCGTTTAGTAGCTTCGTATGCAGACACGAGCTTAAAAACAACACGAATAACATTGTCATTAGATATTAGTACCTACTATTCCTGACGATATATGTCTCATGGCAAACAACACTGCTAATTTAAATCAAATACCTATGTCATTCGCTGCAACTAAATGGAGAAGTGACTGGCTTGAGAATCAACCATAGAGAAGGTCACGCAGTTTAATTATCTGGGCAGTTTTATTGCACTTGATGGCGGAACGGACCTGGATGTTAACAATAGAATAAACAAAGCCCGTAGTGCATTTGGAATCCTTTCTCCTGTGTGGAGCTCAAGCAAAATATCGCTACGCACCAAGTTGAAACTCTTCGAAACCAACGTGAAATCTGTGCAGTTATATGCTTCTGAAACATGGAAATGCTCTGTCAACATCTCGAGCAGGCTACAGGCCTTCGTCAACCGTTGTCTGCACTACATTCTGAAGATCCGGTGGCCGCAAATCATATCAAACGTTTAACTATGGAATGGGACTGGACAGATGAACGAAACAATCATTCGAATGGAATACTCAGGGTGAGAGACGCACTGGAAGACCAAAAAAAAGAAAAAGAAAGAAGCTCAGTCTCAAGGTATTCAATTGTGGTCACTCACAGCTAAGACCCGTTGCGGCGAATCTGGACAGATGGAGGGATTTGGTTGCTGCCCTATGCTCCAGGAGGAGTTAAAGTGCTGCTACAGTTGCAGCCGGACAACATACATACCTACTATACCTACATACCTACATATGTAAATAAATAAATTACTTTGGGCACTTCTTAGTGGGCCCGAGCTCCCCTTTCAATATTGATTAACAAACCCTGATGAAACCTAAAAACAACTAGGTAGGTTGTATGAGCTGAAAGAGACAACTTTTTGGTGTTTAACTAATAACCAATTTTTTGTTTCGAATAAATATTTTTTGTGTTGAATGACTCCTTCCAATTCATTTTAGTGCAGCGTTTTCTAAACCTCGTTTTGAATAAGAGCAGATTTGTGAAAATTGTTAGAATCCATCAGTTCACATCAGTTTACATTTGCTTCAAATATTTTTGTGTATTTACAACCAATCTGAAGTCAGTGCGACAGGTTTAGGTCTATCTGAGTTGGAGCTTAAAATTTTTCAAAGTGAGGAAAGCATCTCAAAAAATAACTTTGAAATATTAGAGTGAGGAAACCAACTTAAATAAGTCCATTCCCTCGATTGTAAGCAGAAGCAGAGAAAAGAAATTTTCTCCTCTGTGATTGGAAGTCAACTTGTAGCGAAATTTTAAAAAACCTAAGAAGCAATCTGAAGAGCCATTAAATTGCCAGTTTCATCAAATCATACTTTCAAAATTAGCATCCTAACAAAAAGATGGTTTTCAAATATTTTTGAAAATTTTAGAAGATGGACGGAGTGGAGTAGTAGGTCCGTTCGTTGAACTTTCCACAGGGTTGACCTAGGTTTTCTTGACAACCCTATGAGATGACTATGAGTTGTCAAAAAACCTGGGTTTTCCAGTCCTCAAAAAACGCTAAACCACAATAAAAAGGCGTATCTCAAAAAACGCTTTGTGGCGACCTTAGGGCGACCCTACAACGAACAAACCTATTATTTGAATAATGCCGTTTTCGTTTTGTAAACTCAATCAAGCTTTTTTCAAACTAGAAAATCTAATTTTGCAATTTGGAAAAGTATAGAAAAATGCTATTAGCATTTTAGTTGTAAAAATGCAATTTTCTATTAAAAAATGCAATAAAAAATGACTAAAAGTACCAAAATCACAGATTTCATGAACTGCTTTGGTTTTCCCAATTTAATCAAGCTTTTTTCAAACTAAAAAAAAATAGTTTTGTAATTTGGAAAAGTATAGAAAAAAAGTTATTAGCGTTTAGTTGTAAGAATTCAATTTTGCATTAAAAAAGGTACAGCGGCTCACCAGTATTATGTTTGTTGCATTTTTTTTGGCAAAACTATCGTTTTTCAAATTCTGAAAAGTTTTTTCCAATTCATTCCAAATTACCCCCGATCGATTGACACCAAATTTTCCCAATTTTAACTTTTTTTTTGGGACTTTTCCTGTTTTCCAAATTTTTCCAATTGTTTTTCAAATTATTTGCACAAAAAGAATCGAATTTCGTGTTACAGTGCTGTTAAGTTGACGGAGGTTTATTTCTGTTTCCCCATGGGAATTGTTTACTGTAATATCTACTGGTTAAAAAATCAGCTTTTTGGAACTGCTTTCCTAAATCCCAATTGAAATCGACATTTAAAAAACGCAAATTGCCTTCCATTATTGAAATTGAAGTTATATGAAAAAATCTTTTAGTTATACAATCGACGATAGACGATTGGACGGTAATTGCCTAAAAAGTTGCGGAATCCAGGCTCAATACTTTTACGCTATAATCAAAGCATGATTTGCATGGAAATGTTATTTCACTAGCAGTTCATATCCACTAACTCAATGGATCACCCTTTGCTCAAACATTTTTGTTTTACCGCATTCAGTTGGACAGACTGCAGTTTGACACTTCATTGACATTTCAAATTTTTGTTTGCATATAAAAAAAGGACCGAAATTAAAAATAAAGTTATTTGGCCCGCTCTCTCATTCTCTCACTCTGCCACTTTCTAACTTTCTTTTCTCCCAGTTCATCTACTCATCTCTTTTAGTCTAATGATGATAATATGTCCGAAAAGTTCGATATATATTTATTCATTCTTTCACCGAGTAAGAGCAAAACAGATGGAAAAGAAATGGAAAATCATCGGTGGGTCGGTCGCTGCTGTTGCTGTTCTTCTAATCTGTCTGAATGTCAGTGATGCAGTCAGTGTACATTGCAGGTGATTCTTCTTTATTATTTTCAGTTCTACTTTCCAATTAAAATTTTCCATTGATTCTTCTAAAAGAAAATCAACCAAAATTGTGCAAATAAATCGATAACATTTTTGCAAATAGATTCTTTGCTGTTTTCCTGTGCATTCCATTTTTAAAATCGGTAAGTGAATTGTTTTAAATAAAATAACAATGTTCAACACTGGTGGGAAATTGGAACCAATTAAATCAATTATCATACTAACCCTAATGGTAGATTAACATGTTTTTTTTTCTTCTAATATTTGTTAACTCATTTGCATACTAACTTAACAAAGAAAACCGAAAATTTTCAAAGGAGCAAATACTGAAAATCGATATTTTATAACATTGGAGAAGAGGAAGTGTGTCTGTGTTGTTGGTGTCTCTTTTGCAAATGTGGTACATTCGGGCGTGGATTTAGAGAGCTCTCTAGAAATGTACCCCATCAGGATTGAGGAGTCAACATGCATATGGGTCTGGGTTTTACTTTTTTCTTACTTCCGGTGGTACTGCACTTCGAGAAATGAATTATCTACGCCCAACATAAATGGTAGTAAAAGAAACTATTGATTATCAGTTGTCTACGACTCTGTAGGAGTATAATATCGATTTCCTAGGCAAAGGATACACTCATACATGACACTGTCTTATGAATCATCAAAAGACTGCGAAAAAAGGCGCAGACCATCAGCATTGCTCACTGTGTTTTTAAGGTGATAACAAAGGGAGTATATTAGCGTTTTAACCACCGCTTGGGGGCTCATGGTAATTTGTTTTTTTCTTTCTTCTGAATTGTGCACTTAGCATGACGATTTAGCTTTCGATCGACAATAGGTCTCGGGTTGATTCTAGTTGAACATTGTTACAAGTATCTGAATCAAATTGCAAAAACCTTCAGTACGTGACGAAATTTTGTTTAGGTACTTGGATTCGGACCGATTCAAATTGACTTTGTTCCTAAAAGCCTACGTGAGTAAAGCTTTAAAGTCTTACTATTTAAATTTAAAAAAAATTGTCTGCTTCAATACAACACCAAAGCAATGCAAAAAAAGTAGGATTTCCTTTCCAAAGAGAACACTAACTGCGTATATTTTTTTTTTACTAAATGTGTGCAAGTTCTTTTTGGACTTTGTTATTGAAACTCATGATTAATTATGTCGGATGTCAATGACCTGTTGCAAGAGCTTAAAACTAAATCTTTACTGCTCGTATGGAGTCGAGGGGTTCCTTCTTTGGTGCTTCCAACTTGTTAACTTTATTTCAGTGAGCTTTTGTTAGTCTAGATTTAGATTTAGATTAAAGCACGGGTCACACAGAGCTGCTTGCCAGCGGCGAATCGAGTAGCCGCTACTGCCAGCCGCTGATCAGCTTCGTGTGACCATGAAATTTACCACACTCGCTGCCAGCCGGCAAGTAATTAGCAGCGGCTGGCAAAGTTGAGCATGTTCAACTTTTGGCTGCTAGCAGCGGCTGACAAAATAAAAAAATATTGATATACATTCTATTTAGTAATTGTTCATTCGAAATTTGTGTCAAATATCATAAATATGTTTAAAAATTATAAATAATGTTCAAAAACAAACTTTTGTATGGTTTTCTGCAGCTGTGTGTAACCGGGCTGCTAGCCGCTGCCTGCTTCTGCTACTGCCAGCCGCTTCCTGCCAGCGGCTGGCAACCAGCCGTATGTGAACCGTGTTTTAGATTGACGGGTAGAGCTTGCCCAGCTCCGAGCACTGCGGTATCTGAATGAAACTTATTGTGCCAGCCCATGTGAGGTTTCAGGACAGTTCTCCTGCTCCTGAATTGAACCAGAAATTAGTAATCTTCTGTGGGTGAGTGAGTTTGAGTTTATCTAGGGGGATATTTTCATAATCAAGTATTTGATTTCTAAAGCGGAAAAGTGCTAGACATTCTGTAATGATGTGCAGAGATGTTTCTTCATTTTCGAGGCATAGTCTACAGATGGGGTCCGCTACTAGCCTCATTTGGTGAAGATGTTTCTTTAAAGAACAGTGACTGGTTAGTAGTCCTGTGCAAATTTTTAGGGTTTTCCTATCAGTAGGAATTTTGATGTTTTTTCAGTATATTCTGGCAAAAAGAGTTTTGAACAGATTTGACCAGATGAGTTACTCCAAGCTTTATTAGATTCCTCCAGTAGGATGTTCTTGGCAGTATGTTTGAAGGTGCTTTTATTTACACCGCAGAAGGGTTCAAGACCGACGAATGGTTTAGATGCGCCGTTTTTAGCTAAGATTTCTGCCTTCTCATTCCCATCATAGCCTTTGTGTGCTGGGATCCAATGGAGGATTACAGTGTTTTTCCTTGCTAGTTCAGAGAGTGATATGACTGTCTCTTGGACTAGTTTGGATCTTATGACATCTCTACTACAAAACTCATCTTATGATCTCATCCTTGATGGAAAAGACGGTGTGTCGCCAGTATTGCTTCCATTTGTATGAAAAGGTGAATTGGAGGTATTCCTACAATGACGTTTAGAGCGTATGTTGGTGTTGTACGCATGCATCCAGTAATGCATGTTGTTGCCAATCTTTGAATCTTTTCAAGTTTTTGGACTGCCGTTACTTCTTTTATTTTTGTCCACCATACAACAACTGCGTACGTTATTGTTGGTCTGACTACCAGCGTATATAGGTCGTACATCATTTTAGGTTTTAGACCCCAGTTTTTCCCGCATACGCTTCGACAAGTCCATAGGGACTTGGTTGCTCTGCTGGAAATGCGTTCTAGTTGAGGATTCCATGACATTTTGCTGTCTAGGATGATCCCCAGGTAGATTCATTTGAAAATGGTATTGTTTCCCCATAGAGATTGGGGGGTATTAGATGATTTAGTTTTCTTCTTTTTGTAAATGGGACAATAACTGTCTTACGAGGATTGACAGAGAGATCTTCATCTGAGCACCAGCTTTGTACTGTGTTCAGAGCTGTCTGAAGTCTTCTTGATATTAGTGTTTCTAATGAGCCTTGTATGACTATTGCTAGATCATCTGCAAAGCCCACTGCATAGATGCCTTGGGTTGCAAGTAATCTTAGTAGGCTGTCTACAACTATTGACCAGATGAGTGGTGAGAGAACTCCACTTTGTGGGCAGCCTCTTGTTGTTAGTGCTGAGATTTCCACTTCTTCGATATTGCTGTGGATAATTCTACTGTTTAGCATGGACATTATGCATTTGCGAATAACTTGTGGAACGTTGTGGTGCCTTAGAGCACGGTCTGAGACACAAAGGAAGTGCTATTGAAGGCTCCTTCTATGTCGAGAAATGCCACTACGCAAATTTCCTTTTTATCGATAGATAGTTCGATCCTAGTAACTAGGTCATTCAACGCGGTTTCCATTGATTTGCCTGGTTGATATGCGTATTGTGATGTGGATAGTCGGTGGGTAGCTAATTGCTTATCCCAGATGTGTCTATCAATTACCTTCTCCATACATTTAAGGATGAATGACATTAGACTAATTGGCCGAAAGGATTTAGGGCTTGGATCCAGATTTCTTCCTGCTGTTACATAGTCTAAGACAAGGTGTTTATAGTATAAAGCCCTTTCACAGAGTAAAAATGTGTGTACATCAATTAATACAAAGTTTGGCATACTATGACAGAGCTTAGTCAATCATCTTCTAAGAGCATAATCAGTTCCTTCTGTCCGATTCCAATTTTCTAGAGAGAGCTTCCGTCATAACAGTTGATTTGAGTTTTGTTTTTGGACAACCAACTCGCTTATCAACTTGAAGAGTCCAATCAAAGAACTTCTTCTTTATGTTCCTTTTCATCGGCATAGTTTCCTTGGGTTTAGCAGCAAGTGTCAACACCTCACTTGGTTCTCAAGGATCTTTTGTGCTTTGTGCACTTAAAACAATTTTTGCCTTGTGAGCAAAAACCAAAAAACTTTTACTAAATTGAATTTTGTTTCAAAATCTTTCATTTTTCAAATTAAAATCTGTACAAATTTGTTTGCCTGAAAAATAAATGAAAAATTATTTGCAAACTGCAAAAAAGTCCACGGAGGTGATGTAAAGGCAGCAAGAAAAAATGTCTGCCTCGGCTGCTGATGCAAACTAACCTGTTTCAAGAGGTACGACAAAATAAATTGAATAAGGGAGCAATGATCTTTAAAATAGTTCAAATAACAAGAAATGCACATGGGATTCGTTCGTTCATTAATGATGCTAAAGGAAAGCATCTTGTGTATAACTACAAAACTATGCACAGTTTTTATGAAAGAACTTTCTAGAAGCTAAGCTGAACCCAACTTAACGGACAAACCCGGCACCACAATTGAAGAAGTTAGTGACGCCACACAAATAACGACTGGACCAGACTCCCGATTCACACCTTAAGGCTTATATTTGAAGTGATAGGCTTCCTAAATCATTGGATATACCCGCAGCTGTGATAATTCCTGTTCGATCAAACTGATGTTACAGATTTTGAAGATCGTTGAGCGGGTTTTGGATAGCAATACTGTAAAAAATTAAGGCTGTCTGATGATCAATGTGGGATTGTCGCCGGTAAGGCAAAAACGATTGCAATCCAAAGTATAAGGGTCCTAATTATATAAAACACCTTGATTTCTTAGAAGATTTACATGTTGTGCTGGTTGAACTTGAAAAAGTATTCGATCGATAACCATCTATATCAACTAATATAGATAGCTCTCAGATAATGAAGAGTTCTAAAGGCATTTATGCGGATGATCGAGGATATGTATACAGAAGCCGTTATGAAGGTAAATTGTTCAGCTGGAGTCAAGGAAGCATTCAAGTCACAGTAGGTGTGAACCAAAGAAGCGTTTGGGTTTCATCTGCTCTTTATTACAATTTTTGACTACGTACCCGAAGATAAAGTACCTGACACCAAATTACGTAGCCTATTCTTTGCTGAGAGTGGAGTCTTCATAAGCGAGGATCGTACAACCCTGCAACGGTCACTGACGTATGAATAGATGTTTTAGAAGGAAGTGGGTAACGTTTAAGTAAAAAAAAAAAAAAACTGAGCGTGTACTTGTTTCGCAAGTTTTCTGGTGCAGATTTGTCTTATCTACTACTCTGCATCATCACATTATCAATCATCAAGTAAAATAAATAAATAGGGTGGCGCAACAGAGCAAGGAGCCCCAGGGCCTAGCGCCTTTCTCACAACCATGCCTTGTGAGGGAATGGAGGGGACCAACAATTTTCTGCCGGTTCCGAACGGCTATTTGAGAAAGCGCTCTTCATGGCAATGAATACTAACGGAGGACTTGCCGATTCCCCGTGAAAGGTGATACCCGGTGGAAAGCCCCTGTTGGGATAAGAACCACAAACCTCTGGATTAACAGGTGGACATGCTATCCATCACACCACGGGTACCACATCAATCATCATCATCAAGTAAGCGTATGAAAAAGTACACATAAACTGCCGTTTAGCGTCCAGAACTCTCAAAAAGTATGAATGTACGTTGGATACAGCTGGGATGATGATACTCCGTATGAAAGCAGGAGTGACTTTGTTCCTACATTCTATTAGAGAACACTCTAGGTCGGATCAGTAGTGTGAATTTGACAAGTGGGAGACAAATGATCTCTTCGATATCACGACACTCGTTGCAACGTTAAAGATGAAGAATAAGAAAATTATAAAATACGATCTTGAATACTGAAGTACAGGAAATGACTAAGATACCATATTTAACAGGAAAATGTCAGTAAGAATTATTGAGGAAAAGTACATATATGTGCTCTGAACATTTTTGTTTTTGCAAATAGGTATACATTGATTATTCTATACTTCATAGAATATTCTGTTATTCTGTCTATTTGCTTCAATGCAATGCTTCGACAATCTCAAACGTCATCAGAGGCCATCACTAAGCAGCCTGGCAGACCTAGAGCATAAGGTCTACAGAAAGATGTCAGTTATTCTTGCCTGTTCATCAGCGATCTCATAGTATAATGATCTTGAACCCGTTCTTATTAACCTTGTTGAAGCATTTATTTAGTATTTTATCTTCACCACAAGAATTCTAGAAGCATGAATTTTCCGGTGCGATTGTTCGAAAAAAGAAAAACACTAGATACTGTACCAGAAATCTGTCGGTGGTGGGTGAACCATATGGATTAGTTTTGTGACCCGCCACAAGGAACTTCCGATAAAAGATATACATATTCATAAGCAGCCTTACATTCGAAAAGTCGACGTAGTAAATTTTCGTATGTTAATTAAAAGAACAAACTTTACGAAGATAACAAAAATTACTTAATGTGAAGCGAAGATACTTTCCTAAATTGTCAGTGTATTTAACAACAAAGCGACTCCATGATTTGTCCCATATTTGAATTCTTACACATTTTCTATCGGAAAACAATTTACTGCAGTTTCTACAGTAAAAGAGATCGCATGAGCAATGTCAAAGATTTGAATTTGAACACTAGGTATCATGGGAAATGCGATTATCTGAACGGTTCAACTTTGGCAAGTTGACAAACATTTCCTTAGTTTCTGGACCTTATTATTAGTTTATGCTCAGGAAACCAGATCTTTAACAGACTAATAGCAATTTTCATTTGAATTCGAACGATTTACTCTCAAATCGAGAACTACTCCTTTTAATGAAACTTGTTTATAAGTTTTTAGGCATTGGGGGTTAAACTGATGTTCACATTAATAGGAATTTATGTTTTCATGTTTTGTAATTTGTTTTATCCTGCAAGTTACTGAATTCTAACTTATTTACTCGTTTTCTCATAATTTATAGCAATGCTGGCACAAGTAAATTAAAATGTTGCGTGAATTCAGAGTAGATCTCCCAACCAAACGGGAGTAGATCTTTGGCGTTTAGAGTAACTCGGGATTTACTTTTTTTTTTCAATACAAACTTCAGATAACTATCAGTGTAGTAAGTAAGGCCAAAATATCAGTAAAAGCTGTTAAAAGATCTTTTAAAGGCCAGCTAAACGGGTATGGTACGTTTCGTCATTTTTATCTCGTTTATTGTTGTTTCGCCAAAGTTGTTTCGCTTTTTGTTGTTTCGCATTTTGTTGTTAAATTTTTCGTTTGTTTAGTTTATTTATTTTTCGATATTTCTCGCTTCGTTTTGCATTCGTTTCGTTTAAAGATCATTTGGCCTTTGATTACTTTGTATTTGGCTCGTTTCGCTTTGTATTGTTTCGTTTTTCGATTATTTCGCTTTTGTTTATATAGATTTTGATTATTTCGCCATCGTTTGATTGGTATTTTGCTTTTTGTGGATGAAAAAAGAGGTTAGAGGTGTTGCTTTTTGTGGATGAAAAAAGAGGTTAGAGGTGTAAAAATTCGCGCGAATTTTTACACCTCTAGCCTCTTTTTTCATCCACAAAAAGCAAAATACCAATCAAACGAAAGCGAAATAATCAAAAATTGAACTGTACCGGTTACTTTTGTATTATAACAATTTGCTTAGCTTCTCATCAAACTTTATTGAAAATTGATTAGAATCATCAAAGATATATCATATTTTAGAAGCATTTTCAGAAACAATTAGTTAGAAATAATATCAAATTTCGAAATACAAATTGGGTGCATTGTTTTATTAACAAAAATATTCAGCTGAACACCAAAACTGAACATATCAATAATAATAATCTGATAATGAGCGAAGTAATTGAATGCCAAAACAATAGATTACCGTCGAGACAAAATGCGAAAAAACAGTTATCGAGATAAATAAAGTCCAAATAATCATTTGTCAGTTCAATGGAAATGCGAAACACATGGTTAACAAAATAAGAAATGCAAAGTAACTGTGCAGCGAAATGATTGAAAATCTAAGTAACAGAAAAACAAAACACGCAATGCGAAGTAAACAAAAATAATTGTGTCAAAAACAAAATAATGGAACGCGTAATAAAATGTGCGAATCAATAGGCACCCCAGCTAAACAACAAATTCATAAATATATCTAGAAAAGAAAAGTCACTAAAACAGAACCCTGAGGAGCTCCAAGTTCTGTTGGCTTCATCATATTTGACATCATATAATTTCTTTGTGTTTTATGTTTTTTAAGTTAGATCGGAACCATCTATACAGGGTGATTCGCATAAGGTATGACAAAAAGATAGGGTGTGTAGGTTGGACCTAGACAAGCAAAAAATCGTATGGGAGGGGGGGTCCATTTTCCCCCGTTTAGGCGGGAGGGGCAATTTAAGAAAAAAGTCACTAAAAATTGGAAAAAAATTATTTAAAAATAACGGTAGTACCTACAGAGTCGTACTATAGCATTTTGAAAAGCCAAAAACTTAAACATTAATTTAAATTTAAAACTAAGTTGTTCAAGTAAATAGTTTTTGAAATATTAATTTTCAAAGTCAAAATTTTGAAAAAAAAAACATAATTTTTTTTCTTAAAACCACTTTTTTTCCAAATTTTACGTTATTAAGTAGTATTTTTCTAGCTAATTTTCAATGCTCTTATTTATTTTTGATCAAAAACAAAAAACCGGATGTCAAAATAACCTGTAGTTTTTGAGAAAACCAAAAACTACAAAACGACTTTCGTCAAATTTTTTTTTTTTTAATTTTTTTTTTTCGTTCTCCTCTGGTAGAGGAAACTACAAACAACTATATCAACCAACCGGAGTGTAGGTTTTTTATTTTTTCTGTTGGAAGTTTTTCAAATACAAGCTGGAGCACTTAGACTTAAATACCGGTCCATTGTACTACCAGATAGCAACCTTCTTTTGTTACAGCTTTCCAGATGTTTGGAGAAAAGCCAAGAAACGCTGCCATGATAAGGAACCTAAGTTACCAGCTGTCGTCTAGGATCTGTGACCTCATGCGAGAAAAGGCAGGACATTCACAGTGGAAGTGCTCTGCGGTGTCGTCATCTTCTCCACAAGATTCACAGAGCGTTGTATCACTTAAGCCTAACACGTTTAAATGCTTGGCTAAAGAGAAGTGTCCGCTGGCAACGCCAATAAGCTTTCTATAGCCTTTTCTACTACGAGATAGCACATATTGTGTTACAGTCTTATTATTTACGTTGGGGAGCATACGCTTGGCCTGTCTGCATCCAATGGAGGCATGTCATCCACGGTTGTGCTCTTGGCAGGTCCAATCGTTGATTGAAGCCGTTACTGAGGGCACTGGCAGACCTATCGGCGGTTCGGGCCATGAGAAAGCTGTCTGAGATCCTTGCCTAGCAAGTTTATCGGCGATCTCATTTCCAGTTATGCCGTGATGACCTGGAACCCAAATGAGACTCAAGGAAGTCAGTCTTCAGACCGCATTCAGAGAGCTCTTGCATTCCTGGATCAATTTCAAAGTAGTTAGAGGGTTAAGAAACGCCCTAAGCACAGCTTGGCTGTCGCTGCAAACAAAGATAGTTCCCCCCGTTCATCCATTGTTCGTAACGTGGCTCAAGGCCATTAGGATAGCATATGCCTCCGCTTGGAAAACGGATGCGTATGATCCTAAAGAGGTGTGCAGTCGTATATCGCCGCTCTCCACAATGGCACCAGCACCAGATCCCTCGTCGGTTTTGGAACCATCTGTGAAGATTCGATAACAGTTCTTTCCAGGTTCTTTATACTCAGTTTCTGGAGTAGACCAGTCCTGAACCGAAGGAAAGTTAACTGAGTATTTTTGACGCAGTTTGAGCCTTGGGATCATCGTGTCAGACGTCATATCCGCTAGACGTGAGCCAAAAGATATGCTGCATGCGAGTTCCTCAAAGTTCCAGTGTGAATTGCGCCAGAGAACACATCTTTTTAAACGAGAAATTGGACTTGAGAGTACACCCCATGGAGGAAGATTCAGCAGTGCGTCGAGAGCACCTCCCGGTGTGCTGTAGAATTTTTGTTTCTTAAAATTGGATGGAATAAATGGCTTTGCTAAGGATCCGTTTTGATACCAAAATAACATACCGTACGAATGGATAAAGTTGAATTGTCTAGTATGAATCCAAAAAAATTACTCTAACCAAAAAAGTTATACCTCTACCAGCCACACCAAGCTTTGTGGTTGTCAACTCGAGCCCATTCATCGAGGTTAACGTACTGCGCTTGGGTTGTGCGATTGCATATTATTTCGTCTAGCGAATAAGAAATTGTTATATTTGTGTTTCATTATATTTATAATGCTCTCCAATGTAAAATGTCAAGGCCTTTAAATGCAAAGAGAGCTACAAAACATCGTATGATTTTTTTTAAGCATTCGTGACTCGAATTAGCTTTTCTCGTACAAATACAAATAAAAAAACATGAAGTTGACCTTAGACAACATAGCTTTACTTGAAAAAGCTTTAATTCAAATCACAAGCAAAGAAAAAGAGAAGACAGCCGTTGGTTTGGTGGCGTGATAGCAAAACATGTTGGCTTAAAAAAGTTCCTGTATTTTTTTTTATCAAGATTTAAGGTATTGGGTTTACACGATCTCTTATTGTTATTATTGCTAAATATAATTGGAGACCCTGGAGAACTTTTATTTTGGTTATTTAATAACTTTTATCTTCTGTCCATAATAGACAATTTTAGAGAAAAAGTAGAAAAGAAACAGTTGTAATTGTAAATCGAAATACGATTAACATAACACGTGATTTCGATGTTTGCCGATTGAAAGTACATCAGCTTGAATCACTCAGCATTTATTTTATTTTTATTTTTTTGTTTGCTGTTGGTGTTGAATTTAAATTTTTGACGAAAGATGTCGTGTGAGAGTACAACGTTTACGTCTTGAGATTATCAGTGAAGACGTCAATGTACGTACGTAGAGCAGCAGAAAAAGTTCTTCGGTGTTTGATCGTATGATTCTTGGTCGTCAAATTGTTGATGTCAGCAAAACGTATATTAAGGCAAAGAAACTTTTTTTCGAAAAATACTATGCTAAGTTGTATTTACTATGCAGCAAGTTTTATATAGAAAACCCGAGAATACCTTGAATTGTAACACCCTTACACAAGATCATTGCACATGTCTGACCCTTCTGTTCCTTTGTTATTTATTATTTTTTTTTTCTTATGAAAGAGTAATAATAAGCTTTCACATGCAAGAATTACTTGCGCTATTGTTCTCTTGCACATCACATTTTCGTAAGTAAAACACTTGCGCATCAATACGATTACCAAATTGATTTGTAAAATTAAAAAGTGTTGAAAGTCCAGTGCGAGCGTCAGCTTGACTTGGTGACAGCTTTTGCAACATCTTGTATAATTTCTCTGCGAGAAGTTTGTTTCTCTGTCCTGTCCCAAAGATTCTTCGTCGTTATTTTTGTTGAAGGTGGGGCTCAAGAGCACCAAATTCATCTTTTGTCCTTTGACTGCCAATTAAGATTCGACAACTGTTATTTTTTGGTTCAGATCCTCTTGTGGTGTGGTGCCCGTGGATGAATGGTAAGCTTGTTTGACTGCTGCGTGTGAGGTTCGAATTTCAGTAACGTAAAAGAAAAATATGTTTTTCTACTGATATCATCGTCTTTAGCGAGGAATTGACAATATCCCTTATAGAAGCCCTTTATTGAATCGGCGTTCGTCTGTTGCATCTTATTCTTCACGTGAACCAGATCTATAATTAAGGAAATTTGACTGTAGGAAGCCTGCAGATCATAGCTTGCGACGGTATATACTCAAGTCGCTATTGAAAATATATACATACCTATTTGGTTTTTAAACTTCGTTTGCTAGTTTTGATTATTTCTTTCGAAACGGTAAAGTTGGTTTTGCAAGTACTGCTCTTGATGTAAGTATAGACTAAGAAGGTTGACTCATGGAAAATGAATGGTCCAAGCCTAAACATCTGCAACAGTTGGATGGTTGGCAACTGCACAAATTCTGCTGTTATTTGAACTTCCTTATCCCTTATTTTTATATTTGTAAAATATGAACAAAGTCGCTTTCCGCTGTCTGTCTGTACCCTTTTTTTGAAATCTTTGAAACTACACAACTGATTTTGATGTGGTTTTTTTTTCAATTGGTACAGTGGCCCAAGAAAAAGGTTTTTATGTATACATATTTCCACAGTAACGGGAAAGAGAACTTAGAAACTGCTCGACTAATTTTTAAATTCTGTTACTGATATTTGTTGATATTTGCTCCTATATTCCAACGGGATCATAAACAAGAACTATCACGGGAACTTAGAAACTGCTTGACCGATTTTTAAAGTTCTTTCGCCTTTCAAATGTTTAAATGCTTTCGCAGGCAGTTGACAGTTACTCCGATGATAAAATTCATTGCCACGAAAATCGCTTTCTCAATAAGCCGTTCGGAATTGGCAGAAAACTGTAGTCACAGGGCATGGTTGCGAGAAATGCGCTAGGTCCTGGGTCTTTCCGCTCTGTTGAGCCGGTGCAGTCTTATTTATTTATTATAATTCTGACGATAATTGGAACAAGAAACTTAAAACTCTCAGACAATATTCAACTTACCCCAGCGGGTTTTTCTAACAATTTTTGGTTTTTTAGCAATTTTTAGTAAACAACGCTTTTGAAAGAAATCTGCGCAACGCCGGGCGTGTCAGCTAGTAAATATATATTTAAAACTTTCTTTTTGTCGCTTACGATAAAATGGCGGGACAACAACGACAACGACAGCGACAACGACAACGACAACGACAACGACAACGACAACGACAACGACAACGACAACGACAACGACAACGACAACGACAACGACAACGACAACGACAACGACAACGACAACGACAACGACAACGACAACGACAACGACAACGACAACGACAACGACAACGACAACGACAACGACAACGACAACGACAACGACAACGACAACGACAACGACAACGACAACGACAGCGACAGCGACAACGACAACGACAACGACAAAGACAATGACAACGACAGACAATGACAATGACAACGAAAACGACAACAACAATAACAATAACGACTACGACTACGACAACCACAACCACAACCACAACGACAGCGACAACGACCACCGAAATCGAAAATGGAATCGATAGTGAAAATGACAATCGCTATACTGACACTTGAATTGTTTTTACAGATAGTTTCAATAATAATACTTAATTTAACAGCAGTAATTAAGTGATATCTACCACCGTAGGTGCTTTTTACATTAAAGTTTATTATTCTGTCCATGATGTCTTTGTAATTATTTTGTTCTGAATTATAACAAAAGTGATCGTGTTTACAAATTGTCAGTTCATTGAAAACTCTTTTAAGTAACTTTACTATACCTACATTTACAATTAGATAACTGAATTAGGGTGACCATGCTCGTAACGCCCGCCTCCAGAAAAAGAAAGCAGAAGAAATATGGTTTTGCCAAAACCATCTTCCATTGACAATATTTTTAAGTAATTCTTTATTATTAATTTATAAGATGGAAGGTTTTACCCAATCTAGTTTTCCATTCAAAATGTCCAGGAGTGCATTTATTTAGATACGGAATTTATAAAGATACGGAATTCAGGCCCTATTTTGTGAAGATTATTGTTGTCCTCCACTTAATTTGTTTCCTTCTTTGGTAATTTTAAATTCACAAAAGCAGCTCTTCATCGTATGACAACTTTTTTTGTTTGCTCTGAACCAGGACACATATACCTAATGCAAAGAATAATTTTTTGCATCAGGCCTGTTTGTGATGCAAAGCATTTATGTAGAACAGTCTTTATGAATTCGGCTTTTCTCTGCAGTGAAACCTGATATGTGTTGTGTGTTTAATTTTTAGATTCTTTCTTTTTCTTTGTTCTTTTGATATTCAAAATCTCTCAACTAACTATAGGCATTAAAAATGAGAAAACTCAAGCACGAAAAGCTCTTTTTAGTCCGGTAGAGTGACACAAAGTTGAAAAAACAGCCTGCATGCTTTATTTCACTCAAGTAAAAACACACAACTTTTCCAGAGTTCTCTTTTATCTATAAAAACCTGTTGTTATCATTTTAACGAAAACTCCCTACCAACTAAGATCCAAAAATGACGTGACGTTCATCCAAGGAAAGTTTCACATGAAAGCCTACACGAAACATGATATGCAAATGAATTGTTGTCTGAGCTTTTGCTTCGACACATAAATCTGAATTAGAAAAAAGAAAAGCTCTCTGAATTGTCAAAAAAAAATATTATTCCTTCTCGAAAAACGTGTAGGTAATTAATTCATTGGCGTCAGTATTGCTGCGCTCATAGACGTGGTATTTTTATTTCCGTAAACACGATTGGCTACAATTGGTGGGCTTGTCTCCTCTGTGTATGGCGTGTTTAGTGTATGACCCATCCGTACTACATATTTCTTGCTTTTGATAAAAACAAAATGAAAATATTTCAATTTTAATCTCGCAGCAGGACAACGACACGTGTGTAGTATGAAAGAAGTCCGAGGCTTACGCATTTCCGCAGTTTATCACCCAACTTTTTATTATACTCGTGCCAATTCTCAGGGTCAAAAATTTATCGTTAAAGCTTTTGTATCAACAAAAACAAACCAATTGATAAATTTTTTGTAGAATGCCAATGCATATGCTCTATTCTGCAAAACAACAACGAAGTGTTTATTTGCAACGCATTTTACTAGTTGTTGTTTTGGAGGCTTGTCTCGATGTTCCATCATTGTGCTATGCTCTGATGGGAGTTGCTGTATATGGCTACGAAGCTTTATATTCGCAACCCATACCGGTTTCCAACAAGTTGTTGCTCCAAGAAAAAATGGGTATATACGTCAATCTGAGCTGCACGAGCCTCTTGTTTTGCAGAGTATGTTTACTTATTTCATCTCAACTGACTGGTACTGGTACCCATATATGGTTTGATTAAAATATTATTAAGAACGAGGAAACAGAAAGTTGTTATGTGAACGTTGAAAATGGGATAAACAAAAATGATAGTGATAAACAACATGCCATTTGCTGATAGGAGTGAAATACCTACGTCGTTCGATCCTATATTTGATTTCTTAATAATTGTATAGCACGTGTAAGTAACCATAGATAAAAAGAATAACCAAAAACATGTTTGAATAATTGAATGAGATTTAATCTGAACCAATGTCAAAATGGGTTTAAGTCAGCCTTTCTTTCTCATAAAAAGATATGTAGCATATTTTTTTTATTTTATGTTTTTGAAGTTTTACATATTCACCGTTCAATAAAGAGTTTGTATTTTTTTCCAGTCTTGCTATTAACTTTGTTATTATACTTTTTAATTTATTGAAACTTACTTAACTCAAGTGTACATTTTATACCCGTATTTTATAATTTTGGTCGACTTTCAGTTTGCAAATAGTTTTTGCAATTTACTAGAAATTTAAAGAAGGCACATCATAAAATAAAGAAAATTAAAAAAATATCTCCGATACTTAAAACACAAAATTTTTGACCTGTAAATGAAATTGATTTTCTCATAAGTTTTCATATTTCGTATAAACGTTATTTTTTATAAACAAAATGATATAAGAAAAAATGGACACGACTGCGTCGCACTAACTTGCAATTGTGTGCTAAGTACAACACCAAAATATTAAGGCTGAGTAAAAGGTTTTAGTATTCGCTCTAAATATTTTTGGTGGGCTCAGGGTTGCCAACTACACTTTAATAATGAAAATTGAATTAAATCACGCAAAATATTGAAAAAAATTAAAATTAAATATTTCAATGGTTTCAAGCGAAAATCCAAAAACGCCATTCTTTTGCAATTGCTAGTACTTATAAACGTTGAAAATTTAACCAAAATCGTTAGAGCAGTTTTTTTTTTTTAAATCGGTTTTTTATTTTTTCATTTTTAAATAAAGTGTTTTTTAAAAGTTAGGTATGCAAGTCTTAAGATCTTGCCAGAAGATGTTTTGATAAGAAAATTGAAAAAAATCAGCCATACCGTTTTGAAAACATTCAAAAAAACAAAATTTATATAGTACCTATAATCGCAAGTAAAAATCGTTGTGGATTTTTGGACTTTCTTATATCCGTCATCTGCTATACCTTAATTTGTTGTGGGTCAGTTTTACATGAATAGAGACTCCAATTCTGTTTGTTATTGAATGTGGTACTCGTGAGAGTGATGAAAAGGGAAGTTTGGGTACAAACTTTTCATGATATGCTGCTACTACCACACAATAGGGGATATTCAGAAATCATAGCCCTCGACCAATTTGAAGGCAGGAAATTTCTAAGGTTACTAAACTTGTAAATTTGAATAGGTTGCAAAATATTCAGAGGTTGTTTCAATATCTTTTACTGAAACGAGGATATCTTCCATATCTTTTTCTACTGAGTATTTAAAACTGCTTTTAAAAGCTCCATACCCGAGTTAAGGGGAAATGTAACTGTGACTGGCTCAAAAGCTGCGAATTTTTGTTAATTTTATGCGTGGGTTATTGTTTTTTTTTTAGGATCGGGTAGAGGAATTTTTGAGGATTATACATTAAAGTATAAGATACATAAAATTTTATTAAAAAATATACAAAATTGATTAAGTTACATGCATTTTGATAATTGTGAAAGAAAACGATATCAAATTTTATTAGTATTTACATATACTCAGTTATCGTTTGGTGGCATTTTTAATGTTTTGTCTCAATTTTAGCTACTTTTTTGTTTTGCAAAATGATATTTAAAAATGGTAATTATAAAAATTTTAAAAAAACGGCTCTGTGCGTGATTAAGTTACTGCGATTATCTAAATTTGAAAAAAAAATGTGCTCGACTGGGTTGTACGAACTTGCGATTGTGTGATAGGTACAATACCAAAAATTGAGGCTAAACAACAGGTTTCAATATTAGCTCTAAATATATTTGGTGGTTTCAGGGTTGCCAGTTGAACATTAATAGCCGAGTTTTATTGGGAATTTTTCACTTAGGCGCTCAATGAAACGCTGTACTTACTTATACAACTTTATTCCATAAACTCCATTTACCAGCCATTCCTGTTGTTAACATCTGCAAGTGACTTATTTTTATCCACTAACGTTGTTCACTTTAGAGTTTTTATTTTTCCATGTGCGATGTTTTGTGTTGATGTTCTGCTGCTGTAGTGAATATGAATTCCCAATGAAACTCGGCTAATTATGAAAACTGAAAAAAATTTAATGAAATATTCCAAAGGTTTCAAGCGAAAATCTAAAACGCCATTCTTTTGCAGTTGCTAATACACATACACACTGAAAGTTTAACCAAAATCGTTGGAGCCGTTTTTTAAAAACCGGTTTTTTATTTTTAATTTTTTGTTTTTTAAATGAGGTTCTAAAAATTCAAGTACACTCTTAAAATTTGAAATAAATCAAAGGTCGGTACCATTTAAAAAAAAATGTTCGAAAAAACATTTCTTAAAAAAAACTAATAAAAATTTGAAAAAACTAAATTTTTCAAATGTTGGTATGCAAACTTTCTTAAACAATTTTTAACTTCTAAAATATAAAATCTCGTCAAAATCGTGTTAGCCATTAGCGAGAAAGTTGGTTTTGAAAAAAACGGTACTATGGGGGGTACCGTTTTTAGACTTTTTTCCAAAAAAATTTTTTACATCATTAGAATAGTTATTCAGAAATAATACCTATATGTATAACTTTATCAAAATCGTTAGAGCCGTTTTCGAGAAAAATAGGTATTATCATATAAGTTGTAGGGCTGGTACTGTTATTTCAAGAGACCCAATTCCAAAAACCCTTCTGTAAGCTGTCTCAAAGACAATAACTGGAAAATTTGAAAAAAATCGGTCGAGCGGTTCAGGCTGTAGATCCATGTACGGACATACAGACAGAATTGCGGGACCCACTTTTTTTTAGTATTTTCTATCATCGTAATATCAAATTAAACTTTTATCTCCAACATTTTTTTCTTCACGATTGCAAAACTTGCCTAGTACCTATAATCGCAAGTAAAAAAAAACTCTAAAATCGGTTTATTGGTCTTTAAGATATCGATGGGACAAGGTCAAAAAAAGTCGATCTGAGAAAAACGCGTTTAAAGTTTTTCGTTAGTTTTATCTTATTTTTAACTTCCCGTTTAGGATAAGTTATTGTTCCTGTATGATATTGATACTTGCATCATATGGTCTATTTCGGGGCCATATGATCATTAGGCAGCGGGACGCGCTACCTGTAACTTGCCTGTAGCTCAGTCAATTTTCGAGATTTTCACACAAAAAAGTTTTCCACCCGTCACAAAAGCGTTCCCCCTTCACGGTTTAAACATTTTTTTTTTTGCTTATTTCAAGTCTAGACACTAAGGAACATGCTTTGTAAAGGATGTATTCAAAAACATGTTGGTTCAAATAATACTGACGTCCCTACTCAGCCATGTCCATATATTTTATATTAGACATTTAACTTTAAGCTCGTTTTCTCAAAAGAAATGTTTTCTAAAATTGTTGGCACTATTTTAACGGAACTATCGAAGATATTAGAAATCTGTGAATTATTTCGCATTCTTGAAACTCTCACTATGATTAGAAACGAGCTATTTTAAAAAATTATTTTTTTTTTTTTAATTTTTACAACGTTCTAACGGTAGATAGAGAATAAAACATTTTTTAATTAGTCCGATTAGTAAGAAGTGAAAAAAATATGATTGATTTCATGTTTAAAAGTTCTGAAGCTGAGAAATCGTGTGGAAAAGTCTACTATGACGTGCAGGCACAGGCACAGGTCGAGTCAAAGACGCGTCAAGACTAAGATAACGAAAATAAATAAAAAAAATAATTTTTTTTATTTTAGTAACTAGTTACAGTGGTGGTCCAAAATAACTGACGACATAATGTCCAGAGTCAATTCGTTGTATCGAAACGTTTTTTTCATACAAATCTTTAGGTACATAGAACGTACAATGATATTTTTCATTATTTTATTGAAGTATGACTTCATAAAAAAATGAATACGTACTTCTCTTAATAGAATAAAAAACAAATTCAACTTCATTTACATATAACGAAACATTTAAGGAATAGTCTTATTAGTCTTTTTTTTTCAAATTATGTATGTTCATTAGAGTGGTCCTAAGGAAAAAAAAATTTGGGACGCCCCCCAGGTTGGTTCTAAATCAGGAAAAAAAAATTCCCTAATTTTTTCAAATTTTTATTCCTAGCCCTTCCTGACCCTATTTCATTAAAAAGTTTTTGTTTTTTCGATCATCCTTCAAAGACCGCTGCTGTTATAAAAAAAATGTTTATCGAGTTTTTGTTAATAACATGTTAATAACAAATGAAATAATAAATAAAAAAAATCTAATTTAATGTTATATCATTTAAATTGCCGTAGATATCTTTGAAAAAATAATCCATATCAAAATGTTGCTTACTTTTGGCAGATTGAGCGAGATAAGAAATCAGCCTTTTTGTTTATTAACAATAGAGTTAAGCAAATGATCTTAATTTTATCAAACATACACGTGGCTGTAGAGTGTTCAGAGACGGTTCATTTGAGCCTAATTGGAAGTCTTTCTGTTTATTAGTTCAAAAATGACGGGAAAATAGGGCCAGGAAGGGTTTGAGATAAAAATATGAAAAAATTAAGGAATTTTTTTTAAATTTTTTAGAATCGATTTAGGGGGCGTCGCACTCAATTTTCACAAAAAAGTGAAATAAGGACCACTCTAATGTTCATAAATAGAAGATACGTACATACAAGTATTTGTACTAAAATATAAGAAAAAAATCGTAAATATGCATTTAGTTTTTGGGCGTTGAATGTTATTGTTGAATGCCCTTCCCGTAAACTTCTTAGAACTAAGACTTTATAGTTTTGAATGCCATTTTGTTCTGATATTCGTTATTTGTTCGTTGTATGCCCAATGGACTTAAGAAAAGTGTTCGTAATATCGATCATTCGTTATATCGGCATTCGTTATACTGGACCAACACTGTAAATAAAAAAAACCTTTTGTTGATATCATGTGTAGTTTTTTCGTAATCCATCGTCAAAAATTAGCCCGAAATTCAGGAGCGAAAGTAGACGACCCCTTAAAAGAGAGCGCCTAAAGGTAAAAGAAAAATTTTTTTTGGGTAAAATTTATAGTGGCGGTTAAAAGACTCGCTACTGAGCTAGCTGGCTTAAGCACGGGTCGGATAGGGCTGCTTGGCAGTCTCTTCTTACCACATTATAAAAATGTAATCAGGTCTGTGCCCCAAGCCAAGGCTCCATTTTGAGTCCTTTATTATTTTGCGTTTTCATAAATGATCTAGTCATTGTTTGTAAGAATGTATCTATTCACCTGTATGCAAATGATGTGCAAATTTATCTATCCAGGCCGATGGGTCTGGTAGAGGATTTAGTATACCTACAGCATTAACGAAGACTTATGCGCAATTTTAAAATAGCCAGTTGCAAATGGGCTTGCTTTAAATCCAAAAAAGTGTATACTATATCTAAGAAAAAAAAAAAAAAACAATCCTAAAAATATACCGTGTTAAGTTGGGATTAGGAAGCTCTCAGATTCACTCTCTTCACAAGGTTTTAAACAAGGTTAACTAGGTAAACTGACAACTGCTTAAATTCCCATCAGTCTTCTGTTCAGTTCTCAGTTTTCTGTCTGTCAAATTAAAGAAAAGCTCAACTCAACATCGAACTGACGTCTATTTACACACTGAGCTGAAAACTTAACTGATAACGGAACTGACAACTGGCCGTGTACTCAGTTTCTTGCAAATCTCATTTCTGTATGTATTCATGTAAGTCATAGCCCAACTTAATTCTTTGGTTCATAAATTTCAATTGAAATGCTCTACTCATGACCATAAAACACAATTATAAAATAGGTATCGTAATCGTACTAAAATCAAAAAGATTGCTTACTCAACCAATGGTAAACACTTCACTTCTCTGTTTTTCTTTTGAACAATCAGTAATTTAATTATATACAATCAAAATGGTAGCTCCCTTCCAAAACAGTTACGTGTTTTCCCAATCTACCTACTGGTATCTACAAAAAAACTCGACTCGATTGCTCTAAACAAATCAATCATAGAACTTTTCTCTCGGAGTAATGACAGTTACGTAAATTTTTTGTATAATCGTTTCTATATATTTGCATTTTCGGATTGTGTTTTCCAGTCCATTAAAAAAAGAAAAACAAAAACCTAAGCAAAATTAATTCGTGAATAACAAAATCCCCAGTGGATGCAAAAGTGAGTATAGAAAATTACGAAACGACCAGTAAAATTTAGAATCACTAGACCTACTCTTGGGTTATGTGCTGACACATCAAAAGAGACCGTTGAAATATGGGCATTCAAATGGGAAATTGACTCGCATGCGAGATGAGTTAGATACAATTTTTTTTTGATAGAAATGCAGATGAACTTAACAGTATAACTTCCAGAAAGCTGCACGAGTCGATCGTGTGTAGATTCTCCATAGCACTCTTCTTCAGCACCAAGTTGTCGTCGTCATTATAGGAACTGAAATATTCGAATTCCATTTATAGAACAAAAAATATTAAAAAAAAAAAAAAAAACTAAAAATGAGGACACCAGCTGTTTTGAAAGCTCAGCGGCATAGTGAAGCTGACAACTTGCATTCAATTCCAGCGTGTGAGTGTGTGCGCGTTTGTATAGTTGAACGGCAATTGGAGTATCTTATCTCGTTTCTCGTCGGGAGATAAGACACCCCGAATGGCCCATTCCAGTGAGAATTTATTTCTCGTCTAAGAGGAAGGAAAGATTTTTTCGGTGTGTGATAACAACGTGATCTAAGGTCATCCTGTACATAAAAATTGCTTTTCTATTATTTTATTCAAATTAAATAATCAGTAAATAACAACAAAAATACAAAACTTACTAATAAACACGAAACTTCTGCTCGGTGGTGGATTTTGGATTTGAAATGTTAAAAAAAATTACAGGAAAAGGTGAATATTGTGGTTTCTTGCTTCATTTGGTGTTTTTTATTATTATTGCTTTTTTCTTCTTTAAATGTGTTCTCAAGTTCTTTTTGTCGATAAAATTTAGTAGAGAAAAAATAAAATAAAATAAAAGGTCAAAATCCGATGCAATATTGACGCACAAGTCCAAAACAGTCCAATTGGGCTTAATTGAATTAGAGTGAGACGCTTGCAATGTCCCCAACGAAACAGAGAATTTCTTACGAACGGAAATAGTGTGTGTTGTGTGTGAGGTTGAATACATTTTAACGATTTTTAACGGGCGGCGCATAGAATTGAATTACAAAAGTCTGTCTTTTGTTTTGATGGAAGAGAATCATATTTAATGTGTGGCATCTTTTTTTTAGTTTTGAATATTTTAAAATATTTCTATTGTGATGACAACCAAGCTAATTGGCTTGTTGAAAAGCCAAGATGTTCGCCCCATTCATAGATGAGTTTTAACAGTTTTCTTTCTTTGTAACTTTTGAATTGTTTTTGTAATCTAAAGTTGTGTTATACACTTGAAATTATTACTCATTTATTTCGTAGTCAAGTCTGTTTTGTAATTTTGTTGAGAGGTATTTTCTACAAAACAGACTGTTTTTTGCAGCTTGTCTTTTTTCATTTGAAACTAGAAACGCTTATTTCCATCATTCCAATAGATGTGGAGTCGAGTCCGACAGTTTACATACTTTACTGTGCTTAACTGTGTTCATTTTCGGTTCAAGAAATTCCAGTAAGGCAACTTGATGTCTTCTATAACAAGCTCGCTATAAACATTGTAGGAGTAAGGCTTTGGTAAACGGAAAATATTTGTTCAACGAACTTCGTAACAATCCCATACCCTTCTAATAAACAATCGGCATCAGCAAGGTACTTGGAAAACCGAAAAACAATTGGATTAAGCTGTAAAAAATTTCATAATTAAAGCGCTTGCAATAATTTCGGAGACAAACAATCATAAAATAATGACACATTTTGAACCTCCGAATCATACAAAATTGGGGAATGTTTTTCTCCGAACGGTCCGAACGAGTAGCTCGCTAGGGCCAAATATCCTAAGATTCATTTATGATTCCAAATGCTTGAATGCGGGTTATCAATCCCTATTAATCAAACCACTACGGCTCGTTCCCATGAATAAAAAAGTAAATATTAAGACCTTAGGCGGATCCACGGGAGGGTTTTCGGGTCCGGTGTCATATATAAACTTTTTTACATGTAAATTTTTGATTGAAAGATACTAACCAGTAAAGCATCAAGCGCATTTTTGATGTTCTGGCCGTGGATTTGTTGTCTCCACATCTTGACTTCTGAGAGAGAATTTTCTTTCGAACAATCCGATATATCTTCGTAAAATGTGTAGAGGTACGCGCATTTCTTTTCGTTAAATTCTTGTTTAAGGTACAGTTGCCCGAAACTTTGGAAAATGGATTTGTGTTCCGAGAACTGACTTTTGAGTTGAGAAATGAACGTATCAAGAAACCGAATGTACAAAGAAATTCTGTAGTAGTCTTCAATACTTTGTGCTTGAACGTTGCAACGATTTTTTTGTTGGAACAAATTCTAGCAACATGCTCATAAATAACGTTGAAAGTAGAATCTGCGTTTTCGCGTTTGTACGTAAATTCATTCAAAGCGTCATCTGCCAGCTTAGTAGCCTCACCCAAATCTTGGTTTTTAGATTGCAATTCCCGACTCAAAGGCAAAACAATCGAATTGACTAATTCCATAATGTGACAGGCGATTTGGAATTCAACCGTCGAAATCGCTGTCAAAAGGTGCAATGCATTTTGCGAAGTATCTCGATCTTTGCACGTTTTGATTTCTTCCAAAGATTCAATAACCGGCTGCAATTCAACGGACGTTCCAACTGATTCATGAGACTGAGCCCACCTGGTAGGATAAACAGACTTCAACTTTCGTTTTTTTTTCTCACTTTTGTTTGTCATTTTTGAAATTTCTTGGTGTAGAAATTCTTGTCTTTTAGGCCAGTGAAAAAATGCTTCAATCGCTCCGATAGTTCTTAACGCATTTTTGATTCCTGAAACTTCGCATGCTGCATTGACTGCCAAACTAAAGCTATGTGCA
This sequence comes from Melanostoma mellinum, assembly GCA_914767635.1. Lineage (NCBI taxonomy): Eukaryota > Metazoa > Arthropoda > Insecta > Diptera > Syrphidae > Melanostoma > Melanostoma mellinum. The sequence goes on along the minus strand of OU612059.1, from coordinate 170,888,879 downwards.
GCGCAATGTACATAAATTGCCAAGGGAAAATACGATCTCAGATGAGCCTGTGCACCAATGAGTTGGACACTCATTGCCGGAGCTCCGTCGAATCCTTGGCCATACATATATGAGCAATCGACTCCATCATCATGTAAATAATTTCTGATTGAATCTGATAAACCTCGCATATATAAATAAAGTTTTGAGTAATAGACCCCCCCCCCCCCCATGCCCAAATCCTGGATCCGCCACTGATTTAGATCTAAACATAACACCTACAATTTTCTGCCGGTTCCAAAGGGCTGTTTTAGAACGAGCTTTTCATGGCAGTACTTGACTACGAACTCCGATCCCTAAGTAATATGTACATACAACAGCGCTGATATCGCCCTCTGCTCATAAAAAGTGGCAGAAAAATTGTAGTCCATGGTATGGTTGTGAGAAAAGTGCAAGGTCCTGGGGCTCCTCGCTCTGTTTCGCCACCCTATTTATTTTTGAGATGCCTGGGATTACACTTCAGAAAGCCTCGTTAAGTCTCCCGCCTTTGAATTGTTCGTTATCTGTTGCAATTTTTTATATTAGAAGTGTTTTGGTCTGCCTTCCTTCGATTTAGTCGGAAAGCTTGTATAATAATACCTGTTTGACGAAGTTCCATCGATCCTTTTTTGAATGTGATATAAGTATTTAGATCTTACTTATTCGAAGGATCAACCTTTACTACTCCTGCCTTACGAAACATTTACATCTACCCTGCCGTCAATCTGCTCTCATAATTTTTGTAGCTTGCTAAACATTGGCCGGCCGCACTACTGAGGTGCAGAGTTTTCTCTTTAGCTAAGGGAGCATTTTTCAAAACAGGTGGATTTTATCCTTTGCCATCATACTCGTTAGTTGCTATATTATTTATCATAACTCCCAGACAGTTATATGTTTCCATACACAAAGTGCTTGGGTCAAAAAACGTCAACAAAAGTACATGTCATTTTTGGAATACCTTCATTCTAAAACTTCTTCCATACATAAAGTGCTTGTTGCAGCTGTTGCGGACGTTTGTGTCGCAACTTTGTCTGTGAAAGAAGCCGGCAAAGAGTTTTATGACGTTTAGATGACTTTAAGATTAATTGGCTCCGTTCGGTAGTGAGCACGCGGGACTACTTCTTATATTCGGAGTTCCCTGTCTTAATGGGATAAAGAATCCTCGTTTATGATACTCCACCATCAGCAAAGAACAGTTCATATGTACTTTGGTGCTCTGTACTTTATTTTCGAGCAGGTAATCAAGTGTTGTAATAAAGAGTAGAGGACTCAAGACGCCTCGTTGGTGTACACCTACTATGACTTATAATGCTTCGGTAATTACAACTGGCTATCTTACCGTCATCACTGCTCCATTGTACATCTCTTCGATCATCCACTCATAAACTTCGTCGTTGTCTGAGGGGCACCGATATCATATATGTTTTTTTTTTTTTTCGAAGACAACCAATTTCTCCATATGACTATGTTTTTCCATTATTGTTCTTATACTTTGGATTGCATCTGTTTTTGAACTTGCCCGCAAATAGCTCTATTATTTTTCCCGCTCAACGACCTTCAAAGTTGTCTCTAAACATAGTTAAGGTAGACCACCTTTCTTCTGTAAAAGTTCTTGTATGCCAACCCTTTCCAAGATTCGGCGTCATAGGTATCGTATTTCTCCCGCAAAAGACTTCATTTTGTATTATAGAACGATGAATTCCGTAAAGCAACAGATGGAAATATATTGATTGCAAAAGGTTATTTTGATGAACAAAATCTAAAAATATTTTCTTTTTTTTAAGATCTTATAGTCTCTTCAAAACTTTTGTTTGCAAACAAAGCGCTATCCACAATGTTCTTAAGTAAATATCAGAATATTATTGGCATTCTCGAAAAATAGTCCGTGGAATGAAGTGAAACTTCCTCATGTGAAAATGAAACTAGGAAGGGTTAGAAATTGATTTTTAGTGACTATGAGGTTGTTTCTTTAAGACAAACTTTTGATACAACTGTTATATCAACAAATTGCGACCAGTGCCGAAAAGTATGCAATCGCTAATCCGCGTTAAACGTTTAACGCAACCTTGCTGGAAATTGCATAAGAAGTTTCACTTCAATAAGAAGAATTGTGATTACCACTTTAACAATTATGTCCTTGGCCAAACTTGTGGTTTGGAATTATACTTCTTGTTTCTCTTGATGTGGCAAGCATTTTAAGCAATAGGTTTTCGAGTACTTTTTTAAGATGTTGTTTCCTTGTAGCAACAACTTTTGTTAGAATTCCCTTATGATGCGGTACATGGACTATTACTGAAAAAGCGTGAAATTTATCTGAAAATGAGCTTAGAAAAGTTCAAAAACTTGTACGTGCTAATAAAAGGGTTTGATTGTTTTTTAATTAAAAAGGGTCTCTAGTTGTATAGTTTTGAAATTTTCATTTTAAATTTGGACTATGATTCGGGGTGAAAAATACTAAATAACTACTCGTAGATAACTAACCACTTTGGTTAAACTAAAACCAAAAAGTTCTTGAGACGCACATATAACCAATCAATGTAAATAATCTACACTGAACTTAAACCACACAACAAAAATGTAAATTTGTACACAAAACGTTTATTCTAAAAAAAAAATCATCATAACTATACGAGTTCCAATTTATACACAGATATGCCGCTTTTTGCCAAGAAGACTATTAAACCAGAAAGTATACCCCAGCACAACAACAACAATAACAAAACAGCAGCTGTTCCTGCAAGCGAACCCAGACAAGATAATAATGCTACAAAGCAACAGTTGGTATTCCACTGCCAGTTGGCACACGGAAGTCCTACAGGACTGATAACAGGATTCGCCAGTGTCAGAGAGCTGTACAAAAAAATTGCTGAATGCTACGACATTCCAGTCGATGAAATTCTGTTCTGTACGTTGAATTCCCACAAAGTCGATATGTCAAAGCTCTTGGGTGGTCAAATTGGATTAGATGACTTTATTTTTGCGCATCGGAAGGGTCGACCGAAAGAAATCGAAATAATCAAATCGGAGGACGCCCTTGGCCTTACGATCACAGACAATGGCGCTGGGTATGCATTTATCAAGCGAATCAAAGAGGAGAGTGTCATCGATCACATAAAACATATCGCTATTGGTGATCATATAGAAAAACTAAATGGCGTGGATATGGTGGGGAAGCGTCACTATGAGGTAGCAAGACTGCTCAAAGAGATCCCAACCGGCGCCATATTTACCATTCGATTGGTAGAACCAATGAAAAGTGGTTTTCAAGGTATCGGTCCGCGTTCACAGCCCAAAACTACAGGGAAAGGCTATGGCAGCGGAAAAGAGACACTTCGGTTTAAAGCAAATGGCAATGTGGAAATAGAAGAAAAGTTTGACGATTCTACACAATGTGGCATTGAAGCCATAAACAATTTGCTAGAATCGTTCATGGGCATCAACGATGCCGAACTAGCAACACAAATCTGGGATCTCGGTGCGAATAAAACAAATTCAATGGATTTTGCTGAGGCCATCGATAACTCAGACCTAGAGTCCTTTGGGTTCACAGATGATTTTATTATCGAACTTTGGGGTGCTATAACAGATGCAAGACGCAGGAAGTCAAAAAACTGATAGAGACCAATATGGGGGAACTGGTGCGATTAGATTTTAATCATTAATATATTTTACATACAAAACATAAACAAAAATCAAATGGTTGTATTTCAGTTATTAAATTATGCAATGTTTCACAAATTAAGTTCATACATATTTACACTAATTATTAATTTGTTTTAATTCTTTTTTTTTTTTGTTTGTGTAAAAAGCAGTTATTATTTCATGCTTGTAAAGAAAATATATCAGCGCATTTATATTATTAGTTGGTTTTGTTTTGAATTGATTTGTTTGAAGAACTTTATCTAATTGAAGCTATTTGAGACTCACATTTTGTTATACCTACATTTAGTTCCTTCACCTTTAACTACTATTGCCAGTAAGCATAACTGTTATTATGCATATTATTGCTTTATCAATAATATGCATACTAACAGTTTCCGGCCACACTTATTGCGACATGGCTTAGTGGGTCAAGCTGAATTCCAGAATGCAAGTTAAGCAATGCATTCTGGAGTTCAATCAAAAGTTCCAGGCAGGTCAACAGAAATATGGTGAGTCTTTTGTTAACTACCGAAGTGCGAAGTTGTTTCAATTAAAGGTTCCTTCTTTCCACTCACTACATTACATGTTGATCGTGTTTTCATTAAAAGTAATTACAGAACATTACATTTGGCGCAGCCGGTTCGCGAACCTTTTTAAAAAAAAAGTCATTTGTGTTTTTGTTGTGTTTCTAATGTGGAATAATAAATCAAATAAATTAAAATACTTATCGTACGTTCTCGCGATTGTGATTGTGTAGTGTGCACTATTAAATAAAAAAAAAACGACATACTACTGACACTCAAGAAGAAGAATTGGAAAGAAACGTGAACGACATACGGTAAAAAAAAAAAAAAAAAATACTGGTAAGAACAAATTTTAAGAATTTTTTTTCTTTTATTTTTTTCATACATTGCTTTCCGCTTGTTTTTCCTACTCCGTTTATGGTTTTTGGTTTTTTGTTGTGTTTTCGTGCAATTTTTTTTTGTGTGGTATACTTTTCTGTACTGTTTTTGGCTACCTACGAATTGTTTATGTTTAACTTCCCATTTAGTTTTTGCAAGGTGTTTTGAGTTTCTGCCAGAATTAAGTTTATGGTATCGCCAACACTTTTCTTTCCACAATGGGGTACGATTCAGTTGCCAAATTAGTACATCAACTCATACCGCAGTTTTCTGGGGCACGAACCCCAGAACTATCGTGCAAAGTGTACGAGTTCTTAAATGCATGTTCCTTAGGGTTGAAGTGCATAGAAGCGGATAGTGAGGCAATTTATGTCAGTATGATATCCACAAAACTGGTTGGCGATGCGTTCGAACTGGTGAGATGTGGGAAGCCACAAACAGTTAGGGACCTCGAAACCCTAATTAAGGGGACGTTCCTGACTGTGAGGACTCTTGACGACGTTACGGGAGAAATCAAACAGTCCCATCAACTGTCCTCGGAAGATGTTCAGGCATTTGCAAGACGCCTAGCTGGTCTGCAAGTTAAAGCAAACGAGATCATTGATGCGAATTACTTAGCTAGTGATTCCGTAGCCCTAAAGACTGAATTGAAAAATGCTACTATTGCAAGTTTCAAAACAGGGTTACTGGATCCAACGCTGCGTCATTTCGTACTCACGGTCAACCAGAATGATTTGCAGACACTAGCAGACACGGTGTCAAAAACAGCTGACTTACTGCGGCCGAGATACTCCGCGAGCACGCAAGTAAACAGCTATTTGCCTCATCTTCATGGCGCCACATCACACCTCGCATCACCACATCTAAACACATCCATACACCTTGTTAGCCCATATAATCACACTTTCATGAATGACCATTCAAATCACAATTCCTCCCATGCTTACGGTGTTAATAACAATTTACACTCCATGCCTTCTGTGAACAGTAGTTTACATTTTCCGCCCCCACAAGCAAATGAACCAGATTACAGATTACATCCTCAGATAAAATGCGGGTTTTGTAACAAGTCAAACCATACTTACGCAGAATGCCGACTGAGGAAGAGCACGCCCTATTGTGAGGCTTGTACCTCTTATGGGCACAGTAGAGATGTTTGCCCAAAATCTAGTGTCTTTACTGTGACGCGCACTACTCAGAAGACCAAAGTGAAGTGCAAGTGGTGCTCCAGACTGGGTCATGTGGAGGACGACTGTTTCTCTAAAAACAACTTCTTGAAGGAACAGTCGGGAAACGGACCGGGGGTAAGTCAAAAAACAGTAGGCTGCACCCCAAAAAATTTACTGTCTACAGAAATTAAAACAAATTCACAACCACCTAGCAACGAAACATTAAAAGCCGAAAATGAAACTGCATCAAAAAATAAAAAAAAACACAAAACAAAACCATCGCTGGGCTCAAGCAACAAACAGCAACGAAAAGTGAAAAGTTGTCTAAATGTAAATGACCGGGAGTCAAATTTCTTCACTATTCAGTCAGTCTGTAAAACAAAACAGAGAAAAAATGAGGTACACAGAAATAAAGTTAGCCTAGGTCAAACCTATCTCTGGTTACATTTTTGTTTGTTTTTGAATGAGTGCTTTAAGCTTAAGAAATGGACTGTCTTTGCGGTGTACAAATTACGTTCATATTTTTGTATTCTTTTTGCAAAATTGATTGAGTTAGGCAGTAAAAATAAAGACGGAAAGATATTGTACGCATACAAAAACACTCGTAAGCATGACGTGTTTGTGGAATTGCCGATGTCGTTAGCCAAATCCGGAAAGATTTTGGTACTTGTCGACACTGGAGCAGACTCGAGTTTGCTAAAACGAAGTTCTTTAAACAATGCGTGCAATATCAACACCCGCGAAACTAAGCAATTGGGTGGCGTTTTTGGTGGTATAGGCTCAACAAAAGGTACAATCAAAACTTCCTTATCATTCCACAACAATAAGTTCTGTACTAAGTGGAATGTTGTCGATGGCTTAGATGAAATACCTGCTGACGGTATCCTAGGCCGTGATATCCTATGGAATCAATCAATCATCGACACTGTTTCAAAAAGAATAACATTATTTAGTGGGAAAAGGGAAGTTATAATCGAATTACCTCTAAAGTGTTTACCTTCTAAAATACATTCAATACAGGAAACACAACAGAAGTTCAAAATAGGAGCTCAGACACAAACATATATTCCCAAAACAAACTGTAATGCGGATGCACTTTGTAGGATCCCAATAGATACACATACAATACAAGCTGTACAAACTAGGAGCAAGGCAAAAATAATTGAGAACAAAAAACCTCCAAAAGGTAATAACCAACTCAATGACAAAATAGTCACTGTTCCAAACAAAAGGTTTGTCACTTTAACGGATCCTGCTGATATTTTAACAGTTCTCCGTGATTTCCATGATTCCCCACTTGGTGGACATCAGGGAACATCAAAGACGTTTGCGCGCATTCGCTGTCAGTTTCGATGGAAGAACATGCACAAAGACATCGCAAGTTATATAAGGAACTGTGAAAAATGCCAAAAAAATAAATCGGGAAATCTAACAAAAATGCCAATGGAGTTAACGGATACTCCATGCTCCCCTTTCGAAAAACTATATATGGACATGGTAGGGCCCCTTCCACTAACGCATTCAGGAAACAGATATATTTTAACGTTCCAAGACGACTTGACTAAGTACATGGCTTGTGTAGCAATTCCGGATGCTGAGGCAGCCACTGTGGCTAGAGCCTTTTATGAGGAAATCATAACACGTTTTCTCATACCGAAAAAGCTCATAACGGATAATGGATCTAATTTTACTTCAAAACTGTTTTCTGAAACATGTAAGCTTTTGAAAGTTAAGAAAATCCATATAACTGCCTACCATCCACAGGCCAATGGTTCACTAGAGCGAAGTCACAGACCCTTAGCGGAATATCTAAGGAGTTTTGTTGATAATGACAGCCAAAATTGGGATCAATGGCTTAGGCAGGCTATGCATGTCCATAATAATACTCAGCATACATCCACCAAACTGACACCACTTCACAGTTTGTTTGGCCTCGATTTTGTTATGCCTACAAACCTAAAAGGTAAAACTACTCCATTATACAATATCGAAGACTATCCGCAACAGTTAAGGTTTCAACTCCAAAGGTCGCATGAGATAGCTAGAAACAATCTAGAAAAAGCCAAAATAGCATCGAAAAAGCAGTATGACCGAAAGGTTAATCCCACGTCCTTTACAACAGGGCAAAAGGTGTTGCTTAGAAATCCTGTTCGAAAAAACAAGTTTTCACAAATTTGGTTAGGACCCTATGAGGTAGTTTCAGTCAGAGGTGACGTCAACACAACCATCAAAATGGGTAGAAAAACGAAGCGGGTTCACAACAACCAGCTAAAAGCATTCTATCATTTATGATCCAATTTTAACGGGAATTTATTATCATCAATTCGTACAATATCACTAATTCTCTTGTCTTTCCAGAATTTAAAAAAAGGGTTCACTACAGGGAAGCTCAAAAAAGAGAAAAATTATTTACAAAAAAAAAAATTATTTACAAAATTAAAATTATTATTATCAATCCGTACAATCTCATTAATTCTTTTTGTTTTCCAGAATTTGAAAAAAGGGGCTACCAAAAGAAGCTGAAAAAAGAAAAAAAAAAAAAAAATTTTGTACGAATACAAAATTACGTTTGTTAAATTAAATTTAAATTTTATATCTGTAAGCAAAATTAAGTTTTATATTTCTTATAAATTCAAAAAAAAGGGGTAAAAGGAAGGAAACATTTAAAATGTATATATTTACAATAATTTCATTGGTAGCTATAGGGGTAGACTTGAGTAGACCACCATACGAAATTGAACGTCTTCGGGAGTCACCGGTCTTTTTCGAAACAGTGGGGCGTGCAGTTTTTTACAAGGACACGTGGACTGTATTGACAAAGTTTACGCCGTTGGAGTATCCGACCGTAGTGGCAGTGACGGAGGACTGCATTAAAAAGGTTGGAAAAATCTGTCAACATGTTCCTGACAACCAATACCAGGAGCGTTGCGTGCGGAGGTTGCAACAGCTGGAGCTCAATCTTGACATGCTGAGGCAAGATGGCCAACGTTTAAACGCCATTTTTCAACTCCCCTCTAACCGCCAAAAACGAGCTCTGGACTTCATCGGACAGTTCTCAAAATGGCCCTTTGGCACTATGGACAGTGAAGACTCACAGAAAGTGTATAGCCGGCTTCAGATTTTAAAGAAAGATGAAGATGAGACCATCCAAGTTATGAAAAATCAAGTATCGGTTGTGTCCTCGAACTATGAAAAACTTTCTAAGCCTATTACGCAGCTGACAGCCGAAATCGAAAACATAGCGGCAGAAACAGAAGGATTGTCCAATGCAATTGGGAAAAGTCTGAGCAAGCTAAATAACGAAATCAACACAATGCAAATGAAGTTGGATATCAACGAACTGGTTGTACTCATTACGGCAAAAATGATAGAATCGCAACATCGTCAGTTCATTGAGCTATCTATTATAGATGATCTCTACAAAAACAGGCTGCATCCTTTTATCTTAAATGCAAGCAATTTAACTAAGACCTTGCAGGCAGCAGGTGTAAGAAGTGAAGACGTATTTGGAGACTTTACATTACTCCATCAAGCCGCAGAAACGTCAGTTTTTCCAAACCGAGGCAGTTACTTTATAAAAATCATCATACCACTGCCGGAAAACTGTCGTTATGAGTTACATAAGGTATACCCAATGCCAGCAGTATACAATAAGGATTGGGATTTAGTCATCGACAGCAGATTCGAGTACATCGCTGAATCCGAAAACCACGTAACACGACCACCACCACCACCAGTACAGACCGTCAACGAACGTTCAACAGTCTACGGAGTCACCTCTGCTCGGGTGTAAGAGAAAAAAAAAAACTAGATTATTCTTTTCGAAAAAGCTGTTATTTAATTTGGGATCGTAGAATTATATCAACTGAAATGTAAATTAACGTAAATACTACCGAAAAAAAACAAAGCCCCATAAGTTAATAATTTCCTTCTGACAAGCAACACAAACTATGAACGCATAAAAATAAATCTAATAAACATTTAATGTAAAAAAAAAAAAAAATTTGATCTATAAATATGTAATTATTTTTTATTATTGAAATGATTAGTATGTACACATAACGCATATATTTACTACAAAGCAAGCAAAAATCATGTTCTGAATAAAAAAAAAAAAAATTAATAAAAATAAACATGTGAATATGACATCTTACGTAGATTTATAAGCAAATGCATATTTTTCAGTGTTATATTTAAGCCAATATATATTGTATAAGATTTCGAGTTTATATACATAGCTAAACAAAAAAAAAAAAAAAAATATTATTTACACATAATCATACTACGTGAAATATTGTTAAGCATTACTCACTATAAATGTATGTGTAATGTTTTGTCTGTGTGTTTAAGTTTCTAGTTTAATATTATTTGATTTGAATTAATAGCGAATAGACATTGTTATTTAATCTCTTATTTTAGAATAAATTTAACATTATATTGAATAAAAGAAGACAAACCTATTTCTGGAGACCTGGCTTGAACTTCCCAACGGCGGAGGGATGTTATACCTACATTTAGTTCCTTCACCTTTAACTACTATTGCCAGTAAGCATAACTGTTATTATGCATATTATTGCTTTATCAATAATATGCATACTAACAGTTTCCGGCCACACTTATTGCGACATGGCTTAGTGGGTCAAGCTGAATTCCAGAATGCAAGTTAAGCAATGCATTCTGGAGTTCAATCAAAAGTTCCAGGCAGGTCAACAGAAATATGGTGAGTCTATTGTTAACTACCGAAACGAGAGGTTGTGTGTCTTTTTAATTTCAATTTTGTACGTTACATTTCAATTTAACTATATTACAATTTCATGGTTTTCTGAAAGCATGAAAACCTTAAATTTGAAGTGAAGGTATAATATTTTTGGTAAGCACAATGTTATTAAAACATATTTTGCCCATAATTTTGGACGGAAATTTCAGTTTTAGTTTTGGTGTGATAGACAAGCTAGAGTAGTTGAGAAAATTTCTACTTATGTATTCAAATTAAGTGCAGTTTTCTTGCAATTTAATTTTTCGTTTAGTTTAGTTAGTTGTTCCTGTTTTAAAATTGAAACGATGTCCCGAAGAGCAATTATTTCATGTCTTTACTTGGTTTAATCTTACAGCGAATCTTAGAAACTTGAAATTCTCAATTGCAAATTTTTTGAAGAATGGTTCCTTCTGTCAGTTCCTGAACGACTATTTTAACTTTGTGTCAGAAATTTAGGAACTCGATTTCAAAGTATTTGTGTAAAGTAATATTCAAATTGCATTTATTTTACTCGATATTGATACTTACTTACTTACTTAGGTGTGCATTACAGTTCGGGGAGAACCTGAGCATCAACCAACATCTACAAACAATGTCGATTTCAGGCGAGCTCTTTCCAGTTTTGAACTCTAACCTAAAACTAGATCTTCCCCTTTCACGATTTCCCTGCAATGTGCTTTTGAAACGATGCGTACTCTTCTGGATATGCCCATGTCGCGGTACAGCTCATACAGCTCGTTGGCGTATCTGCACACATTGTCTTCGCATACGGGACCAAAGATCACTCAGAGTACTTTTCTTTCGAAACGACCAAGGGACGGTAAAGGTCTTATAAAGGGTTATCGTGGTTCTTCTAGAGATGATTTTCTTTCTCAATTGCCTTTTTGACCCAGAAGCAGCGGTTGGCAAGAGTTATTCTCCATTTGATCTCCGCACTGATGTTGTTTTCCGTATCTATAGCGGACTTAAGTAAACGAAGTCATGTATGTATGTTTATTGTGACGTTTTGTCCAATTTGTCGATGTTCGTGTCGTCTGGTCGAAAATTTTTTCGACATCAAAGGGTCTTTACCGACCTTGGCGAAGCAGTGTGATTTCTCCGACGTCATTCTGCGTAGTCGTATACGAGCTTCGCAGGGATACCGGAACCAGACATGGCTTTGTGCAGCTGAACTTTGTAAATACGTACGCGACCTTGAAATCGATAAAAATATGGTGTCTTATCGATATTATATACCCGGGGTTTTTCCAAGATCTGCCATGTGAAAATTTGGTCGATTATAGACTTTCTGGCTCTAAAAGCAGATTGATAAGGACCTATATCAAATTTTTAAAGTGAATTTTTAGAGGTTTACAGACAAGATCTTATACGAGACGTTAAGGAAAGGAGGCTTACTCTCCTTAAATTGGCGCAATTGTGAGAGTCTCCTTTCTTCAATCAGACAAACAGCCTTATTATGAGTTTCACGTGAATTAATTCCCCTCGAAAAAGATCCCATTTCAGATTTCACTTTTCCCTTATTATGAGTTTCGGGGGAAAAATTTTCCATATTTTTTTATTATTTATATTCCATATTTTTCCCTGTGAAATTTGAAAACTTTTAGATCAATGACGGGAAATTGGATGCAACTGAACGTGGTCTTTTTTCGAAGTGAACTTTCTGATTCAAAGTGGAATTTTGGTCAGGGGAAACTCATAATAGCTAAGTTCCGGACGAGGAAAAATTTTCTGGGCGAAAAGTTGTTCACGTAAAACTCATATTAAGCTGAATATAACATTCGTGAAACCCATGTAACCTCTTAAGAGTGCCATCAATTGGAATTTCACACTTTTTAAATTTAAAGGGTTGCTTTTTACTTAAAAACCAATTTATAAGTACTAAATACCTAGGAAAATCTTTGAACCCCCGCGCTCGTGAAGGGGATCTACCCTACCCTAGAATGGGTGTGTTTTAATTTGTTTCAGAAGAGGAACGCAACTATCTATTTCACTAGAGCACTATAACAGGAGATATTACGACAATGTTAAGAGAAACAAGAAATAAATGATAGTAAATGCTCTGTTTTGAACCCTATCATGTTGAAGAAGCACCTGACCAATCATGGGAACTGTATTCTAGCTTGAGACTAATGTTCGCTTTAAAAGCTGAGGTACATAAGATCAGAAAGGGTGAGCATTTTTTTGTTTGATTTAAAAAATCCTTAAAATTTTGTAGCATTTTTATAAATATGTGATCATTCTCACAGAGGTCCATCCACACATATTCCAATTACATTGATAGTCCTTCGGTTTCATTGAAGCATGAAGTATTCATTGGGTGGACAATAACAAAGGGGGTACATTTAATTTTGACAAAAGACAACATTTTGTTCTCGAAGCATTTATTTCCACTCGGCTTTTACGGACAATTGACTTTGAAAAAAATATGTTTTTTCCATATTTTCTGTGTTAATTGTTTTAAGTTTTATGTCGCTCTTATCCTCCTAATTGTCCGAAGATAAATGATGCGTAATCAGCTTCCACACCGTACTTTTTGAATAGATTTAAATTACAGAGAAGTACAGAATAATAAAAGAAGATTTGGTTTTTGGGGTCTTGTATTAGACGAGTTGCGGGTGATGGCAGTTTAAGGGACTCGGCTAGTTTCTCGAGATCAAATGGAGAAAAAAACTATAGCTTCAAATGTTCTATAATCTTAGGAGTTTATTATACATATACATATATTCATGTAAATTGTCAGGAAATTTCGAGTTAAAATATTGAAATCCCAGAGAGATATGGACCATTTCTTGAACTCCTTGAAATAAGAAGACGTCAATTTGCCGCATTTTGTATTCTAAATTTTTCTGGTACCTGTAACAAGAAAATAAAAACATGGCGTTAAAGAAGACCCTTTTTCCCATACAGCCATCTATAATTATAATGAAAAATTGAAAATTGACAAAATGGCAGCAATTTAAAAAAAGGTCCAAATTTCGCCAAAAAATCGTCTTTCGATGGATGCCAAAATTTCAATTTTCATCCGATCGTAAAAGTTGTAGCTGGCTGTATTTAAAACATTTGGAGAGTATGCAGTTAAAATTTCAAAACCATTCGTTAATATTTGCGTGAGTTACAGCTGCGGCAAATTTGAAAAATGCAGTTTTGCGGAAAACGCGTTTTAAGTTTTCTGAGCAGTTTTCGATTCAACTAAAAGGAACGAAGTACAAAGGATCTAGATGTCCTTGAACATTCAAAAATTGTAGCCACAGGCAATACAAGGAATTGTAGGATATTAAGGACAGCTGTCGGGCGCCCCGCCGCGTTGGGATAGGTGGAGTACGAGCGCCCGAGATGCTTCTCTTCGATACTCTGCCATTTAAAAAATATCCAAGATATCATTCCAATATTTTAGGACATCATTTTTGAGATGTTTACCTACCGAAAAATTTAAAAAAATCGATTTTTTGAAAATGAGAAACTAGCCGAACCCCTTAAGAACGTTTAAGTACCTACTGAAAATTTTCTTGTCTGAGATGCGAGTTTTGTCCGAATTTTTGTAATATTTCAATGGACTAATGATGTTTCCTCTTTGATAAAATCGCAAAGCCGTCAATCATTCAAAAATCGCCTCTTGTTTTTTTTAAGTAAAACACTGTTTTTAAAATCAACGCGTCTATACGTGTAAATAGTTTGTTTTATACACTTGTACACGTGATAAGAGTTCACGTATAATTAAATACACGCATTCAATTGAGATCTCTAGTGTGGACCTTAAGGGGGGACGCTGGTCTAGAGCGTGAAAAAATGGGTATAATTTATGAATTTTTTGTGACTCAACTAAAAGATCAATCAAAAATCTGTGAAAGAGGTTTTATAATTTAGGTCTTAATAAACAAATACAAATTTTTTCGTGTCAATTAAATTCAAAATGGCGGCTGTTCAGCATTTCTTCGGAGGCACTTCATTTTTTAGATGGGTTCATGGCCGAAAGTGTAACCTCCTTAATTTTGATCCTGGAACAAAATCCCGAAATTTTTTAGTTTCCTTATAACAACAGCTAGAGCCGTACGTAGGATTTTTTCGATATTTTGTTTTTTCGCGAAATGGTGTACGTTTGAACAAAAAATTCAAATTTTCACTAAAAAAATGCGACAAAATTGTTGATTAAAAAAAAACTATGCAACATAGAAAAAAAATCCTACGTACGGCTCTGGAGAAAGGTATTTTGAATGTACTGTTAAAATTTCGTATAGATCGGTGACGATTTGCTCAAGTTATGTTTTCGGCCAGTCAAAAAAAGTGATTTTGAGAAAAACGCGTTTAAAGTTTTAAATACTATAAAATCATACGGCATATCAGAGGAGCGCTGCCGCAGAATGGAAAGTTTGGGCATTTAGACATTTTTGCCGGCATCCATCCTTTGATATGTTATTTTTAAGACCCTAAAGTACCTTTTCAGACAAAAAAAAAATTTCGGTTTCTTCAAAATTCTAGACCAGCGTCCCCCCTTAAAACACCCAGACGTGAAAATTAGCTATTCTCGATATCGGCCCAAGCCGAAACATATATAACCTTTTTTTTTTAATCTAACCCAACGCGAACTTCTTTTAAGATAGTCTTGACAACGAACCTTAACATTTATAATGTTTTCTTGAACATGTCTATATGTACCCAAGGTGTAGTTGGTGTAGGTGGTGTTACCCCGCATTTCAGAGAAATTTTTCAAAGAGTACCTACCAATTGCAGTCGTTTCAGTTGAAATTCTCCTGGCGTTGCTTTGCAAGAGTTCGCGTGATTTTGAAGATGTTATTAGTTTTTAAATTGAAATGCAATGCTAAAATAAATTTAATTTATTCGGACACGAACTTAGAGTCATTTTGTTTCTAACTGCAAGTTCTGCGGCTGAAATCAAAATTATTTGATCCTTGTATTTCAATCACAGAACTTGCAGTTAAAGAAGTAATCGCTGTGAATCTAGATCACAGCTAGTACCTACTTTTAAGTCCTATTTTCTTAGACCAATTCTGTAATTCCAACGAAATCAAACCTAACTCCCAGTAAAACTGTCAAGTCAACGTTTCTACTGAATATTAAATAATCTCACTCAAGCCATCAATCATTTACCCATATTAAAACACAGCTGATTGAAACTCCGTTACCACGCGATTAGTCTGATAATAAAATGTTTTGCGTCACGCCAGAAAGCTCTTGCTCGATTTTATTCATATTTGCGCAATAAAAAAACCAAGTAGAGCTTTTTATCGAATATGCCTTTACAAGTCTATCCATTGATCGTATGTTGTTTTTCTATCACCGCCTTGTTATCTTACAGAAAACTGTTCGCACAACGTGCATCTTTGGCCCCCTTCTTACCAACACCCACACAAACTACATCCTACCTGACAATTTAAAAAGTCTTCCTATGTTTAGTCTTCTCAGCGTCTAGCAAAACAACAACAAATTGGTTAGCTAACGAATATAGCCCTCAAAAACCGGGTGGTGGAATGGACGTCTTCTCAGTCGTCGTCGTTTTTGTCGTCGGCTGTATCTTTGAATTTGTTATTCTCGCGTCTTGTTTTTCCGAGCCACCGTCTCGTCGACGCGGCGCGGCGCTTGTCTGTTTTCTCAAGACTTTTATATTCACTTAGTTAGTAGGTATTCGTATTTAGCTTATATCACGTCCAACAAATCGTTCAGTGTGAGATCCGCATTTGTCGGAGTTGTATCGTCTACCCATTTAAACAAAATCTCTTAAATCGCATTGACGCGAAAAATAGTAGAACAAATAAATACCTACAAGCTACAAGAAAAGAAAAAAAACAAGTCTATACGAAATAAAAAGCTTTCGCTCCCCTTTTGTTATGAAATACAGCCTAACGAGTTTTTACTCAAAGACTAGGTACCCGTTGAGCTGCGTTGGTGTGGACTTTAAACTTTTGTAAACGACAACCAAGTAGAGTCTTAAAGAAATGCATTTTTATTTCGAATAAGAATAAAAACAAATTCAGGAGAACTGTGATCAAATCGAATTAAAAAGAAAACTATATTTTCTGTGCGTTAACGTTGTGTGCTAGTTGCATCCAACTTGTGTATGCTTGTGGTTACAAAGGTGCATTTCGTCGGAGGCTTTGAAAGTACAAAACCAAAAACAGAAATTGAGTGATCTTTGATCGGTGTTTCCCACTGTATTTTATTGTGCTGTTCAGATATTTTAAATTGTTTGGTTTTTGACAATAAGTAATAGTTATACCTAGTGCTTTTGAAGGTCATACAGTTTTGTGTGCGACCGGGAAAAACAAGTTTTATTTTGATACACACACAAGCTTTGTATATCTTAATCAATAGTGAAAGTTCGGTTCTTAGTTTGACTGAAAAAGGCAAAGCCGAAGGCGGCAGTGTATATATTTATCTGTCACCTGTCGTCAGCAAAAACCTGTAAAAACCAATAAACCAGCAAATATTCCTCTTTGTCTGTGGACTATTTCTCTTACATCATTGGAGTTACAGCTGTTCAAACAAACGCAAGTAAGTTGGTTTTTTGAAATCAATTGCAATATGAGTGCCTGTTCTAGGTACCATTTTATGCATATGGTTTTTGTTTAGTTTGGATAATTACACTTGTTTGCATCTATATAAATTCGAAGAACAGGTATGATGCACCTTTTTATTTATAAAAGTGAGCAAGGTAGAATGGTCGGGTCTGTTAATATTTTGGTTGTGTAACTAGGGGAATTGCAAAACCTATCTATGCCCGTCAGGTTTCACCTGGAATGATTTGACATGGACAGGACAGTTGACAGGTTTGTTTATATTAAAAATTTGGCTAAGAATTTTTCCAAAAGGTTTTTAATTTTTTTTTTTAGAAAAACTCCGAAAGTCTTGTGAAGTAAAATCATATGACAGTAGTAACCTATTTTTTATTATTTATTTTTATTGAATTGACTTCAAAGGGTTGCCACATCTCATTAAGAGGAGCTGCCTAAAATTAAATTTTTTTTTTTTTAATAATAATTAAAAAATTGTAAATACTTATGGGAAACTATTTGTTTTGGTTCCTGCCATAGCTACAGCTGTATAGAATAACATTAAATTCCAGACCAATCGGTCGAGTAGGTTTTTTTTTGGCACCTAAACGCGTTCAAAGTTTATAGATTATTCTTATATTTTTTTAATAAAATTTAACACTCGATGTATCTATCGCTTATGACCATGTTCAACTAACCAATATAACGAAGATATGTTCCGTAAGATTTATACACAGTGTTTTTTTTATCAAGATAGGGCGAGGATAGATAACCTTTACTAGCAAGTCGACCTGACTAATCTACTGTAATGTTCTCTTAGGTTTAAACACGTATATGGGGTAAAGTTATTCATTCGAAGTAGATATCGTGTTAAGAATATTCGAAGAAGAGGTGTTTCTAAAGGGGACTAGTGAATCCCTTTTGAATAAGTTTTAGCCTGGATCTGGCTATGGCATGGCCATACATTAGTGTTAGTCAGATATACGAACCCGAGTAGCTACAACTAGCGAACAATAGAGCCGGACTCACCGATTATTTTAATTACTTGACTTGACACTTGGAATTTCAGCATCGAATTTTAACAGTATATTTTTAAGATACTATACTTTCAAGAAGAAAACAAAATCGATATTTCGAAAATTCAAGGCCACCAATCTACCTTAAATAGGTTTCATCTTAGTGTAAAGTTTTCACCTTTCACCGGGGCACAGGGACATACCAGGCAACTGTATGGCAGACGAACTAGGCAAAAAGCGCACGACCACTTCCCTACGCTCAGAATGGAATAACATAGGTGTACCTATCGCTACGTGTCAACTTCTACCTAGAAAAGACGCTTCAAGAATAACGAACACTAGATGGACTGAGAGTAACAATTGCCTTGCAACCAAAAAAGTTTGGCTGTGTGTAGACTCAAAACGCTCGAAGAGTTTGTTAGCCCTGAACCGCGTGTATCTAGGTTCTACGATAGGTGTTCTTACGGGACACTGTCTAATAGGGAGATACGCCAAAAGACTTGGTGTGTTTTCCAATGATTTCTGTAGAAGCTGCATGGACGAGGAGGAGGAAGAAACCGTCCAACACCCATTGGAGGAAAACTCATCTCGGTGAGTCCTTCTCCGATGATACTAGCGACGTAGTTTACCTAGACCCTTTCAAAATACATAGACCCTTAAAGTCTTTCAAATTAAGTGGTTCGACTAGCGGGTGATTAACCGGCTAGCCCCGTAATGGAAGATTAATGGGTGATCAACTCGTTCATTTTACTTCGGGTTTCTGAGATCCGTAGGTGATTAACTTGCTGATCTCTGTGTAGTGTTTTTGATGAATAGGATAGTACCATTGTATACAGTGAAATCTATCTGCTTATAAATTTCCTGAATTTATTGTTGACTGACTTTTGATTTATAGTAAGTTGTCACTAATGGGTCTGAGAAATATAAAAGTGTAAAAGCTACTTTCAATTTCCAACTCTATCTCTATCTCTATCTCTTGCTCTACCTCTATCACTATCTCTACCTCTAATTCAATCTCTATCTCTATCTCCATATCCTTCTCCTTCTCCATCTCTATCTCCATATCCATCTGCATCTCCGTCTCCATCTGCATCTCAGCCTCTATATGAATGTCTATCTCCATCTCCATCTCCATCTCCATGTCTATCCATTTACATCTTCATCTCCATCACCATCTCTAACTCCATCTCCAATATCATCAAAATTTCTGTTCTCCATTTCTATTTCCTATTTTTCTAATCAGCCTCTTTTTAATGTAGCTAGAGGTTGCGTCCCTTAAAACTTTCCTAAGAAAGTCAAGTTATCGTCAGTAGATTGCTATTGGTCTTTTGCTGCTCACTTTTTCCGTGTGATACCAATTCTCTCGAATGGCTGTTATTTGGAATTCAGGCTCTAATTTACATAAAACAAACCGAAAAATTGCACCCTCTACCCTTAACGATTCGCTATTGTTTTTTGAAAAACTTTATCATCGCCAGACGACGACATTGCTCTTTGAATGTTTGTCTCTATATTGGCTATTTAATGAGGTTATTATCACTTTGTTTATGAACCTAAAGCCTAGCGATGATAAAAAGCAACGAATAAAGTGTTTTCATCAATATTTACAACATGCTTCAGCATTTTTCATCTCAGTATTTATATACATATAAGCTCGTTCGTGAAGTATTGCTTGAGGGGAAATAAATTAAATAAAAGCTTAACACAATACAAAAAAGATTACCTACTGTAAGTATTCAAAACGGTTACCTCAAAAACATATTTATCAACAGCAAAATACTTACGCACAAGGGGTTGTTGTTTGTGAGAATGCACCCTCACTCATTCATTATAAAAATACGTTGTAAGCACTTTATCGTATCAAAGCGATGAAGTGATTCATGTTATTATATAAAATACCTGCTGACACAATGAGAATGTTTTGACTAAACGGAAAATACTCACAAGAGCACTTAAATATTTTGTACAATCATTCTTTGATTAAATAGAGACTTTAATCACATAAATAATAATGAGTACAATTTATGACCGTATCAGCTGTTGTTTTGATTCAACTGTGGCATGTTGTTATTGAAAAAAAAAAAACAGCTATTGGGGAAGATTTTGAGTTAGTATTTACTTTTTGATGATAATAAATTTTGAATGGTGGACTCCAATCAATATTCATTTTATAAGTCTGACTCTAGCTCTGGCTCTGACTCTGGCTCTGGCTCTGGCTCTGGCTCTGGCTCTGGCTCTGGCTCTGGCTCTGGCTCTGGCTCTGGCTCTGGCTCTGACTCTGGCTCTGGCTCTGGCTCTGGCTCTGATAAAATTTTTTTTTAACATTTTGGTTTCAAAAGACAAATAGAGGCAATACGTGTATGGAAAACTATGAAATTCACTTTCTCAATCAGCCTTTGAGAATCGGCAAGAAAAAATTGTAGGCCCCCTGCAACAAGGTATTGAGAGAAAAGCGCTAGACCAGGGCTCCCGCTCACCTGCGTCTTTTTATCTGTTTGATTTTTTGCTCAAATATTCCTCTTCATTATTTGTGCACTTGGCGATGTATTTTTTTAATCTACAAATTAAAGCCTTCCAATCGTCATATTGTTTTTGTTTTGATCGACTCTGGGGTTTTTATCTAAACATTCTCATCTGTTTGTTACGTAGGAGTTCCAGTCTTGTCTTTCGTCAATTCAGAAATTTTATTGCTGTCTCCACCTGAAAGATACTTACTTAAAAAAAAACTAACTAATAATACAGCACATTTGTGAAGGGCCAAAAAAGGGGTTTACAGTGACTAAACCATCCGACTTAAATCAATTTTTGCGGAATTTCCGCTGATTGGACTGTATTCTCTGAGAAAAAACGGCTGTTTTCTGGAAAAAGTTTACTTTGCATATATTTTTGATTCCTCACAAACTAAGAAAGATTTTCACGTTCGATTTTGAGCAGATAGATAGTTGTTTTTTTTTTATTACATTTATAATTCTTGAGTTTACAAAAAACAAAAAACTACTTTTCTGCCGCCTGCCTCGTGGACAAAACATATAAATAAATATAAATTTAACTTTGAAATAAGATTATTCATCATATTCCCATGAAGTGCAAAATATCTTCTCGTTCGTTCAAGTTACACAAAGAACATATAATCGGTAGGCCCTCTGTATGTGATACGAAGTTTAACTGAAGAAATTCGCCCCACAACTTAATCATCATCGATATTTAGTCTACGCTATTGACATCTTTGAAATAGTTTTTCTCTCCCAGGTTGTGGTTCGACTGACAGTAAAATTGTCCGTAAAGAGATCCTGCCGCGTCATTTAAACATTTTTCTCTATATTTTGTATCCGCTGCTGATATTAGCTGAAAGAGAACTCTTCCAATCATCATGGTCCGGACTATTAAGATTAAAGACTATCTCACAGTCTCTAGCAAGGTCCATCCAATCTGCATACCAACTTGATCTAGTTTGTATATCTTGTAGAGCTGCTATCTTTGGGAGCCGGTGATTACCCATTTTCATAACCTTCAGAACCTTCCACTTGCATTTTCAAAGTTCGAATGAAAAGGGGTGATAAGCCTGCTTCCAATGCTATCTTATAATTTGACATATTAGGAGTCAGTCAAAAAATTCGCTTGATGTAGTAGCGCAATAGTTTCTCCACTGTTCATACTTTTTGTCCCCCAAGATTGCGCTAAATAGATTCCGATATAGCTTCGAATATCTTGAACTTACTGCTATGGGCAATATTTTTGTTGTAGAAGCATCTATTCCACGATGCGCTGATTGCGCCTTTTGCTTTTGTGAGCTTTTCCTTTAAATGCTTCTCCATACTTAAATTTCTCGTGAAGTAAACTCCCTAGTATTTAAAATCCTTGACAATTTCAATGCTCTCCCCATTATATTGCCATTTTTCGTTCATGCAATATCGTTCTCCTCCTTCCCTGAAGATCGTAATTTTGGATTTATCCAAATTCACAACCAGACTCCAAAGCATACAGTATTGTGATAGCCGGTATATCATTAGCTGCAACGATTCAGGTGATGGTGCCAAAAGTACGATATCATCCGCGAATATTCAATCCCACAGGGTAGAAAGTCTACTAGGTCCTCAATAAATAAAGCAAACAGGCTTGGACTCATTGGACAACCCTGTCTGACTCCTGATCCTGTTTCAAACCACCCTGACTACTCTTCACCATTCCATACTTTGGCCAGTGTGTTTTCATAAAGGTTTCGAATAACTTTTCCAAACTTCATTGACATTCCTATGCTATAAAGTTCATACATGAGGGCTTGTCTCGATTTTTAGTATATGACTCAAAACTAATAAGACCATTGATTATTCAAAAGAAAAGATATCCTGAATAAGGCAATTTTTTTTTTAGTTTAAAAAAAAAAATGTTTTTAATTTTTTTTTAAACTACGCCTTTGAGAAATTTTTTTTTTTTTTTTAAAACTACGCCTTCGAGACTTTATTACTCAAAAACTATTGACTTAATCAACTTGAACTGATATTTTTATTCAAAAACAAAGTATAAGCTGTTAAAAATATTATATATAGTATGTGGTTGACTTAGCTGATTTTCAATAATTTTTTTTATAAAACTGCCACTCCCGCCTATACGAAGAAAAAGATTTTTTCTTTTCTTGTCTCATGCTATCCGTCCTGAGCTTTTGTCAAACCGTATGCAAAGCACCCTGTATATTTACTGTACATACGAGTAGTCTCAAAAATAGAAAAGTTTGCTAAATCAATTTTGCTACGCAAAGGGTAAGGTTCGCATCATATTGTAAACGTATTTTTTTTTTGTTTAGTTCTATTTCCTCCGCTCTGCTTTTTCCTCGTTTGAGTGAAGGCAAAGTATTTTATTTGTATGGCTTCGTTTCTTTCCATTCTTTTTTGCAGCTTACATAATTAATCTCCCGACATATTGACAAAATGATTATAAATACAAACGTAGCAAATAGCTTGTTACTCATGTCATACAATTCAATTACCTTGAACTTATTCTAGACTGAAAAGTTCGCTTCTTTCAAATATGTACTTCTTTGTAAGTCCATTCCTATCTGCATTTGAAACTTATTTTTTGAGCAAGTCCTCATTTAGAATAAAAAAAAAAAAATATAAGAAGCCTATTGCTCTTGTTTTGTAGAGTATCTACAGTAGTGCCATGTATACAGACATTTATAAGGTGTTTTCGATCTTCCATAAAATGAAAGATGCATGTAGTCTAAACTACAACATTTCAATTTTTGTCTCTTAGAAGCTATACTTCCATTTTTAGTTTTTAATCTTTTTTTGAAACTTAAAATTATGTATTTTAAATATATATTCTGATCAAAAACTCAAAACATAACTGATTAAGTTTTTAATCTTAAAAGCTTTCAGCAGCTGTGGCATTTCATCTATTTATGTATTTACTTTAATTTAATCCTCCTACCAAAATCATAGGATTGTTCAGTATGCTTCTCCAGTTTTGCCAAAGGAACGCCTCCCTACAAATACATAACTGACTTCGAGATGCGCAACACCCTGTAGTTAAATATTTTTTGTTTTGATTTTATTTCAAACCTCTGACATTCACCATTGAAAAATATTGTCTTCTGTAAACATTTTTTAATGTTGGCGCAAATTATTTCTTCGGAAAATTTCCATTCATATACACATAAGCTTTTTTGGCAACAACACCGAATCGTTAATTTTTTTTTTTTTTTTTGCAGTTTTTGTACCAAATGTGTTTAGTATTTTTTTTTGTTTTGACGGTTTTTTGGCATATGTTCAGGTAAATTTATCAGTCAGGAGCTTACTCGTACAAAGTCCAGACTTTTCATATACCACAAAAATCAAATCAAATGGGTCTATTTCCTTTTTTTCTTTAAGTCACTTGTGATTCATTATATTTGATCTTATTTGGGAAATATTTTCAAAACAAGAGAGCCAGAACAGCATCTGCGTTCTGCATCAATCAATGGGAATAGACATTTTTCAATAAACTACACACACCTGTGTATTTTCAATCAGCAACTGGTTTATTTCGAAAATTGTTCGTATAAATTTTGATGAATACTCAGTGCACGCAAATTTGACCGAAAGTTAAACGAACTTTGAAAAGTTATCAATGCGTGAATTAAATTGTTGCTAAATACTAATTGTCTCGCACTGATAGGCTTCAGAGATGTTTAAATCAAAATGTAATGAGCGGCAATATTGAATTTCAGTTACGATTATTTTTGGCTACACATTTCTTTGTTCATACGATTTTTTAGTCTAAGAAGAAACTTTGTTGTCAGTACGATGCTCTGTTTTTTTTTTTTTTTTTTTTTTTCATGGGTAAAACATAAAAAGTGCTTTGATTTTTTGTTTTACTCATGATTTTATGTGGACATTAAGATTATTTTGTCTGAAGAATGTGATATACATATCCATATTTTGATAATGCTTCTTGGGCTAAGATATTTCTTTCTGCAGGCATTGCTTTCTGGTTCATGCATCAGCTGCATGAATGTGATCGGAATAACTGCAGCTGGTGTTGAAAACATCACTAAATAGTTGCAGCGTGTGATGGTTCGAGCTTCGCATCCCAGAAACATAAAGAAAAAATTTTTTTTTCAGAGGTACCGTCTTTCGTGAGAAACTCGCAAGTTCCCCGAGACAGATTGCAAACTGTGATGAAAAATCCTTTCTCACTAAGCCGTTCGGAATGGGCATTGATATTATGGGTCTTTGAAATGCGTTTCACCCCAAAGTTTCCATAGGTTTGTGAGGAAGCTTTTTATGAAAGGCTGAGGTAGGCTCAGCGGATCCAAGGTCTTTTAAAGAAGCAGCAAAACTTTAGTTTAATGAAGTTAGTTTTTATTTCCGATATTCAAACTTATAATTTTCTTATAACATTTGGTACAATAGTTTATGATTTCATATAATGTGTTTAATTCAGGTTTCTATTTAAACGTCTCTATCGTTATGGGTAGATTCCAAGTAGGCCTCTTCGGATGAGGGGGGTTTCACTTGGAGTTCGGTTGGTAGTAGTCTAGTCCAGGATTTGCGACCAGGTTCTCACATGGATCTTCAGGCCAATCGAATAATGGTCTCCTATTCTGAATTACGCGTGGATTGGTCTTCGGGACACTCGGAGTACGGTTTCTTGTCCTGGGCTTCCAGTTCCTGAGCTCGGATTTGAGGTCACGCTGGCGCTGGGTTCTTGGTAAAAGCCTGTAATGATACTAGGAAGCGGGGGTTAATGGTTGCTCTGAGATAGCAGGAGCCACTAAATTCACAACGAGATAGCGTTGGACACTAAATTCACAACGAGATACCGTTGGACACTAAATTCACAACGAAATAGCGTTGGACACTAAATTCACAACGAAATAGCGTTGGACACTAGATTCAAAACGAGATAGCGTTAGACACTATTATACTCACCTGAACCTTTCCTGGATGACCGCTTGCCACAGTCGGCGCAGACTGATTTTTAATTTTTTTTTCTGATTTTTCTGATTTTTCATGTCTTGGGTTGGTTGTCTTATACACCTTTCGGCGACAAGTGGGTGTGAGTTGTAAAAAATTAACGAACTCAAAATACCAAATTCCATTCAACGCATTGAAACTCAAGTGCCTGTAGTGTTGTTGTGTTGCGGTATGTATCGGGCATCGTATGATTAGGTTGTTTTGGTTGTGTCGTATAATTGATATGGAGTGAATTTGTAATGGGTCATTACAGGTTCGTTGCACTCAAAGATCTTATGAGAGGTGACCCATAAGCATCGGATGCAACGGACGCAACGCAAAAAGTAGCCCAACTTTTTTTTGCGTCCGGCAGAAGAGAGACATGCGCAGTAAGAACCAATTTGAAATTTTCTCTCTGATGACATGCGCAGTAAGAACCAATTTGAAATTGTCTCTTCTGCTAACATGAGTGGTCTTGTTGAGTTGAGACACCGCAACGGATTCTATGGATCACCCCAATCCGTTGTGTACGGTAAAACTCACAGCTGTCAGGTGAATCCGGCAGCGAACGGACGCAACTGATTCTATGGGTCGGGACCTTAAGTATATGAAGAAAGTAGATCGAGTGGGAGGAGAATACACTATTTTCTTTGCCATTTCCGCAGCACTTCCTACCGTTTGAGAAGTCTACTCTAACGTATTTCGTACTATCGCTAAAAGTAATACTCCCTTAATTTACTGGTCTTGATACCTAGGAACTGACAAAAGTACTATTCACTTGCGTTTAAGTTACAAGCTGTACTTTCCGGTAGATTTGGAAGTCGCAAGCATATAAAAGGCTTGCTCCATGATCCTCAGTAAGTAACTGTAGCGTTGAGCATAGTCCATACCAAAGATAACTGGTCCTAACTGAGAACCTTGTGCTACACCTGCATAAGTTTAAGATTTTAATAAGATTTTAATAAAATCAACCACTTAAAAAAAGGGATAATTAGTGGAAAAATGATTCATTCTCTTTGCAAGTTATCTGAGAAATTTATAGTCTATACAATTTATAGACTAGCTCTGACTTTATTGACATTATCACGTGTTAAGTTTGTTGAGTTAGTCACAACAGAGCGGTATCTGTCCCGTACGATATTCTTGTATCAAACTCTCCTTTCATTGAATGTTTTTTTGCTAAATATTCGTTTTTGAAAATTCGAAATCCCAAATCTGTTATGATAGAATGGTTTTTATTACTAAAAATACAAGGAACTTTTTCATTTAATTATCAAATCGGTAAAAAAGGACAGTATCCTTATTTTATTTCATATGCCTCGTATGCGTCGTCTTCGTAGGTTACTAAGCCTTAGCAACTGTTGATGCTAGGCTTTAGAGAATAGGGATACTATCTTCTAAACGAAGATTTTTGTATCATTGAGGCAGCCTGAGTCGAGCTTTCTGTTTGTTGATCATCAGTTGATTACAGTAATGTTCTATTATTCCTTTCACCTTCCTTGCAGCAACCTATGAATTTCCCTATAGTTGTTGGTCCTTAAAATTTTTTGTAATTCAATATCACTATGGAATACTTGGAAGTTCCTTTGTGGGTGTTTAGATGTTAGGTTTGGGGTGTTGCTTGTAGCTTTAGTAAATTTTTCAGAATGCGATTCTTGAGTGGCTCTAAGTAGCAACTGTCGTTACAAGGACGGCCATAATCTGTAACTTTATACCTAAATTATGTTGTGGACGTAGATATGTAGGCTTCTTACGAGGAGAATATTCGAGCTAGCGTCGTTAATCAAAGGGTTAAACAAGCTCGTTTAGGTGTCGAAAAGCCTGAGAGTGGAGCCCATAGCTGTTAAGTATTTAAGGACTTAAGCTAGTGGAACCGCAGAGCCAATGCCATCATGATGAACGGAAACCGGAACTTTGTTTAGACTAACGCATAGAAACAACGAGTACTTAAGACAGAATTCGATGAATAACAGATCAAACGAAACCAGTCTGATTAAATTCACATTTTGTTGAACTCCTATCCTCTCTTTGCCCAGTGATATGACATTGGTTCACAGCATTTATTAAACCTGTTCAAAGTTTAACTCATACAGCTTACAGCTTTGACTAGAATCTGCCAGACAAAATAAATTGATTGTGCCAATAGACAAGTTAAAGGTCTTGACAACGGCATGTTATCAAGCACGAAGTCTTTTTTTGGACATTTATATACCTAATAAGAAGGGCAATAACCTACCTCAAAAAATGAATAAGTCAAGTTTTCCCAGCAACAATAATTTTAATTTTTAAGTTCATTATTCACCACAAAGCAACAAAAGTCGCATTGAGTTTACTGTAAAGTACAAATATATGTTAAGGTTTACGAACTCAAGTGAAAATGTCGGTTAACTTGACAAAAGCTTCTGTTCTCAAAGTTAAGTCAAGAAGCTTTTGTATTACTCAATGCAAGAAGAGTAAATTTTGTTCACTTAGCCTCTCAACTAACCACAAACAAAGATAACGCTTGATAAGTCCAAAACTATTTATGAGGTTGACATTACTTTTGCCCTTCTAGTAGGTAATTGGTATTTGTGTTGTGAATGAGTTTTACATCAGGTGATCATCATTTAAATATTATTAAAACCACAAAACCTTGAACATGAATTTCTAACAAGAAATATTTTTCCTTCTCTTTTCAGAAAAAAAACAACGTCGAGGAAATTGACTTATCTGGTCTCGAGCTGTTTATTTGACTTAAATTCAAACACAATGGGCAAAGAGTAGTTAATCTACAGAAAGTGATTAAAAGCTACCCATTGACTTATATACCTAAGCTATACATAAAACAAAGACGTCTTACGACAAATAAAACCTTTCATCATTTGAATACAGTATTTTCAAATTAGAATAAAACAAAGTTAAGCATAAAGAAAAGTTAAGCCTAAAAATGAACAGCCTGGTGAAAGTATTCAGTAACTTCAAGGAGTTCTATAGTGAAATCAATGGAGCGACCCTTACAGGAGCCATCGATGTGATTGTTGTCGAGCAACCAGATGGCGAATTTCAATGCTCTCCATTCCATGTGAGATTTGGAAAGCTTGGAGTGCTAAGAAGTCGAGAGAAAGTGGTGAGTGTTGATTTGCTTGCTTGTACCTACCTTTGTACTCATATAAAGTCCAAATGATTCTATATATTGCGATGAATAGCGATAAGCAAAAAGTTGGGGACACTGTTTGCTAATGGCTATGGGCCCATATCATGTATTGACGATTATTAAAAAATAATTAAATGTAATCAAAAGATTTTTTGTTAAGTCTTGATGAGGGGGTAAAAAACAGTCCAAGCGTTGCAGAGTTCAACTACTGATGTTAATGTAATTGCCGTGACACATTTGTTCACGCGTGATGAACATGACTCAGCAGTTTATCATTATTATATTCAATTGTTAAGTACTTAAATTGCGTTCTTTGAACTATATTCATTTTTTTTTTGTTTTGTTGTTGTTTATGTCTCACTCCGGGAAACAAAGAAATACAAGTGGGTTTCTTGCTTTGCAAACATATCCGAACGGCTTAGTGAATTTTTTTCATGTTTTTATTATTCGTTTCAAGTTGCAAGTGTTATTCGATTGTTTGTTAACTGTAATGTAATATAGAGGAACTTAAGCTTGAATTTGAAGTAAGTGGAACAAAATTATTGTTTCCCTTTAATTGTGAAGTAGGAAATGCTGGTTAAGTTCTTTAGTTACTTCGAATTAATAACAAGTTCTAGACATTTCAGTTCCCTCTTCGGTTTATCAACACATTCTACCTCAAAATTTTTAAACCTCTACCAGGGTTTTTTCGAAAGCTTTTGGTGATAGTGGTGCCTGAGGCCCAAATCATACGGATTCAAAGGTCCAATCAATACTCCATAATAAGAATTGTTTCCCTTTATCCTCACACTGAAATCGCAATTGCGGGCGATTTCAATGTACACAATTCTCGTTGGCTTCGACATTCTGGCCAGACAACACCCGAAGGAAAATGTTTTGAGATCTTCGCTGAATTTAACGAATTAACTCAGCTTGTTGACGAGCCCACTCGGGTTCCAGATATTGAAGGCCATGCGGCCAACACTATTGACCTATTTCTCACTTCTCATCCCGAAAAATTCAGGGTTATAGTATCATCTCCTTTAGGCAAATTGGACCATTGTGACATATCGGTAGATTTTTCGTTTTCCGTCACGGTAAAAAAAGATAAAGTCCCTAAGAAAGCCCCTGAGAAAGCCAATTGGGACGGCCTGAATAATTTCTTCCGAAATTTTAATTGGTCATTGTGCTTTCTCGACGGAAACGTTTATGCATCAGCTTGAAAAATTTTGTTCCTCGCAGAATAAAAAGTATCATTCCCAAAGAGAATTCGTGGTTCGATTACTGCTGTAAAGAGGCGATTAGGGATAGAGAAAGTAGTTTTCGAAGATTTAAAGATAACTCTACAGTAGAAAATCGAAATTTGTTCAAACGGGCCAAAAATATCTGTAATGCTCAAATACAAAAAGCCAAGTTCTTGCATGACCAAAAAGTAAGGCAAAAAATACTGTTGTGTCCAAAAGGAAGCAAAAACTTTTGGTCTTTTGTGAAGAACATTAAGAACTCGACCACGTCATCGGTCCCTACGCTCGTTTTCAATAACTCTCCGTATGTCAGCTCCATCTATAAAGCAAATTTCCCAGCTCAATTTGCTGCTAACTCGACACTACCTGGTAGCATATTGGCTCCACCCATTGGCTTGAGTCTGTAGATTCTGTGATGAAGCAGATATTTTTTCGAACTCGCTCGGTTGTGAAAGTTCTCAAAGATCTCAATATACATAAATCCGCTGGTCCAGATGGTATCCCCGCCGTTGTTCTGAAGAGGTGTTCTTCTACGCTGGCAAAACCTCTGCATAAACTTTTCCATCTTTCCTTTTCTGCTGGGATTCTCCCGAGCAGATGGAAAATTGCATTTGTCCAGCCGGTCCCTAAAAAAGCCGAATCTTCCTCCCCTTCGAATTACCGTCCAATTGCACTAACGTCCCTTCTTTCCAAGGTCATGGAAACGTTGATAAACCGTCAACTTATGAAATATCTTGAAGAACGAAAGCTTCTTAATGACCGTCAATACGGCTTTCGTAGCAAACGGTCCACTGGTGATTTGATGGCATATCTCACCGGAAAGTGGAACCAATCTTTACATTGTTTTGGAGAAAGTAAGATTATTGCGCTTGATATTTCTTAGACATTTGCTAGAGTTTTGCATCAGGTTCTTTTATCGAAAATGCGTGCTTTTGGTATCGATGAGTCTCTACTTCGTTGGATTAGAAATTACCTTTCCGACCGTTCAATACAAGTTGTATTAGATGGCTTCAAGTCTGATACCCACTTCATAAATGCTGGTGTGCCTCAGGGCTCCGTTTTGTCTCTCTTCCTCATTTTCATAAATGATCTCATGTCTGAAACTTCTAATCTTCTAAACTGTTTTGCTGACGACTCGACCCTCAGCTTTTCATATTCGTTTCCAAATTCAAGTCCCTGCTCTTCGGATGTGGAACTGGAACTGTTGCGAATGATAAGCTCATTGAATTCTGACCTTGACAGCATTGTTACAGGGGGTCTTAAAAACCGAGTAGAATTCAATGCTTCGAAAACTCAATGCTGTCTCTTGTGTCGTTGAAGCTTAACATTCCCCCATTGCCATTATCCATGAATGGTACCTGCATCGAAGAAACCGAAAAGCTGTCAGTGCTTGGTATGTGTGTAAACGATGATCTTCGTTGGAATGACCACATACTTGAAGTCACCAAAAACGCTGCTAAATGGTTAGGTTTCTTAAGACGATGCAGGAAGTTCTTCACCCCTTCTGGTCTGGCTACAATTTATAAGGCCTTCATCCGCCCAAAACTGGAGTATAACTCCCATATCTGGTCAGGTGCTCCTCAAACATCTCTGCGTCTACTTCATAGGGTACAAAATAGAGCGTTAAAATTGATAGGTGATAGTTGAATCGTAGAATCGATTGATTCTCTTGAACATCGTCGAAACGTCACCTGTCTCTCTTTTTTTATCGCTTTTCATTTGATATAATTTTTCCAGCTTTTCAAAAGGATACATTTTCCATCTCGAAACCTTTTCTATCTGCAAGCCATTCTAAGGCTTGCCAATCATGTACAAATCACATGACACTTCAATGTTTGGGTCGCATATTTCTTCTACATAACCCCATTCATGACTCACTCCACCTGCTGAACACTTCAAATTTAAAAAGTGAAATGTCGGGAGGAAAGAATTTGAGAAAGATGACAAGGGGCTGCCTTTTAATTGTCTCATTAAAGTCTCTTGATTTATTATGGACCCAAGTCCTACACCATTGGAAAGATTTGCTTTAATTTTAATGCAAATAAACTGACCTCACCTACTTTAGACTCATGTTGTAAATCTCCACTTGAATTTCACCGGAAACAATCGATTTTTCTATTATATTCAATTTGTGAGCTAGAAGAGATTTAGAAAACGAGCGGAGGGTAAACAAACTATGAACTACCTTGAAATAAGTTTTAATGTTATGTCTTATGTGTTATTGCCATCTTTTTCAGGTTGACATTGAAATCAATGGCGAACCTGTTGATATACATATGAAACTGGGCGAGTCTGGCGAAGCGTTCTTTGTTGAAGAGTGTCCCGAAGACGATGTTGAAGAGCTGCCAGACAATTTGGCAACATCACCCATACCGAGTGACTATTTCCCAAACAAATACGCCGATGTTGACATCGACGATGCCGACGAAAAAGCCAAGTACGTATGAAATAAATTCAAAAGCATTACTCAATGACCCAGCAAGTGTGTTCCTTGTTAAAAATAATATTCCACCTCTCTTGTCCGGAACAAACATGATGTCATCCTGCTTGTATGTTTTGTTTAAAAAGTGCATTTTGTCATGCCATTTCCCACATTTAATAATTTGATTTTCCCGTTAATTTGTTTTTTTTTTTATTTGAATATCTTGCATTTTATTTCGTTTTTTATTTCTTTATTTTTTTTATTTCTTTTCATAACATATAGAAAAGCTAGTGAAGACATACCGCTGTCCTTGCCATTGCCACGACGAAATTCAATTGATTTTTCCAAAGAAACCATCAAGGAAGACGTCGTGCCCAAATTTGAGAACCAAGTCTCTGACTTTAGCCATCGGAGGTACAAAACATTTATGGAACAATCCATAGTTTTATTTTGCTTTATTTATTTTTATTTGATTTTTTGTTTATTCTTAAAATGTTGTCAATCGTGAAATGAACAGTTGAAAGACCAGGCCCATGTGGACATTTTTATTTTATCTTAAAACTTTCTTCGGTGAACTTATGTAACGACAATTTATTTTACAATTTTAGGCACACTGACAACGTTTTAGAGCGGCGAAACTTGAGCGAGAAGATCAAGGAGTACACCACACAAAAAATTCGCCAAGAATGGGCAGAGCACGAGGAGCAAATATTCCAGTTCGATACTACAGAGAAGAACGTAAGAATTTACAATTATACATGGAATGGTTATGATAACAATTAATTTCCAGGAATGGAGCAACAGTACAGTGAGGCTAGAAGAATGCTCTTCAAAGTCAACTTCTTCGAAACCCTTATCAGCTGAAACAAAGCTGGAATCCACTTCGGAACAACCTGATGTTGCTAAATCATCCCAAGATCCAGCTGAATTGAACAAAACCGATTCAATTATTCCTATTACCAAAGATGAGACAAGTGCTATTGTCATTGAACTACGAACCGATAGTATTAAAGAAGAATCAAAGAGCAAGAAAAAGCGGCGCAAGAAGTCTCAAATGAAAAAGAAAAACGCCCAACGCAAGAGCTCATCTAGTTCATCGGTTGGCAGTGCCACACAATTGGAACCAAACGACGCCGAACAAGATGCGGTTTCAATGTCAAATAATACAAATTCTTCAAATGACGAATCGCCTACAAAAACTGACGAGACCAGCGAAACTATTGCTCCTAGTCCTATTAGCGAATATCAGACTAGCCCGATTACACCTTCTAGTCGTATCCCAGATTTGGATATACATTTCTTTAGTGACACCGAAGTTGCTTCATCAGGCAGTCGACCAGGTCGACCCAGTACACCAATTCAAAGTGACAGTGAGTTAGAAATTTCGATGCGTGAAAAGGATAACGATGCGGACATAAATTCGGCTTCGTGGAAATGGGGTGAGCTACCTACACAAAATGACGAACAGAAAGATCTCCAACAGGGTCAGAGAAATTCGATGCTCAGTGGAATGTTTAATTTCATGAAGAAAACTAATAAAATGCGTAAAAATGGCGCTGATGGTGGTGTTTATTTGTCGGAGTTGGATGCTGAACGTATGGATCCTGAAATGGCTGCCATGTATTTTCCATTGATGAAAGATAACACAATAATTGGGAATGAAGACGATAGGGAGAGTGGAAATGGCACCAGTTTGCCACACAGTCCAAGTTCAATGGAAGGTCCGAAGAGTTTGGATTCAGACTATGAGGATGGAAAACTGCCCCAAGATCCAAAGTAAGTTGTGATTTATTATTAATCGTAGAACTTTATTTATGTATAAAACATTTTCAAAAGATACCTTGACTTTGTTGCAATGTCTCTCTGTGGAACTGACAAAGGAGAACCATCTGATGAGGAATTTGACAGAAACCTTATAAAGTATTCAGATGTAAGTAGAAACCTGTGAGGAGCAGATGATTTTCAAGCCTGTTTTTGCTATATCAAGTGCTAACCAACTAAAAAACAAAGAGCATTTCAGTTTGAGCAGTGTTCTTGTGAAGAGTGTTTTGTTTTTTGTGTTTCTTAAATTGTCATTTCTTGTTTTTAAAACAGTTTTCATACATTTGATTTGAGTTGTTGGTAGCGTAAGTCGTTTTGTTTCTGCCTTCGAACTTCGTTTGCCTACATAAGACGTAGGGATATTTTCTTCAAGGAACATCTCCTTTGCTCTAAACCAATTGCTTTCCATTTAAAAATATAAAATAATATTGGAAGATCAAGAACTCATTTGTATTTCTAGATATTTGCTCTGGGTTAAAGTTAATTAAATGAAAAATCCGTCTGTGGTTTTGCGATGATCTTAGATGAAAGTTCAGGAAGCTCTCGAGATTTAAGTAAGCTTTGCATATGTAGCTGGTGAAGTTAGTTGACATTGTAAGTGCTACAAATATGCTCTTGTGCTACCTATACAATTCCAGTTGGAGGTGTAAAAGTTTCATTAGCTGTGGAGCATTTGATCTTATTTAGAGAAGATTGTTCCATGGTTGCCACCACCGCCACGCAAAAGAATACAATTTGTAAAGAAGGCATAGAATGCGCAGTGAACAGTCACAATAGGAAATTTGTTTTTTTTTTCATTGAGAGTAAAATTTTTCTTGATCCTTCCTTCGCATTACTAGTACGCCGAGATAAGGCATCGTAGACTAGGTTAAAACAAAGAAGAGGTTGAAAATTCATGAGTAAAGATAAAAGTTAGATATAAAATAAAGTTCATTTCAGGCCTGTATATTCGAAACTATTTACACACTATCCTTAGATTTTACGTTTTCTTTTAACTTTTTTAGAGACGCTTCTACAGTTGAGAAAGCGAAAAGACATTTATTTTATATTTGTGGGTATTAATCCCATGTACCCTTTCCTACTAAGCTTGGCATCGATTAAATAGAAATAAATCGATGCATTGTATTTACAAGCACTGCTAACAAATGTTAGTTTAACAAATCACTCATAAAGCATACAAAACTCTGCGTTCTTCTTTGTAGTTATCTGTTTCAATCGGAATGCTCTTTAAATGAACTGTAAATATAACTATCGTAGTCACAATAAACACATAAGATATATACATACATATTACACAATCCCACACGAAAATCATAAGTGCACCTTTGTGTATGTTCAGGTGTGCCAAAATCCCAGCCTGTTTTCCTCGCCAAATCTTGTTGTACGTTTGAATGGTAAATACTACAGTTGGGCTGCTGCATGCCCCATCGTCATGACCATAATCACATTTCAGAAGCCTCTATCTAACGTAAGTTAACCTTGTTGATGTTAGTTTTGTTTTTCTTTTTTCTAAAACCTAACTGGAATAAATTACGTCTAAAAATTGAGTAATATGAATCTAACATGAACTTTTGTACAACAGGATGCCATTGAGCAACTGATGAACAATTCAAAGCTTGACAGTGTAAAGGCTGAAGGCGAAGGAAATATATCTGGCGGTGTTAATGCTACTGCCGCGAAGCGTTCTTGGTGGTATTGGCGTCGCCCTGCCACTGGAAGTTCTGGCAACTTGAAGAAGTTGGATTCAAAGGACGAGGATAACAAAGGTATGTACATAGTCTAATTGTCATAAAACCAAGAACACAAAAAAATTAATGAAAAATTTTAGGTTTAGGCTTAGATGCTGATCAGGCCGCTGTGGCGACTCAAACTTCGCGTCCAACTTCACCAGATGTAAGCATGAGTGAGAATACTTTAAGCAAAACTGAAGATTCCACTCTGAATGCCGAAAACACTTCGGCGGCAGTTGACAACGATGAGCTCTCTCAAGAATCCATATCTTCGACTAAATTAGCCCTTAAGAATGAAAAATTCAAGAAGAGTCTGAGACTTAGCTCTGAAGCTATTGTAAGTAACCCAACAGAAAAAAACTTTTCATACAAATTGCTTATTGAATTAAATTTCGTTTACAGAAACAACTTAACTTAAAAGCTGGAATGAATGAGATCGAATTCAGTGTGACAACTGCTTATCAAGGTACCAGTCGTTGCAAGTGTCACTTGTACCGTTGGAAACACAGCGATAAGGTAGTGATTTCGGATATTGATGGAACCATCACCAAGTCTGATGTTTTGGGGCACATCTTGCCAATGGTTGGAAAAGATTGGGCCCAGTTAGGCGTGGCGCAATTGTTTTCGAAAATCGAAGAAAACGGCTATAAGCTATTGTATCTATCAGCTCGAGCCATTGGTCAATCACGAGCAACTCGCGAGTACTTGCGATCAATTCGCCAGGGTGATGTCAAACTACCCGACGGACCATTACTCTTGAATCCAACTTCACTGATCTCAGCTTTCCATCGTGAAGTAATTGAAAAGAAACCAGAACAATTCAAAATTGCCTGCTTGTCTGACATTCAAGCCCTGTTTCCTGAAAAGAATCCTTTCTATGCTGGTTATGGAAATCGTATTAATGTAATTAATTACACACTTTCAAATCTTAGTTGAAATTTGTTTAAATTTCGTTTGGGTGTTTTCTTTTGTTTGCTATTACAGGACGTTTGGGCATATAGAGCTGTCGGAA
The DNA here is from genome assembly GCA_914767635.1 of Melanostoma mellinum. Classification (NCBI taxonomy): domain Eukaryota; kingdom Metazoa; phylum Arthropoda; class Insecta; order Diptera; family Syrphidae; genus Melanostoma; species Melanostoma mellinum. The sequence continues at coordinate 170,852,096 of OU612059.1, read as the reverse complement.
TTCCTATTATGAGGATATTTACTATCAACACTAAGGGAGAACTAAAACACGAGCTAACACAAACATTCCAATCATCGTAAGTACATAATTATTGAACCCATTTCTAACAGTTAAGTGTAAATACACATACATTGCACGAATCAAAAACAAACGATTTACTATTTATAACTAATGAATTAATATTGGTGAATATGCAGCATCCATTACACTTAGTAAATACAAGTTGTGCATAGTATCAGAAATTAAAATTGCGGTTGTGGTTTTTTAAGCTATTCTAAGAAAATTTGTTTGAGAGTAAAACTTGAAGAGAACGGAATCGGATAACGTAGTTTGTTCAATGTGTTTATAGTTTAATTATTCAAAACATAATAATTTTTGCTTATTGATCCAGTTGTAATTAGTGCGAGAAGCTTTTTAAGTAGAATTTGTTTATAAAATCATTTTTGATTGGCAAGATGTTCGTCTAAGCATCGGCAGTTTTCTTAAGTTAAGTTTCAATATCAGTTTAGCGGAGTTTACACTGTACAATTAGTTGGACAGACTTGATGGATGTTGGCAGTAGTTTGCATTCAGACTTATCAGATTTGTCGTTCAACATTATTTCAAAGTTTTCAAATACATTTGAAAACCATCCAACAGTTGGACAAGCCGTCGTCTGAGGGTACACATTATCCAACATTGGTCGTTCAAAGTTCAAACCAAAGTCTGTCCAACTAATTGTACAGTGTGAACTCTGTTTTTGACTGAAATTCTGAAATTCAAAGTAGGCTTTAACTCTTAAGGAGTTATACCAATGTGAAGGCTAAAAAATAAGGGTTTTTGTAGGATTCTTTTTTACAAATAATATACTAATCGAAAGTACTAAAAAAAATTTAAAGGGTACACGATTAAAATTTCAAGTCAATCGGACAAAAACTGAAAAAGTTTCGTGTCCTGCAAACTTCAAAGACGTAGTTCTAAAGCCCCTCAAACAAAGTGACTTCAACTCCAGTAGGCGTACTCATCAGTCAGCATCGACTCATATATAAAAATTACAGTGTAAAAACTTTGTAAAAGTACACTGGAGTTGAGGTTACTTGTAACTTTTTTTCTGATTTCGAATTATAACTTAAAACAAGTAATAAATTTTTTTTATTATTTTTTTCTTCAATCAAAGCAGCACC